>JBBELK010000071.1:0-1487857 GCA_037783545.1 Henricia sp. BOLD:AAB3569 | reverse complement strand
TGTTGGGACACCCTGCGCTGCGCATGCGCTGGTGTACATTTGTACGGCCGTTGACTCACCCCAGATTGTGACGGGAATTAGGTCAAAGTGTGTCCCAAATGCCGGCAAATTTGGAAATCAAGGAATTTTCCAACCAACTTCAAATTTTGCATGCTCCAAACTGTATATATTCCGCACTTGTCATGCAAAATTGACAGATTTTCGCTGGGAAATGACGGAGAAATTTCAGAGTTTAGGGAAAGCGGAGCTCGGCTACGTGGTTATTCCCCTAACCGTGGCTGTTGGGACACCCTGCGCTGCGCTGGTGTACATTTGTACGGCCGTTGACTTCACCCCAGATTGTGACGGGAATTAGGTCAAAGTGTGTCCCAAATGCCGGCAAATTTGGAAATCAAGGAATTTTCCAACCAACTTCAAATTTTGCATGCTCCAAACTGTATATATTCCGCACTTGTCATGTAAAATTGACAGATTTTCGCTGGGAAATGACGGAGAAATTTCAGAGTTTAGGGAGAAAGCGGAAGCTCGGCTACGTGGTTATTCCCCTAACCGTGGCTGTTGGGACACCCTGCGCTGCGCTGGTGTACATTTGTACGGCCGTTGACTCACCCCCAGATTGTGACGGGAAATAGGTCAAAGTGTGTCCCAAATGCCGGCAAATTTGGAAATCAAGGAATTTTCCAACCAACTTCAAATTTTGCATGCTCCAAACTGTATATATTCCGCACTTGTCATGCAAAATTGACAGATTTTCGCTGGGAAATGACGGTAGAAATTTCAGAGTTTAGGGAAAGCGGAGCTCGGCTACGTGGTTATTCCCCTAACCGTGGCTGTTGGGACACCCTGCGCTGCGCATGCGTGGTGTACATTTGTACGGCCGTTGACTCACCCCAGATTGTGACGGGAATTAGGTCAAAGTGTGTCCCCAAAATGCCGGCAAATTTGGAAATCAAGGAATTTTCCAACCAACTTCAAATTTTGCA
Source organism: Henricia sp. BOLD:AAB3569 (assembly GCA_037783545.1). Classification (NCBI taxonomy): domain Eukaryota; kingdom Metazoa; phylum Echinodermata; class Asteroidea; order Spinulosida; family Echinasteridae; genus Henricia; species Henricia sp. BOLD:AAB3569. The sequence continues at coordinate 1,486,874 of JBBELK010000071.1, read as the reverse complement.
TGCTCCAAACTGTATATATCCGCACTTGTCATGCAAAATTGACAGATTTTCGCTGGGAAATGACGGTAGAAATTTCAGAGTTTAGGGAAGCGGAGCTCGGCTACGAGTGGTTATTCCCCTAACCGTGGCTGTTGGGACACCCTGCGCTGCGCTTGTGTACATTTGTACGGCCGTTGACTCACCCCAGATTGTGACGGGAATTAGGTCAAAGTGTGTCCCAAAATGCCGGCAAATTTGGAAATCAAGGAATTTTCCAACCAACTTTAAATTTTGCATGCTCCAAACTGTATAATTCCGCACTTGTCATGCAAATTGACAGATTTTCGCTGGGAAATGACGGAGAAATTCAGAGTTTAGGGAAAGCGGAGCTCGGCTACGTGGTTATTCCCTAACCGTGGCTGTTGGGACACCCTGCGCTGCGGCTTGTGTACATTTGTACGGCCGTTGACTCACCCCAGATTGTGACGGGAATTAGGTCAAAGTGTGTCACAAATGCAGGCAAATTTGGAAATCAAGGAATTTTCCAACCAACTTCAAATTTTGCATGCTCCAAACTGTATATATTCCGCACTTGTCATGCAAAATTGACAGATTTTCGCTGGGAAATGACGGAGAAATTTCAGAGTTTAGGAAAAGCGGAGCTCGGCTACGTGGTTATTCCCTAACCGTGGCTGTTGGGACACCCTGCGCTGCGCTGGTGTACATTTGACGGCCGTTGACTCACCCCAGATTGTGACGGGAATTAGGTCAAAGTGTGTCCCAAATGCCGGCAAATTTGGAAATCAAGGAATTTTCCAACCAACTTCAAATTTTGCATGCTCCAAACTGTATATATTCCGCACTTGTCATGCAAAATTGACAGGATTTTCGCTGGGAAATGACGGAGAAATTTCAGAGTTTAGGGAAAGCGAAGCTCGGCTACGTGGTTAATCCCCTAACCGTGGCTGTTGGGACACCCTGCGCTGCGCTGGTGTACATTTGTACGGCCGTTGACTCACCCCAGATTTGTGACGGGAATTAGGTCAAAGTGTGTCCTAAATGCCGGCAAATTTGGAAATCAAGGAATTTTCAACCAACTTCAAATTTTGCATGCTCCAAACTGTATATATTCCGCACTTGTCATGCAAAATTGACAGATTTTCGCTGGGAAATGACGGAGAATTTCAGAGTTTAGGAAAGCGGAGCTCGGCTACGTGGTTATTCCCCTAACCGTGGCTGTTGGGACACCCTGCGCTGCGCTTGAGTACATTTGTACGGCCGTTGACTCACCCCAGATTGTGACGGGAATTAGGTCAAAGTGTGTCCCAAATGCCGGCAAATTTGGAAATCAAGGAATTTTCCAACCAACTTTAAATTTTGCATGCTCCAAACTGTATATATTCCGCACTTGTCATGCAAATTGACAGATTTTCGCTGGGAAATGACGGAGAAATTTCAGAGTTTAGGGAAAGCGGAGCTCGGCTACGTGGTTATTCCCCTAACCGTGGCTGTTGGGACACCCTGCGCTGCGCTTGTGTACATTTGTACGGCCGTTGACTCACCCCAGATTGTGACGGGAATTAGGTCAAAGTGTGTCACAAATGCCGGCAAATTTGGAAATCAAGGAATTTTCCAACCAACTTCAAATTTTGCATGCTCCAAACTGTATATATTCCGCACTTGTCATGCAAAATTGACAGATTTTCGCTGGGAAATGACGGAGAAATTTCAGAGTTTAGGGAAAGCAGAGCTCGGCTACGTGGTTATTCCCCTAACCGTGGCTGTTGGGACACCCTGCGCTGCGCTGGTGTACATTTGTACGGCCGTTGACTCACCCCAGATTGTGACGGGAATTAGGTCAAAGTGTGTCCCAAAATGCCGGCAAATTTGGAAATCAAGGAATTTTCCAACCAACTTCAAATTTTGCATGCTCCAAACTGTTTATATTCCGCACTTGTCATGCAAAATTGACAGATTTCGCTGGGAAATGACGGAGAAATTTCAGAGTTTAGGGAAAGCGGAGCTCGGCTACGTGGTTATTCCCCTAACCGTGGCTGTTGGGACACCCTGCGCTGCGCTGGTGTACATTTGTACGGCCGTTGACTCACCCCAGATTGTGACGGGAATTAGGTCAAAAGTGTGTCACAAATGCCGGCAAATTTGGAAATCAAGGAATTTTCAACCAACTTCAAATTTTGCATGCTCCAAACTGTATATATTCCGCACTTGTCATGCAAAATTGACAGATTTTCGCTGGGAAATGACGGAGAAATTTCAGAGTTTAGGGAAAAGCAGAGCTCGGCTACGTGGTTATTCCCTAACCGTGGCTGTTGGGACACCCTGCGCTGCGCTGGTGTACATTTGTACGGCCGTTGACTCACCCCAGATTGTGACGGGATTAGGTCAAAGTGTGTCCCAAATGCCGGCAAATTTGGAAATCAAGGAATTTTCCAACCAACTTCAAATTTTGCATGCTCCAAACTGTTTATATTCCGCACTTGTCATGCAAAATTGACAGATTTTCGCTGGGAAATGACGGAGAAATTTTCAGAGTTTAGGGAAAGCGGAGCTCGGCTACGTGGTTATTCCCCTAACCGTGGCTGTTGGGACACCCTGCGCTGCGCTGGTGTACATTTGTACGGCCGTTGACTCACCCCAGATTGTGACGGAATTAGGTCAAAGTGTGTCCTAAATGCCGGCAAATTTGGAAATCAAGGAATTTTTCAACCAACTTCAAATTTTTGCATGCTCCAAAACTGTTTATATTCCGCACTTGTCATGCAAAATTGACAGATTTTCGCTGGGAAATGACGGAGAAATTTCAGAGTTTAGGGAAAGCGGAGCTCGGCTACGTGGTTATTCCCCTAACCGTGGCTGTTGGGACACCCTGCGCTGCGCTTGTGTACATTTGTACGGCCGTTGACTCACCCCAGATTGTGACGGGAATTTAAGTCAAAGTGTGTCCCAAATGCCGGCAAATTTGGGAAATTCAAGGAATTTTCCAACCAACTTCAAATTTTGCATGCTCCAAACTGTATATATTCCGCACTTATCATGCAAAATTGACAGATTTTCGCTGGGAAATGACGGAGAAATTTCAGAGTTTAGGGAAAGCGGAGCTCGGCTACGTGGTTATTCCCCTAACCGTGCTGTTGGGACACCCTGCGCTGCGCTTGTGTACATTTGTACGGCCGTCGACTCACCCCAGATTGTGACGGGAATTAGGTCAAAGTGTGTCCCAAATGCCGACAAATTTGGAAATCAAGGAATTTGTCAACCAACTTCAAATTTTGCATGCTCCAAACTGTATATATTCCGCACTTGTCATGCAAAATTGACAGATTTTCGCTGGGAAATGACGGAGAAATTTCAGAGTTTAGGGAAAGCGGAGCTCGGCTACGTGGTTATTCCCCTAACCGTGGCTGTTGGGACACCCTGCGCTGCGCATGCGCTGGTGTACATTTGTACGGCCGTTGACTCACCCCAGATTGTGGACGGGAATTAGGTCAAAGTGTGTCCCAAATGCCGGCAAATTTGGAAATCAAGGAAATTTTCCAACCAACTTCAAATGTTCCATGCTCCAAACTGTATATATTCCGCACTTGTCATGCAAAATTGACAGATTTTCGCTGGGAAATGACGGAGAAATTTCAGAGTTTAGGGAAAGCAGAGCTCGGCTACGTGGTTATTCCCCTAACCGTGGCTGTTGGGACACCTGCGCTGCGCTGGTGTACATTTGTACGGCCGTTGACTCACCCAGATTGTGACGGGAATTAGGTCAAAGTGTGTCCCAAATGCCGGCAAATTTGGAAATCAAGGAATTTTCCAACCAACTTCAAATTTTGCATGCTCCAAACTGTTTATATTCGCACTTGTCATGCAAAATTGACAGATTTTCGCTGGGAAATGACGGAGAAATTTCAGAGTTTAGGGAAAGCGGAGCTCGGCTACGTGGTTATTCCCCTAACCGTGGCTGTTGGGACACCCTGCGCTGCGCTGGTGTACATTTGTACGGCCGTTGACTCACCCCAGATTGTGACGGGATTAGGTCAAAGTGTGTCCCAAATGCCGGGCAAATTGGAAATCAAGGAATTTTCCAACCAACTTCAAATGTTCCATGCTCCAAACTGTATATATCCGCACTTGTCATTCAAAATTGACAGATTTTCGCTGGGAAATGACGGAGAAATTCAGAGTTTAGGGAAAGCAGAGCTCGGCTACGTGGTTATTCCCCTAACCGTGGCTGTTGGGACACCCTGCGCTGGCGCTGGTGTACATTTGTACGGCCGTTGACTCACCCAGATTGTGACGGGAATTAGGTCAAGTGTGTCCCAAATGCCGGCAAATTTGGAAATCAAGGAATTTTCCAACAACTTCAAATTTTGCATGCTCCAAACTGTTTATATTCCGCACTTGTCATGCAAAATTGACAGATTTTCGCTGGGAAATGACGGAGAAATTTCAGAGTTTAGGGAAAGCGGAGCTCGGCTACGTGGTTATTCCCCTAACCGTGGCTGTTGGGACACCCTGCGCTGCGCTGGTGTACATTTGTACGGCCGTTGACTCACCCCAGATTGTGACGGGAATTAGGTCAAAGTGTGTCCTAAATGCCGGCAAATTGGAAATCAAGGAATTTTTCAACCAACTTCAAATTTTGCATGCTCCAAACTGTATATATTCCGCACTTGTCATGCAAAATTGACAGATTTTCGCTGGGAAATGACGGAGAAATTCAGAGTTTAGGGAAAGCGGAGCTCGGCTACGTGGTTATTCCCCTAACCCGTGGCTGGTTGGGACACCCTGCGCTGCGCATGCGCTGGTGTACATTTGTACGGCCGTTGACTCACCCCAGATTGTGACGGGAATTAGGTCAAAGTGTGTCCCAAATGCCGGCAAATTTGGAAATCAAGGAATTTCCAACCAACTTCAATGTTCCATGCTCCAAACTGTATATATCCGCACTTGTCATGCAAAATTGACAGATTTTCGCTGGGAAATGACGGAGAAATTTCAGAGTTTAGGGAAAGCAGAGCTCGGCTACGTGGTTATTCCCCTAACCGTGGCTGTTGGGACACCCCTGCGCTGCGCTGGTGTACATTTGTACGGCCGTTGACTCACCCCAGATTGTGACGGGAATTAGGTCAAAGTGTGTCCCAAATGCCGGCAAATTTGGAAATCAAGAATTTTCCAACCAACTTCAAATTTTGCATGCTCCAAACTGTTTATATTCCGCACTTGTCATGCAAAATTGACAGATTTTCGCTGGGAAATGACGGAGAAATTTCAGAGTTTAGGGAAAGCGGGAGCTCGGCTACGTGGTTATTCCCCTAACCGTGGCTGTTGGGACACCCTGCGCTGCGCTGGTGTACATTTGTACGGCCGTTGACTCACCCCAGATTGTGACGGGAATTAGGTCAAAGTGTGTCCTAAATGCCGGCAAATTTGGAAATCAAGGAATTTTCCAACCAACTTCAAATTTTGCATGCTCCAAACTGTATATATTCCGCACTTGTCATGCAAAATTGACAGATTTTCGCTGGGAAATGACGGAGAAATTTCAGAGTTTAGGGAAAGCGGAGCTCGGCTACGTGGTTATTCCCCTAACCGTGGCTGTTGGGACACCCTGCGCTGCGCTTGTGTACATTTGTACGGCCGTTGACTCACCCCAGATTGTGACGGGAATTAAGGTCAAAGTGTGTCCCAAATGCCGGCAAATTTGGAAATCAAGGAATTTTCCAACCAACTTCAAATTTTGCATGCTCCAAACTGTATATATTCCGCACTTGTCATGCAAAATTGACAGATTTTCGCTGGGAAATGACGGAGAAATTTCAGAGTTTAGGGAAAGCGGAGCTCGGCTACGTGGTTATTCCCCTAACCGTGGCTGTTGGGACACCCTGCGCTGCGCTTGTGTACATTTGTACGGCCGTCGACTCACCCCCAGATTGTGACGGGAATTAGGTCAAAGTGTGTCCCAAATGCCGACAAATTTGGAAATCAAAGGAATTTGTCAACCAACTTCAAATTTTGCATGCTCCAAACTGTATATATTCCGCACTTGTCATGCAAAATTGACAGATTTTCGCTGGGAAATGACGGAGAAATTCAGAGTTTAGGGAAAGCGGAGCTCGGCTACGTGGTTATTCCCCTAACCGTGGCTGTTGGGACACCCTGCGCTGCGCATGCGCTGGTGTACATTTGTACGGCCGTTGACTCACCCCAGATTGTGACGGGAATTAGGTCAAAGTGTGTCCCAAATGCCGGAAAATTTGGAAATCAAGGAATTTTCCAACACAACTTCAAATGTTCCATGCTCCAAACTGTATATATTCCGCACTTGTCATGCAAAATTGACAGATTTTCGCTGGGAAATGACGGAGAAATTTCAGAGTTTAGGGAAAGCGGAGCTCGGCTACGTGGTTATTCCCCTAACCGTGGCTGTTGGACACCCTGCGCTGCGCATGTGCTGGTGTACATTTTGTACGGCCGTTGACTCACCCCCAGATTGTGACGGGAATTAGGTCAAAGTGTGTCCCAAATGCCGGCAAATTTGGAAATCAAGGAATTTTCCAACCAACTTCAAATTCTGCATGCTCCAAACTGTATATATTCCGCACTTGTCATGCAAAATTGACAGATTTTCGCTGGGAAATGACGGAGAAATTTCAGAGTTTAGGGAAAGCGGAGAGCTCGGCTACGTGGTTATTCCCTAACCGTGGCTGTTGGGACACCCTGCGCTGCGCTTGTGTACATTTGTACGGCCGTTGACTCACCCCAGATTGTGACGGGAATTAGGTCAAAGTGTGTCCCAAATGCCGGCAAATTTGGAAATCAAGGAATTTCTCCAACCAACTCAAATTTTGCATGCTCCAAACTGTATATATTCCGCACTTGTCATGCAAAATTGACAGATTTTCGCTGGGAAAGGACGGAGAAATTTCAGAGTTTAGGGAAAGCGGAGCTCGGCTACGTGGTTATTCCCCTAACCGTGGCTGTTGGGACACCCTGCGCTGCGCTTGTGTACATTTGTACGGCCGTTGACTCACCCCAGATTGTGACGGGAATTAGGTCAAAGTGTGTCCCAAATGCCGGCAAATTTGGAAATCAAAGGAATTTTCCAACCAACTTCAAATTTTGCATGCTCCAAACTGTATATATTCCGCACTTGTCATGCAAAATTGACAGATTTTCGCTGGGAAATGACGGAGAAATTTCAGAGTTTAGGGAAAGCGGAGCTCGGCTACGTGGTTATTCCCCTAACCGTGGCTGTTGGGACACCCTGCGCTGCGCTGGTGTACATTTGTACGGCCGTTGACTCACCCCAGATTGTGACGGGAAATTAGGTCAAAGTGTGTCCCAAATGCCGGCAAATTTGGAAATCAAGGAATTTTCCAACCAACTTCAAATTTTGCATGCTCCAAACTGTATATATTCCGCACTTGTCATGCAAAATTGACAGATTTTCGCTGGGAAATTACGGAGAAATTTCAGAGTTTAGGGAAAGCGGAGCTCGGCTACGTGGTTATTCCCCTAACCGTGGCTGTTGGGACACCCTGCGCTGCGCTGGTGTACATTTGTACGGCCGTTGACTCACCCCAGATTGTGACGGGAATTAGGTCAAAGTGTGTCCTAAATGCGGCAAATTTGGAAATCAAGGAATGTTTCAACCAACTTCAAATTTTGCATGCTCCAAACTGTATATATTCCGCACTTGTCATGCAAAATTGACCCATTTTTTGCTGGGAAATGACGGAGAAATTTCAGAGTTTAGGGAAAGCGGAGCTCGGCTACGTGGTTATTCCCCTAACCGTGGCTGTTGGGACACCCTGCGCTGCGCTTGTGTACATGTGTACGGCCGTTGACTCACCCCAGATTGTGACGGGAATAAGGTCAAAGTGGGTCCCAAATGCCGGCAAATTTGGAAATCAAGGAATTTTTCAACTAACTTCAAATTTTGCATGCTCCAAACTGTATATATTCCGCACTTGTCATGCAAAATTGACAGATTTTCGCTGGGAAATGACGGAGAAATTTCAGAGTTTAGGGAAAGCGGGGCTCGGCTACGTGGTTATTCCCCTTACCGTGGCTGTTGGGACACCCTGCGCTGCGCATGCGCTGGTGTACATTTGTACGGCCGTTGACTCACCCCAGATGTGACGGGAATTAGGTCAAAGTGTGTCCCAAATGCCGGCAAATTTGGAAATCAAGGAATTTTCCAACCAACTTCAAATTTTGCATGCTCCAAACTGTATATATTCCGCACTTGTCATGCAAAATTGACAGATTTTCGCTGGAAATGACGGAGAAATTTCAGAGTTTAGGGAAAGCGGAGCTCGGCTACGTGGTTATTCCCCTAACCGTGGCTGTTGGGACACCCTGCGCTGCGCATGCGCTTGTGTATATTTGTACGGCCGTTGACTCACCCCATATTGTGACGGAAATTAGGTCAAAGTGTGTCCCAAATGCCGGCAAATTTGGAAATCAGGAATTTTCGAACCAACTTCAAATTTTGCATGCTCCAAACTGTATATATTCCGCACTTGTCATGCAAAATTGACAGATTTTCGCTAGGAAATGACGGAGAAATTTCAGAGTTTAGGGAAAGCGGAGCTCGGCTACGTGGTTATTCCCCTAACCGTGGCTGTTGGGACACCCTGCGCTGCGCTGGTGTACATTTGTACGGCCGTTGACTCACCCCAGATTGTGACGGGAATTAGGTCAAAGTGTGTCCCAAATGCCGGCAAATTTGGAAATCAAGGAATTTTCCAACCAACTTCAATTTTTGCATGCTCCAAACTGTATATATTCCGCACTTGTCATGCAAAATTGACAGATTTTCGCTGGAAATGACGGAGAAATTTCAGAGTTTAGGGAAAGCGGAGCTCGGCTACGTGGTTATTCCCTAACCGTGCTGTTGGGACACCCTGCGCCTGCGCTGGTGTACATTTGTACGGCCGTTGACTCACCCCAGATTGTGACGGAATTAGGTCAAAGTGTGTCCCAAATGCCGGCAAATTTGGAAATCAAGGAATTTTCCAACCAACTTCAAATTTTGCATGCTCCAAACTGTATATATTCCGCACTTGTCATGCAAAATTGACAGATTTTCGCTGGGAAATGACGGAGAAATTTCAGAGTTTAGGGAAAGCGGAGCTCGGCTACGTGGTTATTCCCCTAACCGTGGCTGTTGGGACACCCTGCGCTGCCGCTGGTGTACATTTGTACGGCCGTTGACTCACCCCAGATTGTGACGGGAATTAGGTCAAAGTGTGTCCCAAATGCCGGCAAATTTGGAAATCAAGGAATTTTCCAACCAACTTCAAATTTTGCATGCTCCAAACTGTATATATTCCGCACTTGTCATGCAAAATTGACAGATTTTCGCTGGGAAATGACGAGAAATTTCAGAGTTTAGGGAAAGCGGAGCTCGGCTACGTGGTTATTCCCCTAACCGTGGCTGTTGGGACACCCTGCGCTGCGCCATGCGCTGGTGTACATTTGTACGGCCGTTGACTTCACCCCAGATTGTGACGGGAATTAGGTCAAAGTGTGTCCCAAATGCCGGCAAATTTGGAAATCAAGGAATTTTCCAACCAACTTCAAATTTTGCATGCTCCAAACTGTATATATTCCGCACTTGTCATGCAAAATTGACAGATTTTCGCTGGGAAATGACGAGGAAATTTCAGAGTTTAGGGAAAGCGGAGCTCGGCTACGTGGTTATTCCCCTAACCGTGGCTGTTGGGACACCCTGCGCTGCGCTTGTGTACATTTGTACGGCCGTTGACTCACCCTAGATTGTGACGGGAATTAGGTCAAAGTGTGTCCCAAATGCCGGCAAATTTGGAAATCAAGGAATTTTCCAACCAACTTCAAATTTTGCATGCTCCAAACAGTATATATTCCGCACTTGTCATGCAAAATTGACAGATTTTCGCTGGGAAATGACGGAGAAATTTCAGAGTTTAGGGAAAGCGGAGCTCGGCTACGTGGTTATTCCCCTAACCGTGGCTGTTGGGACACCCTGCGCTGCGCTGGTGTACATTTGTACGGCCGTTGACTCACCCCAGATTGTGACGGGAATTAGGTCAAAGTGTGTCCCAAATGCCGGCAAATTTGGAAATCAAGGAATTTTCCAACCAACTTCAAATTTTGCATGCTCCAAACTGTATATATTCCGCACTTGTCATGCAAAATTGACAGATTTTCGCTGGGAAATGACGGAGAAATTTCAGAGTTTAGGGAAAGCGGAGCTCGGCTACGTGGTTATTCCCCTAACCGTGGCTGTTGGGACACCCTGCGCTGCGCCATGCGCTGGTGTACATTTGTACGGCCGTTGACTCACCCCAGATTGTGACGGGAATTAGGTCAAAGTGTGTCCCAAATGCCGGCAAATTTGGAAATCAAGGAATTTTCCAACCAACTTCAAATTTTGCATGCTCCAAACTGTATATATTCCGCACTTGTCATGCAAAATTGACAGATTTTCGCTGGGAAATGACGGAGAAATTTCAGAGTTTAGGGAAAGCGGAGCTCGGCTACGTGGTTATTCCCCTAACCGTGGCTGTTGGGACACCCTGCGCTGCGCTGGTGTACATTTGTACGGCCGTTGACTCACCCCAGATTGTGACGGAATTAGGTCAAAGTGTGTCCCAAATGCCGGCAAATTTGGAAATCAAGGAATTTTCCAACCAACTTCAAATTTTGCATGCTCCAAACTGTATATATTCCGCACTTGTCATGCAAAATTGACAGATTTTCGCTGGGAAATGACGGAGAAATTTCAGAGTTAGGGAAAGCGGAGCTCGGCTACGTGGTTATTCCCCTAACCGTGGCTGTTGGGACACCCTGCGCTGCGCTGGTGTACATTTGTACGGCCGTTGACTCACCCCAGATTGTGACGGGAATTAGGTCAAAGTGTGTCCCAAATGCCGGCAAATTTGGAAATCAAGGAATTTTCCAACCAACTTCAAATTTTGCATGCTCCAAACTGTATATATTCCGCACTTGTCATGCAAAATTGACAGATTTTCGCTGGGAAATGACGGAGAAATTTCAGAGTTTAGGGAAAGCGGAGCTCGGCTACGTGGTTATTCCCCTAACCGTGGCTGTTGGGACACCCTGCGCTGCGCTGGTGTACATTTGTACGGCCGTTGACTCACCCCAGATTGTGACGGGAATTAGGTCAAAGTGTGTCCTAAATGCCGGCAAATTTGGAAATCAAGGAATGTTTCAACCAACTTCAAATTTTGCATGCTCCAAACTGTATATATCCGCACTTGTCATGCAAAATTGACCCATTTTTTGCTGGAAATGACGGAGAAATTTCAGAGTTTAGGGAAAGCGGAGCTCGGCTACGTGGTTATTCCCCTAACCGTGGCTGTTGGGACACCCTGCGCTGCGCATGCGCTTGTGTATATTTGTACGGCCGTTGACTCACCCCATATTGTGACGGAAATTAGGTCAAAGTGTGTCCCAAATGCCGGCAAATTTGGAAATCAAGGAATTTCCAACCAACTTCAAATTTGCATGCTCCAAACTGTATATATTCCGCACTTGTCATGCAAAATTGACAGATTTTCGCTAGGAAATGACGGAGAAATTTCAGAGTTTAGGGAAAGCGGAGCTCGGCTACGTGGTTATTCCCCCTAACCGTGGCTGTTGGGACACCCTGCGCTGCGCTGGTGTACATTTGTACGGCCGTTGACTCACCCCAGATTGTGACGGGAATTAGGTCAAAGTGTGTCCCAAATGCCGGCACAATTTGGAAATCAAGATTTTCCAACCAACTTCAAATTTTGCATGCTCCAAACTGTATATATTCCGCACTTGTCATGCAAAATTGACAGATTTTCGCTTGGAAATGACGGAGAAATTTCAGAGTTTAGGGAAAGCGGAGCTCGGCTACGTGGTTATTCCCCTAACCGTGGCTGTTGGGACACCCTGCGCTGCGCTGGTGTACATTTGTACGGCCGTTGACTCACCCCAGATTGTGACGGGAATTAGGTCAAAGTGTGTCCCAAATGCCGGCAAATTTGGAAATCAAGGAATTTTCCAACCAACTTCAAATTTTGCATGCTCCAAACTGTATATATTCCGCACTTGTCATGCAAAATTGACAGATTTTCGCTGGGAAATGACGGAGAAATTTCAGAGTTTAGGGAAAGCGGAGCTCGGCTACGTGGTTATCCCCTAACCGTGGCTGTTGGGACACCCTGCGCTGCGCTGGTGTACATTTGTACGGCCGTTGACTCACTTCAGATTGTGACGGGAATTAGGTCAAAGTGTGTCCCAAATGCCGGCAAATTTGGAAATCAAGGAATTTTCCAACCAACTTCAAATTTTGCATGCTCCAAACTGTATGTATTCCGCACTTGTCATGCAAAATTGACAGATTTTCGCTGGGAATGACGGAGAAATTTCAGAGTTTAGGGAAAGCGGAGCTCGGCTACGTGGTTATTCCCTAACCGTGGCTGTTGGGACACCCTGCGCTGCGCTTGTGTACATTTGTACGGCCGTTGACCTCACCCCAGATTGTGACGGGAATTAGGTCAAAAGTGTGTCCCAAATGCCGGCAAATTTGGAAATCAAGGAATTTTCCAACCAACTTCAAATTTTGCATGCTCCAAACTGTATATATTCCGCACTTGTCATGCAAAATTGACAGATTTTCGCTTGGAAATGACGGAGAAATTTCAGAGTTTAGGGAAAGCGGAGCTCGGCTACGTGGTTTTCCCCTAACCGTGGCTGTTGGGACACCCTGCGCTGCGCTGGTGTACATTTGTACGGCCGTTGACCTCACCCCAGATTGTGACGGGAATTAGGTCAAAGTGTGTCCCAAATGCCGGCAAATTGGAAATCAAGGAATTTTCCAACCAACTTCAAATTTTGCATGCTCCAAACTGTATATATTCCGCACTTGTCATGCAAAATTGACAGATTTTCGCTGGGAAATGACGGAGAAATTTCAGAGTTTAGGAAAGCGGAGCTCGGCTACGTGGTTATTCCCCTAACCGTGGCTGTTGGGACACCCTGCGCTGCGCTGGTGTACATTTGTACGGCCGTTGACTCACTTCAGATGTGACGGGAATTAGGTCAAAGTGTGTCCCAAATGCCGGCAAATTTGGAAATCAAGGAATTTTCCAACCAACTTCAAATTTTGCATGCTCCAAAACTGTATGTATTCCGCACTTGTTCATGCAAAATTGACAGATTTTCGCTGGGAAATGACGGAGAAATTTCAGAGTTTAGGGAAAGCGGAGCTCGGCTACGTGGTTATTCCCCTAACCGTGGCTGTTGGGACACCCTGCGCTGCGCTTGTGTACATTTGTACGGCCGTTGACTCACCCCAGATTGTGACGGGAATTAGGTCAAAGTGTGTCCCAAATGCCGGCAAATTTGGAAATCAAGGAATTTTCCAACCAACTTCAAATTTTGCATGCTCCAAACTGTATATATTCCGCACTTGTCATGCAAAATGACAGATTTTCGCTTGGAAATGACGGAGAAATTTCAGAGTTTAGGGAAAGCGGAGCTCGGCTACGTGGTTATTCCCCTAACCGTGGCTGTTGGGACACCCTGCGATGCGCTGGTGTACATTTGTACGGCGTTGACTCACCCCAGATTGTGACGGGAATTAGGTCAAAGTGTGTCCCAAATGCCGGCAAATTGGAAATCAAGGAATTTTCCAACCAACTTCAAATTTTGCATGCTCCAAACTGTATATATTCCGCACTTGTCATGCAAAATTGACAGATTTTCGCTAGGGAAATGGACGGAGAAATTTCAGAGTTTAGGGAAAGCGGAGCTCGGCTACGTGGTTATTCCCCTAACCGTGGCTGTGGGACACCCTGCGCTGCGCTGGTGTACATTTGTACGGCCGTTGACTCACCCCAGATTGTGACGGGAATTAGGTCAAAGTGTGTCCCAAATGCCGGCAAATTTGGAAATCAAGGAATTTTCCAACCAACTTCAAATTTTGCATGCTCCAAACTGTATATATTCCGCACTTGTCATGCAAAATTGACAGATTTTCGCTGGGAAATGACGGAGAAATTTCAGAGTTTAGGAAAGCGGAGCTCGGCTACGTGGTTATTCCCCTAACCCGTGGCTGTTGGGACACCCTGCGCTGTGCATGCGCTGGTGTACATTTGTACGGCCGTTGACTCACCCCAGATTGTGACGGGAATTAGGTCAAAGTGTGTCCCAAATGCCGGCAAATTTGGAAATCAAGGAATTTTCCAACCAACTTCAAATTTTTGCATGCTCCAAACTGTATATATTCCGCACTTGTCATGCAAAATTGACAGATTTTCGCTGGGAAATGACGGAGAAATTCAGAGTTTAGGGAAAGCGGAGCTCGCTACGTGGTTGTGGTTATTCCCCTAACCGTGGCTGTTGGGACACCCTGCGCTGCGCTTGTGTACATTTGTACGGCCGTTGACTCACCCCAGATTGTGACGGGAATTAGGTCAAAGTGTGTCCCAAATGCCGGCAAATTTGGAAATCAAGGAATTTTCCAACCAACTTCAAATTTTGCATGCTCCAAACAGTATATATTCCGCACTTGTCATGCAAAATTGACAGATTTTCGCTGGGAAATGACGGAGAAATTTCAGAGTTTAGGGAAAGCGGAGCTCGGCTACGTGGTTATTCCCCTAACCGTGGCTGTTGGGACACCCTGCGCTGCGCTGGTGTACATTTGTACGGCCGTTGACTCACCCCAGATTGTGACGGGAATTAGGTCAAAGTGTGTCCCAAATGCCGGCAAATTTGGAAATCAAGGAATTTTCCAACCAACTTCAAATTTTGCATGCTCCAAACTGTATATATTCCGCACTTGTCATGCAAAATTGACAGATTTTCGCTGGGAAATGACGGATAAATTTCAGAGTTTAGGGAAAGCGGAGCTCGGCTACGTGGTTATTCCCCTAACCGTGGCTGTTGGGACACCCTGCGCTGCGCATGCGCTGGTGTACATTTGTACGGCCGTTGACTCACCCCAGATTGTGACGGGAATTAGGTCAAAGTGTGTCCCAAATGCCGGCAAATTTGGAAATCAAGGAATTTTCCAACCAACTTCAAATTTTGCATGCTCCAAACTGTATATATTCCGCACTTGTCATGCAAAATTGACAGATTTTCGCTGGGAAATGACGGAGAAATTTCAGAGTTTAGGGAAAGCGGAGCTCGGCTACGTGGTTATTCCCCTAACCGTGGCTGTTGGGACACCCTGCGCTGCGCTTGTGTACATTTGTACGGCCGTTGAATCACCCCAGATTGTGACGGGAATTAGGTCAAAGTGTGTCCCAAATGCCGGCAAATTTGGAAATCAAGGAATTTTCCAACCAACTTCAAATTTTGCATGCTCCAAACTGTATATATTCCGCACTTGTCATGCAAAATTGACAGATTTTCGCTTGGAAATGACGGAGAAATTTCAGAGTTTAGGGAAAGCGGAGCTCGGCTACGTGGTTATTCCCCTAACCGTGGCTGTTGGGACACCCTGCGCTGCGCTGGTGTACATTTGTACGGCCGTTGACTCACCCAGATTGTGACGGGAATTAGGTCAAAGTGTGTCCCAAATGCCGGCAAATTTGGAAATCAAGGAATTTTCCAACCAACTTCAAATTTTGCATGCTCCAAACTGTATATATTCCGCACTTGTCATGCAAAATTGACAGATTTTCGCTGGGAAATGACGGAGAAATTTCAGAGTTTAGGGAAAGCGGAGCTCGGCTACGTGGTTATTCCCCTAACCGTGGCTGTTGGGACACCCTGCGCTGCGCTGGTGTACATTTGTACGGCCGTTGACTCACCCCAGATTGTGACGGGAATTAGGTCAAAGTGTGTCCCAAATGCCGGCAAATTTGGAAATCAAGGAATTTTCCAACCAACTTCAAATTTTGCATGCTCCAAACTGTATATATTCCGCACTTGTCATGCAAAATTGACAGATTTTCGCTGGGAAATGACGGATAAATTTCAGAGTTTAGGGAAAGCGGAGCTCGGCTACGTGGTTATTCCCCTAACCGTGGCTGTTGGGACACCCTGCGCTGCGCATGCGCTGGTGTACATTTGTACGGCCGTTGACTCACCCCAGATTGTGACGGGAATTAGGTCAAAGTGTGTCCCAAATGCCGGCAAATTTGGAAATCAAGGAATTTTCCAACCAACTTCAAATTTTGCATGCTCCAAACTGTATATATTCCGCACTTGTCATGCAAAATTGACAGATTTTCGCTGGGAAATGACGGAGAAATTTCAGAGTTTAGGGAAAGCGGAGCTCGGCTACGTGGTTATTCCCCTAACCGTGGCTGTTGGGACACCCTGCGCTGCGCTTGTGTACATTTGTACGGCCGTTGAATCACCCCAGATTGTGACGGGAATTAGGTCAAAGTGTGTCCCAAATGCCGGCAAATTTGGAAATCGAGGAATTTTCCAACCAACTTCAAATTTTGCATGCTCCAAACTGTATATATTCCGCACTTGTCATGCAAAATTGACAGATTTTCGCTTGGAAATGACGGAGAAATTTCAGAGTTTAGGGAAAGCGGAGCTCGGCTACGTGGTTATTCCCCTAACCGTGGCTGTTGGGACACCCTGCGCTGCGCTGGTGTACATTTGTACGGCCGTTGACTCACCCCAGATTGTGACGGGAATTAGGTCAAAGTGTGTCCCAAATGCCGGCAAATTTGGAAATCAAGGAATTTTCCAACCAACTTCAAATTTTGCATGCTCCAAACTGTATATATTCCGCACTTGTCATGCAAAATTGACAGATTTTCGCTGGGAAATGACGGAGAAATTTCAGAGTTTAGGGAAAGCGGAGCTCGGCTACGTGGTTATTCCCCTAACCGTGGCTGTTGGGACACCCTGCGCTGCGCTGGTGTACATTTGTACGGCCGTTGACTCACCCCAGATTGTGACGGGAATTAGGTCAAAGTGTGTCCCAAATGCCGGCAAATTTGGAAATCAAGGAATTTTCCAACCAACTTCAAATTTTGCATGCTCCAAACTGTATATATTCCGCACTTGTCATGCAAAATTGACAGATTTTCGCTGGGAAATGACGGAGAAATTTCAGAGTTTAGGGAAAGCGGAGCTCGGCTACGTGGTTATTCCCCTAACCCTGGCTGTTGGGACACCCTGCGCTGCGCATGCGCTGGTGTACATTTGTACGGCCGTTGACTCACCCCAGATTGTGACGGGAATTAGGTCAAAGTGTGTCCCAAATGCCGGCAAATTTGGAAATCGAGGAATTTTCAAACCAACTTCAAATTTTGCATGCTCCAAACTGTATATATTCCGCACTTGTCATGCAAAATTTACAGATTTTCGCTGGGAAATGACGGAGAAATTTCAGAGTTTAGGGAAAGCGGAGCTCGGCTACGTGGTTATTCCCCTAACCGTGGCTGTTGGGACACCCTGCGCTGCGCTGGTGTACATTTGTACGGCCGTTGACTCACCCCAGATTGTGACGGGAATTAGGTCAAAGTGTGTCCCAAATGCCGGCAAATTTGGAAATCAAGGATTTTTCCAACCAACTTCAAATTTTGCATGCTCCAAACTGTATATATTCCGCACTTGTCATGCAAAATTGACAGATTTTCGCTGGGAAATGACGGAGAAATTTCAGAGTTTAGGGAAAGCGGAGCTCGGCTACGTGGTTATTCCCCTAACCGTGGCTGTTGGGACACCCTGCGCTGCGCATGCGCTGGTGTACATTTGTACGGCCGTTGACTCACCCCAGATTGTGACGGGAATTAGGTCAAAGTGTGTCCCAAATGCCGGCAAATTTGGAAATCAAGGAATTTTCCAACCAACTTCAAATTTTGCATGCTCCAAACTGTATATATTCCGCACTTGTCATGCAAAATTGACAGATTTTCGCTGGGAAATGACGGAGAAATTTCAGAGTTTAGGGAAAGCGGAGCTCGACTACGTGGTTATTCCCCTAACCGTGGCTGTTGGGACACCCTGCGCTGCGCTTGTGTACATTTGTACGGCCGTTGACTCACCCCAGATTGTGACGGGAATTAGGTCAAAGTGTGTCCCAAATGCCGGCAAATTTGGAAATCAAGGAATTTTCCAACCAACTTCAAATTTTGCATGCTCCAAACTGTATATATTCCGCACTTGTCATGCAAAATTGACAGATTTTCGCTGGGAAATGACGGAGAAATTTCAGAGTTTAGGGAAAGCGGAGCTCGGCTACGTGGTTATTCCCCTAACCGTGGCTGTTGGGACACCCTGCGCTGCGCATGCGCTGGTGTACATTTGTACGGCCGTTGACTCACCCCAGATTGTGACGGGAATTAGGTCAAATTGTGTCCCAAATGCCGGCAATATTTGGAAATCAAGGAATTTTCCAACCAACTTCAAATTTTGCATGCTCCAAACTGTATATATTCCGCACTTGTCATGCAAAATTGACAGATTTTCGCTGGGAAATGACGGAGAAATTTCAGAGTTTAGGGAAAGCGGAGCTCGGCTACGTGGTTATTCCCCTAACCGTGGCTGTTGGGACACCCTGCGCTGCGCTTGTGTACATTTGTACGGCCGTTGAATCACCCCAGATTGTGACGGGAATTAGGTCAAAGTGTGTCCCAAATGCCGGCAAATTTGGAAATCAAGGAATTTTCCAACCAACTTCAAATTTTGCATGCTCCAAACTGTATATATTCCGCACTTGTCATGCAAAATTGACAGATTTTCGCTTGGAAATGACGGAGAAATTTCAGAGTTTAGGGAAAGCGGAGCTCGGCTACGTGGTTATTCCCCTAACCGTGGCTGTTGGGACACCCTGCGCTGCGCTGGTGTACATTTGTACGGCCGTTGACTCACCCCAGATTGTGACGGGAATTAGGTCAAAGTGTGTCCCAAATGCCGGCAAATTTGGAAATCAAGGAATTTTCCAACCAACTTCAAATTTGGCATGCTCCAAACTGTATATATTCCGCACTTGTCATGCAAAATTGACAGATTTTCGCTGGGAAATGACGGAGAAATTTCAGAGTTTAGGGAAAGCGGAGCTCGGCTACGTGGTTATTCCCCTAACCGTGGCTGTTGGGACACCCTGCGCTGCGCTGGTGTACATTTGTACGGCCGTTGACTCACCCCAGATTGTGACGGGAATTAGGTCAAAGTGTGTCCCAAATGCCGGCAAATTTGGAAATCAAGGAATTTTCCAACCAACTTCAAATTTTGCATGCTCCAAACTGTATATATTCCGCACTTGTCATGCAAAATTGACAGATTTTCGCTGGGAAAGGACGGAGAAATTTCAGAGTTTAGGGAAAGCGGAGCTCGGCTACGTGGTTATTCCCCTAACCGTGGCTGTTGGGACACCCTGCGCTGCGCTTGTGTACATTTGTACGGCCGTTGACTCACCCAGATTGTGACGGGAATTAGGTCAAAGTGTGTCCCAAATGCCGGCAAATTTGGAAATCAAGGAATTTTCCAACCAACTTCAAATTTTGCATGCTCCAAACTGTATATATTCCGCACTTGTCATGCAAAATTGACAGATTTTCGCTGGGAAATGACGGAGAAATTTCAGAGTTTAGGGAAAGCGGAGCTCGGCTACGTGGTTATTCCCCTAACCGTGGCTGTTGGGACACCCTGCGCTGCGCTGGTGTACATTTGTACGGCCGTTGACTCACCCCAGATTGTGACGGGAATTAGGTCAAAGTGTGTCCCAAATGCCGGCAAATTTGGAAATCAAGGAATTTTCCAACCAACTTCAAATTTTGCATGCTCCAAACTGTATATATTCCGCACTTGTCATGCAAAATTGACAGATTTTCGCTGGGAAATGACGGAGAAATTTCAGAGTTTAGGGAAAGCGGAGCTCGGTTACGTGGTTATTCCACTAACCGTGGCTGTTGGGACACCCTGCGCTGCGCTTGTGTACATTTGTACGGCCGTTGACTCACCCCAGATTGTGACGGGAATTAGGTCAAAGTGTGTCCCAAATGCCGGCAAATTTGGAAATCAAGGAATTTTCCAACCAACTTCAAATTTTGCATGCTCCAAATTGTATATATTCCGCAGTTGTCATGCAAAATTGACAGATTTTCGCTGGGAAATGATGGAGAAATTTCAGAGTTTAGGGAAAGCGGAGCTCGGCTACGTGGTTATTCCCCTAACCGTGGCTGTTGGGACAACCTGCGCTGCGCTTGTGTACATTTGTACGGCCGTTGACTCACCCCAGATTGTGACGGGAATTAGGTCAAAGTGTGTCCCAAATGCCGGCAAATTTGGAAATCAAGGAATTTTCCAACCAACTTCAAATTTTGCATGCTCCAAACTGTATATATTCCGCACTTGTCATGCAAAATTGACAGATTTTCGCTGGGAAATGACGGAGAAATTTCAGAGTTTAGGGAAAGCGGAGCTCGGCTACGTGGTTATTCCCCTAACCGTGGCTGTTGGGACACCCTGCGCTGCGCTGGTGTACATTTGTACGGCCGTTGACTCACCCCAGATTGTGACGGGAATTAGGTCAAAGTGTGTACCAAATGCCGGCAAATTTGGAAATCAAGGAATTTTCCAACCAACTTCAAATTTTGCATGCTCCAAACTGTATATATTCCGCACTTGTCATGCAAAATTGACAGATTTTCGCTTGGAAATGACGGAGAAATTTCAGAGTTTAGGGAAAGCGGAGCTCGGCTACGTGGTTATTCCCCTAACCGTGGCTGTTGGGACACCCTGCGCTGCGCTGGTGTACATTTGTAGGGCCGTTGACTCACCCCAGATTGTGACGGGAATTAGGTCAAAGTGTGTCCCAAATGCCGGCAAATTTGGAAATCAAGGAATTTTCCAACCAACTTCAAATTTTGCATGCTCCAAACTGTATATATTCCGCACTTGTCATGCAAAATTGACAGATTTTCGCAGGGAAATTACGGAGAAATTTCAGAGTTTAGGGACAGCGGAGCTCGGCTACGTGGTTATTCCCCTAACCGTGGCTGTTGGGACACCCTGCGCTGCGCATGCGCTGGTGTACATTTGTACGGCCGTTGACTCACCCCAGATTGTGACGGGAATTAGGTCAAAGTGTGTCCCAAATGCCGGCAAATTTGGAAATCAAGGAATTTTCCAACCAACTTCAAATTTTGCATGCTCCAAACTGTATATATTCCGCACTTGTCATGCAAAATTGACAGATTTTCGCTGGGAAATGACGGAGAAATTTCAGAGTTTAGGGAAAGCGGAGCTCGGCTACGTGGTTATTCCCCTAACCGTGGCTGTTGGGACACCCTGCGCTGCGCTGGTGTACATTTGTACGGCCGTTGACTCACCCCAGATTGTGACGGGAATTAGGTCAAAGTGTGTCCCAAATGCCGGCAAATTTGGAAATCAAGGAATTTTCCAACCAACTTCAAATTTTGCATGCTCCAAACTGTATATATTCCGCACTTGTCATGCAAAATTGACAGATTTTCGCTGGGAAATGACGGAAAAATTTCAGAGTTTAGGGAAAGCGGAGCTCGGCTACGTGGTTATTCCCCTAACCGTGGCTGTTGGGACACCCCGCGCTGCGCTGGTGTACATTTGTACGGCCGTTGACTCACCCCAGATTGTGACGGGAATTAGGTCAAAGTGTGTCCCAAATGCCGGCAAATTTGGATATCAATGAATTTTCCAACCAACTTCAAATTTTACATGCTCCAAACTGTATATATTCCGCACTTGTCATGCAAAATTGACAGATTTTCGCTGGGAAATGACGGAGAAATTTCAGAGTTTAGGGAAAGCGGAGCTCGGCTACGTGGTTATTCCCCTAACCGTGGCTGTTGGGACACCCTGCGCTGCGCTGGTGTACATTTGTACGGCCGTTGACTCACCCCAGATTGTGACGGGAATTAGGTCAAAGTGTGTCCCAAATGCCGGCAAATTTGGAAATCAAGGAATTTTCCAACCAACTTCAAATTTTGCATGCTCCAAACTGTATATATTCCGCACTTGTCATGCAAAATTGACAGATTTTCGCTGGGAAATGACGGAGAAATTTCAGAGTTTAGGGAAAGCGGAGCTCGGCTACGTGGTTATTCCCCTAACCGTGGCTGTTGGGACACCCTGCGCTGCGCATGCGCTGGTGTACATTTGTACGGCCGTTGACTCACCCCAGATTGTGACGGGAATTAGGTCAAAGTGTGTCCCAAATGCCGGCAAATTTGGAAATCAAGGAATTTTCCAACCAACTTCAAATTTTGCATGCTCCAAACTGTATATATTCCGCACTTGTCATGCAAAATTGACAGATTTTCGCTGGGAAATGACGGAGAAATTTCAGAGTTTAGGGAAAGCGGAGCTCGGCTACGTGGTTATTCCCCTAACCGTGGCTGTTGGCACACCCTGCGCTGCGCTGGTGTACTTTTGTACGGCCGTTGACTCACCCCAGATTGTGACGGGAATTAGGTCAAAGTGTGTCCCAAATGCCGGCAAATTTGGAAATCAAGGAATTTTCCAACCAACTTCAAATTTTGCATGCTCCAAACTGTATATATTCCGCACTTGTCATGCAAAATTGACAGATTTTCGCTGGGAAATGACGGAGAAATTTCAGAGTTTAGGGAAAGCGGAGCTCGGCTACGTGGTTATTCCCCTAACCGTGGCTGTTGGGACACCCTGCGCTGCGCTTGTGTACATTTGTACGGCCGTTGACTCACACCAGATTGTGACGGGAATTAGGTCAAAGTGTGTCCCAAATGCCGGCAAATTTGGAAATCAAGGAATTTTCCAACCAACTTCAAATTTTGCATGCTCCAAACTGTATATATTCCGCACTTGTCATGCAAAATTGACAGATTTTCGCTGGGAAATGACGGAGAAATTTCAGAGTTTAGGGAAAGCGGAGCTCGGCTACGTGGTTATTCCCCTAACCGTGGCTGTTGGGACACCCTGCGCTGCGCTTGTGTACATTTGTACGGCCGTTGACTCACACCAGATTGTGACGGGAATTAGGTCAAAGTGTGTCCCAAATGCCGGCAAATTTGGAAATCAAGGAATTTTCCAACCAACTTCAAATTTTGCATGCTCCAAACTGTATATATTCCGCACTTGTCATGCAAAATTGACAGATTTTCGCTGGGAAATGACGGAGAAATTTCAGAGTTTAGGGAAAGCGGAGCTCGGCTACGTGGTTATTCCCCTAACCGTGGCTGTTGGGACACCCTGCGCTGCGCTGGTGTACATTTGTACGGCCGTTGACTCACCCCAGATTGTGACGGGAATTAGGTCAAAGTGTGTCCCAAATGCCGGCAAATTTGGAAATCAAGGAATTTTCCAACCAACTTCAAATTTTGCATGCTCCAAACTGTATATATTCCGCACTTGTCATGCAAAATTGACAGATTTTCGCTGGGGAAATGACGGAGAAATTTCAGAGTTTAGGGAAAGCGGAGCTCGGCTACGTGGTTATTCCCCTAACCGTGGCTGTTGGGACACCCTGCGCTGCGCATGCGCTGGTGTACATTTGTACGGCCGTTGACTCACCCCAGATTGTGACGGGAATTAGGTCAAAGTGTGTCCCAAATGCCGGCAAATTTGGAAATCAAGGAATTTTCCAACCAACTTCAAATTTTGCATGCTCCAAACTGTATATATTCCGCACTTGTCATGCAAAATTGACAGATTTTCGCTGGGAAATGACGGAGAAATTTCAGAGTTTAGGGAAAGCGGAGCTCGGCTACGTGGTTATTCCCCTAACCGTGGCTGTTGGGACACCCTGCGCTGCGCTGGTGTACATTTGTACGGCCGTTGACTCACCCCAGATTGTGACGGGAATTAGGTCAAAGTGTGTCCCAAATGCCGGCAAATTTGGAAATCAAGGAATTTTCCAACCAACTTCAAATTTTGCATGCTCCAAACTGTATATATTCCGCACTTGTCATGCAAAATTGACAGATTTTCGCTGGGAAATGACGGAGAAATTTCAGAGTTTAGGGAAAGCGGAGCTCGGCTACGTGGTTATTCCCCTAACCGTGGCTGTTGGGACACCCTGCGCTGCGCTTGTGTACATTTGTACGGCCGTTGACTCACACCAGATTGTGACGGGAATTAGGTCAAAGTGTGTCCCAAATGCCGGCAAATTTGGAAATCAAGGAATTTTCCAACCAACTTCAAATTTTGCATGCTCCAAACTGTATATATTCCGCACTTGTCATGCAAAATTGACAGATTTTCGCTGGGAAATGACGGAGAAATTTCAGAGTTTAGGGAAAGCGGAGCTCGGCTACGTGGTTATTCCCCTAACCGTGGCTGTTGGGACACCCTGCGCTGCGCTGGTGTACATTTGTACGGCCGTTGACTCACCCCAGATTGTGACGGGAATTAGGTCAAAGTGTGTCCCAAATGCCGGCAAATTTGGATATCAATGAATTTTCCAACCAACTTCAAATTTTACATGCTCCAAACTGTATTTATTCCGCACTTGTCATGCAAAATTGACAGATTTTCGCTGGGAAATGACGGAAATTTTTAGAGTTTAGGGAAAGCGGAGCTCGGCTACGTGGTTATTCCCCTAACCGTGGCTGTTGGGACACCCTGCGCTGCGCTTGTGTACATTTGTACGGCCGTTGACTCACACCAGATTGTGACGGGAATTAGGTCAAAGTGTGTCCCAAATGCCGGCAAATTTGGAAATCAAGGAATTTTCCAACCAACTTCAAATTTTGCATGCTCCAAACTGTATATATTCCGCACTTGTCATGCAAAATTGACAGATTTTCGCTGGGAAATGACGGAGAAATTTCAGAGTTTAGGGAAAGCGGAGCTCGGCTACGTGGTTATTCCCCTAACCGTGGCTGTTGGGACACCCTGCGCTGCGCTGGTGTACATTTGTACGGCCGTTGACTCACCCCAGATTGTGACGGGAATTAGGTCAAAGTGTGTCCCAAATGCCGGCAAATTTGGAAATCAATGAATTTTCCAACCAACTTCAAATTTTACATGCTCCAAACTGTATATATTCCGGACTTGTCATGCAAAATTGACAGATTTTCGCTGGGAAATGACGGAAAATTTTTAGAGTTTAGGGAAAGCGGAGCTCGGCTACGTGGTTATTCCCCTAACCGTGGCTGTTGGGACACCCTGCGCTGCGCTGGTGTACATTTGTACGGCCGTTGACTCACCCCAGATTGTGACGGGAATTAGGTCAAAGTGTGTCCCAAATGCCGGCAAATTTGGAAATCAAGGAATTTTCCAACCAACTTCAAATTTTGCATGCTCCAAACTGTATATATTCCGCACTTGTCATGCAAAATTGACAGATTTTCGCTGGGAAATGACGGATAAATTTCAGAGTTTAGGGAAAGCGGAGCTCGGCTACGTGGTTATTCCCGTAACCGTGGCTGTTGGGACACCCTGCGCTGCGCTGGTGTACATTTGTACGGCCGTTGACTCACCCAAGATTGTGACGGGAATTAGGTCAAAGTGTGTCCCAAATGCCGGCAAATTTGGAAATCAAGGAATTTTCCAACCAACTTCAAATTTTGCATGCTCCAAACTGTATATATTCCGCACTTGTCATGCAAAATTGACAGATTTTCGCTGGGAAATGACGGAGAAATTTCAGAGTTTAGGGAAAGCGGAGCTCGGCTACGTGGTTATTCCCCTAACCGTGGCTGTTGGGACACCCTGCGCTGCGCATGCGCTGGTGTACATTTGTACGGCCGTTGACTCACCCCAGATTGTGACGGGAATTAGGTCAAAGTGTGTCCCAAATGCCGGCAAATTTGGAAATCAAGGAATTTTCCAACCAACTTCAAATTTTGCATGCTCCAAACTGTATATATTCCGCACTTGTCATGCAAAATTGACAGATTTTCGCTGGGAAATGACGGAGAAATTTCAGAGTTTAGGAAAAGCGGAGCTCGGCTACGTGGTTATTCCCCTAACCGTGGCTGTTGGGACACCCTGCGCTGCGCTTGTGTACATTTGTACGGCCGTTGACTCACCCCAGATTGTGACGGGAATTAGGTCAAAGTGTGTCCCAAATGCCGGCAAATTTGGAAATCAAGGAATTTTCCAACCAACTTCAAATTTTGCATGCTCCAAACTGTATATATTCCGCACTTGTCATGCAAAATTGACAGATTTTCGCTGGGAAATGACGGAGAAATTTCAGAGTTTAGGGAAAGCGGAGCTCGGCTACGTGGTTATTCCCCTAACCGTGGCTGTTGGGACACCCTGCGCTGCGCTTGTGTACATTTGTACGGCCGTTGACTCACCCCAGATTGTGACGGGAATTAGGTCAAAGTGTGTCCCAAATGCCGGCAAATTTGGATATCAATGAATTTTCCAACCAACTTCAAATTTTACATGCTCCAAACTGTATATATTCCGCACTTGTCATGCAAAATTGACAGATTTTCGCTGGGAAATGACGGAATTTTTTAGAGTTTAGGGAAAGCGGAGCTCGGCTACGTGGTTATTCCCCTAACCGTGGCTGTTGGGACACCCTGCGCTGCGCTGGTGTACATTTGTACGGCCGTTGACTCACCCCAGATTGTGACGGGAATTAGGTCAAAGTGTGTCCCAAATGCCGGCAAATTTGGAAATCAATGAATTTTCCAACCAACTTCAAATTTTATATGCTCCAAACTGTATATATTCCGCACTTGTCATGCAAAATTGACAGATTTTCGCTGGGAAATGACGGATAAATTTCAGAGTTTAGGGAAAGCGGAGCTCGGCTACGTGGTTATTCCCGTAACCGTGGCTGTTGGGACACCCTGCGCTGCGCTGGTGTACATTTGTACGGCCGTTGACTCACCCAAGATTGTGACGGGAATTAGGTCAAAGTGTGTCCCAAATGCCGGCAAATTTGGAAATCAAGGAATTTTCCAACCAACTTCAAATTTTGCATGCTCCAAACTGTATATATTCCGCACTTGTCATGCAAAATTGACAGATTTTCGCTGGGAAATGACGGAGAAATTTCAGAGTTTAGGGAAAGCGGAGCTCGGCTACGTGGTTATTCCCCTAACCGTGGCTGTTGGGACACCCTGCGCTGCGCATGCGCTGGTGTACATTTGTACGGCCGTTGACTCACCCCAGATTGTGACGGGAATTAGGTCAAAGTGTGTCCCAAATGCCGGCAAATTTGGAAATCAAGGAATTTTCCAACCAACTTCAAATTTTGCATGCTCCAAACTGTATATATTCCGCACTTGTCATGCAAAATTGACAGATTTTCGCTGGGAAATGACGGAGAAATTTCAGAGTTTAGGGAAAGCGGAGCTCGGCCAAGTGGTTATTCCCCTAACCGTGGCTGTTGGGACACCCTGCGCTGCGCATGCGCTGGTGTACATTTGTACGGCCGTTGACTCACCCCAGATTGTGACGGGAATTAGGTCAAAGTGTGTCCCAAATGCCGGCAAATTTGGAAATCAAGGAATTTTCCAACCAACTTCAAATTTTGCATGCTCCAAACTGTATATATTCCGCACTTGTCATGCAAAATTGACAGATTTTCGCTGGGAAATGACGGAGAAATTTCAGAGTTTAGGAAAAGCGGAGCTCGGCTACGTGGTTATTCCCCTAACCGTGGCTGTTGGGACACCCTGCGCTGCGCTTGTGTACATTTGTACGGCCGTTGACTCACCCCAGATTGTGACGGGAATTAGGTCAAAGTGTGTCCCAAATGCCGGCAAATTTGTAAATCAAGGAATTTTCCAACCAACTTCAAATTTTGCATGCTCCAAACTGTATATATTCCGCACTTGTCATGCAAAATTGACAGATTTTCGCTGGGAAATGACGGAGAAATTTCAGAGTTTAGGGAAAGCGGAGCTCGGCTACGTGGTTATTCCCCTAACCGTGGCTGTTGGGACACCCTGCGCTGCGCTTGTGTACATTTGTACGGCCGTTGACTCACCCCAGATTGTGACGGGAATTAGGTCAAAGTGTGTCCCAAATGCCGGCAAATTTGGAAATCAAGGAATTTTCCAACCAACTTCAAATTTTGCATGCTCCAAACTGTATATATTCCGCACTTGTCATGCAAAATTGACAGATTTTCGCTGGGAAATGACGGAGAAATTTCAGAGTTTAGGGAAAGCGGAGCTCGGCTACGTGGTTATTCCCCTAACCGTGGCTGTTGGGACACCATGCGCTGCGCTGGTGTACATTTGTACGGCCGTTGACTCACCCCAGATTGTGACGGAAATTAGGTCAAAGTGTGTTCCAAATGCCGGCAAATTTGGAAATCAAGGAATTTTCCAACCAACTTCAAATTTTGCATGCTCCAAACTGTATATATTCCGCACTTGTCATGCAAAATTGACAGATTTTCGCTGGGAAATGACGGAGAAATTTCAGAGTTTAGGGAAAGCGGAGCTCGGCTACGTGGTTATTCCCCTAACCGTGGCTGTTGGGACACCCTGCGCTGCGCTGGTGTACATTTGTACGGCCGTTGGCTCACCCCAGATTGTGACGGGAATTAGGTCAAAGTGTGTCCCAAATCCCGGCAAATTTGGAAATCAAGACATTTTCCAACCAACTTCAAATTTTGCATGCTCCAAACTGTATATATTCCGCACTTGTCATGCAAAATTGACAGATTTTCGCTGGGAAATGACGGAGAAATTTCAGAGTTTAGGGAAAGCGGAGCTCGGCTACGTGGTTATTCCCCTAACCGTGGCTGTTGGGACACCCTGCGCTGCGCTGGTGTACATTTGTACGGCCGTTGACTCACCCCAGATTGTGACGGGAATTAGGTCAAAGTGTGTCCCAAATGCCGGCAAATTTGGAAATCAAGGAATTTTCCAACCAACTTCAAATTTTGCATGCTCCAAACTGTATATATTCCGCACTTGTCATGCAAAATTGACAGATTTTCGCTGGGAAATGACAGAGAAATTTCAGAGTTTAGGGAAAGCGGAGCTCGGCTACGTGGTTATTCCCCTAACCGTGGCTGTTGGGACACCCTGCGCTGCGCTGGTGTACATTTGTACGGCCGTTGACTCACCCCAGATTGTGACGGGAATTAGGTCAAAGTGTGTCCCAAATGCCGGCAAATTTGGAAATCAAGGAATTTTCCAACCAACTTCAAATTTTGCATGCTCCAAACTGTATATATTCCGCACTTGTCATGCAAAATTGACAGATTTTCGCTGGGAAATGACGGAGAAATTTCAGAGTTTAGGGAAAGCGGAGCTCGGCTACGTGGTTATTCCCCTAACCGTGGCTGTTGGGACACCCTGCGCTGCGCTAGTGTACATTTGTACGGCCGTTGACTCACCCCAGATTGTGACGGGAATTAGGTCAAAGTGTGTCCCAAATGCCGGCAAATTTGGAAATCAAGGAATTTTCCAACCAACTTCAAATTTTGCATGCTCCAAACTGTATATATTCCGCACTTGTCATGCAAAATTGACAGATTTTCGCTGGGAAATGACGGAGAAATTTCAGAGTTTAGGGAAAGCGGAGCTT
Organism: Henricia sp. BOLD:AAB3569; assembly: GCA_037783545.1. Taxonomy (NCBI): domain Eukaryota; kingdom Metazoa; phylum Echinodermata; class Asteroidea; order Spinulosida; family Echinasteridae; genus Henricia; species Henricia sp. BOLD:AAB3569. The sequence continues at coordinate 1,457,450 of JBBELK010000071.1, read as the reverse complement.
GGCTACGTGGTTATTCCCCTAACCGTGGCTGTTGGGACACTCTGCGCTGCGCTTGTGTACATTTGTACGGCCGTTGACTCACCCCAGATTGTGACGGGAATTAGGTCAAAGTGTGTCCCAAATGCCGGCAAATTTGGAAATCAAGGAATGTTCAAACCAACTTCAAATTTTGCATGCTCCAAACTGTATATATTCCGCACTTGTCATGCAAAATTGACAGATTTTCGCTGGGAAATGACGGAGAAATTTCAGAGTTTAGGGAAAGCGGAGCTCGGCTACGTGGTTATTCCCCTAACCGTGGCTGTTGGGACACCCTGCGCTGCGCTGGTGTACATTTGTACGGCCGTTGACTCACCCCAGATTGTGACGGGAATTAGGTCAAAGTGTGTCCCAAATGCCGGCAAATTTGGAAATCAAGGAATTTTCCAACCAACTTCAAATTTTGCATGCTCCAAACTGTATATATTCCGCACTTGTCATGCAAAATTGACAGATTTTCGCTGGGAAATGACGGAGAAATTTCAGAGTTTAGGGAAAGCGGAGCTCGGCTACGTGGTTATTCCCCTAACCGTGGCTGTTGGGACACCCTGCGCTGCGCTGGTGTACATTTGTACGGCCGTTGACTCACCCCAGATTGTGACGGGAATTAGGTCAAAGTGTGTCCCAAATGCCGGCAAATTTGGAAATCAAGGAATTTTCCAACCAACTTCAAATTTTGCATGCTCCAAACTGTATATATTCCGCACTTGTCATGCAAAATTGACAGATTTTCGCTGGGAAATGACGGAGAAATTTCAGAGTTTAGGGAAAGCGGAGCTCGGCTACGTGGTTATTCCCCTAACCGTGGCTGTTGGGACACCCTGCGCTGCGCTGGTGTACATTTGTACGGCCGTTGACTCACCCCAGATTGTGACGGGAATTAGGTCAAAGTGTGTGAAATTTGGAAATCAAGGAATTTTCCAACCAACTTCAAATTTCGCATGCTCCAAACTGTATATATTCCGCACTTGTCATGCAAAATTGACAGATTTTCGCTGGGAAATGACGGAGAAATTTCAGAGTTTAGGGAAAGCGGAGCTCGGCTACGTGGTTATTCCCCTAACCGTGGCTGTTGGGACACCCTGCGCTGCGCTTGTGTACATTTGTACGGCCGTTGACTCACCCCAGATTGTGACGGGAATTAGGTCAAAGTGTGTCCCAAATGCCGGCAAATTTGGAAATCAAGGAATCTTCCAACCAACTTCAAAATTTGCATGCTCCAAACTGTATATATTCCGCACTTGTCATGCAAAATTGACAGATTTTCGCTTGGAAATGACGGAGAAATGTCAGAGTTTAGGGAAAGCGGAGCTCGGCTACGTGGTTATTCCCCCAACCGTGGCTGTTGGGACACCCTGCGCTGCGCATACGCTGGTGTACATTTGTACGGCCGTTGACTCACCCCAGATTGTGACGGGAATTAGGTCAAAGTGTGTCCCAAATGCCGGCAAATTTGGAAATCAAGGAATTTTCCAACCAACTTCAAATTTTGCATGCTCCAAACTGTATATATTCCGCAATTGTCATGCAAAATTGACAGATTTTCGCTGGGAAATGACGGAGAAATTTCAGAGTTTAGGGAAAGCGGAGCTCGGCTACGTGGTTATTCCCCTAACCGTGGCTGTTGGGACACCCTGCGCTGCGCTTGTGTACATTTGTACGGCCGTTGACTCACCCCAGATTGTGACGGGAATTAGGTCAAAGTGTGTCCCAAATGCTGGCAAATTTGGAAATCAAGGAATTTTCCAACCAACTTCAAATTTTGCATGCTCCAAACTGTATATATTCCGCACTTGTCATGCAAAATTGACAGATTTTCGCTGGGAAATGACGGAGAAATTTCAGAGTTTAGGGAAAGCGGAGCTCGGCTACGTGGTTATTCCCCTAACCGTGGCTGTTGGGACACCCTGCGCTGCGCTGGTGTACATTTGTACGGCCGTTGACTCACCCCAGATTGTGACGGGAATTAGGTCAAAGTGTGTCCCAAATGCCGGCAAATTTGGAAATCAAGGAATTTTCCAACCAACTTCAAATTTTGCATGCTCTAAACTGTATATATTCCGCACTTGTCATGCAAAATTGACAGATTTTCGCTGGGAAATGACGGAGAAATTTCAGAGTTTAGGGAAAGCGGAGCTCGGCTACGTGGTTATTCTCCTAACCGTGGCTGTTGGGACACCCTGCGCTGCGCTTGTGTACATTTGTACGGCCGTTGACTCACCCCAGATTGTGACGGGAATTAGGTCAAAGTGTGTCCCAAATGCCGGCAAATTTGGAAATCAAGGAATTTTCCAACCAACTTCAAATTTTGCATGCTCCAAACTGTATATATTCCGCACTTGTCATGCAAAATTGACAGATTTTCGCTGGGAAATGACGGAGAAATTTCAGAGTTTAGGGAAAGCGGAGCTCGGCTACGTGGTTATTCCCCTAACCGTGGCTGTTGGGACACCCTGCGCTGCGCTGGTGTACATTTGTACGGCCGTTGACTCACCCCAGATTGTGACGGGAATTAGGTCAAAGTGTGTCCCAAATGCCGGCAAATTTGGAAATCAAGGAATTTTCCAACCAACTTCAAATTTTGCATGCTCCAAACTGTATATATTCCGCACTTGTCATGCAAAATTGACAGATTTTCGCTGGGAAATGACGGAGAAATTTCAGAGTTTAGGGAAAGCGGAGCTTGGCTACGTGGTTATTCCCCTAACCGTGGCTGTTGGGACACCCTGCGCTGCGCTTGTGTACATTTGTACGGCCGTTGACTCACCCCAGATTGTGACGGGAATTAGGTCAAAGTGTGTCCCAAATGCCGGCAAATTTGGAAATCAAGGAATTTTCCAACCAACTTCAAATTTTGCATGCTCCAAACTGTATATATTCCGCACTTGTCATGCAAAATTGACAGATTTTCGCTGGGAAATGACGGAGAAATTTCAGAGTTTAGGGAAAGCGGAGCTCGGCTACGTGGTTATTCCCCTAACCGTGGCTGTTGGGACACCCTGCGCTGCGCTGGTGTACATTTGTACGGCCGTTGACTCACCCCAGATTGTGACGGGAATTAGGTCAAAGTGTGTCCCAAATGCCGGCAAATTTGGAAATCAAGGAATTTTCCAACCAACTTCAAATTTTGCATGCTCTAAACTGTATATATTCCGCACTTGTCATGCAAAATTGACAGATTTTCGCTGGGAAATGACGGAGAAATTTCAGAGTTTAGGGAAAGCGGAGCTCGGCTACGTGGTTATTCTCCTAACCGTGGCTGTTGGGACACCCTGCGCTGCGCTTGTGTACATTTGTACGGCCGTTGACTCACCCCAGATTGTGACGGGAATTAGGTCAAAGTGTGTCCCAAATGCCGGCAAATTTGGAAATCAAGGAATTTTCCAACCAACTTCAAATTTTGCATGCTCCAAACTGTATATATTCCGCACTTGTCATGCAAAATTGACAGATTTTCGCTGGGAAATGACGGAGAAATTTCAGAGTTTAGGGAAAGCGGAGCTCGGCTACGTGGTTATTCCCCTAACCGTGGCTGTTGGGACACCCTGCGCTGCGCTGGTGTACATTTGTACGGCCGTTGACTCACCCCAGATTGTGACGGGAATTAGGTCAAAGTGTGTCCCAAATGCCGGCAAATTTGGAAATCAAGGAATTTTCCAACCAACTTCAAATTTTGCATGCTCCAAACTGTATATATTCCGCACTTGTCATGCAAAATTGACAGATTTTCGCTGGGAAATGACGGAGAAATTTCAGAGTTTAGGGAAAGCGGAGCTTGGCTACGTGGTTATTCCCCTAACCGTGGCTGTTGGGACACCCTGCGCTGCGCTTGTGTACATTTGTACGGCCGTTGACTCACCCCAGATTGTGACGGGAATTAGGTCAAAGTGTGTCCCAAATGCCGGCAAATTTGGAAATCAAGGAATTTTCCAACCAACTTCAAATTTTGCATGCTCCAAACTGTATATATTCCGCACTTGTCATGCAAAATTGACAGATTTTCGCTGGGAAATGACGGAGAAATTTCAGAGTTTAGGGAAAGCGGAGCTCGGCTACGTGGTTATTCCCCTAACCGTGGCTGTTGGGACACCCTGCGCTGCGCTGGTGTACATTTGTACGGCCGTTGACTCACCCCAGATTGTGACGGGAATTAGGTCAAAGTGTGTCCCAAATGCCGGCAAATTTTGAAATCAAGGAATTTTCCAACCAACTTCAAATTTTGCATGCTCCAAACTGTATATATTCCGCACTTGTCATGCAAAATTGACAGATTTTCGCTGGGAAATGACGGAGAAATTTCAGAGTTTAGGGAAAGCGGAGCTTGGCTACGTGGTTATTCCCCTAACCGTGGCTGTTGGGACACCCTGCGCTGCGCTTGTGTACATTTGTACGGCCGTTGACTCACCCCAGATTGTGACGGGAATTAGGTCAAAGTGTGTCCCAAATGCCGGCAAATTTGGAAATCAAGGAATTTTCCAACCAACTTCAAATTTTGCATGCTCCAAACTGTATATATTCCGCACTTGTCATGCAAAATTGACAGATTTTCGCTGGGAAATGACGGAGAAATTTCAGAGTGTAGGGAAAGCGGAGCTCGGCTACTTGGTTATTCTCCTAACCGTGGCTGTTGGGACACCCTGCGCTGCGCATGCGCTGGTGTACATTTGTACGGCCGTTGACTCACCCCAGATTGTGACGGGAATTAGGTCAAAGTGTGTCCCAAATGCCGGCAAATTTGGAAATCAAGGAATTTTCCAACCAACTTCAAATTTTGCATGCTCCAAACTGTATATATTCCGCACTTGTCATGCAAAATTGACAGATTTTCGCTGGGAAATGACGGAGAAATTTCAGAGTTTAGGGAAAGCGGAGCTCGGCTACGTGGTTATTCCCCTAACCGTGGCTGTTGGGACACCCTGCGCTGCGCTGGTGTACATTTGTACGGCCGTTGACTCACCCCAGATTGTGACGGGAATTAGGTCAAAGTGTGTCCCAAATGCCGGCAAATTTGGAAATCAAGGAATTTTCCAACCAACTTCAAATTTTGCATGCTCCAAACTGTATATATTCCGCACTTGTCATGCAAAATTGACAGATTTTCGCTGGGAAATGACGGAGAAATTTCAGAGTTTAGGGAAAGCGGAGCTCGGCTACGTGGTTATTCCCCTAACCGTGGCTGTTGGGACACCCTGCGCTGCGCTGGTGTACATTTGTACGGCCGTTGACTCACCCCAGATTGTGACGGGAATTAGGTCAAAGTGTGTGAAATTTGGAAATCAAGGAATTTTCCAACCAACTTCAAATTTCGCATGCTCCAAACTGTATATATTCCGCACTTGTCATGCAAAATTGACAGATTTTCGCTGGGAAATGACGGAGAAATTTCAGAGTTTAGGGAAAGCGGAGCTCGGCTACGTGGTTATTCCCCTAACCGTGGCTGTTGGGACACCCTGCGCTGCGCTTGTGTACATTTGTACGGCCGTTGACTCACCCCAGATTGTGACGGGAATTAGGTCAAAGTGTGTCCCAAATGCCGGCAAATTTGGAAATCAAGGAATCTTCCAACCAACTTCAAAATTTGCATGCTCCAAACTGTATATATTCCGCACTTGTCATGCAAAATTGACAGATTTTCGCTTGGAAATGACGGAGAAATGTCAGAGTTTAGGGAAAGCGGAGCTCGGCTACGTGGTTATTCCCCCAACCGTGGCTGTTGGGACACCCTGCGCTGCGCATGCGCTGGTGTACATTTGTACGGCCGTTGACTCACCCCAGATTGTGACGGGAATTAGGTCAAAGTGTGTCCCAAATGCCGGCAAATTTGGAAATCAAGGAATTTTCCAACCAACTTCAAATTTTGCATGCTCCAAACTGTATATATTCCGCAATTGTCATGCAAAATTGACAGATTTTCGCTGGGAAATGACGGAGAAATTTCAGAGTTTAGGGAAAGCGGAGCTCGGCTACGTGGTTATTCCCCTAACCGTGGCTGTTGAGACACCCTGCGCTGCGCTTGTGTACATTTGTACGGCCGTTGACTCACCCCAGATTGTGACGGGAATTAGGTCAAAGTGTGTCCCAAATGCTGGCAAATTTTGAAATCAAGGAATTTTCCAACCAACTTCAAATTTTGCATGCTCCAAACTGTATATATTCCGCACTTGTCATGCAAAATTGACAGATTTTCGCTGGGAAATGACGGAGAAATTTCAGAGTTTAGGGAAAGCGGAGCTCGGCTACGTGGTTATTCCCCTAACCGTGGCTGTTGGGACACCCTGCGCTGCGCTGGTGTACATTTGTACGGCCGTTGACTCACCCCAGATTGTGACGGGAATTAGGTCAAAGTGTGTCCCAAATGCCGGCAAATTTGGAAATCAAGGAATTTTCCAACCAACTTCAAATTTTGCATGCTCTAAACTGTATATATTCCGCACTTGTCATGCAAAATTGACAGATTTTCGCTGGGAAATGACGGAGAAATTTCAGAGTTTAGGGAAAGCGGAGCTCGGCTACGTGGTTATTCTCCTAACCGTGGCTGTTGGGACACCCTGCGCTGCGCTTGTGTACATTTGTACGGCCGTTGACTCACCCCAGATTGTGACGGGAATTAGGTCAAAGTGTGTCCCAAATGCCGGCAAATTTGGAAATCAAGGAATTTTCCAACCAACTTCAAATTTTGCATGCTCCAAACTGTATATATTCCGCACTTGTCATGCAAAATTGACAGATTTTCGCTTGGAAATGACGGAGAAATTTCAGAGTTTAGGGAAAGCGGAGCTCGGCTACGTGGTTATTCCCCTAACCGTGGCTGTTGGGACACCCTGCGCTGCGCATGCGCTGGTGTACATTTGTACGGCCGTTGACTCACCCCAGATTGTGACGGGAATTAGGTCAAAGTGTGTCCCAAATGCCGGCAAATTTGGAAATCAAGGAATTTTCCAACCAACTTCAAATTTTGCATGCTACAAACTGTATATATTCCGCACTTGTCATGCAAAATTGACAGATTTTCGCTTGGAAATGACGGAGAAATTTCAGCGTTTAGGGAAAGCGGAGCTCGGCTACGTGGTTATTCCCCTAACCGTGGCTGTTGGGACACCCTGCGCTGCGCATGCGCTGGTGTACATTTGTACGGCCGTTGACTCACCCCAGATTGTGACGGGAATTAGGTCAAAGTGTGTCCCAAATGCCGGCAAATTTGGAAATCAAGGAATTTTCCAACCAACTTCAAATTTTGCATGCTCCAAACTGTATATATTCCGCACTTGTCATGCAAAATTGACAGATTTTCGCTGGGAAATGACGGAGAAATTTCAGAGTTTAGGGAAAGCGGAGCTCGGCTACGTGGTTATTCCCCTAACCGTGGCTGTTGGGACACCCTGCGCTGCGCTGGTGTACATTTGTACGGCCGTTGACTCACCCCAGATTGTGACGGGAATTAGGTCAAAGTGTGTCCCAAATGCCGGCAAATTTGGAAATCAAGGAATTTTCCAACCAACTTCAAATTTTGCATGCTCTAAACTGTATATATTCCGCACTTGTCATGCAAAATTGACAGATTTTCGCTGGGAAATGACGGAGAAATTTCAGAGTTTAGGGAAAGCGGAGCTCGGCTACGTGGTTATTCTCCTAACCGTGGCTGTTGGGACACCCTGCGCTGCGCTTGTGTACATTTGTACGGCCGTTGACTCACCCCAGATTGTGACGGGAATTAGGTCAAAGTGTGTCCCAAATGCCGGCAAATTTGGAAATCAAGGAATTTTCCAACCAACTTCAAATTTTGCATGCTCCAAACTGTATATATTCCGCACTTGTCATGCAAAATTGACAGATTTTCGCTTGGAAATGACGGAGAAATTTCAGAGTTTAGGGAAAGCGGAGCTCGGCTACGTGGTTATTCCCCTAACCGTGGCTGTTGGGACACCCTGCGCTGCGCATGCGCTGGTGTACATTTGTACGGCCGTTGACTCACCCCAGATTGTGACGGGAATTAGGTCAAAGTGTGTCCCAAATGCCGGCAAATTTGGAAATCAAGGAATTTTCCAACCAACTTCAAATTTTGCATGCTCCAAACTGTATATATTCCGCACTTGTCATGCAAAATTGACAGATTTTCGCTTGGAAATGACGGAGAAATTTCAGCGTTTAGGGAAAGCGGAGCTCGGCTACGTGGTTATTCCCCTAACCGTGGCTGTTGGGACACCCTGCGCTGCGCATGCGCTGGTGTACATTTGTACGGCCGTTGACTCACCCCAGATTGTGACGGGAATTAGGTCAAAGTGTGTCCCAAATGCCGGCAAATTTGGAAATCAAGGAATTTTCCAACCAACTTCAAATTTTGCATGCTCCAAACTGTATATATTCCGCACTTGTCATGCAAAATTGACAGATTTTCGCTGGGAAATGACGGAGAAATTTCAGAGTTTAGGGAAAGCGGAGCTCGGCTACGTGGTTATTCCCCTAACCGTGGCTGTTGAGACACCCTGCGCTGCGCTGGTGTACATTTGTACGGCCGTTGACTCACCCCAGATGTGACGGGAATTAGGTCAAAGTGTGTCCCAAATGCCGGCAAATTTGGAAATCAAGGAATTTTCCAACCAACTTCAAATTTTGCATGCTCCAAACTGTATATATTCCGCACTTGTCATGCAAAATTGACAGATTTTCGCTGGGAAATGACGGAGAAGTTTCAGAGTGTAGGGAAAGCGGAGCTCGGCTACGTGGTTATTCCCCTAACCGTGGCTGTTGGGACACCCTGCGCTGCGCTGGTGTACATTTGTACGGCCGTTGACTCACCCCAGATTGTGACGGGAATTAGGTCAAAGTGTGTCCCAAATGCCGACAAATTTGGAAATCAAGGAATTTTCCAACCAACTTCAAATTTTGCATGCTCCAAACTGTATATATTCCGCACTTGTCATGCAAAATTGACAGATTTTCGCTGGGAAATGACGGAGAAATTTCAGAGTTTAGGGAAAGCGGAGCTTGGCTACGTGGTTATTCCCCTAACCGTGGCTGTTGGGACACCCTGCGCTGCGCTTGTGTACATTTGTACGGCCGTTGACTCACCCCAGATTGTGACGGGAATTAGGTCAAAGTGTGTCCCAAATGCCGGCAAATTTGGAAATCAAGGAATTTTCCAACCAACTTCAAATTTTGCATGCTCCAAACTGTATATATTCCGCACTTGTCATGCAAAATTGACAGATTTTCGCTGGGAAATGACGGAGAAATTTCAGAGTTTAGGGAAAGCGGAGCTCGGCTACGTGGTTATTCCCCTAACCGTGGCTGTTGGGACACCCTGCGCTGCGCTTGTGTACATTTGTACGGCCGTTGACTCACCCCAGATTGTGACGGGAATTAGGTCAAAGTGTGTCCCAAATGCCGGCAAATTTGGAAATCAAGGAATCTTCCAACCAACTTCAAAATTTGCATGCTCCAAACTGTATATATTCCGCACTTGTCATGCCAAATTGACAGATTTTCGCTTGGAAATGACGGAGAAATTTCAGAGTTTAGCGAAAGCGGAGCTCGGCTACGTGGTTATTCCCCCAACCGTGGCTGTTGGGACACCCTGCGCTGCGCATGCGCTGGTGTACATTTGTACGGCCGTTGACTCACCCCAGATTGTGACGGGAATTAGGTCAAAGTGTGTCCCAAATGCCGGCAAATTTGGAAATCAAGGAATTTTCCAACCAACTTCAAATTTTGCATGCTCCAAACTGTATATATTCCGCACTTGTCATGCAAAATTGACAGATTTTCGATGGGAAATGACGGAGAAATTTCAGAGTTTAGGGAAAGCGGAGCTCGGCTACGTGGTTATTCCCCTAACCGTGGCTGTTGGGACACCCTGCGCTGCGCATGCGCTGGTGTACATTTGTACGGCCGTTGACTCACCCCAAATTGTGACGGGAATTAGGTCAAAGTGTGTCCCAAATGCCGGCAAATTTGGAAATCAAGGAATTTTCCAACCAACTTCAAATTTTGCATGCTCCAAACTGTATATATTCCGCACTTGTCATGCAAAATTGACAGATTTTCGCTGGGAAATGACGGAGAAATTTCAGAGTTTAGGGAAAGCGGAGCTCGGCTACGTGGTTATTCCCCTAACCGTGGCTGTTGGGACACCCTGCGCTGCGCTTGTGTACATTTGTACGGCCGTTGACTCACCCCAGATTGTGACGGGAATTAGGTCAAAGTGTGTCCCAAATGCCGGCAAATTTGGAAATCAAGGAATTTTCCAACCAACTTCAAATTTTGCATGCTCCAAACTGTATATATTCCGCACTTGTCATGCAAAATTGACAGATTTTCGCTGGGAAATGACGGATAAATTTCAGAGTTTAGGGAAAGCGGAGCTCGGCTACGTGGTTATTCCCCTAACCGTGGCTGTTGGGACACCCTGCGCTGCGCTTGTGTACATTTGTACGGCCGTTGACTCACCCCAGATTGTGACGGGAATTAGGTCAAAGTGTGTCCCAAATGCCGGCAAATTTGGAAATCAAGGAATCTTCCAACCAACTTCAAAATTTGCATGCTCCAAACTGTATATATTCCGCACTTGTCATGCCAAATTGACAGATTTTCGCTTGGAAATGACGGAGAAATTTCAGAGTTTAGCGAAAGCGGAGCTCGGCTACGTGGTTATTCCCCCAACCGTGGCTGTTGGGACACCCTGCGCTGCGCATGCGCTGGTGTACATTTGTACGGCCGTTGACTCACCCCAGATTGTGACGGGAATTAGGTCAAAGTGTGTCCCAAATGCCGGCAAATTTGGAAATCAAGGAATTTTCCAACCAACTTCAAATTTTGCATGCTCCAAACTGTATATATTCCGCACTTGTCATGCAAAATTGACAGATTTTCGCTGGGAAATGACGGAGAAATTTCAGAGTTTAGGGAAAGCGGAGCTCGGCTACGTGGTTATTCCCCTAACCGTGGCTGTTGGGACACCCTGCGCTGCGCATGCGCTGGTGTACATTTGTACGGCCGTTGACTCACCCCAAATTGTGACGGGAATTAGGTCAAAGTGTGTCCCAAATGCCGGCAAATTTGGAAATCAAGGAATTTTCCAACCAACTTCAAATTTTGCATGCTCCAAACTGTATATATTCCGCACTTGTCATGCAAAATTGACAGATTTTCGCTGGGAAATGACGGAGAAATTTCAGAGTGTAGGGAAAGCGGAGCTCGGCTACGTGGTTATTCCCCTAACCGTGGCTGTTGGGACACCCTGCGCTGCGCTGGTGTACATTTGTACGGCCGTTGACTCACCCCAGATTGTGACGGGAATTAGGTCAAAGTGTGTCCCAAATGCCGACAAATTTGGAAATCAAGGAATTTTCCAACCAACTTCAAATTTTGCATGCTCCAAACTGTATATATTCCGCACTTGTCATGCAAAATTGACAGATTTTCGCTGGGAAATGACGGAGAAATTTCAGAGTTTAGGGAAGGCGGAGCTCGGCTACGTGGTTATTCCCCTAACCGTGGCTGTTGGGACACCCTGCGCTGCGCTGGTGTACATTTGTACGGCCGTTGACTCACCCCAGATTGTGACGGGAATTAGGTCAAAGTGTGTCCCAAATGCGGCAAATTTGGAAATCAAGGAATTGTCCAACCAACTTCAAATTTTGCATGCTCCAAACTGTATATATTCCGCACTTGTCATGCAAAATTGACAGATTTTCGCTGGGAAACGACGGAGAAATTTCAGAGTTTAGGGAAAGCGGAGCTCGGCTACGTGGTTACTCCCCTAACCGTGGCTGTTGGGACACCCTGCGCTGCGCTTGTGTACATTTGTACGGCCGTTGACTCACCCCAGATTGTGACGGGAATTAGGTCAAAGTGTGTCCCAAATGCCGGCAAATTTGGAAATCAAGGAATCTTCCAACCAACTTCAAAATTTGCATGCTCCAAACTGTATATATTCCGCACTTGTCATGCAAAATTGACAGATTTTCGCTTGGAAATGACGGAGAAATTTCAGAGTTTAGGGAAAGCGGAGCTCGGCTACGTGGTTATTCCCCCAACCGTGGCTGTTGGGACACCCTGCGCTGCGCATGCGCTGGTGTACATTTGTACGGCCGTTGACTCACCCCAGATTGTGACGGAATTAGGTCAAAGTGTGTCCCAAATGCCGGCAAATTTGGAAATCAAGAATTTTCCAACCAACTTCAAATTTTGCATGCTCCAAACTGTATATATTCCGCACTTGTCATGCAAAATTGACAGATTTTCGCTGGGAAATGACGGAGAAATTTCAGAGTTTAGGGAAAGCGGAGCTCGGCTACGTGGTTATTCCCCTAACCGTGGCTGTTGGGACACCCTGCGCTGCGCATGCGCTGGTGTACATTTGTACGGCCGTTGACTCACCCCAAATTGTGACGGGAATTAGGTCAAAGAGTGTCCCAAATGCCGGCAAATTGGAAATCAAGGAATTTTCCAACCAACTTCAAATTTTGCATGCTCCAAACTGTATATATTCCGCACTTGTCATGCAAAATTGACAGATTTTCGCTGGGAAATGACGGAGAAATTTCAGAGTTTAGGGAAAGCGGAGCTCGGCTACGTGGTTATTCCCCTAACCGTGGCTGTTGGGACACCCTGCGCTGCGCTTGTGTACATTTGTACGGCCGTTGACTCACCCCAGATTGTGACGGGAATTAGGTCAAAGTGTGTCCCAAATGCCGGCAAATTTGGAAATCAAGGAATTTTCCAACCAACTTCAAATTTTGCATGCTCCAAACTGTATATATTCCGCACTTGTCATGCAAAATTGACAGATTTTCGCTGGGAAATGACGGAGAAATTTCAGAGTTTAGGGAAAGCGGAGCTCGGCTACGTGGTTATTCCCCTAACCGTGGCTGTTGGGACACCCTGCGCTGCGCTGGTGTACATTTGTACGGCCGTTGACTCACCCCAGATTGTGACGGGAATTAGGTCAAAGTGTGTCCCAAATGCCGGCAAATTTGGAAATCAAGGAATTTTCCAACCAACTTCAAATTTTGCATGCTCCAAACTGTATATATTCCGCACTTGTCATGCAAAATTGACAGATTTTCGCTGGGAAATGACGGAGAAATTTCAGAGTGTAGGGAAAGCGGAGCTCGGCTACGTGGTTATTCCCCTAACCGTGGCTGTTGGGACACCCTGCGCTGCGCTGGTGTACATTTGTACGGCCGTTGACTCACCCCAGATTGTGACGGGAATTAGGTCAAAGTGTGTCCCAAATGCCGGCAAATTTGGAAATCAAGGAATTTTCCAACCAACTTCAAATTTTGCATGCTCCAAACTGTATATATTCCGCACTTGTCATGCAAAATTGACAGATTTTCGCTGGGAAATGACGGAGAAATTTCAGAGTTTAGGGAAAGCGGAGCTCGGCTACGTGGTTACTCCCCTAACCGTGGCTGTTGGGACACCCTGCGCTGCGCTTGTGTACATTTGTACGGCCGTTGACTCACCCCAGATTGTGACGGGAATTAGGTCAAAGTGTGTCCCAAATGCCGGCAAATTTGGAAATCAAGGAATCTTCCAACCAACTTCAAAATTTGCATGCTCCAAACTGTATATATTCCGCACTTGTCATGCAAAATTGACAGATTTTCGCTTGGAAATGACGGAGAAATTTCAGAGTTTAGGGAAAGCGGAGCTCGGCTACGTGGTTATTCCCCCAACCGTGGCTGTTGGGACACCCTGCGCTGCGCATGCGCTGGTGTACATTTGTACGGCCGTTGACTCACCCCAGATTGTGACGGGAATTAGGTCAAAGTGTGTCCCAAATGCCGGCAAATTTGGAAATCAAGGAATTTTCCAACCAACTTCAAATTTTGCATGCTCCAAACTGTATATATTCCGCACTTGTCATGCAAAATTGACAGATTTTCGCTTGGAAATGACGGAGAAATTTCAGAGTTTAGGGAAAGCGGAGCTCGGCTACGTGGTTATTCCCCTAACCGTGGCTGTTGGGACACCCTGCGCTGCACTTGTGTACATTTGTACGGCCGTTGACTCACCCCAGATTGTGACGGGAATTAGGTCAAAGTGTGTCCCAAATGCCGGCAAATTTGGAAATCAAGGAATTTTCCAACCAACTTCAAATTTTGCATGCTCCAAACTGTATATATTCCGCACTTGTCATGCAAAATTGACAGATTTTCGCTGGGAAATGACGGAGAAATTTCAGAGTTTAGGGAAAGCGGAGCTCGGCTACGTGGTTATTCCCCTAACCGTGGCTGTTGGGACACCCTGCGCTGCGCTTGTGTACATTTGTACGGCCGTTGACTCACCTCAGATTGTGACGGGAATTAGGTCAAAGTGTGTCCCAAATGCCGGCAAATTTGGAAATCAAGGAATTTTCCAACCAACTTCAAATTTTGCATGCTCCAAACTGTATATATTCCGCACTTGTCATGCAAAATTGACAGATTTTCGCTGGGAAATGACGGAGAAATTTCAGAGTTTAGGGAAAGCGGAGCTCGGCTACGTGGTTATTCCCCTAACCGTGGCTGTTGGGACACCCTGCGCTGCGCTGGTGTACATTTGTACGGCCGTTGACTCACCCCAGATTGTGACGGGAATTAGGTCAAAGTGTGTCCCAAATGCCGGCAAATTTGGAAATCAAGGAATTTTCCAACCAACTTCAAATTTTGCATGCTCCAAACTGTATATATTCCGCACTTGTCATGCAAAATTGACAGATTTTCGCTTGGAAATGACGGAGAAATTTCAGAGTTTAGGGAAAGCGGAGCTCGGCTACGTGGTTATTCCCCTAACCGTGGCTGTTGGGACACCCTGCGCTGCGCATGCGCTGGTGTACATTTGTACGGCCGTTGAGTCACCCCAGATTGTGACGGGAATTAGGTCAAAGTGTGTCCCAAATGCCGGCAAATTTGGAAATATAGGAATTTTCCAACCAACTTCAAATTTTGCATGCTCCAAACTGTATATATTCCGCACTTGTCATGCAAAATTGACAGATTTTCGCTGGGAAATGACGGAGAAATTTCAGAGTTTAGGGAAAGCGGAGCTCGGCTACGTGGTTATTCTCCTAACCGTGGCTGTTGGGACACCCTGCGCTGCGCTTGTGTACATTTGTACGGCCGTTGACTCACCCCAGATTGTGACGGGAATTAGGTCAAAGTGTGTCCCAAATGCCGGCAAATTTGGGAATCAAGGAATTTTCCAACCAACTTCAAATTTTGCATGCTCCAAACTGTATATATTCCGCACTTGTCATGCAAAATTGACAGATTTTCGCTTGGAAATGACGGAGAAATTTCAGAGTTTAGGGAAAGCGGAGCTCGGCTACGTGGTTATTCCCCTAACCGTGGCTGTTGGGACACCCTGCGCTGCGCATGCGCTGGTGTACATTTGTACGGCCGTTGACTCACCCCAGATTGTGACGGGAATTAGGTCAAAGTGTGTCCCTACGTGGTTATTCCCCTAACCGTGGCTGTTGGGACACCCTGCGCTGCGCATGCGCTGGTGTACATTTGTACGGCCGTTGACTCACCCCAGATTGTGACGGGAATTAGGTCAAAGTGTGTCCCAAATGCCGGCAAATTTTGAAATCAAGGAATTTTCCAACCAACTTCAAATTTTGCATGCTTCAAACTGTATATATTCCGCACTTGTCATGCAAAATTGACAGATTTTCGCTGGGAAATGACGGAGAAATTTCAGAGTTTAGGGAAAGCGGAGCTCGGCTACGTGGTTATTCCCCTAACCGTGGCTGTTGGGACACCCTGCGCTGCGCATGCGCTGGTGTACATTTGTACGGCCGTTGACTCACCCCAGATTGTGACGGGAATTAGGTCAAAGTGTGTCCCAAATGCCGGCAAATTTGGAAATCAAGGAATTTTCCAACCAACTTCAAATTTTGCATGCTCCAAACTGTATATATTCCGCACTTGTCATGCAAAATTGACAGATTTTCGCTGGGAAATGACGGAGAAATTTCCGAGTTTAGGGAAAGCGGAGCTCGGCTACGTGGTTATTCCCCTAACCGTGGCTGTTGGGACACCCTGCGCTGCGCATGCGCTGGTGTACATTTGTACGGCCGTTGACTCACCCCAGATTGTGACGGAAATTAAGTCAAAGTGTGTCCCAAATGCCGGCAAATTTGGAAATCAAGGAATTTTCCAACCAACTTCAAATTTTGCATGCTCCAAACTGTATATATTCCGCACTTGTCATGCAAAATTGACAGATTTTCGCTGGGAAATGACGGAGAAATTTCAGAGTTTAGGGAAAGCGGAGCTCGGCTACGTGGTTATTCCCCTAACCTTGGCTGTTGGGACACCCTGCGCTGCGCATGCGCTGGTGTACATTTGTACGGCCGTTGACTCACCCCAGATTGTGACGGGAATTAGGTCAAAGTGTGTCCCAAATGCCGGCAAATTTGGAAATCAAGGAATTTTCCAACCAACTTCAAATTTGGCATGCTCCAAACTGTATATATTCCGCACTTGTCAGGCAAAATTGACAGATTTTCGCTGGGAAATGACGGAGAAATTTCAGAGTTTAGGGAAAGCGGAGCTCGGCTACGTGGTTATTCCCCTAACCGTGGCTGTTGGGACACCCTGCGCTGCGCATGCGCTGGTGTACATTTGTTCGGCCGTTGACTCACCCCAGATTGTGACGGAAATTAAGTCAAAGTGTGTCCCAAATGCCGGCAAATTTGGAAATCAAGGAATTTTCCAACCAACTTCAAATTTTGCATGCTCCAAACTGTATATATTCCGCACTTGTCATGCAAAATTGACAGATTTTCGCTGGGAAATGACGGAGAAATTTCAGAGTTTAGGGAAAGCGGAGCTCGGCTACGTGGTTATTCCCCTAACCTTGGCTGTTGGGACACCCTGCGCTGCGCATGCGCTGGTGTACATTTGTACGGCCGTTGACTCACCCCAGATTGTGACGGGAATTAGGTCAAAGTGTGTCCCAAATGCCGGCAAATTTGGAAATCAAGGAATTTTCCAACCAACTTCAAATTTTGCATGCTCCAAACTGTATATATTCCGCACTTGTCATGCAAAATTGACAGATTTTCGATGGGAAATGACGGAGAAATGTCAGAGTTTAGGGAAAGCGGAGCTCGGCTACGTGGTTATTCCCCTAACCGTGGCTGTTGGGACACCCTGCGCTGCGCTTGTGTACATTTGTACGGCCGTTGACTCACCCCAGATTGTGACGGGAATTAGGTCAAAGTGTGTCCCAAATGCCGGCAAATTTGGAAATCAAGGAATTTTCCAACCAACTTCAAATTGTGCATGCTCCAAACTGTATATATTCCGCACTTTTCATGCAAAATTGACAGATTTTCGCTGGGAAATGACGGAGAAATTTCAGAGTTTAGGGAAAGCGGAGCTCGGCTACGTGGTTATTCCCCTAACCGTGGCTGTTGGGACACCCTGCGCTGCGCTGGTGTACATTTGTACGGCCGTTGACTCACCCCAGATTGTGACGGGAATTAGGTCAAAGTGTGTCCCAAATGCCGGCAAATTTGGAAATCAAGGAATTTTCCAACCAACTTCAAATTTTGCATGCTCCAAACTGTATATATTCCGCACTTGTCATGCAAAATTGACAGATTTTCGCTGGGAAATGACGGAGAAATTTCAGAGTTTAGGGAAAGCGGAGCTCGGCTACGTGGTTATTCTCCTAACCGTGGCTGTTGGGACACCCTGCGCTGCGCTTGTGTACATTTGTATGGCCGTTGACTCACCCCAGATTGTGACGGGAATTAGGTCAAAGTGTATCCCAAATGCCGGCAAATTTGGAAAGCAAGGAATTTTCCAACCAACTTCAAATTTTGCATGCTCCAAACTGTATATATTCCGCACTTGTCATGCAAAATTGACAGATTTTCGCTTGGAAATGACGGAGAAATTTCAGAGTTTAGGGAAAGCGGAGCTCGGCTACGTGGTTATTCCCCTAACCGTGGCTGTTGGGACACCCTGCGCTGCGCATGCGCTGGTGTACATTTGTACGGCCGTTGACTCACCCCAGATTGTGACGGGAATTAGGTCAAAGTGTGTCCCAAATGCCGGCAAATTTTGAAATCAAGGAATTTTCCAACTAACTTCAAATTTTGCATGCTTCAAACTGTATATATTCCGCACTTGTCATGCAAAATTGACAGATTTTCGCTGGGAAATGACGGAGAAAATTCAGAGTTTAGGGAAAGCGGAGCTCGGCTACGTGGTTATTCCCCTAACCGTGGCTGTTGGGACACCCTGCGCTGCGCTGGTGTACATTTGTACGGCCGTTGACTCACCCCAGATTGTGACGGGAATTAGGTCAAAGTGTGTCCCAAATGCCGGCAAATTTGGAAATCAAGGAATTTTCCAACCAACTTCAAATTTGGCATGCTCCAAACTGTATATATTCCGCACTTGTCAGGCAAAATTGACAGATTTTCGCTGGGAAATGACGGAGAAATTTCAGAGTTTAGGGAAAGCGGAGCTCGGCTACGTGGTTATTCCCCTAACCGTGGCTGTTGGGACACCCTGCGCTGCGCATGCGCTGGTGTACATTTGTTCGGCCGTTGACTCACCCCAGATTGTGACGGAAATTAAGTCAAAGTGTGTCCCAAATGCCGGCAAATTTGGAAATCAAGGAATTTTCCAACCAACTTCAAATTTTGCATGCTCCAAACTGTATATATTCCGCACTTGTCATGCAAAATTGACAGATTTTCGCTGGGAAATGACGGAGAAATTTCAGAGTTTAGGGAAAGCGGAGCTCGGCTACGTGGTTATTCCCCTAACCTTGGCTGTTGGGACACCCTGCGCTGCGCATGCGCTGGTGTACATTTGTACGGCCGTTGACTCACCCCAGATTGTGACGGGAATTAGGTCAAAGTGTGTCCCAAATGCCGGCAAATTTGGAAATCAAGGAATTTTCCAACCAACTTCAAATTTTGCATGCTCCAAACTGTATATATTCCGCACTTGTCATGCAAAATTGACAGATTTTCGATGGGAAATGACGGAGAAATGTCAGAGTTTAGGGAAAGCGGAGCTCGGCTACGTGGTTATTCCCCTAACCGTGGCTGTTGGGACACCCTGCGCTGCGCTTGTGTACATTTGTACGGCCGTTGACTCACCCCAGATTGTGACGGGAATTAGGTCAAAGTGTGTCCCAAATGCCGGCAAATTTGGAAATCAAGGAATTTTCCAACCAACTTCAAATTGTGCATGCTCCAAACTGTATATATTCCGCACTTTTCATGCAAAATTGACAGATTTTCGCTGGGAAATGACGGAGAAATTTCAGAGTTTAGGGAAAGCGGAGCTCGGCTACGTGGTTATTCCCCTAACCGTGGCTGTTGGGACACCCTGCGCTGCGCTGGTGTACATTTGTACGGCCGTTGACTCACCCCAGATTGTGACGGGAAAGAGGTCAAAGTGTGTCCCAAATGCCGGCAAATTTGGAAATCAAGGAATTTTCCAACCAACTTCAAATTTTGCATGCTCCAAACTGTATATATTCCGCACTTGTCATGCAAAATTGACAGATTTTCGCTGGGAAATGACGGAGAAATTTCAGAGTTTAGGGAAAGCGGAGCTCGGCTACGTGGTTATTCTCCTAACCGTGGCTGTTGGGACACCCTGCGCTGCGCTTGTGTACATTTGTATGGCCGTTGACTCACCCCAGATTGTGACGGGAATTAGGTCAAAGTGTGTCCCAAATGCCGGCAAATTTGGAAATCAAGGAATTTTCCAACCAACTTCAAATTTTGCATGCTCCAAACTGTATATATTCCGCACTTGTCATGCAAAATTGACAGATTTTCGCTTGGAAATGACGGAGAAATTTCAGAGTTTAGGGAAAGCGGAGCTCGGCTACGTGGTTATTCCCCTAACCGTGGCTGTTGGGACACCCTGCGCTGCGCATGCGCTGGTGTACATTTGTACGGCCGTTGACTCACCCCAGATTGTGACGGGAATTAGGTCAAAGTGTGTCCCAAATGCCGGCAAATTTTGAAATCAAGGAATTTTCCAACTAACTTCAAATTTTGCATGCTTCAAACTGTATATATTCCGCACTTGTCATGCAAAATTGACAGATTTTCGCTGGGAAATGACGGAGAAATTTCAGAGTTTAGGGAAAGCGGAGCTCGGCTACGTGGTTATTCCCCTAACCGTGGCTGTTGGGACACCCTGCGCTGCGCTGGTGTACATTTGTACGGCCGTTGACTCACCCCAGATTGTGACGGGAATTAGGTCAAAGTGTGTCCCAAATGCCGGCAAATTTGGAAATCAAGGAATTTTCCAACCAACTTCAAATTTTGCATGCTCCAAACTGTATATATTCCGCACTTGTCATGCAAAATTGACAGATTTTCGCTTGGAAATGACGGAGAAATTTCAGAGTTTAGGGAAAGCGGAGCTCGGCTACGTGGTTATTCCCCTAACCGTGGCTGTTGGGACACCCTGCGCTGCGCATGCGCTGGTGTACATTTGTACGGCCGTTGAGTCACCCCAGATTGTGACGGGAATTAGGTCAAAGTGTGTCCCAAATGCCGGCAAATTTGGAAATCAAGGAATTTTCCAACCAACTTCAAATTTTGCATGCTCCAAACTGTATATATTCCGCACTTGTCATGCAAAATTGACAGATTTTCGCTGGGAAATGACGGAGAAATTTCAGAGTTTAGGGAAAGCGGAGCTCGGCTACGTGGTTATTCTCCTAACCGTGGCTGTTGGGACACCCTGCGCTGCGCTTGTGTACATTTGTACGGCCGTTGACTCACCCCAGATTGTGACGGGAATTAGGTCAAAGTGTGTCCCAAATGCCGGCGAATTTGGAAATCAAGGAATTTTCCAACCAACTTCAAATTTTGCATGCTCCAAACTGTATATATTCCGCACTTGTCATGCAAAATTGACAGATTTTCGCTGGGAAATGACGGAGAAATTTCAGAGTTTAGGGAAAGCGGAGCTCGGCTACGTGGTTATTCTCCTAACCGTGGCTGTTGGGACACCCTGCGCTGCGCTTGTGTACATTTGTACGGCCGTTGACTCACCCCAGATTGTGACGGGAATTAGGTCAAAGTGTGTCCCAAATGCCGGCAAATTTGGAAATCAAGGAATTTTCCAACCAACTTCAAATTTTGCATGCTCCAAACTGTATATATTCCGCACTTGTCATGCAAAATTGACAGATTTTCGCTTGGAAATGACGGAGAAATTTCAGAGTTTAGGGAAAGCGGAGCTCGGCTACGTGGTTATTCCCCTAACCGTGGCTGTTGGGACACCCTGCGCTGCGCATGCGCTGGTGTACATTTGTACGGCCGTTGACTCACCCCAGATTGTGACGGGAATTAGGTCAAAGTGTGTCCCAAATGCCGGCAAATTTTGAAATCAAGGAATTTTCCAACCAACTTCAAATTTTGCATGCTTCAAACTGTATATATTCCGCACTTGTCATGCAAAATTGACAGATTTTCGCTGGGAAATGACGGAGAAATTTCAGAGTTTAGGGAAAGCGGAGCTCGGCTACGTGGTTATTCCCCTAACCGTGGCTGTTGGGACACCCTGCGCTGCGCTGGTGTACATTTGTACGGCCGTTGACTCACCCCAGATTGTGACGGGAATTAGGTCAAAGTGTGTCCCAAATGCCGGCAAATTTGGAAATCAAGGAATTTTCCAACCAACTTCAAATTTTGCATGCTCCAAACTGTATATATTCCGCACTTGTCATGCAAAATTGACAGATTTTCGCTTGGAAATGACGGAGAAATTTCAGAGTTTAGGGAAAGCGGAGCTCGGCTACGTGGTTATTCCCCTAACCGTGGCTGTTGGGACACCCTGCGCTGCGCATGCGCTGGTGTACATTTGTACGGCCGTTGAGTCACCCCAGATTGTGACGGGAATTAGGTCAAAGTGTGTCCCTAATGCCGGCAAATTTGGAAATCAAGGAATTTTCCAACCAACTTCAAATTTTGCATGCTCCAAATTGTATATATTCCGCACTTGTCATGCAAAATTGACAGATTTTCGCTGGGAAATGACGGAGAAATTTCAGAGTTTAGGGAAAGCGGAGCTCGGCTACGTGGTTATTCTCCTAACCGTGGCTGTTGGGACACCCTGCGCTGCGCTTGTGTACATTTGTACGGCCGTTGACTCACCCCAGATTGTGACGGGAATTAGGTCAAAGTGTGTCCCAAATGCCGGCAAATTTGGAAATCAAGGAATTTTCCAACCAACTTCAAATTTTGCATGCTCCAAACTGTATATATTCCGCACTTGTCATGCAAAATTGACAGATTTTCGCTGGGAAATGACGGAGAAATTTCAGAGTTTAGGGAAAGCGGAGCTCGGCTACGTGGTTATTCCCCTAACCTTGGCTGTTGGGACACCCTGCACTGCACATGCGCTGGTGTACATTTGTACGGCCGTTGACTCACCCCAGATTGTGACGGGAATTAGGTCAAAGTGTGTCCCAAATGCCGGCAAATTTGGATATCAAGGAATTTTCCAACCAAATTCAAATTTTGCATGCTCCAAACTGTATATATTCCGCACTTGTCATGCAAAATTGACAGATTTTCGCTGGGAAATGACGGAAAAATTTCAGAGTTTAGGGAAAGCGGAGCTCGGCTACGTGGTTATTCCCCTAACCGTGGCTGTTGGGACACCCTGCGCTGCGCTTGTGTACATTTGTACGGCCGTTGACTCACCCCAGATTGTGACGGGAATTAGGTCAAAGTGTGTCCCAAATGCCGGCAAATTTGGAAATCAAGGAATTTTCCAACCAACTTCAAATTTTGCATGCTCCAAACTGTATATATTCCGCACTTGTCATGCAAAATTGACAGATTTTCGCTGGGAAATGACGGAGAAATTTCAGAGTTTAGGGAAAGCGGAGCTCGGCTACGTGGTTATTCCCCTAACCGTGGCTGTTGGGACACCCTGCGCTGCGCTGGTGTACATTTGTACGGCCGTTGACTCACCCCAGATTGTGACGGGAATTAGGTCAAAGTGTGTCCCAAATGCCGGCAAATTTGGAAATCAAGGAATTTTCCAACCAACTTCAAATTTTGCATGCTCCAAACTGTATATATTCCGCACTTGTCATGCAAAATTGACAGATTTTCGCTAGGAAATGACGGAGAAATTTCCGAGTTTAGGGAAAGCGGAGCTCGGCTACGTGGTTATTCCCCTAACCGTGGCTGTTGGGACACCCTGCGCTGCGCTTGTGTACATTTGTACGGCCGTTGACTCACCCCAGATTGTGACGGGAATTAGGTCAAAGTGTGTCCCAAATGCCGGCAAATTTGGAAATCAAGGAATTTTCCAACCAACTTCAAATTTTGCATGCTCCAAACTGTATATATTCCGCACTTGTCATGCAAAATTGACAGATTTTCGCTGGGAAATGACGGAGAAATTTCAGAGTTTAGGGAAAGCGGAGCTCGGCTACGTGGTTATTCCCCTAACCGTGGCTGTTGGGACACCCTGCGCTGCGCTTGTGTACATTTGTACGGCCGTTGACTCACCCCAGATTGTGACGGGAATTAGGTCAAAGTGTGTCCCAAATGCCGGCAAATTTGGAAATCAAGGAATTTTCCAACCAACTTCAAATTTTGCATGCTCCAAACTGTATATATTCCGCACTTGTCATGCAAAATTGACAGATTTTCGCTGGGAAATGACGGAGAAATTTCAGAGTTTAGGGAAAGCGGAGCTCGGCTACGTGGTTATTCCCCTAACCGTGGCTGTTGGGACACCCTGCGCTGCGCTGGTGTACATTTGTACGGCCGTTGACTCACCCCAGATTGTGACGGGAATTAGGTCAAAGTGTGTCCCAAATGCCGGCAAATTTGGAAATCAAGGAATTTTCCAACCAACTTCAAATTTTGCATGCTCCAAACTGTATATATTCCGCACTTGTCATGCAAAATTGACAGATTTTCGCTGGGAAATGACGGAGAAATTTCAGAGTTTAGGGAAAGCGGAGCTCGGCTACGTGGTTATTCCCCTAACCGTGGCTGTTGGGACACCCTGCGCTGCGCTTGTGTACATTTGTACGGCCGTTGACTCACCCCAGATTGTTACGGGAATTAGGTCAAAGTGTGTCCCAAATGCCGGCAAATTTGGAAATCAAGGAATTTTCCAACCAACTTCAAATTTTGCATGCTCCAAACTGTATATATTCCGCACTTGTCATGCAAAATTGACAGATTTTCGCTGGGAAATGACGGAGAAATTTCAGAGTTTAGGGAAAGCGGAGCTCGGCTACGTGGTTATTCCCCTAACCGTGGCTGTTGGGACACCCTGCGCTGCGCTGGTGTACATTTGTACGGCCGTTGACTCACCCCAGATTGTGACGGGAATTAGGTCAAAGTGTGTCCCAAATGCCGGCAAATTTGGAAATCAAGGAATTTTCCAACCAACTTCAAATTTTGCATGCTCGAAACTGTATATATTCCGCACTTGTCATGCAAAATTGACAGATTTTCGCTAGGAAATGACGGAGAAATTTCCGAGTTTAGGGAAAGCGGAGCTCGGCTACGTGGTTATTCCCCTAACCGTGGCTGTTGGGACACCCTGCGCTGCGCTTGTGTACATTTGTACGGCCGTTGACTCACCCCAGATTGTGACGGGAATTAGGTCAAAGTGTGTCCCAAATGCCGGCAAATTTGGAAATCAAGGAATTTTCCAACCAACTTCAAATTTTGCATGCTCCAAACTGTATATATTCCGCACTTGTCATGCAAAATTGACAGATTTTCGCTGGGAAATGACGGAGAAATTTCAGAGTTTAGGGAAAGCGGAGCTCGGCTACGTGGTTATTCCCCTAACCGTGGCTGTTGGGACACCCTGCGCTGCGCTTGTGTACATTTGTACGGCCGTTGACTCACCCCAGATTGTGACGGGAATTAGGTCAAAGTGTGTCCCAAATGCCGGCAAATTTGGAAATCAAGGAATTTTCCAACCAACTTCAAATTTTGCATGCTCCAAACTGTATATATTCCGCACTTGTCATGCAAAATTGACAGATTTTCGCTGGGAAATGACGGAGAAATTTCAGAGTTTAGGGAAAGCGGAGCTCGGCTACGTGGTTATTCCCCTAACCGTGGCTGTTGGGACACCCTGCGCTGCGCTGGTGTACATTTGTACGGCCGTTGACTCACCCCAGATTGTGACGGGAATTAGGTCAAAGTGTGTCCCAAATGCCGGCAAATTTGGAAATCAAGGAATTTTCCAACCAACTTCAAATTTTGCATGCTCCAAACTGTATATATTCCGCACTTGTCATGCAAAATTGACAGATTTTCGCTGGGAAATGACGGAGAAATTTCAGAGTTTAGGGAAAGCGGAGCTCGGCTACGTGGTTATTCCCCTAACCGTGGCTGTTGGGACACCCTGCGCTGCGCTTGTGTACATTTGTACGGCCGTTGACTCACCCCAGATTGTTACGGGAATTAGGTCAAAGTGTGTCCCAAATGCCGGCAAATTTGGAAATCAAGGAATTTTCCAACCAACTTCAAATTTTGCATGCTCCAAACTGTATATATTCCGCACTTGTCATGCAAAATTGACAGATTTTCGCTGGGAAATGACGGAGAAATTTCAGAGTTTAGGGAAAGCGGAGCTCGGCTACGTGGTTATTCCCCTAACCGTGGCTGTTGGGACACCCTGCGCTGCGCTGGTGTACATTTGTACGGCCGTTGACTCACCCCAGATTGTGACGGGAATTAGGTCAAAGTGTGTCCCAAATGCCGGCAAATTTGGAAATCAAGGAATTTTCCAACCAACTTCAAATTTTGCATGCTCGAAACTGTATATATTCCGCACTTGTCATGCAAAATTGACAGATTTTCGCTAGGAAATGACGGAGAAATTTCCGAGTTTAGGGAAAGCGGAGCTCGGCTACGTGGTTATTCCCCTAACCGTGGCTGTTGGGACACCCTGCGCTGCGCTTGTGTACATTTGTACGGCCGTTGACTCACCCCAGATTGTGACGGGAATTAGGTCAAAGTGTGTCCCAAATGCCGGCAAATTTGGAAATCAAGGAATTTTCCAACCAACTTCAAATTTTGCATGCTCCAAACTGTATATATTCCGCACTTGTCATGCAAAATTGACAGATTTTCGCTGGGAAATGACAGAGAAATTTCAGAGTTTAGGGAAAGCGGAGCTCGGCTACGTGGTTATTCCCCTAACCGTGGCTGTTGGGACACCCTGCGCTGCGCATGCGCTGGTGTACATTTGTACGGCCGTTGACTCACCCCAGATTGTGACGGAAATTAAGTCAAAGTGTGTCCCAAATGCCGGCAAATTTGGAAATCAAGGAATTTTCCAACCAACTTCAAATTTTGCATGCTCCAAACTGTATATATTCCGCACTTGTCATGCAAAATTGACAGATTTTCGCTGGGAAATGACGGAGAAATTTCAGAGTTTAGGGAAAGCGGAGCTCGGCTACGTGGTTATTCCCCTAACCTTGGCTGTTGGGACACCCTGCGCTGCGCATGCGCTGGTGTACATTTGTACGGCCGTTGACTCACCCCAGATTGTGACGGGAATTAGGTCAAAGTGTGTCCCAAATGCCGGCAAATTTGGAAATCAAGGAATTTTCCAACCAACTTCAAATTTGGCATGCTCCAAACTGTATATATTCCGCACTTGTCATGCAAAATTGACAGATTTTCGCTGGGAAATGACGGAGAAATTTCAGAGTTTAGGGAAAGCGGAGCTCGGCTACGTGGTTATTCCCCTAACCGTGGCTGTTGGGACACCCTGCGCTGCGCATGCGCTGGTGTACATTTGTTCGGCCGTTGACTCACCCCAGATTGTGACGGAAATTAAGTCAAAGTGTGTCCCAAATGCCGGCAAATTTGGAAATCAAGGAATTTTCCAACCAACTTCAAATTTTGCATGCTCCAAACTGTATATATTCCGCACTTGTCATGCAAAATTGACAGATTTTCGCTGGGAAATGACGGAGAAATTTCAGAGTTTAGGGAAAGCGGAGCTCGGCTACGTGGTTATTCCCCTAACCTTGGCTGTTGGGACACCCTGCGCTGCGCTTGTGTACATTTGTACGGCCGTTGACTCACCCCAGATTGTGACGGGAATTAGGTCAAAGTGTGTCCCAAATGCCGGCAAATTTGGAAATCAAGGAATTTTCCAACCAACTTCAAATTTTGCATGCTCCAAACTGTATATATTCCGCACTTGTCATGCAAAATTGACAGATTTTCGCTGGGAAATGACGGAGAAATGTCAGAGTTTAGGGAAAGCGGAGCTCGGCTACGTGGTTATTCCCCTAACCGTGGCTGTTGGGACACCCTGCGCTGCGCTTGTGTACATTTGTACGGCCGTTGACTCACCCCAGATTGTGACGGGAATTAGGTCAAAGTGTGTCCCAAATGCCGGCAAATTTGGAAATCAAGGAATTTTCCAACCAACTTCAAATTTTGCATGCTCCAAACTGTATATATTCCGCACTTGTCATACAAAATTGACAGATTTTCGCAGGGAAATGACGGAGAAATTTCAGAGTTTAGGGAAAGCGGAGCTCGGCTACGTGGTTATTCCCCTAACCGTGGCTGATGGGACACCCTGCGCTGCGCTTGTGTACATTTGTACGGCCGTTGACTCACCCCAGATTGTGACGGGAATTAGGTCAAAGTGTGTCCCAAATGCCGGCAAATTTGGAAATCAAGGAATTTTCCAACCAACTTCAAATTTTGCATGCTCCAAACTGTATATATTCCGCACTTGTCATGCAAAATTGACAGATTTTCGCTGGGAAATGACGGAGAAATTTCCGAGTTTAGGGAAAGCGGAGCTCGGCTACATGGTTATTCCCCTAACCGTGGCTGCTGGGACACCCTGCGCTGCGCTGGTGTACATTTGTACGGCCGTTGACTCACCCCAGATTGTGACGGGAATTAGGTCAAAGTGTGTCCCAAATGCCGGCAAATTTTTAAATCAAGGAATTTTCCAACCAACTTCAAATTTTGCATGCTCCAAACTGTATATATTCCGCACTTGTCATGCAAAATTGACAGATTTTCGCTGGGAAATGACGGAGAAATTTCGGAGTTTAGGGAAAGCGGAGCTCGGCTACGTGGTTATTCCCCTAACCGTGGCTGTTGGGACACCCTGCGCTGCGCTTGTGTACATTTGTACGGCCGTTGACTCACCCCAGATTGTGACGGGAATTAGGTCAAAGTGTGTCCCAAATGCCGGCAAATTTGGAAATCAAGGAATTTTCCAACCAACTTCAAATTTTGCATGCTCCAAACTGTATATATTCCGCACTTGTCATACAAAATTGACAGATTTTCGCAGGGAAATGACGGAGAAATTTCAGAGTTTAGGGAAAGCGGAGCTCGGCTACGTGGTTATTCCCCTAACCGTGGCTGTTGGGACACCCTGCGCTGCGCTTGTGTACATTTGTACGGCCGTTGACTCACCCCAGATTGTGACGGGAATTAGGTCAAAGTGTGTCCCAAATGCCGGCAAATTTGGAAATCAAGGAATTTTCCAACCAACTTCAAATTTTGCATGCTCCAAACTGTATATATTCCGCACTTGTCATGCAAAATTGACAGATTTTCGCTGGGAAATGACGGAGAAATTTCAGAGTTTAGGGAAAGCGGAGCTCGGCTACGTGGTTATTCCCCTAACCGTGGCTGTTGGGACACCCTGCGCTGCGCTGGTGTACATTTGTACGGCCGTTGACTCACCCCAGATTGTGACGGGAATTAGGTCAAAGTGTGTCCCAAATGCCGGCAAATTTGGAAATCAAGGAATTTTCCAACCAACTTCAAATTTTGCATGCTCCAAACTGTATATATTCCGCACTTGTCATGCAAAATTGACAGATTTTCGCTGGGAAATGACGGAGAAATTTCAGAGTTTAGGGAAAGCGGAGCTCGGCTACGTGGTTATTCCCCTAACCGTGGCTGTTGGGACACCCTGCGCTGCGCTGGTGTACATTTGTACGGCCGTTGACTCACCCCAGATTGTGACGGGAATTAGGTCAAAGTGTGTCCCAAATGCCGGCAAATTTGGAAATCAAGGAATTGTCCAACCAACTTCAAATTTTGCATGCTCCAAACTGTATATATTCCGCACTTGTCATGCAAAATTGACAGATTTTCGCTGGGAAATGACGGAGAAATTTCAGAGTTGAGGGAAAGCGGATCTCGGCTACGTGGTTATTCCCCTAACCGTGGCTGTTGGGACACCCTGCGCTGCGCTGGTGTACATTTGTACGGCCGTTGACTCACCCCAGATTGTGACGGGAATTAGGTCAAAGTGTGTCCCAAATGCCGGCAAATTTGGAAATCAAGGAATTTTCCAACCAACTTCAAATGTTGCATGCTCCAAATTGTATATATTCCGCACTTGTCATGCAAAATTTACAGATTTTCGCTGGGAAATGACGGAGAAATGTCGGAGTTTAGGGAAAGCGGAGCTCGGCTACGTGGTTATTCCCCTAACCGTGGCTGTTGGGACACCCTGCGCTGCGCTTGTGTACATTTGTACGGCCGTTGACTCACCCCAGATTGTGACGGGAATTAGGTCAAAGTGTGTCCCAAATGCCGGCAAATTTGGAAATCAAGGAATTTTCCAACCAACTTCAAATTGTGCATGCTCCAAACTGTATATATTCCGCACTTGTCATGCAAAATTGACAGATTTTCGCTGGGAAATGACGGAGAAATTTCAGAGTTTAGGGAAAGCGGAGCTCGGCTACGTGGTTATTCCCCTAACCGTGGCTGTTGGGACACCCTGCGCTGCGCTGGTGTACATTTGTACGGCCGTTGACTCACCCCATATTGTGACGGGAATTAGGTCAAAGTGTGTCCCAAATGCCGGCAAATTTGGAAATCAAGGAATTTTCCAACCAACTTCAAATTTTGCATGCTCCAAACTGTATATATTCCGCACTTGTCATGCAAAATTGACAGATTTTCGCTGGGAAATGACGGAGAAATTTCAGAGTTTAGGGAAAGCGGAGCTCGGCTACGTGGTTATTCCCCTAACTGTGGCTGTTGGGACACCCTCCGCTGCGCTTGTGTACATTTGTACGGCCGTTGACTCACCCCAGATTGTGACGGGAATTAGGTCAAAGTGTGTCCCAAATGCCGGCAAATTTGGAAATCAAGGAATTTTCCAACCAACTTCAAATTTTGCATGCTCCAAACTGTATATATTCCGCACTTGTCATGCAAAATTGACAGATTTTCGCTGGGAAATGACGAAGAAATTTCAGAGTTTAGGGAAAGCGGAGCTCGGCTACGTGGTTATTCCCCTAACCGTGGCTGTTGGGACACCCTGCGCTGCGCTTGTGTACATTTGTACGGCCGTTGACTCACCCCAGATTGTGACGGGAATTAGGTCAAAGTGTGTCCCAAATGCCGGCAAATTTGGAAATCAAGGAATTTTCCAACCAACTTCAAATTGTGCATGCTCCAAACTGTATATATTCCGCACTTGTCATGCAAAATTGACAGATTTTCGCTGGGAAATGACGGATAAATTTCAGAGTTTAGGGAAAGCGGAGCTCGGCTACGTGGTTATTCCCCTAACCGTGGCTGTTGGGACACCCTGCGCTGCGCTTGTGTACATTTGTACGGCCGTTGACTCACCCCAGATTGTGACGGGAATTAGGTCAAAGTGTGTCCCAAATGCCGGCAAATTTGGAAATCAAGGAATTTTCCAACCAACTTCAAATTGTGCATGCTCCAAACTGTATATATTCCGCACTTGTCATGCAAAATTGACAGATTTTCGCTGGGAAATGACGGAGAAATGTCAGAGTTTAGGGAAAGCGGAGCTCGGCTACGTGGTTATTCCCCTAACCGTGGCTGTTGGGACACCCTGCGCTGCGCTTGTGTACATTTGTATGGCCGTTGACTCACCCCAGATTGTGACGGGAATTAGGTCAAAGTGTGTCCCAAATGCCGGCAAATTTGGAAATCAAGGAATTTTCCAACCAACTTCAAATTTTGCATGCTCCAAACTGTATATATTCCGCACTTGTCATGCAAAATTGACAGATTTTCGCTGGGAAATGACGGAGAAATTTCAGAGTTTAGGGAAAGCGGAGCTCGGCTACGTGGTTATTCCCCTAACCGTGGCTGTTGGGACACCCTGCGCTGCGCTGGTGTACATTTGTACGGCCGTTGACTCACCCCAGATTGTGACGGGAATTAGGTCAAAGTGTGTCCCAAATGCCGGCGAATTTGGAAATCAAGGAATTTTCCAACCAACTTCAAATTTTGCATGCTCCAAACTGTATATATTCCGCACTTGTCATGCAAAATTGACAGATTTTCGCTGGGAATTGACGGAGAAATTTCAGAGTTTAGGGAAAGCGGAGCTCGGCTACGTGGTTATTCCCCTAACCGTGGCTGTTGGGACACCCTGCGCTGCGCATGCGCTGGTGTACATTTGTACGGCCGTTGACTCACCCCAGATTGTGACGGGAATTAGGTCAAAGTGTGTCCCAAATGCCGGCAAATTTGGAAATCAAGGAATTTTCCAACCAACTTCAAATTTTGCATGCTCCAAACTGTATATATTCCGCACTTGTCATGCAAAATTGACAGATTTTCGCTGGGAAATGACGGAGAAATTTCAGAGTTTAGGGAAAGCGGAGCTCGGCTACGTGGTTATTCCCCTAACCGTGGCTGTTGGGACACCCTGCGCTGCGCTGGTGTACATTTGTACGGCCGTTGACTCACCCCAGATTGTGACGGGAATTAGGTCAAAGTGTGTCCCAAATGCCGGCAAATTTGGAAATCAAGGAATTTTCCAACCAACTTCAAATTTTGCATGCTCCAAACTGTATATATTCCGCACTTGTCATGCAAAATTGACAGATTTTCGCTGGGAAATGACGGAGAAATTTCAGAGTTTAGGGAAAGCGGAGCTCGGCTACGTGGTTATTCCCCTAACCGTGGATGTTGGGACACCCTGCGCTGCGCTTGTGTACATTTGTACGGCCGTTGACTCACCCCAGATTGTGACGGGAATTAGGTCAAAGTGTGTCCCAAATGCCGGCAAATTTGGAAATCAAGGAATTTTCCAACCAACTTCAAATTTGGCATGCTCCAAACTGTATATATTCCGCACTTGTCATGCAAAATTGACAGATTTTCGCTGGGAAATGACGGAGAAATTTCAGAGTTTAGGGAAAGCGGAGCTCGGCTACGTGGTTATTCCCCTAACCGTGGCTGTTGGGACACCCTGCGCTGCGCATGCGCTGGTGTATATTTGTACGGCCGTTGACTCACCCCAGATTGTGACGGGAATTAGGTCAAAGTGTGTCCCAAATGCCGGCAAATTTGGAAATCAAGGAATTTTCCAACCAACTTCAAATTTTGCATGCTCCAAACTGTATATATTCCGCACTTGTCATGCAAAATTGACAGTTTTCGCCGGGAAATGACGGAGAAATTTCAGAGTTTAGGGAAAGCGGAGCTCGGCTACGTGGTTATTCCCCTAACCGTGGCTGTTGGGACACCCTGCGCTGCGCTTGTGTACATTTGTACGGCCGTTGACTCACCCCAGATTGTGACGGGAATTAGGTCAAAGTGTGTCCCAAATGCCGGCAAATTTGGAAATCAAGGAATTTTCCAACCAACTTCAAATTTTGCATGCTCCAAACTGTATATATTCCGCACTTGTCATGCAAAATTGACAGATTTTCGCTGGGAAATGACGGAGAAATTTCAGAGTTTAGGGAAAGCGGAGCTCGGCTACGTGGTTATTCCCCTAACCGTGGCTGTTGGGACACCCTGCGCTGCGCTGGTGTACATTTGTACGGCCGTTGACTCACCCCAGATTGTGACGGGAATTAGGTCAAAGTGTGTCCCAAATGCCGGCAAATTTGGAAATCAAGGAATTTTCCAACCAACTTCAAATTTGGCATGCTCCAAACTGTATATATTCCGCACTTGTCATGCAAAATTGACAGATTTTCGCTGGGAAATGACGGAGAAATTTCAGAGTTTAGGGAAAGCGGAGCTCGGCTACGTGGTTATTCCCCTAACCGTGGCTGTTGGGACACCCTGCGCTGCGCATGCGCTGGTGTATATTTGTACGGCCGTTGACTCACCCCAGATTGTGACGGGAATTAGGTCAAAGTGTGTCCCAAATGCCGGCAAATTTGGAAATCAAGGAATTTTCCAACCAACTTCAAATTTTGCATGCTCCAAACTGTATATATTCCGCACTTGTCATGCAAAATTGACAGTTTTCGCCGGGAAATGACGGAGAAATTTCAGAGTTTAGGGAAAGCGGAGCTCGGCTACGTGGTTATTCCCCTAACCGTGGCTGTTGGGACACCCTGCGCTGCGCTTGTGTACATTTGTACGGCCGTTGACTCACCCCAGATTGTGACGGGAATTAGGTCAAAGTGTGTCCCAAATGCCGGCAAATTTGGAAATCAAGGAATTTTCCAACCAACTTCAAATTTTGCATGCTCCAAACTGTATATATTCCGCACTTGTCATGCAAAATTGACAGATTTTCGCTGGGAAATGACGGAGAAATTTCAGAGTTTAGGGAAAGCGGAGCTCGGCTACGTGGTTATTCCCCTAACCGTGGCTGTTGGGACACCCTGCGCTGCGCTGGTGTACATTTGTACGGCCGTTGACTCACCCCAGATTGTGACGGGAATTAGGTCAAAGTGTGTCCCAAATGCCGGCAAATTTGGAAATCAAGGAATTTTCCAACCAACTTCAAATTTTGCATGCTCCAAACTGTATATATTCCGCACTTGTCATGCAAAATTGACAGATTTTCGCTGGGAAATGACGGAGAAATTTCAGAGTTTAGGGAAAGCGGAGCTCGGCTACGTGGTTATTCCCCTAACCGTGGCTGTTGGGACACCCTGCGCTGCGCTTGTGTACATTTGTACGGCCGTTGACTCACCCCAGATTGTGACGGGAATTAGGTCAAAGTGTGTCCCAAATGCCGGCAAATTTGGAAATCAAGGAATTTTCCAACCAACTTCAAATTTTGCATGCTCCAAACTGTATATATTCCGCACTTGTCATGCAAAATTGACAGATTTTCGCTGGGAAATGACGGAGAAATTTCAGAGTTTAGGGAAAGCGGAGCTCGGCTACGTGGTTATTCCCCTAACCGTGGCTGTTGGGACACCCTGCGCATGCGCTTGTGTACATTTGTACGGCCGTTGACTCACCCCAGATTGTGACGGGAATTAGGTCAAAGTGTGTCCCAAATGCCGGCAAATTTGGAAATCAAGGAATTTTCCAACCAACTTCAAATTTTGCATGCTCCAAACTGTATATATTCCGCACTTGTCATGCAAAATTGACAGATTTTCGGTGGGAAATGACGGAGAAATTTCAGAGTTTAGGGAATGCGGAGCTCGGCTACGTGGTTATTCCCCTAACCGTGGCTGTTGGGACACCCTGCGCTGCGCTGGTGTACATTTGTACGGCCGTTGACTCACCCCAGATTGTGACGGGAATTAGGTCAAAGTGTGTCCCAAATGCCGGCAAATTTGGAAATCAAGGAATTTTCCAACCAACTTCAAATTTTGCATGCTCCAAACTGTATATATTCCGCATTTGTCATGCAAAATTGACAGATTTTCGCTGGGAAATGACGGAGAAATTTCAGAGTTTAGGGAAAGCGGAGCTCGGCTACGTGGTTATTCCCCTAACCGTGGCTGTTGGGACACCCTGCGCTGCGCTTGTGTACATTTGTACGGCCGTTGACTCACCCCAGATTGTGACGGGAATTAGGTCAAAGTTTGTCCCAAATGCCGGCAAATTTGGAAATCAAGGAATTTTCCAACCAACTTCAAATTTTGCATGCTCCAAACTGTATATATTCCGCACTTGTCATGCAAAATTGACAGATTTTCGCTGGGAAATGACGGAGAAATTTCAGAGTTTAGGGAAAGCGGAGCTCGGCTACGTGGTTATTCCCCTAACCGTGGCTGTTGGGACACCCTGCGCATGCGCTTGTGTACATTTGTACGGCCGTTGACTCACCCCAGATTGTGACGGGAATTAGGTCAAAGTGTGTCCCAAATGCCGGCAAATTTGGAAATCAAGGAATTTTCCAACCAACTTCAAATTTTGCATGCTCCAAACTGTATATATTCCGCACTTGTCATGCAAAATTGACAGATTTTCGGTGGGAAATGACGGAGAAATTTCAGAGTTTAGGGAATGCGGAGCTCGGCTACGTGGTTATTCCCCTAACCGTGGCTGTTGGGACACCCTGCGCTGCGCTGGTGTACATTTGTACGGCCGTTGACTCACCCCAGATTGTGACGGGAATTAGGTCAAAGTGTGTCCCAAATGCCGGCAAATTTGGAAATCAAGGAATTTTCCAACCAACTTCAAATTTTGCATGCTCCAAACTGTATATATTCCGCATTTGTCATGCAAAATTGACAGATTTTCGCTGGGAAATGACGGAGAAATTTCAGAGTTTAGGGAAAGCGGAGCTCGGCTACGTGGTTATTCCCCTAACCGTGGCTGTTGGGACACCCTGCGCTGCGCTTGTGTACATTTGTACGGCCGTTGACTCACCCCAGATTGTGACGGGAATTAGGTCAAAGTGTGTCCCAAATGCCGGCAAATTTGGAAATCAAGGAATTTTCCAACCAACTTCAAATTTTGCATGCTCCAAACTGTATATATTCCGCACTTGTCATGCAAAATTGACAGATTTTCGCTGGGAAATGACGGAGAAATTTCAGAGTTTAGGGAAAGCGGAGCTCGGCTACGTGGTTATTCCCCTAACCGTGGCTGTTGGGACACCCTGCGCTGCGCATGCGCTGGTGTATATTTGTACGGCCGTTGACTCACCCCAGATTGTGACGGGAATTAGGTCAAAGTGTGTCCCAAATGCCGGCAAATTTGGAAATCAAGGAATTTTCCAACCAACTTCAAATTTTGCATGCTCCAAACTGTATATATTCCGCACTTGTCATGCAAAATTGACAGATTTTCGCCGGGAAATGACGGAGAAATTTCAGAGTTTAGGGAAAGCGGAGCTCGGCTACGTGGTTATTCCCCTAACCGTGGCTGTTGGGACACCCTGCGCTGCGCTTGTGTACATTTGTACGGCCGTTGACTCACCCCAGATTGTGACGGGAATTAGGTCAAAGTGTGTCCCAAATGCCGGCAAATTTGGAAATCAAGGAATTTTCCAACCAACTTCAAATTTTGCATGCTCCAAACTGTATATATTCCGCACTTGTCATGCAAAATTGACAGATTTTCGCTGGGAAATGACGGAGAAATTTCAGAGTTTAGGGAAAGCGGAGCTCGGCTACGTGGTTATTCCCCTAACCGTGGCTGTTGGGACACCCTGCGCTGCGCTGGTGTACATTTGTACGGCCGTTGACTCACCCCAGATTGTGACGGGAATTAGGTCAAAGTGTGTCCCAAATGCCGGCAAATTTGGAAATCAAGGAATTTTCCAACCAACTTCAAATTTTGCATGCTCCAAACTGTATATATTCCGCATTTGTCATGCAAAATTGACAGATTTTCGCTGGGAAATGACGGAGAAATTTCAGAGTTTAGGGAAAGCGGAGCTCGGCTACGTGGTTATTCCCCTAACCGTGGCTGTTGGGACACCCTGCGCTGCGCTTGTGTACATTTGTACGGCCGTTGACTCACCCCAGATTGTGACGGGAATTAGGTCAAAGTGTGTCCCAAATGCCGGCAAATTTGGAAATCAAGGAATTTTCCAACCAACTTCAAATTTTGCATGCTCCAAACTGTATATATTCCGCACTTGTCATGCAAAATTGACAGATTTTCGCTGGGAAATGACGGAGAAATTTCAGAGTTTAGGGAAAGCGGAGCTCGGCTACGTGGTTATTCCCCTAACCGTGGCTGTTGGGACACCCTGCGCTGCGCTTGTGTACATTTGTACGGCCGTTGACTCACCCCAGATTGTGACGGGAATTAGGTCAAAGTGTGTCCCAAATGCCGGCAAATTTGGAAATCAAGGAATTTTCCAACCAACTTCAAATTTGGCATGCTCCAAACTGTATATATTCCGCACTTGTCATGCAAAATTGACAGATTTTCGCTGGGAAATGACGGAGAAATTTCAGAGTTTAGGGAAAGCGGAGCTCGGCTACGTGGTTATTCCCCTAACCGTGGCTGTTGGGACACCCTGCGCTGCGCATGCGCTGGTGTATATTTGTACGGCCGTTGACTCACCCCAGATTGTGACGGGAATTAGGTCAAAGTGTGTCCCAAATGCCGGCAAATTTGGAAATCAAGGAATTTTCCAACCAACTTCAAATTTTGCATGCTCCAAACTGTATATATTCCGCACTTGTCATGCAAAATTGACAGATTTTCGCCGGGAAATGACGGAGAAATTTCAGAGTTTAGGGAAAGCGGAGCTCGGCTACGTGGTTATTCCCCTAACCGTGGCTGTTGGGACACCCTGCGCTGCGCTTGTGTACATTTGTACGGCCGTTGACTCACCCCAGATTGTGACGGGAATTAGGTCAAAGTGTGTCCCAAATGCCGGCAAATTTGGAAATCAAGGAATTTTCCAACCAACTTCAAATTTTGCATGCTCCAAACTGTATATATTCCGCACTTGTCATGCAAAATTGACAGATTTTCGCTGGGAAATGACGGAGAAATTTCAGAGTTTAGGGAAAGCGGAGCTCGGCTACGTGGTTATTCCCCTAACCGTGGCTGTTGGGACACCCTGCGCTGCGCTGGTGTACATTTGTACGGCCGTTGACTCACCCCAGATTGTGACGGGAATTAGGTCGAAGTGTGTCCCAAATGCCGGCAAATTTGGAAATCAAGGAATTTTCCAACCAACTTCAAATTTTGCATGCTCCAAACTGTATATATTCCGCACTTGTCATGCAAAATTGACAGATTTTCGCTGGGAAATGACGGAGAAATTTCAGAGTTTAGGGAAAGCGGAGCTCGGCTACGTGGTTATTCCCCTAACCGTGGCTGTTGGGACACCCTGCGCTGCGCTTGTGTACATTTGTACGGCCGTTGACTCACCCCAGATTGTGACGGGAATTAGGTCAAAGTGTGTCCCAAATGCCGGCAAATTTGGAAATCAAGGAATTTTCCAACCAACTTTAAATTTTGCATGCTCCAAACTGTATATATTCCGCACTTGTCATGCAAAATTGACAGATTTTCGCTGGGAAATGACGGAGAAATTTCAGAGTTTAGGGAAAGCGGAGCTCGGCTACGTGGTTATTCCCCTAACCGTGGCTGTTGGGACACCCTGCGCATGCGCTTGTGTACATTTGTACGGCCGTTGACTCACCCCAGATTGTGACGGGAATTAGGTCAAAGTGTGTCCCAAATGCCGGCAAATTTGGAAATCAAGGAATTGTCCAACCAACTTCAAATTTTGCATGCTCCAAACTGTATATATTCCGCACTTGTCATGCAAAATTGACAGATTCTCGCTGGGAAATGACGGAGAAATTTCAGAGTTTAGGGAAAGCGGAGCTCGGCTACGTGGTTATTCCCCTAACCGTGGCTGTTGGGACACCCTGCGCTGCGCATGCGCTGGTGTATATTTGTACGGCCGTTGACTCACCCCAGATTGTGACGGGAATTAGGTCAAAGTGTGTCCCAAATGCCGGCAAATTTGGAAATCAAGGAATTTTCCAACCAACTTCAAATTTTGCATGCTCCAAACTGTATATATTCCGCACTTGTCATGCAAAATTGACAGATTTTCGCCGGGAAATGACGGAGAAATTTCAGAGTTTAGGGAAAGCGGAGCTCGGCTACGTGGTTATTCCCCTAACCGTGGCTGTTGGGACACCCTGCGCTGCGCTGGTGTACATTTGACGGCCGTTGACTCACCCCAGATTGTGACGGGAATTAGGTCAAAGTGTGTCCCAAAGGCCGGCAAATTTGGAAATCAAGGAATTTTCCAACCAACTTCAAATTTTGCATGCTCCAAACTGTATATATTCCGCACTTGTCATGCAAAATTGACAGATTTTCGCTGGGGAAATGACGGAGAAATTTCAGAGTTTAGGGAAAGCGGAGCTCGGCTACGTGGTTATTCCCCTAACCGTGGCTGTTGGGACACCCTGCGCTGCGCTGGTGTACATTTGTACGGCCGTTGACTCACCCCAGATTGTGACGGGAATTAGGTCAAAGTGTGTCCCAAATGCCGGCAAATTTGGAAATCAAGGAATTTTCCAACCAACTTCAAATTTTGCATGCTCCAAACTGTATATATTCCGCACTTGTCATGCAAAATTGACAGATTTTCGCTGGGAAATGACGGAGAAATTTCAGAGTTTAGGGAAAGCGGAGCTCGGCTACGTGGTTATTCCCCTAACCGTGGCTGTTGGGACACCCTGCGCTGCGCATGCGCTGGTGTACATTTGTACGGCCGTTGACTCACCCCAGATTGTGACGGGAATTAGGTCAAAGTGTGTCCCAAATGCCTGCAAATTTGGAAATAAAGGAATTTTCCAACCAACTTTAAATTTTGCATGCTCCAAACTGTATATATTCCGCACTTGTCATGCAAAATTGACAGATTTTCGCTGGTAAATGACGGAGAAATTTCAGAGTTTAGGGAAAGCGGAGCTCGGCTACGTGGTTATTCCCCTAACCGTGGCTGTTGGGACACCCTGCGCTGCGCTTGTGTACATTTGTACGGCCGTTGACTCACCCCAGATTGTGACGGGAATTAGGTCAAAGTGTGTCCCAAATGCCGGCAAATTTGGAAATCAAGGAATTTTCCAACCAACTTCAAATTTTGCATGCTCCAAACTGTATATATTCCGCACTTGTCATGCAAAATTGACAGATTTTCGCTGGGAAATGACGGAGAAATTTCAAAGTTTAGGGAAAGCGGAGCTCGGCTACGTGGTTATTCCCCTAACCGTGGCTGTTGGGACACCCTGCGCTGCGCTGGTGTACATTTGTAGCCGAGCTCCGCTTTCCCTAAACTCTGAAATTTCTCCGTCATTTCCCAGCGAAAATCTGTCAATTTTGCATGACAAGTGCGGAATATATACAGTTTGGAGCATGCCAAATTTGAAGTTGGTTGGAAAATTCCTTGATTTCCAAATTTGCCGGCATTTGGGACACACTTTGACCTAATTCCCGTCACAATCTGGGGTGAGTCAACGGCCGTACAAATGTACACCAGCGCAGCGCAGGGTGTCCCAACAGCCACGGTTAGGGGAATAACCACGTAGCCGAGCTCCGCTTTCCCTAAACTTTGAAATTTCTCCGTCATTTCCAAGCGAAAATCTGTTAATTTTGCATGACAAGTGCGGAATATATACAGTTTGGAGCATGCAAAATTTGAAGTTGGTTGGAAAATTCCTTGATTTCCAAATTTGCCGGCATTTGGGACACACTTTGACCTAATTCCCCTCACAATCTGGGGTGAGTCAACGGCCGTACAAATGTACACAAGCGCATGCGCAGCGCAGGGTGTCCCAACAGCCACGGTTAGGGGAATAACCACGTAGCCGAGCTCCGCTTTCCCTAAACTCTGAAATTTCTCCGTCATTTCCCAGCGAAAATCTGTCAATTTTGCATGACAAGTGCGGAATATATACAGTTTGGAGCATGCAAAATTTGAAGTTGGTTGGAAAATTCCTTGATTTCCAAATTTGCCGGCATTTGGGACACACTTTGACCTAATTCCCGTCACAATCTGGGGTGAGTCAACGGCCGTACAAATGTATACCAGCGCAGCGCAGGGTGTCCCAACAGCCACGGTTAGGGGAATAACCACGTAGCCGAGCTCCGCTTTCCCTAAACTCTGAAATTTCTCCGTCATTTCCCAGCGAAAATCTGTCAATTTTGCATGACAAGTGCGGAATATATACAGTTTGGAGCATGCAAAATTTGAAGTTGGTTGGAAAATTCCTTGATTTCCAAATTTGCCGGCATTTGGGACACACTTTGACCTAATTCCCGTCACAATCTGGGGTGAGTCAACGGCCGTACAAATGTACACAAGCGCAGCGCAGGGTGTCCCAACAGCCACGGTTAGGGGAATAACCACGTAGCCGAGCTCCGCTTTCCATAAACTCTGAAATTTCTCCGTCATTTCCCAGCGAAAATCTGTCAATTTTGCATGCAAAATATATACAGTTTGGAGCATGCAAAATTTGAAGTTGGTTAGAAAATTCCTTGATTTCCAAATTTGCCGGCATTTGGGACACACTTTGACCTAATTCCCGTCACAATCTGGGGTGAGTCAACGGCCGTACAAATGTACACCAGCGCAGCGCACGGTGTCCCAACAGCCACGGTTAGGGGAATAACCACGTAGCCGAGCTCCGCTTTCCCTAAACTCTGAAATTTCTCCGTCATTTCCCAGCGAAAATCTGTCAATTTTGCATGACAAGTGCGGAATATATACAGTTTGGAGCATGCAAAATTTGAAGTTGGTTGGAAAATTCCTTGATTTCCAAATTTGCCGGCATTTGGGACACACTTTGACCTAATTCCCGTCACAATCTGGGGTGAGTCAACGGCCGTACAAATGTACACAAGCGCAGCGCAGGGTGTCCCAACAGCCACGGTTAGGGGAATAACCACGTAGCCGAGCTCCGCTTTCCCTAAACTCTGAAATTTCTCCGTCATTTCCCAGCGAAAATCTGTCAATTTTGCATGACAAGTGCGGAATATATACAGTTTGGAGCATGCAAAATTTGAAGTTGGTTGGAAAATTCCTTGATTTCCAAATTTGCCGGCATTTGGGACACACTTTGACCTAATTCCCGTCACAATATGAGGTGAGTCAACGGCCGTACAAATGTACACCTGCGCAGCGCAGGGTGTCCCAACAGCCACGGTTAGGGGAATAACCACGTAGCCGAGCTCCGCTTTCCCTAAACTCTGAAATTTCTCCGTCATTTCCCAGCGAAAATCTGTCAATTTTGCATGACAAGTGCGGAATATATACAGTTTGGAGCATGCAAAATTTGAAGTTGGTTGGAAAATTCCTTGATTTCCAAATTTGCCGGCATTTGGGACACACTTTGACCTAATTCCCGTCACAATCTGGGGTGAGTCAACGGCCGTACAAATGTACACAAGCGCAGCGCAGGGTGTCCCAACAGCCACGGTTAGGGGAATAACCACGTAGCCGAGCTCCGCTTTCCCTAAACTCTGAAATTTCTCCGTCATTTCCCAGCGAAAATCTGTCAATTTTGCATGACAAGTGCGGAATATATACAGTTTGGAGCATGCAAAATTTGAAGTTGGTTGGAAAATTCCTTGATTTCCAAATTTGCCGGCATTTGGGACACACTTTGACCTAATTCCCGTCACAATCTGGGGTGAGTCAACGGCCGTACAAATGTTTGACCGAGCCCAGTTTTCCCTAAACTCTGAAATTTCTCGGCTATTTCCCGGCGAAAGTCTGTCAATTTTTCATGACAAGTGCGGAATATAGACTGTTTGGAGCATGCACAATTTGAAGTTCGTCGGAAAATTTCTTGACTTCCAAATTTGCCGACGTTTCGACCACACTTTGACCAAATTCCCGTCCCAAACAAGACTGAGCATGCGCACGAGTGATCAGCAGTACACGGACAGCCACGGTCTGCAGAGCAGGCAGGAAGCCCGAGCCCAGTTTTCCCTAAACTCTGAAATTTCTCGGCCATTTCCCGGCGAAAGTCTGTCAATTTTTCATGACAAGTGCGGAATATAGACTGTTTGGAGCATGCAAAATTTGAAGTTCGTCGGAAAATGTCTTGACTTCCAAATTTGCTGACGTTTGGACCACACTTTGACCACATTCCCGTCCCAAACAAGACTGAGCATGCGCACGAGTGATCAGGAGTACACGGACAGCCACGGTCTGCAGAGCAGGCAGGAAGCCCGAGCCCAGTTTTCCCTAAACTCTGAAATTTCTCGGCCATTTCCCGGCGAAAGTCTGTCAATTTTTCATGACAAGTGCGGAATATAGACTGTTTGGAGCATGCAAAATTTGAAGTTCGTCGTAAAATTTCTTGACTTCCAAATTTGCCGACCTTTGGACCACACTTTGACCAAATTCCCGTCCCAAACAAGACT
The DNA here is from genome assembly GCA_037783545.1 of Henricia sp. BOLD:AAB3569. Taxonomy (NCBI): domain Eukaryota; kingdom Metazoa; phylum Echinodermata; class Asteroidea; order Spinulosida; family Echinasteridae; genus Henricia; species Henricia sp. BOLD:AAB3569. The sequence goes on along the minus strand of JBBELK010000071.1, from coordinate 1,414,354 downwards.
GAGCATGCGCACGAGTGATCAGGAGTACACGGACAGCCACGGTCTGCAGAGCATGCAGGAAGCCCGAGCCCAGTTTTCCCTAAACTCTGAAATTTCTCGGCCATTTCCCGGCGAAAGTCTGTCAATTTTTCATGACAAGTGCGGAATATAGACTGTTTGAAGCATGCAAAATTTGAAGTTGGTTGGAAAATTCCTTGATTTCCAAATTTGCCGGCATTTGGGACACACTTTGACCTAATTCCCGTCACAATCTGGGGTGAGTCAACGGCCGTACAAATGTACACAAGCGCAGCGCAGGGTGTCCCAACAGCCACGGTTAGGGGAATAACCACGTAGCCGAGCTCCGCTTTCCCTAAACTCTGAAATTTCTCCGTCATTTCCCAGCGAAAATCTGTCAATTTTGCATGACAAGTGCGGAATATATACAGTTTGGAGCATGCAAAATTTGAAGTTGGTTGGACAATTCCTTGATTTCCAAATTTGCCGGCATTTGGGACACACTTTGACCTAATTCCCGTCACAATCTGGGGTGAGTCAACGGCCGTACAAATGTTTGACCGAGCCCAGTTTTCCCTAAACTCTGAAATTTCTCGGCCATTTCCCGGCGAAAGTCTGTCAATTTTTCATGACAAGTGCGGAATATAGACTGTTTGGAGCATGCACAATTTGAAGTTCGTCGGAAAATTTCTTGACTTCCAAATTTGCCGACGTTTCGACCACACTTTGACCAAATTCCCGTCCCAAACAAGACTGAGCATGCGCACGAGTGATCAGCAGTACACGGACAGCCACGGTCTGCAGAGCAGGCAGGAAGCCCGAGCCCAGTTTTCCCTAAACTCTGAAATTTCTCGGCCATTTCCCGGCGAAAGTCTGTCAATTTTTCATGACAAGTGCGGAATATAGACTGTTTGGAGCATGCAAAATTTGAAGTTCGTCGGAAAATGTCTTGACTTCCAAATTTGCTGACGTTTGGACCACACTTTGACCACATTCCCGTCCCAAACAAGACTGAGCATGCGCACGAGTGATCAGGAGTACACGGACAGCCACGGTCTGCAGAGCAGGCAGGAAGCCCGAGCCCAGTTTTCCCTAAACTCTGAAATTTCTCGGCCATTTCCCGGCGAAAGTCTGTCAATTTTTCATGACAAGTGCGGAATATAGACTGTTTGGAGCATGCAAAATTTGAAGTTCGTCGTAAAATTTCTTGACTTCCAAATTTGCCGACCTTTGGACCACACTTTGACCAAATTCCCGTCCCAAACAAGACTGAGCATGCGCACGAGTGATCAGGAGTACACGGACAGCCACGGTCTGCAGAGCATGCAGGAAGCCCGAGCCCAGTTTTCCCTAAACTCTGAAATTTCTCGGCCATTTCCCGGCGAAAGTCTGTCAATTTTTCATGACAAGTGCGGAATATAGACTGTTTGAAGCATGCAAAATTTGAAGTTCGTCGGAAAATTTCTTGACTTCCAAATTTGCCGACGTTTGGACCACACTTTGACCAAATTCCCGTCTCAAACAAGACTGAGCATGCGCACGAGTGATCAGGAGTACACGGACAGCCACGGTCTGCAGAGCAGGCAGGAAGCCCGAGCCCAGTTTTCCCTAAACTCTGAAATTTCTCGGCCATTTCCCGGCGAAAGTCTGTCAATTTTTCATGACAAGTGCAGAATATAGACTGTTTGGAGCATGCAAAATTTGAAGTTCGTCGGAAAATTTCTTGACTTGCAAATTTGCCGACGTTTGGACAACACTTTGACCAAATTCCCGTCCCAAACAAGACTGAGCATGCGCACGAGTGATCAGGAGTACACGGACAGCCACGGTCTGCAGAGCAGGCAGGAAGCCCGAGCCCAGTTTTCCCTAAACTCTGAAATTTCTCGGCCATTTCCCAGCGAAAGTCTGTCAATTTTTCATGACAAGTGCAGAATATAGACTGTTTGGAGCATGCAAAATTTGAAGTTCGTCGGAAAATTTCTTGACTTCCAAATTTGCCGACCTTTGGACCACACTTTGACCAAATTCCCGTCCCAAACAAGACTGAGCATGCGCACGAGTGATCAGGAGTACACGGACAGCCACGGTCTGCAGAGCATGCAGGAAGCCCGAGCCCAGTTTTCCCTAAACTCTGAAATTTCTCGGCCATTTCCCGGCGAAAGTCTGTCAATTTTTCATGACAAGTGCGGAATATAGACTGTTTGAAGCATGCAAAATTTGAAGTTCGTCGGAAAATTTCTTGACTTCCAAATTTGCCGACGTTTGGACCACACTTTGACCAAATTCCCGTCTCAAACAAGACTGAGCATGCGCACGAGTGATCAGGAGTACACGGACAGCCACGGTCTGCAGAGCAGGCAGGAAGCCCGAGCCCAGTTTTCCCTAAACTCTGAAATTTCTCGGCCATTTCCCGGCGAAAGTCTGTCAATTTTTCATGACAAGTGCAGAATATAGACTGTTTGGAGCATGCAAAATTTGAAGTTCGTCGGAAAATTTCTTGACTTGCAAATTTGCCGACGTTTGGACCACACTTTGACCAAATTCCCGTCCCAAACAAGACTGAGCATGCGCACGAGTGATCAGGAGTACACGGACAGCCACGGTCTGCAGAGCAGGCAGGAAGCCCGAGCCCAGTTTTCCCTAAACTCTGAAATTTCTCGGCCATTTCCCGGCGAAAGTCTGTCAATTTTTCATGACAAGTGCGGAATATAGACTGTTTGGAGCATGCAAAATTTGAAGTTCGTCGGAAAATTTCTTGACTTCCAAATTTGCCGACGTTTGGACCACACTTTGACCAAATTCCCGTCTCAAACAAGACTGAGCATGCGCACGAGTGATCAGGAGTACACGGACAGCCACGGTCTGCAGAGCAGGCAGGAAGCCCGAGCCCAGTTTTCCCTAAACTCTGAAATTTCTCGGCCAATTCCCGGCGAAAGTCTGTCAATTTTTCATGACAAGTGCGGAATATAGACTGTTTGGAGCATGCACAATTTGAAGTTCGTCGGAAAATTTCTTGACTTCCAAATTTACCGACGTTTGGACCACACTTTGACCAAATTCCCGTCCCAAACAAGACTGAGCATGCGCACGAGTGATCAGGAGTACACGGACAGCCACGGTCTGCAGAGCAGGCAGGAAGCCCGAGCCCAGTTTTCCCTAAACTCTGAAATTTCTCGGCCATTTCCCGGCGAAAGTCTGTCAATTTGTCATGACAAGTGCGGAATATAGACTGTTTGGAGCATGCAAAATTTGAAGTTCGTCGGAAAATTTCTTGATTTCCAAATTTGCCGGCATTTGGGACACACTTTGACCTAATTCCCGTCACAATCTGGGGTGAGTCAACGGCCGTACAAATGTACACAAGCGCAGCGCAGGGTGTCCCAACAGCCACGGTTAGGGGAATAACCACGTAGCCGAGCTCCGCTTTCCCTAAACTCTGAAATTTCTCCGTCATTTCCCAGCGAAAATCTGTCAATTTTGCATGACAAGTGCGGAATATATACAGTTTGGAGCATGCAAAATTTGAAGTTGGTTGGACAATTCCTTGATTTCCAAATTTGCCGGCATTTGGGACACACTTTGACCTAATTCCCGTCACAATCTGGGGTGAGTCAACGGCCGTACAAATGTTTGACCGAGCCCAGTTTTCCCTAAACTCTGAAATTTCTCGGCCATTTCCCGGCGAAAGTCTGTCAATTTTTCATGACAAGTGCGGAATATAGACTGTTTGGAGCATGCACAATTTGAAGTTCGTCGGAAAATTTCTTGACTTCCAAATTTGCCGACGTTTCGACCACACTTTGACCAAATTCCCGTCCCAAACAAGACTGAGCATGCGCACGAGTGATCAGCAGTACACGGACAGCCACGGTCTGCAGAGCAGGCAGGAAGCCCGAGCCCAGTTTTCCCTAAACTCTGAAATTTCTCGGCCATTTCCCGGCGAAAGTCTGTCAATTTTTCATGACAAGTGCGGAATATAGACTGTTTGGAGCATGCAAAATTTGAAGTTCGTCGGAAAATGTCTTGACTTCCAAATTTGCTGACGTTTGGACCACACTTTGACCACATTCCCGTCCCAAACAAGACTGAGCATGCGCACGAGTGATCAGGAGTACACGGACAGCCACGGTCTGCAGAGCAGGCAGGAAGCCCGAGCCCAGTTTTCCCTAAACTCTGAAATTTCTCGGCCATTTCCCGGCGAAAGTCTGTCAATTTTTCATGACAAGTGCGGAATATAGACTGTTTGGAGCATGCAAAATTTGAAGTTCGTCGTAAAATTTCTTGACTTCCAAATTTGCCGACCTTTGGACCACACTTTGACCAAATTCCCGTCCCAAACAAGACTGAGCATGCGCACGAGTGATCAGGAGTACACGGACAGCCACGGTCTGCAGAGCATGCAGGAAGCCCGAGCCCAGTTTTCCCTAAACTCTGAAATTTCTCGGCCATTTCCCGGCGAAAGTCTGTCAATTTTTCATGACAAGTGCGGAATATAGACTGTTTGAAGCATGCAAAATTTGAAGTTCGTCGGAAAATTTCTTGACTTCCAAATTTGCCGACGTTTGGACCACACTTTGACCAAATTCCCGTCTCAAACAAGACTGAGCATGCGCACGAGTGATCAGGAGTACACGGACAGCCACGGTCTGCAGAGCAGGCAGGAAGCCCGAGCCCAGTTTTCCCTAAACTCTGAAATTTCTCGGCCATTTCCCGGCGAAAGTCTGTCAATTTTTCATGACAAGTGCAGAATATAGACTGTTTGGAGCATGCAAAATTTGAAGTTCGTCGGAAAATTTCTTGACTTGCAAATTTGCCGACGTTTGGACAACACTTTGACCAAATTCCCGTCCCAAACAAGACTGAGCATGCGCACGAGTGATCAGGAGTACACGGACAGCCACGGTCTGCAGAGCAGGCAGAAAGCCCGAGCCCAGTTTTCCCTAAACTCTGAAATTTCTCGGCCATTTCCCAGCGAAAGTCTGTCAATTTTTCATGACAAGTGCAGAATATAGACTGTTTGGAGCATGCAAAATTTGAAGTTCGTCGGAAAATTTCTTGACTTCCAAATTTGCCGACCTTTGGACCACACTTTGACCAAATTCCCGTCCCAAACAAGACTGAGCATGCGCACGAGTGATCAGGAGTACACGGACAGCCACGGTCTGCAGAGCATGCAGGAAGCCCGAGCCCAGTTTTCCCTAAACTCTGAAATTTCTCGGCCATTTCCCGGCGAAAGTCTGTCAATTTTTCATGACAAGTGCGGAATATAGACTGTTTGAAGCATGCAAAATTTGAAGTTCGTCGGAAAATTTCTTGACTTCCAAATTTGCCGACGTTTGGACCACACTTTGACCAAATTCCCGTCTCAAACAAGACTGAGCATGCGCACGAGTGATCAGGAGTACACGGACAGCCACGGTCTGCAGAGCAGGCAGGAAGCCCGAGCCCAGTTTTCCCTAAACTCTGAAATTTCTCGGCCATTTCCCGGCGAAAGTCTGTCAATTTTTCATGACAAGTGCAGAATATAGACTGTTTGGAGCATGCAAAATTTGAAGTTCGTCGGAAAATTTCTTGACTTGCAAATTTGCCGACGTTTGGACAACACTTTGACCAAATTCCCGTCCCAAACAAGACTGAGCATGCGCACGAGTGATCAGGAGTACACGGACAGCCACGGTCTGCAGAGCAGGCAGGAAGCCCGAGCCCAGTTTTCCCTAAACTCTGAAATTTCTCGGCCATTTCCCAGCGAAAGTCTGTCAATTGTTCATGACTAGTGCGGAATATAGACTGTTTGGAGAATGCACAATTTGAAGTTCGTCGGAAAATTTCTTGACTTCCAAATTTGCCGACGTTTGGACCACACTTTGACCAAATTCCCGTCCCAAACAAGACTGAGCATGCGCACGAGTGATCAGGAGTACACGGACAGCCACGGTCTGCAGAGCAGGCAGGAAGCCCGAGCCCAGTTTTCCCTAAACTCTGAAATTTCTCGGCCATTTCCCGGCGAAAGTCTGTCAATTTTTCATGACAAGTGCGGAATATAGACTGTTTGGAGCATGCAAAATTTGAAGTTCGTCGGAAAATTTCTTGACTTCCAAATTTGCCGACGTTTGGACCACACTTTGACCAAATTCCCGTCTCAAACAAGACTGAGCATGCGCACGAGTGATCAGGAGTACACGGACAGCCACGGTCTGCAGAGCAGGCAGGAAGCCCGAGCCCAGTTTTCCCTAAACTCTGAAATTTCTCGGCCAATTCCCGGCGAAAGTCTGTCAATTTTTCATGACAAGTGCGGAATATAGACTGTTTGGAGCATGCAAAATTTGAAGTTCGTCGGAAAATTTCTTGACTTCCAAATTTGCCGACCTTTGGACCACACTTTGACCAAATTCCCGTCCCAAACAAGACTGAGCATGCGCACGAGTGATCAGGAGTACACGGACAGCCACGGTCTGCAGAGCATGCAGGAAGCCCGAGCCCAGTTTTCCCTAAACTCTGAAATTTCTCGGCCATTTCCCGGCGAAAGTCTGTCAATTTTTCATGACAAGTGCGGAATATAGACTGTTTGAAGCATGCAAAATTTGAAGTTCGTCGGAAAATTTCTTGACTTCCAAATTTGCCGACGTTTGGACCACACTTTGACCAAATTCCCGTCTCAAACAAGACTGAGCATGCGCACGAGTGATCAGGAGTACACGGACAGCCACGGTCTGCAGAGCAGGCAGGAAGCCCGAGCCCAGTTTTCCCTAAACTCTGAAATTTCTCGGCCATTTCCCGGCGAAAGTCTGTCAATTTTTCATGACAAGTGCAGAATATAGACTGTTTGGAGCATGCAAAATTTGAAGTTCGTCGGAAAATTTCTTGACTTGCAAATTTGCCGACGTTTGGACAACACTTTGACCAAATTCCCGTCCCAAACAAGACTGAGCATGCGCACGAGTGATCAGGAGTACACGGACAGCCACGGTCTGCAGAGCAGGCAGGAAGCCCGAGCCCAGTTTTCCCTAAACTCTGAAATTTCTCGGCCATTTCCCAGCGAAAGTCTGTCAATTGTTCATGACTAGTGCGGAATATAGACTGTTTGGAGAATGCACAATTTGAAGTTCGTCGGAAAATTTCTTGACTTCCAAATTTGCCGACGTTTGGACCACACTTTGACCAAATTCCCGTCCCAAACAAGACTGAGCATGCGCACGAGTGATCAGGAGTACACGGACAGCCACGGTCTGCAGAGCAGGCAGGAAGCCCGAGCCCAGTTTTCCCTAAACTCTGAAATTTCTCGGCCATTTCCCGGCGAAAGTCTGTCAATTTTTCATGACAAGTGCGGAATATAGACTGTTTGGAGCATGCAAAATTTGAAGTTCGTCGGAAAATTTCTTGACTTCCAAATTTGCCGACGTTTGGACCACACTTTGACCAAATTCCCGTCTCAAACAAGACTGAGCATGCGCACGAGTGATCAGGAGTACACGGACAGCCACGGTCTGCAGAGCAGGCAGGAAGCCCGAGCCCAGTTTTCCCTAAACTCTGAAATTTCTCGGCCAATTCCCGGCGAAAGTCTGTCAATTTTTCATGACAAGTGCGGAATATAGACTGTTTGGAGCATGCACAATTTGAAGTTCGTCGGAAAATTTCTTGACTTCCAAATTTACCGACGTTTGGACCACACTTTGACCAAATTCCCGTCCCAAACAAGACTGAGCATGCGCACGAGTGATCAGGAGTACACGGACAGCCACGGTCTGCAGAGCAGGCAGGAAGCCCGAGCCCAGTTTTCCCTAAACTCTGAAATTTCTCGGCCATTTCCCGGCGAAAGTCTGTCAATTTGTCATGACAAGTGCGGAATATAGACTGTTTGGAGCATGCAAAATTTGAAGTTCGTCGGAAAATTTCTTGACTTCCAAATTTGCCGACGTTTGGACCACACTTTGACCAAATTCCCGTCCCAAACAAGACTGAGCATGCGCACGAGTGATCAGGAGTACACGGACAGCCACGGTCTGCAGAGCAGGCAGGAAGCCCGAGCCCAGTTTTCCCTAAACTCTGAAATTTCTCGGCCAATTCCCGGCGAAAGTCTGTCAATTTTTCATGACAAGTGCGGAATATAGACTGTTTGGAGCATGCACAATTTGAAGTTCGTCGGAAAATTTCTTGACTTCCAAATTTGCCGACGTTTGGACCACACTTTGACCAAATTCCCGTCCCAAACAAGACTGAGCATGCGCACGAGTGATCAGGAGTACACGGACAGCCACGGTCTGCAGAGCAGGCAGGAAGCCCGAGCCCAGTTTTCCCTAAACTCTGAAATTTCTCGGCCATTTCCCGGCGAAAGTCTGTCAATTTTTCATGACAAGTGCGGAATATAGACTGTTTGGAGCATGCACAATTTGAAGTTCGTCGGAAAATTTCTTGACTTCCAAATTTGCCGACGTTTGGACCACACTTTGACCAAATTCCCGTCCCAAACAAGACTGAGCATGCGCACGAGTGATCAGGAGTACACGGACAGCCACGGTCTGCAGAGCAGGCAGGAAGCCCGAGCCCAGTTTTCCCTAAACTCTGAAATTTTTCGGCCATTTCCCGGCGAAAGTCTGTCAATTTTTCATGACAAGTGCGGAATATAGACTGTTTGGAGCATGCACAATTTGAAGTTCGTCGGAAAATTTCTTGACTTCCAAATTTGCCGACGTTTGGACCACACTTTGACCAAATTCCCGTCCCAAACAAGACTGAGCATGCGCACGAGTGATCAGCAGTACACGGACAGCCACGGTCTGCAGAGCAGGCAGGAAGCCCGAGCCCAGTTTTCCCTAAACTCTGAAATTTCTCGGCCATTTCCCGGCGAAAGTCTGTCAATTTTTCATGACAAGTGCGGAATATAGACTGTTTGGAGCATGCAAAATTTGAAGTTCGTCGGAAAATTTCTTGACTTCCAAATTTGCCGACGTTTGGACCACACTTTGACCAAATTCCCGTCCCAAACAAGACTGAGCATGCGCACGAGTGATCAGGAGTACACGGACAGCCACCGTCTGCAGAGCAGGCAGGAAGCCCGAGCCCAGTTTTCCCTAAACTCTGAAATTTCTCGGCCATTTCCCGGCGAAAGTCTGTCAATTTTTCATGACAAGTGCGGAATATAGACTGTTTAGAGCATGCAAAATTTGAAGTTCGTCGGAAAATTTCTTGACTTCCAAATTTGCCGACGTTTGGACCACACTTTGACCAAATTCCCGTCCCAAACAAGACTGAGCATGCGCACGAGTGATCAGGAGTACACGGACAGCCACGGTCTGCAGAGCAGGCAGGAAGCCCGAGCCCAGTTTTCCCTAAACTCTGAAATTTCTCGGCCATTTCCCGGCGAAAGTCTGTCAATTTTTCATGACAAGTGCGGAATATAGACTGTTTGGAGCATGCACAATTTGAAGTGCGTCGGAAAATTTCTTGACTTCCAAATTTGCCGACGTTTGGACCACACTTTGACCAGATTCCCGTCCCAAACAAGACTGAGCATGCGCACGAGTGATCAGGAGTACACGGACAGCCACGGTCTGCAGAGCAGGCAGGAAGCCCGAGCCCAGTTTTCCCTAAACTCTGAAATTTCTCGGCCATTTCCCGGCGAAAGTCTGTCAATTTTTCATGACAAGTGCGGAATATAGACTGTTTGGAGCATGCACAATTTGAAGTTCGTCGGAAAATTTCTTGACTTCCAAATTTGCCGACGTTTGGACCACACTTTGACCAAATTCCCGTCCCAAACAAGACTGAGCATGCGCACGAGTGATCAGCAGTACACGGACAGCCACGGTCTGCAGAGCAGGCAGGAAGCCCGAGCCCAGTTTTCCCTAAACTCTGAAATTTCTCGGCCATTTCCCGGCGAAAGTCTGTCAATTTTTCATGACAAGTGCGGAATATAGACTGTTTGGAGCATGCAAAATTTGAAGTTCGTCGGAAAATTTCTTGACTTCCAAATTTGCCGACGTTTGGACCACACTTTGACCAAATTCCCGTCCCAAACAAGACTGAACATGCGCACGAGTGATCAGGAGTACATGGACAGCCACGGTCTGCAGAGCAGGCAGGAAGCCCGAGCCCAGTTTTCCCTAAACTCTGAAATTTCTCGGCCATTTCCCGGCGAAAGTCTGTCAATTTTTCATGACAAGTGCGGAATATAGACTGTTTGGAGCATGCAAAATTTGAAGTTCGTCGGAAAATTTCTTGTCTTCCAAATTTGCCGACGTTTGGACCACACTTTGACCAAATTCCCGTCCCAAACAAGACTGAGCATGCGCACGAGTGATCAGGAGTACACGGACAGCCACGGTCTGCAGAGCAGGCAGGAAGCCCGAGCCCAGTTTTCCCTAAACTCTGAAATTTCTCGGCCATTTCCTTGCGAAAGTCTGTCAATTTTTCATGACAAGTGCGGAATATAGACTGTTTGGAGCATGCAAAATTTGAAGTTCGTCGGAAAATTTCTTGACTTCCAAATTTGCCGACGTTTGGACCACACTTTGACCAAATTCCCGTCCCAAACAAGACTGAGCATGCGCACGAGTGATCAGGAGTACACGGACAGCCACGGTCTGCAGAGCAGGCAGGAAGCCCGAGCCCAGTTTTCCCTAAACTCTGAAATTTCTCGGCCATTTCCCAGCGAAAGTCTGTCAATTGTTCATGACAAGTGCGGAATATAGACTGTTTGGAGAATGCACAATTTGAAGTTCGTCGGAAAATTTCTTGACTTCCAAATTTGCCGACGTTTGGACCACACTTTGACCAAATTCCCGTCCCAAACAAGACTGAGCATGCGCACGAGTGATCAGGAGTACACGGACAGCCACGGTCTGCAGAGCAGGCAGGAAGCCCGAGCCCAGTTTTCCCTAAACTCTGAAATTTCTCGGCCATTTCCCGGCGAAAGTCTGTCAATTTTTCATGACAAGTGCGGAATATAGACTGTTTGGAGCATGCAAAATTTGAAGTTCGTCGGAAAATTTCTTGACTTCCAAATTTGCCGACGTTTGGACCACACTTTGACCAAATTCCCGTCTCAAACAAGACTGAGCATGCGCACGAGTGATCAGGAGTACACGGACAGCCACGGTCTGCAGAGCAGGCAGGAAGCCCGAGCCCAGTTTTCCCTAAACTCTGAAATTTCTCGGCCAATTCCCGGCGAAAGTCTGTCAATTTTTCATGACAAGTGCGGAATATAGACTGTTTGGAGCATGCACAATTTGAAGTTCGTCGGAAAATTTCTTGACTTCCAAATTTACCGACGTTTGGACCACACTTTGACCAAATTCCCGTCCCAAACAAGACTGAGCATGCGCACGAGTGATCAGGAGTACACGGACAGCCACGGTCTGCAGAGCAGGCAGGAAGCCCGAGCCCAGTTTTCCCTAAACTCTGAAATTTCTCGGCCATTTCCCGGCGAAAGTCTGTCAATTTTTCATGACAAGTGCGGAATATAGACTGTTTGGAGCATGCAAAATTTGAAGTTCGTCGGAAAATTTCTTGACTTCCAAATTTGCCGACGTTTGGACCACACTTTGACCAAATTCCCGTCCCAAACAAGACTGAGCATGCGCACGAGTGATCAGGAGTACACGGACAGCCACGGTCTGCAGAGCAGGCAGGAAGCCCGAGCCCAGTTTTCCCTAAACTCTGAAATTTCTCGGCCATTTCCCGGCGAAAGTCTGTCAATTTTTCATGACAAGTGCGGAATATAGACTGTTTGGAGCATGCACAATTTGAAGTTCGTCGGAAAATTTCTTGACTTCCAAATTTGCCGACGTTTGGACCACACTTTGACCAAATTCCCGTCCCAAACAAGACTGAGCATGCGCACGAGTGATCAGGAGTACACGGACAGCCACGGTCTGCAGAGCAGGCAGGAAGCCCGAGCCCAGTTTTCCCTAAACTCTGAAATTTCTCGGCCATTTCCCGGCGAAAGTCTGTCAATTTTTCATGACAAGTGCGGAATATACACTGTTTGGAGCATGCAAAAATTGAAGTTCGTCGGAAAATTTCTTGACTTCCAAATTTGCCGACGTTTGGACCACACTTTGACCAAATTCCCGTCCCAAACAAGACTGAGCATGCGCACGAGTGATCAGGAGTACACGGACAGCCACGGTCTGCAGAGCAGGCAGGAAGCCCAAGCCCAGTTTTCCCTAAACTCTGAAATTTCTCGGCCATTTCCCGGCGAAAGTCTGTCAATTTTTCATGACAAGTGCGGAATATAGACTGTTTGGAGCATGCAAAATTTGAAGTTCGTCGGAAAATTTCTTGACTTCCAAATTTGCCGACGTTTGGACCACACTTTGACCAAATTCCCGTCCCAAACAAGACTGAACATGCGCACGAGTGATCAGGAGTACACGGACAGCCACGGTCTGCAGAGCAGGCAGGAAGCCCGAGCCCAGTTTTCCCTAAACTCTGAAATTTCTCGGCCATTTCCCGGCGAAAGTCTGTCAATTTTTCATGACAAGTGCGGAATATAGACTGTTTGGAGCATGCAAAATTTGAAGTTCGTCGGAAAATGTCTTGACTTCCAAATTTGCCGACGTTTGGACCACACTTTGACCACATTCCCGTCCCAAACAAGACTGAGCATGCGCACGAGTGATCAGGAGTACACGGACAGCCACGGTCTGCAGAGCAGGCAGGAAGCCCGAGCCCAGTTTTCCCTAAACTCTGAAATTTCTCGGCCATTTCACGGCGAAAGTCTGTCAATTTTTCATGACAAGTGCGGAATATAGACTGTTTGGAGCATGCAAAATTTGAAGTTCGTCGTAAAATTTCTTGACTTCCAAATTTGCCGACGTTTGGACCATACTTTGACCAAATTCCCGTCCCAAACAAGACTGAGCATGCGCACGAGTGATCAGGAGTACACGGACAGCCACGGTCTGCAGAGCATGCAGGAAGCCCGAGCCCAGTTTTCCCTAAACTCTGAAATTTCTCGGCCATTTCCCGGCGAAAGTCTGTCAATTTTTCATGACAAGTGCGGAATATAGACTGTTTGAAGCATGCAAAATTTGAAGTTCGTCGGAAAATTTCTTGACTTCCAAATTTGCCGACGTTTGGACCACACTTTGACCAAATTCCCGTCCCAAACAAGACTGAGCATGCGCACGAGTGATCAGCAGTACACGGACAGCCACGGTCTGCAGAGCAGGCAGGAAGCCCGAGCCCAGTTTTCCCTAAACTCTGAAATTTCTCGGCCATTTCCCGGCGAAAGTCTGTCAATTTTTCATGACAAGTGCGGAATATAGACTGTTTGGAGCATGCAAAATTTGAAGTTCGTCGGAAAATGTCTTGACTTCCAAATTTGCCGACGTTTGGACCACACTTTGACCAAATTCCCGTCCCAAACAAGACTGAACATGCGCACCAGTGATCAGGCGTACACGGACAGCCACGGTCTGCAGAGCAGGCAGGAAGCCCGAGCCCAGTTTTCCTTAAACTCTGAAATTTCTCGGCCATTTCCCGGCGAAAGTCTGTCAATTTTTCATGACAAGTGCGGAATATAGACTGTTTGGAGCATGCACAATTTGAAGTTCGTCGGAAAATTTCTTGACTTCCAAATTTGCCGACGTTTGGACCACACTTTGACCAAATTCCCGTCCCAAACAAGACTGAGCATGCGCACGAGTGATCAGCAGTACACGGACAGCCACGGTCTGCAGAGCAGGCAGGAAGCCCGAGCCCAGTTTTCCCTAAACTCTGAAATTTCTCGGCCATTTCCCGGCGAAAGTCTGTCAATTTTTCATGACAAGTGCGGAATATAGACTGTTTGGAGCATGCAAAATTTGAAGTTCGTCGGAAAATTTCTTGACTTCCAAATTTGCCGACGTTTGGACCACACTTTGACCAAATTCCCGTCCCAAACAAGACTGAACATGCGCACCAGTGATCAGGCGTACACGGACAGCCACGGTCTGCAGAGCAGGCAGGAAGCCCGAGCCCAGTTTCCCCTAAACTCTGAAATTTCTCGGCCATTTCCCGGCGAAAGTCTGTCAATTTTTCATGACAAGTGCGGAATATAGACTGTTTGGAGCATGCAAAATTTGAAGTTCGTCGGAAAATTTCTTGACTTCCAAATTTGCGGACGTTTGGACCACACTTTGACCAAATTCCCGTCCCAAACAAGACTGAACATGCGCACGAGTGATCAGGAGTACACGGACAGCCACGGTCTGCAGAGCAGGCAGGAAGCCCGAGCCCAGTTTTCCCTAAACTCTGAAATTTCTCGGCCATTTCCCGGCGAAAGTCTGTCAATTTTTCATGACAAGTGCGGAATATAGACTGTTTGGAGCATGCACAATTTGAAGTTCGTCGGAAAATTTCTTGACTTCCAAATTTGCCGACGTTTGGACCACACTTTGACCAAATTCCCGTCCCAAACAAGACTGAGCATGCGCACGAGTGATCAGCAGTACACGGACAGCCACGGTCTGCAGAGCAGGCAGGAAGCCTGAGCCCAGTTTTCCCTAAACTCTGAAATTTCTCGGCCATTTCCCGGCGAAAGTCTGTCAATTTTTCATGACAAGTGCGGAATATAGACTGTTTGGAGCATGCAAAATTTGAAGTTCGTCGGAAAATTTCTTGACTTCCAAATTTGCCGACGTTTGGACCACACTTTGACCAAATTCCCGTCCCAAACAAGACTGAACATGCGCACCAGTGATCAGGCGTACACGGACAGCCACGGTCTGCAGAGCAGGCAGGAAGCCCGAGCCCAGTTTTCCCTAAACTCTGAAATTTCTCGGCCATTTCCCGGCGAAAGTCTGTCAATTTTTCATGACAAGTGCGGAATATAGACTGTTTGGAGCATGCAAAATTTGAAGTTCGTCGCAAAATTTCTTGACTTCCAAATTTGCCGACGTTTGGACCACACTTTGACCAAATTCCCGTCCCAAACAAGACTGAACATGCGCACCAGTGATCAGGCGTAAACGGACAGCCACGGTCTGCAGAGCAGGCAGGAAGCCCGAGCCCAGTTTTCCCTAAACTCTGAAATTTCTCGGCCATTTCCCGGCGAAAGTCTGTCAATTGTTCATGACAAGTGCGGAATATAGACTGTTTGGAGCATGCAAAATTTGAAGTTCGTCGGAAAATTTCTTGACTTCCAAATTTGCCGACGTTTGGACCACACTTTGACCAAATTCCCGTCCCAAACAAGACTGAGCATGCGCACGAGTTATCAGGAGTACACGGACAGCCACGGTCTGCAGAGCAGGCAGGAAGCCCGAGCCCAGTTTTCCCTAAACTCTGAAATTTCTCGGCCATTTCCCGGCGAAAGTCTGTCAATTTTTCATGACAAGTGCGGAATATAGACTGTTTGGAGAATGCAAAATTTGAAGTTCGTCGGAAAATTTCTTGACTTCCAAATTTGCCGACGTTTGGACCACACTTTGACCAAATTCCCGTCCCAAACAAGACTGAGCATGCGCACGAGTTATCAGGAGTACACGGACAGCCACGGTCTGCAGAGCAGGCAGGAAGCCCGAGCCCAGTTTTCCCTAAACTCTGAAATTTCTCGGCCATTTCCCGGCGAAAGTCTGTCAATTTTTCATGACAAGTGCGGAATATAGACTGTTTGGAGCATGCAAAATTTGAAGTCCGTCGTAAAATTTCTTGACTTTCAAATTTTCCGACGTTTGGACCACACTTTGACCAAATTCCCGTCCCAAACAAGACTGAGCATGCGCACGAGTGATCAGGAGTACACGGACAGCCACGGTCTGCAGAGCAGGCAGGAAGCCCGAGCCCAGTTTTCCCTAAACTCTGAAATTTCTCGGCCATTTCCCGGCGAAAGTCTGTCAATTTTTCATGACAAGTGCGGAATATAGACTGTTTGGAGAATGCAAAATTTGAAGTTCGTCGGAAAATTTCTTGAATTCCAAATTTGCCGACGTTTGGACCACACTTTGACCAAATTCCCGTCCCAAACAAGACTGAGCATGCGCACGAGTGGTCAGGAGTACACGGACAGCCACGGTCTGCAGAGCAGGCAGGAAGCCCGAGCCCAGTTTTCCCTAAACTCTGAAATTTCTCGGCCATTTCCCGGCGAAAGTCTGTCAATTTTTCATGACAAGTGCGGAATATAGACTGTTTGGAGCATGCAAAATTTGAAGTCCGTCGTAAAATTTCTTGACTTTCAAATTTTCCGACGTTTGGACCACACTTTGACCAAATTCCCGTCCCAAACAAGACTGAGCATGCGCACGAGTGATCAGGAGTACACGGACAGCCACGGTCTGCAGAGCAGGCAGGAAGCCCGAGCCCAGTTTTCCCTAAACTCTGAAATTTCTCAGCCATTTCCCGGCGAAAGTCTGTCAATTTTTCATGACAAGTGCGGAATATAGACTGTTTGGAGAATGCAAAATTTGAAGTTCGTCGGAAAATTTCTTGACTTCCAAATTTGCCGACGTTTGGACCACACTTTGACCAAATTCCCGTCCCATACAAGACTGAGCATGCGCACGAGTGATCAGGAGTACACGGACAGCCACGGTCTGCAGAGCAGGCAGGAAACCCGAGCCCAGTTTTCCCTAAACTCTGAAATTTCTCGGCCATTTCCCGGCGAAAGTCTGTCAATTTTTCATGACAAGTGCGGAATATAGACCGTTTGGAGCATGCAAAATTTGAAGTCCGTCGTAAAATTTCTTGACTTTCAAATTTTCCGACGTTTGGACCACACTTTGACCAAATTCCCGTCCCAAACAAGACTGAGCATGCGCACGAGTGATCAGGAGTACACGGACAGCCACGGTCTGCAGAGCAGGCAGGAAGCCCGAGCCCAGTTTTCCCTAAACTCTGAAATTTCTCGGCCATTTCCCGGCGAAAGTCTGTCAATTTGTCATGACAAGTGCGGAATATAGACTGTTTGGAGAATGCAAAATTTGAAGTTCGTCGGAAAATTTCTTGACTTCCAAATTTGCCGACGTTTGGACCACACTTTGACCAAATTCCCGTCCCAAACAAGACTGAGCATGCGCACGAGTGGTCAGGAGTACACGGACAGCCACGGTCTGCAGAGCAGGCAGGAAGCCCGAGCCCAGTTTTCCCTAAACTCTGAAATTTCTCGGCCATTTCCCGGCGAAAGTCTGTCAATTTTTCATGACAAGTGCGGAATATAGACTGTTTGGAGCATGCAAAATTTGAAGTCCGTCGTAAAATTTCTTGACTTTCAAATTTTCCGACGTTTGGACCACACTTTGACCAAATTCCCGTCCCAAACAAGACTGAGCATGCGCACGAGTGATCAGGAGTACACGGACAGCCACGGTCTGCAGAGCAGGCAGGAAGCCCGAGCCCAGTTTTCCCTAAACTCTGAAATTTCTCGGCCATTTCCCGGCGAAAGTCTGTCAATTTTTCATGACAAGTGCGGAATATAGACTGTTTGGAGCATGCAAAATTTGAAGTTCATCGGAAAATTTCTTGACTTCCAAATTTGCGGACGTTTGGACCACACTTTGACCAAATTCCCGTCCCAAACAAGACTGAACATGCGCACGAGTGATCAGGAGTACACGGACAGCCACGGTCTGCAGAGCAGGCAGGAAGCCCGAGCCCAGTTTTCCCTAAACTCTGAAATTTCTCGGCCATTTCCCGGCGAAAGTCTGTCAAATTTTCATGACAAGTGCGGAATATAGACTGTTTGGAGCATGCAAAATTTGAAGTCCGTCGTAAAATTTCTTGACTTTCAAATTTGCCGACGTTTGGACCACACTTTGACCAAATTCCCGTCCCAAACAAGACTGAGCATGCGCACGAGTGATCAGGAGTACACGGACAGCCACGGTCTGCAGAGCAGGCAGGAAGCCCGAGCCCAGTTTTCCCTAAACTCTGAAATTTCTCGGCCATTTCCCGGCGAAAGTCTGTCAATTTTTCATGACAAGTGCGGAATATAGACTGTTTGGAGAATGCAAAATTTGAAGTTCGTCGGAAAATTTCTTGACTTCCAAATTTGCCGACGTTTGGACCACACTTTGACCAAATTCCCGTCCCAAACAAGACTGAGCATGCGCACGAGTGGTCAGGAGTACACGGACAGCCACGGTCTGCAGAGCAGGCAGGAAGCCCGAGCCCAGTTTTCCCTAAACTCTGAAATTTCTCGGCCATTTCCCGGCGAAAGTCTGTCAATTTTTCATGACAAGTGCGGAATATAGACTGTTTGGAGCATGCAAAATTTGAAGTCCGTCGTAAAATTTCTTGACTTTCAAATTTGCGGACGTTTGGACCACACTTTGACCAAATTCCCGTCCCAAACAAGACTGAGCATGCGCACGAGTGATCAGGAGTACACGGACAGCCACGGTCTGCAGAGCAGGCAGGAAGCCCGAGCCCAGTTTTCCCTAAACTCTGAAATTTCTCGGCCATTTCCCGGCGAAAGTCTGTCAAATTTTCATGACAAGTGCGGAATATAGACTGTTTGGAGCATGCAAAATTTGAAGTCCGTCGTAAAATTTCTTGACTTTCAAATTTGCCGACGTTTGGACCACACTTTGACCAAATTCCCGTCCCAAACAAGACTGAGCATGCGCACGAGTGATCAGGAGTACACGGACAGCCTCGGTCTGCAGAGCAGGCAGGAAGCCCAAGCCCAGTTTTCCTTAAACTCTGAAATTTCTCGGCCATTTCCCGGCGAAAGTCTGTCAATTTTTCATGACAAGTGCGGAATATAGACTGTTTGGAGCATGCAAAATTTGAAGTTCGTCGGAAAATTTCTTGACTTCCAAATTTGCCGACGTTTGGACCACACTTTGAGCAAATTCCCGTCCCAAACAAGACTGAGCATGCGCACGAGTTATCAGGAGTACACGGACAGCCACGGTCTGCAGAGCAGCCAGGAAGCCCGAGCTCAGTTTTCCCTAAACTCTGAAATTTCTCGGCCATTTCCCGGCGAAAGTCTGTCAATTTTTCATGACAAGTGCGGAATATAGACTGTTTGGAGAATGCAAAATTTGAAGTTCGTCGGAAAATTTCTTGACTTCCAAATTTGCCGACGTTTGGACCACACTTTGACCAAATTCCCGTCCCAAACAAGACTGAGCATGCGCACGAGTGATCAGGAGTACACGGACAGCCACGGTCTGCAGAGCAGGCAGGAAGCCCGAGCCCAGTTTTCCCTAAACTCTGAAATTTCTCGGCCATTTCCCGGCGAAAGTCTGTCAATTTTTCATGACAAGTGCGGAATATAGACTGTTTGGAGCATGCAAAATTTGAAGTCCGTCGTAAAATTTATTGACTTTCAAATTTTCCGACGTTTGGACCACACTTTGACCAAATTCCCGTCCCAAACAAGACTGAGCATGCGCACGAGTGATCAGGAGTACACGGACAGCCACGGTCTGCAGAGCAGGCAGGAAGCCCGAGCCCAGTTTTCCCAAAACTCTGAAATTTCTCGGCCATTTCCCGGCGAAAGTCTGTCAATTTTTCATGACAAGTGCGGAATATAGACTGTTTGGAGCATGCAAAATTTGAAGTTCATCGGAAAATTTCTTGACTTCCAAATTTGCCGACGTTTGGACCACACTTTGACCAAATTCCCGTCCCAAACAAGACTGAACATGCGCACCAGTGATCAGGAGTACACGGACAGCCACGGCCTGCAGAGCAGGCAGGAAGCCCGAGCCCAGTTTTCCCTAAACTCTGAAATTTCTC
This sequence comes from Henricia sp. BOLD:AAB3569, assembly GCA_037783545.1. Classification (NCBI taxonomy): domain Eukaryota; kingdom Metazoa; phylum Echinodermata; class Asteroidea; order Spinulosida; family Echinasteridae; genus Henricia; species Henricia sp. BOLD:AAB3569. The sequence goes on along the minus strand of JBBELK010000071.1, from coordinate 1,394,692 downwards.
GGCCATTTCCCGGCGAAAGTCTGTCAATTTTTCATGACAAGTGCGGAATATAGACTGTTTGGAGCATGCAAAATTTGAAGTTCGTCGGAAAATTTCTTGACTTCCAAATTTGCGGACGTTTGGACCACACTTTGACCAAATTCCCGTCCCAAACAAGACTGAACATGCGCACGAGTGATCAGGAGTACACGGACAGCCACGGTCTGCAGAGCAGGCAGGAAGCCCGAGCCCAGTTTTCCCTAAACTCTAAAATTTCTCGGCCATTTCCCGGCGAAAGTCTGTCAATTTTTCATGACAAGTGCGGAATATAGACTGTTTGGAGCATGCAAAATTTGAAGTCCGTCGTAAAATTTCTTGACTTTCAAATTTGCCGACGTTTGGACCACACTTTGACCAAATTCCCGTCCCAAACAAGACTGAGCATGCGCACGAGTGATCAGGAGTACACGGACAGCCACGGTCTGCAGAGCAGGCAGGAAGCCCGAGCCCAGTTTTCCCTAAACTCTGAAATTTCTCGGCCATTTCCCGGCGAAAGTCTGTCAATTTTTCATGACAAGTGCGGAATATAGACTGTTTGGAGCATGCAAAATTTGAAGTCCGTCGTAAAATTTCTTGACTTTCAAATTTGCCGACGTTTGGACCACACTTTGACCAAATTCCCGTCCCAAACAAGACTGAGCATGCGCACGAGTGATCAGGAGTACACGGACAGCCACGGTCTGCAGAGCAGGCAGGAAGCCCAAGCCCAGTTTTCCTTAAACTCTTAAATTTCTCGGCCATTTTCCGGCGAAAGTCTGTCAATTTTTCATGACAAGTGCGGAATATAGACTGTTTGGAGCATGCAAAATTTGAAGTTCGTCGGAAAATTTCTTGACTTCCAAATTTGCCGACGTTTGGACCACACTTTGACCAAATTCCCGTCCCAAACAAGACTAAGCATGCGCACGAGTGATCAGGAGTACACGGACAGCCACGGTCTGCAGAGCAGGTAGGAAGCCCGAGCCCAGTTTTCCCTAAACTCTGAAATTTCTCGGCCATTTCCCGGCGAAAGTCTGTCAATTTTTCATGACAAGTGCGGAATATAGACTGTTTGGAGCATGCAAAATTTGAAGTTCGTCGGAAAATTTCTTGACTTCCAAATTTGCCGACGTTTGGACCACACTTTGACCAAATTCCCGTCCCAAACAAGACTGAGCATGCGCACGAGTGATCAGGAGTACACGGACAGCCACGGTCTGCAGAGCAGGCAGGAAGCCCGAGCCCAGTTTTCCCTAAACTCTGAAATTTCTCGGCCATTTCCCGGCGAAAGTCTGTCAATTTTTCATGACAAGTGCGGAATATAGACTGTTTGGAGCATGCAAAATTTGAAGTTCGTCGGAAAATTTCTTGACTTCCAAATTTGCGGACGTTTGGACCACACTTTGACCAAATTCCCGTCCCAAACAAGACTGAACATGCGCACGAGTGATCAGGAGTACACGGACAGCCACGGTCTGCAGAGCAGGCAGAAAGCCCGAGCCCAGTTTTCCCTAAACTCTGAAATTTCTCGGCCATTTCCCGGCGAAAGTCTGTCAATTTTTCAAGACAAGTGCGGAATATAGACTGTTTGGAGCATGCAAAATTTGAAGTCCGTCGTAAAATTTCTTGACTTTCAAATTTGCCGACGTTTGGACCACACTTTGACCAAATTCCCGTCCCAAACAAGACTGAGCATGCGCACGAGTGATCAGGAGTACACGGACAGCCACGGTCTGCAGAGCAGGCAGGAAGCCCAAGCCCAGTTTTCCTTAAACTCTGAAATTTCTCGGCCATTTTCCGGCGAAAGTCTGTCAATTTTTCATGACAAGTGCGGAATATAGACTGTTTGGAGCATGCAAAATTTGAAGTTCGTCGGAAAATTTCTTGACTTCCAAATTTGCCGACGTTTGGACCACACTTTGACCAAATTCCCGTCCCAAACAAGACTGAGCATGCGCACGAGTGATCAGGAGTACACGGACAGCCACGGTCTGCAGAGCAGGCAGGAAGCCCGAGCCCAGTTTTCCCTAAACTCTGAAATTTCTCGGCCATTTCCCGGCGAAAGTCTGTCAATTTTTCATGACAAGTGCGGAATATAGACTGTTTGGAGCATGCAAAATTTGAAGTTCGTCGGAAAATTTCTTGACTTCCAAATTTGCCGACGTTTGGACCACACTTTGACCAAATTCCCGTCCCAAACAAGACTGAGCATGCGCACGAGTGATCAGGAGTACACGGACAGCCACGGTCTGCAGAGCAGGCAGGAAGCCCGAGCCCAGTTTTCCCTAAACTCTGAAATTTCTCGGCCATTTCCCGGCGAAAGTCTGTCAATTTTTCATGACAAGTGCGGAATATAGACTGTTTGGAGAATGCAAAATTTGAAGTTCGTCGGAAAATTTCTTGACTTCCAAATTTGCCGACGTTTGGACCACACTTTGACCAAATTCCCGTCCCAAACAAGACTGAGCATGCGCACGAGTGGTCAGGAGTACACGGACAGCCACGGTCTGCAGAGCAGGCAGGAAGCCCGAGCCCAGTTTTCCCTAAACTCTGAAATTTCTCGGCCATTTCCCGGCGAAAGTCTGTCAATTTTTCATGACAAGTGCGGAATATAGACTGTTTGGAGCATGCAAAATTTGAAGTCCGTCGTAAAATTTCTTGACTTTCAAATTTGCGGACGTTTGGACCACACTTTGACCAAATTCCCGTCCCAAACAAGACTGAGCATGCGCACGAGTGATCAGGAGTACACGGACAGCCACGGTCTGCAGAGCAGGCAGGAAGCCCGAGCCCAGTTTTCCCTAAACTCTGAAATTTCTCGGCCATTTCCCGGCGAAAGTCTGTCAAATTTTCATGACAAGTGCGGAATATAGACTGTTTGGAGCATGCAAAATTTGAAGTCCGTCGTAAAATTTCTTGACTTTCAAATTTGCCGACGTTTGGACCACACTTTGACCAAATTCCCGTCCCAAACAAGACTGAGCATGCGCACGAGTGATCAGGAGTACACGGACAGCCTCGGTCTGCAGAGCAGGCAGGAAGCCCAAGCCCAGTTTTCCTTAAACTCTGAAATTTCTCGGCCATTTCCCGGCGAAAGTCTGTCAATTTTTCATGACAAGTGCGGAATATAGACTGTTTGGAGCATGCAAAATTTGAAGTTCGTCGGAAAATTTCTTGACTTCCAAATTTGCCGACGTTTGGACCACACTTTGAGCAAATTCCCGTCCCAAACAAGACTGAGCATGCGCACGAGTTATCAGGAGTACACGGACAGCCACGGTCTGCAGAGCAGCCAGGAAGCCCGAGCCCAGTTTTCCCTAAACTCTGAAATTTCTCGGCCATTTCCCGGCGAAAGTCTGTCAATTTTTCATGACAAGTGCGGAATATAGACTGTTTGGAGAATGCAAAATTTGAAGTTCGTCGGAAAATTTCTTGACTTCCAAATTTGCCGACGTTTGGACCACACTTTGACCAAATTCCCGTCCCAAACAAGACTGAGCATGCGCACGAGTGATCAGGAGTACACGGACAGCCACGGTCTGCAGAGCAGGCAGGAAGCCCGAGCCCAGTTTTCCCTAAACTCTGAAATTTCTCGGCCATTTCCCGGCGAAAGTCTGTCAATTTTTCATGACAAGTGCGGAATATAGACTGTTTGGAGCATGCAAAATTTGAAGTCCGTCGTAAAATTTATTGACTTTCAAATTTTCCGACGTTTGGACCACACTTTGACCAAATTCCCGTCCCAAACAAGACTGAGCATGCGCACGAGTGATCAGGAGTACACGGACAGCCACGGCCTGCAGAGCAGGCAGGAAGCCCGAGCCCAGTTTTCCCTAAACTCTGAAATTTCTCGGCCATTTCCCGGCGAAAGTCTGTCAATTTTTCATGACAAGTGCGGAATATAGACTGTTTGGAGCATGCAAAATTTGAAGTTCGTCGGAAAATTTCTTGACTTCCAAATTTGCGGACGTTTGGACCACACTTTGACCAAATTCCCGTCCCAAACAAGACTGAACATGCGCACGAGTGATCAGGAGTACACGGACAGCCACGGTCTGCAGAGCAGGCAGGAAGCCCGAGCCCAGTTTTCCCTAAACTCTGAAATTTCTCGGCCATTTCCCGGCGAAAGTCTGTCAATTTTTCATGACAAGTGCGGAATATAGACTGTTTGGAGCATGCAAAATTTGAAGTCCGTCGTAAAATTTCTTGACTTTCAAATTTGCCGACGTTTGGACCACACTTTGACCAAATTCCCGTCCCAAACAAGACTGAGCATGCGCACGAGTGATCAGGAGTACACGGACAGCCACGGTCTGCAGAGCAGGCAGGAAGCCCGAGCCCAGTTTTCCCTAAACTCTGAAATTTCTCGGCCATTTCCCGGCGAAAGTCTGTCAATTTTTCATGACAAGTGCGGAATATAGACTGTTTGGAGCATGCAAAATTTGAAGTCCGTCGTAAAATTTCTTGACTTTCAAATTTGCCGACGTTTGGACCACACTTTGACCAAATTCCCGTCCCAAACAAGACTGAGCATGCGCACGAGTGATCAGGAGTACACGGACAGCCACGGTCTGCAGAGCAGGCAGGAAGCCCAAGCCCAGTTTTCCTTAAACTCTTAAATTTCTCGGCCATTTTCCGGCGAAAGTCTGTCAATTTTTCATGACAAGTGCGGAATATAGACTGTTTGGAGCATGCAAAATTTGAAGTTCGTCAGAAAATTTCTTGACTTCCAAATTTGCCGACGTTTGGACCACACTTTGACCAAATTCCCGTCCCAAACAAGACTAAGCATGCGCACGAGTGATCAGGAGTACACGGACAGCCACGGTCTGCAGAGCAGGCAGGAAGCCCGAGCCCAGTTTTCCCTAAACTCTGAAATTTCTCGGCCATTTCCCGGCGAAAGTCTGTCAATTTTTCATGACAAGTGCGGAATATAGACTGTTTGGAGCATGCAAAATTTGAAGTTCGTCGGAAAATTTCTTGACTTCCAAATTTGCCGACGTTTGGACCACACTTTGACCAAATTCCCGTCCCAAACAAGACTGAGCATGCGCACGAGTGATCAGGAGTACACGGACAGCCACGGTCTGCAGAGCAGGCAGGAAGCCCGAGCCCAGTTTTCCCTAAACTCTGAAATTTCTCGGCCATTTCCCGGCGAAAGTCTGTCAATTTTTCATGACAAGTGCGGAATATAGACTGTTTGGAGCATGCAAAATTTGAAGTTCGTCGGAAAATTTCTTGACTTCCAAATTTGCGGACGTTTGGACCACACTTTGACCAAATTCCCGTCCCAAACAAGACTGAACATGCGCACGAGTGATCAGGAGTACACGGACAGCCACGGTCTGCAGAGCAGGCAGAAAGCCCGAGCCCAGTTTTCCCTAAACTCTGAAATTTCTCGGCCATTTCCCGGCGAAAGTCTGTCAATTTTTCAAGACAAGTGCGGAATATAGACTGTTTGGAGCATGCAAAATTTGAAGTCCGTCGTAAAATTTCTTGACTTTCAAATTTGCCGACGTTTGGACCACACTTTGACCAAATTCCCGTCCCAAACAAGACTGAGCATGCGCACGAGTGATCAGGAGTACACGGACAGCCACGGTCTGCAGAGCAGGCAGGAAGCCCAAGCCCAGTTTTCCTTAAACTCTGAAATTTCTCGGCCATTTTCCGGCGAAAGTCTGTCAATTTTTCATGACAAGTGCGGAATATAGACTGTTTGGAGCATGCAAAATTTGAAGTTCGTCGGAAAATTTCTTGACTTCCAAATTTGCCGACGTTTGGACCACACTTTGACCAAATTCCCGTCCCAAACAAGACTGAGCATGCGCACGAGTGATCAGGAGTACACGGACAGCCACGGTCTGCAGAGCAGGCAGGAAGCCCGAGCCCAGTTTTCCCTAAACTCTGAAATTTCTCGGCCATTTCCCGGCGAAAGTCTGTCAATTTTTCATGACAAGTGCGGAATATAGACTGTTTGGAGCATGCAAAATTTGAAGTTCGTCGGAAAATTTCTTGACTTCCAAATTTGCCGACGTTTGGACCACACTTTGACCAAATTCCCGTCCCAAACAAGACTGAGCATGCGCACGAGTGATCAGGAGTACACGGACAGCCACGGTCTGCAGAGCAGGCAGGAAGCCCGAGCCCAGTTTTCCCTAAACTCTGAAATTTCTCGGCCAATTCCCGGCGAAAGTCTGTCAATTTTTCATGACAAGTGCGGAATATAGACTGTTTGGAGCATGCAAAATTTGAAGTTCGTCGGAAAATTTCTTGACTTGCAAATTTGCCGACGTTTGGACAACACTTTGACCAAATTCCCGTCCCAAACAAGACTGAGCATGCGCACGAGTGATCAGGAGTACACGGACAGCCACGGTCTGCAGAGCAGGCAGGAAGCCCGAGCCCAGTTTTCCCTAAACTCTGAAATTTCTCGGCCATTTCCCGGCGAAAGTCTGTCAATTTTTCATGACAAGTGCGGAATATAGACTGTTTGGAGCATGCAAAATTTGAAGTTCGTCGGAAAATTTCTTGACTTCCAAATTTGCCGACGTTTGGACCACACTTTGACCAAATTCCCGTCCCAAACAAGACTGAGCATGCGCACGAGTGATCAGGAGTACACGGACAGCCACGGTCTGCAGAGCAGGCAGGAAGCCCGAGCCCAGTTTTCCCTAAACTCTGAAATTTCTCGGCCATTTCCCGGCGAAAGTCTGTCAATTTTTCATGACAAGTGCGGAATATAGACTGTTTGGAGCATGCAAAATTTGAAGTTCGTCGGAAAATTTCTTGACTTCCAAATTTGCCGACGTTTGGACCACACTTTGACCAAATTCCCGTCCCAAACAAGACTGAGCATGCGCACGAGTGATCAGGAGTACACGGACAGCCACGGTCTGCAGAGCAGGCAGGAAGCCCGAGCCCAGTTTTCCCTAAACTCTGAAATTTCTCGGCCATTTCCCGGCGAAAGTCTGTCAATTTTTCATGACAAGTGCGGAATATAGACTGTTTGGAGAATGCAAAATTTGAAGTTCGTCGGAAAATTTCTTGACTTCCAAATTTGCCGACGTTTGGACCACACTTTGACCAAATTCCCGTCCCAAACAAGACTGAGCATGCGCACGAGTGGTCAGGAGTACACGGACAGCCACGGTCTGCAGAGCAGGCAGGAAGCCCGAGCCCAGTTTTCCCTAAACTCTGAAATTTCTCGGCCATTTCCCGGCGAAAGTCTGTCAATTTTTCATGACAAGTGCGGAATATAGACTGTTTGGAGCATGCAAAATTTGAAGTCCGTCGTAAAATTTCTTGACTTTCAAATTTGCGGACGTTTGGACCACACTTTGACCAAATTCCCGTCCCAAACAAGACTGAGCATGCGCACGAGTGATCAGGAGTACACGGACAGCCACGGTCTGCAGAGCAGGCAGGAAGCCCGAGCCCAGTTTTCCCTAAACTCTGAAATTTCTCGGCCATTTCCCGGCGAAAGTCTGTCAAATTTTCATGACAAGTGCGGAATATAGACTGTTTGGAGCATGCAAAATTTGAAGTCCGTCGTAAAATTTCTTGACTTTCAAATTTGCCGACGTTTGGACCACACTTTGACCAAATTCCCGTCCCAAACAAGACTGAGCATGCGCACGAGTGATCAGGAGTACACGGACAGCCTCGGTCTGCAGAGCAGGCAGGAAGCCCAAGCCCAGTTTTCCTTAAACTCTGAAATTTCTCGGCCATTTCCCGGCGAAAGTCTGTCAATTTTTCATGACAAGTGCGGAATATAGACTGTTTGGAGCATGCAAAATTTGAAGTTCGTCGGAAAATTTCTTGACTTCCAAATTTGCCGACGTTTGGACCACACTTTGAGCAAATTCCCGTCCCAAACAAGACTGAGCATGCGCACGAGTTATCAGGAGTACACGGACAGCCACGGTCTGCAGAGCAGCCAGGAAGCCCGAGCCCAGTTTTCCCTAAACTCTGAAATTTCTCGGCCATTTCCCGGCGAAAGTCTGTCAATTTTTCATGACAAGTGCGGAATATAGACTGTTTGGAGAATGCAAAATTTGAAGTTCGTCGGAAAATTTCTTGACTTCCAAATTTGCCGACGTTTGGACCACACTTTGACCAAATTCCCGTCCCAAACAAGACTGAGCATGCGCACGAGTGATCAGGAGTACACGGACAGCCACGGTCTGCAGAGCAGGCAGGAAGCCCGAGCCCAGTTTTCCCTAAACTCTGAAATTTCTCGGCCATTTCCCGGCGAAAGTCTGTCAATTTTTCATGACAAGTGCGGAATATAGACTGTTTGGAGCATGCAAAATTTGAAGTCCGTCGTAAAATTTATTGACTTTCAAATTTTCCGACGTTTGGACCACACTTTGACCAAATTCCCGTCCCAAACAAGACTGAGCATGCGCACGAGTGATCAGGAGTACACGGACAGCCACGGTCTGCAGAGCAGGCAGGAAGCCCGAGCCCAGTTTTCCCAAAACTCTGAAATTTCTCGGCCATTTCCCGGCGAAAGTCTGTCAATTTTTCATGACAAGTGCGGAATATAGACTGTTTGGAGCATGCAAAATTTGAAGTTCATCGGAAAATTTCTTGACTTCCAAATTTGCCGACGTTTGGACCACACTTTGACCAAATTCCCGTCCCAAACAAGACTGAACATGCGCACCAGTGATCAGGAGTACACGGACAGCCACGGCCTGCAGAGCAGGCAGGAAGCCCGAGCCCAGTTTTCCCTAAACTCTGAAATTTCTCGGCCATTTCCCGGCGAAAGTCTGTCAATTTTTCATGACAAGTGCGGAATATAGACTGTTTGGAGCATGCAAAATTTGAAGTTCGTCGGAAAATTTCTTGACTTCCAAATTTGCGGACGTTTGGACCACACTTTGACCAAATTCCCGTCCCAAACAAGACTGAACATGCGCACGAGTGATCAGGAGTACACGGACAGCCACGGTCTGCAGAGCAGGCAGGAAGCCCGAGCCCAGTTTTCCCTAAACTCTGAAATTTCTCGGCCATTTCCCGGCGAAAGTCTGTCAATTTTTCATGACAAGTGCGGAATATAGACTGTTTGGAGCATGCAAAATTTGAAGTCCGTCGTAAAATTTCTTGACTTTCAAATTTGCCGACGTTTGGACCACACTTTGACCAAATTCCCGTCCCAAACAAGACTGAGCATGCGCACGAGTGATCAGGAGTACACGGACAGCCACGGTCTGCAGAGCAGGCAGGAAGCCCGAGCCCAGTTTTCCCTAAACTCTGAAATTTCTCGGCCATTTCCCGGCGAAAGTCTGTCAATTTTTCATGACAAGTGCGGAATATAGACTGTTTGGAGCATGCAAAATTTGAAGTCCGTCGTAAAATTTCTTGACTTTCAAATTTGCCGACGTTTGGACCACACTTTGACCAAATTCCCGTCCCAAACAAGACTGAGCATGCGCACGAGTGATCAGGAGTACACGGACAGCCACGGTCTGCAGAGCAGGCAGGAAGCCCAAGCCCAGTTTTCCTTAAACTCTTAAATTTCTCGGCCATTTTCCGGCGAAAGTCTGTCAATTTTTCATGACAAGTGCGGAATATAGACTGTTTGGAGCATGCAAAATTTGAAGTTCGTCGGAAAATTTCTTGACTTCCAAATTTGCCGACGTTTGGACCACACTTTGACCAAATTCCCGTCCCAAACAAGACTAAGCATGCGCACGAGTGATCAGGAGTACACGGACAGCCACGGTCTGCAGAGCAGGCAGGAAGCCCGAGCCCAGTTTTCCCTAAACTCTGAAATTTCTCGGCCATTTCCCGGCGAAAGTCTGTCAATTTTTCATGACAAGTGCGGAATATAGACTGTTTGGAGCATGCAAAATTTGAAGTTCGTCGGAAAATTTCTTGACTTCCAAATTTGCCGACGTTTGGACCACACTTTGACCAAATTCCCGTCCCAAACAAGACTGAGCATGCGCACGAGTGATCAGGAGTACACGGACAGCCACGGTCTGCAGAGCAGGCAGGAAGCCCGAGCCCAGTTTTCCCTAAACTCTGAAATTTCTCGGCCATTTCCCGGCGAAAGTCTGTCAATTTTTCATGACAAGTGCGGAATATAGACTGTTTGGAGCATGCAAAATTTGAAGTTCGTCGGAAAATTTCTTGACTTCCAAATTTGCGGACGTTTGGACCACACTTTGACCAAATTCCCGTCCCAAACAAGACTGAGCATGCGCACGAGTGATCAGGAGTACACGGACAGCCACGGTCTGCAGAGCAGGCAGGAAGCCCAAGCCCAGTTTTCCTTAAACTCTGAAATTTCTCGGCCATTTTCCGGCGAAAGTCTGTCAATTTTTCATGACAAGTGCGGAATATAGACTGTTTGGAGCATGCAAAATTTGAAGTTCGTCGGAAAATTTCTTGACTTCCAAATTTGCCGACGTTTGGACCACACTTTGACCAAATTCCCGTCCCAAACAAGACTGAGCATGCGCACGAGTGATCAGGAGTACACGGACAGCCACGGTCTTCAGAGCAGGCAGGAAGCCCGAGCCCAGTTTTCCCTAAACTCTGAAATTTCTCGGCCATTTCCCGGCGAAAGTCTGTCAATTTTTCATGACAAGTGCGGAATATAGACTGTTTGGAGCATGCAAAATTTGAAGTTCGTCGGAAAATTTCTTGACTTCCAAATTTGCCGACGTTTGGACCACACTTTGACCAAATTCCCGTCCCAAACAAGACTGAGCATGCGCACGAGTGATCAGGAGTACACGGACAGCCACGGTCTGCAGAGCAGGCAGGAAGCCCGAGCCCAGTTTTCCCTAAACTCTGAAATTTATCGGCCAATTCCCGGCGAAAGTCTGTCAATTTTTCATGACAAGTGCGGAATATAGACTGTTTGGAGCATGCAAAATTTGAAGTTCGTCGGAAAATTTCTTGACTTGCAAATTTGCCGACGTTTGGACAACACTTTGACCAAATTCCCGTCCCAAACAAGACTGAGCATGCGCACGAGTGATCAGGAGTACACGGACAGCCACGGTCTGCAGAGCAGGCAGGAAGCCCGAGCCCAGTTTTCCCTAAACTCTGAAATTTCTCGGCCATTTCCCGGCGAAAGTCTGTCAATTTTTCATGACAAGTGCGGAATATAGACTGTTTGGAGCATGCACAATTTGAAGTTCGTCGGAAAATTTCTTGACTTCCAAATTTGCCGACGTTTGGACCACACTTTGACCAAATTCCCGTCCCAAACAAGACTGAGCATGCGCACGAGTGATCAGGAGTACACGGACAGCCACGGTCTGCAGAGCAGGCAGGAAGCCCGAGCCCAGTTTTCCCTAAACTCTGAAATTTCTCGGCCAATTCCCGGCGAAAGTCTGTCAATTTTTCATGACAAGTGCGGAATATAGACTGTTTGGAGCATGCACAATTTGAAGTTCGTCGGAAAATTTCTTGACTTCCAAATTTGCCGACGTTTGGACCACACTTTGACCAAAATCCCGTCCCAAACAAGACTGAGCATGCGCACGAGTGATCAGGAGTACACGGACAGCCACGGTCTGCAGAGCAGGCAGGAAGCCCGAGCCCAGTTTTCCCTAAACACTGAACTTTCTAGGCCATTTCACGGCGAAAGTCTGTCAATTTTTCAGGACAAGTGCGGAATATAGACTGTTTGGAGCATGCAAAATTTGAAGTTCGTCGGAAAATTTCTTGACTTCCAAATTTGCCGACGTTTGGACCACACTTTGACCAAATTCCCGTCCCAAACAAGACTGAGCATGCGCACGAGTGATCAGGAGTACACGGACAGCCACGGTCTGCAGAGCATGCAGGAAGCCCCAGCCCAGTTTTCCCTAAACTCTGAAATTTCTCGGCCATTTCCCGGCGAAAGTCTGTCAATTTTTCATGACAAGTACGGAATATAGACTGTTTGAAGCATGCAAAATTTGAAGTTCGTCGGAAAATTTCTTGACTTCCAAATTTGCCGACGTTTGGACCACACTTTGACCAAATTCCCGTCCCAAACAAGACTGAGCATGCGCACGAGTGATCAGGAGTACACGGACAGCCACGGACTGCAGAGCAGGCAGGAAGCCCGAGCCCAGTTTTCCCTAAACTCTGAAATTTCTCGGCCATTTCCCGGCGAAAGTCTGTCAATTTTTCATGACAAGTGCGGAATATTGACTGTTTGGAGCATGCAAAATTTGAAGTTCGTCGGAAAATTTCTTGACTTCCAAATTTGCCGACGTTTGGACCACACTTTGACCAAATTCCCGTCTCAAACAAGACTGAGCATGCGCACGAGTGATCAGGAGTACACGGACAGCCACGGTCTGCAGAGCAGGCAGGAAGCCCGAGCCCAGTTTTCCCTAAACTCTGAAATTTCTCGGCCATTTCCCGGCGAAAGTCTGTCACTTTTTCATGACAAGTGCGGAATATAGAATGTTTGGAGCATGCACAATTTGAAGTTCGTTGGAAAATTTCTTGACTTCAAAATTTGCCGACGTTTGGACCACACTTTGACCAAATTCCCGTCCCAAACAAGACTGAGCATGCGCACGAGTGATCAGGAGTACACGGACAGCCACGGTCTGCAGAGCAGGCAGGAAGCCCGAGCCCAGTTTTCCCTAAACTCTGAAATTTCTCGGCCATTTCCTTGCGAAAGTCTGTCAATTTTTCATGACAAGTGCGGAATATAGACTGTTTGGAGCATGCAAAATTTGAAGTTCGTCGGAAAATTTCTTGACTTCCAAATTTGCCGACGTTTGGACCACACTTTGACCAAATTCCCGTCCCAAACAAGACTGAGCATGCGCACGAGTGATCAGGAGTACACGGGCAGCCACGGTCTGCAGAGCAGGCAGGAAGCCCGAGCCCAGTTTTCCCTAAACTCTGAAATTTCTCGGCCATTTCCCAGCGAAAGTCTGTCATTTGTTAATGACAAGTGCGGAATATAGACTGTTTGGAGAATGCAAAATTTGAAGTTCGTCGGAAAATTTCTTGACTTCCAAATTTGCCGACGTTTGGACCACACTTTGACCAAATTCCCGTCCCAAACAAGACTGAGCATGCGCACGAGTGATCAGGAGTACACGGACAGCCACGGTCTGCAGAGCAGGCAGGAAGCCCGAGCCCAGTTTTCCCTAAACTCTGAAATTTCTCGGCCATTTCCCGGCGAAAGTCTGTCAATTTTTCATGACAAGTGCGGAATATAGACTGTTTGGAGCATGCAAAATTTGAAGTTCGTCGGAAAATTTCTTGACTTCCAAATTTGCCGACGTTTGGACCACACTTTGACCAAATTCCCGTCTCAAACAAGACTGAGCATGCGCACGAGTGATCAGGAGTACACGGACAGCCACGGTCTGCAGAGCAGGCAGGAAGCCCGAGCCCAGTTTTCCCTAAACTCTGAAATTTCTCGGCCAATTCCCGGCGAAAGTCTGTCAATTTTTCATGACAAGTGCGGAATATAGACTGTTTGGAGCATGCACAATTTGAAGTTCGTCGGAAAATTTCTTGACTTCCAAATTTGCCGACGTTTGGACCACACTTTGACCAAATTCCCGCCCCAAACAAGACTGAGCATGCGCACGAGTGATCAGGAGTACACGGACAGCCACGGTCTGCAGAGCAGGCAGGAAGCCCGAGCCCAGTTTTCCCTAAACTCTGAAATTTCTCGGCCATTTCCTTGCGAAAGTCTGTCAATTTTTCATGACAAGTGCGGAATATAGACTGTTTGGAGCATGCAAAATTTGAAGTTCGTCGGAAAATTTCTTGACTTCCAAATTTGCCGACGTTTGGACCACACTTTGACCAAATTCCCGTCCCAAACAAGACTGAGCATGCGCACGAGTGATCAGGAGTACACGGACAGCCACGGTCTGCAGAGCAGGCAGGAAGCCCGAGCCCAGTTTTCCCTAAACTCTGAAATTTCTCGGCCATTTCCCAGCGAAAGTCTGTCATTTGTTAATGACAAGTGCGGAATATAGACTGTTTGGAGAATGCAAAATTTGAAGTTCGTCGGAAAATTTCTTGACTTCCAAATTTGCCGACGTTTGGACCACACTTTGACCAAATTCCCGTCCCAAACAAGACTGAGCATGCGCACGAGTGATCAGGAGTACACGGACAGCCACGGTCTGCAGAGCAGGCAGGAAGCCCGAGCCCAGTTTTCCCTAAACTCTGAAATTTCTCGGCCATTTCCCGGCGAAAGTCTGTCAATTTTTCATGACAAGTGCGGAATATAGACTGTTTGGAGCATGCAAAATTTGAAGTTCGTCGGAAAATTTCTTGACTTCCAAATTTGCCGACGTTTGGACCACACTTTGACCAAATTCCCGTCTCAAACAAGACTGAGCATGCGCACGAGTGATCAGGAGTACACGGACAGCCACGGTCTGCAGAGCAGGCAGGAAGCCCGAGCCCAGTTTTCCCTAAACTCTGAAATTTCTCGGCCAATTCCCGGCGAAAGTCTGTCAATTTTTCATGACAAGTGCGGAATATAGACTGTTTGGAGCATGCACAATTTGAAGTTCGTCGGAAAATTTCTTGACTTCCAAATTTGCCGACGTTTGGACCACACTTTGACCAAATTCCCGCCCCAAACAAGACTGAGCATGCGCACGAGTGATCAGGAGTACACGGACAGCCACGGTCTGCAGAGCAGGCAGGAAGCCCGAGCCCAGTTTTCCCTAAACTCTGAAATTTCTCGGCCATTTCCCGGGGAAAGTCTGTCAATTTTTCATGACAAGTGCGGAATATGGATTGTTTGGAGCATGCACAATTTGAAGTTCGTTGGAAAATTTCTTGACTTCCAAATTTGCCGACGTTTGGACCACACTTTGACCAAATTCCCGTCCCAAACAAGACTGAGCATGCGCACGAGTGATCAGGAGTACACGGACAGCCACGGTCTGCAGAGCAGGCAGGAAGCCCGAGCCCAGTTTTCCCTAAACTCTGAAATTTCTCGGCCATTTCCCGGCGAAAGTCTGTCAATTTTTCATGACAAGTGCGGAATATAGACTGTTTGGAGAATGCAAATTTTGAAGTTCGTCGGAAAATTTCTTGACTTCCAAATTTGCCGACGTTTGGACCACACTTTGACCAAATTCCCGTCCCAAACAAGACTGAGCATGCGCACGAGTGATCAGGAGTACACGGACAGCCACGGTCTGCAGAGCAGGCAGGAAGCCCGAGCCCAGTTTTCCCTAAACTTTGAAATTTCTCGGCCATTTCCCGGCGAAAGTCTGTCAATTTTTCATGACAAGTGCGGAATATAGACTGTTTGGAGCATGCAAAATTTGAAGTTCGTCGGAAAATTTCTTGACTTCCAAATTTGCCGACGTTTGGACCACACTTTGACCAAATTCCCGTCCCAAACAAGACTGAGCATGCGCACGAGTGATCAGGAGTACACGGACAGCCACGGTCTGCAGAGCAGGCAGGAAGCCCGAGCCCAGTTTTCCCTAAACTCTGAAATTTCTCGGCCATTTCCCAGCGAAAGTCTGTCATTTGTTAATGACAAGTGCGGAATATAGACTGTTTGGAGAATGCAAAATTTGAAGTTCGTCGGAAAATTTCTTGACTTCCAAATTTGCCGACGTTTGGACCACACTTTGACCAAATTCCCGTCCCAAACAAGACTGAGCATGCGCACGAGTGATCAGGAGTACACGGACAGCCACGGTCTGCAGAGCAGGCAGGAAGCCCGAGCCCAGTTTTCCCTAAACTCTGAAATTTCTCGGCCATTTCCCGGCGAAAGTCTGTCAATTTTTCATGACAAGTGCGGAATATAGACTGTTTGGAGCATGCAAAATTTGAAGTTCGTCGGAAAATTTCTTGACTTCCAAATTTGCCGACGTTTGGACCACACTTTGACCAAATTCCCGTCTCAAACAAGACTGAGCATGCGCACGAGTGATCAGGAGTACACGGACAGCCACGGTCTGCAGAGCAGGCAGGAAGCCCGAGCCCAGTTTTCCCTAAACTCTGAAATTTCTCGGCCAATTCCCGGCGAAAGTCTGTCAATTTTTCATGACAAGTGCGGAATATAGACTGTTTGGAGCATGCACAATTTGAAGTTCGTCGGAAAATTTCTTGACTTCCAAATTTGCCGACGTTTGGACCACACTTTGACCAAATTCCCGCCCCAAACAAGACTGAGCATGCGCACGAGTGATCAGGAGTACACGGACAGCCACGGTCTGCAGAGCAGGCAGGAAGTCCGAGCCCAGTTTTCCCTAAACTCTGAAATTTCTCGGCCATTTCCCGGGGAAAGTCTGTCAATTTTTCATGACAAGTGCGGAATATGGATTGTTTGGAGCATGCACAATTTGAAGTTCGTTGGAAAATTTCTTGACTTCCAAATTTGCCGACGTTTGGACCACACTTTGACCAAATTCCCGTCCCAAACAAGACTGAGCATGCGCACGAGTGATCAGGAGTACACGGACAGCCACGGTCTGCAGAGCAGGCAGGAAGCCCGAGCCCAGTTTTCCCTAAACTCTGAAATTTCTCGGCCATTTCCCGGCGAAAGTCTGTCAATTTTTCATGACAAGTGCGGAATATAGACTGTTTGGAGAATGCAAAATTTGAAGTTCGTCGGAAAATTTCTTGACTTCCAAATTTGCCGACGTTTGGACCACACTTTGACCAAATTCCCGTCCCAAACAAGACTGAGCATGCGCACGAGTGATCAGGAGTACACGGACAGCCACGGTCTGCAGAGCAGGCAGGAAGCCCGAGCCCAGTTTTCCCTAAACTCTGAAATTTCTCGGCCATTTCCCGGCGAAAGTCTGTCAATTTTTCATGACAAGTGCGGAATATAGACTGTTTGGAGCATGCAAAATTTGAAGTTCGTCGGAAAATTTCTTGACTTCCAAATTTGCCGACGTTTGGACCACACTTTGACCAAATTCCCGTCTCAAACAAGACTGAGCATGCGCACGAGTGATCAGGAGTACACGGACAGCCACGGTCTGCAGAGCAGGCAGGAAGCCCGAGCCCAGTTTTCCCTAAACTCTGAAATTTCTCGGCCAATTCCCGGCGAAAGTCTGTCAATTTTTCATGACAAGTGCGGAATATAGACTGTTTGGAGCATGCACAATTTGAAGTTCGTCGGAAAATTTCTTGACTTCCAAATTTGCCGACGTTTGGACCACACTTTGACCAAATTCCCGCCCCAAACAAGACTGAGCATGCGCACGAGTGATCAGGAGTACACGGACAGCCACGGTCTGCAGAGCAGGCAGGAAGTCCGAGCCCAGTTTTCCCTAAACTCTGAAATTTCTCGGCCATTTCCCGGGGAAAGTCTGTCAATTTTTCATGACAAGTGCGGAATATGGATTGTTTGGAGCATGCACAATTTGAAGTTCGTTGGAAAATTTCTTGACTTCCAAATTTGCCGACGTTTGGACCACACTTTGACCAAATTCCCGTCCCAAACAAGACTGAGCATGCGCACGAGTGATCAGGAGTACACGGACAGCCACGGTCTGCAGAGCAGGCAGGAAGCCCGAGCCCAGTTTTCCCTAAACTCTGAAATTTCTCGGCCATTTCCCGGCGAAAGTCTGTCAATTTTTCATGACAAGTGCGGAATATAGACTGTTTGGAGCATGCAAAATTTGAAGTTCGTCGGAAAATTTCTTGACTTCCAAATTTGCCGACGTTTGGACCACACTTTGACCAAATTCCCGTCTCAAACAAGACTGAGCATGCGCACGAGTGATCAGGAGTACACGGACAGCCACGGTCTGCAGAGCAGGCAGGAAGCCCGAACCCAGTTTTCCCTAAACTCTGAAATTTCTCGGCCAATTCCCGGCGAAAGTCTGTCAATTTTTCATGACAAGTGCGGAATATAGACTGTTTGGAGCATGCACAATTTGAAGTTCGTCGGAAAATTTCTTGACTTCCAAATTTGCCGACGTTTGGACCACACTTTGACCAAATTCCCGTCCCAAACAAGACTGAGCATGCGCACGAGTGATCAGGAGTACACGGACAGCCACGGTCTGCAGAGCAGGCAGGAAGCCCGAGCCCAGTTTTCCCTAAACTCTGAAATTTCTCGGCCATTTCCCGGGGAAAGTCTGTCAATTTTTCATGACAAGTGCGGAATATGGATTGTTTGGAGCATGCACAATTTGAAGTTCGTTGGAAAATTTCTTGACTTCCAAATTTGCCGACGTTTGGACCACACTTTGACCAAATTCCCGTCCCAAACAAGACTGAGCATGCGCACGAGTGATCAGGAGTACACGGACAGCCACGGTCTGCAGAGCAGGCAGGAAGCCCGAGCCCAGTTTTCCCTAAATTCTGAAATTTCTCGGCCATTTCCCGGCGAAAGTCTGTCAATTTTTCATGACAAGTGCGGAATATAGACTGTTTGGAGCATGCAAAATTTGAAGTTCGTCGGAAAATTTCTTGACTTCCAAATTTGCCGACGTTTGGACCACACTTTGACCAAATTCCCGTCTTGAAAAAGACTGAGCATGCGCACGAGTGATCAGGAGTACACGGACAGCCACGGTCTGCAGAGCAGGCAGGAAGCCCGAGCCCAGTTTTCCCTAAACTCTGAAATTTCTCGGCCATTTCCCGGCGAAAGTCTGTCAATTTTTCATGACAAGTGCGGAATATAGACTGTTTGGAGCATGCACAATTTGAAGTTCGTTGGAAAATTTCTTGACTTCCAAATTTGCCGACGTTTGGACAACACTTTGACCAAATTCCCGTCCCAAACAAGACTGAGCATGCGCACGAGTGATCAGGAGTACACGGACAGCCACGGTCTGCAGAGCAGGCAGGAAGCCCGAGCCCAGTTTTCCCTAAACTCTGAAATTTCTCGGCCAATTCCCGGCGAAAGTCTGTCAATTTTTCATGACAAGTGCGGAATATAGACTGTTTGGAGCATGCACAATTTGAAGTTCGTCGGAAAATTTCTTGACTTCCAAATTTGCCGACGTTTGGACCACACTTTGACCAAATTCCCGCCCCAAACAAGACTGAGCATGCGCACGAGTGATCAGGAGTACACGGACAGCCACGGTCTGCAGAGCAGGCAGGAAGTCCGAGCCCAGTTTTCCCTAAACTCTGAAATTTCTCGGCCATTTCCCGGGGAAAGTCTGTCAATTTTTCATGACAAGTGCGGAATATGGATTGTTTGGAGCATGCACAATTTGAAGTTCGTTGGAAAATTTCTTGACTTCCAAATTTGCCGACGTTTGGACCACACTTTGACCAAATTCCCGTCCCAAACAAGACTGAGCATGCGCACGAGTGATCAGGAGTACACGGACAGCCACGGTCTGCAGAGCAGGCAGGAAGCCCGAGCCCAGTTTTCCCTAAACTCTGAAATTTCTCGGCCATTTCCCGGCGAAAGTCTGTCAATTTTTCATGACAAGTGCGGAATATAGACTGTTTGGAGAATGCAAAATTTGAAGTTCGTCGGAAAATTTCTTGACTTCCAAATTTGCCGACGTTTGGACCACACTTTGACCAAATTCCCGTCCCAAACAAGACTGAGCATGCGCACGAGTGATCAGGAGTACACGGACAGCCACGGTCTGCAGAGCAGGCAGGAAGCCCGAGCCCAGTTTTCCCTAAACTCTGAAATTTCTCGGCCAATTCCCGGCGAAAGTCTGTCAATTTTTCATGACAAGTGCGGAATATAGACTGTTTGGAGCATGCACAATTTGAAGTTCGTCGGAAAATTTCTTGACTTCCAAATTTGCCGACGTTTGGACCACACTTTGACCAAATTCCCGTCCCAAACAAGACTGAGCATGCGCACGAGTGATCAGGAGTACACGGACAGCCACGGTCTGCAGAGCAGGCAGGAAGCCCGAGCCCAGTTTTCCCTAAACTCTGAAATTTCTCGGCCATTTCCCGGGGAAAGTCTGTCAATTTTTCATGACAAGTGCGGAATATGGATTGTTTGGAGCATGCACAATTTGAAGTTCGTTGGAAAATTTCTTGACTTCCAAATTTGCCGACGTTTGGACCACACTTTGACCAAATTCCCGTCCCAAACAAGACTGAGCATGCGCACGAGTGATCAGGAGTACACGGACAGCCACGGTCTGCAGAGCAGGCAGGAAGCCCGAGCCCAGTTTTCCCTAAATTCTGAAATTTCTCGGCCATTTCCCGGCGAAAGTCTGTCAATTTTTCATGACAAGTGCGGAATATAGACTGTTTGGAGCATGCAAAATTTGAAGTTCGTCGGAAAATTTCTTGACTTCCAAATTTGCCGACGTTTGGACCACACTTTGACCAAATTCCCGTCTTGAAAAAGACTGAGCATGCGCACGAGTGATCAGGAGTACACGGACAGCCACGGTCTGCAGAGCAGGCAGGAAGCCCGAGCCCAGTTTTCCCTAAACTCTGAAATTTCTCGGCCATTTCCCGGCGAAAGTCTGTCAATTTTTCATGACAAGTGCGGAATATAGACTGTTTGGAGCATGCACAATTTGAAGTTCGTTGGAAAATTTCTTGACTTCCAAATTTGCCGACGTTCGGACCACACTTTGACCAAATTCCCGTCTCAAACAAGACTGAGCATGCGCACGAGTGATCAGGAGTACACGGACAGCCACGGTCTGCAGAGCAGGCAGGAAGCCCGAGACCAGTTTTCCCTAAACTCTGAAATTTCTCGGCCATTTCCCGGCGAAAGTCTGTCAATTTTTCATGACAAGTGCGGAATATAGACTGTTTGGAGCATGCAAAATTTGAAGTTCGTCGGAAAATTTCTTGACTTCCAAATTTGCCGACGTTTGGACAACACTTTGACCAAATTCCCGTCCCAAACAAGACTGAGCATGCGCACGAGTGATCAGGAGTACACGGACAGCCACGGTCTGCAGAGCAGGCAGGAAGCCCGAGCCCAGTTTTCCCTAAACTCTGAAATTTCTCGGCCATTTCCCGGCGAAAGTCTGTCAATTTTTCATGACAAGTGCGGAATATAGACTGCTTGGAGCATGCAAAATTTGAAGTTCGTCGGAAAATTTCTTGACTTCCAAATTTGCAGACGTTTGGACCACACTTTGACCAAATTCCCGTCTCAAACAAGACTGAGCATGCGCACGAGTGATCAGGAGTACACGGACAGCCACGGTCTGCAGAGCAGGCAGGAAGCCCGAGCCCAGTTTTCCCTAAACTCTGAAATTTCTCGGCCACTTCCCGGCGAAAGTCTGTCAATTTTTCATGACAAGTGCGGAATATAGACTGTTTGGAGCATGCACAATTTGAAGTTCGTCGGAAAATTTCTTGACTTCCAAATTTGCCGACGTTTGGACCACACTTTGACCAAATTCCCGTCCCAAACAAGACTGAGCATGCGCACGAGTGATCAGGAGTACACGGACAGCCACGGTCTGCAGAGCAGGCAGGAAGCCCGAGCCCAGTTTTCCCTAAACTCTGAAATTTCTCGGCTATTTCCCGGCGAAAGTCTGTCAATTTTTCATGACAAGTGCGGAATATAGACTGTTTGGAGCATGCACAATTTGAAGTTCGTCGGAAAATTTCTTGACTTCCAAATTTGCCGACGTTTGGACCACACTTTGACCAAATTCCCGTCCCAAACAAGACTGAGCATGCGCACGAGTGATCAGCAGTACACGGACAGCCACGGTCTGCAGAGCAGGCAGGAAGCCCGAGCCCAGTTTTCCCTAAACTCTGAAATTTCTCGGCCATTTCCCGGCGAAAGTCTGTCAATTTTTCATGACAAGTGCGGAATATAGACTGTTTGGAGCATGCAAAATTTGAAGTTCGTCGGAAAATTTCTTGACTTCCAAATTTGCCGACGTTTGGACCACACTTTGACCAAATTCCCGTCCCAAACAAGACTGAGCATGCGCACGAGTGATCAGGAGTACACGGACAGCCACGGTCTGCAGAGCAGGCAGGAAGCCCGAGCCCAGTTTTCCCTAAACTCTGAAATTTCTCGGCCATTTCTGCAGAGCAGGCAGGAAGCCCGAGCCCAGTTTTCCCTAAACTCTGAAATTTCTCGGCCAATTCCCGGCGAAAGTCTGTCAATTTTTCATGACAAGTGCGGAATATAGACTGTTTGGAGCATGCACAATTTGAAGTTCGTCGGAAAATTTATTGACTTCCAAATTTGCCGACGTTTGGACCACACTTTGACCAAATTCCCGTCCCAAACAAGACTGAGCATGCGCACGAGTGATCAGGAGTACACGGACAGCCACGGTCTGCAGAGCAGGCAGGAAGCCCGAGCCCAGTTTTCCCTAAACTCTGAAATTTCTCGGCCATTTCCCGGCGAAAGTCTGTCAATTTTTCATGACAAGTGCGGAATATGGACTGTTTGGAGCATGCACAATTTGAAGTTCGTTGGAAAATTTCTTGACTTCCAAATTTGCCGACGTTTGGACCACACTTTGACCAAATTCCCGTCCCAAACAAGACTGAGCATGCGCACGAGTGATCAGGAGTACACGGACAGCCACGGTCTGCAGAGCAGGCAGGAAGCCCGAGCCCAGTTTTCCCTAAACTCTGAAATTTCTCGGCCATTTCCCGGCGAAAGTCTGTCAATTTTTCATGACAAGTGCGGAATATAGACTGTTTGGAGCATGCAAAATTTGAAGTTCGTCGGAAAATTTCTTGACTTCCAAATTTGCCGACGTTTGGACAACACTTTGACCAAATTCCCGTCCCAAACAAGACTGAGCATGCGCACGAGTGATCAGGAGTACACGGACAGCCACGGTCTGCAGAGCAGGCAGGAAGCCCGAGCCCAGTTTTCCCTAAACTCTGAAATTTCTCGGCCATTTCCCGGCGAAAGTCTGTCAATTTTTCATGACAAGTGCGGAATATAGACTGTTTGGAGCATGCAAAATTTGAAGTTCGTCGGAAAATTTCTTGACTTCCAAATTTGCAGACGTTTGGACCACACTTTGACCAAATTCCCGTCTCAAACAAGACTGAGCATGCGCACGAGTGATCAGGAGTACACGGACAGCCACGGTCTGCAGAGCATGCGCACGAGTGATCAGGAGTACACGGACAGCCACGGTCCCAGTTTTCCCTAAACTCTGAAATTTCTCGGCCACTTCCCGGCGAAAGTCTGTCAATTTTTCATGACAAGTGCAGAATATAGACTGTTTGGAGCATGCACAATTTGAAGTTCGTCGGAAAATTTCTTGACTTCCAAATTTGCCGACGTTTGGACCACACTTTGACCAAATTCCCGTCCCAAACAAGACTGAGCATGCGCACGAGTGATCAGGAGTACACGGACAGCCACGGTCTGCAGAGCAGGCAGGAAGCCCGAGCCCAGTTTTCCCTAAACTCTGAAATTTCTCGGCTATTTCCCGGCGAAAGTCTGTCAATTTTTCATGACAAGTGCGGAATATAGACTGTTTGGAGCATGCACAATTTGAAGTTCGTCGGAAAATTTCTTGACTTCCAAATTTGCCGACGTTTGGACCACACTTTGACCAAATTCCCGTCCCAAACAAGACTGAGCATGCGCACGAGTGATCAGCAGTACACGGACAGCCACGGTCTGCAGAGCAGGCAGGAAGCCCGAGCCCAGTTTTCCCTAAACTCTGAAATTTCTCGGCCATTTCCCGGCGAAAGTCTGTCAATTTTTCATGACAAGTGCGGAATATAGACTGTTTGGAGCATGCAAAATTTGAAGTTCGTCGGAAAATTTCTTGACTTCCAAATTTGCCGACGTTTGGACCACACTTTGACCAAATTCCCGTCCCAAACAAGACTGAGCATGCGCACGAGTGATCAGGAGTACACGGACAGCCACGGTCTGCAGAGCAGGCAGGAAGCCCGAGCCCAGTTTTCCCTAAACTCTGAAATTTCTCGGCCATTTCTGCAGAGCAGGCAGGAAGCCCGAGCCCAGTTTTCCCTAAACTCTGAAATTTCTCGGCCAATTCCCGGCGAAAGTCTGTAAATTTTTCATGACAAGTGCGGAATATAGACTGTTTGGAGCATGCACAATTTGAAGTTCGTCGGAAAATTTATTGACTTCCAAATTTGCCGACGTTTGGACCACACTTTGACCAAATTCCCGTCTCAAACAAGACTGAGCATGCGCACGAGTGATCAGGAGTACACGGACAGCCACGGTCTGCAGAGCAGGCAGGAAGCCCGAGACCAGTTTTCCCTAAACTCTGAAATTTCTCGGCCATTTCCGGGCGAAAGTCTGTCAATTTTTCATGACAAGTGCGGAATATAGACTGTTTGGAGCATGCAAAATTTGAAGTTCGTCGGAAAATTTCTTGACTTCCAAATTTGCCGACGTTTGGACAACACTTTGACCAAATTCCCGTCCCAAACAAGACTGAGCATGCGCACGAGTGATCAGGAGTACACGGACAGCCACGGTCTGCAGAGCAGGCAGGAAGCCCGAGCCCAGTTTTCCCTAAACTCTGAAATTTCTCGGCCATTTCCCGGCGAAAGTCTGTCAATTTTTCATGACAAGTGCGGAATATAGACTGCTTGGAGCATGCAAAATTTGAAGTTCGTCGGAAAATTTCTTGACTTCCAAATTTGCAGACGTTTGGACCACACTTTGACCAAATTCCCGTCCCAAACAAGACTGAGCATGCGCACGAGTGATCAGGAGTACACGGACAGCCACGGTCTGCAGAGCAGGCAGGAAGCCCGAGCCCAGTTTTCCCTAAACTCTGAAATTTCTCGGCTATTTCCCGGCGAAAGTCTGTCAATTTTTCATGACAAGTGCGGAATATAGACTGTTTGGAGCATGCACAATTTGAAGTTCGTCGGAAAATTTCTTGACTTCCAAATTTGCCGACGTTTGGACCACACTTTGACCAAATTCCCGTCCCAAACAAGACTGAGCATGCGCACGAGTGATCAGCAGTACACGGACAGCCACGGTCTGCAGAGCAGGCAGGAAGCCCGAGCCCAGTTTTCCCTAAACTCTGAAATTTCTCGGCCATTTCCCGGCGAAAGTCTGTCAATTTTTCATGACAAGTGCGGAATATAGACTGTTTGGAGCATGCAAAATTTGAAGTTCGTCGGAAAATTTCTTGACTTCCAAATTTGCCGACGTTTGGACCACACTTTGACCAAATTCCCGTCCCAAACAAGACTGAGCATGCGCACGAGTGATCAGGAGTACACGGACAGCCACGGTCTGCAGAGCAGGCAGGAAGCCCGAGCCCAGTTTTCCCTAAACTCTGAAATTTCTCGGCCATTTCTGCAGAGCAGGCAGGAAGCCCGAGCCCAGTTTTCCCTAAACTCTGAAATTTCTCGGCCAATTCCCGGCGAAAGTCTGTCAATTTTTCATGACAAGTGCGGAATATAGACTGTTTGGAGCATGCACAATTTGAAGTTCGTCGGAAAATTTATTGACTTCCAAATTTGCCGACGTTTGGACCACACTTTGACCAAATTCCCGTCCCAAACAAGACTGAGCATGCGCACGAGTGATCAGGAGTACACGGACAGCCACGGTCTGCAGAGCAGGCAGGAAGCCCTAGCCCAGTTTTCCCTAAACTCTGAAATTTCTCGGCCATTTCCCGGCGAAAGTCTGTCAATTTTTCATGACAAGTGCGGTATATAGACTGTTTGGAGCATGCAAAATTTGAAGTTCGTCGGAAAATTTCTTGACTTCCAAATTTGCCGACGTTTGGACAACACTTTGACCAAATTCCCGTCCCAAACAAGACTGAGCATGCGCACGAGTGATCAGGAGTACACGGACAGCCACGGTCTGCAGAGCAGGCAGGAAGCCCGAGCCCAGTTTTCCCTAAACTCTGAAATTTCTCGGCCATTTCCCGGCGAAAGTCTGTCAATTTTTCATGACAAGTGCGGAATATAGACTGTTTGGAGCATGCAAAATTTGAAGTTCGTCGGAAAATTTCTTGACTTCCAAATTTGCAGACGTTTGGACCACACTTTGACCAAATTCCCGTCTCAAACAAGACTGAGCATGCGCACGAGTGATCAGGAGTACACGGACAGCCACGGTCTGCAGAGCATGCGCACGAGTGATCAGGAGTACACGGACAGCCACGGTCCCAGTTTTCCCTAAACTCTGAAATTTCTCGGCCACTTCCCGGCGAAAGTCTGTCAATTTTTCATGACAAGTGCGGAATATAGACTGTTTGGAGCATGCACAATTTGAAGTTCGTCGGAAAATTTCTTGACTTCCAAATTTGCCGACGTTTGGACCACACTTTGACCAAATTCCCGTCCCAAACAAGACTGAGCATGCGCACGAGTGATCAGGAGTACACGGACAGCCACGGTCTGCAGAGCAGGCAGGAAGCCCGAGCCCAGTTTTCCCTAAACTCTGAAATTTCTCGGCTATTTCCCGGCGAAAGTCTGTCAATTTTTCATGACAAGTGCGGAATATAGACTGTTTGGAGCATGCACAATTTGAAGTTCGTCGGAAAATTTCTTGACTTCCAAATTTGCCGACGTTTGGACCACACTTTGACCAAATTCCCGTCCCAAACAAGACTGAGCATGCGCACGAGTGATCAGCAGTACACGGACAGCCACGGTCTGCAGAGCAGGCAGGAAGCCCGAGCCCAGTTTTCCCTAAACTCTGAAATTTCTCGGCCATTTCCCGGCGAAAGTCTGTCAATTTTTCATGACAAGTGCGGAATATAGACTGTTTGGAGCATGCAAAATTTGAAGTTCGTCGGAAAATTTCTTGACTTCCAAATTTGCCGACGTTTGGACCACACTTTGACCAAATTCCCGTCCCAAACAAGACTGAGCATGCGCACGAGTGATCAGGAGTACACGGACAGCCACGGTCTGCAGAGCAGGCAGGAAGCCCGAGCCCAGTTTTCCCTAAACTCTGAAATTTCTCGGCCATTTCTGCAGAGCAGGCAGGAAGCCCGAGCCCAGTTTTCCCTAAACTCTGAAATTTCTCGGCCAATTCCCGGCGAAAGTCTGTAAATTTTTCATGACAAGTGCGGAATATAGACTGTTTGGAGCATGCACAATTTGAAGTTCGTCGGAAAATTTATTGACTTCCAAATTTGCCGACGTTTGGACCACACTTTGACCAAATTCCCGTCCCAAACAAGACTGAGCATGCGCACGAGTGATCAGGAGTACACGGACAGCCACGGTCTGCAGAGCAGGCAGGAAGCCCGAGCCCAGTTTTCCCTAAACTCTGAAATTTCTCGGCCATTTCCCGGCGAAAGTCTGTCAATTTTTCATGACAAGTGCGGAATATGGACTGTTTGGAGCATGCACAATTTGAAGTTCGTTGGAAAATTTCTTGACTTCCAAATTTGCCGACGTTTGGACCACACTTTGACCAAATTCCCGTCCCAAACAAGACTGAGCATGCGCACGAGTGATCAGGAGTACACGGACAGCCACGGTCTGCAGAGCAGGCAGGAAGCCCGAGCCCAGTTTTCCCTAAACTCTGAAATTTCTCGGCCATTTCCCGGCGAAAGTCTGTCAATTTTTCATGACAAGTGCGGAATATAGACTGTTTGGAGCATGCAAAATTTGAAGTTCGTCGGAAAATTTCTTGACTTCCAAATTTGCCGACGTTCGGACCACACTTTGACCAAATTCCCGTCTCAAACAAGACTGAGCATGCGCACGAGTGATCAGGAGTACACGGACAGCCACGGTCTGCAGAGCAGGCAGGAAGCCCGAGCCCAGTTTTCCCTAAAGTCTGTCAATTTTTCATGACAAGTGCGGAATATAGACTGTTTGGAGCATGCACAATTTGAAGTTCGTCGGAAAATTTCTTGACTTCCAAATTTGCCGACGTTTGGACCACACTTTGACCAAATTCCCGTCCCAAACAAGACTGAGCATGCGCACGAGTGATCAGGAGTACACGGACAGCCACGGTCTGCAGAGCAGGCAGGAAGCCCGAGCCCAGTTTTCCCTAAACTCTGAAATTTCTCGGCCATTTCCCGGCGAAAGTCTGTCAATTTTTCATGACAAGTGCGGAATATAGACTGTTTGGAGCATGCACAATTTGAAGTTCGTCGGAAAATTTCTTGACTTCCAAATTTGCCGACGTTTGGACCACACTTTGACCAAATTCCCGTCCCAAACAAGACTGAGCATGCGCACGAGTGATCAGCAGTACACGGACAGCCACGGTCTGCAGAGCAGGCAGGAAGCCCGAGCCCAGTTTTCCCTAAACTCTGAAATTTCTCGGCCATTTCCCGGCGAAAGTCTGTCAATTTTTCATGACAAGTGCGGAATATAGACTGTTTGGAGCATGCAAAATTTGAAGTTCGTCGGAAAATTTATTGACTTCCAAATTTGCCGACGTTTGGACCACACTTTGACCAAATTCCCGTCCCAAACAAGACTGAGCATGCGCACGAGTGATCAGGAGTACACGGACAGCCACGGTCTGCAGAGCAGGCAGGAAGCCCGAGCCCAGTTTTCCCTAAACTCTGAAATTTCTCGGCCATTTCCCGGCGAAAGTCTGTCAATTTTTCATGACAAGTGCGGAATATGGACTGTTTGGAGCATGCACAATTTGAAGTTCGTTGGAAAATTTCTTGACTTCCAAATTTGCCGACGTTTGGACCACACTTTGACCAAATTCCCGTCCCAAACAAGACTGAGCATGCGCACGAGTGATCAGGAGTACACGGACAGCCACGGTCTGCAGAGCAGGCAGGAAGCCCGAGCCCAGTTTTCCCTAAACTCTGAAATTTCTCGGCCATTTCCCGGCGAAAGTCTGTCAATTTTTCATGACAAGTGCGGAATATAGACTGTTTGGAGCATGCAAAATTTGAAGTTCGTCGGAAAATTTCTTGACTTCCAAATTTGCCGACGTTTGGACCACACTTTGACCAAATTCCCGTCTCAAACAAGACTGAGCATGCGCACGAGTGATCAGGAGTACACGGACAGCCACGGTCTGCAGAGCAGGCAGGAAGCCCGAGCCCAGTTTTCCCTAAACTCTGAAATTTCTCGGCCACTTCCCGGCGAAAGTCTGTCAATTTTTCATGACAAGTGCGGAATATAGACTGTTTGGAGCATGCACAATTTGAAGTTCGTCGGAAAATTTCTTGACTTCCAAATTTGCCGACGTTTGGACCACACTTTGACCAAATTCCCGTCCCAAACAAGACTGAGCATGCGCACGAGTGATCAGGAGTACACGGACAGCCACGGTCTGCAGAGCAGGCACGAAGCCCGAGCCCAGTTTTCCCTAAACTCTGAAATTTCTCGGCCATTTCCCGGCGAAAGTCTGTCAATTTTTCATGACAAGTGCGGAATATAGACTGTTTGGAGCATGCAAAATTTGAAGTTCGTCGGAAAATTTCTTGACTTCCAAATTTGCCGACGTTTCGACCACACTTTGACCAAATTCCCGTCCCAAACAAGACTGAGCATGCGCACGAGTGATCAGCAGTACACGGACAGCCACGGTCTGCAGAGC
Organism: Henricia sp. BOLD:AAB3569; assembly: GCA_037783545.1. Classification (NCBI taxonomy): domain Eukaryota; kingdom Metazoa; phylum Echinodermata; class Asteroidea; order Spinulosida; family Echinasteridae; genus Henricia; species Henricia sp. BOLD:AAB3569. Next base: position 1,365,318 of record JBBELK010000071.1, on the reverse strand, counting down.
AGACAGGAAGCCCGAGCCCAGTTTTCCCTAAACTCTGAAATTTCTCGGCCATTTCCCGGCGAAAGTCTGTCAATTTTTCATGACAAGTGCGGAATATAGACTGTTTGGAGCATGCAAAATTTGAAGTTCGTCGGAAAATTTCTTGACTTCCAAATTTGCCGACGTTTGGACCACACTTTGACCAAATTCCCGTCCCAAACAAGACTGAACATGCGCACGAGTGATCAGGAGTACACGGACAGCCACGGTCTGCAGAGCAGGCAGGAAGCCCGAGCCCAGTTTTCCCTAAACTCTAAAATTTCTCGGCCATTTCCCGGCGAAAGTCTGTCAATTTTTCATGACAAGTGCGGAATATAGACTGTTTGGAGCATGCAAAATTTGAAGTTCGTCGGACAATTTCTTGACTTCCAAATTTGCCGACGTTTCGACCACACTTTGACCAAATTCCCGTCCCAAACAAGACTGAGCATGCGCACGAGTGATCAGCAGTACACGGACAGCCACGGTCTGCAGAGCAGACAGGAAGCCCGAGCCCAGTTTTCCCTAAACTCTGAAATTTCTCGGCCATTTCCCGGCGAAAGTCTGTCAATTTTTCATGACAAGTGCGGAATATAGACTGTTTGGAGCATGCAAAATTTGAAGTTCGTCGGAAAATGTCTTGACTTCCAAATTTGCCGACGTTTGGACCACACTTTGACCAAATTCCCGTCCCAAACAAGACTGAACATGCGCACGAGTGATCAGGAGTACACGGACAGCCACGGTCTGCAGAGCAGGCAGGAAGCCCGAGCCCAGTTTTCCCTAAACTCTGAAATTTCTCGGCCATTTCCCGGCGAAAGTCTGTCAATTTTTCATGACAAGTGCGGAATATAGACTGTTTGGAGCATGCAAAATTTGAAGTTCGTCGGAAAATTTCTTGACTTCCAAATTTGCCGACGTTTCGACCACACTTTGACCAAATTCCCGTCCCAAACAAGACTGAGCATGCGCACGAGTGATCAGCAGTACACGGACAGCCACGGTCTGCAGAGCAGACAGGAAGCCCGAGCCCAGTTTTCCCTAAACTCTGAAATTTCTCGGCCATTTCCCGGCGAAAGTCTGTCAATTTTTCATGACAAGTGCGGAATATAGACTGTTTGGAGCATGCAAAATTTGAAGTTCGTCGGAAAATGTCTTGACTTCCAAATTTGCCGACGTTTGGACCACACTTTGACCAAATTCCCGTCCCAAACAAGACTGAACATGCGCACGAGTGATCAGGAGTACACGGACAGCCACGGTCTGCAGAGCAGGCAGGAAGCCCGAGCCCAGTTTTCCCTAAACTCTGAAATTTCTCGGCCATTTCCCGGCGAAAGTCTGTCAATTTTTCATGACAAGTGCGGAATATAGACTGTTTGGAGCATGCAAAATTTGAAGTTCGTCGGAAAATTTCTTGACTTCCAAATTTGCCGACGTTTCGACCACACTTTGACCAAATTCCCGTCCCAAACAAGACTGAGCATGCGCACGAGTGATCAGCAGTACACGGACAGCCACGGTCTGCAGAGCAGACAGGAAGCCCGAGCCCAGTTTTCCCTAAACTCTGAAATTTCGCGGCCATTTCCCGGCGAAAGTCTGTCAATTTTTCATGACGAGTGCGGAATATAGACTGTTTGGAGCATGCAAAATTTGAAGTTCGTCGGAAAATTTCTTGACTTCCAAATTTGCCGACGTTTGGACCACACTTTGACCAAATTCCCGTCCCAAACAAGACTGAACATGCGCACGAGTGATCAGGAGTACACGGACAGCCACGGTCTGCAGAGCAGACAGGAAGCCCGAGCCCAATTTTCCCTAAACTGTGAAATTTCTCGGTCATTTCCCGGCGAAAGTCTGTCAATTTTTCATGACAAGTGCGGAATATAGACTGTTTGGAGCATGCAAAATTTGAAGTTCGTCGGAAAATTTCTTGACTTCCAAAAATTTGCCGACGTTTGGACCACACTTTGACCAAATTCCCGTCCCAAACAAGACTGAACATGCGCACGAGTGATCAGGAGTACACGGACAGCCACGGTCTGCAGAGCAGGCAGGAAGCCCGAGCCCAGTTTTCCCTAAACTCTAAAATTTCTCGGCCATTTCCCGGCGAAAGTCTGTCAATTTTTCATGACAAGTGCGGAATATAGACTGTTTGGAGCATGCACAATTTGAAGTTCGTCGGAAAATTTCTTGACTTCCAAATTTGCCGACGTTTGGACCACACTTTGACCAAATTCCCGTCCCAAACAAGACTGAGCATGCGCACGAGTGATCAGGAGTACACGGACAGCCACGGTCTGCAGAGCAGGCACGAAGCCCGAGCCCAGTTTTCCCTAAACTCTGAAATTTCTCGGCCATTTCCCGGCGAAAGTCTGTCAATTTTTCATGACAAGTGCGGAATATAGACTGTTTGGAGCATGCAAAATTTGAAGTTCGTCGGAAAATTTCTTGACTTCCAAATTTGCCGACGTTTCGACCACACTTTGACCAAATTCCCGTCCCAAACAAGACTGAGCATGCGCACGAGTGATCAGCAGTACACGGACAGCCACGGTCTGCAGAGCAGACAGGAAGCCCGAGCCCAGTTTTCCCTAAACTCTGAAATTTCTCGGCCATTTCCCGGCGAAAGTCTGTCAATTTTTCATGACAAGTGCGGAATATAGACTGTTTGGAGCATGCAAAATTTGAAGTTCGTCGGAAAATTTCTTGACTTCCAAATTTGCCGACGTTTGGACCACACTTTGACCAAATTCCCGTCCCAAACAAGACTGAACATGCGCACGAGTGATCAGGAGTACACGGACAGCCACGGTCTGCAGAGCAGGCAGGAAGCCCGAGCCCAGTTTTCCCTAAACTCTAAAATTTCTCGGCCATTTCCCGGCGAAAGTCTGTCAATTTTTCATGACAAGTGCGGAATATAGACTGTTTGGAGCATGCAAAATTTGAAGTTCGTCGGACAATTTCTTGACTTCCAAATTTGCCGACGTTTCGACCACACTTTGACCAAATTCCCGTCCCAAACAAGACTGAGCATGCGCACGAGTGATCAGCAGTACACGGACAGCCACGGTCTGCAGAGCAGACAGGAAGCCCGAGCCCAGTTTTCCCTAAACTCTGAAATTTCTCGGCCATTTCCCGGCGAAAGTCTGTCAATTTTTCATGACAAGTGCGGAATATAGACTGTTTAGAGCATGCAAAATTTGAAGTTCGTCGGAAAATTTCTTGACTTCCAAATTTGCCGACGTTTGGACCACACTTTGACCAAATTCCCGTCCCAAACAAGACTGAGCATGCGCACGAGTGATCAGCAGTACACGGACAGCCACGGTCTGCAGAGCAGGCAGGAAGCCCGAGCCCAGTTTTCCCTAAACTCTGAAATTTCTCGGCCATTTCCCGGCGAAAGTCTGTCAATTTTTCATGACAAGTGCGGAATATAGACTGTTTGGATCATGCAAAATTTGAAGTTCGTCGGAAAATTTCTTGACTTCCAAATTTGCCGACGTTTGGACCAAACATTGACCAAATTCCCGTCCCAAACAAGACTGAGCATGCGCACGAGTGATCAGGAGTACACGGACAGCCACGGTCTGCAGAGCAGGCAGGAAGCCCGAGCCCAGTTTTCCCTAAACTCTGAAATTTCTCGGCCATTTCCCGGCGAAAGTCTGTCAATTTTTCATGACAAGTGCGGAATATGGACTGTTTGGAGCATGCACAATTTGAAGTTCGTTGGAAAATTTCTTGACTTCCAAATTTGCCGACGTTTGGACCACACTTTGACCAAATTCCCGTCCCAAACAAGACTGAACATGCGCACGAGTGATCAGGAATACACGGACAGCCACGGTCTGCAGAGCAGGCACGAAGCCCGAGCCCAGTTTTCCCTAAACTCTGAAATTTCTCGGCCATTTCCCGGCGAAAGTCTGTCAATTTTTCATGACAAGTGCGGAATATAGACTGTTTGGAGCATGCAAAATTTGAAGTTCGTCGGAAAATTTCTTGACTTCCAAATTTGCCGACGTTTCGACCACACTTTGACCAAATTCCCGTCCCAAACAAGACTGAGCATGCGCACGAGTGATCAGCAGTACACGGACAGCCACGGTCTGCAGAGCAGACAGGAAGCCCGAGCCCAGTTTTCCCTAAACTCTGAAATTTCTCGGCCATTTCCCGGCGAAAGTCTGTCAATTTTTCATGACAAGTGCGGAATATAGACTGTTTGGAGCATGCAAAATTTGAAGTTCGTCGGAAAATGTCTTGACTTCCAAATTTGCCGACGTTTGGACCACACTTTGACCAAATTCCCGTCCCAAACAAGACTGAACATGCGCACGAGTGATCAGGAGTACACGGACAGCCACGGTCTGCAGAGCAGGCAGGAAGCCCGAGCCCAGTTTTCCCTAAACTCTGAAATTTCTCGGCCATTTCCCGGCGAAAGTCTGTCAATTTTTCATGACAAGTGCGGAATATAGACTGTTTGGAGCATGCAAAATTTGAAGTTCGTCGGAAAATTTCTTGACTTCCAAATTTGCCGACGTTTCGACCACACTTTGACCAAATTCCCGTCCCAAACAAGACTGAGCATGCGCACGAGTGATCAGCAGTACACGGACAGCCACGGTCTGCAGAGCAGACAGGAAGCCCGAGCCCAGTTTTCCCTAAACTCTGAAATTTCTCGGCCATTTCCCGGCGAAAGTCTGTCAATTTTTCATGACAAGTGCGGAATATAGACTGTTTGGAGCATGCAAAATTTGAAGTTCGTCGGAAAATGTCTTGACTTCCAAATTTGCCGACGTTTGGACCACACTTTGACCAAATTCCCGTCCCAAACAAGACTGAACATGCGCACGAGTGATCAGGAGTACACGGACAGCCACGGTCTGCAGAGCAGGCAGGAAGCCCGAGCCCAGTTTTCCCTAAACTCTGAAATTTCTCGGCCATTTCCCGGCGAAAGTCTGTCAATTTTTCATGACAAGTGCGGAATATAGACTGTTTGGAGCATGCAAAATTTGAAGTTCGTCGGAAAATTTCTTGACTTCCAAATTTGCCGACGTTTCGACCACACTTTGACCAAATTCCCGTCCCAAACAAGACTGAGCATGCGCACGAGTGATCAGCAGTACACGGACAGCCACGGTCTGCAGAGCAGACAGGAAGCCCGAGCCCAGTTTTCCCTAAACTCTGAAATTTCGCGGCCATTTCCCGGCGAAAGTCTGTCAATTTTTCATGACGAGTGCGGAATATAGACTGTTTGGAGCATGCAAAATTTGAAGTTCGTCGGAAAATTTCTTGACTTCCAAATTTGCCGACGTTTGGACCACACTTTGACCAAATTCCCGTCCCAAACAAGACTGAACATGCGCACGAGTGATCAGGAGTACACGGACAGCCACGGTCTGCAGAGCAGACAGGAAGCCCGAGCCCAATTTTCCCTAAACTCTGAAATTTCTCGGTCATTTCCCGGCGAAAGTCTGTCAATTTTTCATGACAAGTGCGGAATATAGACTGTTTGGAGCATGCAAAATTTGAAGTTCGTCGGAAAATTTCTTGACTTCCAAAAATTTGCCGACGTTTGGACCACACTTTGACCAAATTCCCGTCCCAAACAAGACTGAACATGCGCACGAGTGATCAGGAGTACACGGACAGCCACGGTCTGCAGAGCAGGCAGGAAGCCCGAGCCCAGTTTTCCCTAAACTCTAAAATTTCTCGGCCATTTCCCGGCGAAAGTCTGTCAATTTTTCATGACAAGTGCGGAATATAGACTGTTTGGAGCATGCAAAATTTGAAGTTCGTCGGAAAATTTCTTGACTTCCAAATTTGCCGACGTTTGGACCACACTTTGACCAAATTCCCGTCCCAAACAAGACTGAACATGCGCACGAGTGATCAGGAGTACATGGACAGCCACGGTCTGCAGAGCAGGCAGGAAGCCCGAGCCCAGTTTTCCCTAAACTCTGAAATTTCTCGGCCATTTCCCGGCGAAAGTCTGTCAATTTTTCATGACAAGTGCGGAATATAGACTGTTTAGAGCATGCAAAATTTGAAGTTCGTCGGAAAATTTCTTGACTTCCAAATTTGCCGACGTTTGGACCACACTTTGACCAAATTCCCGTCCCAAACAAGACTGAGCATGCGCACGAGTGATCAGCAGTACACGGACAGCCACGGTCTGCAGAGCAGGCAGGAAGCCCGAGCCCAGTTTTCCCTAAACTCTGAAATTTCTCGGCCATTTCCCGGCGAAAGTCTGTCAATTTTTCATGACAAGTGCGGAATATAGACTGTTTGGATCATGCAAAATTTGAAGTTCGTCGGAAAATTTCTTGACTTCCAAATTTGCCGACGTTTGGACCACACATTGACCAAATTCCCGTCCCAAACAAGACTGAGCATGCGCACGAGTGATCAGGAGTACACAGACAGCCACGGTCTGCAGAGCAGGCAGGAAGCCCGAGCCCAGTTTTCCCTAAACTCTGAAATTTCTCGGCCATTTCCCGGCGAAAGTCTGTCAATTTTTCATGACAAGTGCGGAATATGGACTGTTTGGAGCATGCACAATTTGAAGTTCGTTGGAAAATTTCTTGACTTCCAAATTTGCCGACGTTTGGACCACACTTTGACCAAATTCCCGTCCCAAACAAGACTGAACATGCGCACGAGTGATCAGGAATACACGGACAGCCACGGTCTGCAGAGCAGGCACGAAGCCCGAGCCCAGTTTTCCCTAAACTCTGAAATTTCTCGGCCATTTCCCGGCGAAAGTCTGTCAATTTTTCATGACAAGTGCGGAATATAGACTGTTTGGAGCATGCAAAATTTGAAGTTCGTCGGAAAATTTCTTGACTTCCAAATTTGCCGACGTTTCGACCACACTTTGACCAAATTCCCGTCCCAAACAAGACTGAGCATGCGCACGAGTGATCAGCAGTACACGGACAGCCACGGTCTGCAGAGCAGACAGGAAGCCCGAGCCCAGTTTTCCCTAAACTCTGAAATTTCTCGGCCATTTCCCGGCGAAAGTCTGTCAATTTTTCATGACAAGTGCGGAATATAGACTGTTTGGAGCATGCAAAATTTGAAGTTCGTCGGAAAATGTCTTGACTTCCAAATTTGCCGACGTTTGGACCACACTTTGACCAAATTCCCGTCCCAAACAAGACTGAACATGCGCACGAGTGATCAGGAGTACACGGACAGCCACGGTCTGCAGAGCAGGCAGGAAGCCCGAGCCCAGTTTTCCCTAAACTCTGAAATTTCTCGGCCATTTCCCGGCGAAAGTCTGTCAATTTTTCATGACAAGTGCGGAATATAGACTGTTTGGAGCATGCAAAATTTGAAGTTCGTCGGAAAATTTCTTGACTTCCAAATTTGCCGACGTTTCGACCACACTTTGACCAAATTCCCGTCCCAAACAAGACTGAGCATGCGCACGAGTGATCAGCAGTACACGGACAGCCACGGTCTGCAGAGCAGACAGGAAGCCCGAGCCCAGTTTTCCCTAAACTCTGAAATTTCGCGGCCATTTCCCGGCGAAAGTCTGTCAATTTTTCATGACAAGTGCGGAATATAGACTGTTTGGAGCATGCAAAATTTGAAGTTCGTCGGAAAATTTCTTGACTTCCAAATTTGCCGACGTTTGGACCACACTTTGACCAAATTCCCGTCCCAAACAAGACTGAACATGCGCACGAGTGATCAGGAGTACACGGACAGCCACGGTCTGCAGAGCAGGCAGGAAGCCCGAGCCCAGTTTTCCCTAAACTCTGAAATTTCTCGGCCATTTCCCGGCGAAAGTCTGTCAATTTTTCATGACAAGTGCGGAATATAGACTGTTTAGAGCATGCAAAATTTGAAGTTCGTCGGAAAATTTCTTGACTTCCAAATTTGCCGACGTTTGGACCACACTTTGACCAAATTCCCGTCCCAAACAAGACTGGGCATGCGCACGAGTGATCAGCAGTACACGGACAGCCACGGTCTGCAGAGCAGGCAGGAAGCCCGAGCCCAGTTTTCCCTAAACTCTGAAATTTCTCGGCCATTTCCCGGCGAAAGTCTGTCAATTTTTCATGACAAGTGCGGAATATAGACTGTTTGGATCATGCAAAATTTGAAGTTCGTCGGAAAATTTCTTGACTTCCAAATTTGCCGACGTTTGGACCACACATTGACCAAATTCCCGTCCCAAACAAGACTGAGCATGCGCACGAGTGATCAGGAGTACACGGACAGCCACGGTCTGCAGAGCAGGCAGGAAGCCCGAGCCCAGTTTTCCCTAAACTCTGAAATTTCTCGGCCACTTCCCGGCGAAAGTCTGTAAATTTTTCATGACAAGTGCGGAATATAGACTGTTTGGAGCATGCACAATTTGAAGTTCGTCGGAAAATTTCTTGACTTCCAAAATTGCCCACGTTTGGACCACACTTTGACCAAATTCCCGTCCCAAACAAGACTGAGCATGCGCACGAGTGATCAGGAGTACACGGACAGCCACGGTCTGCAGAGCAGGCAGGAAGCCCGAGCCCAGTTTTCCCTAAACTCTGAAATTTCTCGGCCATTTCCCGGCGAAAGTCTGTCAATTTTTCATGACAAGTGCGGAATATAGACTGTTTGGATCATGCAAAATTTGAAGTTCGTCGGAAAATTTCTTGACTTCCAAATTTGCCGACGTTTGGACCACACATTGACCAAATTCCCGTCCCAAACAAGACTGAGCATGCGCACGAGTGATCAGGAGTACACGGACAGCCACGGTCTGCAGAGCAGGCAGGAAGCCCGAGCCCAGTTTTCCCTAAACTCTGAAATTTCTCGGCCACTTCCCGGCGAAAGTCTGTAAATTTTTCATGACAAGTGCGGAATATAGACTGTTTGGAGCATGCACAATTTGAAGTTCGTCGGAAAATTTCTTGACTTCCAAAATTGCCCACGTTTGGACCACACTTTGACCAAATTCCCGTCCCAAACAAGACTGAGCATGCGCACGAGTGATCAGGAGTACACGGACAGCCACGGTCTGCAGAGCAGGCAGGAAGCCCGAGCCCAGTTTTCCCTAAACTCTGAAATTTCTCGGCCATTTCCCGGCGAAAGTCTGTCAATTTTTCATGACAAGTGCGGAATATAGACTGTTTGGAGCATGCAAAATTTGAAGTTCGTCGGAAAATTTCTTGACTTCCAAATTTGCCGACATTTGGACCACACTTTGACCAAATTCCCGTCCCAAACAAGACTGAACATGCGCACGAGTGATCAGGAGTACACGGACAGCCACGGTCTGCAGAGCAGGCACGAAGCCCGAGCCCAGTTTTCCCTAAACTCTGAAATTTCTCGGCCATTTCCCGGCGAAAGTCTGTCAATTTTTCATGACAAGTGCGGAATATAGACTGTTTTGAGCATGCAAAATTTGAAGTTCGTCGGAAAATTTCTTGACTTCCAAATTTGCCGACATTTGGACCACACTTTGACCAAATTCCCGTCCCAAACAAGACTGAACATGCGCACGAGTGATCAGGAGTACACGGACAGCCACGGTCTGCAGAGCAGGCACGAAGCCCGAGCCCAGTTTTCCCTAAACTCTGAAATTTCTCGGCCACTTCCCGGCGAAAGTCTGTAAATTTTTCATGACAAGTGCGGAATATAGACTGTTTGGAGCATGCACAATTTGAAGTTCGTCGGAAAATTTCTTGACTTCCAAAATTGCCCACGTTTGGACCACACTTTGACCAAATTCCCGTCCCAAACAAGACTGAGCATGCGCACGAGTGATCAGGAGTACACGGACAGCCACGGTCTGCAGAGCAGGCAGGAAGCCCGAGCCCAGTTTTCCCTAAACTCTGAAATTTCTCGGCCATTTCCCGGCGAAAGTCTGTCAATTTTTCATGACAAGTGCGGAATATAGACTGTTTGGAGCATGCAAAATTTGAAGTTCGTCGGAAAATTTCTTGACTTCCAAATTTGCCGACATTTGGACCACACTTTGACCAAATTCCCGTCCCAAACAAGACTGAACATGCGCACGAGTGATCAGGAGTACACGGACAGCCACGGTCTGCAGAGCAGGCACGAAGCCCGAGCCCAGTTTTCCCTAAACTCTGAAATTTCTCGGCCATTTCCCGGCGAAAGTCTGTCAATTTTTCATGACAAGTGCGGAATATAGACTGTTTGGAGCATGCAAAATTTGAAGTTCGTCGGAAAATTTCTTGACTTCCAAATTTGCCGACGTTTGGACAACACTTTGACCAAATTCCCGTCCCAAACAAGACTGAGCATGCGCACGAGTGATCAGGAGTACACGGACAGCCACGGTCTGCAGAGCAGGCAGGAAGCCCGAGCCCAGTTTTCCCTAAACTCTGAAATTTCTCGGCCATTTCCCGGCGAAAGTCTGTCAATTTTTCATGACAAGTGCGGAATATAGACTGTTTGGAGCATGCAAAATTTGAAGTTCGTCGGAAAATTTCTTGACTTCCAAATTTGCCGACGTTTGGACCACACTTTGACCAAATTCCCGTCTCAAACAAGACTGAGCATGCGCACGAGTGATCAGGAGTACACGGACAGCCACGGTCTGCAGAGCAGGCAGAAAGCCCGAGCCCAGTTTTCCCTAAACTCTGAAATTTCTCGGCCACTTCCCGGCGAAAGTCTGTCAATTTTTCATGACAAGTGCGGAATATAGACTGTTTGGAGCATGCACAATTTGAAGTTCGTCGGAAAATTTCTTGACTTCCAAATTTGCCGACGTTTGGACCACACTTTGACCAAATTCCCGTCCCAAACAAGACTGAGCATGCGCACGAGTGATCAGGAGTACACAGACAGCCACGGTCTGCAGAGCAGGAGGAAGCCCGAGCCCAGTTTTCCCTAAACTCTGAAATTTCTCGGCCACTTCCCGGCGAAAGTCTGTCAATTTTTCATGACAAGTGCGGAATATAGACTGTTTGGAGCATGCACAATTTGAAGTTCGTCGGAAAATTTCTTGACTTCCAAAATTGCCCACGTTTGGACCACACTTTGACCAAATTCCCGTCCCAAACAAGACTGAGCATGCGCACGAGTGATCAGGAGTACACGGACAGCCACGGTCTGCAGAGCAGGCAGGAAGCCCGAGCCCAGTTTTCCCTAAACTCTGAAATTTCTCGGCCATTTCCCGGCGAAAGTCTGTCAATTTTTCATGACAAGTGCGGAATATAGACTGTTTGGATCATGCAAAATTTGAAGTTCGTCGGAAAATTTCTTGACTTCCAAATTTGCCGACGTTTGGACCACACATTGACCAAATTCCCGTCCCAAACAAGACTGAGCATGCGCACGAGTGATCAGGAGTACACGGACAGCCACGGTCTGCAGAGCAGGCAGGAAGCCCGAGCCCAGTTTTCCCTAAACTCTGAAATTTCTCGGCCACTTCCCGGCGAAAGTCTGTAAATTTTTCATGACAAGTGCGGAATATAGACTGTTTGGAGCATGCACAATTTGAAGTTCGTCGGAAAATTTCTTGACTTCCAAAATTGCCCACGTTTGGACCACACTTTGACCAAATTCCCGTCCCAAACAAGACTGAGCATGCGCACGAGTGATCAGGAGTACACGGACAGCCACGGTCTGCAGAGCAGGCAGGAAGCCCGAGCCCAGTTTTCCCTAAACTCTGAAATTTCTCGGCCATTTCCCGGCGAAAGTCTGTCAATTTTTCATGACAAGTGCGGAATATAGACTGTTTGGAGCATGCAAAATTTGAAGTTCGTCGGAAAATTTCTTGACTTCCAAATTTGCCGACATTTGGACCACACTTTGACCAAATTCCCGTCCCAAACAAGACTGAACATGCGCACGAGTGATCAGGAGTACACGGACAGCCACGGTCTGCAGAGCAGGCACGAAGCCCGAGCCCAGTTTTCCCTAAACTCTGAAATTTCTCGGCCATTTCCCGGCGAAAGTCTGTCAATTTTTCATGACAAGTGCGGAATATAGACTGTTTTGAGCATGCAAAATTTGAAGTTCGTCGGAAAATTTCTTGACTTCCAAATTTGCCGACATTTGGACCACACTTTGACCAAATTCCCGTCCCAAACAAGACTGAACATGCGCACGAGTGATCAGGAGTACACGGACAGCCACGGTCTGCAGAGCAGGCACGAAGCCCGAGCCCAGTTTTCCCTAAACTCTGAAATTTCTCGGCCACTTCCCGGCGAAAGTCTGTAAATTTTTCATGACAAGTGCGGAATATAGACTGTTTGGAGCATGCACAATTTGAAGTTCGTCGGAAAATTTCTTGACTTCCAAAATTGCCCACGTTTGGACCACACTTTGACCAAATTCCCGTCCCAAACAAGACTGAGCATGCGCACGAGTGATCAGGAGTACACGGACAGCCACGGTCTGCAGAGCAGGCAGGAAGCCCGAGCCCAGTTTTCCCTAAACTCTGAAATTTCTCGGCCATTTCCCGGCGAAAGTCTGTCAATTTTTCATGACAAGTGCGGAATATAGACTGTTTGGAGCATGCAAAATTTGAAGTTCGTCGGAAAATTTCTTGACTTCCAAATTTGCCGACATTTGGACCACACTTTGACCAAATTCCCGTCCCAAACAAGACTGAACATGCGCACGAGTGATCAGGAGTACACGGACAGCCACGGTCTGCAGAGCAGGCACGAAGCCCGAGCCCAGTTTTCCCTAAACTCTGAAATTTCTCGGCCATTTCCCGGCGAAAGTCTGTCAATTTTTCATGACAAGTGCGGAATATAGACTGTTTGGAGCATGCAAAATTTGAAGTTCGTCGGAAAATTTCTTGACTTCCAAATTTGCCGACGTTTGGACAACACTTTGACCAAATTCCCGTCCCAAACAAGACTGAGCATGCGCACGAGTGATCAGGAGTACACGGACAGCCACGGTCTGCAGAGCAGGCAGGAAGCCCGAGCCCAGTTTTCCCTAAACTCTGAAATTTCTCGGCCATTTCCCGGCGAAAGTCTGTCAATTTTTCATGACAAGTGCGGAATATAGACTGTTTGGAGCATGCAAAATTTGAAGTTCGTCGGAAAATTTCTTGACTTCCAAATTTGCCGACGTTTGGACCACACTTTGACCAAATTCCCGTCTCAAACAAGACTGAGCATGCGCACGAGTGATCAGGAGTACACGGACAGCCACGGTCTGCAGAGCAGGCAGAAAGCCCGAGCCCAGTTTTCCCTAAACTCTGAAATTTCTCGGCCACTTCCCGGCGAAAGTCTGTCAATTTTTCATGACAAGTGCGGAATATAGACTGTTTGGAGCATGCACAATTTGAAGTTCGTCGGAAAATTTCTTGACTTCCAAATTTGCCGACGTTTGGACCACACTTTGACCAAATTCCCGTCCCAAACAAGACTGAGCATGCGCACGAGTGATCAGGAGTACACAGACAGCCACGGTCTGCAGAGCAGGAGGAAGCCCGAGCCCAGTTTTCCCTAAACTCTGAAATTTCTCGGCCATTTCCCGGCGAAAGTCTGTCAATTTTTCATGACAAGTGCGGAATATAGACTGTTTGGAGCATGCACAATTTGAAGTTCGTCGGAAAATTTCTTGACTTCCAAATTTGCCGACGTTTGGACCACACTTTGACCAAATTCCCGTCCCAAACAAGACTGAGCATGCGCACGAGTGATCAGCAGTACACGGACAGCCACGGTCTGCAGAGCAGGCAGGAAGCCCGAGCCCAGTTTTCCCTAAACTCTGAAATTTCTCGGCCATTTCCCGGCGAAAGTCTGTCAATTTTTCATGACAAGTGCGGAATATAGACTGTTTTGAGCATGCACAATTTGAAGTTCGTCGGAAAATTTCTTGACTTCCAAAATTGCCCACGTTTGGACCACACTTTGACCAAATTCCCGTCCCAAACAAGACTGAGCATGCGCACGAGTGATCAGGAGTACACGGACAGCCACGGTCTGCAGAGCAGGCAGGAAGCCCGAGCCCAGTTTTCCCTAAACTCTGAAATTTCTCGGCCATTTCCCGGCGAAAGTCTGTCAATTTTTCATGACAAGTGCGGAATATAGACTGTTTGGAGCATGCACAATTTGAAGTTCGTCGGAAAATTTCTTGACTTCCAAATTTGCCGACGTTTGGACCACACTTTGACCAAATTCCCGTCCCAAACAAGACTGAGCATGCGCACGAGTGATCAGCAGTACACGGACAGCCACGGTCTGCAGAGCAGGCAGGAAGCCCGAGCCCAGTTTTCCCTAAACTCTGAAATTTCTCGGCCATTTCCCGGCGAAAGTCTGTCAATTTTTCATGACAAGTGCGGAATATAGACTGTTTGGAGCATGCAAAATTTGAAGTTCGTCGGAAAATTTCTTGACTTCCAAATTTGCCGACATTTGGACCACACTTTGACCAAATTCCCGTCCCAAACAAGACTGAACATGCGCACGAGTGATCAGGAATACACGGACAGCCACGGTCTGCAGAGCAGGCACGAAGCCCGAGCCCAGTTTTCCCTAAACTCTGAAATTTCTCGGCCATTTCCCGGCGAAAGTCTGTCAATTTGTCATGACAAGTGCGGAATATAGACTGTTTGGAGCATGCAAAATTTGAAGTTCGTCGGAAAATTTCTTGACTTCCAAATTTGCCGACGTTTGGACCACACTTTGACCAAATTCCCGTCCCAAACAAGACTGAGCATGCGCACGAATGACCAGCAGTACACGGACAGCCACGGTCTGCAGAGCAGGAGGAAGCCCGAGCCCAGTTTTCCCTAAACTCTGAAATTTCTCGGCCATTTCCCGGCGAAAGTCTGTCAATTTTTCATGACAAGTGCGGAATATAGACTGTTTGGAGCATGCACAATTTGAAGTTCGTCGGAAAATTTCTTGACTTCCAAATTTGCCGACGTTTGGACCACACTTCGACCAAATTCCCGTCCCAAACAAGACTGAGCATGCGCACGAGTGATCAGCAGTACACGGACAGCCACGGTCTGCAGAGCAGGCAGGAAGCCCGAGCCCAGTTTTCCCTAAACTCTGAAATTTCTCGGCCATTTCCCGGCGAAAGTCTGTCAATTTTTCATGACAAGTGCGGAATATAGACTGTTTGGAGCATGCAAAATTTGAAGTTCGTCGGAAAATTTCTTGACTTCCAAATTTGCCGACGTTTGGACCACACTTTGACCAAATTCCCGTCCCAAACAAGACTGAGCATGCGCACGAATGACCAGCAGTACACGGACAGCCACGGTCTGCAGAGCAGGAGGAAGCCCGAGCCCAGTTTTCCCTAAACTCTGAAATTTCTCGGCCATTTCCCGGCGAAAGTCTGTCAATTTTTCATGACAAGTGCGGAATATAGACTGTTTGGAGCATGCACAATTTGAAGTTCGTCGGAAAATTTCTTGACTTCCAAATTTGCCGACGTTTGGACCACACTTTGACCAAATTCCCGTCCCAAACAAGACTGAGCATGCGCACGAATGACCAGCAGTACACGGACAGCCACGGTCTGCAGAGCAGGAGGAAGCCCGAGCCCAGTTTTCCCTAAACTCTGAAATTTCTCGGCCATTTCCCGGCGAAAGTCTGTCAATTTTTCATGACAAGTGCGGAATATAGACTGTTTGGAGCATGCACAATTTGAAGTTCGTCGGAAAATTTCTTGACTTCCAAATTTGCCGACGTTTGGACCACACTTCGACCAAATTCCCGTCCCAAACAAGACTGAGCATGCGCACGAGTGATCAGCAGTACACGGACAGCCACGGTCTGCAGAGCAGGCAGGAAGCCCGAGCCCAGTTTTCCCTAAACTCTGAAATTTCTCGGCCATTTCCCGGCGAAAGTCTGTCAATTTTTCATGACAAGTGCGGAATATAGACTGTTTGGAGCATGCAAAATTTGAAGTTCGTCGGAAAATTTCTTGACTTCCAAATTTGCCGACGTTTGGACCACACTTTGACCAAATTCCCGTCCCAAACAAGACTGAGCATGCGCACGAATGACCAGCAGTACACGGACAGCCACGGTCTGCAGAGCAGGAGGAAGCCCGAGCCCAGTTTTCCCTAAACTCTGAAATTTCTCGGCCATTTCCCGGCGAAAGTCTGTCAATTTTTCATGACAAGTGCGGAATATAGACTGTTTGGAGCATGCACAATTTGAAGTTCGTCGGAAAATTTCTTGACTTCCAAATTTGCCGACGTTTGGACCACACTTTGACCAAATTCCCGTCCCAAACAAGACTGAGCATGCGCACGAGTGATCAGCAGTACACGGACAGCCACGGTCTGCAGAGCAGGCAGGAAGCCCGAGCCCAGTTTTCCCTAAACTCTGAAATTTCTCGGCCATTTCCCGGCGAAAGTCTGTCAATTTTTCATGACAAGTGCGGAATATAGACTGTTTGGAGCATGCAAAATTTGAAGTTCGTCGGAAAATTTCTTGACTTCCAAATTTGCCGACATTTGGACCACACTTTGACCAAATTCCCGTCCCAAACAAGACTGAACATGCGCACGAGTGATCAGGAGTACACGGACAGCCACGGTCTGCAGAGCAGGCACGAAGCCCGAGCCCAGTTTTCCCTAAACTCTGAAATTTCTCGGCCATTTCCCGGCGAAAGTCTGTCAATTTTTCATGACAAGTGCGGAATATAGACTGTTTGGAGCATGCAACATTTGAAGTTCGTCGGAAAATTTCTTGACTTCCAAATTTGCCGACGTTTGGACCACACTTTGACCAAATTCCCGTCTCAAACAAGACTGAGCATGCGCACGAGTGATCAGGAGTACACGGACAGCCACGGTCTGCAGAGCAGGCAGAAAGCCCGAGCCCAGTTTTCCCTAAACTCTGAAATTTCTCGGCCACTTCCCGGCGAAAGTCTGTCAATTTTTCATGACAAGTGCGGAATATAGACTGTTTGGAGCATGCACAATTTGAAGTTCGTCGGAAAATTTCTTGACTTCCAAATTTGCCGACGTTTGGACCACACTTTGACCAAATTCCCGTCCCAAACAAGACTGAGCATGCGCACGAGTGATCAGGAGTACACAGACAGCCACGGTCTGCAGAGCAGGAGGAAGCCCGAGCCCAGTTTTCCCTAAACTCTGAAATTTCTCGGCCATTTCCCGGCGAAAGTCTGTCAATTTTTCATGACAAGTGCGGAATATAGACTGTTTGGAGCATGCAAAATTTGAAGTTCGTCGGAAAATTTCTTGACTTCCAAATTTGCCGACGTTTGGACCACACTTTGACCAAATTCCCGTCCCAAACAAGACTGAGCATGCGCACGAATGACCAGCAGTACACGGACAGCCACGGTCTGCAGAGCAGGAGGAAGCCCGAGCCCAGTTTTCCCTAAACTCTGAAATTTCTCGGCCATTTCCCGGCGAAAGTCTGTCAATTTTTCATGACAAGTGCGGAATATAGACTGTTTGGAGCATGCACAATTTGAAGTTCGTCGGAAAATTTCTTGACTTCCAAATTTGCCGACGTTTGGACCACACTTTGACCAAATTCCCGTCCCAAACAAGACTGAGCATGCGCACGAGTGATCAGCAGTACACGGACAGCCACGGTCTGCAGAGCAGGCAGGAAGCCCGAGCCCAGTTTTCCCTAAACTCTGAAATTTCTCGGCCATTTCCCGGCGAAAGTCTGTCAATTTTTCATGACAAGTGCGGAATATAGACTGTTTGGAGCATGCAAAATTTGAAGTTCGTCGGAAAATTTCTTGACTTCCAAATTTGCCGACGTTTGGACCACACTTTGACCAAATTCCCGTCCCAAACAAGACTGAGCATGCGCACGAATGACCAGCAGTACACGGACAGCCACGGTCTGCAGAGCAGGAGGAAGCCCGAGCCCAGTTTTCCCTAAACTCTGAAATTTCTCGGCCATTTCCCGGCGAAAGTCTGTCAATTTTTCATGACAAGTGCGGAATATAGACTGTTTGGAGCATGCACAATTTGAAGTTCGTCGGAAAATTTCTTGACTTCCAAATTTGCCGACGTTTGGACCACACTTTGACCAAATTCCCGTCCCAAACAAGACTGAGCATGCGCACGAGTGATCAGCAGTACACGGACAGCCACGGTCTGCAGAGCAGGCAGGAAGCCCGAGCCCAGTTTTCCCTAAACTCTGAAATTTCTCGGCCATTTCCCGGCGAAAGTCTGTCAATTTTTCATGACAAGTGCGGAATATAGACTGTTTGGAGCATGCAAAATTTGAAGTTCGTCGGAAAATTTCTTGACTTCCAAATTTGCCGACATTTGGACCACACTTTGACCAAATTCCCGTCCCAAACAAGACTGAACATGCGCACGAGTGATCAGGAGTACACGGACAGCCACGGTCTGCAGAGCAGGCACGAAGCCCGAGCCCAGTTTTCCCTAAACTCTGAAATTTCTCGGCCATTTCCCGGCGAAAGTCTGTCAATTTTTCATGACAAGTGCGGAATATAGACTGTTTGGAGCATGCAACATTTGAAGTTCGTCGGAAAATTTCTTGACTTCCAAATTTGCCGACGTTTGGACCACACTTTGACCAAATTCCCGTCTCAAACAAGACTGAGCATGCGCACGAGTGATCAGGAGTACACGGACAGCCACGGTCTGCAGAGCAGGCAGAAAGCCCGAGCCCAGTTTTCCCTAAACTCTGAAATTTCTCGGCCACTTCCCGGCGAAAGTCTGTCAATTTTTCATGACAAGTGCGGAATATAGACTGTTTGGAGCATGCACAATTTGAAGTTCGTCGGAAAATTTCTTGACTTCCAAATTTGCCGACGTTTGGACCACACTTTGACCAAATTCCCGTCCCAAACAAGACTGAGCATGCGCACGAGTGATCAGGAGTACACAGACAGCCACGGTCTGCAGAGCAGGAGGAAGCCCGAGCCCAGTTTTCCCTAAACTCTGAAATTTCTCGGCCATTTCCCGGCGAAAGTCTGTCAATTTTTCATGACAAGTGCGGAATATAGACTGTTTGGAGCATTCAAAATTTGAAGTTCGTCGGAAAATTTCTTGACTTCCAAATTTGCCGACGTTTGGACCACACTTTGACCAAATTCCCGTCCCAAACAAGACTGAGCATGCGCACGAATGACCAGCAGTACACGGACAGCCACGGTCTGCAGAGCAGGAGGAAGCCCGAGCCCAGTTTTCCCTAAACTCTGAAATTTCTCGGCCATTTCCCGGCGAAAGTCTGTCAATTTTTCATGACAAGTGCGGAATATAGACTGTTTGGAGCATGCACAATTTGAAGTTCGTCGGAAAATTTCTTGACTTCCAAATTTGCCGACGTTTGGACCACACTTTGACCAAATTCCCGTCCCAAACAAGACTGAGCATGCGCACGAGTGATCAGCAGTACACGGACAGCCACGGTCTGCAGAGCAGGCAGGAAGCCCGAGCCCAGTTTTCCCTAAACTCTGGAATTTCTCGGCCATTTCCCGGCGAAAGTCTGTCAATTTTTCATGACAAGTGCGGAATATAGACTGTTTGGAGCATGCAAAATTTGAAGTTCGTCGGAAAATTTCTTGACTTCCAAATTTGCCGACATTTGGACCACACTTTGACCAAATTCCCGTCCCAAACAAGACTGAACATGCGCACGAGTGATCAGGAATACACGGACAGCCACGGTCTGCAGAGCAGGCACGAAGCCCGAGCCCAGTTTTCCCTAAACTCTGAAATTTCTCGGCCATTTCCCGGCGAAAGTCTGTCAATTTGTCATGACAAGTGCGGAATATAGACTGTTTGGAGCATGCAAAATTTGAAGTTCGTCGGAAAATTTCTTGACTTCCAAATTTGCCGACGTTTGGACCACACTTTGACCAAATTCCCGTCCCAAACAAGACTGAGCATGCGCACGAATGACCAGCAGTACACGGACAGCCACGGTCTGCAGAGCAGGCAGGAAGCCCGAGCCCAGTTTTCCCTAAACTCTGAAATTTCTCGGCCATTTCCCGGCGAAAGTCTGTCAATTTTTCATGACAAGTGCGGAATATAGACTGTTTGGAGCATGCAAAATTTGAAGTTCGTCGGAAAATTTCTTGACTTCCAAATTTGCCGACGTTTGGACCACACTTTGACCAAATTCCCGTCCCAAACAAGACTGAACATGCGCACGAGTGATCAGGAGTACACGGACAGCCACGGTCTGCAGAGCAGGCAGGAAGCCCGAGCCCAGTTTTCCCTAAACTCTGAAATTTCTCGGCCATTTCCCGGCGAAAGTCTGTCAATTTTTCATGACAAGTGCGGAATATAGACTGTTTGGAGCATGCAAAATTTGAAGTTCGTCGGAAAATTTCTTGACTTCCAAATTTGCCGACGTTTGGACCACACTTTGACCAAATTCCCGTCCCAAACAAGACTGAGCATGCGCACGAGTGATCAGCAGTACACGGACAGCCACGGTCTGCAGAGCAGGCAGGAAGCCCGAGCCCAGTTTTCCCTAAACTCTGAAATTTCTCGGCCATTTCCCGGCGAAAGTCTGTCAATTTTTCATGACAAGTGCGGAATATAGACTGTTTGGAGCATGCAAAATTTGAAGTTCGTCGGAAAATTTCTTGACTTCCAAATTTGCCGACGTTTGGACCACACATTGACCAAATTCCCGTCCCAAACAAGACTGAACATGCGCACGAGTGATCAGGAGTACACGGACAGCCACGGTCTGCAGAGCAGGCAGGAAGCCCGAGCCCAGTTTTCCCTAAACTCTGAAATTTCTCGGCCATTTCCCGGCGAAAGTCTGTCAATTTTTCATGACAAGTGCGGAATATAGACTGTTTGGAGCATGCAAAATTTGAAGTTCGTCGAAAAATTTATTGACTTCCAAATTTGCCGACGTTTGGACCACACTTTGACCAAATTCCCGTCCCAAACAAGACTGAGCATGCGCACGAGTGATCAGGAGTACACGGACAGCCACGGTCTGCAGAGCAGGCAGGAAGCCCGAGCCCAGTTTTCCCTAAACT
Organism: Henricia sp. BOLD:AAB3569; assembly: GCA_037783545.1. NCBI lineage: Eukaryota > Metazoa > Echinodermata > Asteroidea > Spinulosida > Echinasteridae > Henricia > Henricia sp. BOLD:AAB3569. The sequence continues at coordinate 1,344,393 of JBBELK010000071.1, read as the reverse complement.
CTGAAATTTCTCGGCCATTTCCCGGCGAAAGTCTGTCAATTTGTCATGACAAGTGCGGAATATAGACTGTTTGGAGCATGCAAAATTTGAAGTTCGTCGGAAAATTTCTTGACTTCCAAATTTGCCGACGTTTGGACCACACTTTGACCAAATTCCCGTCCCAAACAAGACTGAGCATGCGCACGAATGACCAGCAGTACACGGACAGCCACGGTCTGCAGAGCAGGCAGGAAGCCCGAGCCCAGTTTTCCCTAAACTCTGAAATTTCTCGGCCATTTCCCGGCGAAAGTCTGTCAATTTTTCATGACAAGTGCGGAATATAGACTGTTTGGAGCATGCAAAATTTGAAGTTCGTCGGAAAATTTCTTGACTTCCAAATTTGCCGACGTTTGGACCACACTTTGACCAAATTCCCGTCCCAAACAAGACTGAACATGCGCACGAGTGATCAGGAGTACACGGACAGCCACGGTCTGCAGAGCAGGCAGGAAGCCCGAGCCCAGTTTTCCCTAAACTCTGAAATTTCTCGGCCATTTCCCGGCGAAAGTCTGTCAATTTTTCATGACAAGTGCGGAATATAGACTGTTTGGAGCATGCAAAATTTGAAGTTCGTCGGAAAATTTCTTGACTTCCAAATTTGCCGACGTTTGGACCACACTTTGACCAAATTCCCGTCCCAAACAAGACTGAGCATGCGCACGAGTGATCAGCAGTACACGGACAGCCACGGTCTGCAGAGCAGGCAGGAAGCCCGAGCCCAGTTTTCCCTAAACTCTGAAATTTCTCGGCCATTTCCCGGCGAAAGTCTGTCAATTTTTCATGACAAGTGCGGAATATAGACTGTTTGGAGCATGCAAAATTTGAAGTTCGTCGGAAAATTTCTTGACTTCCAAATTTGCCGACGTTTGGACCACACATTGACCAAATTCCCGTCCCAAACAAGACTGAACATGCGCACGAGTGATCAGGAGTACACGGACAGCCACGGTCTGCAGAGCAGGCAGGAAGCCCGAGCCCAGTTTTCCCTAAACTCTGAAATTTCTCGGCCATTTCCCGGCGAAAGTCTGTCAATTTTTCATGACAAGTGCGGAATATAGACTGTTTGGAGCATGCAAAATTTGAAGTTCGTCGAAAAATTTATTGACTTCCAAATTTGCCGACGTTTGGACCACACTTTGACCAAATTCCCGTCCCAAACAAGACTGAGCATGCGCACGAGTGATCAGGAGTACACGGACAGCCACGGTCTGCAGAGCAGGCAGGAAGCCCGAGCCCAGTTTTCCCTAAACTCTGAAATTTCTCGGCCATTTCCCGGCGAAAGTCTGTCAATTTTTCATGACAAGTGCGGAATATAGACTGTTTGGAGCATGCACAATTTGAAGTTCGTCGGAAAATTTCTTGACTTCCAAATTTGCCGACGTTTGGACCACACTTTGACCAAATTCCCGTCCCAAACAAGACTGAGCATGCGCACGAGTGATCAGGAGTACACGGACAGCCACGGTCTGCAGAGCAGGCAGGAAGCCCGAGCCCAGTTTTCCCTAAACTCTGAAATTTCCCGGCGAAAGTCTGTCAATTTTTAATGACAAGTGCGGAATATAGACTGTTTGGAGCATGCACAATTTGAAGTTCGTCGGAAATTTCTTGACTTCCAAATTTGCCGACGTTTGGACCACACTTTGACCAAATTCCCGTCCCAAACAAGACTGAGCATGCGCACGAGTGATCAGGAGTACACGGACAGCCACGGTCTGCAGAGCAGGCAGGAAGCCCGAGCCCAGTTTTCCCTAAACTCTGAAATTTCTCGGCCATTTCCCGGCGGAAGTCTGTCAATTTTTCATGACAAGTGCGGAATATAGACTGTTTGGAGCATGCAAAATTTGAAGTTCGTCGGAAAATTTCTTGACTTCCAAATTTGCCGACGTTTGGACCACACTTTGACCAAATTCCCGTCCCAAACAAGACTGAGCATGCGCACGAGTGATCAGGAGTACACGGACAGCCACGGTCTGCAGAGCAGGCAGGAAGCCCGAGCCCAGTTTTCCCTAAACTCTGAAATTTCTCGGCCATTTCCCGGCGAAAGTCTGTCAATTGTTCATGACAAGTGCGGAATATAGACTGTTTGGAGCATGCAAAATTTGAAGTCCGTCGTAAAATTTCTTGACTTCCAAATTTGCCGACGTTTGGACCACACTTTGACCAAATTCCCGTCCCAAACAAGACTGAGCATGCGCACAAGTGATCAGGAGTACACGGACAGCCACGGTCTGCAGAGCAGGCAGGAAGCCCGAGCCCAGTTTTCCCTAAACTCTGAAATTTCTCGGCCATTTCCCGGCGAAAGTCTGTCAATTTTTCATGACAAGTGCGGAATATAGACTGTTTGGAGCATGCAAAATTTGAAGTCCGTCGTAAAATTTCTTGACTTCCAAATTTGCCGACGTTTGGACCACACTTTGACCAAATTCCCGTCCCAAACAAGACTGAGCATGCGCAAAAGTGATCAGGAGTACACGGACAGCCACGGTCTGCAAAGCAGGCAGAAAGCCCGAGCCCAGTTTTCCCTAAACTCTGAAATTTCTCGGCCATTTCCCGGCGAAAGTCTGTCAATTTTTCATGACAAGTGCGGAATATAGACTGTTTGGAGCATGCACAATTTGAAGTTCGTCGGAAAATTTCTTGACTTCCAAATTTGCCGACGTTTGGACCACACTTTGACCAAATTCCCGTCCCAAACAAGACTGAGCATGCGCACGAGTGATCAGGAGTACACGGACAGCCACGGTCTGCAGAGCAGGCAGGAAGCCCGAGCCCAGTTTTCCCTAAACTCTGAAATTTCTCGGCCATTTCCCGGCGAAAGTCTGTCAATTTTTCATGACAAGTGCGGAATATAGACTGTTTGGAGCATGCAAAATTTGAAGTTCGTCGGAAAATTTCTTGACTTCCAAATTTGCCGACGTTTGGACCACACTTTGACCAAATTCCCGTCCCAAACAAGACTGAACATGCGCACCAGTGTTCAGGAGTACACGGACAGCCACGGTCTGCAGAGCAGGCAGGAAGCCCGAGCCCAGTTTTCCCTAAACTCTGAAATTTCTCGGCCATTTCCCGGCGAAAGTCTGTCAATTTTTCATGACAAGTGCGGAATATAGACTGTTTGGAGCATGCAAAATTTGAAGTTCGTCGGAAAATTTATTGACTTCCAAATTTGCGGACGTTTGGACCACACTTTGACCAAATTCCCGTCCCAAACAAGACTGAGCATGCGCACGAGTTATCAGGAGTACACGGACAGCCACGGTCTGCAGAGCAGGCAGGAAGCCCGAGGCCAGTTTTCCCTAAACTCTGAAATTTCTCGGCCATTTCCCGGCGAATGTCTGTCAATTTTTCATGACAAGTGCGGAATATAGACTGTTTGGAGCATGCAAAATTTGAAGTTCGTCGGAAAATTTCTTGACTTCCAAATTTGCCGACGTTTGGACCACACTTTGACCAAATTCCCGTCTCAAACAAGACTGAGCAAGCGCACGAGTGATCAGCAGTACACGGACAACCACGGTCTGCAGAGCAGGCAGGAAGCCCGAGCCCAGTTTTCCCTAAACTCTGAAATTTCTCGGCCATTTCCCGGCGAAAGTCTGTCAATTTTTCATGACAAGTGCGGAATATAGACTGTTTGGAGCATGCAAAAATTTGAAGTCCGTCGTAAAATTTCTTGACTTCCAAATTTGCCGACGTTTGGACCACACTTTGACCAAATTCCCGTCCCAAACAAGACTGAACATGCGCACCAGTGTTCAGGAGTACACGGACAGCCACGGTCTGCAGAGCAGGCAGGAAGCCCGAGCCCAGTTTTCCCTAAACTCTGAAATTTCTCGGCCATTTCCCGGCGAAAGTCTGTCAATTTTTCATGACAAGTGCGGAATATAGACTGTTTGGAGCATGCAAAATTTGAAGTTCGTCGGAAAATTTCTTGACTTCCAAATTTGCGGACGTTTGGACCACACTTTGACCAAATTCCCGTCCCAAACAAGACTGAGCATGCGCACGAGTTATCAGGAGTACACGGACAGCCACGGTCTGCAGAGCAGGCAGGAAGCCCGAGGCCAGTTTTCCCTAAACTCTGAAATTTCTCGGCCATTTCCCGGCGAAAGTCTGTCAATTTTTCATGACAAGTGCGGAATATAGACTGTTTGGAGCATGCAAAATTTGAAGTTCGTCGGAAAATTTCTTGACTTCCAAATTTGCCGACGTTTGGACCACACTTTGACCAAATTCCCGTCCCAAACAAGACTGAGCATGCGCACGAGTGATCAGCAGTACACGGACAACCACGGTCTGCAGAGCAGGCAGGAAGCCCGAGCCCAGTTTTCCCTAAACTCTGAAATTTCTCGGCCATTTCCCGGCGAAAGTCTGTCAATTTTTCATGACAAGTGCGGAATATAGACTGTTTGGAGCATGCAAAAATTTGAAGTCCGTCGTAAAATTTCTTGACTTCCAAATTTGCCGACGTTTGGACCACACTTTGACCAAATTCCCGTCCCAAACAAGACTGAGCATGCGCACAAGTGATCAGGAGTACACGGACAGCCACGGTCTGCAGAGCAGGCAGGAAGCCCGAGCCCAGTTTTCCCTAAACTCTGAAATTTCTCGGCCATTTCCCGGCGAAAGTCTGTCAATTTTTCATGACAAGTGCGGAATATAGACTGTTTGGAGCATGCACAATTTGAAGTTCGTCGGAAAATTTCTTGACTTCCAAATTTGCCGACGTTTGGACCACACTTTGACCAAATTCCCGTCCCAAACAAGACTGAGCATGCGCACGAGTGATCAGGAGTACACGGACAGCCACGGTCTGCAGAGCAGGCAGGAAGCCCGAGCCCAGTTTTCCCTAAACTCTGAAATTTCTCGGCCATTTCCCGGCGAAAGTCTGTCAATTTTTCATGACAAGTGCGGAATATAGACTGTTTGGAGCATGCAAAATTTGAAGTTCGTCGGAAAATTTCTTGACTTCCAAATTTGCGGACGTTTGGACCACACTTTGACCAAATTCCCGTCCCAAACAAGACTGAACATGCGCACGAGTGATCAGGAGTACACGGACAGCCACGGTCTGCAGAGCAGGCAGGAAGCCCGAGCCCAGTTTTCCCTAAACTCTGAAATTTCGCGGCCATTTCCCGGCGAAAGTCTGTCAATTTTTCATGACAAGTGCGGAATATAGACTGTTTGGAGCATGCAAAATTTGAAGTTCTTCGGAAAATTTATTGACTTCCAAATTTGCCGACGTTTGGACCACACTTTGACCAAATTCCCGTCCCAAACAAGACTGAGCATGCGCACGAGTGATCAGAAGTACACGGACAGCCACGGTCTGCAGAGCAGGCAGGAAGCCCGAGCCCAGTTTTCCCTAAACTCTGAAATTTCTAGGCCATTTCCCGGCGAAAGTCTGTCAATTTTTCATGACAAGTGCGGAATATAGACTGTTTGGAGCATGCAAAATTTGAAGTTCGTCGGAAAATTTCTTGACTTCCAAATTTGCCGACGTTTGGACCACACTTTGACCAAATTCCCGTCCCAAACAAGACTGAGCATGCGCACGAGTGATCAGGAGTACACGGACAGCCACGGTCTGCAGAGCAGGCAGGAAGCCCGAGCCCAGTTTTCCCTAAACTCTGAAATTTCTCGGCCATTTCCTGGCGAAAGTCTGTCAATTTTTCATGACAAGTGCGGAATATAGACTGTTTGGAGCATGCAAAATTTGAAGTCCGTCGTAAAATTTCTTGACTTCCAAATTTGCCGACGTTTGGACCACACTTTGACCAAATTCCCGTCCCAAACAAGACTGAGCATGCGCACGAGTGATCAGGAGTACACGGACAGCCACGGTCTGCAGAGCAGGCAGGAAGCCCGAGCCCAGTTTTCCCTAAACTCTGAAATTTCTCGGCCATTTCCCGGCGAAAGTCTGTCAATTTTTCATGACAAGTGCGGAATATAGACTGTTTGGAGCATGCACAATTTGAAGTTCGTCGGAAAATGTCTTGACTTCCAAATTTGCCGACGTTTGGACCACACTTTGACCAAATTCCCGTCCCAAACAAGACTGAGCATGCGCACGAGTGATCAGCAGTACACGGACAGCCACGGTCTGCAGAGCAGGCAGGAAGCCCGAGCCCAGTTTTCCCTAAACTCTGAAATTTCTCGGCCATTTCCCGGCGAAAGTCTGTCAATTTTTCATGACAAGTGCGGAATATAGACTGTTTGGAGCATGCAAAATTTGAAGTTCGTCGGAAAATTTCTTGACTTCCAAATTTGCCGACGTTTGGACCACACTTTGACCAAATTCCCGTCCCAAACAAGACTGAGCATGCGCACGAGTGATCAGGAGTACACGGACAGCCACGGTCTGCAGAGCAGGCAGGAAGCCCGAGCCCAGTTTTCCCTAAACTCTGAAATTTCTCGGCCATTTCCTGGCGAAAGTCTGTCAATTTTTCATGACAAGTGCGGAATATAGACTGTTTGGAGCATGCAAAATTTGAAGTCCGTCGTAAAATTTCTTGACTTCCAAATTTGCCGACGTTTGGACCACACTTTGACCAAATTCCCGTCCCAAACAAGACTGAGCATGCGCACGAGTGATCAGGAGTACACGGACAGCCACGGTCTGCAGAGCAGGCAGGAAGCCCGAGCCCAGTTTTCCCTAAACTCTGAAATTTCTCGGCCATTTCCCGGCGAAAGTCTGTCAATTTTTCATGACAAGTGCGGAATATAGACTGTTTGGAGCATGCACAATTTGAAGTTCGTCGGAAAATGTCTTGACTTCCAAATTTGCCGACGTTTGGACCACACTTTGACCAAATTCCCGTCCCAAACAAGACTGAGCATGCGCACGAGTGATCAGCAGTACACGGACAGCCACGGTCTGCAGAGCAGGCAGGAAGCCCGAGCCCAGTTTTCCCTAAACTCTGAAATTTCTCGGCCATTTCCCGGCGAAAGTCTGTCAATTTTTCATGACAAGTGCGGAATATAGACTGTTTGGAGCATGCAAAATTTGAAGTTCGTCGGAAAATTTCTTGACTTCCAAATTTGCCGACGTTTGGACCACACTTTGACCAAATTCCCGTCCCAAACAAGACTGAACATGCGCACCAGTGTTCAGGAGTACACGGACAGCCACGGTCTGCAGAGCAGGCAGGAAGCCCGAGCCTAGTTTTCCCTAAACTCTGAAATTTCTCGGCCATTTCCCGGCGAAAGTCTGTCAATTTTTCATGACAAGTGCGGAATATAGACTGTTTGGAGCATGCAAAATTTGAAGTTCGTCGGAAAATTTCTTGACTTTCAAATTTGCGGACGTTTGGACCACACTTTGACCAAATTCCCGTCCCAAACAAGTTGAACATGCGCACGAGTGATCAGGAGTACACGGACAGCCACGGTCTGCAGAGCAGGCAGGAAGCCCGAGCCCAGTTTTCCCTAAACTCTGAAATTTCTCGGCCATTTCCCGGCGAAAGTCTGTCAATTTTTCATGACAAGTGCGGAATATAGACTGTTTGGAGCATGCAAAATTTGAAGTTCGTCGGAAAATGTCTTGACTTCCAAATTTGCCGACGTTTGGACCACACTTTGACCAAATTCCCGTCCCAAACAAGACTGAACATGCGCACCAGTGTTCAGGAGTACACGGACAGCCACGGTCTGCAGAGCAGGCAGGAAGCCCGAGCCCAGTTTTCCCTAAACTCTGAAATTTATCGGCCATTTCCCGGCGAAAGTCTGTCAATTTTTCATGACAAGTGCGGAATATAGACTGTTTGGAGCATGCACAATTTGAAGTTCGTCGGAAAATGTCTTGACTTCCAAATTTGCCGACGTTTGGACCACACTTTGACCAAATTCCCGTCCCAAACAAGACTGAGCATGCGCACGAGTGATCAGCAGTACACGGACAGCCACGGTCTGCAGAGCAGGCAGGAAGCCCGAGCCCAGTTTTCCCTAAACTCTGAAATTTCTCGGCCATTTCCCGGCGAAAGTCTGTCAATTTTTCATGACAAGTGCGGAATATAGACTGTTTGGAGCATGCAAAATTTGAAGTTCGTCGGAAAATTTCTTGACTTCCAAATTTGCCGACGTTTGGACCACACTTTGACCAAATTCCCGTCCCAAACAAGACTGAACATGCGCACCAGTGTTCAGGAGTACACGGACAGCCACGGTCTGCAGAGCAGGCAGGAAGCCCGAGCCTAGTTTTCCCTAAACTCTGAAATTTTTCGGCCATTTCCCGGCGAAAGTCTGTCAATTTTTCATGACAAGTGCGGAATATAGACTGTTTGGAGCATGCAAAATTTGAAGTTCGTCGGAAAATGTCTTGACTTTCAAATTTGCGGACGTTTGGACCACACTTTGACCAAATTCCCGTCCCAAACAAGTTGAACATGCGCACGAGTGATCAGGAGTACACGGACAGCCACGGTCTGCAGAGCAGGCAGGAAGCCCGAGCCCAGTTTTCCCTAAACTCTGAAATTTATCGGCCATTTCCCGGCGAAAGTCTGTCAATTTTTCATGACAAGTGCGGAATATAGACTGTTTGGAGCATGCAAAATTTGAAGTTCGTCGGAAAATTTCTTGACTTCCAAATTTGCCGACGTTTGGACCACACTTTGACCAAATTCCCGTCCCAAACAAGACTGAACATGCGCACCAGTGTTCAGGAGTACACGGACAGCCACGGTCTGCAGAGCAGGCAGGAAGCCCGAGCCCAGTTTTCCCTAAACTCTGAAATTTATCGGCCATTTCCCGGCGAAAGTCTGTCAATTTTTCATGACAAGTGCGGAATATAGACTGTTTGGAGCATGCAAAATTTGAAGTTCGTCGGAAAATGTCTTGACTTCCAAATTTGCGGACGTTTGGACCACACTTTGACCAAATTCCCGTCCCAAACAAGTTGAACATGCGCACGAGTGATCAGGAGTACACGGACAGCCACGGTCTGCAGAGCAGGCAGGAAGCCCGAGCCCAGTTTTCCCTAAACTCTGAAATTTCTCGGCCATTTCCCGGCGAAAGTCTGTCAATTTTTCATGACAAGTGCGGAATATAGACTGTTTGGAGCATGCAAAATTTGAAGTTCGTCGGAAAATTTCTTGACTTCCAAATTTGCCGACGTTTGGACCACACTTTGACCAAATTCCCGTCCCAAACAAGACTGAGCATGCGCACGAGTTATCAGGAGTACACGGACAGCCACGGTCTGCAGAGCAGGCAGGAAGCCCGAGCCCAGTTTTCCCTAAACTCTGAAATTTCTCGGCCATTTCCCGGCGAAAGTCTGTCAATTTTTCATGACAAGTGCGGAATATAGACTGTTTGGAGCATGCAAAATTTGAAGTTCGTCAGAAAATTTCTTGACTTCCAAATTTGCCGACGTTTGGACCACACTTTGACCAAATTCCCGTCCCAAACAAGACTGAGCATGCGCACGAGTGATCAGCAGTACACGGACAGCCACGGTCTGCAGAGCAGGCAGGAAGCCCGAGCCCAGTTTTCCCTAAACTCTGAAATTTCTCGGCCATTTCCCGGCGAAAGTCTGTCAATTTTTCATGACAAGTGCGGAATATAGACTGTTTGGAGCATGCACAATTTGAAGTTCGTCGGAAAATGTCTTGACTTCCAAATTTGCCGACGTTTGGACCACACTTTGACCAAATTCCCGTCCCAAACAAGACTGAGCATGCGCACGAGTGATCAGCAGTACACGGACAGCCACGGTCTGCAGAGCAGGCAGGAAGCCCGAGCCCAGTTTTCCCTAAACTCTGAAATTTCTCGGCCATTTCCCGGCGAAAGTCTGTCAATTTTTCATGACAAGTGCGGAATATAGACTGTTTGGAGCATGCAAAATTTGAAGTTCGTCGGAAAATTTCTTGACTTCCAAATTTGCCGACGTTTGGACCACACTTTGACCAAATTCCCGTCCCAAACAAGACTGAACATGCGCACCAGTGTTCAGGAGTACACGGACAGCCACGGTCTGCAGAGCAGGCAGGAAGCCCGAGCCTAGTTTTCCCTAAACTCTGAAATTTTTCGGCCATTTCCCGGCGAAAGTCTGTCAATTTTTAATGACAAGTGCGGAATATAGACTGTTTGGAGCATGCAAAATTTGAAGTTCGTCGGAAAATGTCTTGACTTTCAAATTTGCGGACGTTTGGACCACACTTTGACCAAATTCCCGTCCCAAACAAGTTGAACATGCGCACGAGTGATCAGGAGTACACGGACAGCCACGGTCTGCAGAGCAGGCAGGAAGCCCGAGCCCAGTTTTCCCTAAACTCTGAAATTTCTCGGCCATTTCCCGGCGAAAGTCTGTCAATTTTTCATGACAAGTGCGGAATATAGACTGTTTGGAGCATGCAAAATTTGAAGTTCGTCGGAAAATTTCTTGACTTCCAAATTTGCCGACGTTTGGACCACACTTTGACCAAATTCCCGTCCCAAACAAGACTGAACATGCGCACCAGTGTTCAGGAGTACACGGACAGCCACGGTCTGCAGAGCAGGCAGGAAGCCCGAGCCCAGTTTTCCCTAAACTCTGAAATTTATCGGCCATTTCCCGGCGAAAGTCTGTCAATTTTTCATGACAAGTGCGGAATATAGACTGTTTGGAGCATGCAAAATTTGAAGTTCGTCGGAAAATGTCTTGACTTCCAAATTTGCGGACGTTTGGACCACACTTTGACCAAATTCCCGTCCCAAACAAGTTGAACATGCGCACGAGTGATCAGGAGTACACGGACAGCCACGGTCTGCAGAGCAGGCAGGAAGCCCGAGCCCAGTTTTCCCTAAACTCTGAAATTTCTCGGCCATTTCCCGGCGAAAGTCTGTCAATTTTTCATGACAAGTGCGGAATATAGACTGTTTGGAGCATGCAAAATTTGAAGTTCGTCGGAAAATTTCTTGACTTCCAAATTTGCCGACGTTTGGACCACACTTTGACCAAATTCCCGTCCCAAACAAGACTGAGCATGCGCACGAGTTATCAGGAGTACACGGACAGCCACGGTCTGCAGAGCAGGCAGGAAGCCCGAGCCCAGTTTTCCCTAAACTCTGAAATTTCTCGGCCATTTCCCGGCGAAAGTCTGTCAATTTTTCATGACAAGTGCGGAATATAGACTGTTTGGAGCATGCAAAATTTGAAGTTCGTCAGAAAATTTCTTGACTTCCAAATTTGCCGACGTTTGGACCACACTTTGACCAAATTCCCGTCCCAAACAAGACTGAGCATGCGCACGAGTGATCAGCAGTACACGGACAGCCACGGTCTGCAGAGCAGGCAGGAAGCCCGAGCCCAGTTTTCCCTAAACTCTGAAATTTCTCGGCCATTTCCCGGCGAAAGTCTGTCAATTTTTCATGACAAGTGCGGAATATAGACTGTTTGGAGCATGCAAAATTTGAAGTTCGTCGGAAAATTTCTTGACTTCCAAATTTGCCGACGTTTGGACCACACTTTGACCAAATTCCCGTCCCAAACAAGACTGAGCATGCGCACGAGTGATCAGCAGTACACGGACAGCCACGGTCTGCAGAGCAGGCAGGAAGCCCGAGCCCAGTTTTCCCTAAACTCTGAAATTTCTCGGCCATTTCCCGGCGAAAGTCTGTCAATTTTTCATGACAAGTGCGGAATATAGACTGTTTGGAGCATGCAAAATTTGAAGTTCGTCGGAAAATTTCTTGACTTCCAAATTTGCCGACGTTTGGACCACACTTTGACCAAATTCCCGTCCCAAACAAGACTGAACATGCGCACCAGTGTTCAGAAGTACACGGACAGCCACGGTCTGCAGAGCAGGCAGGAAGCCCGAGCCCAGTTTTCCCTAAACTCTGAAATTTCTCGGCCATTTCCCGGCGAAAGTCTGTCAATTTTTCATGACAAGTGCGGAATATAGACTGTTTGGAGCATGCAAAATTTGAAGTTCGTCGGAAAATGTCTTGACTTCCAAATTTGCGGACGTTTGGACCACACTTTGACCAAATTCCCGTCCCAAACAAGATGAACATGCGCACGAGTGATCAGGAGTACACGGACAGCCACGGTCTGCAGAGCAGGCAGGAAGCCCGAGCCCAGTTTTCCCTAAACTCTGAAATTTCTCGGCCATTTCCCGGCGAAAGTCTGTCAATTTTTCATGACAAGTGCGGAATATAGACTGTTTGGAGCATGCAAAATTTGAAGTTCGTCGGAAAATTTCTTGACTTCCAAATTTGCCGACGTTTGGACCACACTTTGACCAAATTCCCGTCCCAAACAAGACTGAGCATGCGCACGAGTGATCAGCAGTACACGGACAGCCACGGTCTGCAGAGCAGGCAGGAAGCCCGAGCCCAGTTTTCCCTAAACTCTGAAATTTCTCGGCCATTTCCCGGCGAAAGTCTGTCAATTTTTCATGACAAGTGCGGAATATAGACTGTTTAGAGCATGCAAAATTTGAAGTTCGTCGGAAAATTTCTTGACTTCCAAATTTGCCGACGTTTGGACCACACTTTGACCAAATTCCCGTCCCAAACAAGACTGAGCATGCGCACGAGTGATCAGGAGTACACGGACAGCCACGGTCTGCAGAGCAGGCAGGAAGCCCGAGCCCAGTTTTCCCTAAACTCTGAAATTTATCGGCCATTTCCCGGCGAAAGTCTGTCAATTTTTCATGACAAGTGCGGAATATAGACTGTTTGGAGCATGCAAAATTTGAAGTTCGTCGGAAAATTTCTTGACTTCCAAATTTTCCGACGTTTGGACCACACTTTGACCAAATTCCCGTCCCAAACAAGACTGCGCATGTGCACGAGTGATCAGCAGTACACGGACAGCCACGGTCTGCAGAGCAGGCAGGAAGCCCGAGCCCAGTTTTCCCTAAACTCTGAAATTTCTCGGCCATTTCCCGGCGAAAGTCTGTCAATTTTTCATGACAAGTGCGGAATATAGACTGTTTGGAGCATGCAAAATTTGAAGTTCGTCGGAAAATTTCTTGACTTCCAAATTTGCCGACGTTTGGACCACACTTTGACCAAATTTCCGTCCCAAACAAGACTGAGCATGCGCACGAGTGATCAGGAGTACACGGACAGCCACGGTCTGCAGAGCAGGCAGGAAGCCCGAGCCCAGTTTTCCCTAAACTCTGAAATTCATCGGCCATTTCCCGGCGAAAGTCTGTCAATTTTTCATGACAAGTGCGGAATATAGACTGTTTGGAGCATGCAAAATTTGAAGTTCGTCGGAAAATTTCTTGACTTCCAAATTGTCCGACGTTTGGACCACACTTTGACCAAATTCCCGTCCCAAACAAGACTGCGCATGTGCACGAGTGATCAGGAGTACACGGACAGCCACGGTCTGCAGAGCAGTCAGGAAGCCCGAGCCCAGTTTTCCCTAAACTCTGAAATTTCTCGGCCATTTCCCGGCGAAAGTCTGTCAATTTTTCAGGACAAGTGCGGAATATAGACTTTTGGAGCATGCAAAATTTGAAGTTCGTCGGAAAATTTCTTGACTTCCAAATTTGACGACGTTTGGACCACACTTTGACCAAATTCCCGTCCCAAACAAGACTGAGCATGCGCACGAGTGATCAGGAGTACACGGACAGCCACGGTCTGCAGAGCAGGCAGGAAGCCCGAGCCCAGTTTTCCCTAAACTCTGAAATATCTCGGCCATTTCCCGGCGAAAGTCTGTCAATTTTTCATGACAAGTGCGGAATATAGACTGTTTGGAGAATGCAAAATTTGAAGTTCGTCGGAAAATTTCTTGACTTCCAAATTTGCCGACGTTTGGACCACACTTTGACCAAATTCCCGTCCCAAACAAGACTGAGCATGCGCACGAGTGATCAGGAGTACACGGACAGCCACGGTCTGCAGAGCAGTCAGGAAGCCCGAGCCCAGTTTTCCCTAAACTCTGAAATTTCTCGGCCATTTCCCGGCGAAAGTCTGTCAATTTTTCAGGACAAGTGCGGAATATAGACTGTTTGGAGCATGCAAAATTTGAAGTTCGTCGGAAAATTTATTGACTTCCAAATTTGCCGACGTTTGGACCACACTTTGACCAAATTCCCGTCCCAAACAAGACTGAGCATGCGCACGAGTGATCAGGAGTACACGGACAGCCGCGGTCTGCAGAGCAGTCAGGAAGCCCGAGCCCAGTTTTCCCTAAACTCTGAAATTTCTCTGCCATTTCCCGGCGAAAGTCTGTCAAATTTTCAGGACAAGTGCGGAATATAGACTGTTTGGAGCATGCAAAATTTGAAGTTCGTCGGAAAATTTCTTGACTTCCAAATTTGCCGACGTTTGTACCACACTTTGACCAAATTCCCGTCCCAAACAAGACTGAGCATGCGCACGAGTGATCAGGAGTACACGGACAGCCACGGTCTGCAGAGCAGGCAGGAAGCCCGAGCCCAGTTTTCCCTAAACTCTGAAATTTCTCGGCCATTTCCCGGCGAAAGTCTGTCAATTTTTCAGGACAAGTGCGGAATATAGACTGTTTGGAGCATGCAAAATTTGAAGTTCGTCGGAAAATTTCTTGACTTCCAAATTTGCCGACGTTTGGACCACACTTTGACCAAATTCCCGTCCCAAACAAGACTGAGCATGCGCACGAGTGATCAGGAGTACACGGACAGCCACGGTCTGCAGAGCAGGCAGGAAGCCCGAGCCCAGTTTTCCCTAAACTCTGAAATTTCGCGGCCATTTCCCGGCGAAAGTCTGTCAATTTTTCATGACAAGTGCGGAATATAGACTGTTTGGAGCATGCAAAATTTGAAGTTCGTCGGAAAATTTCTTGACTTCCAAATTTGCCGACGTTTGGACCACACTTTGACCAAATTCCCGTCCCAAACAAGACTGAGCATGCGCACGAGTGATCAGGAGTACACGGACAGCCACGGTCTGCAGAGCAGTCAGGAAGCCCGAGCCCAGTTTTCCCTAAACTCTGAAATTTCTCGGCCATTTCCCGGCGAAAGTCTGTCAAATTTTCAGGACAAGTGCGGAATATAGACTGTTTGGAGCATGCAAAATTTGAAGTTCGTCGGAAAATTTCTTGACTTCCAAATTTGCCGACGTTTGTACCACACTTTGACCAAATTCCCGTCCCAAACAAGACTGAGCATGCGCACGAGTGATCAGGAGTACACGGACAGCCACGGTCTGCAGAGCAGGCAGGAAGCCCGAGCCCAGTTTTCCCTAAACTCTGAAATTTCTCGGCCATTTCCCGGCGAAAGTCTGTCAATTTTTCAGGACAAGTGCGGAATATAGACTGTTTGGAGCATGCAAAATTTGAAGTTCGTCGGAAAATTTCTTGACTTCCAAATTTGCCGACGTTTGGACCACACTTTGACCAAATTCCCGTCCCAAACAAGACTGAGCATGCGCACGAGTGATCAGGAGTACACGGACAGCCACGGTCTGCAGAGCAGGCAGGAAGCCCGAGCCCAGTTTTCCCTAAACTCTGAAATTTCGCGGCCATTTCCCGGCGAAAGTCTGTCAATTTTTCATGACAAGTGCGGAATATAGACTGTTTGGAGCATGCAAAATTTGAAGTTCGTCGGAAAATTTCTTGACTTCCAAATTTGCCGACGTTTGGACCACACTTTGACCAAATTCCCGTCCCAAACAAGACTGAGCATGCGCACGAGTGATCAGGAGTACACGGACAGCCACGGTCTGCAGAGCAGGCAGGAAGCCCGAGCCCAGTTTTCCCTAAACTCTGAAATTTCTCGGCCATTTCCCGGCGAAAGTCTGTCAATTTTTCATGACAAGTGCGGAATATAGACTGTTTGGAGCATGCACAATTTGAAGTCCGTCGTAAAATTTCTTGACTTCCAAATTTGCCGACGTTTGGACCACACTTTGACCAAATTCCCGTCCCAAACAAGACTGAGCATGCGCACGAGTGATCAGGAGTACACGGACAGCCACGGTCTGCAGATCAGTCAGGAAGCCCGAGCCCAGTTTTCCCTAAACTCTGAAATTTCTCGGCCATTTCCCGGCGAAAATCTGTCAATTTTTCAGGACAAGTGCGGAATATAGACTGTTTGGAGCATGCAAAATTTGAAGTTCGTCGGAAAATTTCTTGACTTCCTAATTTGCCGACGTTTGGACCACACTTTGACCAAATTCCCGTCCCAAACAAGACTGAGCATGCGCACGAGTGATCAGGAGTACACGGACAGCCACGGTCTGCAGAGCAGGCAGGAAGCCCGAGCCCAGTTTTCCCTAAACTCTGAAATTTCTCGGCCATTTCCTGGCGAAAGTCTGTCAATTTTTCATGACAAGTGCGGAATATAGACTGTTTGGAGCATGCAAAATTTGAAGTTCGTCGGAAAATTTCTTGACTTCCAAATTTGCCGACGTTTGGACCACACTTTGACCAAATTCCCGTCCCAAACAAGACTGAGCATGCGCACGAGTGATCAGGAGTACACGGACAGCCACGGTCTGCAGAGCAGGCAGGAAGCCCGAGCCCAGTTTTCCCTAAACTCTGAAATTTCTCGGCCATTTCCCGGCGAAAGTCTGTCAATTTTTCAGGACAAGTGCGGAATATAGACTGTTTGGAGCATGCAAAATTTGAAGTTCGTCGGAAAATTTCTTGACTTCCAAATTTGCGAACGTTTGGACCACACTTTGACCAAATTCCCGTCCCAAACAAGACTGAGCATGCGCACGATAGTGATCAGGAGTACACGGACAGCCACGGTCTGCAGAGCATGCAGGAAGCCCGAGCCCAGTTTTCTCTAAACTCTGAAATTTCTCGGCCATTTCCCGGCGAAAGTCTGTCAATTTTTCATGACAAGTGCGGAATATAGACTGTTTGGAGCATGCAAAATTTGAAGTTCGTCGGAAAATTTCTTGACTTCCAAATTTGCCGACGTTTGGACCACACTTTGACCAAATTCTTGTCCCAAACAAGACTGAGCATGCGCACGAGTGATCAGGAGTACACGGACAGCCACGGTCTGCAGAGCAGGCAGGAAGCCCGAGCCCAGTTTTCCTTAAACTCTGAAATTTCTCGGCCATTTCCCGGCGAAAGTCTGTCAATTTTTCAGGACAAGTGCGGGATATAGACTGTTTGGAGCATGCACAATTTGAAGTTCGTTGGAAAATTTCTTGACTTCCAAATTTGCCGACGTTTGGACCACACTTTGACCAAATTCCCGTCACAATCTGGGGTGAGTCAACGGCCGTCCAAATGTACACCAGCGCAGCGCAGGGTGTCCCAACAGCCACGGTTAGGGGAGTCGCCACGTAGCCGAGCTCCGTTTTCCCTACATCCTTAAATTTCTCGGCCATTTCCCAGCGAAAATCTGTCAATTTTGCATGACAAGTGCGGAATATATACAGTTTGGAGCATGCAAAATTTGAAGTTCGTTGGAAAATTTCTTGACTTCCAAATTTGCCGACGTTTGGACCACACTTTGACCAAATTCCCGTCCCAAACAAGACTGAGCATGCGCACGATAGTGATCAGGAGTACACGGACAGCCACGGTCTGCAGAGCATGCAGGAAGCCCGAGCCCAGTTTTCCCTAAACTCTGAAATTTCTCGGCCATTTCCCGGCGAAAGTCTGTCAATTTTTCATGACAAGTGCGGAATATAGACTGTTTGGAGCATGCAAAATTTGAAGTTCGTCGGAAAATTTCTTGACTTCCAAATTTGCCGACGTTTGGACCACACTTTGACCAAATTCTTGTCCCAAACAAGACTGAGCATGCGCACGAGTGATCAGGAGTACACGGACAGCCACGGTCTGCAGAGCAGGCAGGAAGCCCGAGCCCAGTTTTCCTTAAACTCTGAAATTTCTCGGCCATTTCCCGGCGAAAGTCTGTCAATTTTTCAGGACAAGTGCGGGATATAGACTGTTTGGAGCATGCACAATTTGAAGTTCGTTGGAAAATTTCTTGACTTCCAAATTTGCCGACGTTTGGACCACACTTTGACCAAATTCCCGTCACAATCTGGGGTGAGTCAACGGCCGTCCAAATGTACACCAGCGCAGCGCAGGGTGTCCCAACAGCCACGGTTAGGGGAGTCGCCACGTAGCCGAGCTCCGTTTTCCCTACATCCTTAAATTTCTCGGCCATTTCCCAGCGAAAATCTGTCAATTTTGCATGACAAGTGCGGAATATATACAGTTTGGAGCATGCAAAATTTGAAGTTCGTTGGAAAATTTCTTGACTTCCAAATTTGCCGACGTTTGGACCACACTTTGACCAAATTCCCGTCCCAAACAAGACTGAGCATGCGCACGATAGTGATCAGGAGTACACGGACAGCCACGGTCTGCAGAGCATGCAGGAAGCCCGAGCCCAGTTTTCCCTAAACTCTGAAATTTCTCGGCCATTTCCCGGCGAAAGTCTGTCAATTTTTCATGACAAGTGCGGAATATAGACTGTTTGGAGCATGCAAAATTTGAAGTTCGTCGGAAAATTTCTTGACTTCCAAATTTGCCGACGTTTGGACCACACTTTGACCAAATTCTTGTCCCAAACAAGACTGAGCATGCGCACGAGTGATCAGGAGTACACGGACAGCCACGGTCTGCAGAGCAGGCAGGAAGCCCGAGCCCAGTTTTCCTTAAACTCTGAAATTTCTCGGCCATTTCCCGGCGAAAGTCTGTCAATTTTTCAGGACAAGTGCGGGATATAGACTGTTTGGAGCATGCACAATTTGAAGTTCGTTGGAAAATTTCTTGACTTCCAAATTTGCCGACGTTTGGACCACACTTTGACCAAATTCCCGTCACAATCTGGGGTGAGTCAACGGCCGTCCAAATGTACACCAGCGCAGCGCAGGGTGTCCCAACAGCCACGGTTAGGGGAGTCGCCACGTAGCCGAGCTCCGTTTTCCCTACATCCTTAAATTTCTCGGCCATTTCCCAGCGAAAATCTGTCAATTTTGCATGACAAGTGCGGAATATATACAGTTTGGAGCATGCAAAATTTGAAGTTCGTTGGAAAATTTCTTGACTTCCAAATTTGCCGACGTTTGGACCACACTTTGACCAAATTCCCGTCCCAAACAAGACTGAGCATGCGCACGATAGTGATCAGGAGTACACGGACAGCCACGGTCTGCAGAGCATGCAGGAAGCCCGAGCCCAGTTTTCCCTAAACTCTGAAATTTCTCGGCCATTTCCCGGCGAAAGTCTGTCAATTTTTCATGACAAGTGCGGAATATAGACTGTTTGGAGCATGCAAAATTTGAAGTTCGTCGGAAAATTTCTTGACTTCCAAATTTGCCGACGTTTGGACCACACTTTGACCAAATTCTTGTCCCAAACAAGACTGAGCATGCGCACGAGTGATCAGGAGTACACGGACAGCCACGGTCTGCAGAGCAGGCAGGAAGCCCGAGCCCAGTTTTCCTTAAACTCTGAAATTTCTCGGCCATTTCCCGGCGAAAGTCTGTCAATTTTTCAGGACAAGTGCGGGATATAGACTGTTTGGAGCATGCACAATTTGAAGTTCGTTGGAAAATTTCTTGACTTCCAAATTTGCCGACGTTTGGACCACACTTTGACCAAATTCCCGTCACAATCTGGGGTGAGTCAACGGCCGTCCAAATGTACACCAGCGCAGCGCAGGGTGTCCCAACAGCCACGGTTAGGGGAGTCGCCACGTAGCCGAGCTCCGTTTTCCCTACATCCTTAAATTTCTCGGCCATTTCCCAGCGAAAATCTGTCAATTTTGCATGACAAGTGCGGAATATATACAGTTTGGAGCATGCAAAATTTGAAGTTCGTTGGAAAATTTCTTGACTTCCAAATTTGCCGACGTTTGGACCACACTTTGACCAAATTCCCGTCCCAAACAAGACTGAGCATGCGCACGAGTGATCAGGAGTACACGGACAGCCACGGTCTGCAGAGCAGGCAGGAAGCCCGAGCCCAGTTTTCCCTAAACTCTGAAATTTCTCGGCCATTTCCGGGCGAAAGTCTGTCAATTTTTCAGGACAAGTGCGGAATATAGACTGTTTGGAGCATGCAAAATTTGAAGTTCGTCGGAAAATTTCTTGACTTCCAAATTTGCCGACGTTTGGACCACACTTGGACCAAATTCCCGTCACAATCTGGGATGAGTCAACAGCCTTCCAAATGTACACCAGCGCAGAGCAGGGTGTCCCAACAGCCACGGTTTTGGGAGTAGCCACGTAGCCGAGCTCCGTTTTCCCTACATCCTTAAATTTCTCGGCCAATTCCCAGCGAAAATCTGTCAATTTTGCATGACAAGTGCGGAATATATACAGTTTGGATCATGCAAAATTTGAAGTTCGTCGGAAAATTTCTTGACTTCCAAATTTGACCAAATTCCCGTCACAATCTGGGGTGAGTCAACGGCCGTCCAAATGTACACCATCGCAGCGCAGGGTCTCCCAACAGCCACGGTTAGGGGAGTAGCCACGTAGCCGAGCTCCGTTTTCCCTACATCCTTAAATTTCTCGGCCATTTCCCAGCGAAAATCTGTCAATTTTGCATGACAAGTGCGGAATATATACAGTTTGGAGCATGCAAAATTTGAAGTTCGGTGGAAAATTTCTTGACTTCCAAATTTGCCGACGTTTGGACCACACTTTGACCAAATTCCCGTCCCAAACAAGACTGAGCATGCGCACGAGTATCAGGAGTACACCTACAGCCACGGTCTGCAAAGCAGGCAGGAAGCCCGAACCCAGTTTTCCCTAAACTCTGAAATTTCTCGGCCATTTCCGGGCGAAAGTCTGTCAATTTTTCAGGACAAGTGCGGAATATAGACTGTTTGGAGCATGCAAAATTTGAAGTTCGTCGGAAAATTTCTTGACATCCAAATTTGCCGACGTTTGGACCACACTTTGACCAAATTCCCGTCACAATCTGGGGTGAGTCAACAGCCGTCCAAATGTACACCAGCGCAGAGCAGGATGTCCCAACAGCCACGGTTAGGGGAGTAGCCACGTAGCCGAGCTCCGTTTTCCCTACATCCTTAAATTTCTCGGCCAATTCCCAGCGAAAATCTGTCAATTTTGCATGACAAGTGCGGAATATATACAGTTTGGAGCATGCAAAATTTGAAGTTCGTCGGAAAATTTCTTGACTTCCAAATTTGCCGACGTTTGGACCACACTTTGACCAAATACCCGTCACAATCTGGGGTGAGTCAACGGCCGTCCAAATGTACACCAGCGCAGCGCAGGGTGTCCCAACAGCCACGGTTAGGGGAGTAGCCACGTAGCCGAGCTCCGTTTTCCCTACATCCTTAAATTTCTCGGCCATTTCCCGGCGAAAGTCTGTCAATTTTTCAGGACAAGTGCGGAATATAGACTGTTTGGAGCATGCAAAATTTGAAGTTCGTCGGAAAATTTCTTGACTTCCAAATTTGCCGACGTTTGGACCACACTTTGACCAAATTCCCGTCCCAAACAAGACTGAGCATGCGCAAGAGTGATCAGGAGTACACGGACAGCCACGGTCTGCAGAGCAGGCAGGAAGCCCGAGCCCAGTTTTCCCTAAACTCTGAAATTTCTCGGCCATTTCCCGGCGAAAGTCTGTCAATTTTTCAGGACAAGTGCGGGATATAGACTGTTTGGAGCATACACAATTTGAAGTGCGTTGGAAAATTTCTTGACTTCCAAATTTGCCGACGTTTGGACCACACTTTGACAAAATTCCCGTCACAATCTGGGGTGAGTCAACGGCCGTCCAAATGTACACCAGCGCAGCGCAGGGTGTCCCAACAGCCACGGTTAGGGGAGTAGCCACGTAGCCGAGCTCCGTTTTCCCTACATCCTTAAATTTCTCGGCCATTTCCCAGCGAAAATATGTCAATTTTGCATGACAAGTGCGGAATATATACAGTTTGGAGCATGCAAAATTTGAAGTTCGTCGGAAAATTTCTTGACTTCCAAATTTGCCGACGTTTGGACCACACTTTGACCAAATTCCCGTCACAATCTGGGGTGAGTCAACGGCCGTCCAAATGTACACCAGCGCAGCGCAGGGTGTCCCAACAGCCACGGTTAGGGGAGTAGCCACGTAGCCGAGCTCCGTTTTCCCTACATTCTTAAATTTCTCGGCCATTTCCCAGCAAAAATTTGTCAATTTTGCATGACAAGTGCGGAATATATACAGTTTGGAGCATGCAAATTTTGAAGTTCATTGGAAAATTTCTTGACTTCCAAATTTGACGACGTTTGGACCACACTTTGACCAAATTCCCGTCCCAAATAAGACTGAGCATTCGCACGAGTGATCTGGGCCCATGTGCATAAAAGGCTACTAGGCCTAGTTGGCAACTAAAATGGACTTAAGTTGCTTACTAAGCCTAGTTGATTACTAATTGTGATGCATAAAACCCAACTAGATATAGTAACATTCTAAAATTCTGGCAAAAGTTAGAGTTGATCTGGGGTACCTCTAAGTCACTAGATGACAACTAATCAGTCTGCCTTTGGACAACATGGCTCGTAGAATCATGGAGCTAAACAACTTTGTGCCTAAGCTTTGCTTCACAATGACGGATTACTTGTAAGTACTGGGCAGTAATGCAATGTTACAAAGACCCTTAGAAATGAGTTATGCTCAGTTGGAATGTGGTTCGAAGCTCAAACACAATAAACTTGTCTACAAGCCTATTGTATCTGACATAATCACCTCCTCTCCAAGGCCATAGCACCCAAATCAGTTACAACCCAAATTGTCCTAGTATGCAACTAGTAAGCAATGTGCCTAGTGAGGTTTTATGCAACACAAATTAGTTGCCAACTCCGTAGGTATAAACTAGGGAATTTATAATCTTACTAAGCACTAGTTGGCAGCTAAACTAGTAGCCTTTTATGCACATGGGCCCAGGAGTACACGGACAGCCACGGTCTGCAGAGCAGGCAGGAAGCCCGAGCCCAGTTTTCCCTAAACTCTGAAATTTATCGGCCATTTCCGGGCGAAAGTCTGTCAATTTTTTTGGACAAGTGCGGGATATAGACTGTTTGGAGCATGCTAAATTTGAAGTTCGTCGGAAAATTTCTTGACTTCCAAATTTGCCGACGTTTGGACCACACTTTGACCAAATTCCCGTCACAATCTGGGGTGAGTCAACAGCCGTTCAAATGTACACCAGCGCAGCGCAGGGTGTCCCAACAGCCACGGTTAGGGGAGTAGCCACGTAGCCGAGCTCCGTTTTCCCTACATCCTTAAATTTCTCGGCCATTTCCCAGCGAAAATCTGTCAATTTTGCATGACAAGTGCGGAATATATACAGTTTGGAGCATGCAAAATTTGAAGTTCGTCGGAAAATTTCTTGACTTCCAAATTTGCCGACGTTTGGACCACACTTTGACCAAATTCCCGTCACAATCTGGGGTGAGTCAACGGCCGTCCAAATGTACACCAGCGCAGCGCAGGGTGTCCCAACAGCCACGGTTAGGGGAGTAGCCACGTAACCGAGCTCCGTTTTCCCTACATCCTTAAATTTCTCGGCCATTTCCCAGCGAAAATCTGTCAATTTTGCATGACAAGTGCGGAATATATACAGTTTGGAGCATGAACAATTTGAAGTTCGTTGGAAAATTTCTTGACTTCCAAATTTGCCGACGTTTGGACCACACTTTGACCAAATTCCCGTCCCAAACAAGACTGAGCATGCGCACGAGTGATCAGGAGTACACGGACAGCCACGGTCTGCAGAGCAGGCAGGAAGCCCGAGCCCAGTTTTCCCTAAACTCTGAAATTTCTCGGCCATTTCCCGGCGAAAGTCTGTCAATTTTTCAGGACAAGTGCGGAATATAGACTGTTTGGAGCATGCACAATTTGAAGTTCGTCGGAAAATTTCTTGACTTCCAAATTAGCCGACGTTTGGACCACACTTTGACCAAATTCCCGTCACAATCTGGGGTGAGTCAACGGCCGTCCAAATGTACACCAGCGCAGCGCAGGGTGTCCCAACAGCCACGGTTAGGGGAGTAGCCACGTAACCGAGCTCCGTTTTCCCTACATCCTTAAATTTCTCGGCCATTTCCCAGCGAAAATCTGTCAATTTTGCATGACAAGTGCGGAATATATACAGTTTTGAGCATGCAAAATTTGAAGTTCGTTGGAAAATTTCTTGACTTCCAAATTTGCCGACGTTTGGACCACACTTTGACCAAATTCCCGTCCCAAACAAGACTGAGCATGGGCACGAGTGATCAGGAGTACACGGACAGCCACGGTCTGCAGAGCAGGCAGGAAGCCCGAGCCCAGTTTTCCCTAAACTCTGAAATTTCTCGGCCATTTCCAGGCGAAAGTCTGTCAATTTTTCAGGACAAGTGCGGGATATAGACTGTTTGGAGCATGCACAATTTGAAGTTCGTTGGAAAATTTCTTGACTTCCAAATTTGCCGACGTTTGGACCACACTTTGACCAAATTCCCGTCACAATCTGGGGTGAGTCAATGGCCGCCCAAATGTACACCAGCGCAGAGCAGGGTGTCCCAACAGCCACGGTTAGGGGAGTAGCCACGTAGCCGAGCTCCGTTTTCCCTACATTCTTAAATTTCTCGGCCATTTCCCAGCAAAAATTTGTCAATTTTGCATGACAAGTGCGGAATATATACAGTTTGGAGCATGCAAAATTTGAAGTTCGTTGGAAAATTTCTTGACTTCCAAATTTGCCGACGTTTGGACCACACTTTGACCAAATTCCCGTCACAATCTGGGGTGAGTCAACGGCCGTCCAAATGTACACCAGCGCAGCGCAGGGTGTCCCAACAGCCACGGTTAGGGGAGTAGCCACGTAACCGAGCTCCGTTTTCCCTACATCCTTAAATTTCTCGGCCATTTCCCAGCGAAAATCTGTCAATTTTGCATGACAAGTGCGGAATATATACAGTTTGGAGCATGCAAAATTTGAAGTTCGTTGGAAAATTTCTTGACTTCCAAATTTGCCGACGTTTGGACCACACTTTGACCAAATTCCCGTCCCAAACAAGACTGAGCATGCGCACGAGTGATCAGGAGTACACGGACAGCCACGGTCTGCAGAGCAGGCAGGAAGCCCGAGCCCAGTTTTCCCTAAACTCTGAAATTTCTCGGCCATTTCCCGGCGAAAGTCTGTCAATTTTTCAGGACAAGTGCGGAATATAGACTGTTTGGAGCATGCAAAATTTGAAGTACGTCGGAAAATTTCTTGACTTCCAAATTTGCCGACGTTTGGACCACACTTTGACCAAATTCCCGTCACAATCTGGGGTGAGTCAACGGCCGTCCAAATGTACACCAGCGCAGCGCAGGGTGTCCCAACAGCCACGGTTAGGGGAGTAGCCACGTAGCCGTGCTCCGTTTTCCCTACATCTTTAAATTTCTCGGCCATTTCCCAGCGAAAATCTGTCAATTTTGCATGACAAGTGCGGAATATATACAGTTTTGAGCATGCAAAATTTGAAGTTCGTTGGAAAATTTCTTGA
This sequence comes from Henricia sp. BOLD:AAB3569, assembly GCA_037783545.1. Lineage (NCBI taxonomy): Eukaryota > Metazoa > Echinodermata > Asteroidea > Spinulosida > Echinasteridae > Henricia > Henricia sp. BOLD:AAB3569. Next base: position 1,318,968 of record JBBELK010000071.1, on the reverse strand, counting down.
CTTCCAAATTTGCCGACGTTTGGACCACACTTTGACCAAATTCCCGTCCCAAACAAGACTGAGCATGGGCACGAGTGATCAGGAGTACACGGACAGCCACGGTCTGCAGAGCAGGCAGGAAGCCCGAGCCCAGTTTTCTCTAAACTCTGATATTTCTAGGCCATTTCCCGGCGAAAGTCTGTCAATTTTTCAGGACAAGTGCGGAATATAGACTGTTTGGAGCACGCAAAATTTGAAGTTCGTTGGAAAATTCCTTGATTTCCAAATTTGCCGGCATTTGGGACACACTTTGACCAAATTCCCGTCACAATCTGGGGTGAGTCAACAGCCGTCCAAATGTACACCAGCGCAGCGCAGGGTGTCCCAACAGCCACGGTTATAGTTAGGTCAAAAATGAAAATTTGTGCTTCCTTAAAGTGCTGTAGGCATTTTATGTTAAAAGTGGTTAAGCAAGTGTTTTAGGGTATTTCGAGGGTGCTGAATTCAAAAATAACTGTTAACAGGTGCGCCGTTGCCGTCTTCACCTTCAAAATTCAAAAAAACAAAATGGCCGCCATTTCATCACAATTTGTGCTATAACTTGGGTTTAAGGCAACATAGAGGGTCAAACCTGGTGGCAATACCCATGTTTATGATACTAATGATTTCATTTTGACCACTACTAAACTTGTACATAGCTTGAAATCCAAGATGGCGTCCATTTTGAATTTCAAAATGGCCGCCGTGTTCAAATTCCAAGCTTGTTGCCGTTTCTTTCATCTTTTAAAATCCTTCGGTCACACTGCAACTGCAAATTAAGGTAGAAATGAACTTAATTGTATTATGAATTTAGCCTACACATGTACATACCCTTTTATAAGGTCATAGCTACAAAGACAATCAAAACTAGAGCTTCGCGTTTGTGTTTTTTACAAACGCAAGGTGACATCAACATTGAAATGATGATGACGACACAGTTTTGAGATTGTTTGAAAACTTGAGTTGTTTGATGTTGAAAAAGTATTGGAATTCTCAAGACATGACTCTGACTATTCAACGCTAAAATTGTACTACTAGGTTTTCAGGCCAAAATTTATTCCTTGCACCAAACACCCAAACTATATATCAAATGAAAGGTCTTGATGACAGAAATACAATGCTCTTTAAATGAAGAAAATCGGACAAGTACTTGTTGAGATATCCTGTTATATGTATTAAAATATCTATCATTCGATGAAGCCCGACCATACATTCACTGCGTATACCCTACAATGGCCCCAAAACGACATAATTTGAATGATTTTAGTAACATAAATCAGTATAACCTCTGCTATAATTGAAGTATTCTCATAAAACTTTCTGCATACGGGTAATGTGGTATGGTCTTTCAGAAAAAGAATAAATTATTTTAATAAAATGAATGGTTGTCATGGAAACAAGCATTTTATTTTAATAAAATTAATGGTTGCCATGGAAACAAGCACATTTTCTCCAAAGAAAACAATATAATTTGACGTCTCCACAAACTTCAGATGAAATAACAGTTACTGGCAATGATATAGCTGAACAAGTGATAAATAAAGGCCAGTAACATTATTTGAGGTATTGTATTACTCATCTTCAAGGTCAAAAGTCAATTTAAAGAAGTGGAGGATGCGGATGCTAGTGTGATACTCCGAGGTGGAGGGTTTTCCTGGTTTTCTTCTGGCTCGGCCATAGTCTTTAATCTTGATACTGGAAGTAGAGACAACAGGATAGTTTATTAAGTAGAGACAACAGGATAGTTTATTATACCATGCCCTCACTTAAGATTAAGTTAACTTTCTCCTTTTTTTTTTCCTTTTCTTTTTTTAATGACCTGACTGAAACAATTAGGGCGGCTATGAGTATGACTTTTAAAAACTTGTAAGTTGTAGGCTTATTCTCTTTAATACTTAAAGTTTGGTTTGGATTTATTGTTTTAATTGTATTTACAGCTGATATAGTGAACAAAATAAAACATATCAATTCGACAACCAAACAAAAACATTCAATTTGAATTTTGATTACTTAGATCTGCCCCTCCAGGAATGCGCAAAAAAACATACCTCTAGTAATAATGGTATCGCCCAAAAAAAAAAGGCATTGTGCATCCTATGTACGAACTACGATTGTACCATTTATTTTAAATATGGGGAGGGTTATACCTTCCTTTCAAAATTTAACGGACAGGAGGCCTAAAAAATTCGGCTAATTGTAATTCTGACGTCCCTAGAAATATATGTGAGATGTGTATTTTGTTATAAAATTACCAAAACAGCATGATTTTAAGACTTAGTGGTTGACACAACCAGATTCCAACGACCGGGGTCACGCCATGCATCACGCCGTGCTTTTACGGGCGAGTGCCCCATTCAATAGGCCAACACACACACCTACAGCGTGGCGTTCGTTTCTATCAAAAGAGCTTTTGAAAGGGTATAGAAAATACGCTCTCCGTAAAAAAAATACACACATTTAACATTCCAAACTCGCACAAATAATTGTTAAGACATGTAAAATACATTCAGTGAAACATCCTACCTTTCAAAATGAAGATTTCACCTCAAGAAATTGAGTTTACTTTTCCCTTTTTCGTAACTTCGGTTGTAGACCACCTACCGATAACGAGGACGCAATGACGTGTACAGTACCCCTTCAGCAATTCAGGGAAACCATTTTCATGTACGTCACAAGTATTCGGATCCGCGGAAAGCACCCGAAGTGCATGCGCGCCCAGCCGAGCGGCAATTTTTATGGGCCGAATACTCGCGATCGCAACGCTTCGGGAAAAGCTGGTCGGGGCGAGAGTAGTTCATTCATAAAAGCCTGGGCTGTCGGTCATACCTCCGACGGCTGTTTTATGACTGAAACTCTAAGCTTTCTAATGAACTGTTGCTCGTTAGATTTGGACAGGTAAAAGTGGATGATTTTTTTCAGATGAAAAATAGTAAGATTTTGGTGCGGGCTGTGCGCTGTGTGTGCAGAGGGCTTCAGTCTCGTACAATTGAACTGAAAAACTGATGACGTCATCATTGTCAATCTCATCATAACGTTACTATTGTGTGCACAGATTGTTAAAGTATCTACTGAAGGAACAAGTTTTGACATGTAGGCCTAGGCCTATATGTGGTGAAAAAATCTTTACAATATATATTACAGTTCTGAAGATTTTGTCATTTGAGATCATATTACTGTAGTATATCGCCGTGTGGGGAGTTGGGGTTCAATTGCATCTAAAATAAACTGACGCTCCAGTCAACTTGAGTTGCGGTCCACCATGTTTATTATATTTCCAATACAGCAACGATTTCCAGCATGTCACATTCACAGTTTTCGGGGAGAAGACATATTTACTCTGGTCCGCCGACTAAGGCTAGCCGTACATAATTACACCCAAGATACAACAGCTAAGTCACCAAAAGTAAATGTCCTTGTGCTATCTAGTGTTTATTCAACTTTCCTAGCGATGATGCCACGGAAACTAGCAGTTTTACATCTTCAAAAGTCAAATTTTCTCGGTTGTAAATCAAGCCCTGTACGTGTATATCATTGGCCGTGTAGCCCAGACATCCTCCTTAAAAAGATACATAAATGACCTCTGACCCGAGACAGGCGCCTAGATACAAGTTCTATTATTATAAGTCGAGCACTATATATGGGCGCAAATCGTCAGATTAGTGGAGGCTTGGCATAGCGCCCTCAAACGACTGAGTTAGCTTAATTATCAAGGGACCCAACAAATAATGTCTCCACATTACGTAACCACCGTGCACGTGATGACGTCATCAGTGGTATATATGTAGTCATAAAGTCCACATGTGAGGGAACATTTCGTTCCGTAGAACTATGGTCAAATTCCCTACCACTTTGGCTCTATTTGCATTCAAAGTGCTAAAAAAGTGTACATTTTCGAACCTCTTCCGGTTTGGACCGGAGGTTTGGGTCACACAGGGGTCATGCCATTGTATGATTTGTTCAGTTCATTGCGACCTATCATGCTGTGAAAGAATTGTTCAAGTATCTATTACGATTCTTGAGATATGAATTTTTGAAATAATAACCATTTAATTTTTGTAATTTGACACCTGTGACGATATCATAAGTCACAATGTTGTGCACAAATTGTTCAACAATTTGATAAACGTCAAGTTCTTAAATGTGGCGAAATAATCATGCAAATATCTGCTGTAGTTCTCAAGATACAGCATTTTTAAACAATTCAGCTCCAAATTTGCGTATTTTGACACCACATTACGTAACTACCGTCCATGTGATGACGTCACCAATGGTATAGTCAAAAAGTCCACATGTGTGGAAACATTTCGTTCCGTAGAAATATGTTCAAATTCACTACCACTTTGAATCTATTTGCATTCAAAACGCTTACAAAAATGCACATTTTCGAACAACTTCCGGTTTGGACCGGAAGTAGGCGTCACACAGGGGTCATGACATTGTATGATTTGTTCAGTTCATTTAGACTGATCATGTTGTGAAAGAATTGTTCAAGTATCTATTACGGTTCTTGAGATATGAATTTTTGAAATAATAACCTTTGAATTTTTGTAATTTGACACCTGATGACGTCATGATTACGTCACACTTGATGCCATCATGATACTATGCATTCTGGTGGAAGTCTGCCGTAGGGCCTATGTCTGTATCTAATTTACTAACGATTCAGCTTGGTTTGATAGGCATTGTTGCTGGTAAGTGTAAAAACTGAGATTCTCAGTTTCGTTGAACTTTGACCTCCAATTGACCCCAGAAGGAAGGGTCAGATGAAAATGCCCACACAAAGAAAATTGTAGCACGGAATGTCATATATAAACCTGCCAAATACGAAGATCCTGGGTCACGTGGTTTTCAAGACGGAAGCATTTTAAAATATGCATATTTTCGTTTTTTGGAGGGGTGTAATTTGATATTTGATGACGTCACGATGACGTCACGCTTGATGCCATCATAATATTATACACGCTGGTGAAAGTCTGCCATAGGACCTATGCCTGTACCTAGTTACTTAAAGATTCAGCTTGGTTTGATGGGCATTGTTGCTCAATAAGTGCAAAAATTTAAATTACTCTGAATGCCGCAATAGGGCGACATTTCGGCAAGACTCTCGCCGGGGACCACCGAAATTTCGGCAAGAGTCACTCAAAATGACACCTTATTTGTTTACCCAAAGTTTCCGGAGATGGTCGCAGACCGAAGAGAAACAACTCCAGTCCCGATAAAAATGGTTCTCGACCTAAACAAAATTAAATTTTAAACTCAAAAATATTAGGGCGACACCAAAATGTCGCCCTATTGAGCAGGTCGCCCTAATATAGCTTTGATAGTAATTGAGATTTTCGTTTTCGTTGAACTTTGACCTCAGATTGACCCCAGAAGGAAGGGTCAGATGAAATTGCCCACACAAAGAAAATTGTAGGCCATGATCTTATCTATAAGCCTGCTAAATACGAAAATCATGGGTCACGTGGTTTTCCAGACGGAAGCATTTTAAAACATGCATATTTTAGTCATTTTTGAGTTGTAATTTAATACCCGATGACGTCACAATGACGTCACACTTCAGTGCACACCTTCACATTGGGATTGATGTTCCTACCAAGTTTCAAGTTGATAGCTTGAACCGTTTTGAAGAAAAGCTCTGTAAACGTTTGAGTGGAAAAAGAAGAAAAAAAAAACTAGAGCTTCGCGTTTGTGTCTTTTACAAACGCAAGGTGATCGGGTGACATAGACATTGATCTTATGATGACGTCACACATTTAAAATTGGTTGAAAACTTGAGTTGGTCGATGTTGCAAAAGAAACATTCACATATCGATTGCCAGTATTGGAATTCTTAAGACCGTGTTTACACTGGTCCCGAGCTCGGGATCAAGATTGACCCCCTGATAAGAATGTGTTGAGGTTAACCGCAATGGTCTCGAGTGCCGCGTTTATATCTGTTGTTGATCCCGAGCGCGGAGCCAGAAGTTGCAGTCAAAGGTCAAGCTAACGCAGCAGAATTCCGAGATGTTCCGTCCAGTTTAGCCATTATTTCTGCGCTGGCCCAAATGTCCAAAAACTTCGCCAGTTTGTCGTTGCTCCACGAGCGCCCGCGAACTTCGTTTGCCATATTTTCACACGAAGACAACTCGACTCGGCCACTTCGTCTTCGTCAACTTCTCTTCAAGACGAAATAATGTCAACTTATGCTATGTCGGAAATCGTTGAATGACACTCCGAAATCCTTGATATAACAACTAAAAACTAAGCTGTATTATGATAATGACAAAGTGTCGCTAGATAGTTGCAGAAAGTAGAGAAGTTGCAGAAAGTAGAGGAAATACAGAAACTTTTTCTCAACGTGTGAAGTTTGTATCGGACACGCAAAAGAGATTGCTGAATGCAGGATACCAATTACGTTTGTAGTACGTTGTGTTTTCGTAACGGACACCAGCGATCGAGATTCTCAGCTTTGCATCACATAAGTCGCGTCGGGGTATCATGCATTTTGTCCATAGCCTGCAATGCATGGAACCAGTGGTACCCAGCTGTAGGCTGTGTGCGTGTATATGTACTACGTGTACACGTGTACATAATACGAGCGCGGACTCCCCTGGAATTTTCGCGCGCTTTAGCCCGCAACAGGATGTCGGGAAGATTTATTGCCCAGCTAACCGCAAACTGATCCCGAGCTCGGGATCGAACCCTCGCCATCGCGAGACCAAAATCTCGGGGTCTGATCCGGGGCCAGTTTGGTTCCGAGAGCGTTTACACCTATTTGTGATCCGGGGCTGATCCCGAGCTCGGTGTTCGATCCCGAGCTCGGGATCAAGTGTAAACACGGTCTAAGACATATGACTCTTTAATTATTATACGCTAAAATTTAAGTGTGTGTCTGATGACGTCATTATTGGCCCAGTCAATCTCACCATGACGTCACTATTGTGTGCACAAATTGCTCAAGGATCTACTGAAGAACAAGTTCTTACATGTAGTGAAATAATCTTTCGAATATATATTACAGTTCTCAAGATTTTGTCATTTGAGATCATATTACGTATTCACCGTGCACGTGATGACGTCATCATTGGTATAGTCAAAAAGTCCACATGTGTGGGAACAATTCGTTCCGTAGAACTATGGTCAAATTCCCTACCACTTTGGCTCTATTTGCATTCAAAATGCTAAAAGCTGGCACATTCTCGATGAACTTCCGGTTTAGATCGGAAGTAGGGGTCACACAGGGGTCATGCCAGTGTATGATTTGTTTAGCTCATTTAGACCTATAATGTTGTGAAAGAATTGTTCAAGTATCTATTATGGTTCTTGAGATATGAATTTTTGAAATAATAACCTTTGAATGTTGGTAATTTGACACCTGTGACGACATCATGACGTCACAATTTTGTGCACAAATTGTTCAACAATTTGATTAACATCAAGTTCTTAAATGTGGCGAAGGAATCATACCAATATCTGTTGTGGTTCTCAAGATACAGCATTTTAAACAATTCAGCTCCAAATTTGCGTAATTTGACACCACATTACGTAACCACCGTCCATGCGAAGACGTCACTATTGGTATAGTCAAAAGGTCCACATGTGTGGAAACATTTCGTTCCGTAGAAATATGGTCAAATTTACTACCACTTTGAATCTATTTGCATTCAAAATGCTAACAAATTGCACATTTTCGAACAACTTCCGGTTTGCACCGGAAGTAGGCGTCACACAGGGGTCATGACATCATATGATTTGTTCAGTTCATTTAGACTGATCATGTTGTGAAAGAATTGTTCAAGTATCTTTTACAGTTCTTGAGATATGAATTTTGGAAATAATAACCTTAGATTTTTTGTAATTTGACACCTGATGACGTCATAATTACGTCACACTTGATGCCATCATGATACTATACATGCTGGTGAAAGTCTGCCGTAGGGCCTATGTCTGTATCTAATTTACTAACGATTCAGCTTGGTTTGATGGGCATTGTTACTGGTAAGTGTAAAAACTGAGATTTCCGTTTTCGTTGAACTTTGACCTCCAATTGACCCCAGAAGGAAGGGTCAGATGAAAATGCCCACACGAAGAAAATTGTAGGCCATGATCTGATATATAAGCCTGTCAAATACGAAGATCATGGGTCACGTGGTTTTCCAGACGGAAGCATTTTAAAACATGCATATTTTGGTCATTTTTGGGTTGTAATTTGATACCCGATGACGTCACAGTGACGTCACACTTGTATGCACACCTTCACATTGGGGTTGATGTTCCTACCAAGTTTCAAATTGATAGCTTGAACCGTTTTGAAGAAAAGCTCTGGAAACGTTTGAGTGGAAAAAAAAAAAGACAAAAAAAACTAGAGGTATGACGTTTGTTGTTACAAACGCCAGGTGATCGGGCTAAATGAACATGTTGTGATGAATTTCAGACGTTGTTATCACCTGTAGAATGGCAAAAATGGAAGTTCAGCAGCCGATTTCACGAAACTTTACGCAATTGCGCAAGTCCACTTACGCCATTGCGTAAGTCCACTTACGCCATTGCGTTACGCACTTGCGGAATTGCGTAAAGTTTCGTGAAATCGGCTGCTGTATACACTAATCCGGTAACTAATATCTCTTCCCTGCATATCCGCCATAGCTGGGGGGTTGATAGCTTGCACCGTTTTGAGATATGAATTGTTGAAATAATAACCTTTGAAATCTTGTAATGTGACACCTGTGACGACATCATGACGTCACAATTTTGTGCACAAATTGTTGAACAATATGTTGAACATCAAGTTCTTAAATGTGGCGAAGGAATCATACCAATATCTGTTGTAGTTTTCAAGATACAGCATTTTAAAACATCTCAGCTCCAAATTTGCGTGATTTGACACCACATTACGTAACCACCGTCCATGTAATGACGTCACCAATGGTATAGTCAAAAGGTCCACATGTGTGTAAACATTTCGTTCCGTAGAAATATGGTCAAATTCACTACCACTTTGAATCTATTTGCATTCAAAATGCTAAAAAATTGCACATTTTCGAACAACTTCCGGTTTGGACCGGAAGTAGGCGTCACACAGGGGTCATGACATCGTATGATTTGTTCAGTTCATTTAGACTTATCATGTTGTGAAAGAATTGTTCAAGTATCTATTACGGTTCTTGAGATATGAATTTTGAAAATAATAACCTTTGAATTTTTGTAATTTGACACCTGATAACGTCATTATTACGTCACACTTGATGCCATCATGATACTATACATGCTGGTGAAAGTCTGCCGTAGGGCCTATGTCTGTATCTAATTTACTAACGATTCAGCTTGGTTTGATGGTCATTGTTACTGGTAAGTGTAAAAACTGAGATTTCCGTTTTCGTTGAACTTTGACCTCCAATTGACCCCAGAAGGAAGGGTCAGATGAAAATGCCCACACAAAGAAAGTTGTAGCACAGAATGTCATCTATAAACCTGCCAAATACGAAGATCCTGGGTCACGTGGTTTTCGAGACGGAAGCATTTTAAAATATGCATATTTTGGTTTTTTGGGAGGTGTAATTTGATAATTGATGACGTCACGATGACGTCACGCTTGATGCCATCATAATATTAAACACGCTGGTGAAAGTCTGCTACAGGACCTATGCATGTACTTAGTTTCTTAAAGATTCAGCTTGGTTTGATGGGCATTGTTGCTCAATAAGTGCAAAAATTGAGATTTTCGTTTTCGTTGAACTTTGACCTCAGATTGACCCCAGAAGGAACGGTCAGATGAAAATGCCCACACGAAGAAAATTGTAGGCCATGATCTGATATATAAGCCTGTCAAATACGAAGATCATGGGTCACGTGGTTTTCCAGACGGAAGCATTTTAAAACATGCATATTTTGGTCATTTTTGGTTTGTAATTTGATACCTAATGACGTCACAATGACGTCACACTTGTATGCACATCTTCACATTGGGGTTGATGTTCCTACCAAGTTTTAAGTTGATGGCTTGAACCGTTTTGAAGAAAAGCTCTGGAAACGTTTGAGTGGAAAAATAAAAAAAATAAAAATAAAAAGAAATCGTACGAGAGTAATAGGTGATCGGGCTGTTGGCCCGATCACCTAATAAACTAACGCTCCAGTCAACTTGAGTTGCGGTCCACCATGTCCATTTTATTTCCAACACAGCAACGATTTCCAGCATGTCACATTCACAGTTTTCAGGGAGAAGACATATTTACTCTGGTCCGCCGACTAAGGCTAGCCGTACATAATTACACCCAAGATACAACAGCTAAGTCACCAAAAGTAAATGTCCTTGTGCTATCTAGTGTTTATTCAACTTTCCTGGCGATGATGCCACGGAAACTAGCAGTTTTACATCTTCAAAAGTCCAATTTTTTTCGGTTGTAAATCAAGCCCTGCTTATTATGTCTCGTCTGTCTGACTTATTCACTACTCGCGCACGTACGTGTATATCATTGGCCGTGTGGCCCAGACATTATGACCTCTGACCCGAGACAGGCCGCCTTGATACAAGTTATATTAGAAGTCGAGCACTATATATGGGCGCAAATCGTCAGATTAGTGGAGGCTTGGCATAGCGCCCTCAAACGATTGAGTTAGCTTAATTATCAAGGGACCCAACAAATAATTTTTCCACATTACGTAACCACCGTGCACGTGATGACGTCATCAGTGGTATATATGTAGTCATAAAGTCCACATGTGAGGGAACATTTCGTTCCGTAGAACTATGGTCAAATTCCCTACCACTTTGGCTCTATTTGCATTCAAAGTGCTAAAAAAGTGTACATTTTCGAACCTCTTCCGGTTTGGACCGGAGGTTTGGGTCACACAGGGGTCATGCCATTGTATGATTTGTTCAGTTCATTGCGACCTATCATGCTGTGAAAGAATTGTTCAAGTATCTATTACGATTCTTGAGATATGAATTTTTGAAATAATAACCATTTAATTTTTGTAATTTGACACCTGTGACGATATCATGACGTCACAATGTTGTGCACAAATTGTTCAACAATTTGATAAACATCAAGTTCTTAAATGTGGCGAAAGAATCATGCAAATATCTGCTGTAGTTCTCGAGATACAGCATTTTTAAACAATTCAGCTCCAAATTTGCGTATTTTGACACCACATTACGTAACTACCGTCCATGTGATGACGTCACCAATGGTACAGTCAAAAAGTCCACATGTGTGGAAACATTTCGTTCCGTAGAAATATGGTCAAATTCACTACCACTTTGAATCTATTTGCATTCAAAACGCTAAAAAAATGCACATTTTCGAACAACTTCCGGTTTGGACCGGAAGTAGGCGTCACACAGGGGTCATGACATTGTATGATTTGTTCAGTTCATTTAGACTTATCATGTTGTGAAAGAATTGTTCAAGTATCTATTACGGTTCTTGAGATATGAATTTTGGAAATAATAACCTTTGAATTGTTGTAATTTGACACCTGATGACGTCATGATTACGTCACACTTGATGCCATCATGATACTATACATTCTGGTGAAAGACTACCGTAGGGCCTATGTCTGTATCTAATTTACTAACGATTCAGCTTGGTTTGATGGCATTGTTGCTGGTAAGTGTGAAAACTGAGATTCTCAGTTTCGTTGAACTTTGACCTCCAATTGACCCCAGAAGGAAGGGTCAGATGAAAATGCCCACACAAAGAAAATTGTAGCACAGAATGTCATCTGTAAACCTGCCAAATACAAAGATCCTGGGTCACGTGGTTTTCAAGACGGAAGCATTTTAAAATTTGCATATTTTTTTTTTTTTTGGGGGTGTAATTTGATACTTGATGACGTCACGATGACGTCACGCTTGATGCCATCATAATATTATACACGCTGGTGAAAGTCTGTCATAGGACCTATGCCTGTACTTAGTTACCAGTCAGTCCGCAGCGCACACAAAAGTGCTTCCTTTTATGTGCACAGTATGCAAGCGTGACTTCAGCCAGTTGCAGTCTTGCATATTTAATGAGCTTGAACAGCCTGTCGAAAACCAAGGATTTCTCATTCATTTCTAGGGATCTGAACAATAAGAGTAGGATTTTCGGAAAGATGAGAAACATATCTGTCGTCGAGTATCACTATTTTATGTTTTTTTTATTATTTTGAGTTGAGAAATATTCAAGAAAAAACACGTCAAAAAAGACGACAAAAGACACCCAAAACATCGGCAAATATCTCCCTTTGTCACTACTTGCAGCAGTCCATGTTTACCTTTTATACAAAGAATATGTAATATTCTACCCATAAATAATGAAAATTGTACGTACTTTTGTCTAGTCCAGTCAGGAAACAGCGAAATCCAACGGCATTCCCAAAAAACACAAACCCAAAATTACCGCCGTGGCGCCGCATAGTTTCCCGTAGTCCGATTGGCTAACGATGACGTCATTGCTAGTTCCAGATTAGACTGGTTTCAAGTCCACCAATGTTTTCGTGGGTTGTACCATGGAGCTAGTTATTGAATGCATGTATAGGTCTACCTTGATTTTCTTTTCTCCTCTTCGAACAGTATAGTTAAGCCCCCATAAATCGAGTTAAATTCAAACCGGTGTAAAAATTCTCAAAGCATAGCCAAGTGTGTATTCAATCTTAGTTTTGATCATTTTTTACTAAAAATCACTTAGCTAGGATCTGAAGCTTTTTTTATGTTTACACAAGATTGAAGTAATTTCCTAATCTTCTGGTTCCTTGTTCTATGCCTCCATCTGCCCAAATAAATTTTAAACAGTAATCAGTCCAGTTGGGAAAAGGATTATATGACACAGGAAACATGACAGATTGTTAACGGTTCTTTTTAATTTATTCAATGTCACACATCTTTGGATACTACACAGCAACTGATAAATAAATCTGTTAAAACAACTACATGACTTATGATTGACATATGGTGGATTTCAAAACCGTTATTATTGCCAAAAATGTAACCATAATGAAAAACCACGAGCGGAATAGTCACAACAGGTTCTGTTGTTGCAGAGAGTGTATATAATTACATAAATATTATAAAACGTTTTTTAAAACTTGATAACTGCCACACATGTAAACACTGTCTGATTAGAGTTGCTAAAGTATACTGGATCAACTGTAAAAGACAAATACATGTATGACGATACAAAATATATGGTTTATTGCTTGTACATGTATTTCAAGCTGCACAGATCCCAAAAATAAAATATAGGTAGTATCTCTCATCATGCAGCTGGTTTAAAATTATATACAGGTACATGTACATCTAAACTCTAGGTGGGACTTGCACTAACATGCATAACAAAAATGAAGTACAAGTTATTAATATCAGTTGACAATTTTGACATACATTGTAATTAAAATAGCACACTGGTACAAACCCTGCAAATAAAAGTATTGCATATACACACACTGCCACATTTCATTATAGGATAAGTACTGCAACTTAATTACCGGTAAATGTATGTTTTTATGTTCCTTGGCAGAATGCTTGACACTATGTCAAAAGACAAGTGAGTGAGTTAGAATGACTAAAATTACCAGGGATAATTGCCGGAGTCTCTGTGAAGTTGTCAGGAGATGTGTCTCAGATGAACTTTGCGTTATCCTATGCCATTGTGCTTCTGATGCTGCATACATGTACATAATAGCAGGTCCCCATGATGACCACTGCAGTAATTTAAAATAGTTAAGGGTCATTCCGTGTGAAATCACCTAAAATTTCAGAAAATTGGTCGGGGTCCGACTCAGATTTGGACGAAACTTTTTCTAAAAATACCTCAACCTATGTCATGAACATGTACACAATTTTAGAGGCCAACTCCACCTCGTTGCTGAGATATGACCTCCAGAAAATGCCTTCCCTACCCACTTTTTCCCAATTGTAGCCATACCATTGATTTTTTTTACATTTTTGGAGGCCTGTAGCTCAAAAATGCTTGAGAATTTTTACCTGAAAATTGATATACACATAGATTGGCATCCAATCTGCATGATTCTGTTATCAAAAGTACGGTACCACGTTTCCTTTTCGAGATGTCGCTCCCTGAAAACTCTAATTGTTGATTATCGTGGTAACTTTATTTCATTTTTGGCTCCCCATGGTGCCCACATGGATGGTCGGATTGACTTCATATTTTAAATGCACACACACTAGGCACATGGGTTTGCTTCATATCAAGGACAAAGCAATTCCACCCTTTTTGGGGGCGTGGTCAAGGTTTAAAAGTGGGTCCGCAAAGAAAAATGGCAAAATGAGCCTCCTCTTCTGAGGGGTGGTTCCCCCGAAAGATCACTACCCAAGCGATTGAAACTTACATATCTTAAAATACTGTATCCAATCTACCTTTGGTATAAAATTTGGTTTGGTATCTTTTTTCCTTCAAGGTTTTTTGAATTTTTGTAAAAGGTCAATATTTTGCTCAATAACGCTTGCCTAGTTTTAATTGGATTACACATAGTATACAACCTGTTACTATTAAAAGGAGAGCAGTCTAATATGTCATATTTAATACCTGTTCAATTCTACAGGTTGTCGGTTCGAATCCAGGTGATGGCAATGTGAGTGTGCCCTTGGGCAAGACACTTTGCTATGGACTATCTGGTTTCACCGGGAGCAAATGGATACCTACACGTATGAGAGTGAAAGTGTTCTGTGTTTGATTGTTCGGCTCTCATCATGAGAGTCCAACAGGCAACCAGGACTGTATGCTCTCCAGTGAGCCCAGAGACCAGGGGTAATAATGTGGGCACCTTGCTTTTTAGTAGATTTGAGTGCATACTATAATATGTTATTGGGACACGACAACTGAGTGGTGGGGTGCACTCTGTATGTGGGATGAACTCTGTATGCCTTCAAAAGTGGGCACGTGCACCCACAATAGACCGTGTAAGTTGACCTCGAGAACGAGCGGGACTCTGTGAGACTCGTTGACTTCCGGAGACCTTAGATAGAAATTATATCACGCGTGGGGACAGTTTCGTTACCATTTTGACACCGCCTCAAAATAACCGATTCGGGGTCCACTATAAAAATCCTTAAAATCTCATTTATCACCTGTGCGAAATGTTGATTGAGCAAAAAGTTAATAACATTTTAAATATTTCTGTGTCTGACATATGGTAACCCTACACGTAATGGAAAAACCATACCGCCATGACACTGCGTCGCTGGTAGTCTGCAACTGGTGCAAACATTTTGCCGCAGTGTAGTTGCCGCGAATTCAGTGCATTATGGCCATTTCCAAAAGTACTCGATTCGGATTTATACGGTCTTTGCGATTTCCGGTGAAAAACCCCATAAACCCCATAAAGTTAAAACCCCATAAACCCCATAAGTGTGACCAGAAACGAGACTAACAGTCTATAGGGGGTGGGGATATTTTATGTGTCAGCACCAGAGGGCCTTATCTTTTGTCTTTTTAAAAAAATGTCTTTGTGTTTTTTTGTTAGAATGCACATGGCATACAGAGAGACCACCCTCCCCCTATGACTAGTCTGATGAACAATATGCACACAAAGCTCATGACATAATCAAAGCATAATCAAAAACTCTCTCCTATGTTCTTGATGATCCTTACGAAAAAAATGCATCTTTCCAAGGTAAAACTTTCCAGGTACAAGGTACCACAGAGACCGGGATTCTAGCCACCAACCTGTGGATTTCACCAAAATCTTGGATTCATCAGTCTGTTACAGTACACCACTCAGTTGTCGTGACCCAATAACATATTATAGTTCGCACACAAATCTACTACATGTATAAGCAAGGTACCCACATGATTACCCCTGGTCACTGGGCTCACTGGAGAGCATACATGTATAGCACTGGTTGCCTGTTAGACTCTCATGATGAGAGCCCAACAATCAAACACAGAACACTTTCGCTCTCATACATGTAGGTACATGTATCCATTTGCTCCCGGTGAAGCCAGGTAGTCCATAGCAAAGCATCTTGCCCAAGGGCACACTCACATTGCCATCACCTGGATTTGAACTGACAACCTGTAGAATTGAACAGGTATTAAATATGACATATTAGACTGCTCTCATAGTAACATGTTGTACACATACATGTATAATGCAATTAAAACTAGCGTTTTGGAGCAATATATTGACCTTTTACAAAAATTCAAAAAACCATGAAGGAAAAAAGATACCAAACCAAATTTTATACCAAAGGTAGATTGGATACAGTATTTTAAGATATGTAAGTTTCAATCGCTTGGGTAGTGACCTATCGGGGGAACCACCCCTCAGAAGAGGAGGCTTATTTTGCCATTTTTCTTTGCGGACCCACTTTTAAACCTTGACCACGCCCCCCAAAAGGGTGGAATTGCTTTGTCCTTGATGTGAAGCAAACCCATGTGCCTAGTGTGTGTGCATATAAAATATGAAGTCAATCCGACCATCCATGTGGGCACCATGGGGAGCCAAAAATGAAATAAAGTTACCACAATAATCAAAAATGAGAGATTTCGGGGAGCGACATCTCGAAAAGGAAACGTGGTACCGTACTTTTGATAACATAATCATGCAGATTGGATGCCAATCTATGTGTATATCAATTTTCAGGTAAAAATACCCAAGCATTTTTGAGCTACAGGCCTCCGAAAATGTAAAAAACTTCAATGGCATGGCTACGATTGGGAAAAAGTGGGTAGGGTAGGCATTTTCTGGACGTCATATCTCAGTAATGAGTTGGAGTTTGCCTCTAAAATTTTGTACATGTTCATGACATAGGTTGAAGTATTTTTAGAAAAAGTTTTGTCCAAATCCGAGTCGGACCCCTGACAACCTCTAGGTGATTTCACACGGAATGACCCTTAAAACAAAATTAGTGAGCACTAATAATAACATCAAGGGGAGGGGGAGGAGGTGGTGTGCCGTGCAAATTTAACCCACATTTTGAGTGGGGAAAATTTAACATTCCCTGAGGAAACACTTAAAAAATCGCAGTGGCTATATATAGTTATAGTAACCATAACGCGTTAAGAAATGCATGATATAGTTACGGTATTGCAACTGCAGCGTAAATCACTGCATCGATGATATCAGGGGGCGAGTCGGTCAGGGGGCGAGTTGGAAAGGGGCCGAGTACATAAGGTGGCGACTTGACCTGATTCCAACTTAATTACCAATAGGCATAGGCCTACCTTTAGAAAAACATAAGTGGGATAAACAAATTTAAGATTTCTTTTAAATTGTGTGAAGAAAGACTTAACAATTTGTCAGCCTGGCTCGTATGTTTTGCACTCAAGGTCTAAAGCCATGATCGACTCCCCAAATTTCCCTCAACTTTGAAGTCGAGTCGGTCAACGGACGAGTTGGTCCAACGGTCGAGTTGGTCCAATGGTCGAGTTGACTGTCATGAATGTGTTTAGGCGCATTTCTACAATGTCTGCGTGCACACGTACGTACACGCACGTACGTACGTGTGCAGCCACAGTAACATCGCACTGCTAAAAGGGTGAAATCTCGCGGTAAAATCGTAGCGCAAAAACCATTGAAAAAACTCTATCAGCAAGCCACATGGCACGTTAAACGAAAGCACTTGTCTTCATCTATCGGAAAAACGCTATTGTTTTCCAAAGTTTTGTCTAGTCCAGTCAGGAATCACAAACCAATTGACCCCCTCAAAATCCACGATACGACCCATCACTTCAGATTTACACAATTACCAACTAAACAATGACCCAAATTGTGACAAAATATACATCAATCGAAAGAGGAAGAATTATTCTACAAACTTACCCCGCCATCTTGGCCACCAACTACTCGTTAAAAACGCATGCGAGCAACGAAATAAGGCCAACGAAATCTCGCAAACATCTCGGACTTTCTCGCGGCGCGTTCACGCCATTGAGCTGTGCAGATAAAATTGGGCATTTGACCTCATTATCGGGGGCGCTGCGGACTGACTGTTACTTAAAGATTCAGCTTGGTTTGATGGGCATTGTTGCTCAATAAGTGCAAAAATTGAGATTTTCGTTTTCGTTGAACTTTGACCTCAGATTGAAGGGTCAGATGAAAATGCCCACACGAAGAAAATTGTAGGCCATGATCTTATCTATAAGCCTGGTAAATACGAAAATCATGGGTCACGTGGTTTTCCAGACGGAAGCATTTTAAAACATGCATATTTTAGTAATTTTTGGGTTGTAATTTGATACCCAATGACGTCACAATGACGTCACACTTGTATGCACACCTTCACATTTGGGTTGATGTTCCTACAAAGTTTCAAGTTGATAGCTTGAACCGTTTTGAAGCAAAGCTCTGGAAACGTTTGAGTGGAAAAAGAAGGAAAAAAAAAAAAAAAATAGAGCTACGTCTGTTCTATGAACAGAGCGTAGGGCTTTTTCACATTTTTTTGTACTTAAAAAATGAGCATGCTTACCTTGCAAAATTAGATGTTAGCATATCAACTATTTAACTTTTAAAAAGTTTACCTTTAATGTGTCACCTTTAAAGGATTGATGACGTCATCAATGTTTTAACCACACAGACATGTTTGGTGGTGGACTTACTCTATAAGCATCACTATTGGGCTAATTTGCGCAAACACTGCTATGAAAGGGTCATTTTAAGACTTTTTAATTTTGACGCTAGAGGGCGCCCTTTTATGGAATGACGTAGAAACTTACATTTTTGGAAACCCTATTTACCTTAGACACTGACACTACCAACCGCATCTCGGCAGCTTTCACCACTTTTACAAAATAGGTTCATTTAAATGCACTTCCGGTTTCTACCGAAAGCGAGCAAGGTCACAGGTCATGGCGATATTTTTTGGATACCCCACCCTAGTCGAACTCAAACACCTTGGACCCCATCAAAATACCTCTTACCGGTTTCAAATGGCAAGGCAAAGTCTGTTTGACCAATAGGGAATGAGGTCAAATGTCAAGGCATGTGGGCATCTGAAAGACCTTTATTAATGATCGTATATGCCGAAAGAATCAAGATCGTAGGTCAAACGGATGAATTTTTTTAATGTTTTTAATATGGAAACATTAAATTTCATGCCCCTTTAAACTTACACCTGATGACGTCATGATGACGCCATTGTTGGGTGCACACCTCTTCTACTGTGTCTTTCATGTGACCAAGTTTGTTTAAGAACAACCTCAAGTTTGGGAACAACCTCAAAAAGTGCCGACAACGCCCATGCGTTATGTCAATGGGGGGCGGGGGGGAAATCAGAAGAAGAAATAAACGGAAAAGCCATACATTAACGACCTTTGCTAGTGATCATATATGGGAAGGAATCAATGTTGTAATTTGCATTTTAAAATATTTTCATGCACCTTTAATCTGACACGTGATGACGTCATTATGAGATCATTAGTTAAATACATTTGTTAATGACCGTATATGGTGCAGGAATCACGATCACAGGTGCCTGATTTGTTATGAATGTTTGATCGTATATATTTTAATTTAAATATTTAATTAAACTGTTCATTTTTAGTTTGTTTTGTTCACATTTGGAATGGAAATCCGATGTTTACTCGAAAAACTGATATACATATATTAGTCATCAACGGCAGAAATCAGAGCACATAATTTGTTAAGATTGAAAAGAGTTTGGCCAGGAAGGAACAATTTCGTAATTAGATTTGTTGAAGATGGTTCAATAAAATCATAACAATGACTTAATGATTTCAGGCCTATATTAAGCTTTGCACCTTACTAAACCTAAAAAGAAAGAAAACAAACATTGGAATTAATGCTTCACGGCAAAACTATGACATTCCCTCAATAGCATACAATTACTTTCTTGTAGAGAGTGGACTCTCTTAAATAAGACTGAAATAACATGAAAGATTGTATCCTACTCACTGAACTTTTGTTAAACCATCTTCTGTTGAATTACACGTCCGTGGTAGACAGTTAAAAGACTGCTTCCGGCGCCGTGTCACACAGGGCACACGGAATAGACATCTACGGTAAAAATTGATTTATGCGAAGTTTGCTCGCATAGAGAACGATCAAATCTAAAACTATGCCCCTGGCATAACACTGGTCACTGCTCAGTAAACCGAAAACATCATGGCATGATCATGGTGTCATTTTAAAGAGGAGATTCAGCCCTAACAGATGACATCTCCTGTTCATTCATACGGGCCCTACTTTAGTTACAATTAGCAATAATATCTCGGTTTCGTTTTTTTTTATCCACCCTGTATATACGGAAATGTTGAGTTGGCTGAAATTTGGCCTTCAATTGACCCAGGAAGGAAGGGGCAGATGAAAATGACTACACCAAGGAAATTGTAGCTCAGGATCTGATCTATAATGTCTGCTAAATATGAAGACCCTGCGTCATGTGGTTTTATAGAGGGAAATATTGTACGAAATGCATTTTTGGCTCATTTTTATGACGAAAATCCACTTTTTTGCCAATTTTAAATAATTATAATTACGTAATCATTGACGTCATGGTGATGTTTTACATGGGGTGGAAGTTTGTGATGGGGCCCATGCCTGTACTTAGTTTTATAAAGATCAAGCGTAGTTTATTAGGTAATATTGCTTCATAAGTACAACAAAATACAAACAATGTGATTATTGAATTGGCTGAACTTTGACCTTCGATTGACCCAGGAAGGAAGGGTCAGATGAAAATGCCTACACTAAGAACATGGTAGGCTAGGATCTGATCTATATGTCTGCCAAATATGAGGACCCTGGGTCATGTGGGTTCATACGGGGAAGCGTTTTACGAAATGCATATTTTGGTAATTTTCATGATAAAAATCCACTTTTGTGCCATTTTAAAATTATTATAATTACGTAATCATTGACGTCATGGTAACGTTCTACATGGTGGTGGACGTTTGTGATGGGGCCCATGCCTGTACCTAGTTTTATAAAAATCAAGCATGGTTGAATAGCTAATATTGCTTCATAAGTACAAACAAATACAAAAAATGTGATTTTTGAATTGGCTGAACTTTGACCTTCGATTGACCCAGGAAGGAAGGGTCAGATGAAAATGCCTACACTAAGAACATTAAAGCTCATGATCTGATCTAAATGTTTGCCAAATATGAAAACCCTGGGTAATGTGGTTTTGGCAAGGGAACCATTTTAAAATTTCGGCAATTTTCCGCTTTTTAGGCATTTTTAAAGTGTTATAATGACGTAACGGATGACGTCACAATGAAGCCATTCTTAGGTGCACACCTCATATACTATGTCTTTGATGTGACCAAGTTTGGTTAAGATCAATGTTTGGGAACAACCTGAAAAAGCGCCGACAACGCCTATGCGCTTTGTCTATGGGAAAAAAATCAGAAGAAGAAATAAACGAAAAAAAAAAAATCAAAACGAAAACAAAGGCTTTTTCGCCGCAAAGCGAAAAAGCCAAAAAAAAAAGACAAAGAAATCGTACAATAGTAATAGGTGATCGGAATGAGTTCCGATCACCTAATAAAGCCACCGAAACAACCAAAACCCCTCATATTCTCAGAAACCTACAAAGAACGTTTCGAGAACTTACAGAGGAAAGCATCACTCCGGTTGGCAGAATTAACACTCAGGGAATACCAAAAACAACTGAAGAATATCGACGACCAAGTCACCGCAGCACACCGAATAGCTCAAGAAACCATCGCCAAATTCCCAGACTCGGATCACCAAACGGCACAACAACTGTACACTTACTTCACCAGTGGACCAACCAGAGGCACAAAAAGAAAACGCAGTGATCTATAACAACTAAAACAAAACCAACGGTCCTTTTCAGGACCACCACAATTTCCAAAAAGAGATTTCTGTATGCCTATACACCTAAATACATAAAACGTTATACTCGAACTACCACCCGCAGATATAACGTCACCCAATAAAACAAAGGTCATGGCAAAAAGGAAACTAGACAAAAAGGAAAAAAAAGAGATCATTAAACCATTCAAAATCAAAAAGGTTTTCATATGGATGTAGAACCAAAGAAATAAACGCCCAAGGGGTACATAAACGATCCTTAGCAGAAAATTGCGAACGATTCATAACAAACCTGTCCAAAACCAAACTTTCAGAAACTGAAAAAAATAGCATTGGGCAAAGGACTCAACTTCGTACCAACACCTGCTAAACCAACACGAAAATCCTTACTGAGCGATTTAAAAACCTTCACCCGAAGAACGAGAGTGTCATTCCTAATGCACAAAAAACAATCCCAACCACACCCATTCAAACCACCATCTAAATGGCAACCAACGACTACCCCCAGCACAACGCTGGAAACCTATCTGGAAGCCACAAAGTATGAAATTGCCCATACCCGACTACAAAATCGGTCAACAAACATGACCAAACCAGAACTAGCCGCAATAACCAACCTCAAGAAAAACAAAGAAATCGTAATTAAACCCTATGACAAGGGAAGAGGTATCTGCATTATGAATTGAACCGACTATCTAAAAGTGGGAAACAAACACCTTGAGTCCATACACTACTCTGAATTGGACAACGACATAACTCCCCAGACAATAACCCTGGTTTAAAACGTACTGATGGAAATGAGAAATAACAACTACATAGATGAACCTACGCTCGAATACCTAAAACCACTACCACAAAACTGCGAATGCCCAACCATGTACTTCCTCCCGAGAATACACAAAACCCCACCCCCCGGAGAACCTTTCGTTGGAAGACCAATAATCAGTGGTTGTAAAAGTCCAACCACCAGGATATCTGAATACATCGACTACTTAATCCTTCTCCCAATCGTAACCACGCAACCAACATAATGTTCGCGACACGGCAGACATCTTGCGTAAATTGGAAGGTAAACAATTCTCAGAAAATATCCTCATAACCAGTATCGACGTGGTATCTATGTACACAAACGTCAGACAAACAGAAGCAATAAACTGCGTCTGCGATACCTTGAACCGAACCAACCACAATTATGCCGTTACAAAACCACCAACCACATACATCCGGAGACTTCTGGAAATAATCCTTGGCCGAAACTGTTTCCAATTTGGAAACAAATTCTACCTCCAAAAAATCGGTTGCGCAATGGGGTCCATCTCAAGCCCTGAAATCTGCGACATAACCCTACATGAACTGGAGAAAACCATCCTCAAAGAGGCCAAAAATATCCTAACATGGTGGCGCTACAGAGATGACATACTATAGTTATCTATGACGGAAAAACTAAACGATTTCCAAAAACTCATCGAAACAATGAACCAAATGCACCCAACCCTCAAATTCACATACGAGGCATCTGAAACCTCAATCAACTATATATGGACTTGACCATCTTCAAAGGAGAACGCTTCCGTAAATCAGGCATCTTAGACACAAAAGTCTATACAAAACCTACGGAAACATTCCAATATCTCCACAAAACATCATCCCACCCACCCTACGTGTTCAAAGCATTCATATACGGAGAAACCCTCCGATACGCAAGGAACACAAACAACGAAAACGACTACTTAAACAAAGTCCAAAACCTCTCAGAAAAACTTACTCCTAGAGGGTACACACCTGAAGAAATCCAAGCGGCAACATCAAAGGTAAAACATGCCGGAAGGGCTAACCTTATCAACAAAAAAAGGGATTACGCAACAAAGCAAACCCCACTCGTCTTCTCCACAACTTATAATCCAGCAATAAACAACCACAACTTGAGAAAAGCGGTAAACAAACACTGGCACCTAATCGAAAGCTCTGAACCACTAAAGGAAATATTTCCTAAACCACCACTCATTGCTTTAAAAAAAGCCGAAAACCTGAAACAAAAAATGATCCGAGCCAAATTACCCAACCACGAAAAACGGCTCCCCCTACCACTATCAGATTCAGGTTACGCCGAAAACAGCCAAGAACCGGATGAAACCCTAAACATCCTTATCTCACTGCTTGAAGAACAAACAACCTCTTAAAAGCTGGACCCTTCCGCTCAAGGAACCCAAAGCGAGTCACCCGGATTCTCCCGAATCCAACCCGCAGCTGATGAAGGGCAGACGGTAGCCTTGAAAGCTAGCTCCTGCTTAATCAAAAGGAATTGAAAAACGTTCCTTTGCTCGCACAAACCCACCCACACCCCATCCCATACCACCAATGAAAAACAAAACCCAGTAAAACGGTACAAACTGGATACAAATAAAACTTTGGAATAAAATAATATAATTTATTTCAAACAATCAAAACAAGTCACCCAGAATGCATGTGTCTCTGAATGGGAGAACGCCACCACCCCCCCCCCCCCCCCTTTTATTTATTTTATAAAAACTGACACTTTGTGATGACCAGCTCGGGATTCAATGGCGGCCATTTTGAAATTCAATATGGCAGCTATCTTGGAATTTAATATGGCGGCAAACCCAAGGTAGATACAACTTTTGTAATAGTCTATACTGAATCTTTAGTATCATAAACCTGGGTATTGCCACCTCTTCAAACCTTCTATGTTGCTTGAAACCTACGTTTTAGCACAAATTGTATGTAAATGTGGCCATGTTTTTTATTTTTTTATTTTGAAGGTGAAGATGGCGTCGGCACACCCGGCCATTTTTGAATTCAGCACCCTCAGCCGCTGAACACGGCGGCCATTTTGAAATTCAAAATGGACGCCATCTTGGATTTCAAGCTATGTACAAGTTTAGTAGTGGTCAAAATGAAATCATTAGTATCATAAACATGGGTATTGCCACCAGGTTTGACCCTCTATGTTGCCTTAAACCCAAGTTATAGCACAAATTGTGATGAAATGGCGGCCATTTTGTTGTTTTGAATTATGAAGGTGAAGACGGCAACGGCGCACCTGTTAACAGCCATTTTTGAATTCAGCACCCTCAAATTATCCTAAAAAAAATTGATTAACCACTTTTAACAAAAAATGCCTACACTGCAGTATTTAGATATTCTCAAATTTTAACCTGTCTATTAGGGAAGTAGCCACGTAGCCGAGCTCCGTTTTCCCTACATCCTTAAATTTCTCGGCCATTTCCCAGCGAAAATCTGTCAATGTTGCATGACAAGTGCGGAATATATACAGTTTGGAGCATGCAAAATTTGAAGTTCGTCAAACAATTTCTTGACTTCCAAATTTGCCGACGTTTGGACCACACTTTGACCAAATTCCCGTCACAATCTGGGGTGAGTCAACGGCCGTCCAAATGTACACCAGCGCAGCGCAGGGTGTCCCAACAGCCACGGTTAGGGGAGTAGCCAAGTAGCCGTGCTCCGTTTTCCCTACATCTTTAAATTTCTCGGCCATTTCCCAGCGAAAATCTGTCAATTTTGCATGACAAGTGCGGAATATATACAGTTTTGAGCATGCAAAATTTGAAGTTCGTTGGAAAATTTCTTGACTTCCAAATTTGCCGACGTTTGGACCACACTTTGACCAAATTCCCGTCCCAAACAAGACTGAGCATGCGCACGAGTGATCAGGAGTACACGGACAGCCACGGTCTGCAGAGCAGGCAGGAAGCCCGAGCCCAGTTTTCCCTGAACTCTGAAATTTCTCGGCCATTTCCCGGCGAAAGTCTGTCAATTTTTTTAGGACAAGTGCGGAATATAGACTGTTTGGAGCATGCAAAATTTGAAGTTCGTCGGAAAATTTCTTGACTTCCAAATTTGCCGACGTTTGGACCACACTTTGACCAAATTCCCGTCCCAAACAAGACTGAGCATGCGCACGAGTGATCAGGAGTACACGGACAGCCACGGTCTGCAGAGCAGGCAGGAAGCCCGAGCCCAGTTTTCTCTAAACTCTGATATTTCTCGGCCATTTCCCGGCGAAAGTCTGTCAATTTTTCAGGACAAGTGCGGAATATAGACTGTTTGGAGCATGCAAAATTTGAAGTTCGTTGGAAAAATCCTTGATTTCCAAATTTGCCGGCATTTGGGACACACTTTGACCTAATTCCCGTCACAATCTGGGGTGAGTCAACGGCCGTACAAATGTACACCAGCGCAGCGCAGGGTGTCCCAACAGCCACGGTTAGGGGAGTAGCCACGTAGCCGAGCTCCGTTTTCCCTACATCCTTAAATTTCTCGGCCATTTCCCAGCGAAAATCTGTCAATTTTGCATGACAAGTGCGGAATATATACAGTTTGGAGCATGCAAAATTTGAAGTTCGTTGGAAGATTTCTTGACTTCCAAATTTGACGACGTTTGGACCACACTTTGACCAAATTCCCGTCCCAAACAAGACTGAGCATGCGCACGAGTGATCAGGAGTACACGGACAGCCACGGTCTGCAGAGCAGGCAGGAAGCCCGAGCCCAGTTTTCTCTAAACTCTGATATTTCTCGGCCATTTCCCGGCGAAAGTCTGTCAATTTTTCAGGACAAGTGCGGAATATAGACTGTTTGGAGCATGCAAAATTTGAAGTTCGTCGGAAAATTTCTTGACTTCCAAATTTGCCGACGTTTGGACCACACTTTGACCAAATTCCCGTCACAATCTGGGGTGAGTCAACGGCCGTCCAAATGTACACCAGCGCAGCGCAGGGTGTCCCAACAGCCACGGTTAGGGGAGTAGCCACGTAGCCGTGCTCCGTTTTCCCTACATCCTTAAATTTCTCGGCCATTTCCCAGCGAAAATTTGTCAATTTTGCATGACAAGTGCGGAATATATACAGTTTGGAGCATGCAAAATTTGAAGTTCGTTGGAAAATTTCTTGACTTCCAAATTTGCCGACGTTTGGACCACACTTTGACCAAATTCCCGTCCCAAACAAGACTGAGCATGGGCACGAGTGATCAGGAGTACACGGACAGCCACGGTCTGCAGAGCAGGCAGGAAGCCCGAGCCCAGTTTTCTCTAAACTCTGATATTTCTCGGCCATTTCCCGGCGAAAGTCTGTCAATTTTTCAGGACAAGTGCGGAATATAGACTGTTTGGAGCATGCAAAATTTGAAGTTCGTTGGAAAAATCCTTGATTTCCAAATTTGCCGGCATTTGGGACACACTTTGACCTAATTCCCGTCACAATCTGGGGTGAGTCAACGGCCGTACAAATGTACACCAGCGCAGCGCAGGGTGTCCCAACAGCCACGGTTAGGGGAGTAGCCACGTAGCCGAGCTCCGTTTTACCTACATCCTTAAATTTCTCGGCCAATTCCCAGCGAAAATCTGTCAATTTTGCATGACAAGTGCGGAATATATACAGTTTGGAGCATGCAAAATTTGAAGTTCGTTGGAAAATTTCTTGACTTCCAAATTTGCCGACGTTTGGACCACACTTTGACCAAATTCCCGTCCCAAACAAGACTGAGCATGCGCACGAGTGATCAGGAGTACACGGACAGCCACGGTCTGCAGAGCAGGCAGGAAGCCCGAGCCCAGTTTTCCCTAAACTCTGAAATTTCTCGGCCATTTCCCGGCGAAAGTCTGTCAATTTTTCAGGACAAGTGCGGAATATAGACTGTTTGGAGCATGCAAAATTGGAAGTTCGTCGGAAAATTTCTTGACTTCCAAATTTGCCGACGTTTGGACCACACTTTGACCAAATTCCCGTCACAATCTGGGGTGAGTCAACGGCCGTCCAAATGTACACCAGCGCAGCGCAGGGTGTCCCAACAGCCACGGTTAGGGGAGTAGCCACGTAGCCGAGCTCCGTTTTACCTACATCCTTAAATTTCTCGGCCAATTCCCAGCGAAAATCTGTCAATTTTGCATGAGAAGTGCGGAATATATACAGTTTGGAGCATGCAAAATTTGAAGTTCGTTGGAAAATTTCTTGACTTCCAAATTTGCCGACGTTTGGACCACACTTTGACCAAATTCCCGTCCCAAACAAGACTGAGCATGCGCACGAGTGATCAGGAGTACACGGACAGACACGGTCTGCAGAGCAGGCAGGAAGCCCGAGCCCAGTTTTCCCTAAACTCTGAAATTTCTCGGCCATTTCCCGGCGAAAGTCTGTCAATTTTTCAGGACAAGTGCGGAATATAGACTGTTTGGAGCATGCAAAATTGGAAGTTCGTCGGAAAATTTCTTGACTTCCAAATTTGCCGACGTTTGGACCACACTTTGACCAAATTCCCGTCACAATCTGGGGTGAGTCAACGGCCGTCCAAATGTACACCAGCGCAGCGCAGGGTGTCCCAACAGCCACGGTTAGGGGAGTAGCCACGTAGCCGTGCTCCGTTTTCCCTACATCCTTAAATTTCTCGGCCATTTCCCAGCGAAAATTTGTCAATTTTGCATGACAAGTGCGGAATATATACAGTTTGGAGCATGCAAAATTTGAAGTTCGTTGAAAAATTTCTTGACTTCCAAATTTGACGACGTTTGGACCACACTTTTACCAAATTTCCGTCCCAAACAAGACTGAGCATGCGCACGAGTGATCAGGAGTTCACGGACAGCCACGGTCTGCAGAGCAGGCAGGAAGCCCGAGCCCAGTTTTCCCTAAACTCTGAAATTTCTCGGCCATTTCCGGGCGAAAGTCTGTCAATTTTTCAGGACAAGTGCGGAATACAGACTGTTTGGAGCATGCAAAATTTGAAGTTCGTCGGAAAATTTCTTTACTTCCAAATTTGCCGACGTTTGGACCACACTTTGACCAAATTTCCGTCACAATCTGGGGTGAGTCAACGGCCGTCCAAATGTACACAAGCGCAGCGCAGGGTGTCCCAACAGCCACGGTTAGGGGAGTAGCCACGTAGCCGAGCTCCGTTTTCCCTACATCCTTAAATTTCTCGGCCATTTCCCAGCGAAAAACTGTCAATTTTGCATGACAAGTGCGGAATATATACAGTTTGGAGCATGCAAAATTTGAAGTTCGTTGAAAAATTTCTTGACTTCCAAATTTGACGACGTTTGGACCACACTTTTACCAAATTTCCGTCCCAAACAAGACTGAGCATGCGCACGAGTGATCAGGAGTTCACGGACAGCCACGGTCTGCAGAGCAGGCAGGAAGCCCGAGCCCAGTTTTCCCTAAACTCTGAAATTTCTCGGCCATTTCCGGGCGAAAGTCTGTCAATTTTTCAGGACAAGTGCGGAATACAGACTGTTTGGAGCATGCAAAATTTGAAGTTCGTCGGAAAATTTCTTGACTTCCAAATTTGCCGACGTTTGGACCACACTTTGACCAAATTTCCGTCACAATCTGGGGTGAGTCAACGGCCGTCCAAATGTACACAAGCGCAGCGCAGGGTGTCCCAACAGCCACGGTTAGGGGAGTAGCCACGTAGCCGAGCTCCGTTTTCCCTACATCCTTAAATTTCTCGGCCATTTCCCAGCGAAAATCTGTCAATTTTGCATGACAAGTGCGGAATATATACAGTTTGGAGCATGCCAAATTAGAAGTTCGTCGGAAATTTTCTTGACTTCCAAATTTGCCGACGTTTGGACCAACAGCCACAGTTAGGGGAGTAGCCACGTAGCCGAGCTCCGTTTTCCCTACATCCTTAAATTTCTCGGCCATTTCCCAGCGAAAATCTGTCAATTTTGCATGACAAGTGCGGAATATATACAGATTGGAGCATGCAAAATTTGAAGTTCGTTGGATAATTTCTTGACTTCCAAATTTGCCGACGTTTGGACCACACTTTGACCAAATTCCCGTCCCAAACAAGACTGAGCATGCGCACGAGTGATCAGGAGTACACGGACAGCCACGGTCTGCAGAGCAGGCAGGAAGCCCGAGCCCAGTTTTCCCTAAACTCTGAAATTTCTCGGCCATTTCCCGGCGAAAGTCTGTCAATTTTTCAGGACAAGTGCGGAATATAGACTGTTTGGAGCATGCAAAATTTGAAGTTCGTCGGAAAATTTCCTGACTTCCAAATTTGCCGACGTTTGGACCACACTTTGACCAAATTCCCGTCACAATCTGGGGTGAGTCAACGGCCGTCCAAATGTACACCAGCGCAGCGCAGGGTGTCCCAACAGCCACGGTTAGTGGAGTAGCCACGTAGCCGAGCTCCGTTTTCCCTACATCCTTAAATTTCTCGGCCATTTCCCAGCGAAAATCATTCAATTTTGCATGACAAGTGCGGAATATATACAGTTTGGAGCATGCAAAATTTGAAGTTCGTCGGAAAATTTCTTGACTTCCAAATTTGACGACGTTTGCACCACACTTTGACCAAATTCCCCTCCCAAACAAGACTGAGCATGCGCACGAGTGATCAGGAGTACACGGACAGCCACGGTCTGCAGAGCAGGCAGGAAGCCCGAGCCCAGTTTTCCCTAAACTCTGATATTTCTCGGCCATTTCCCGGCGAAAGTCTGTCAATTTTTCAGGACAAGTGCGGAATATAGACTGTTTGGAGCATGCAAAATTTGAAGTTCGTTGGAAAATTTCTTGATTTCCAAATTTGCCGGCATTTGGGACACACTTTGACCTAATTCCCGTCACAATCTGGGGTGAGTCAACGGCCGTACAAATGTACACCAGCGCAGCGCAGGGTGTCCCAACAGCCACGGTTAGGGGAGTAGCCACGTAGCCGAGCTCCGTTTTCCCTACATCCTTAAATTTCTCGGCCATTTCCCATCGAAAATCTGTCAATTTTGCATGACAAGTGCGGAATATATACAGTTTGGAGCATGCAAAATTTGAAGTTCGTTGGAAAATTTCTTGACTTCCAAATTTGACGACGTTTGGACCACACTTTGACCAAATTCCCGTCACAATCTGGGGTGAGTCAACAGCCGTCCAAATGTACACCAGCGCAGCGCAGGGTGTCCCAACAGCCACGGTTAGGGGAGTAGCCACGTAGCCGAGCTCCGTTTTCCCTACATCCTTAAATTTCTCGGCCATTTCCCAGCGAAAATCTGTCAATTTTGCATGACAAGTGCGGAATATATACAGTTTGGAGCATGCCAAATTTGAAGTTCGTCGGAAATTTTCTTGACTTCCAAATTTGCCGACGTTTGGACCAACAGCCACGGTTAGGGGAGTAGCCACGTAGCCGAGCTCCGTTTTCCCTACATCCTTAAATTTCTCGGCCATTTCCCAGAGAATATATACAGTTTGGAGCATGCAAAATTTGAAGTTCGTTGGAAAATTTCTTGACTTCCAAATTTGCCGACGTTTGGACCACACTTTGACCAAATTCCCGTCCCAAACAAGACTGAGCATGGGCACGAGTGATCAGGAGTACACGGACAGCCACGGTCTGCAGAGCAGGCAGGAAGCCCGAGCCCAGTTTTCTCTAAACTCTGATATTTCTCGGCCATTTCCCGGCGAAAGTCTGTCAATTTTTCAGGACAAGTGCGGAATATAGACTGTTTGGAGCATGCAAAATTTGAAGTTCGTTGGAAAAATCCTTGATTTCCAAATTTGCCGGCATTTGGGACACACTTTGACCTAATTCCCGTCACAATCTGGGGTGAGTCAACGGTCGTACAAATGTACACCAGCGCAGCGCAGGGTGTCCCAACAGCCACGGTTAGGGGAGTAGCCACGTAGCCGAGCTCCGTTTTCCCTACATCCTTAAATTTCTCGGCCATTTCCCATCGAAAATCTGTCAATTTTGCATGACAAGTGCGGAATATATACAGTTTGGAGCATGCAAAATTTGAAGTTCGTTGGAAAATTTCTTGACTTCCAAATTTGACGACGTTTGGACCACACTTTGACCAAATTCACGTCCCAAACAAGACTGAGCATGCGCACGAGTGATCAGGAGTACACGGACAGCCACGGTCTGCAGAGCAGGCAGGAAGCCCGAGCCCAGTTTTCCCTAAACTCTGAAATTTCTCGGCCATTTCCGGGCGAAAGTCTGTCAATTTTTCAGGACAAGTGCGGAATATAGACTGTTTGGAGCATGCAAAATTTGAAGTTCGTCGGAAAATTTCTTGACTTCCAAATTTGCCGACGTTTGGACCATACTTTGACCAAATTCCCGTCACAATCTGGGGTGAGTCAACAGCCGTCCAAATGTACACCAGCGCAGCGCAGGGTGTCCCAACAGCCACGGTTAGGGGAGTAGCCACGTAGCCGAGCTCCGTTTTCCCTACATCCTTAAATTTCTCGGCCATTTCCCAGCGAAAATCTGTCAATTTTGCATGACAAGTGCGGAATATATACAGTTTGGAGCATGCAAAATTTGAAGTTCGTTGAAAAATTTCTTGACTTCCAAATTTGACGACGTTTGGACCACACTTTTACCAAATTTCCGTCCCAAACAAGACTGAGCATGCGCACGAGTGATCAGGAGTTCACGGACAGCCACGGTCTGCAGAGCAGGCAGGAAGCCCGAGCCCAGTTTTCCCTAAACTCTGAAATTTCTCGGCCATTTCCGGGCGAAAGTCTGTCAATTTTTCAGGACAAGTGCGGAATACAGACTGTTTGGAGCATGCAAAATTAGAAGTTCGTCGGAAATTTTCTTGACTTCCAAATTTGCCGACGTTTGGACCAACAGCCACAGTTAGGGGAGTAGCCACGTAGCCGAGCTCCGTTTTCCCTACATCCTTAAATTTCTCGGCCATTTCCCAGCGAAAATCTGTCAATTTTGCATGACAAGTGCGGAATATATACAGATTGGAGCATGCAAAATTTGAAGTTCGTTGGATAATTTCTTGACTTCCAAATTTGCCGACGTTTGGACCACACTTTGACCAAATTCCCGTCCCAAACAAGACTGAGCATGCGCACGAGTGATCAGGAGTACACGGACAGCCACGGTCTGCAGAGCAGGCAGGAAGCCCGAGCCCAGTTTTCCCTAAACTCTGAAATTTCTCGGCCATTTCCCGGCGAAAGTCTGTCAATTTTTCAGGACAAGTGCGGAATATAGACTGTTTGGAGCATGCAAAATTTGAAGTTCGTCGGAAAATTTCCTGACTTCCAAATTTGCCGACGTTTGGACCACACTTTGACCAAATTCCCGTCACAATCTGGGGTGAGTCAACGGCCGTCCAAATGTACACCAGCGCAGCGCAGGGTGTCCCAACAGCCACGGTTAGTGGAGTAGCCACGTAGCCGAGCTCCGTTTTCCCTACATCCTTAAATTTCTCGGCCATTTCCCAGCGAAAATCATTCAATTTTGCATGACAAGTGCGGAATATATACAGTTTGGAGCATGCAAAATTTGAAGTTCGTCGGAAAATTTCTTGACTTCCAAATTTGACGACGTTTGCACCACACTTTGACCAAATTCCCCTCCCAAACAAGACTGAGCATGCGCACGAGTGATCAGGAGTACACGGACAGCCACGGTCTGCAGAGCAGGCAGGAAGCCCGAGCCCAGTTTTCCCTAAACTCTGATATTTCTCGGCCATTTCCCGGCGAAAGTCTGTCAATTTTTCAGGACAAGTGCGGAATATAGACTGTTTGGAGCATGCAAAATTTGAAGTTCGTTGGAAAATTTCTTGATTTCCAAATTTGCCGGCATTTGGGACACACTTTGACCTAATTCCCGTCACAATCTGGGGTGAGTCAACGGCCGTACAAATGTACACCAGCGCAGCGCAGGGTGTCCCAACAGCCACGGTTAGGGGAGTAGCCACGTAGCCGAGCTCCGTTTTCCCTACATCCTTAAATTTCTCGGCCATTTCCCATCGAAAATCTGTCAATTTTGCATGACAAGTGCGGAATATATACAGTTTGGAGCATGCAAAATTTGAAGTTCGTTGGAAAATTTCTTGACTTCCAAATTTGACGACGTTTGGACCACACTTTGACCAAATTCCCGTCACAATCTGGGGTGAGTCAACAGCCGTCCAAATGTACACCAGCGCAGCGCAGGGTGTCCCAACAGCCACGGTTAGGGGAGTAGCCACGTAGCCGAGCTCCGTTTTCCCTACATCCTTAAATTTCTCGGCCATTTCCCAGCGAAAATCTGTCAATTTTGCATGACAAGTGCAGAATATATACAGTTTGGAGCTTGCAAAATTTGAAGTTCGTTGAAAAATGTCTTGACTTCCAAATTTGACGACGTTTGGACCACACTTTGACAAAATTTCCGTCCCAAACAAGACTGAGCATGCGCACGAGTGATCAGGAGTACACGGACAGCCACGGTCTGCAGAGCAGGCAGGAAGCCCGAGCCCAGTTTTCCCTAAACTCTGAAATTTCTCGGCCATTTCCGGGCGAAAGTCTGTCAATTTTTCAGGACAAGTGCGGAATACAGACCGTTTGGAGCATGCAAAATTTGAAGTTCGTCGGAAAATTTCTTGACTTCCAAATTTGCCGACGTTTGGACCACACTTTGACCAAATTCCCGTCACAATCTGGGGTGAGTCAACGGCCGTCCAAATGTACACAAGCGCAGCGCAGGGTGTCCCAACAGCCACGGTTAGGGGAGTAGCCACGTAGCCGAGCTCCGTTTTCCCTAC
Source organism: Henricia sp. BOLD:AAB3569 (assembly GCA_037783545.1). Taxonomy (NCBI): domain Eukaryota; kingdom Metazoa; phylum Echinodermata; class Asteroidea; order Spinulosida; family Echinasteridae; genus Henricia; species Henricia sp. BOLD:AAB3569. Next base: position 1,284,686 of record JBBELK010000071.1, on the reverse strand, counting down.
ATCCTTAAATTTCTCGGCCATTTCCCAGCGAAAATCTGTCAATTTTGCATGACAAGTGCGGAATATATACAGTTTGGAGCATGCCAAATTTGAAGTTCGTCGGAAATTTTCTTGACTTCCAAATTTGCCGACGTTTGGACCAACAGCCACGGTTAGGGGAGTAGCCACGTAGCCGAGCTCCGTTTTCCCTACATCCTTAAATTTCTCGGCCATTTCCCAGAGAATATATACAGTTTGGAGCATGCAAAATTTGAAGTTCGTTGGAAAATTTCTTGACTTCCAAATTTGCCGACGTTTGGACCACACTTTGACCAAATTCCCGTCCCAAACAAGACTGAGCATGGGCACGAGTGATCAGGAGTACACGGACAGCCACGGTCTGCAGAGCAGGCAGGAAGCCCGAGCCCAGTTTTCTCTAAACTCTGATATTTCTCGGCCATTTCCCGGCGAAAGTCTGTCAATTTTTCAGGACAAGTGCGGAATATAGACTGTTTGGAGCATGCAAAATTTGAAGTTCGTTGGAAAAATCCTTGATTTCCAAATTTGCCGGCATTTGGGACACACTTTGACCTAATTCCCGTCACAATCTGGGGTGAGTCAACGGTCGTACAAATGTACACCAGCGCAGCGCAGGGTGTCCCAACAGCCACGGTTAGGGGAGTAGCCACGTAGCCGAGCTCCGTTTTCCCTACATCCTTAAATTTCTCGGCCATTTCCCATCGAAAATCTGTCAATTTTGCATGACAAGTGCGGAATATATACAGTTTGGAGCATGCAAAATTTGAAGTTCGTTGGAAAATTTCTTGACTTCCAAATTTGACGACGTTTGGACCACACTTTGACCAAATTCACGTCCCAAACAAGACTGAGCATGCGCACGAGTGATCAGGAGTACACGGACAGCCACGGTCTGCAGAGCAGGCAGGAAGCCCGAGCCCAGTTTTCCCTAAACTCTGAAATTTCTCGGCCATTTCCGGGCGAAAGTCTGTCAATTTTTCAGGACAAGTGCGGAATATAGACTGTTTGGAGCATGCAAAATTTGAAGTTCGTCGGAAAATTTCTTGACTTCCAAATTTGCCGACGTTTGGACCATACTTTGACCAAATTCCCGTCACAATCTGGGGTGAGTCAACAGCCGTCCAAATGTACACCAGCGCAGCGCAGGGTGTCCCAACAGCCACGGTTAGGGGAGTAGCCACGTAGCCGAGCTCCGTTTTCCCTACATCCTTAAATTTCTCGGCCATTTCCCAGCGAAAATCTGTCAATTTTGCATGACAAGTGCGGAATATATACAGTTTGGAGCATGCAAAATTTGAAGTTCGTTGAAAAATTTCTTGACTTCCAAATTTGACGACGTTTGGACCACACTTTTACCAAATTTCCGTCCCAAACAAGACTGAGCATGCGCACGAGTGATCAGGAGTTCACGGACAGCCACGGTCTGCAGAGCAGGCAGGAAGCCCGAGCCCAGTTTTCCCTAAACTCTGAAATTTCTCGGCCATTTCCGGGCGAAAGTCTGTCAATTTTTCAGGACAAGTGCGGAATACAGACTGTTTGGAGCATGCAAAATTTGAAGTTCGTCGGAAAATTTCTTGACTTCCAAATTTGCCGACGTTTGGACCACACTTTGACCAAATTTCCGTCACAATCTGGGGTGAGTCAACGGCCGTCCAAATGTACACAAGCGCAGCGCAGGGTGTCCCAACAGCCACGGTTAGGGGAGTAGCCACGTAGCCGAGCTCCGTTTTCCCTACATCCTTAAATTTCTCGGCCATTTCCCAGCGAAAAACTGTCAATTTTGCATGACAAGTGCGGAATATATACAGTTTGGAGCATGCAAAATTTGAAGTTCGTTGAAAAATTTCTTGACTTCCAAATTTGACGACGTTTGGACCACACTTTTACCAAATTTCCGTCCCAAACAAGACTGAGCATGCGCACGAGTGATCAGGAGTTCACGGACAGCCACGGTCTGCAGAGCAGGCAGGAAGCCCGAGCCCAGTTTTCCCTAAACTCTGAAATTTCTCGGCCATTTCCGGGCGAAAGTCTGTCAATTTTTCAGGACAAGTGCGGAATACAGACTGTTTGGAGCATGCAAAATTTGAAGTTCGTCGGAAAATTTCTTGACTTCCAAATTTGCCGACGTTTGGACCACACTTTGACCAAATTTCCGTCACAATCTGGGGTGAGTCAACGGCCGTCCAAATGTACACAAGCGCAGCGCAGGGTATCCCAACAGCCACGGTTAGGGGAGTAGCCACGTAGCCGAGCTCCGTTTTCCCTACATCCTTAAATTTCTCGGCCATTTCCCAGCGAAAATCTGTCAATTTTGCATGACAAGTGCGGAATATATACAGTTTGGAGCATGCCAAATTTGAAGTTCGTCGGAAATTTTCTTGACTTCCAAATTTGCCGACGTTTGGACCAACAGCCACAGTTAGGGGAGTAGCCACGTAGCCGAGCTCCGTTTTCCCTACATTCTTAAATTTCTCGGCCATTTCCCAGCGAAAATCTGTCAATTTTGCATGACAAGTGCGGAATATATACAGATTGGAGCATGCAAAATTTGAAGTTCGTTGGATAATTTCTTGACTTCCAAATTTGCCGACGTTTGGACCACACTTTGACCAAATTCCCGTCCCAAACAAGACTGAGCATGCGCACGAGTGATCAGGAGTACACGGACAGCCACGGTCTGCAGAGCAGGCAGGAAGCCCGAGCCCAGTTTTCCCTAAACTCTGAAATTTCTCGGCCATTTCCCGGCGAAAGTCTGTCAATTTTTCAGGACAAGTGCGGAATATAGACTGTTTGGAGCATGCAAAATTTGAAGTTCGTCGGAAAATTTCCTGACTTCCAAATTTGCCGACGTTTGGACCACACTTTGACCAAATTCCCGTCACAATCTGGGGTGAGTCAACGGCCGTCCAAATGTACACCAGCGCAGCGCAGGGTGTCCCAACAGCCACGGTTAGTGGAGTAGCCACGTAGCCGAGCTCCGTTTTCCCTACATCCTTAAATTTCTCGGCCATTTCCCAGCGAAAATCATTCAATTTTGCATGACAAGTGCGGAATATATACAGTTTGGAGCATGCAAAATTTGAAGTTCGTCGGAAAATTTCTTGACTTCCAAATTTGACGACGTTTGCACCACACTTTGACCAAATTCCCCTCCCAAACAAGACTGAGCATGCGCACGAGTGATCAGGAGTACACGGACAGCCACGGTCTGCAGAGCAGGCAGGAAGCCCGAGCCCAGTTTTCCCTAAACTCTGATATTTCTCGGCCATTTCCCGGCGAAAGTCTGTCAATTTTTCAGGACAAGTGCGGAATATAGACTGTTTGGAGCATGCAAAATTTGAAGTTCGTTGGAAAATTTCTTGATTTCCAAATTTGCCGGCATTTGGGACACACTTTGACCTAATTCCCGTCACAATCTGGGGTGAGTCAACGGCCGTACAAATGTACACCAGCGCAGCGCAGGGTGTCCCAACAGCCACGGTTAGGGGAGTAGCCACGTAGCCGAGCTCCGTTTTCCCTACATCCTTAAATTTCTCGGCCATTTCCCATCGAAAATCTGTCAATTTTGCATGACAAGTGCGGAATATATACAGTTTGGAGCATGCAAAATTTGAAGTTCGTTGGAAAATTTCTTGACTTCCAAATTTGACGACGTTTGGACCACACTTTGACCAAATTCCCGTCACAATCTGGGGTGAGTCAACAGCCGTCCAAATGTACACCAGCGCAGCGCAGGGTGTCCCAACAGCCACGGTTAGGGGAGTAGCCACGTAGCCGAGCTCCGTTTTCCCTACATCCTTAAATTTCTCGGCCATTTCCCAGCGAAAATCTGTCAATTTTGCATGACAAGTGCAGAATATATACAGTTTGGAGCATGCAAAATTTGAAGTTCGTTGAAAAATGTCTTGACTTCCAAATTTGACGACGTTTGGACCACACTTTGACCAAATTTCCGTCCCAAACAAGACTGAGCATGCGCACGAGTGATCAGGAGTACACGGACAGCCACGGTCTGCAGAGCAGGCAGGAAGCCCGAGCCCAGTTTTCCCTAAACTCTGAAATTTCTCGGCCATTTCCGGGCGAAAGTCTGTCAATTTTTCAGGACAAGTGCGGAATACAGACTGTTTGGAGCATGCAAAATTTGAAGTTCGTCGGAAAATTTCTTGACTTCCAAATTTGCCGACGTTTGGACCACACTTTGACCAAATTCCCGTCACAATCTGGGGTGAGTCAACGGCCGTCCAAATGTACACAAGCGCAGCGCAGGGTGTCCCAACAGCCACGGTTAGGGGAGTAGCCACGTAGCCGAGCTCCGTTTTCCCTACATCCTTAAATTTATCGGCCATTTCCCAGCGAAAATCTGTCAATTTTGCATGACAAGTGCGGAATATATACAGTTTGGAGCATGCCAAATTTGAAGTTCGTCGGAAATTTTCTTGACTTCCAAATTTGCCGACGTTTGGACCAACAGCCACGGTTAGGGGAGTAGCCACGTAGCCGAGCTCCGTTTTCCCTACATCCTTAAATTTCTCGGCCATTTCCCAGTGAAAATCTGTCAATTTTGCATGACAAGTGCGGAATATATACAGATTGGAGCATGCAAAATTTGAAGTTCGTTGGATAATTTCTTGACTTCCAAATTTGCCGACGTTTGGACCAAACTTTGACCAAATTCCCGTCCCAAACAAGACTGAGCATGCGCACGAGTGATCAGGAGTACACGGACAGCCACGGTCTGCAGAGCAGGCAGGAAGCCCGAGCCCAGTTTTCCCTAAACTCTGAAATTTCTCGGCCATTTCCCGGCGAAAGTCTGTCAATTTTTCAGGACAAGTGCGGAATATAGACTGTTTGGAGCATGCAAAATTTGAAGTTCGTCGGAAAATTTCTTGACTTCCAAATTTGCCGACGTTTGGACCACACTTTGACCAAATTCCCGTCACAATCTGGGGTGAGTCAACGGCCGTCCAAATGTACACAAGCGCAGCGCAGGGTGTCCCAACAGCCACGGTTAGGGGAGTAGCCACGTAGCCGAGCTCCGTTTTCCCTACATCCTTAAATTTCTCGGCCATTTCCCAGCGAAAATCTGTCAATTTTGCATGACAAGTGCGGAATATTTACAGTTTGGAGCATGCAAAATTTGAAGTTCGTCAAAAAATTTCTTGATTTCCAAATTTGCCGACGTTTGGACCACACTTTGACCAAATTCCCGTCACAATCTGGGGTGAGTCAACGGCCGTCCAAATGTACACCAGCGCAGCGCAGGGTGTCCCAACAGCCACGGTTAGGGGAGTAGCCACATAGCCGAGCTCCGTTTTCCCTACATCCTTAAATTTCTCGGCCATTTCCCAGCGAAAATCTGTCAATTTTGCATGACAAGTGCGGAATATATACAGTTTGGAGCATGCAAAATTTGAAGTTCGTTGAAAAATTTCTTGACTTCCAAATTTGACGACGTTTGGACCACACTTTTACCAAATTTCCGTCCCAAACAAGACTGAGCATGCGCACGAGTGATCAGGAGTTCACGGACAGCCACGGTCTGCAGAGCAGGCAGGAAGCCCGAGCCCAGTTTTCCCTAAACTCTGAAATTTCTCGGCCATTTCCGGGCGAAAGTCTGTCAATTTTTCAGGACAAGTGCGGAATACAGACTGTTTGGAGCATGCAAAATTTGAAGTTCGTCGGAAAATTTCTTTACTTCCAAATTTGCCGACGTTTGGACCACACTTTGACCAAATTTCCGTCACAATCTGGGGTGAGTCAACGGCCGTCCAAATGTACACAAGCGCAGCGCAGGGTGTCCCAACAGCCACGGTTAGGGGAGTAGCCACGTAGCCGAGCTCCGTTTTCCCTACATCCTTAAATTTCTCGGCCATTTCCCAGCGAAAAACTGTCAATTTTGCATGACAAGTGCGGAATATATACAGTTTGGAGCATGCAAAATTTGAAGTTCGTTGAAAAATTTCTTGACTTCCAAATTTGACGACGTTTGGACCACACTTTTACCAAATTTCCGTCCCAAACAAGACTGAGCATGCGCACGAGTGATCAGGAGTTCACGGACAGCCACGGTCTGCAGAGCAGGCAGGAAGCCCGAGCCCAGTTTTCCCTAAACTCTGAAATTTCTCGGCCATTTCCGGGCGAAAGTCTGTCAATTTTTCAGGACAAGTGCGGAATACAGACTGTTTGGAGCATGCAAAATTTGAAGTTCGTCGGAAAATTTCTTGACTTCCAAATTTGCCGACGTTTGGACCACACTTTGACCAAATTTCCGTCACAATCTGGGGTGAGTCAACGGCCGTCCAAATGTACACAAGCGCAGCGCAGGGTGTCCCAACAGCCACGGTTAGGGGAGTAGCCACGTAGCCGAGCTCCGTTTTCCCTACATCCTTAAATTTCTCGGCCATTTCCCAGCGAAAAACTGTCAATTTTGCATGACAAGTGCGGAATATATACAGTTTGGAGCATGCAAAATTTGAAGTTCGTTGAAAAATTTCTTGACTTCCAAATTTGACGACGTTTGGACCACACTTTTACCAAATTTCCGTCCCAAACAAGACTGAGCATGCGCACGAGTGATCAGGAGTTCACGGACAGCCACGGTCTGCAGAGCAGGCAGGAAGCCCGAGCCCAGTTTTCCCTAAACTCTGAAATTTCTCGGCCATTTCCGGGCGAAAGTCTGTCAATTTTTCAGGACAAGTGCGGAATACAGACTGTTTGGAGCATGCAAAATTTGAAGTTCGTCGGAAAATTTCTTGACTTCCAAATTTGCCGACGTTTGGACCACACTTTGACCAAATTTCCGTCACATTCTGGGGTGAGTCAACGGCCGTCCAAATGTACACAAGCGCAGCGCAGGGTGTCCCAACAGCCACGGTTAGGGGAGTAGCCACGTAGCCGAGCTCCGTTTTCCCTACATCCTTAAATTTCTCGGCCATTTCCCAGCGAAAATCTGTCAATTTTGCATGACAAGTGCGGAATATATACAGTTTGGAGCATGCCAAATTTGAAGTTCGTCGGAAATTTTCTTGACTTCCAAATTTGCCGACGTTTGGACCAACAGCCACAGTTAGGGGAGTAGCCACGTAGCCGAGCTCCGTTTTCCCTACATCCTTAAATTTCTCGGCCATTTCCCAGCGAAAATCTGTCAATTTTGCATGACAAGTGCGGAATATATACAGATTGGAGCATGCAAAATTTGAAGTTCGTTGGATAATTTCTTGACTTCCAAATTTGCCGACGTTTGGACCACACTTTGACCAAATTCCCGTCCCAAACAAGACTGAGCATGCGCACGAGTGATCAGGAGTACACGGACAGCCACGGTCTGCAGAGCAGGCAGGAAGCCCGAGCCCAGTTTTCCCTAAACTCTGAAATTTCTCGGCCATTTCCCGGCGAAAGTCTGTCAATTTTTCAGGACAAGTGCGGAATATAGACTGTTTGGAGCATGCAAAATTTGAAGTTCGTCGGAAAATTTCCTGACTTCCAAATTTGCCGACGTTTGGACCACACTTTGACCAAATTCCCGTCACAATCTGGGGTGAGTCAACGGCCGTCCAAATGTACACCAGCGCAGCGCAGGGTGTCCCAACAGCCACGGTTAGTGGAGTAGCCACGTAGCCGAGCTCCGTTTTCCCTACATCCTTAAATTTCTCGGCCATTTCCCAGCGAAAATCATTCAATTTTGCATGACAAGTGCGGAATATATACAGTTTGGAGCATGCAAAATTTGAAGTTCGTCGGAAAATTTCTTGACTTCCAAATTTGACGACGTTTGCACCACACTTTGACCAAATTCCCCTCCCAAACAAGACTGAGCATGCGCACGAGTGATCAGGAGTACACGGACAGCCACGGTCTGCAGAGCAGGCAGGAAGCCCGAGCCCAGTTTTCCCTAAACTCTGATATTTCTCGGCCATTTCCCGGCGAAAGTCTGTCAATTTTTCAGGACAAGTGCGGAATATAGACTGTTTGGAGCATGCAAAATTTGAAGTTCGTTGGAAAATTTCTTGATTTCCAAATTTGCCGGCATTTGGGACACACTTTGACCTAATTCCCGTCACAATCTGGGGTGAGTCAACGGCCGTACAAATGTACACCAGCGCAGCGCAGGGTGTCCCAACAGCCACGGTTAGGGGAGTAGCCACGTAGCCGAGCTCCGTTTTCCCTACATCCTTAAATTTCTCGGCCATTTCCCATCGAAAATCTGTCAATTTTGCATGACAAGTGCGGAATATATACAGTTTGGAGCATGCAAAATTTGAAGTTCGTTGGAAAATTTCTTGACTTCCAAATTTGACGACGTTTGGACCACACTTTGACCAAATTCCCGTCACAATCTGGGGTGAGTCAACAGCCGTCCAAATGTACACCAGCGCAGCGCAGGGTGTCCCAACAGCCACGGTTAGGGGAGTAGCCACGTAGCCGAGCTCCGTTTTCCCTACATCCTTAAATTTCTCGGCCATTTCCCAGCGAAAATCTGTCAATTTTGCATGACAAGTGCAGAATATATACAGTTTGGAGCATGCAAAATTTGAAGTTCGTTGAAAAATGTCTTGACTTCCAAATTTGACGACGTTTGGACCACACTTTGACCAAATTTCCGTCCCAAACAAGACTGAGCATGCGCACGAGTGATCAGGAGTACACGGACAGCCACGGTCTGCAGAGCAGGCAGGAAGCCCGAGCCCAGTTTTCCCTAAACTCTGAAATTTCTCGGCCATTTCCGGGCGAAAGTCTGTCAATTTTTCAGGACAAGTGCGGAATACAGACTGTTTGGAGCATGCAAAATTTGAAGTTCGTCGGAAAATTTCTTGACTTCCAAATTTGCCGACGTTTGGACCACACTTTGACCAAATTCCCGTCACAATCTGGGGTGAGTCAACGGCCGTCCAAATGTACACAAGCGCAGCGCAGGGTGTCCCAACAGCCACGGTTAGGGGAGTAGCCACGTAGCCGAGCTCCGTTTTCCCTACATCCTTAAATTTCTCGGCCATTTCCCAGCGAAAATCTGTCAATTTTGCATGACAAGTGCGGAATATATACAGTTTGGAGCATGCCAAATTTGAAGTTCGTCGGAAATTTTCTTGACTTCCAAATTTGCCGACGTTTGGACCAACAGCCACGGTTAGGGGAGTAGCCACGTAGCCGAGCTCCGTTTTCCCTACATCCTTAAATTTCTCGGCCATTTCCCAGTGAAAATCTGTCAATTTTGCATGACAAGTGCGGAATATATACAGATTGGAGCATGCAAAATTTGAAGTTCGTTGGATAATTTCTTGACTTCCAAATTTGCCGACGTTTGGACCAAACTTTGACCAAATTCCCGTCCCAAACAAGACTGAGCATACGCACGAGTGATCAGGAGTACACGGACAGCCACGGTCTGCAGAGCAGGCAGGAAGCCCGAGCCCAGTTTTCCCTAAACTCTGACATTTCTCGGCCATTTCCCGGCGAAAGTCTGTCAATTTTTCAGGACAAGTTCGGAATATAGACTGTTTGGAGCATGCAAAATTTGAAGTTCGTCGGAAAATTTCTTGACTTCCAAATTTGCCGACGTTTGGACCACACTTTGACCAAATTCCCGTCACAATCTGGGGTGAGTCAACGGCCGTCCAAATGTACACAAGCGCAGCGCAGGGTGTCCCAACAGCCACGGTTAGGGGAGTAGCCACGTAGCCGAGCTCCGTTTTCCCTACATCCTTAAATTTCTCGGCCATTTCCCAGCGAAAATCTGTCAATTTTGCATGACAAGTGCGGAATATTTACAGTTTGGAGCATGCAAAATTTGAAGTTCGTCGGAAATTTTCTTGACTTCCAAATTTGCCGACGTTTGGACCAACAGCCACGGTTAGGGGAGTAGCCACGTAGCCGAGCTCCGTTTTCCCTACATCCTTAAATTTCTCGGCCATTTCCCAGCGAAAATCTGTCAATTTTGCATGACAAGTGCGGAATATATACAGATTGGAGCATGCAAAATTTGAAGTTCGTTGGATAATTTCTTGACTTCCAAATTTGCCGACGTTTGGACCACACTTTGACCAAATTCCCGTCCCAAACAAGACTGAGCATGCGCACGAGTGATCAGGAGTACACGGACAGCCACGGTCTGCAGAGCAGGCAGGAAGCCCGAGCCCAGTTTTCCCTAAACTCTGAAATTTCTCGGCCATTTCCCGGCGAAAGTCTGTCAATTTTTCAGGACAAGTGCGGAATATAGACTGTTTGGAGCATGCAAAATTTGAAGTTCGTCGGAAAATTTCTTGACTTCCAAATTTGCCGACGTTTGGACCACACTTTGACCAAATTCCCGTCACAATCTGGGGTGAGTCAACGGCCGTCCAAATGTACACAAGCGCAGCGCAGGGTTTCCCAACAGCCACGGTTACGGGAGTAGCCACGTAGCCGAGCTCCGTTTTCCCTACATCCTTAAATTTCTCGGCCATTTCCCAGCGAAAATCTGTCAATTTTGCATGACAAGTGCGGAATATATACAGTTTGGAGCATGCCAAATTTGAAGTTCGTCGGAAATTTTCTTGACTTCCAAATTTGGGGACGTTTGGACCAACAGCCACGGTTAGGGGAGTAGCCACGTAGCCGAGCTCCGTTTTCCCTACATCCTTAAATTTCTCGGCCATTTCCCAGCGAAAATCTGTCAATTTTGCATGACAAGTGCGGAATATATACAGATTGGAGCATGCAAAATTTGAAGTTCGTTGGATAATTTCTTGACTTCCAAATTTGCCGACGTTTGGACCACACTTTGACCAAATTCCCGTCCCAAACAAGACTGAGCATGCGCACGAGTGATCAGGAGTACACGGACAGCCACGGTCTGCAGAGCAGGCAGGAAGCCCGAGCCCAGTTTTCCCTAAACTCTGAAATTTCTCGGCCATTTCCCGGCGAAAGTCTGTCAATTTTTCAGGACAAGTGCGGAATATAGACTGTTTGGAGCATGCAAAATTTGAAGTTCGTCGGAAAATTTCTTGACTTCCAAATTTGCCGACGTTTGGACCACACTTTGACCAAATTCCCGTCACAATCTGGGGTGAGTCAACGGCCGTCCAAATGTACACAAGCGCAGCGCAGGGTGTCCCAACAGCCACGGTTAGGGGAGTAGCCACGTAGCCGAGCTCCGTTTTCCCTACATCCTTAAATTTCTCGGCCATTTCCCAGCGAAAATCTGTCAATTTTGCATGACAAGTGCGGAATATTTACAGTTTGGAGCATGCAAAATTTGAAGTTCGTCAAAAAAATTCTTGATTTCCAAATTTGCCGACGTTTGGACCACACTTTGACCAAATTCCCGTCACAATCTGGGGTGAGTCAACGGCCGTCCAAATGTACACCAGCGCAGCGCAGGGTGTCCCAACAGCCACGGTTAGTGGAGTAGCCACGTAGCCGAGCTCCGTTTTCCCTACATCCTTAAATTTCTCGGCCATTTCCCAGCGAAAATCTGTCAATTTTGCATGACAAGTGCGGAATATATACAGTTTGGAGCATGCAAAATTTGAAGTTCGTCGGAAAATTTCTTGACTTCCAAATTTGACGACGTTTGCACCACACTTTGACCAAATTCCCCTCCCAAACAAGACTGAGCATGCGCACGAGTGATCAGGAGTACACGGACAGCCACGGTCTGCAGAGCAGGCAGGAAGCCCGAGCCCAGTTTTCCCTAAACTCTGAAATTTCTCGGCCATTTCCCGGCGAAAGTCTGTCAATTTTTCAGGACAAGTGCGGAATATAGACTGTTTGGAGCATGCAAAATTTGAAGTTCGTCGGAAAATTTCTTGACTTCCAAATTTGCCGACGTTTGGACCACACTTTGACCAAATTCCCGTCACAATCTGGGGTGAGTCAACGGCCGTCCAAATGTACACAAGCGCAGCGCAGGGTGTCCCAACAGCCACGGTTAGGGGAGTAGCCACGTAGCCGAGCTCCGTTTTCCCTACATCCTTAAATTTCTCGGCCATTTCCCAGCGAAAATCTGTCAATTTTGCATGACAAGTGCGGAATATTTACAGTTTGGAGCATGCAAAATTTGAAGTTCGTCAAAAAAATTCTTGATTTCCAAATTTGCCGACGTTTGGACCACACTTTGACCAAATTCCCGTCACAATCTGGGGTGAGTCAACGGCCGTCCAAATGTACACCAGCGCAGCGCAGGGTGTCCCAACAGCCACGGTTAGTGGAGTAGCCACGTAGCCGAGCTCCGTTTTCCCTACATCCTTAAATTTCTCGGCCATTTCCCAGCGAAAATCTGTCAATTTTGCATGACAAGTGCGGAATATATACAGTTTGGAGCATGCCAAATTTGAAGTTCGTCGGAAATTTTCTTGACTTCCAAATTTGCCGACGTTTGGACCAACAGCCACGGTTAGGGGAGTAGCCACGTAGCCGAGCTCCGTTTTCCCTACATCCTTAAATTTCTCGGCCATTTCCCAGCGAAAATCTGTCAATTTTGCATGACAAGTGCGGAATATATACAGATTGGAGCATGCAAAATTTGAAGTTCGTTGGATAATTTCTTGACTTCCAAATTTGCCGACGTTTGGACCACACTTTGACCAAATTCCCGTCCCAAACAAGACTGAGCATGCGCACGAGTGATCAGGAGTACACGGACAGCCACGGTCTGCAGAGCAGGCAGGAAGCCCGAGCCCAGTTTTCCCTAAACTCTGAAATTTCTCGGCCATTTCCCGGCGAAAGTCTGTCAATTTTTCAGGACAAGTGCGGAATATAGACTGTTTGGAGCATGCAAAATTTGAAGTTCGTCGGAAAATTTCTTGACTTCCAAATTTGCCGACGTTTGGACCACACTTTGACCAAATTCCCGTCACAATCTGGGGTGAGTCAACGGCCGTCCAAATGTACACAAGCGCAGCGCAGGGTTTCCCAACAGCCACGGTTACGGGAGTAGCCACGTAGCCGAGCTCCGTTTTCCCTACATCCTTAAATTTCTCGGCCATTTCCCAGCGAAAATCTGTCAATTTTGCATGACAAGTGCGGAATATATACAGTTTGGAGCATGCCAAATTTGAAGTTCGTCGGAAATTTTCTTGACTTCCAAATTTGGGGACGTTTGGACCAACAGCCACGGTTAGGGGAGTAGCCACGTAGCCGAGCTCCGTTTTCCCTACATCCTTAAATTTCTCGGCCATTTCCCAGCGAAAATCTGTCAATTTTGCATGACAAGTGCGGAATATATACAGATTGGAGCATGCAAAATTTGAAGTTCGTTGGATAATTTCTTGACTTCCAAATTTGCCGACGTTTGGACCACACTTTGACCAAATTCCCGTCCCAAACAAGACTGAGCATGCGCACGAGTGATCAGGAGTACACGGACAGCCACGGTCTGCAGAGCAGGCAGGAAGCCCGAGCCCAGTTTTCCCTAAACTCTGAAATTTCTCGGCCATTTCCCGGCGAAAGTCTGTCAATTTTTCAGGACAAGTGCGGAATATAGACTGTTTGGAGCATGCAAAATTTGAAGTTCGTCGGAAAATTTCTTGACTTCCAAATTTGCCGACGTTTGGACCACACTTTGACCAAATTCCCGTCACAATCTGGGGTGAGTCAACGGCCGTCCAAATGTACACAAGCGCAGCGCAGGGTGTCCGAACAGCCACGGTTAGGGGAGTAGCCACGTAGCCGAGCTCCGTTTTCCCTACATCCTTAAATTTCTCGGCCATTTCCCAGCGAAAATCTGTCAATTTTGCATGACAAGTGCGGAATATTTACAGTTTGGAGCATGCAAAATTTGAAGTTCGTCAAAAAAATTCTTGATTTCCAAATTTGCCGACGTTTGGACCACACTTTGACCAAATTCCCGTCACAATCTGGGGTGAGTCAACGGCCGTCCAAATGTACACCAGCGCAGCGCAGGGTGTCCCAACAGCCACGGTTAGTGGAGTAGCCACGTAGCCGAGCTCCGTTTTCCCTACATCCTTAAATTTCTCGGCCATTTCCCAGCGAAAATCTGTCAATTTTGCATGACAAGTGCGGAATATATACAGTTTGGAGCATGCAAAATTTGAAGTTCGTCGGAAAATTTCTTGACTTCCAAATTTGACGACGTTTGCACCACACTTTGACCAAATTCCCCTCCCAAACAAGACTGAGCATGCGCACGAGTGATCAGGAGTACACGGACAGCCACGGTCTGCAGAGCAGGCAGGAAGCCCGAGCCCAGTTTTCCCTAAACTCTGATATTTCTCGGCCATTTCCCGGCGAAAGTCTGTCAATTTGTCAGGACAAGTGCGGAACATAGACTGTTTGGAGCATGCAAAATTTGAAGTTCGTTGGAAAATTTCTTGATTTCCAAATTTGCCAGCATTTGGGACACACTTTGACCTAATTCCCGTCACAATCTGGGGTGAGTCAACGGCCGTACAAATGTACACCAGCGCAGCGCAGGGTGTCCCAACAGCCACGGTTAGGGGAGTAGCCACGTAGCCGAGCTCCGTTTTCCCCACATCCTTAAATTTCTCGGCCATTTCCCAGCGAAAATCTGTCAATTTTGCATGACAAGTGCGGAATATATACAGTTTGGAGCATGCAAAATTTGAAGTTCGTTGGAAAATTTATTGACTTCCAAATTTGCCGACGTTTGGACCACACTTTGACCAAATTCCCGTCCCAAACAAGACTGAGCATGCGCACGAGTGATCAGGAGTACACGGACAGCCACGGTCTGCAGAGCAGGCAGGAAGCCCGAGCCCAGTTTTCCCTAAACTCTGAAATTTCTCGGCCATTTCCCGGCGAAAGTCTGTCAATTTTTCAGGACAAGTGCGGAATATAGACTGTTTGGAGCATGCAAAATTTGAAGTTCGTCGGAAAATTTCTTGACTTCCAAATTTGCCGACGTTTGGACCACACTTTGACCAAATTCCCGTCACAATCTGGGGTGAGTCAACGGCCGTCCAAATGTACACAAGCGCAGCGCAGGGTGTCCGAACAGCCACGGTTAGGGGAGTAGCCACGTAGCCGAGCTCCGTTTTCCCTACATCCTTAAATTTCTCGGCCATTTCCCAGCGAAAATCATTCAATTTTGCATGACAAGTGCGGAATATATACAGTTTGGAGCATGCAAAATTTGAAGTTCGTCGGAAAATTTCTTGACTTCCAAATTTGACGACGTTTGCACCACACTTTGACCAAATTCCCCTCCCAAACAAGACTGAGAATGCGCACGAGTGATCAGGAGTACACGGACAGCCACGGTCTGCAGAGCAGGCAGGAAGCCCGAGCCCAGTTTTCCCTAAACTTTGATATTTCTCGGCCATTTCCCGGCGAAAGTCTGTCAATTGTTCAGGACAAGTGCGGAATATAGACTGTTTGGAGCATGCAAAATTTGAAGTTCGTTGGAAAATTTCTTGATTTCCAAATTTGCCGGCATTTGGGACACACTTTGACCTAATTCCCGTCACAATCCGGGGTGAGTCAACGGCCGTACAAATGTACACCAGCGCAGCGCAGGGTGTCCCAACAGCCACGGTTAGGGGAGTAGCCACGTAGCCGAGCTCCGTTTTCCCTACATCCTTAAATTTCTCGGCCATTTCCCAGCGAAAATCTGTCAATTTTGCATGACAAGTGCGGAATATATACAGTTTGGAGCATGCAAAATTTGAAGTTCGTTGGAAAATTTATTGACTTCCAAATTTGCCGACGTTTGGACCACACTTTGACCAAATTCCCGTCCCAAACAAGACTGAGCATGCGCACGAGTGATCAGGAGTACACGGACAGCCACGGTCTGCAGAGCAGGCAGGAAGCCCGAGCCCAGTTTTCCCTAAACTCTGAAATTTCTCGGCCATTTCCCGGCGAAAGTCTGTCAATTTTTCAGGACAAGTGCGGAATATAGACTGTTTGGAGCATGCAAAATTTGAAGTTCGTCGGAAAATTTATTGACTTCCAAATTTGCCGACGTTTGGACCACACTTTGACCAAATTCCCGTCACAATCTGGGGTGAGTCAACGGCCGTCCAAATGTACACAAGCGCAGCGCAGGGTGTCCGAACAGCCACGGTTAGGGGAGTAGCCACGTAGCCGAGCTCCGTTTTCCCTACATCCTTAAATTTCTCGGCCATTTCCCAGCGAAAATCTGTCAATTTTGCATGACAAGTGCGGAATATTTACAGTTTGGAGCATGCAAAATTTGAAGTTCGTCAAAAAATTTCTTGATTTCCAAATTTGCCGACGTTTGGACCACACTTTGACCAAATTCCCGTCACAATCTGGGGTGAGTCAACGGCCGTCCAAATGTACACCAGCGCAGCGCAGGGTGTCCCAACAGCCACGGTTAGTGGAGTAGCCACGTAGCCGAGCTCCGTTTTCCCTACATCCTTAAATTTCTCGGCCATTTCCCAGCGAAAATCATTCAATCGCACGAGTGATCAGGAGTACACGGACAGCCACGGTCTGCAGAGCAGGCAGGAAGCCCGAGCCCAGTTTTCCCTAAACTCTGAAATTTATCGGCCATTTCCCGGCGAAAGTCTGTCAATTTTGCATGACAAGTGCGGAATATATACAGTTTGGAGCATGCAAAATTTGAAGTGCGTTGGAAAATTTCTTGACTTCCAAATTTGCCGACGTTTGGACCACACTTTGACCAAATTCCCGTCACAATCTGGGGTGAGTCAACGGCCGTCCAAATGTACACCAGAGCAGCGCAGGGTGTCCCAACAGCCACGGTTAGAGGAGTAGCCACGTAGCCGAGCTCCGTTTTCCCTACATCCTTAAATTTCTCGGCCATTTCCCAGCGAAAATCTGTCAATTTTGCATGACAAGTGCGGAATATATACAGTTTGGAGCATGCAAAATTTGAAGTTCGTTGGAAAATTTATTGACTTCCAAATTTGCCGACGTTTGGACCACACTTTGACCAAATTCCCGTCCCAAACAAGACTGAGCATGCGCAGCGCAGGGTGTCCCAACAGCCACGGTTAGTGGAGTAGCCACGTAGCCGAGCTCCGTTTTCCCTACATCCTTAAATTTCTCGGCCATTTCCCAGCGAAAATCTGTCAATTTTGCATGACAAGTGCGGAATATTTACAGTTTGGAGCATGCAAAATTTGAAGTTCGTCAAAAAATTTCTTGATTTCCAAATTTGCCGACGTTTGGACCACACTTTGACCAAATTCCCGTCACAATCTGGGGTGAGTCAACGGCCGTCCAAATGTACACCAGCGCAGCGCAGGGTGTCCCAACAGCCACGGTTAGTGGAGTAGCCACGTAGCCGAGCTCCGTTTTCCCTACATCCTTAAATTTCTCGGCCATTTCCCAGCGAAAATCATTCAATCGCACGAGTGATCAGGAGTACACGGACAGCCACGGTCTGCAGAGCAGGCAGGAAGCCCGAGCCCAGTTTTCCCTAAACTCTGAAATTTATCGGCCATTTCCCGGCGAAAGTCTGTCAATTTTGCATGACAAGTGCGGAATATATACAGTTTGGAGCATGCAAAATTTGAAGTGCGTTGGAAAATTTCTTGACTTCCAAATTTGCCGACGTTTGGACCACACTTTGACCAAATTCCCGTCACAATCTGGGGTGAGTCAACGGCCGTCCAAATGTACACCAGAGCAGCGCAGGGTGTCCCAACAGCCACGGTTAGAGGAGTAGCCACGTAGCCGAGCTCCGTTTTCCCTACATCCTTAAATTTCTCGGCCATTTCCCAGCGAAAATCTGTCAATTTTGCATGACAAGTGCGGAATATATACAGTTTGGAGCATACAAAATTTGAAGTTCGTTGGAAAATTTATTGACTTCCAAATTTGCCGACGTTTGGACCACACTTTGACCAAATTCCCGTCCCAAACAAGACTGAGCATGCGCACGAGTGATCAGGAGTACACGGACAGCCACGGTCTGCAGAGCAGGCAGGAAGCCCGAGCCCAGTTTTCCCTAAACTCTGAAATTTCTCGGCCATTTCCCGGCGAAAGTCTGTCAATTTTTCAGGACAAGTGCGGAATATAGACTGTTTGGAGCATGCAAAATTTGAAGTTCGTCGGAAAATTTCTTGACTTCCAAATTTGCCGACGTTTGGACCACACTTTGACCAAATTCCCGTCACAATCTGGGGTGAGTCAACGGCCGTCCAAATGTACACAAGCGCAGCGCAGGGTGTCCCAACAGCCACGGTTAGGGGAGTAGCCACGTAGCCGAGCTCCGTTTTCCCTACATCCTTAAATTTCTCGGCCATTTCCCAACGAAAATCTGTCAATTTTGCATGACAAGTGCGGAATATATACAGTTTGGAGCATGCAAAATTTGAAGTTCGTCAAAAAATTTCTTGATTTCCAAATTTGCCGACGTTTGGACCACACTTTGACCAAATTCCCGTCACAATCTGGGGTGAGTCAACGGCCGTCCAAATGTACACCAGCGCAGCGCAGGGTGTCCCAACAGCCACGGTTAGTGGAGTAGCCACGTAGCCGAGCTCCGTTTTCCCTACATCCTTAAATTTCTCGGCCATTTCCCAGCGAAAATCATTCAATTTTGCATGACAAGTGCGGAATATATACAGTTTGGAGCATGCAAAATTTGAAGTTCGTCGGAAAATTTATTGACTTCCAAATTTGCCGACGTTTGGACCACACTTTGACCAAATTCCCGTCCCAAACAAGACTGAGAATGCGCACGAGTGATCAGGAGTACACGGACAGCCACGGTCTGCAGAGCAGGCAGGAAGCCCGAGCCCAGTTTTCCCTAAACTTTGATATTTCTCGGCCATTTCCCGGCGAAAGTCTGTCAATTGTTCAGGACAAGTGCGGAATATAGACTGTTTGGAGCATGCAAAATTTGAAGTTCGTTGGAAAATTTCTTGATTTCCAAATTTGCCGGCATTTGGGACACACTTTGACCTAATTCCCGTCACAATCCGGGGTGAGTCAACGGCCGTACAAATGTACACCAGCGCAGCGCAGGGTGTCCCAACAGCCACGGTTAGGGGAGTAGCCACGTAGCCGAGCTCCGTTTTCCCTACATCCTTAAATTTCTCGGCCATTTCCCAGCGAAAATCTGTCAATTTTGCATGACAAGTGCGGAATATATACAGTTTGGAGCATGCAAAATTTGAAGTTCGTTGAAAAATTTCTTGACTTCCAAATTTGACGACGTTTGGACCACACTTTGACCAAATTCCCGTCCCAAACAAGACTGAGCATGCGCACGAGTGATCAGGAGTACACGGACAGCCACGGTCTGCAGAGCAGGCAGGAAGCCCGAGCCCAGTTTTCCCTAAACTCTGAAATTTCTCGGCCATTTCCCGGCGAAAGTCTGTCAATTTTGCATGACAAGTGCGGAATATATACAGTTTGGAGCATGCAAAATTTGAAGTGCGTTGGAAAATTTCTTGACTTCCAAATTTGCCGACGTTTGGACCACACTTTGACCAAATTCCCGTCACAATCTGGGGTGAGTCAACGGCCGTCCAAATGTACACCAGAGCAGCGCAGGGTGTCCCAACAGCCACGGTTAGGGGAGTAGCCACGTAGCCGAGCTCCGTTTTCCCTACATCCTTAAATTTCTCGGCCATTTCCCAACGAAAATCTGTCAATTTTGCATGACAAGTGCGGAATATATACAGTTTGGAGCATGCAAAATTTGAAGTTCGTTGGAAAATTTATTGACTTCCAAATTTGCCGACGTTTGGACCACACTTTGACCAAATTCCCGTCCCAAACAAGACTGAGCATGCGCACGAGTGATCAGGAGTACACGGACAGCCACGGTCTGCAGAGCAGGCAGGAAGCCCGAGCCCAGTTTTCCCTAAACTCTGAAATTTCTCGGCCATTTCCCGGCGAAAGTCTGTCAATTTTTCAGGACAAGTGCGGAATATAGACTGTTTGGAGCATGCAAAATTTGAAGTTCGTCGGAAAATTTCTTGACTTCCAAATTTGCCGACGTTTGGACCACACTTTGACCAAATTCCCGTCACAATCTGGGGTGAGTCAACGGCCGTCCAAATGTACACCAGCGCAGCGCAGGGTGTCCCAACAGCCACGGTTAGGGGAGTAGCCACGTAGCCGAGCTCCGTTTTCCCTACATCCTTAAATTTCTCGGCCATTTCCCAACGAAAATCTGTCAATTTTGCATGACAAGTGCGGAATATATACAGTTTGGAGCATGCAAAATTTGAAGTTCGTTGGAAAATGTATTGACTTCCAAATTTGCCGACGTTTGGACCACACTTTGACCAAATTCCCGTCCCAAACAAGACTGAGCATGCGCACGAGTGATCAGGAGTACACGAACAGCCACGGTCTGCAGAGCAGGCAGGAAGCCCGAGCCCAGTTTTCCCTAAACTCTGAAATTTCTCGGCCATTTCCCGGCGAAAGTCTGTCAATTTTTCAGGACAAGTGCGGAATATAGACTGTTTGGAGCATGCAAAATTTGAAGTTCGTCGGAAAATTTCTTGACTTCCAAATTTGCCGACGTTTGGACCACACTTTGACCAAATTCCCGTCACAATCTGGGGTGAGTCAACGGCCGTCCAAATGTACACAAGCGCAGCGCAGGGTGTCCCAACAGCCACGGTTAGGGGAGTAGCCACGTAGCCGAGCTCCGTTTTCCCTACATCCTTAAATTTCTCGGCCATTTCCCAACGAAAATCTGTCAATTTTGCATGACAAGTGCGGAATATATACAGTTTGGAGCATGCAAAATTTGAAGTTCGTTGGAAAATTTATTGACTTCCAAATTTGCCGACGTTTGGACCACACTTTGACCAAATTCCCGTCCCAAACAAGACTGAGCATGCGCACGAGTGATCAGGAGTACACGAACAGCCACGGTCTGCAGAGCAGGCAGGAAGCCCGAGCCCAGTTTTCCCTAAACTCTGAAATTTCTCGGCCATTTCCCGGCGAAAGTCTGTCAATTTTTCAGGACAAGTGCGGAATATAGACTGTTTGGAGCATGCAAAATTTGAAGTTCGTCGGAAAATTTCTTGACTTCCAAATTTGCCGACGTTTGGACCACACTTTGACCAAATTCCCGTCACAATCTGGGGTGAGTCAACGGCCGTCCAAATGTACACCAGCGCAGCGCAGGGTGTCCCAACAGCCACGGTTAGGGGAGTAGCCACGTAGCCGAGCTCCGTTTTCCCTACATCCTTAAATTTCTCGGCCATTTCCCAACGAAAATCTGTCAATTTTGCATGACAAGTGCGGAATATATACAGTTTGGAGCATGCAAAATTTGAAGTTCGTTGGAAAATTTATTGACTTCCAAATTTGCCGACGTTTGGACCACACTTTGACCAAATTCCCGTCCCAAACAAGACTGAGCATGCGCACGAGTGATCAGGAGTACACGAACAGCCACGGTCTGCAGAGCAGGCAGGAAGCCCGAGCCCAGTTTTCCCTAAACTCTGAAATTTCTCGGCCATTTCCCGGCGAAAGTCTGTCAATTTTTCAGGACAAGTGCGGAATATAGACTGTTTGGAGCATGCAAAATTTGAAGTTCGTTGGAAAATTTCTTGATTTCCAAATTTGCCGGCATTTGGGACACACTTTGACCAAATTCCCGTCACAATCTGGGGTGAGTCAACGGCCGTCCAAATGTACACAAGCGCAGCGCAGGGTGTCCCAACAGCCACGGTTAGGGGAGTAGCCACGTAGCCGAGCTCCGTTTTCCCTACATCCTTAAATTTCTCGGCCATTTCCCAACGAAAATCTGTCAATTTTGCATGACAAGTGCGGAATATATACAGTTTGGAGCATGCAAAATTTGAAGTTCGTTGGAAAATTTATTGACTTCCAAATTTGCCGACGTTTGGACCACACTTTGACCAAATTCCCGTCCCAAACAAGACTGAGCATGCGCACGAGTGATCAGGAGTACACGAACAGCCACGGTCTGCAGAGCAGGCAGGAAGCCCGAGCCCAGTTTTCCCTAAACTCTGAAATTTCTCGGCCATTTCCCGGCGAAAGTCTGTCAATTTTTCAGGACAAGTGCGGAATATAGACTGTTTGGAGCATGCAAAATTTGAAGTTCGTCGGAAAATTTCTTGACTTCCAAATTTGCCGACGTTTGGACCACACTTTGACCAAATTCCCGTCACAATCTGGGGTGAGTCAACGGCCGTCCAAATGTACACCAGCGCAGCGCAGGGTGTCCCAACAGCCACGGTTAGGGGAGTAGCCACGTAGCCGAGCTCCGTTTTCCCTACATCCTTAAATTTCTCGGCCATTTCCCAACGAAAATCTGTCAATTTTGCATGACAAGTGCGGAATATATACAGTTTGGAGCATGCAAAATTTGAAGTTCGTTGGAAAATTTATTGACTTCCAAATTTGCCGACGTTTGGACCACACTTTGACCAAATTCCCGTCCCAAACAAGACTGAGCATGCGCACGAGTGATCAGGAGTACACGAACAGCCACGGTCTGCAGAGCAGGCAGGAAGCCCGAGCCCAGTTTTCCCTAAACTCTGAAATTTCTCGGCCATTTCCCGGCGAAAGTCTGTCAATTTTTCAGGACAAGTGCGGAATATAGACTGTTTGGAGCATGCAAAATTTGAAGTTCGTCGGAAAATTTCTTGACTTCCAAATTTGCCGACGTTTGGACCACACTTTGACCAAATTCCCGTCACAATCTGGGGTGAGTCAACGGCCGTCCAAATGTACACAAGCGCAGCGCAGGGTGTCCCAACAGCCACGGTTAGGGGAGTAGCCACGTAGCCGAGCTCCGTTTTCCCTACATCCTTAAATTTCTCGGCCATTTCCCAACGAAAATCTGTCAATTTTGCATGACAAGTGCGGAATATATACAGTTTGGAGCATGCAAAATTTGAAGTTCGTTGGAAAATTTATTGACTTCCAAATTTGCCGACGTTTGGACCACACTTTGACCAAATTCCCGTCCCAAACAAGACTGAGCATGCGCACGAGTGATCAGGAGTACACGAACAGCCACGGTCTGCAGAGCAGGCAGGAAGCCCGAGCCCAGTTTTCCCTAAACTCTGAAATTTCTCGGCCATTTCCCGGCGAAAGTCTGTCAATTTTTCAGGACAAGTGCGGAATATAGACTGTTTGGAGCATGCAAAATTTGAAGTTCGTCGGAAAATTTCTTGACTTCCAAATTTGCCGACGTTTGGACCACACTTTGACCAAATTCCCGTCACAATCTGGGGTGAGTCAACGGCCGTCCAAATGTACACCAGCGCAGCGCAGGGTGTCCCAACAGCCACGGTTAGGGGAGTAGCCACGTAGCCGAGCTCCGTTTTCCCTACATCCTTAAATTTCTCGGCCATTTCCCAACGAAAATCTGTCAATTTTGCATGACAAGTGCGGAATATATACAGTTTGGAGCATGCAAAATTTGAAGTTCGTTGGAAAATTTCTTGACTTCCAAATTTGCCGACGTTTGGACCACACTTTGACCAAATTCCCGTCCCAAACAAGACTGAGCATGCGCACGAGTGATCAGGAGTACACGAACAGCCACGGTCTGCAGAGCAGGCAGGAAGCCCGAGCCCAGTTTTCCCTAAACTCTGAAATTTCTCGGCCATTTCCCGGCGAAAGTCTGTCAATTTTTCAGGACAAGTGCGGAATATAGACTGTTTGGAGCATGCAAAATTTGAAGTTCGTCGGAAAATTTCTTGACTTCCAAATTTGCCGACGTTTGGACCACACTTTGACCAAATTCCCGTCACAATCTGGGGTGAGTCAACGGCCGTCCAAATGTACACAAGCGCAGCGCAGGGTGTCCCAACAGCCACGGTTAGGGGAGTAGCCACGTAGCCGAGCTCCGTTTTCCCTACATCCTTAAATTTCTCGGCCATTTCCCAACGAAAATCTGTCAATTTTGCATGACAAGTGCGGAATATATACAGTTTGGAGCATGCAAAATTTGAAGTTCGTTGGAAAATTTATTGACTTCCAAATTTGCCGACGTTTGGACCACACTTTGACCAAATTCCCGTCCCAAACAAGACTGAGCATGCGCACGAGTGATCAGGAGTACACGAACAGCCACGGTCTGCAGAGCAGGCAGGAAGCCCGAGCCCAGTTTTCCCTAAACTCTGAAATTTCTCGGCCATTTCCCGGCGAAAGTCTGTCAATTTTTCAGGACAAGTGCGGAATATAGACTGTTTGGAGCATGCAAAATTTGAAGTTCGTCGGAAAATTTCTTGACTTCCAAATTTGCCGACGTTTGGACCACACTTTGACCAAATTCCCGTCACAATCTGGGGTGAGTCAACGGCCGTCCAAATGTACACCAGCGCAGCGCAGGGTGTCCCAACAGCCACGGTTAGGGGAGTAGCCACGTAGCCGAGCTCCGTTTTCCCTACATCCTTAAATTTCTCGGCCATTTCCCAACGAAAATCTGTCAATTTTGCATGACAAGTGCGGAATATATACAGTTTGGAGCATGCAAAATTTGAAGTTCGTTGGAAAATTTATTGACTTCCAAATTTGCCGACGTTTGGACCACACTTTGACCAAATTCCCGTCCCAAACAAGACTGAGCATGCGCACGAGTGATCAGGAGTACACGAACAGCCACGGTCTGCAGAGCAGGCAGGAAGCCCGAGCCCAGTTTTCCCTAAACTCTGAAATTTCTCGGCCATTTCCCGGCGAAAGTCTGTCAATTTTTCAGGACAAGTGCGGAATATAGACTGTTTGGAGCATGCAAAATTTGAAGTTCGTTGGAAAATTTCTTGATTTCCAAATTTGCCGGCATTTGGGACACACTTTGACCAAATTCCCGTCACAATCTGGGGTGAGTCAACGGCCGTCCAAATGTACACAAGCGCAGCGCAGGGTGTCCCAACAGCCACGGTTAGGGGAGTAGCCACGTAGCCGAGCTCCGTTTTCCCTACATCCTTAAATTTCTCGGCCATTTCCCAACGAAAATCTGTCAATTTTGCATGACAAGTGCGGAATATATACAGTTTGGAGCATGCAAAATTTGAAGTTCGTTGGAAAATTTATTGACTTCCAAATTTGCCGACGTTTGGACCACACTTTGACCAAATTCCCGTCCCAAACAAGACTGATCATGCGCACGAGTGATCAGGAGTACACGAACAGCCACGGTCTGCAGAGCAGGCAGGAAGCCCGAGCCCAGTTTTCCCTAAACTCTGAAATTTCTCGGCCATTTCCCGGCGAAAGTCTGTCAATTTTTCAGGACAAGTGCGGAATATAGACTGTTTGGAGCATGCAAAATTTGAAGTTCGTCGGAAAATTTCTTGACTTCCAAATTTGCCGACGTTTGGACCACACTTTGACCAAATTCCCGTCACAATCTGGGGTGAGTCAACGGCCGTCCAAATGTACACCAGCGCAGCGCAGGGTGTCCCAACAGCCACGGTTAGGGGAGTAGCCACGTAGCCGAGCTCCGTTTTCCCTACATCCTTAAATTTCTCGGCCATTTCCCAACGAAAATCTGTCAATTTTGCATGACAAGTGCGGAATATATACAGTTTGGAGCATGCAAAATTTGAAGTTCGTTGGAAAATTTATTGACTTCCAAATTTGCCGACGTTTGGACCACACTTTGACCAAATTCCCGTCCCAAACAAGACTGAGCATGCGCACGAGTGATCAGGAGTACACGAACAGCCACGGTCTGCAGAGCAGGCAGGAAGCCCGAGCCCAGTTTTCCCTAAACTCTGAAATTTCTCGGCCATTTCCCGGCGAAAGTCTGTCAATTTTTCAGGACAAGTGCGGAATATAGACTGTTTGGAGCATGCAAAATTTGAAGTTCGTCGGAAAATTTCTTGACTTCCAAATTTGCCGACGTTTGGACCACACTTTGACCAAATTCCCGTCACAATCTGGGGTGAGTCAACGGCCGTCCAAATGTACACAAGCGCAGCGCAGGGTGTCCCAACAGCCACGGTTAGGGGAGTAGCCACGTAGCCGAGCTCCGTTTTCCCTACATCCTTAAATTTCTCGGCCATTTCCCAACGAAAATCTGTCAATTTTGCATGACAAGTGCGGAATATATACAGTTTGGAGCATGCAAAATTTGAAGTTCGTTGGAAAATTTA
This sequence comes from Henricia sp. BOLD:AAB3569, assembly GCA_037783545.1. Taxonomy (NCBI): domain Eukaryota; kingdom Metazoa; phylum Echinodermata; class Asteroidea; order Spinulosida; family Echinasteridae; genus Henricia; species Henricia sp. BOLD:AAB3569. The sequence continues at coordinate 1,258,677 of JBBELK010000071.1, read as the reverse complement.
TTGACTTCCAAATTTGCCGACGTTTGGACCACACTTTGACCAAATTCCCGTCCCAAACAAGACTGAGCATGCGCACGAGTGATCAGGAGTACACGAACAGCCACGGTCTGCAGAGCAGGCAGGAAGCCCGAGCCCAGTTTTCCCTAAACTCTGAAATTTCTCGGCCATTTCCCGGCGAAAGTCTGTCAATTTTTCAGGACAAGTGCGGAATATAGACTGTTTGGAGCATGCAAAATTTGAAGTTCGTCGGAAAATTTCTTGACTTCCAAATTTGCCGACGTTTGGACCACACTTTGACCAAATTCCCGTCACAATCTGGGGTGAGTCAACGGCCGTCCAAATGTACACAAGCGCAGCGCAGGGTGTCCCAACAGCCACGGTTAGGGGAGTAGCCACGTAGCCGAGCTCCGTTTTCCCTACATCCTTAAATTTCTCGGCCATTTCCCAACGAAAATCTGTCAATTTTGCATGACAAGTGCGGAATATATACAGTTTGGAGCATGCAAAATTTGAAGTTCGTTGGAAAATTTATTGACTTCCAAATTTGCCGACGTTTGGACCACACTTTGACCAAATTCCCGTCCCAAACAAGACTGAGCATGCGCACGAGTGATCAGGAGTACACGAACAGCCACGGTCTGCAGAGCAGGCAGGAAGCCCGAGCCCAGTTTTCCCTAAACTCTGAAATTTCTCGGCCATTTCCCGGCGAAAGTCTGTCAATTTTTCAGGACAAGTGCGGAATATAGACTGTTTGGAGCATGCAAAATTTGAAGTTCGTTGGAAAATTTATTGACTTCCAAATTTGCCGACGTTTGGACCACACTTTGACCAAATTCCCGTCCCAAACAAGACTGAGCATGCGCACGAGTGATCAGGAGTACACGAACAGCCACGGTCTGCAGAGCAGGCAGGAAGCCCGAGCCCAGTTTTCCCTAAACTCTGAAATTTCTCGGCCATTTCCCGGCGAAAGTCTGTCAATTTTTCAGGACAAGTGCGGAATATAGACTGTTTGGAGCATGCAAAATTTGAAGTTCGTCGGAAAATTTCTTGACTTCCAAATTTGCCGACGTTTGGACCACACTTTGACCAAATTCCCGTCACAATCTGGGGTGAGTCAACGGCCGTCCAAATGTACACAAGCGCAGCGCAGGGTGTCCCAACAGCCACGGTTAGGGGAGTAGCCACGTAGCCGAGCTCCGTTTTCCCTACATCCTTAAATTTCTCGGCCATTTCCCAACGAAAATCTGTCAATTTTGCATGACAAGTGCGGAATATATACAGTTTGGAGCATGCAAAATTTGAAGTTCGTTGGAAAATTTATTGACTTCCAAATTTGCCGACGTTTGGACCACACTTTGACCAAATTCCCGTCCCAAACAAGACTGAGCATGCGCACGAGTGATCAGGAGTACACGAACAGCCACGGTCTGCAGAGCAGGCAGGAAGCCCGAGCCCAGTTTTCCCTAAACTCTGAAATTTCTCGGCCATTTCCCGGCGAAAGTCTGTCAATTTTTCAGGACAAGTGCGGAATATAGACTGTTTGGAGCATGCAAAATTTGAAGTTCGTCGGAAAATTTCTTGACTTCCAAATTTGCCGACGTTTGGACCACACTTTGACCAAATTCCCGTCACAATCTGGGGTGAGTCAACGGCCGTCCAAATGTACACCAGCGCAGCGCAGGGTGTCCCAACAGCCACGGTTAGGGGAGTAGCCACGTAGCCGAGCTCCGTTTTCCCTACATCCTTAAATTTCTCGGCCATTTCCCAACGAAAATCTGTCAATTTTGCATGACAAGTGCGGAATATATACAGTTTGGAGCATGCAAAATTTGAAGTTCGTTGGAAAATTTATTGACTTCCAAATTTGCCGACGTTTGGACCACACTTTGACCAAATTCCCGTCCCAAACAAGACTGAGCATGCGCACGAGTGATCAGGAGTACACGAACAGCCACGGTCTGCAGAGCAGGCAGGAAGCCCGAGCCCAGTTTTCCCTAAACTCTGAAATTTCTCGGCCATTTCCCGGCGAAAGTCTGTCAATTTTTCAGGACAAGTGCGGAATATAGACTGTTTGGAGCATGCAAAATTTGAAGTTCGTCGGAAAATTTCTTGACTTCCAAATTTGCCGACGTTTGGACCACACTTTGACCAAATTCCCGTCACAATCTGGGGTGAGTCAACGGCCGTCCAAATGTACACAAGCGCAGCGCAGGGTGTCCCAACAGCCACGGTTAGAGGAGTAGCCACGTAGCCGAGCTCCGTTTTCCCTACATCCTTAAATTTCTCGGCCATTTCCCAGCGAAAATCTGTCAATTTTGCATGACAAGTGCGGAATATATACAGTTTGGAGCATGCAAAATTTGAAGTTCGTTGGAAAATTTATTGACTTCCAAATTTGCCGACGTTTGGACCACACTTTGACCAAATTCCCGTCCCAAACAAGACTGAGCATGCGCACGAGTGATCAGGAGTACACGGACAGCCACGGTCTGCAGAGCAGGCAGGAAGCCCGAGCCCAGTTTTCCCTAAACTCTGAAATTTCTCGGCCATTTCCCGGCGAAAGTCTGTCAATTTTTCAGGACAAGTGCGGAATATAGACTGTTTGGAGCATGCAAAATTTGAAGTTCGTCGGAAAATTTCTTGACTTCCAAATTTGCCGACGTTTGGACCACACTTTGACCAAATTCCCGTCCCAAACAACACTGAGCATGCGCACGAGTGATCAGGAGTACACGGACAGCCACGGTCTGCAGAGCAGGCAGGAAGCCCGAGCCCAGTTTTCCCTAAACTCTGAAATTTCTCGGCCATTTCCCGGCGAAAGTCTGTCAATTTTTCAGGACAAGTGCGGAATATAGACTGTTTGGAGCATGCAAAATTTGAAGTTCGTCGGAAAATTTCTTGACTTCCAAATTTGCCGACGTTTGGACCACACTTTGACCAAATTCCCGTCCCAAACAACACTGAGCATGCGCACGAGTGATCAGGAGTACACGGACAGCCACGGTCTGCAGAGCAGGCAGGAAGCCCGAGCCCAGTTTTCCCTAAACTCTGAAATTTCTCGGCCATTTCCCGGCGAAAGTCTGTCAATTTTTCAGGACAAGTGCGGAATATAGACTGTTTGGAGCATGCAAAATTTGAAGTTCGTCGGAAAATTTCTTGACTTCCAAATTTGCCGACGTTTGGACCACACTTTGACCAAATTCCCGTCACAATCTGGGGTGAGTCAACGGCCGTCCAAATGTACACAAGCGCAGCGCAGGGTGTCCGAACAGCCACGGTTAGGGGAGTAGCCACGTAGCCGAGCTCCGTTTTCCCTACATCCTTAAATTTCTCGGCCATTTCCCAGCGAAAATCTGTCAATTTTGCATGACAAGTGCGGAATATTTACAGTTTGGAGCATGCAAAATTTGAAGTTCGTCAAACAATTTCTTGATTTCCAAATTTGCCGACGTTTGGACCACACTTTGACCAAATTCCCGTCACAATCTGGGGTGAGTCAACGGCCGTCCAAATGTACACCAGCGCAGCGCAGGGTGTCCCAACAGCCACGGTTAGGGGAGTAGCCACGTAGCCGAGCTCCGTTTTCCCTACATCCTTAAATTTCTCGGCCATTTCCCAACGAAAATCTGTCAATTTTGCATGACAAGTGCGGAATATATACAGTTTGGAGCATGCAAAATTTGAAGTTCGTTGGAAAATTTATTGACTTCCAAATTTGCCGACGTTTGGACCACACTTTGACCAAATTCCCGTCCCAAACAAGACTGAGCATGCGCACGAGTGATCAGGAGTACACGGACAGCCACGGTCTGCAGAGCAGGCAGGAAGCCCCAGCCCAGTTTTCCCTAAACTCTGAAATTTCTCGGCCATTTCCCGGCGAAAGTCTGTCAATTTTTCAGGACAAGTGCGGAATATAGACTGTTTGGAGCATGCAAAATTTGAAGTTCGTCGGAAAATTTCTTGACTTCCAAATTTGCCGACGTTTGGACCACACTTTGACCAAATTCCCGTCACAATCTGGGGTGAGTCAACGGCCGTCCAAATGTACACCAGCGCAGCGCAGGGTGTCCCAACAGCCACGGTTAGGGGAGTAGCCACGTAGCCGAGCTCCGTTTTCCCTACATCCTTAAATTTCTCGGCCATTTCCCAACGAAAATCTGTCAATTTTGCATGACAAGTGCGGAATATATACAGTTTGGAGCATGCAAAATTTGAAGTTCGTTGGAAAATTTATTGACTTCCAAATTTGCCGACGTTTGGACCACACTTTGACCAAATTCCCGTCCCAAACAAGACTGAGCATGCGCACGAGTGATCAGGAGTACACGAACAGCCACGGTCTGCAGAGCAGGCAGGAAGCCCGAGCCCAGTTTTCCCTAAACTCTGAAATTTCTCGGCCATTTCCCGGCGAAAGTCTGTCAATTTTTCAGGACAAGTGCGGAATATAGACTGTTTGGAGCATGCAAAATTTGAAGTTCGTCGGAAAATTTCTTGACTTCCAAATTTGCCGACGTTTGGACCACACTTTGACCAAATTCCCGTCACAATCTGGGGTGAGTCAACGGCCGTCCAAATGTACACAAGCGCAGCGCAGGGTGTCCCAACAGCCACGGTTAGAGGAGTAGCCACGTAGCCGAGCTCCGTTTTCCCTACATCCTTAAATTTCTCGGCCATTTCCCAGCGAAAATCTGTCAATTTTGCATGACAAGTGCGGAATATATACAGTTTGGAGCATGCAAAATTTGAAGTTCGTTGGAAAATTTATTGACTTCCAAATTTGCCGACGTTTGGACCACACTTTGACCAAATTCCCGTCCCAAACAAGACTGAGCATGCGCACGAGTGATCAGGAGTACACGGACAGCCACGGTCTGCAGAGCAGGCAGGAAGCCCGAGCCCAGTTTTCCCTAAACTCTGAAATTTCTCGGCCATTTCCCGGCGAAAGTCTGTCAATTTTTCAGGACAAGTGCGGAATATAGACTGTTTGGAGCATGCAAAATTTGAAGTTCGTCGGAAAATTTCTTGACTTCCAAATTTGCCGACGTTTGGACCACACTTTGACCAAATTCCCGTCCCAAACAACACTGAGCATGCGCACGAGTGATCAGGAGTACACGGACAGCCACGGTCTGCAGAGCAGGCAGGAAGCCCGAGCCCAGTTTTCCCTAAACTCTGAAATTTCTCGGCCATTTCCCGGCGAAAGTCTGTCAATTTTTCAGGACAAGTGCGGAATATAGACTGTTTGGAGCATGCAAAATTTGAAGTTCGTCGGAAAATTTCTTGACTTCCAAATTTGCCGACGTTTGGACCACACTTTGACCAAATTCCCGTCCCAAACAACACTGAGCATGCGCACGAGTGATCAGGAGTACACGGACAGCCACGGTCTGCAGAGCAGGCAGGAAGCCCGAGCCCAGTTTTCCCTAAACTCTGAAATTTCTCGGCCATTTCCCGGCGAAAGTCTGTCAATTTTTCAGGACAAGTGCGGAATATAGACTGTTTGGAGCATGCAAAATTTGAAGTTCGTCGGAAAATTTCTTGACTTCCAAATTTGCCGACGTTTGGACCACACTTTGACCAAATTCCCGTCACAATCTGGGGTGAGTCAACGGCCGTCCAAATGTACACAAGCGCAGCGCAGGGTGTCCGAACAGCCACGGTTAGGGGAGTAGCCACGTAGCCGAGCTCCGTTTTCCCTACATCCTTAAATTTCTCGGCCATTTCCCAGCGAAAATCTGTCAATTTTGCATGACAAGTGCGGAATATTTACAGTTTGGAGCATGCAAAATTTGAAGTTCGTCAAACAATTTCTTGATTTCCAAATTTGCCGACGTTTGGACCACACTTTGACCAAATTCCCGTCACAATCTGGGGTGAGTCAACGGCCGTCCAAATGTACACCAGCGCAGCGCAGGGTGTCCCAACAGCCACGGTTAGGGGAGTAGCCACGTAGCCGAGCTCCGTTTTCCCTACATCCTTAAATTTCTCGGCCATTTCCCAACGAAAATCTGTCAATTTTGCATGACAAGTGCGGAATATATACAGTTTGGAGCATGCAAAATTTGAAGTTCGTTGGAAAATTTATTGACTTCCAAATTTGCCGACGTTTGGACCACACTTTGACCAAATTCCCGTCCCAAACAAGACTGAGCATGCGCACGAGTGATCAGGAGTACACGGACAGCCACGGTCTGCAGAGCAGGCAGGAAGCCCCAGCCCAGTTTTCCCTAAACTCTGAAATTTCTCGGCCATTTCCCGGCGAAAGTCTGTCAATTTTTCAGGACAAGTGCGGAATATAGACTGTTTGGAGCATGCAAAATTTGAAGTTCGTCGGAAAATTTCTTGACTTCCAAATTTGCCGACGTTTGGACCACACTTTGACCAAATTCCCGTCACAATCTGGGGTGAGTCAACGGCCGTCCAAATGTACACCAGCGCAGCGCAAGATGTCCCAACAGCCACGGTTAGGAGAGTAGCCACGTAGCCGAGCTCCGTTTTCCCTACATCCTTAAATTTCTCGGCCATTTCCCAGCGAAAATCTGTCAATTTTGCATGACAAGTGCGGAATATATACAGTTTGGAGCATTCAAAATTTGAAGTTCGTTGGAAAATTTCTTGACTTCCAAATTTGCCGACGTTTGGACCACACTTTGACCAAATTCCCGTCCCAAACAAGACTGAGCATGCGCACGAGTGATCAGGAGTACACGGACAGGCACGGTCTGCAGAGCAGGCAGGAAGACCGAGCCCAGTTTTCCCTAAACTCTGAAATTTCTCGGCCATTTCCCGGCGAAAGTCTGTCAATTTTTCAGGACAAGTGCGGAATATAGACTGTTTGGAGCATGCAAAATTTGAAGTTCGTCGGAAAATTTCTTTACTTCCAAATTTGCCGGCATTTGGGACACACTTTGACCTAATTCCCGTCACAATCTGGGGTGAGTCAACGGCCGTACAAATGTACACCAGCGCAGCGCAGGGTGTCCCAACAGCCACGGTTAGGGAAGTAGCCACGTAGCCGAGCTCCGTTTTCCCTACATCCTTAAATTTCTCGGCCATTTCCCAGCGAAAATCTGTCAATTTTGCATGACAAGTGCGGAATATATACAGTTTGGAGCATGCAAAATTTGAAGTTCGTCAAAAAATTTCTTGATTTCCAAATTTGCCGACGTTTGGACCACACTTTGACCAAATTCCCGTCACAATCTGGGGTGAGTCAACGGCCATCCAAATGTACACCAGCGCAGCGCAGGGTGTCCCAACAGCCACGGTTAGTGGAGTAGCCACGTAGCCGAGCTCCGTTTTCCCTACATCCTTAAATTTCTCGGCCATTTCCCAGCGAAAATCATTCAATTTTGCATGACAAGTGCGGAATATATACAGTTTGGAGCATGCAAAATTTGAAGTTCGTCGGAAAATTTCTTGACTTCCAAATTTGACGACGTTTGCACCACACTTTGACCAAATTCCCCTCCCAAACAAGACTGAGCATGCGCACGAGTGATCAGGAGTACACGGACAGCCACGGTCTGCAGAGCAGGCAGGAAGCCCGAGCCCAGTTTTCCCTAAACTCTGATATTTCTCGGCCATTTCCCGGCGAAAGTCTGTCAATTTTTCAGGACAAGTGCGGAATATAGACTGTTTGGAGCATGCAAAATTTGAAGTTCGTTGGAAAATTTCTTGATTTCCAAATTTGCCGGCATTTGGGACACACTTTGACCTAATTCCCGTCACAATCCGGGGTGAGTCAACGGCCGTACAAATGTACACCAGCGCAGCGCAGGGTGTCCCAACAGCCACGGTTAGGGGAGTAGCCACGTAGCCGAGCTCCGTTTTCCCTACATCCTTAAATTTCTCGGCCATTTCCCAGCGAAAATCTGTCAATTTTGCATGACAAGTGCGGAATATATACAGTTTGGAGCATGCAAAATTTGAAGTTCGTTGAAAAATTTCTTGACTTCCAAATTTGACGACGTTTGGACCACACTTTGACCAAATTCCCGTCCCAAACAAGACTGAGCATGCGCACGAGTGATCAGGAGTACACGGACAGCCACGGTCTGCAGAGCAGGCAGGAAGCCCGAGCCCAGTTTTCCCTAAACTCTGAAATTTCTCGGCCATTTCCCGGCGAAAGTCTGTCAATTTTGCATGACAAGTGCGGAATATATACAGTTTGGAGCATGCAAAATTTGAAGTGCGTTGGAAAATTTCTTGACTTCCAAATTTGCCGACGTTTGGACCACACTTTGACCAAATTCCCGTCACAATCTGGGGTGAGTCAACGGCCGTCCAAATGTACACCAGCGCAGCGCAGGGTGTCCCAACAGCCACGGTTAGGGGAGTAGCCACGTAGCCGAGCTCCGTTTTCCCTACATCCTTAAATTTCTCGGCCATTTCCCAACGAAAATCTGTCAATTTTGCATGACAAGTGCGGAATATATACAGTTTGGAGCATGCAAAATTTGAAGTTCGTTGGAAAATTTATTGACTTCCAAATTTGCCGACGTTTGGACCACACTTTGACCAAATTCCCGTCCCAAACAAGACTGAGCATGCGCACGAGTGATCAGGAGTACACGGACAGGCACGGTCTGCAGAGCAGGCAGGAAGACCGAGCCCAGTTTTCCCTAAACTCTGAAATTTCTCGGCCATTTCCCGGCGAAAGTCTGTCAATTTTTCAGGACAAGTGCGGAATATAGACTGTTTGGAGCATGCAAAATTTGAAGTTCGTCGGAAAATTTCTTTACTTCCAAATTTGCCGGCATTTGGGACACACTTTGACCTAATTCCCGTCACAATCTGGGGTGAGTCAACGGCCGTACAAATGTACACCAGCGCAGCGCAGGGTGTCCCAACAGCCACGGTTAGGGAAGTAGCCACGTAGCCGAGCTCCGTTTTCCCTACATCCTTAAATTTCTCGGCCATTTCCCAGCGAAAATCTGTCAATTTTGCATGACAAGTGCGGAATATATACAGTTTGGAGCATGCAAAATTTGAAGTTCGTCGGAAAATTTCTTGACTTCCAAATTTGACGACGTTTGCACCACACTTTGACCAAATTCCCCTCCCAAACAAGACTGAGCATGCGCACGAGTGATCAGGAGTACACGGACAGCCACGGTCTGCAGAGCAGGCAGGAAGCCCGAGCCCAGTTTTCCCTAAACTCTGATATTTCTCGGCCATTTCCCGGCGAAAGTCTGTCAATTTTTCAGGACAAGTGCGGAATATAGACTGTTTGGAGCATGCAAAATTTGAAGTTCGTTGGAAAATTTCTTGATTTCCAAATTTGCCGGCATTTGGGACACACTTTGACCTAATTCCCGTCACAATCCGGGGTGAGTCAACGGCCGTACAAATGTACACCAGCGCAGCGCAGGGTGTCCCAACAGCCACGGTTAGGGGAGTAGCCACGTAGCCGAGCTCCGTTTTCCCTACATCCTTAAATTTCTCGGCCATTTCCCAGCGAAAATCTGTCAATTTTGCATGACAAGTGCGGAATATATACAGTTTGGAGCATGCAAAATTTGAAGTTCGTTGAAAAATTTCTTGACTTCCAAATTTGACGACGTTTGGACCACACTTTGACCAAATTCCCGTCCCAAACAAGACTGAGCATGCGCACGAGTGATCAGGAGTACACGGACAGCCACGGTCTGCAGAGCAGGCAGGAAGCCCGAGCCCAGTTTTCCCTAAACTCTGAAATTTCTCGGCCATTTCCCGGCGAAAGTCTGTCAATTTTGCATGACAAGTGCGGAATATATACAGTTTGGAGCATGCAAAATTTGAAGTGCGTTGGAAAATTTCTTGACTTCCAAATTTGCCGACGTTTGGACCACACTTTGACCAAATTCCCGTCACAATCTGGGGTGAGTCAACGGCCGTCCAAATGTACACCAGCGCAGCGCAGGGTGTCCCAACAGCCACGGTTAGGGGAGTAGCCACGTAGCCGAGCTCCGTTTTCCCTACATCCTTAAATTTCTCGGCCATTTCCCAACGAAAATCTGTCAATTTTGCATGACAAGTGCGGAATATATACAGTTTGGAGCATGCAAAATTTGAAGTTCGTTGGAAAATTTATTGACTTCCAAATTTGCCGACGTTTGGACCACACTTTGACCAAATTCCCGTCCCAAACAAGACTGAGCATGCGCACGAGTGATCAGGAGTACACGGACAGCCACGGTCTGCAGAGCAGGCAGGAAGCCCGAGCCCAGTTTTCCCTAAACTCTGAAATTTCTCGGCCATTTCCCGGCGAAAGTCTGTCAATTTTGCATGACAAGTGCGGAATATATACAGTTTGGAGCATGCAAAATTTGAAGTGCGTTGGAAAATTTCTTGACTTCCAAATTTGCCGACGTTTGGACCACACTTTGACCAAATTCCCGTCACAATCTGGGGTGAGTCAACGGCCGTCCAAATGTACACCAGCGCAGCGCAGGGTGTCCCAACAGCCACGGTTAGGGGAGTAGCCACGTAGCCGAGCTCCGTTTTCCCTACATCCTTAAATTTCTCGGCCATTTCCCAACGAAAATCTGTCAATTTTGCATGACAAGTGCGGAATATATACAGTTTGGAGCATGCAAAATTTGAAGTTCGTTGGAAAATTTATTGACTTCCAAATTTGCCGACGTTTGGACCACACTTTGACCAAATTCCCGTCCCAAACAAGACTGAGCATGCGCACGAGTGATCAGGAGTACACGGACAGCCACGGTCTGCAGAGCAGGCAGGAAGCCCGAGCCCAGTTTTCTCTAAACTCTGAAATTTCTCGGCCATTTCCCGGCGAAAGTCTGTCAATTTTTCAGGACAAGTGCGGAATATAGACTGTTTGGAGCATGCAAAATTTGAAGTTCGTCGAAAAATTTCTTGACTTCCAAATTTGCCGACGTTTGGACCACACTTTGACCAAATTCCCGTCACAATCTGGGGTGAGTCAACGGCCGTCCAAATGTACACCAGCGCAGCGCAAGATGTCCCAACAGCCACGGTTAGGAGAGTAGCCACGTAGCCGAGCTCCGTTTTCCCTACATCCTTAAATTTCTCGGCCATTTCCCAGCGAAAATCTGTCAATTTTGCATGACAAGTGCGGAATATATACAGTTTGGAGCATTCAAAATTTGAAGTTCGTTGGAAAATTTCTTGACTTCCAAATTTGCCGACGTTTGGACCACACTTTGACCAAATTCCCGTCCCAAACAAGACTGAGCATGCGCACGAGTGATCAGGAGTACACGGACAGGCACGGTCTGCAGAGCAGGCAGGAAGACCGAGCCCAGTTTTCCCTAAACTCTGAAATTTCTCGGCCATTTCCCGGCGAAAGTCTGTCAATTTTGCATGACAAGTGCGGAATATATACAGTTTGGAGCATGCAAAATTTGAAGTGCGTTGGAAAATTTCTTGACTTCCAAATTTGCTGACGTTTGGACCACACTTTGACCAAATTCCCGTCACAATCTGGGGTGAGTCAACGGCCGTCCAAATGTACACCAGCGCAGCGCAGGGTGTCCCAACAGCCACGGTTAGGGGAGTAGCCACGTAGCCGAGCTCCGTTTTCCCTACATCCTTAAATTTCTCGGCCATTTCCCAACGAAAATCTGTCAATTTTGCATGACAAGTGCGGAATATATACAGTTTGGAGCATGCAAAATTTGAAGTTCGTTGGAAAATTTATTGACTTCCAAATTTGCCGACGTTTGGACCACACTTTGACCAAATTCCCGTCCCAAACAAGACTGAGCATGCGCACGAGTGATCAGGAGTACACGGACAGGCACGGTCTGCAGAGCAGGCAGGAAGACCGAGCCCAGTTTTCCCTAAACTCTGAAATTTCTCGGCCATTTCCCGGCGAAAGTCTGTCAATTTTTCAGGACAAGTGCGGAATATAGACTGTTTGGAGCATGCAAAATTTGAAGTTCGTCGGAAAATTTCTTTACTTCCAAATTTGCCGGCATTTGGGACACACTTTGACCTAATTCCCGTCACAATCTGGGGTGAGTCAACGGCCGTACAAATGTACACCAGCGCAGCGCAGGGTGTCCCAACAGCCACGGTTAGGGAAGTAGCCACGTAGCCGAGCTCCGTTTTCCCTACATCCTTAAATTTCTCGGCCATTTCCCAGCGAAAATCTGTCAATTTTGCATGACAAGTGCGGAATATATACAGTTTGGAGCATGCAAAATTTGAAGTTCGTCAAAAAATTTCTTGATTTCCAAATTTGCCGACGTTTGGACCACACTTTGACCAAATTCCCGTCACAATCTGGGGTGAGTCAACGGCCGTCCAAATGTACACCAGCGCAGCGCAGGGTGTCCCAACAGCCACGGTTAGTGGAGTAGCCACGTAGCCGAGCTCCGTTTTCCCTACATCCTTAAATTTCTCGGCCATTTCCCAGCGAAAATCATTCAATTTTGCATGACAAGTGCGGAATATATACAGTTTGGAGCATGCAAAATTTGAAGTTCGTTGAAAAATTTCTTGACTTCCAAATTTGACGACGTTTGGACCACACTTTGACCAAATTCCCGTCCCAAACAAGACTGAGCATGCGCACGAGTGATCAGGAGTACACGGACAGCCACGGTCTGCAGAGCAGGCAGGAAGCCCGAGCCCAGTTTTCCCTAAACTCTGATATTTCTCGGCCATTTCCCGGCGAAAGTCTGTCAATTTTTCAGGACAAGTGCGGAATATATACAGTTTGGAGCATGCAAAATTTGAAGTGCGTTGGAAAATTTCTTGACTTCCAAATTTGCCGACGTTTGGACCACACTTTGACCAAATTCCCGTCACAATCTGGGGTGAGTCAACGGCCGTCCAAATGTACACCAGCGCAGCGCAGGGTGTCCCAACAGCCACGGTTAGGGGAGTAGCCACGTAGCCGAGCTCCGTTTTCCCTACATCCTTAAATTTCTCGGCCATTTCCCAACGAAAATCTGTCAATTTTGCATGACAAGTGCGGAATATATACAGTTTGGAGCATGCAAAATTTGAAGTTCGTTGGAAAATTTATTGACTTCCAAATTTGCCGACGTTTGGACCACACTTTGACCAAATTCCCGTCCCAAACAAGACTGAGCATGCGCACGAGTGATCAGGAGTACACGGACAGCCACGGTCTGCAGAGCAGGCAGGAAGCCCGAGCCCAGTTTTCTCTAAACTCTGAAATTTCTCGGCCATTTCCCGGCGAAAGTCTGTCAATTTTTCAGGACAAGTGCGGAATATAGACTGTTTGGAGCATGCAAAATTTGAAGTTCGTCCGAAAATTTCTTGACTTCCAAATTTGCCGACGTTTGGACCACACTTTGACCAAAATCCCGTCACAATCTGGGGTGAGTCAACGGCCGTCCAAATGTACACCAGCGCAGCGCAAGATGTCCCAACAGCCACGGTTAGGAGAGTAGCCACGTAGCCGAGCTCCGTTTTCCCTACATCCTTAAATTTCTCGGCCATTTCCCAGCGAAAATCTGTCAATTTTGCATGACAAGTGCGGAATATATACAGTTTGGAGCATTCAAAATTTGAAGTTCGTTGGAAAATTTCTTGACTTCCAAATTTGCCGACGTTTGGACCACACTTTGACCAAATTCCCGTCCCAAACAAGACTGAGCATGCGCACGAGTGATCAGGAGTACACGGACAGGCACGGTCTGCAGAGCAGGCAGGAAGACCGAGCCCAGTTTTCCCTAAACTCTGAAATTTCTCGGCCATTTCCCGGCGAAAGTCTGTCAATTTTTCAGGACAAGTGCGGAATATAGACTGTTTGGAGCATGCAAAATTTGAAGTTCGTCGGAAAATTTCTTTACTTCCAAATTTGCCGACGTTTGGACCACACTTTGACCAAATTCCCGTCACAATCTGGGGTGAGTCAACGGCCGTCCAAATGTACACCAGCGCAGCGCAGGGTGTCCCAACAGCCACGGTGAGGGGAGTAGCCACGTAGCCGAGCTCCGTTTTCCCTACATCCTTAAATTTCTCGGCCATTTCCCAGCGAAAATCTGTCAATTTTGCATGACAAGTGCGGAATATATACAGTTTGGAGCATGCAAAATTTGAAGTTCGTTGGAAAATGTCTTGACTTCCAAATTTGCCGACGTTTGGACCACACTTTGACCAAATTCCCGTCCCAAACAAGACTGAGCATGCGCACGAGTGATCAGGAGTACACGGACAGCCACGGTCTCCAGAGCAGGCAGGAAGCCCGAGCCCAGTTTTCCCTAAACTCTGAAATTTCTCGGCCATGTCCCGGCGAAAGTCTGTCAATTTTTCAGGACAAGTGCGGAATATAGACTGTTTGGAGCATGCAAAATTTGAAGTTCGTCGGAAATTTCTTGACTTCCAAATTTGACGACGTTTGCACCACACTTTGACCAAATTCCCCTCCCAAACAAGACTGAGCATGCGCACGAGTGATCAGGAGTACACGGACAGCCACGGTCTGCAGAGCAGGCAGGAAGCCCGAGCCCAGTTTTCCCTAAACTCTGATATTTCTCGGCCATTTCCCGGCGAAAGTCTGTCAATTTTTCAGGACAAGTGCGGAATATAGACTGTTTGGAGCATGCAAAATTTGAAGTTCGTTGGAAAATTTCTTGATTTCCAAATTTGCCGGCATTTGGGACACACTTTGACCTAATTCCCGTCACAATCCGGGGTGAGTCAACGGCCGTACAAATGTACACCAGCGCAGCGCAGGGTGTCCCAACAGCCACGGTTAGGGGAGTAGCCACGTAGCCGAGCTCCGTTTTCCCTACATCCTTAAATTTCTCGGCCATTTCCCAGCGAAAATCTGTCAATTTTGCATGACAAGTGCGGAATATATACAGTTTGGAGCATGCAAAATTTGAAGTTCGTTGAAAAATTTCTTGACTTCCAAATTTGACGACGTTTGGACCACACTTTGACCAAATTCCCGTCCCAAACAAGACTGAGCATGCGCACGAGTGATCAGGAGTACACGGACAGCCACGGTCTGCAGAGCAGGCAGGAAGCCCGAGCCCAGTTTTCCCTAAACTCTGAAATTTCTCGGCCATTTCCCGGCGAAAGTCTGTCAATTTTGCATGACAAGTGCGGAATATATACAGTTTGGAGCATGCAACATTTGAAGTGCGTTGGAAAATTTCTTGACTTTCAAATTTGCCGACGTTTGGACCACACTTTGACCAAATTCCCGTCACAATCTGGGGTGAGTCAACGGCCGTCCAAATGTACACCAGCGCAGCGCAGGGTGTCCCAACAGCCACGGTTAGGGGAGTAGCCACGTAGCCGAGCTCCGTTTTCCCTACATCCTTAAATTTCTCGGCCATTTCCCAACGAAAATCTGTCAATTTTGCATGACAAGTGCGGAATATATACAGTTTGGAGCATGCAAAATTTGAAGTTCGTTGGAAAATTTATTGACTTCCAAATTTGCCGACGTTTGGACCACACTTTGACCAAATTCCCGTCCCAAACAAGACTGAGCATGCGCACGAGTGATCAGGAGTACACGGACAGCCACGGTCTGCAGAGCAGGCAGGAAGCCCCAGCCCAGTTTTCCCTAAACTCTGAAATTTCTCGGCCATTTCCCGGCGAAAGTCTGTCAATTTTTCAGGACAAGTGCGGAATATAGACTGTTTGGAGCATGCAAAATTTGAAGTTCGTCGGAAAATTTCTTGACTTCCAAATTTGCCGACGTTTGGACCACACTTTGACCAAATTCCCGTCACAATCTGGGGTGAGTCAACGGCCGTCCAAATGTACACCAGCGCAGCGCAGGGTGTCCCAACAGCCACGGTTAGGGGAGTAGCCACGTAGCCGAGCTCCGTTTTCCCTACATCCTTAAATTTCTCGGCCATTTCCCAGCGAAAATCTGTCAATTTTGCATGACAAGTGCGGAATATATACAGTTTGCAGCATGCAAAATTTGAAGTTCGTTGGAAAATTTATTGACTTCCAAATTTGCCGACGTTTGGACCACACTTTGACCAAATTCCCGTCCCAAACAAGACTGAGCATGCGCACGAGTGATCAGGAGTACACGGACAGCCACGGTCTGCAGAGCAGGCAGGAAGCCCGAGCCCAGTTTTCTCTAAACTCTGAAATTTCTCGGCCATTTCCCGGCGAAAGTCTGTCAATTTTTCAGGACAAGTGCGGAATATAGACTGTTTGGAGCATGCAAAATTTGAAGTTCGTCGGAAAATTTCTTTACTTCCAAATTTGCCGACGTTTGGACCACACTTTGACCAAATTCCCGTCACAATCTGGGGTGAGTCAACGGCCGTCCAAATGTACACCAGCGCAGCGCAGGGTGTCCCAACAGCCACGGTTAGGGGAGTAGCCACGTAGCCGAGCTCCGTTTTCCCTACATCCTTAAATTTCTCGGCCATTTCCCAGCGAAAATCTGTCAATTTTGCATGACAAGTGCGGAATATATACAGTTTGGAGCATGCAAAATTTGAAGTTCGTTGGAAAATGTCTTGACTTCCAAATTTGCCGACGTTTGGACCACACTTTGACCAAATTCCCGTCCCAAACAAGACTGAGCATGCGCACGAGTGATCAGGAGTACACGGACAGCCACGGTCTGCAGAGCAGGCAGGAAGCCCGAGCCCAGTTTTCCCTAAACTCTGAAATTTCTCGGCCATTTCCCGGCGAAAGTCTGTCAATTTTTCAGGACAAGTGCGGAATATAGACTGTTTGGAGCATGCAAAATTTGAAATTCGTCGGAAATTTCTTGACTTCCAAATTTGCCGACGTTTGGACCACACTTTGACCAAATTCCCGTCGCAATCTGGGGTGAGTCAACGGCCGTCCAAATGTACACCAGCGCAGCGCAGGGTGTTCCAACAGCCACGGTTAGGGGAGTAGCCACGTAGCCGTGCTCCGTTTTCCCTACATCCCTAAATTTCTCGGCCATTTCCCAGCGAAAATCTGTCAATTTTGCATGACAAGTGCGGAATATATACAGTTTGGAGCATGCAAAATTTGAAGTTCGTTGGAAAATGTCTTGACTTCCAAATTTGCCGACGTTTGGACCACACTTTGACCAAATTCCCGTCCCAAACAAGACTGAGCATGGGCACGAGTGATCAGGAGTACACGGACAGCCACGGTCTGCAGAGCAGGCAGGAAGCCCGAGCCCAGTTTTCTCTAAACTCTGATATTTCTCGGCCATTTCCCGGCGAACGTCTGTCAATTTTTCAGGACAAGTGCGGAATATAGACTGTTTGGAGCATGCAAAATTTGAAGTTCGTTGGAAAATTCCTTGATTTCCAAATTTGCCGGCATTTGGGACACACTTTGACCTAATTCCCGTCACAATCTGGGGTGAGTCAACGGCCGTACAAATGTACACCAGCGCAGCGCAGGGTGTCCCAACAGCCACGGTTAGGGAAGTAGCCACGTAGCCGAGCTCCGTTTTCCCTACATCCTTAAATTTCTCGGCCATTTTCCAGCGAAAATCTGTCAATTTTGCATGACAAGTGCGGAATATTTACAGTTTGGAGCATGCAAAATTTGAAGTTCGTCAAAAAATTTCTTGATTTCCAAATTTGCCGACGTTTGGACCACACTTTGACCAAATTCCCGTCACAATCTGGGGTGAGTCAACGGCCGTCCAAATGTACACCAGCGCAGCGCAGGGTGTCCCAACAGCCACGGTTAGTGGAGTAGCCACGTAGCCGAGCTCCGTTTTCCCTACATCCTTAAATTTCTCGGCCATTTCCCAGCGAAAATCATTCAATTTTGCATGACAAGTGCGGAATATATACAGTTTGGAGCATGCAAAATTTGAAGTTCGTCGGAAAATTTCTTGACTTCCAAATTTGACGACGTTTGCACCACACTTTGACCAAATTCCCCTCCCAAACAAGACTGAGCATGCGCACGAGTGATCAGGAGTACACGGACAGCCACGGTCTGCAGAGCAGGCAGGAAGCCCGAGCCCAGTTTTCCCTAAACTCTGATATTTCTCGGCCATTTCCCGGCGAAAGTCTGTCAATTTTTCAGGACAAGTGCGGAATATAGACTGTTTGGAGCATGCAAAATTTGAAGTTCGTTGGAAAATTTCTTGATTTCCAAATTTGCCGGCATTTGGGACACACTTTGACCTAATTCCCGTCACAATCCGGGGTGAGTCAACGGCCGTACAAATGTACACCAGCGCAGCGCAGGGTGTCCCAACAGCCACGGTTAGGGGAGTAGCCACGTAGCCGAGCTCCGTTTTCCCTACATCCTTAAATTTCTCGGCCATTTCCCAGCGAAAATCTGTCAATTGTGCATGACAAGTGCGGAATATATACAGTTTGGAGCATGCAAAATTTGAAGTTCGTTGAAAAATTTCTTGACTTCCAAATTTGACGACGTTTGGACCACACTTTGACCAAATTCCCGTCCCAAACAAGACTGAGCATGCGCACGAGTGATCAGGAGTACACGGACAGCCACGGTCTGCAGAGCAGGCAGGAAGCCCGAGCCCAGTTTTCCCTAAACTCTGAAATTTCTCGGCCATTTCCCGGCGAAAGTCTGTCAATTTTGCATGACAAGTGCGGAATATATACAGTTTGGAGCATGCAAAATTTGAAGTGCGTTGGAAAATTTCTTGACTTCCAAATTTGCCGACGTTTGGACCACACTTTGACCAAATTCCCGTCACAATCTGGGGTGAGTCAACGGCCGTCCAAATGTACACCAGCGCAGCGCAGGGTGTCCCAACAGCCACGGTTAGGGGAGTAGCCACGTAGCCGAGCTCCGTTTTCCCTACATCCTTAAATTTCTCGGCCATTTCCCAACGAAAATCTGTCAATTTTGCATGACAAGTGCGGAATATATACAGTTTGGAGCATGCAAAATTTGAAGTTCGTTGGAAAATTTATTGACTTCCAAATTTGCCGACGTTTGGACCAAACTTTGACCGAATTCCCGTCCCAAACAAGACTGAGCATGCGCACGAGTGATCAGGAGTATACGGACAGCCACGGTCTGCAGAGCAGGCAGGAAGCCCGAGCCCAGTTTTCTCTAAACTCTGAAATTTCTCGGCCATTTCCCGGCGAAAGTCTGTCAATTTTTCAGGACAAGTGCGGAATATAGACTGTTTGGAGCATGCACAATTTGAAGTTCGTCGGAAAAATTCTTGACTTCCAAATTTGCCGACGTTTGGACCACACTTTGACCAAATTCCCGTCACAATCTGGGGTGAGTCAACGGCCGTCCAAATGTACACCAGCGCAGCGCAAGATGTCCCAACAGCCACGGTTAGGAGAGTAGCCACGTAGCCGAGCTCCGTTTTCCCTACATCCTTAAATTTCTCGGCCATTTCCCAGCGAAAATCTGTCAATTTTGCATGACAAGTGCGGAATATATACAGTTTGGAGCATTCAAAATTTGAAGTTCGTTGGAAAATTTCTTGACTTCCAAATTTGCCGACGTTTGGACCACACTTTGACCAAATTCCCGTCCCAAACAAGACTGAGCATGCGCACGAGTGATCAGGAGTACACGGACAGGCACGGTCTGCAGAGCAGGCAGGAAGACCGGGCCCAGTTTTCCCTAAACTCTGAAATTTCTCGGCCATTTCCCGGCGAAAGTCTGTCAATTTTTCAGGACAAGTGCGGAATATAGACTGTTTGGAGCATGCAAAATTTGAAGTTCGTCGGAAAATTTCTTTACTTCCAAATTTGCCGACGTTTGGACCACACTTTGACCAAATTCCCGTCACAATCTGGGGTGAGTCAACGGCCGTCCAAATGTACACCAGCGCAGCGCAGGGTGTCCCAACAGCCACGGTTAGGGGAGTAGCCACGTAGCCGAGCTCCGTTTTCCCTACATCCTTAAATTTCTCGGCCATTTCCCAGCGAAAATCTGTCAATTTTGCATGACAAGTGCGGAATATATACAGTTTGGAGCATGCAAAATTTGAAGTTCGTTGGAAAATGTCTTGACTTCCAAATTTGCCGACGTTTGGACCACACTTTGACCAAATTCCCGTCCCAAACAAGACTGAGCATGCGCACGAGTGATCAGGAGTACACGGACAGCCACGGTCTGCAGAGCAGGCAGGAAGCCCGAGCCCAGTTTTCCCTAAACTCTGAAATTTCTCGGCCATTTCCCGGCGAAAGTCTGTCAATTTTTCAGGACAAGTGCGGAATATAGACTGTTTGGAGCATGCAAAATTTGAAGTTCGTTGGAAAATTTCTTGATTTCCAAATTTGCCGGCATTTGGGACACACTTTGACCAAATTCCCGTCACAATCTGGGGTGAGTCAACGGCCGTCCAAATGTACACAAGCGCAGCGCAGGGTGTCCCAACAGCCACGGTTAGGGGAGTAGCCACGTAGCCGAGCTCCGTTTTCCCTACATCCTTAAATTTCTCGGCCATTTCCCAGCGAAAATCTGTCAATTTTGCATGACAAGTGCGGAATATATACAGTTTGGAGCATTCAAAATTTGAAGTTCGTTGGAAAATTTCTTGACTTCCAAATTTGCCGACGTTTGGACCACACTTTGACCAAATTCCCGTCCCAAACAAGACTGAGCATGCGCACGAGTGATCAGGAGTACACGGACAGGCACGGTCTGCAGAGCAGGCAGGAAGACCGAGCCCAGTTTTCCCTAAACTCTGAAATTTCTCGGCCATTTCCCGGCGAAAGTCTGTCAATTTTTCAGGACAAGTGCGGAATATAGACTGTTTGGAGCATGCAAAATTTGAAGTTCGTCGGAAAATTTCTTTACTTCCAAATTTGCCGACGTTTGGACCACACTTTGACCAAATTCCCGTCACAATCTGGGGTGAGTCAACGGCCGTCCAAATGTACACCAGCGCAGCGCAGGGTGTCCCAACAGCCACGGTTAGGGGAGTAGCCACGTAGCCGAGCTCCGTTTTCCCTACATCCTTAAATTTCTCGGCCATTTCCCAGCGAAAATCTGTCAATTTTGCATGACAAGTGCGGAATATATACAGTTTGGAGCATGCAAAATTTGAAGTTCGTTGGAAAATGTCTTGACTTCCAAATTTGCCGACGTTTGGACCACACTTTGACCAAATTCCCGTCCCAAACAAGACTGAGCATGCGCACGAGTGATCAGGAGTACACGGACAGCCACGGTCTGCAGAGCAGGCAGGAAGCCCGAGCCCAGTTTTCCCTAAACTCTGAAATTTCTCGGCCATGTCCCGGCGAAAGTCTGTCAATTTTTCAGGACAAGTGCGGAATATAGACTGTTTGGAGCATGCAAAATTTGAAGTTCGTCGGAAATTTCTTGACTTCCAAATTTGCCGACGTTTGGACCACACTTTGACCAAATTCCCGTCGCAATCTGGGGTGAGTCAACGGCCGTCCAAATGTACACCAGCGCAGCGCAGGGTGTTCCAACAGCCACGGTTAGGGGAGTAGCCACGTAGCCGTGCTCCGTTTTCCCTACATCCCTAAATTTCTCGGCCATTTCCCAGCGAAAATCTGTCAATTTTGCATGACAAGTGCGGAATATATACAGTTTGGAGCATGCAAAATTTGAAGTTCGTTGGAAAATGTCTTGACTTCCAAATTTGCCGACGTTTGGACCACACTTTGACCAAATTCCCGTCCCAAACAAGACTGAGCATGGGCACGAGTGATCAGGAGTACACGGACAGCCACGGTCTGCAGAGCAGGCAGGAAGCCCGAGCCCAGTTTTCTCTAAACTCTGATATTTCTCGGCCATTTCCCGGCGAAAGTCTGTCAATTTTTCAGGACAAGTGCGGAATATAGACTGTTTGGAGCATGCAAAATTTGAAGTTCGTTGGAAAATTCCTTGATTTCCAAATTTGCCGGCATTTGGGACACACTTTGACCTAATTCCCGTCACAATCTGGGTTGAGTCAACGGCCGTACAAATGTACACCAGCGCAGCGCAGGGTGTCCCAATAGCCACGGTTAGGGGAGTAGCCACGTAGCCGAGCTCCGTTTTCCCTACATCCTTAAATTTCTCGGCCATTTCCCAACGAAAATCTGTCAATTTGGCATGACAAGTGCGGAATATATACAGTTTGGAGCATGCAAAATTTGAAGTTCGTTGGAAAATTTATTGACTTCCAAATTTGCCGACGTTTGGACCACACTTTGACCAAATTCCCGTCCCAAACAAGACTGAGCATGCGCACGAGTGATCAGGAGAGCACGGACAGCCACGGTCTGCAGAGCAGGCAGGAAGCCCGAGCCCAGTTTTCCCTAAACTCTG
Organism: Henricia sp. BOLD:AAB3569; assembly: GCA_037783545.1. Taxonomy (NCBI): domain Eukaryota; kingdom Metazoa; phylum Echinodermata; class Asteroidea; order Spinulosida; family Echinasteridae; genus Henricia; species Henricia sp. BOLD:AAB3569. The sequence goes on along the minus strand of JBBELK010000071.1, from coordinate 1,236,498 downwards.
AAATTTCTCGGCCATTTCCCGGCGAAAGTCTGTCAATTTTTCAGGACAAGTGCGGAATATAGACTGTTTGGAGCATGCAAAATTTGAAGTTCGTCGGAAAATTTCTTGACTTCCAAATTTGCCGACGTTTGGACCACACTTTGACCAAATTCCCGTCACAATCTGGGGTGAGTCAACGGCCGTCCAAATGTACACCAGCGCAGCGCAGTGTGTCCCAACAGCCACGGTTAGGGGAGTAGCCAAGTAGCCGAGCTCCGTTTTCCCTACATCTCTAAATTTCTCGGCCATTTCCCAGCGAAAATCTGTCAATTTTGCATGACAAGTGCGGAATATATACAGTTTGGAGCATGCAAAATTTGAAGTTCGTTGGAAAATTTCTTGACTTCCAAATTTGCCGACGTTTGGACCACACTTTGACCAAATTTCCGTCCCAAACAAGACTGAGCAAGCGCACGAGTGATCAGGAGTACACGGACAGCCACGGTCTGCAGAGCAGGCAGGAAGCCCGAGCCCAGTTTTCCCTAAACTCTGAAATTTCTCGGCCATTTCCGGGCGAAAGTCTGTCAATTTTTCAGGACAAGTGCGGAATATAGACTGTTTGGAGCATGCAAAATTTGAAGTTCGTCGGAAAATTTCTTGACTTCCAAATTTGCCGACGTTTGGACCACACTTTGACCAAATTCCCGTCACAATCTGGGGTGAGTCAACAGCCGTCCAAATGTACACCAGCGCAGCGCAGGGTGTCCCAACAGCCACAGTTAGGGGAGTAGCCACGTACCCGAGCTCCGTTTTCCCTACATCCTTAAATTTCTCGGCCATTTCCCAGCGAAAATCTGTCAATTTTGCATGACAAGTGCGGAATATATACAGTTTGGAGCATGCAAAATTTGAAGTTCGTTGGAAAATTTCTTGACTTCCAAATTTGCCACCGTTTGGACCACACTTTGACCAAATACCCGTCCCAAACAAGATTGAGCATGCGCACGAGTGATCAGGAGTACACGGACAGCCACGGTCTGCAGAGCAGGCAGGAAGCCCGAGCCCAGTTTTCCCTAAACTCTGAAATTTCTCGGCCATTTCCGGGCGAAGGTCTGTCAATTTTTCAGGACAAGTGCGGAATATATACAGTTTGGAGCATGCAAAATTTGAAGTTCGTTGGAAAATTTCTTGACTTCCAAATTTGCCGACGTTTGGACCACACTTTGACCAAATTCCCTTCCCAAACAAGACTGAGCATGCGCACGAGTGATCAGGAGTACACGGACAGCCACGGTCTGCAGAGCAGGCAGGAAGCCCGAGCCCAGTTTTCCCTAAACTCTGATATTTCTCGGCCATTTCCCGGCGAAAGTCTGTCAATTTTTCAGAACAAGTGCGGAATATAGACTGTTTGGAGCATGCAAAATTTGAAGTTCGTCGGAAAATTTCTTGACTTCCAAATTTGCCGACGTTTGGACCACACTTTGACCAAATTCCCGTCACAATCTGGGGTGAGTCAACGGCCGTCCAAATGTACACCAGCGCAACGCAGGGTGTCCCAAGAGCCACGGTTAGGGGAGTAGCCACGTAGCCGAGCTCCGTTTTCCCTGCATCCTTAAATTTATCGGCCATTTCCCAGCGAAAATCTGTCAATTTTGCATGACAAGTGCGGAATATATACAGTTTGGAGCATGCAAAATTTGAAGTTCGTTGGAAAATGTATTGACTTCCAAATTTGCCGACGTTTGGACCACACTTTGACCAAATTCCCGTCCCAAACAAGACTGAGCATGCGCACGAGTGATCAGGAGTACACGGATAGCCACGGTCTGCAGAGCAGGCAGGAAGCCCGAGCCCAGTTTTCCCTAAACTCTGAAATTTCTCGGCCATTTCCCGGCGAACGTCTGTCAATTTTTCAGGACAAGTGCGGAATATAGACTGTTTGGAGCATGCAAAATTTGAAGTTCGTTGGAAAATTTCTTGACTTCCAAATTTGCCGACGTTTGGACCACACTTTGACCAAATTCCCGTCACAATCTGGGGTGAGTCAACGGCCGTCCAAATGTACACCAGCGCAGCGCAGGGTGTCCCAACTGCCACGGTTAGGGGAGTAGCCACGTAGCCGAGCTCCGTTTTCCCTACATCCTTAAATTTTTCGGCCATTTCCCAGCGAAAATCTGTCAATTTTCCATGACAAGTGCGGAATATATACAGTTTGGAGCACGCAAAATTTGAAGTTCATTGGAAAATTTCTTGACTTCCAAATTTGCCAACATTTGGACCACACTTTGACCAAATTCCCGTCCCAAACAAGATTTAGCATGCGCACGAGTGATCAGGAGTACACGGACAGCCACGGTCTGCAGAGCAGGCAGGAAGCCCGAGCCCAGTTTTCCCTAAACTCTAAAATTTCTCGGCCATTTCCGGGCGAAAGTCTGTCAATTTTTCAGGACAAGTGCGGAATATAGACTGTTTGGAGCATGCAAAATTTGAAGTTCGTCTGAAAATTTCTTGACTTCCAAATTTGCCGACGTTTGGACCACACTTTGACCAAATTCCCGTCACAATCTGGGGTGAGTCAACGGCCATCCAAATGTACACCAGCGCGAGGGCAGGGTGTCCCAAGAGCCACGGTTAGGGGAGTAGCCACGTAACCCAGCTCCGTTTTCCCTGCATCCTTAAATTTATCGGCCATTTCCCAGCGAAAATCTGTCAATTTTGCATGACAAGTGCGGAATATATACAGTTTGGAGCATGCAAAATTTGAAGTTCGTTGGAAAATTTCTTGACTTCCAAATTTGCCGACGTTTGGACCACACTTTGACCAAATTCCCGTCACAATCTGGGGTGAGTCAACGGCCGTCCAAATGTACACCAGCGCAGCGCAGAGTGTCCCAACAGCAACAGTTAGGGGAGTAGCCACGTACCCGAGCTCCGTTTTCCCTACATCCTTAAATTTCTCGGCCATTTCCCAGCGAAAATCTGTCAATTTTGCATGACAAGTGCGGAATATATACAGTTTGGAGCATGCACAATTTGAAGTTCGTTGGAAAATTTCTTGACTTCCAAATTTGCCAACGTTTGGACCACACTTTGACCAAATACCCGTCCCAAACAAGATTGAGCATGCGCACGAGTGATCAGGAGTACACGGACAGCCACGGTCTGCAGAGCAGGCAGGAAGCCCGAGCCCAGTTTTCCCTAAACTCTGAAATTTCTCGGCCATTTCCGGGCGAAGGTCTGTCAATTTTTCAGGACAAGTGCGGAATATATACAGTTTGGAGCATGCAAAATTTGAAGTTCGTTGGAAAATTTCTTGACTTCCAAATTTGCCGACGTTTGGACCACACTTTGACCAAATTCCCTTCCCAAACAAGACTGAGCATGCGCACGAGTGATCAGGAGTACACGGACAGCCACGGTCTGCAGAGCAGGCAGGAAGCCCGAGCCCAGTTTTCCCTAAACTCTGATATTTCTCGGCCATTTCCGGGCGAAAGTCTGTCCATTTTTCAGGACAAGTGCGGAATATAGACTGTTTGGAGCATGCAAAATTTGAAGTTCGTTTGAAAATTTCTTGACTTCCAAATTTGCCGACGTTTGGACCACAGTACACTTTGACCAAATTCCCGTCACAATCTGGGGTGAGTCAACGGCCATCCAAATGTACACCAGCGCAGCGCAGGGTGTCCCAACAGCCACGGTTAGGGGAGTAGCCACGTAGCCGAGCTCCGTTTTCCCTACATCCTTAAATTTCTCGGCCATTTCCCAGCGAAAATCTGTCAATTTTGCATGACAAGTGCGGAATATATACAGTTTGGAGCATGCAAAATTTGAAGTTCGTTGGAAAATTTCTTGACTTCCAAATTTGCCAACGTTTGGACCACACTTTGACCAAATTCCCGTCCCAAACAAGATTGAGCATGCGCAAGAGTGATCAGGAGTACACGGACAGCCACGGTCTGCAGAGCAGGCAGGAAGCCCGAGCCCAGTTTTCCCTAAACTCTGAAATTTCTCGGCCATTTCCGGGCGAAAGTCTGTCCATTTTTCAGGACAAGTGCGGAATATAGACTGTTTGGAGCATGCAAAATTTGAAGTTCGTCTGAAAATTTCTTGACTTCCAAATTAACCGACGTTTGGACCACACTTTGACCAAATTTCCGTCACAATCTGGGGTGAGTCAACGGCCGTCCAAATGTACACCAGCGCAGCGCAGGGTGTCCCAACAGCCACGGTTAGGGGAGTAGCCACGTAGCCGAGCTCCGTTTTCCCTACATCCTTAAATTTCTCGGCCATTTCCCAGCGAAAATCTGTCAATTTTGCATGACAAGTGCGGAATATATACAGTTTGGAGCATGCAAAATTTGAAGTTCGTTGGAAAATTTCTTGACTTCCAAATTTGCCAACGTTTGGACCACACTTTGACCAAATTCCCGTCCCAAACAAGATTGAGCATGCGCAAGAGTGATCAGGAGTACACGGACAGCCACGGTCTGCAGAGCAGGCAGGAGGCCCGAGCCCAGTTTTCCCTGAACTCTGAAATTTCTCGTCCATTTCCGGGCGAAAGTCTGTCAATTTTTCAGGACAAGTGCGGAATATAGACTGTTTGGAGCATGCAAAATTTGAAGTTCGTCTGAAAATTTCTTGACTTCCAAATTTGCCGACGTTTGGACCACACTTTGACCAAATTCCCGGCACAATCTGGGGTGAGTGAACGGCCGTCCAAATGTACACCAGCGCAGCGCAGGGTGTCCCAACAGCCACGGTTAGGGGAGTAGCCACGTAGCCGAGCTCCGTTTTCCCTACATCCTTAAATTTCTCGGCCATTTCCCAGCGAAAATCTGTCAATTTTGCATGACAAGTGCGGAATATATACAGTTTGCAGCATGCAAAATTTGAAGTTCGTTGGAAAATTTCTTGACTTCCAAATTTGCCGACGTTTGGACCACACTTTGACCAAATTCCCTTCCCAAACAAGACTGAGCATGCGCACGAGTGATCAGGAGTACACGGACAGCCACGGTCTGCAGAGCAGGCAGGAAGCCCGAGCCCAGTTTTTCCTAAACTCTGATATTTCTCGGCCATTTCCCGGCGAAAGTCTGTCAATTTTTCAGGACAAGTGCGGAATATAGACTGTTTGGAGCATGCAAAATTTGAAGTTCGTCGGAAAATTTCTTGACTTCCAAATTAGCCGACGTTTGGACCACACTTTGACCAAATTCCCGTCACAATCTGGGGTGAGTCAACGGCCGTCCAAATGTACACCAGCGCAGCGCAGGGTGTCCCAACAGCCACGGTTAGGGGAGTAGCCACGTAGCCGAGCTCCGTTTTCCCTACATCCTTAAATTTCTCGGCCATTTCCCAGCGAAAATCTGTCAATTTTCCATGACAAGTGCGGAATATATACAGTTTGGAGCATGCACAATTTGAAGTTCGTTGGAAAATTTCTTGACTTCCAAATTTGCCGACGTTTGGACCACACTTTGACCAAATTCCCGTCCCAAACAAGATTGAGCATGCGCACGAGTGATCAGGAGTACACAGACAGCCACGGTCTGCAGAGCAGGCAGGAAGCCCGAGCCCAGTTTTCCCTAAACTCTGAAATATCTCGGCCATTTCCGGGCGAAAGTCTGTCAATTTTTCAGGACAAGTGCGGAATATAGACTGTTTGGAGCATGCAAAATTTGAAGTTCGTCTGAAAATTTCTTGACTTCCAAATTTGCCGACGTTTGGACCACACTTTGACCAAATTCCCGTCACAATCTGGGGTGAGTCAACGGCCGTCCAAATGTACACCAGCGCAGCGCAGGGTGTCCCAACAGCCACGGTTAGGGGAGTAGCCACGTAGCCGAGCTCCGTTTTCCCTACATCCTTAAATTTCTACGCCATTTCCCAGCGAAAATCTGTCAATTTTGCATGACAAGTGCGGAATATATACAGTTTGGAGCATGCAAAATTTGAAGTTCGTTGGAAAATTTCTTGACTTCCAAATTTGCCGACGTTTGGACCACACTTTGACCAAATTCCCTTCACAAACAAGACTGAGCATGCGCACGAGTGATCAGGAGTACACGGACAGCCACGGTCTGCAGAGCAGGCAGGAAGCCCGAGCCCAGTTTTCCCTAAACTCTGATATTTCTCGGCCATTTCCCGGCGAAAGTCTGTCAATTTTGCATGACAAGTGCGGAATATATACAGTTTGGAGCATGCAAAATTTGAAGTTCGTTGGAAAATTTCTTGACTTCCAAATTTGCCGACGTTTGGACCACACTTTGACCAAATTCCCTTCCCAAACAAGATTGAGCATGCGCACGAGTGATCAGGAGTACACGGACAGCCACGGTCTGCAGAGCAGGCAGGAAGCCCGAGCCCAGTTTTCCCTAAACTCTGATATTTCTCGGCCATTTCCCGGCGAAAGTCTGTCAATTTTTCAGGACAAGTGCGGAATATAGACTGTTTGGAGCATGCAAAATTTGAAGTTCGTCGGAAAATTTCTTGACTTCCAAATTAGCCGACGTTTGGACCACCTTTTGACCAAATTCCCGTCACAATCTGGGGTGAGTCAACGGCCGTCCAAATGTACACCAGCGCAGCGCAGGGTGTCCCAACAGCCACGGTTAGGGGAGTAGCCACGTAGCCGAGCTCCGTTTTCCCTACATCCTTAAATTTCTCGGCCATTTCCCAGCGAAAATCTGTCAATTTTGCATGACAAGTGCGGAATATATACAGTTTGGAGCATGCAAAATTTGAAGTTCGTTGGAAAATTTCTTGACTTCCAAATTTGCCGACGTTTGGACCACACTTTGACCAAATTCCCTTCCCAAACAAGACTGAGCATGCGCACGAGTGATCAGGAGTACACGGACAGCCACGGTCTGCAGAGCAGGCAGGAAGCCCGAGCCCAGTTTTCCCTAAACTCTGAAATTTCTCGGCCATTTCCCGGCGAACGTCTGTCAATTTTTCAGGACAAGTGCGGAATAAAGACTGTTTGGAGCATGCAAAATTTGAAGTTCGTCGGAAAATTTCTTGACTTCCAAATTAGCCGACGTTTGGACCACACTTTGACCAAATTCCCGTCACAATCTGGGGTGAGTCAACGGCCGTCCAAATGTACACCAGCGCAGCGCAGGGTGTCCCAACAGCCACGGTTAGGGGAGTAGCCACGTAGCCGAGCTCCGTTTTCCCTACATCCTTAAATTTCTCGGCCATTTCCCAACGAAAATCTGTCAATTTTCCATGACAAGTGCGGAATATATACAGTTTGGAGCATGCAAAATTTGAAGTTCGTTGGACAATTTCTTGACTTCCAAATTTGCCGACGTTTGGACCACACTTTGACCAAATTCCCGTCCCAAACAAGATTGAGCATGCGCACGAGTGATCAGGAGTACACGGACAGCCACGGTCTGCAGAGCAGGCAGGAAGCCCGAGCCCAGTTTTCCCTAAACTCTGAAATTTCTCGGCCATTTCCGGGCGAAAGTCTGTCAATTTTTCAGGACAAGTGCGGAATATAGACTGTTTGGAGCATGCAAAATTTGAAGTTCGTCTGAAAATTTCTTGACTTCCAAATTTGCCGACGTTTGGACCACACTTTGACCAAATTCCCGTCACAATCTGGGGTGAGTCAACGGCCGTCCAAATGTACACCAGCGCAGCGCAGGGTGTCCCAACAGCCACGGTTAGGGGAGTAGCCACGTAGCCGAGCTCCGTTTTCCCTGCATCCTTAAATTTATCGGCCATTTCCCAGCGAAAATCTGTCAATTTTGCATGACAAGTGCGGAATATATACAGTTTGGAGCATGCAAAATTTGAAGTTCGTTGGAAAATTTCTTGACTTCCAAATTTGCCGACGTTTGGACCACACTTTGATCAAATTCCCGTCCCAAACAAGACTGAGCATGCGCACGAGTGATCAGGAGTACACGGACAGCCACGGTCTGCAGAGCAGGCAGGAAGCCCGAGCCCAGTTTTCCCTAAACTCTGATATTTCTCGGCCATTTCCAGACGAAAGTCTGTCAATTTTTCAGGACAAGTGCGGAATATAGACTGTTTGGAGCATGCAAATTTTGAAGTGCGTCGGAAAATTCCTTCACTTCCAAAATTGCCGACATTTGGAGCACACTTTGGCCAAGTTCCCGTCACAAACCGGGGTGGGCAAAAAGTCCGAGCACGGGCACAGGTCAGGACTACACCCGCGCAAGGTTGCCTTGCAGCCACGATTGGGGTAGTAGGCCGGAGCCCAGGCCCCATTTTCCCTACGTCGTTAGATTTCTCGGCCATTTCCCGCCGAAAGTCTGTCAATTTGGCAGGACGAGTTCGGAATATAGACAGTTTGGAGCATGCACATTTTGAAGTTCGTCGGAAAATTCCTTCATTTCCAAATTTAGGCTTTTTTCGATAGTCCAAACATCCTTCTTGCCGACGTGGATTTTTATTATTTTTTTAATTAGAAAATTAAACGAAATGAAATTGAAGTTTAATTGGAATTCTACCTAGTCTATATCCTAGCACTGAAGGACTTACGTGAGATTGCACCTGTCACCGGAATGTTTCGTCACACTTGAGAGAATCCTTTGTAAAACAAATGGTTTCTCGATCTATATAAGCGCACGCGAGGCTCGATATCCTCAGTGCATTGTTTGTAGTAAAGTGGCCGCCAGTTTGTTTATTCCCAGGTTATGGGTGGGGACGTAAGTCCTTCAGTGCTAGGATATAGACTAGGTAGAATTCCAATTAAACTTCAATTTCATTTCGTTTAATTTTCTAATTCTACCACGCTATTCCTAGCACTTCGGTCTTACGTGAGATGTTTATAGAATCTGGCGGCCTAAGAAAAAAAAGGACAGAAGTTTTGAAACGCTGTCCCGAAATTACAGCAATTAGCATGACCAACTTCATCGTCAAGTCCTTAAGAGAGAGACTTTTATTTGGTCCCATATTTTTTATGTAGTTCAGCACTATAGCCACATCCCAAGTGGATGAATATATAGGCTTTGGAGTTCGCAGGTTGAACGTCCCGGTCATTAATCTTTTGACGAGATGGTGGGAACCAACAGGGATACCGTGTTTTGGTAATACCACTGCAGATATCGCACTCCTTAGGGTATTCAAACTACTGTAATGTGAACCGTTTTGAAATTGTTCATTTAAGCAGGCGATTATAGATGTGGCATTTGCTCGAACAGGATTCGTTTTTGTGCGAGCACAGAAGTGAAGCCATGTACGTAATGCCGACTTGTAGCATCGCTGGGTAGAAGTTCGCCAGGATGCGATGATGACGTCGGCAGCCCTTCCTGATATGCCTTGCAGTCGGAGGGTTTCCCTGATAACAGGCATGCCATCAGCCGAAGGTGTTTTCGTAAGGGATGAAGTCTACCTGAGGGCGGAAGACAGAGCATGTCAGATTGCATTGGCAATATAACTGGTGGCTGAACGAGGAGTTTCAACAATTTGGGAAACCAGGGCTGTGTGTGCCATAATGGGGCAACCAGTATTCCAAATGCGTTCTCGTACTCAATTTTAGTGAGAACTCTACCGATTAGGCAAAAATGTGGAAAAGCATAAAATCGAAAATTGTCCCAGTTGATGGAAAAAGCATCAGTATATGCGGCCCCAGATTCAGGTCGCCAGGATGCGTACTTGCGCACCTGCTGGTTAAGCCGTGAGGCGAACAAATCAATGTCCGGCAAAAAGAAAATTTCTGTTAATTTCTGAAAAATTACAGGATTGAGTTTCCACTCAATGTCGTCTTTAAAATGACGAGACGCAAAATCTGCCATAACATTCTCCGAGCCAGGAAAATATGAGGCAGAAAGCCAAATCTTTCGGCAGATGCACCATTGCCAAATCTGTCTAGTGAGCATGTTCAGTGGTTGTGATTTTGATCCCCCGAACTTTTGTATGTATTATACCACTGTAGTGTTATCCGTTTTCACATGAATGTGAATGTTTCTTTCATGTGGAAAGAAAGAATCGAGGGCAAGAAAACATGCTTTCATTTCTAAATAATTAATGTGATTTCTGGCCAATGAGCTTTCCATTAAAGTTATCTCCCCAGCCTCCATTTGAGGCGTCTGTTTCGATTGTGAATTTAGGCGAGTCACGATGTATAGGGGCAGTCGCCTGTGGTACATTCTGTATCCACCAAATTAAATCGGACTTAGCAAGTTCCGATAAGGTCATTGTCGATTCGAAATCGTCCAAGTTCCTGTGTCAATTTTAAATGTTCTCCAATTCTATTGTTCTTCTGAACAATGTGCCATAAGGTACTGCTATTTCGCATGAAATTAAAAGGCCAATAGCTTCAGCCACTTGCCGAATTTTCGGCAGGGATGTGGTAATTAGTTTGCTTAACACATCCACAACGTGGGTCACTTTAGCAGTGGGTAGTGAAATTGTCATGGCCACTGAATTTAATAGAAATCCAAAAAAAAACAATTTCATGGGACGGCAAAATCATCGACTTGTCGTAATTGATTGTGAAACCCAGCGCCTCGCTTAGCGATATCCTGGTGCTGACATTATCTAGGCATTCCTGCCGTGTAGCACCAATTAAGAGCGAGTCGTCCATGTAATCGCATGACTCGTGACCCATGCGCCGAAGAGACGCAATTAAAGGTTTCATAACCTTTGTAAACACACGAGGGGCACATGAAAGCCCAAACGGCAGGCATGTAAACTCGTACACTTTTGTTCGCCAGGTGAAACGTAAGAATTTTCTGTGTTCTCTGGCGATGGGTATTGAAAACTAAGCATCTTTCAGATCAATAGACCTCATAAAGCAGTTTGGGCGAATTAATTGTAATGCCGATCGAATGGTTTCCATTTTGAAATGCGAGTATTTGACGAACGCATTCAACCTTTTGAGGTTGATAATAGGACGAAACCCGTCTTTTTTGGGTCTAATAAAAATATTTGAAATAAATTCGTCCTCGGTAGGCCTATGTCTCGTTTCAACAATGGCTTCCTTTTGAAGCAGTTTATCAATTTCTAGAGAAATAATTTCTCTCTCCGATTTAGAGAACTGAATTTCTCGATTATTACATCTTTGAATCGGCGATTGATTAAAATCAATGCGAAAATGCTGGATAGTGTTTAAAATCCAGTAATCGTCTGTGATCTCGCGCCATTTGGCAACATAGTGTGCGAGTCTACCCGCCATCTTGGACGTATTATCACATTTATGGAAACTCACCAGTAATTTTACATCGACTTCCGTGTTGGACTTGAGCCTGTCTTTTGTTTCTGGTATCTGAACTTGAAGCGTTGGTAGTTTAAACCCTTGTTTTGGTAGTAGGGGCGATGGCGTTTGTCATCGATGCGCTCAGAACGGAATTTTCCGTCTTTATAAGCCGGGTCCTTTTTTGAGCCGTAGCGATAGCCAACTTTGTGGCCTATCTTGTTAGTTTCTTGTATATTCTTGCACTGTTGAGGCAAGTTCTCACCGAAAAGCATCTCCGTAACCGGCACTTTTAAGATCTGGTTTGATCAGTTCTCTGGGGCGGAGATTTAATTCAAAGTTGGCATAGCCAATTATGGCCACTGCATCCAGAAGTTGTGTAATGCGTTTTTTGCTTTGTTCGTCAGAAGTACCCATTAAGGACTGAATGGATGATACAATAGGCACTGTGGCTTTTAGCAAAGATTGCTGGACTTTCTGGAATCTGATGTCGAGTTTTGGGCTTTAGGGATGCCCATATCTCCGGATTGACACGCGTGCATTCCAATTGTGGAATGTTGGCTGGACGTTTATAGTTCTTGAGCTTTGAGCTAATTTTGTCGTCGGCTGGTTTGTGGCGAAGCATTTTGCCAACAACCACAGTCAACTTGTCCCCAACAGCAGTGCTGGTGTCGTTGTCAGCATATAGCTGATCAAATGACTGCAAGACTTCTCCGGTTGCGGATTCATCTTCCTGTTGCTGTAGCAGATAGCCTTGTCGGTCTCGACTGTTTCCTCGCCAGAGGAACTATACTGGTGGCATTTCTGCATGTCTGTCAGCAAGGGAAGTAAGGACAGCAGTCTGGTTCTGTAGGGTACTAAACTCTTCCCGTGTGACAACGTTGGAAGATTGTCTGGCCCTCCCAGACAGCAAGCATACGTCGCACCGACGTCGGCAAAGGTCGGCATAGGTCGGCGAACGTCGCCCGTCGGTGTACGATGTCGGTACGACGTCAAATATGGGCCGGCGATTTCCGTATTTGCTATACGTCGGCATTAGGTTAGACATTTGGTCAACATGACGTCACTTTAACGTCAATATTTTACGTCAATAAGGTGCCATATATAACGTCGGTAAGACGTCATATAAAGGCTATCACATTACGTCAGTACGGCGTCGACATACTACGTCGAATTAACGTGGGTTTAGGCACAACAATTTACGTCATGCTTGCGTCGCTATTCTGACGGCAACCTGACGTTAACGTCAACATGTGGGCACACGACGTGTTAAAGACGTCTTTTTTCAGTCATTTTAGACTCCTTCGTCATAAAGTGGTCGTTACCAGATTTACCGTGTAAAAAGGCTAATTTGCTTCAGTTTTGGTTTTTTTTTTTTTTTTTTTGTAAATGGGTTGTTGCTTGATAATAGGCAAATTGGCAATTGTCGGGGATGAACAAACTCAAAGTGGCGAGTGATTAGTATTAAGTTTGGTATTCGGTTAGTAGGTGTGTGCCAACCATGGGTTACAGGGTGCAGGTTTTTGTGGAGCACAAATAGAAGTCGCACATAAAGATAATTTATGAGTAGTGTAAAAGTAGTGCTCTTGTTCTCCCAAACAATCGTGGACGTTTTAGAGAGGTCTAACAAAGAAAACCAACGAGAGTAAGGAAAAATAGACAAAACAAAAGAGGAACAAAGGGACGTCCGCGATTGTCAGTGAGTTCACACCTGCGTGTACATGTATAAATAGTGTATGAGTAATGTATGAGTATCGATGAATATGTATAAGTAATGTATGAGTAATGTATGGGGCGTCAGGAAAAGACGTCTTTTGGCTTTGCATACGACCCCACAAAGACGTTAATAAGACGTCAATAAGACGTCAATAATTTACGTCTGTCGTGGAGCCAGCATTGAATTAACGTGGAAATAAGGTTGGGAATTGAGCGATATGACGTTTGTCCAACGTTAACGCCAACTTATAAACAACGTTGTGCCAACGTTATTCGGAAGTGCAACTTTACGTTGGAACAACGTCATTTTCTAACGTTGGTCCAACGTTTCTTCATCAATTACTGACGTTGATCCAACGTTGGGCTAACGTAAGTTTGCTGTCTGGGCTCTTGCCGCGGGTTTTTGGTGAAGTCGTAGCAGAGGTAGATCCGATGCCCGATGGTCCTGGGCCTGGCTGTGCGGCTGGCAGAGGGGCGTCGCTGTCCGATTGCTGTGGCGCAAGAAGCTCCAAAATGTCGACGTGATCGTTTTCCATTTTGACTGAAACATCCGGTCACAAAAAAATGCACTGAGGATATCGAGCCTCGCGTGCGCTTATATAGAGCGAGAAACCATTTGTTTTACAAAGGATTCTCTTAAGTGTGACGAAACATTCCGGTGACAGGTGCAATCTCACGACCAGCCCAATGTTCACCATTGCAAAGAAATTGTCGGCGTTTCTCTTCCTTTTACGTTTGCATAAGGTAAACAAAATAGAAAAGAAATGTACTTTCTGACAGAAGAACGGAGGAAGAAAGTGCAATTTTCCGACCGATTTCGAGACCGTTTCTGTGCGTGCCAACGGCATTGCACACATTTTGCAGAATTGTGCGTGTGCCAGCCTGCTAAATATACCAAAATAGAAAATTCGATCGTGTCCAGGTTCGTGTTTGCCAGACAGATTTGTGAAACTGTCTACTGTTCATGGGGATACTTGTTCGTATTTATTTAAAATTGTATTCTAATAAACGTGCGCTACGAGTGCTGTTTGTCGCCCACAAATTAAAGCCTGCCCTTTGCCAGCGTCACAATTTTTAGCGGTGAATTTACTGTATTCCGCACGGACTCGACGAACTGTACCAAGCATAACACAGCAACCGCTTGGTCAATTTTTGCAACTAAAGTATTTTTAAAATCTGTTGTAACTTGTGTGTAGCTAGAAAATCATTTTAATTCATAATTGAACTTTTGATTTTCCCCAAGTTGCTGCGAGACGTCGAGCATTTGCGGAAACAAAATCAGACCATTTTTGTATACACGTTTTCCACTAATTCTTCAAAAACAAATAAAGCACGGACTTGTCTGATGGCGATAACGTGTGCTTTTTTCTGTTTGATAAGACGTACGTACAGGTACCATACTTCACAGCGCACGGCTTGAAATATGTTAATAAGCACTACGTCATAGGTATGCATGGCATAATGAGCAATGCTTGGAATGCGCTCGGAATTTCCCGAGCGGATTCAGGAAAAGTCCCAAGACGATACTGGAGCACGGACGTAGACTGGTTCCCTGTCCTCATAGTAGAGTGTACGGCGCCCTCTCTTGGCGAATGTCGGTGAATGTTGGTTAGCGCGCGGCGGTCAGTGACAAATATCACGCAGTATCGTCTTGCACCAAGGCTACTCTACATGTCGTGAAAGGCAAGTCGGTATTTCTCTTACGTTTTTGGTTTTTATTTGCGTTTTATTTGTAATGTAGTGCAGTGCTATACTGCCTGCAGTGGGGGTATACAGGAGCATGCAGCCTGCCTCATCAGGCGCGGATCCAGGGGGGGGGGGGGGGGGGGGGGGGGGGGGGGGTGGGGGTTTGGGGGTCAAACCCCGACTTATTTTCCACGAGGTGATGGTGCATCTCCAACACAAAAAGTGAAGGGCAAACTGTGCATATCCATAATCAAACGTCTACAACAAGAAACAGTCGTCAATAACCCATATGCTTCGTTCAGTTACATCATGGTTAGGCTACATAAAGTTGTTTCTGGACAAAAGGCTATGTTCAGGAACAAAACCATGCACAAAACGAAGACTTAGTCGTCTGTTGAAAAACAGAAGAAACTTCTGTATATTTACAATTCCAAATAACAGTAGCATCTACTGTATGCAAACAGAAAAAACAAAAAAGTAGAATGTACTGTTCAAAAACAGTACACTATGTAATGCCAATTGACATATGAATGTACTGTAAATGAACAGAGATTGTTTTAACAGTGTGGAGGGAGCAATAGACTGATAGACTAAAAGTTTGTGCTTGTAGTTGTTGTAAATGAAACCTTTCCCTGGCGGATGCGGTCATGGTCGTTCGCTGCCTGCTGTGGGGACGTGTAACGATTGTGCCAATCGGCCGGCAGAGGGCGTCAGCACGACTCTACGGTGTGGCTGCCTTCTGGCGGAGGATTGGGACACGTCCGCCGGGAAACATATACTCTACGTTCTGGTGTTGTAAGCATGAAGAGGTGTTCAATAAAGGCTCGTCAAAAATGAAGTTAGAAATCGAGTTTGTGGTATTTGTCCGACTCTGAGTATTGTGTTCGAGACTCGCGCACGGCTAGAACGCTACAATATGTTGTGTTATAATAAGCTCAATAAATTATACAATTTTTGTTTAGTAAAACTCAACAATGAAATAGCTATTCTTCTTCAAAAACTAATAGTTTCAGACCCCCTTTAAACAATTGCAACTGAGACTAAGATTACCAGTACATTGAAGGTGTTTAAAACCATAGGACAATATCCTATTTTGTGGCCAAGTGCATGGTCAAAGAAACCAAACACTACTTCATCATATGATGACGCCATTGGCGCGAGATTATTTAAGGATTTATATTGCTGTTTGCAAAACTGTGATGGTCAAAAGAAACAAACGATATAGGCTATAGGGCAAAATGTGGCAAGTAAACTTAACATTAAGGAATATAGGGATTGTTGGCTGCGTTTTAAGACTGCGAACAAAGTATTCGGAAATAGTTTCTCGTCAAGCCAAAACATGACAAGCAAGGGCGTTCATCAACATTACTCCTAGAATCCGACATTGCTTCTGTTATTCTCATTGACTTCTAATTAACGAGTTACTGCGATTCCATGATTTGGGCGCTCTTACATCCGCCAAGTCCGATGAAGATTGGCAGAGGTATAGCTTCGCGTGCAAACTTGCACGGCTTTGCGGCCGGACCAGACGACCCGCCGCGGCTCTATAGCTCTGTCTCCATGCTGTCTCATGTGAACAATCGCTTTCTACTCGTGGAAACTCTGCCCGGCTGTATGCCAAGAAGGGAAAAGAGCAGACCAGGCACCACTCATTGATTAAGAATTTCGATGAAAAGTGCATATTTACAGAATTAATCGGTTCGCCAGATTGTAATGCTCTTAACATGATTATAGAGTTCTGGATATGTCGGCTGCCAAATTAGTCTCTGGCAGTTCGATGGCTTAACGAAGTTCACGGTTACAGCTGTTACCCGCACCGGGTCGGTGTGTGCTGAAAAGTACCGGGAAATCGAAGAGTTTTCTTCTGCTCTGGAGTTGCTGTGCTGTGCTGATCCTACACTGTAATCTTTCCCATAGCTATGAAGCACCTTCCATTTGCATATTAAGAAAAATCGCATAACGCTCGGACGCCTGGAAAGAATGGACGTTCCATGCAGTGACTGTTGCGTGATATCGTATAAATTTACGGTGTAAATTTTTAAAAAAACATTCCCAAAATGTTTTGTTTGTCATTTGAGGTGTACATGTAATGAAACCTCTGTGGTCATCAAGCCATAAAAATAATAATAGTAATCTGACCGAACGGCTGGAAATCTAGTAATTACCAACGAAATAAAAATGCCACGCCAGACCCGCTTTCTGTGTCGATCTGCACTGCACAAAATAATATTGTGTAAAATTCGTTGGTTAAATTACTTTCATCGGCTGTTGAGCAAAGTTTTAGACAAATGGGGACCACGTGGCTAAATTTAACCAACGGTTGTGTAAAAATTAACCAACTTTTAATGTAAACGTCACGTGCATGCATGTGCTTGTTATGATTGATAGATTCGATACAGAGAAAATGAAGAAAAATTATACACAGTGCGGGCTTGTTCGGGCAATGGAGGACACTTAAATGTAAAATTGTCAAATGGGGCATACTGCATGGGGCACGTTATTTAGAGTATATGTTTCCATTGAAAAGACGTCCAGTATAGGCTACTTCAAGTGATTATGTGACATGAGATTAGCACATGCACTGCGGCCATTTTCATAGAACCGTGTTACAAAATACGTATACGCATACCCATGTGCACGCATGCGTATACGTATAGTACCGTTGAATCCCTTGGACAACTGGACGTACTACACTGTATACTTGGCCTGCGTGTCATTTTCCAACGGCTTTTAACCAGAATTTCAGATCATGTAAACAACGCCTGACACATTTTATTGAGTGACTTTCATTAGTTTTGTCAAAGAAGGTGAGTTTTAAAAGCCTCCTTCAATGTAATGCATTTATGGGGACGTGGTGCAGCCGAAGGTTAAGAAATGCTGGATCACCCCCAATGTTATTGCAAGTTTACCATCTCAATCGTTTTGCGCAAAGTTAATTTGTTTTCTGTATGGCTTTAAAATCTTTTCCTCTCGGACAAAGCTGATAAAACCCACTCAATAAAATTTGTCATGATCTGCAATTTTAGTTTAAATCCATTTTGGAGCCGGAGGGTAATTTTCCCATTTGTTTTTCGTTTTCTCTTAAAAAGGGTCTTTGCGGGTTTTTCGCCCTTCCCGTAATTAGCGTAAATGTTAGTGTCACGTGCATGTATAATAATTACTTGTGATGTTGTTCTTCTGTAACCATTATTTTTTTGATGTTGTAGTTGTTGTACAAATGTATCTTATTCCAGTTTGTTTGTGATTGTGAAGTTGTTCAATTTAGTATATTTGTTTATGTGTGTTTGCATGGCCCCAATGGAAACCAGTTTTTGTAAACTGTTTGGGCATACCATGGGTAAAATAAATGGAATAAAATAAAATTAATAAAAATAACTATTGTGTAAACAGAATTGACAACAGGGTTGTGCATTTTCTAACTCAACAACTGTTTGATTGCATACTTAGACAACGTTGAGTAAAATGTTGACACAACGCTTTTGCAGTGTGAACCACAGAACTGAAATGATTCCTTTCGCTGCAAATCCTTGGTAAAGCTCCCAATGTATTGAAGTGTTACTTTACGTTTAAATTTATATAGAAATTACATGCTATATTTAAGAAATCAGGGGCTGCAGGTGCAAATCAAGTAAGTCCAACATTTTGTAAGGGTTTAAGATTCGCCGAGCATGAAAGGCGAGTATACTGTGATGGCTTCGAAAGAAAATAAGCTGGGTTTCAAGTTTAAGCCACAGTCCAAATTATGTGCTTACGTCTTTATACTGCGTTATGAGCAAGCGCCAATGGCTTGATCACTTTCCGTAGACTCGTGTGTAATGCCAAGATGTAGTCATGGAATTCGGATATGTTTTTAGTTTGCACAAAATGCTTTAAAAGTAGGATATTTCAAGGCAACAAAAGCCTTTTTTTACGGTAATAGTTTAAACTTTAAATTTATTTGCAACTGATGACGAGAGAAAGAAAAGTTTTAGAAGTGGGAAGACAATTTCCGAGGACATTTCCTGCAGTCAAGTAGGGACTAAAAATGCAATATGCGCCCGGGAATCAACCCGGGACGCCAGAGGTGAAAGGCGAAGAAAGAACCGCCCCGCGATGTATATGTATTTCGTATTATAATGCTTTTGTCCATTTGTGTATACAACCCCTTCTATATATACAACCCCTTCTATTGTTAAACAGCTAGAATCCCCCCATCCACATTTTTTTAGTTTTCCTGTTTATCATGGAGGTTTATGTTTCTACAACGCGATTACAACGTGTTTTCCGCCAAAAACCGACAGTATTTGTTTAAAACGCAATTCAGTTCCTCACCCGGAATTCTGAAACGCTCGAGGTCACTTGGTTTATTTACAAACAGGGGCGATACGTCATCCTGAGAAACACACAAAACGGCGTGTGCAGTATTGAATGGAAAATATACGAAGTGTATGTTCATCATGCCTGTTCTGTCCTTGTAATTCAAAATACAAACGTGAAAACACCTGATGTAAAACGACAATAATCTACTATTACTTTTTTGTGAAAAAAAATCATAAAATTGTGGCTCACAATGAAGTCGAGTCTTTTGAAGGAAACACTGGTGCATTGCGACCGGTGTTTGTCACGGAACTTACAGCGGTCCGTGTACAGCAGTGGAAATGGTGCCTGCGGGCCGCGCCGTAGTTCCCACGTGTTTGAAATTGGCACACGGTATATGCACATCGGCCGGTACAAGTTAGAATGAGCGACTCATTTTTCTCTCTCTTCGTAATAAAAAAGAATCTTAGCTTCTGCTCTTTTTTTTCATGATGTCTGGTAAAACATACAACCACGCAACTACTGGGCATATCGACTGGCTTTTTGGACCAAAACAATTCTTCAAAAAACACCATCTAACAGAGACGGTTTTCCAAGTTTTTTGCGTGTAAACGTATGGAGCTAACAATCGTGTTGACTTTTCTTTCTCAGGATTGCGTCACGGGGTCACGCGCATATCATGAATACCTAATGAGCATTTCAGAAATCGCGAAAATCTCATTTTCGAAAAGCGCACTTTTATCCTTTTTGCAATTTATCCACTTAAAACCGACAATTAAAAAATAATAAAAATCTACGTCGGCAAGAGGGATGTTTGGACTATTAAAAAAAGCCTAAATGCTGGATTTTCGTCTAGGGGATTCTTCCTCTTTAATTTAAAGCGACTTTTTCCCTTTATGTCACGAACTATACAGTAATAGGTATAGAGTACATGATTGGTAAAATAATACAAAGGGCGTTATTTTCACTCGTAATTGAAAGCCCATGTTGATAAAACAGCCGTGGTAATAGTTGAAACACGCATATAGAGGCAGTAATACTTGAGACAACTTGAAAAATCCATTCATGGCTTTTGTGTTGTGTTGAATGGTAAAAAAGTATTTTGTTAATTGCTCACACAAAATACAATTTTTTACAGAAATAAATTAATGTGGTATTATTGTTATTAACTCTTTTAAAGGTTTTTCTTGTCAACTCACGAAACAAATTGGGTCACTGCAAAAGATATAATCTACCTTTAAATAATTATACTTTATTATCAACTTGAGATGACAAAAAAAGGAGATAAAGTCTTTAAAGTGGGAGGGAAATCCCCCAGAAAAACCCACGTGGTCAAGTATGAACTGCATACCAAATCCTCACACAAGCCGCGCAATCGAACCCGCGACGCTATAGAGGTATAATGCGGGAAAAGAACCACCACTACGCAAACCCGACCGCCCATCCATAGTAATTAAACAAGACCACTTGTACTTTCAATTAAGTTGATTTTACTTGGATAAACGTATCAGCCCATTTTCTACCAAACCAATAGTAAACTGACAAAGAAATGAGAATGGAATTTTCTAAATGTTTTTGTATCCCTGTAAATGTATTGAGTCCTTGAGAAAATCCGAGTTTAGATATCAAGAAGTTTTAGAATGTGAGCTCGTTTTGCAATGTGGAATTTCACAACAATTTCTGTTTTAGGGGCCGTCCAAAGTTGTCAACATTTTCACGGTTCTACAAAGCGTCGGGAGGAAAGTGAGAGGGAGAGGGGGTGGGGGGTGGGGGGGGGGGGGTGTCGAGAGTCGCGTATGACATTACATGCACTGTAAAGTGTTCATATTTCATAGTAGAGACAAAACAATGTTCATAAGTTTTCGGGAGGAGGGAGAGGGGTCTTGGAAAAATACTACTCTCTGCAGAACTGTGAAAATGTTGATAACTTTAGACGGCCCCTTACAGCTATAGCACAATGCAGGCATTTTCTATAGTCATAAAAAAAACGCTACACACCTGCTGAGGCGTATGGGTATAGCTCCAATACCCTTCTCTTGTTGCGAATGCCGACCGCCCACCGGTCCCTTTGAAGTTGCCGAGCCCAGCCGGGTGAGTTAAGTGGTTTCGAGTCGCTTCCAGGCGCAGACTTCAACACGGAGTAGTTAACAACTCACACTGGCGTATCGAGTACTTGCTGTGACAACTGCCGTTCGGTGATACAGCGCTTCTCACAGGCCAAGTCTCCACTGTCAAGGTCCTTGCCCAAAACCCTCCCGTAGATGCCCAAAGTCCTTATCTCGCACTGTAAATTCACTTTTGTTTGTTCAGGTATGTCAAAGGATGCTTCAAGGAAGGTGCGCAGTATTTGTTTAGCACCCTGTGTGCAGAGGGCTGACTTGGATAAACACTGTAATGGATTTCTTCCAATGCCCCTCGACCCCAAAAAAATGTAACTTTTTGAGCGAAAGTGCAGTGAAATATCTTAAGTTGCCAAGAGTGTACAGACGCTGTACGTATAACTGTCAGAAATCGCGTATTCAGAAATAGGCCATGGGCCAAAATCTGTAGGAGGCCTATAAATTGAGTTTCGTCTGAACCTATTAGGGGCAACTTAAAATTAAGTGATCTTTACTAATTCGATAGTGCTGAATCCGAATCTGGTTGTTCATATCGTCCAAATTTGCATATTAACCCAGGGTGACAATTTTTTCGTTAATTTTGGCAGTTTGTGGTAAAAAAAAACCAGTATTTTTATCATAATAGTGGCTTTGTTTTACATCCAAATGCTTTCAAACTTGCCACAGTTTAATAGTTGCCCGTCATATTAGCATAATATTTTTCACTTCGGGTCGCCGCTAGCGGGGTCTCTTCTTATGTTTTCCCCAAATTGTTAGATTTTTGTCCAAAAATTTGACTTTCTAATCTGCAGTAAACTGCATGTCTTGTTTGTTTTTGTGTCGGCTGTATTCGATCTGTGAACAGGAGAAAGGTTGAGAACTCATTAAGCTTACATTTAAGGTGCAATCACCCTGATCACTATTCCACTGCTTAATTGTGGAGTATAATATGTGCAGTCACTGTGTATATTTTTAAAAAGTCGGACTCCTCAGCAATGAGTTGTACAAATAATGCATGCTTTCTTTTATAGCACATGTTTGTTTCCTCCATAAAAAAGGCCTGCTACTAAGCTCTACAACTCGGCACAGACAAATATGAGATGACCCGATAACCGGCACAAGCTTTGAAGGTGTATGTGACATGAAAATTAAAACTGTTTTAAACATATAAATAGAGCAGTGTATTAAATTGCACGTATAGTTTTCTTATTCTGGTGGTATGTTTCTTCCATGAACATTAACTCTATACTGCGCAGATAATATAAAGATGAGATGAACCCTATTTACCGATAACTGACATAAGCTTTAAAGTGGTATGTGTCATGGACACAAGTGTGTAGTATAATCATAAAAGTCACGGGTTTCAAACTGATTAGTTATAAGCCTACATGTGTTTTGTGGTGGTCCGTTTCCTCCTTGAACATGGTATGGTACCTATAATTTTCAAAAGCTTCAACGTCCGTTTGTCATTCGATTGACAATTAAAAGGGAACTATAACCCTCTCAGTTGGCAGAAATTCCGTGACTGCAACCATAGAATAGAAGTTGCTTAATGCCATTCAGCAGGAATTAGTTGAGAAAAATAAGAAATTCACGTAGGAAATCGCGACCATGGCTTAAGCAGCGCTGTCCCGCTGCTATTTTTTTTCAGTCCAAAGTTAGATGTACATTCTGCCCGCGGTTGGATGATTTTTGGAAATATACCAAACAAGGCAGTTGCAGAGGTCCTGTTTTATGTATTTGACAGTTTGTGATCTCATTTTGTGTCAATTAAAGTTTAATTACAAGGAAAGGGGTGTATGCAAAATAATATGTAATGTGTCATTAAGTTTTGTTTAGACTTTTTAAAGAACGTTTTTCCGTTGCAAAAAAAATAGTATTGTTGAAAAATTGGCCCATAATTTAGCAAACACGCCACCACCACAAAAATAAATGTCACTATATGTTAACTTGCAAGATGGGACAAACATCCTAACAATTGCAGCGTTGTATAAACACGTACATGTAGGCCTACATATGCATTTGAACATAAACACAGCAATGGGGGAGGGGGCGGGGGGTGGGGGGGGGGGGGGATTTTCCCCCTGCAAAAATCCAGTGCCTCCCTAGATGCCCCCTAGAAAAAACATTAATAGTGTCATATAATGGCAAGGAAAACTGCATCAGAAAAAAATAACGTAATTTGACTTAAAAATGTGTTCCCGCGTCGCCTCACCCTAATTAAAAAGCAATGCCCCCTCTCTTTCAGCCACTGAAACAAAGGTATATATTGTGGCAAAATGTCACTATTTTGACCAAAATGGGCCCAAAAAATCAAAAAATAAGTAGTTTTGTTCCTCCTGCACTGTTAAAAATGTCCGTATTTTTACGGACACAATTTTACGGAATTGTCAGGGTCATTTCCGTAATGTTACGGACTGCACACGTACAGAATCAGTATTTTTAATTGCACAAAATATTGGATAAACGGATTATTTCCGTAAAAGTACGTATTTCCGTAAAAATTTATTCCGTAAAATTACGGAGCAGAAAAAAAGTTCTGGTAATTTTGCTGCCGGAATTTTTCCGAAAAACCCGTAAAATTTGTTTACGGATTTTTAAAACAAAATTTTCGTATTTTTACGGAGTTTCCGTATTTTTACGGAATTCACACTGTTTATTGAAGGACCGAGCTCCGTAATTTTACGGACATTGTCGAATAATCGGTATTTTTACGGACAAAACAACGGAATTTACAGAGAAAAACAAAATGTTCCGGTAATTTTGCTGCAGGACCTATAAAAAAAACGGAGAAATCGTTAACAGTGTGTGTTAACCTCGGGCCTACAACGTACACGCAGGTGACATAAGATTCCGATTCAACATTATTGAAACTGTGCACCATTCTGTATCAACTCTGAAAGTATTTGAAATTACAATGGAGGCACTATGGTCAAAATACTGTTTTGGACGAAAATCGGGCAAATCCTCCCAGTCCCAAAGGAGCACGGGGTCATTTTGCATTTAATGTGAAAAATTACGCGGCAATGTGGACCAGCATTTTCGGAATCACTGCACATTATAAAGGTCACTTAAAAAGTTAAGACGATCGAAATCGATACAAATAGCTCAATTGGTAGGGCGTCTGCACGTTGAGCAGAAGGTCCGGTGGGGCCAAGCTGCTTTTCACTGCATCCAGATTTCCCAAACTAATGGACATTTGTCAACATTTGTATCGAATTTATTCACCCCGGCGCGGCGGTCCCTGAATTATAATCCCTAAAAATAATTTCAAGTTAAAACGAAGCTCAATATTTCTAGGCCTCTTACGAATTTTGGCCCATCGCCTATATTACGGTTGCAGTCACAGAATCATTCGTTGCTAATCGAACAATTAAACGAGATTTAAATGAAATTTAATAAGCCTAAAACCTAACAGCTCAAATGGTAGAGCGCTTGCTTTGCATGCGAGTGGTACCGGATATCGCTACTCGGATCTACCAAAAGTTCTTTCGAGTATGCTTTTCAATGGCTCTCTGCAAAATGCTGAATACAATCCTGGCCAAATTCATAATGAGTGAAAGAAAAGTGAAAGGCATTGTTTGTTGTTTGTGGATTCTATTGAGGATCTTCACGTCCAACAAAAGCATTATTTTGTACAGATACTGGCCAAAATCGCATGGTGCACCGTCATGGTGAGCCGTGAAGAATGCATCTGAAAATGTTGATTATGTACAACATTTTTAAGGGCACGAAAGGCTCTTTGTTATATACATCTACATTTGGAGCACTTCCAGTTGCAGTTATAAAAGTCCCATAGTAGCCCGTGTTCATTAGTGTTTAACAGAAAGTCAGAATGGCTCACCCAACTGGAGTAAAAAGGGCGGGGAGCTAAGTGCGTCCGTGTGATATCAGGAGGGACCTGATTCCTCTTGTTAGGCTAGTACTTCGTAAAAAGGTTAATTAAACTTCAATATTAAATTTTATTTAAATCTTGTTATTTATTGTTTGATTCTATTTCGTCCTGCATAACAATTCGATAATCAGGTATATGGACTTTCAAGGCAGGTTGCCCAAAAATATCGAGACCCTCAAAAAGGTTGTTGAAAATGAGACCAGCTATAGGCCGCATATCCAAACTGGGTTCAAGCAAAAATAAAAAGCCATAAAATGTACTAAGTTTACGCCTTATATACAAAAAGAGACTTCGTATAAATTTACAATGTATAAATTTACAATGTATAAATTTACAATGTATAAATTTACAATGTATAAATCTACAATGTATAAATTTACAATGTATAAATTTACAATGTATAAATTTACAATGTATAAATTTACAACGAAAGTAATCTCTTTTCCTCTAACAACAGAACTGAAGCCACTGAGACGCAAGCAGTCGTGATGTGAGGACGTGTATCTGTGGCGCTCCGTCAAAACATTTTCAAATGAGCTAAAATAGCAAATAGCTGGTTGCCCTTCAGCGGTCTTCATCTTCAAACCTCAATATAATCGCTAGCATAAGCCGGTTTACAATAATGAGTGATTCTAAGGGCAAAAAACTCAGATCTTCCGCCCGTTCGGCCAACAACCCAGGCGAGGAAACCCCGAACGCAGCGCCGGTATCTGCTACCGGCACCAACCCCACCCTGCCCACCGCCGTGGACGACCAGCTCAAGATCAACCTAAAAAGGGAAATTCTGTCTGACTCTGCCTTATTAGCTTCGATTGCTGATGCTGTTTGCGTTAATTGTCAAGATTTTGTCACCTGAACGTATCAGCGAATTCGCAGACAAAATTGCTGAATCAGACAAGCTGATAAACAAAATCACGACAACCATTCAACCCAAGGTCACACAGGAAATCTACGAGTCTTTAAAAATGGACACCGAGGTCAACACGGCGGCCATTACTGCAGTTGAAGAACGTATTAACACCATGGAAGCTGCCCGCCAAGGTCTTCTATTCAAGATCGACGAACTGGAACAATACAGTAGACGCAACTGCTTGATTGTTCATGGGCTCAACGAATCCGATGACAAAGGCGATTGTTGCGGGAATGTCGTGTCTACGCTGAATAATCTCATGCCACAATTGGTCACAGCCAAGACTGACATAGACCGCGCACATCGACTGGGGAGACCTGGCGTCAGTGACAGCGGTTCTCGTCGGAGGAGCAAACCAAGGCCGGTAATTGTCAAGCTGGCCAGGTATGCAGTCAGAAGTAAACTTTTTGGTATGAAAAGTTCACTGAAGGGAACCGGCATGGGAATCACCGAGAACTTAACTCAAACCCGTCAAGCGCTACTCAAAGCTGCCCAAGGAAACGCCCACGTCTCCAAAGCCTGGACACTTGACGGTCGTGTCATCTGTCTTGTCAACAATCGTAAGCAAACCATCACCAACTTTCCGCAACTTGATAATTTAACCTGATTTTGTTTATCTTGTTTTGCCTGATCATGGACCTGTTTGGGGTTTTTCGCACGCGGTTGGATTGGCATGCTCACGTGTGTTCTATAGTGTGCCAGTTCCTTTGTGTGCGTAAGGCTCCGGGCCGGTCTATTAGGCCTACTCACTGCTTGCTTTCTGACATCATCAGCCATTTTGTTTGCCCTTTGATTTGATTTGATTTGACTTATAAATAACCCTAATAAAGAGTCCCATGAGAGACGCCACCGGGCCTTGTGCCCTCATCTCTTGTTTGGATATTATTGTGTGGCTTAGGCTACTTTTTAAATTGCAGTGGCGTACAGTTATGTGATTCTTTACTAGTACTTTTCGTTATTATAACAATATTCGCTTTTTATTTATTTATTTTGCCCCCATTATGGATTTTCATCCAATTATTATTGACGGAGCCTTATGTTTTTTTTTGTCTGTGGTTTTTCGTTTCTTGTCTCATTGCATGTAGTTTGTGTACGATTTCAACGTATTTTCGTTTTATATTTAATTTATCTATACCTACTCAATTATGCCAGTTAAATGTCCATGTTCTTTTTGTAAAAAACCGGTAAAATCTAACCAGAATGGAATACTATGCGATATCTGTAATGCTTGGATCCACTTAAAATGTACAAACCTGACACACGGAGATTATACTGACCTGACAAATAGTGATGACATTTGGATATGCCCCATGTGTCTAGCTGAAAACTTGCCTTTTAATAATTTAGATAATCTGGAATTCCAACATGTCATGAATGACCGCATCAATCTTCACCAAACCCCCTTTCGAGACTATATAGATTCACTGATTCTTGATCCCCCCTCATTAACAGATGAAGATATACATGATTCAGATAACACCGTTAGTTTACTTCAAAATTGTGTATATGCCAGCCCTGAAGAGTTCCTTAATCTCCAACATAGCCATTGTCCATTTGACACCAATCTCAGTTTAATACATTTTAACATCAGAAGCCTCTCAAAAAACTTTGAAAGTTTGCGAACTCTTCTCCAGTCTCTCTCGGAATTTTCCATAATTGCCCTAACAGAGACTTGGCTTAAGGAATCCCACAATCTAACTAAATTTTCACTTCCTGGTTATAATCTCGAAACAGTAAATAGAAATTATACAAGTGGCGGCGGTGTTGCCGTTTACATCAAAAATGATATTACTTACGAAATCAAAAGTGAATTTTGCATTTCTACTACCGCAATGGAATCAATTTTTATAGAAGTTAAAAATGATAATGCTAAAAACATTGTAGCTGGTGTCATTTACAAACCCCCTAAAGCTAATTATACTGACTTTGCCGACAAATTACAAAATGTTATGAGATATTTATCCTCAAACGATAAAAAGGGGTTAATCTGTGGTGATCTTAACATAAATCTTTTGAATTCCGAAAATAACAACACTCAAGATTTCTTAGAGTTTCTTCTTAAATCAATTAATGTTAAAAATAAATTGTACCGTAAATTTATTCGTAAACCAAATGAAGAAAATCACTCTAACTATACTAGATATAAAAATATTTTAACTAATGTTTTAAGAAATGCTAAGAAGAAATATTACTCTTCTGAATTCAACAGAGAAAGGAATAATATCAGCAATACTTGGAAAATCATTAATGCCTTATTAAACAAAACAAACCCATCTCAAAAGCTAACAGCAATTAACGAGAATGGCAAGTTAATTAATGACGCTACAGCAATGGCCGAACATTTTAATAGTTACTTTGCAAATATTGGACCAAACCTTGCCCAGAAGATTCCCCAGTCTAGCACTTCTTTTTTTGACTACCTCTCTGAACCCAGCCAAAACTGTGTGTTTTTTACTCCTGCCACTAAATATGAGGTTAAAGATATCATTGACGATCTTCCTAATAAAAAAGCACAGGTTTAGATGATATCAGTGTGTCTGTTATAAAAAAAGTAATTGATAGCATTATAGACCCTCTTACACATATTATCAATATGTCATTATTATCGGGAATTTTTCCATCTGACTTGAAAGTTGCAAAGGTTATTCCTATTTATAAAAGTGGTGAATCTGATCTTGTTAATAACTATAGACCAATATCAATTTTGTCTCAATTCTCAAAAATCCTTGAGAAAATTGTTTATAAACGTACATTTGCTTTTTTACAGCAAAATAACACTTTATCTAACTCGCAATTTGGATTTAGGGCTAAGCATTCAACAACTCATGCAATATTACATCTTTGTAATACCATAATAGAAGGTTTTGAAAATTCCCAGCACACACTTGGTATTTTCCTTGATTTTTCAAAGGCATTCGATACTTTGGACCATGACATACTTCTTAATAAATTAAACCATTATGGCATCAGGGGTACTCCATTAGCCTGGTTTCGAAGTTATCTTAACCAGAGAAAACAACATGTATTTATTAATGGATGTGCATCCACTTCCAGAACCCTGACTTGCGGAGTCCCCCAAGGTTCAATCCTTGGTCCCCTTCTCTTTCTCCTTTATATAAATGACATTACTAAATCATCGGATATCTTATCATTCATTCTCTTCGCTGATGATTCCAATATATTTTATAGCCATAAAAATATTCTCACCCTTGTTGATACTGCTAATTCAGAGTTGAACAGCATAACTGACTGGATAAGGGCAAATAAACTCTCCTTAAATCTAAGTAAAACTTCGTGCATGTTATTTAGCAATTCCCTTAATAAACTGCCAACAGATATTTGCATTAATAATTTTAAGATTAATGAAACAAATTCCACGAAGTTTCTAGGTATCTTTATAGATAATAAACTCTCGTGGAAAACACATATAGATTACACATGTAAAGTAGTTTCCAAAAATATTGGTGTGATTAATCGCCTAAAGCATTTACTTCCGAATGATATTTGCATCATGTTGTACAACAGTTTGATATTATCTTACATTAACTATGGTATATTAGCATGGGGAAATGCTTGTAATCAATATGTCTCTCGAATACTACTACTTCAAAAAAGAGTTATACGCATTATTTCTCATTCTGACTATCGAGCTCACACTGACCCTCTTTTTAAACATTACGAATTACTAAAAGTGAATGATATTTATCTTTACCAACTAGGCATATTCATGTTTCAATTATCAAAAAATAATGTTCCAAAGTATTTACAATTGCCCTTTATAAAAAACGAACACCTCCATAGTCATTACACCAGGCAGGTCCATCACTACCATCTTCAAGCAATTCGTACAAATCTTGGGAAGAAATGTGTCACATTCGAAGGTCCAAAGCTATGGAATTCTCTTGATCCTAATTTGAAAAGTCAAGAAAAGTTACCAGCATTTAAAACAGAATTTAAAACTTTCCTCCTTACTAAATATGCCGATTAAAATGTTTTGTTATTTTTATTATATATAAACAATCAACAAAATTATGATTCCTTAACTATGTATGAATGGCAGTTTTTTTTTCTGCCCAGCTCTGCATTGTGTTAACTAAACCTACTTGCCATATTTGCTTAATCTACTTACCTTAACTCGTTTTGCTGCTTTGTTTGTTGAACTCACACACAGCTCAACTTGGTTGCTTTATTTCATTTTAATGCTGACCATTACTGCGCTTCTGATTTTTGTATATTGATTTGCTGGCTTGGTTTTTTTTTTTTTATAATAAAAGTCTGGCTCGTATTACATTTATTTGCACTATTAATTAATTTGGTTAACTTTATAACTTAATATTTATTTCTGAGGAAGCTCACACTCGATAAGCTTTGCTTTTTGTGAGCTCCCCCCATACTACCTCATTATACTACAGTGTATTAGTTAAATTGTAATTCATTTTGAGTATGGAAATAAAGTGAACTGAACTGAACTGAACTGAACTGAACTTGATCCCTGAGTTGAAACATTTCCTTGTAGATGCTCTCCACGACTAAGCGGTGATGGCGGCAGCCTCTAGCTACTCCAGAACTCCTTGTTCATGTACACTGCAAAAACGTTTAGTAAAATTTTACTCAACATTTTATTCAACGTTGTCTTAGTATGCAATCGAGCAGTTGTTGAGTAATAAAATGTACAACCCTGTTGTCAATTATGTTTACATAATAGTTGATTAAATAATTTAACCAACAGTTGAGTAATTATAGTACTCAACAGTTGAGTAATTCTAGTACTCAAAAGTTGGGTTTTGGTTACTCATATGTTAATCATTATGTAACCGGCAACTGTTGAGCATTTATATCTACGGAAGCGTGGAAGGGACATGATTAAACAAAGTAATAGCACCAGTCAAAATTATGACTTACAAGTCATAATTATGATTTGGCACAAGTCATCATGACTTACTTTTTTATTCATTCCCGGTATCCAATGAACAACTGTTGATAAATTTGTTGTGCAGAATGTCTATGTATTGTTAAGTGATTTCAATTGAAAGGCTAGGGAATTTAGATATGGTAAAATGGTTGAGTAAAATTATTTTACATGCCATTCTGTGTAAAATGTGTGGCATTTGTTGGGTTTCGAACCTTTTACTATAAAAACGTGCTGTTTATGCACACTTTTACCCATTTCTTTATTTGCCAATTTCACGCTGTGGTTGTTACTGACCAAGGTCAAACGGCCTCCAAGTCGGTTCAGAGGACATGAAGACACATCTTACAGATTTGAGGCTTGTTCGTGTAGTGAAAGACACTCCACTGGCTGTAACACACCGGGCCGGGCTGGGTACGTTTGGATGGGCTTGTACTACGTGTGAAGAAAGTTGTACTTTTTTATCTTAAATACACTGCAAAAACTGTTGTGTTAAATAACACCAGTGGGTGTTGTCTTTTATAGATACCAATCCTGGTGTTACATTTTAACACCACAAGTGTGCATTTATTTCAAATGTGGTATTAAAAGTAACACCTAGACCCTATGGTGTAAAATGTTAACACCAGGCTTGAAATCTATATAAGATAACACCACTGGTGTTAATTTAACATCACAGTTTTTGCAGTGTAACTTTGCGATTTTCCGACGGATCTAAACCAAAATTTTTGATCATAATGATCAATGTTATTGAGCGAGTTTTATCAGCTTTTTCATAGAGAGCAAGATTTAAAAGCCATACGAAAAACAAAAGTCAATGTGTACCTCTTTGCGCTAAACGATTGAGGTGCTTCACAAACATTAGAGGGGATCCTGCAGCTCGCACATTCCACCACTGTCTCCAGCAATGTATTATTATTGAAGCAGGTCAAATAAAAATAGAGCATTCTTAAACTGACCTATTTTTGTGTGGCTTTTAAAATCTCAGCCTCTTGGAAAAACCCGAATAAACTCGCTCATTGACAATAAAATGTGTCAAGCCTTCTTTACATGATCTGAAAGTTTGGTTAAAATCTGTTGAAAAATTACAAAACTATTCAAGATCAAAAGTAGGACTTTTTGGACACGTGGTATAATACGTCCAGTTGTCCAAGAGATTCGGTGACACCGTACTGTACATGCTACGCCCCCATGTAGCCTATGCGTACGTATTTTGTAACACAGCGACATGAAAATGATGGCCGCATGCATGTGCCAATCGCATGTCACATAATCTCTTCAAGTACTGAACGTCTTTTTAATGCAAACATACCCTGAATTACGTGCCACAGTGTGCCACAGTTATGAGTGTCCTCCATTGCCTGAACAAGCCCATACTGTTTAGGATTTTTCTTCATTTTCTCGGTATCGACTTCGACGATGTTATATATATACCTCCATCATTACCAAGCACACGCAATCACGCATGCACATGACGTAAACTTACATAACTGTTGGGTATTTTTTACACAAAATGTGGCTCAACTGTTGTCAATTTCGTTTTCCCGCCGCTCACATTCAATCAACAAATGTGTAAGGAAACGCAGCAACGAAAACATATCGTTGTCGATAGCTCTCGCCAAAGCGAAATTGGTTGGGTATATCAATTTGGCACAGAAATTGAATGAACTCATACTCAGTGCAGTAATGTGAGATACTTTCCTACACCCATTGGTCTTTTCCATGCAGGAACAAATTGTACCAATCTTCCGCCCACAGGGGCCGAGGATAAGTCCCCACCGGAGACTTAAATGCCTCGATTACTTGTTGGACGGTGATCGATTGGGCGATTCCTTGCCCCAAGTCCCCCGATGGTTCGGGTACCGTTGCTGGTAGTCTCGGTCCCCGGTAGATTAAACGGTGGCCACGATCGCTGAGCTGGGCGGTGTTGACTGGCGGTATGTCGATCTCGGGCTACTAAATCGACGGCCCGACAAAGAAGTTTCTCGGGCGATCACAGGGGCGGATCCAGGAATTTTTCCAGGAGGGGGTTTTGCCACCAGGGAGGGGTTTTGCCTATCAGATTTTTATGTCTGCTTGTTTCGGACAGGCGGACACGCAAAAAAATGCATTACATTATATTTGTTGGTGTCGGAGCAGGGGGGCTTTTGACCCCCAAAACCCCCCCTCTGGATCCGCGCCTACGCCAAAACCTTCAGGAAAAAACCTTGAAGAAGAAAATGGATGTCTGCCCCAGACCGCTGAATTGAGGGATATTTACTCAGTACACACCGCCAAATTCACGGATAATAAAGTGCAGAAAATTCAACAACTCTTCATGAAAGCAGTCCCCTTCACACGAGCAGTGGACGCCTTACAGGATGGACGGGTCCCGACAATCAATTGTCCAATGTTTGCTTGATGGGATAGCCATCCTCCGGGCCGCCAACTCCGAGCTTAATGTCAAAAAAAGAGAGATGATCAAGCCCGAGCTTAGTCAAGCGTTCAAGCTACTCTGCTCGGCTGAGTCTTCACAAACATTTTCTAGTCTTCTCTTTGGCCCCAAGATGCAAAGAGCTCCGCGACAACCATCGCCTCGGATTGAGGGGCGGATCCAGGATTTTTACCAGGGAGGGGTTTTTCCGGTGCGAGTGCCCAACACTACCGGATCGTCCTCGGGCTTTAGCAGGAAGGCCACGTCGCGATCCAAATCGTTCCCGGGGGTGCTGGGCGAGTGTTCACTCGGTGACGGAGGCATCAAGGAATACACGGTGGATTGCAATGTGGATTATTTACCAGGCCCGACCGCCCAATATTCGTTGTTTCTACCGGGCGCATGCCTGCACATTCGGGGGCGAGTCCTCCCGGGCATGGCCGGGGGCAGCTGTGGGTCCGCCCGGGCACTCGATGGGCATTCGGGGGCAGCTGTGTTGCCGTGGAGGGAACTGTAGAGGCTTTTTTTGTGGTCTTGACGGGGGCGGAGGTAGTAATTAGTAACAGCCTCCCACTTCCGTTGTCGGTCGGGCGGCGGTGAAGGGCTTGACATCTCCCTCGGCTGATCGTCGTGTAGCAAAACCTGACAACTTGGGTTCTGTTCGGCACACAGTTGTACACTGATGAACACTGTTTGTTTGTTTGTTTGTTGGGTTGTTATGGTGTACGAGTGTGCACTAAAACATTACCTGGTTTAAATTTTAACCCAAACGGGTTAAAATTTAACCCATCCATAGGGTAAAAAACGCAACCACCCAAATCTGTGTTGAATTAACCCATTGATTTGGGTTAATTTTTAAAAGTTTTTTTAACCCAATCTTGGGTTATTTCAGTGTTCGAATTTAGTTATACCAACTAATAAACTGGGTTATATCTACCCAGAAACATGTGTTATTAGGCGGTTTTGTGTTGTAATTACTTTAATTTCTGCGTTATTTCAACCAAACATTTTAGAGATGTGAGTCACTTTGGGTAATTTTAACTCTGACAACATGGTTAATGCAACCCTTCTTTGTACTCAATTTAACCCAAACATTATGGCATTGTAGCCCAAATCGGGGGTCAATATGACTTGGGCGGTATGTTATTACAACCTGCTTTTGATGTTATGAAATACGTTGTAACACTGTTAAATATTTATGTTATTTAACACAGTTTCTTATGTCAATTGTATATTACAGAACCACTATTTTTTAACAGAAAACTGTTGGTGTTTTTCTGTTTGCCGACAGAGGGCGTTTGTTAAACAATGCACAAAAACAAACATTTTCAGAATGACTGATCATCAACAATTATTATACATGTAATCTAATTTTAAAGTATGAATTTCAAATTTGACATCCTAGTTCAGATGGTGTATATTGGCTTCAACGACTAAAATCTGTTTAATGAAAGTCGAACACTTCTCAGTAAAATTCACTTGTTTAAATACAGTACCTTTGAATACGAAACAGAAAGTGTTCAAATTCAAACAATGTCTAGTCCATGTATTTTTGCATGAGTTGATGTAATTATACGATGCAATTTTCCCATAATCTATAAGTGTTCGAGTAGGAATATATACATATTCCCCTTCCACTCCGAATTAATTCCTTTTCAATTTTACATACATACATACATGTATAACCAGAGCACATCAATCATGCAGTCACAGCTATTAAGGTATATCGTTTTCAACAAATCCTCCCCCCCCCCCCCCCCCCCGACGTTTTCTTGCCTTTTTCAGGGCAATACATATATCAGGATGTTGTTTGTGGGGAGGGGGCACCTTGGGGGTGGACATTGGAAAGGGAAGGCACGTGCGCCCCCTCCCCACAACCCCTCTTATTTTTTTTGTTTTTACCATCAAACTAACCATTTTCATGGTATTGTGACGTTCGACCCCCCTCGGCGAGGGATGTATCGCCCCAGCGGACGGCCCGACGATTCCCGCTCTGAGCGGCTAGAGACGAGTACGTTTGGGATGAAATATACCGCCCCCGCTTGACGATGCTAGTGTGCTGCTTGGTAGTGCGTTGACAACAGCTTCCTTTCACACAAACCACTTCCGGCGACGGCACCAGACTCCTTGACCGCGATGAACCCTGGCGGTTAGACTACTTGCGTATTTCACCATAGGCTACTACCCGCTTGTTGCGTTCCGCACGATCCACTTCCGGCAACGGCACCAGACTCCTCGACTGTAATGAACCCTGGCGGTTAGACTACTTACGTATTTCACCATAGGCTACTACCCGCTTCATCCGTTCCGCACGATCTACTTCCGTCAATGCTCGGCCTGCTGGCTCTAGTGAAACCACGGTTAGACTACTTGCGAATTTACCATAGGCTACTACTCGCTTGTTCCGTTCCGCACGATCCACTTCAGGCAACGGCACCAGACTCCTCGACTGTAATGAACGCTGGCGGTTAGACTACTTACGTATTTCACCATAGGCTACTACCCGCTTCATCCGTTCCGCACGATCTACTTCCGTCAATGCTCGGCCTGCTGGCTCTAGTGAAACCACGGTTAGACTACTCGCGAATTCACCATAGGCTACTACTCGCTTCATCCGTTCCGCACGATCGATCCGCTTCCGGCAACGGCACCAGACTCTTGACTGTGATGAAATCACGGCTCTCCGTAGTGAGGGAAACCTCGTGGCTTATCTCTCTCGATTAGACTACTTGCAAATTCACCATGGGCTACTATCGCTTCATCCGTTCCGCCAACAGAAACGCCAATTGCGTGAACTAAACGATCTTGCCCAGGATATGCGCAAGATTCAATCTAGGACCAAAGGATCATAACTTACCCCAAGAAAGCCCGCCTAAAAGTGGTTTCGGCCTGGCGGTAATCAGCAACGTAACAGCCATGGTTAGCACGCCGTAGGAACAGGACTTTCTACGTCCCCTACGCGCATGCGTAATTATGCATGGGTCCTTCGCTACTCATATTGCCTGGTGGCACTATTTCACTGGGCGCCCATGTACGTTACAGAGCCTCCTGACAGGCCTGGGCGTCCTCGCCCGGATCAGCCGACTTTTAATTAACTCCACGTGCATGGGACAAAACAACTGCTATTAAATAAATACTAATTTGAACTCTTGTTAAACAACCCTGAAATCACACTAAATTACACTGATTATCCTGCTTTATGATACACGTTACCTGGCACCTTGTCACAGGCCTTCGCTATAGCGCACTGGCATATTCCTTTGACGTGCCGGATACCGGCGCTTCTCGTCCGGACTTGCATCCGAAGTTCGGACAGTGTCTTTCTGTCCTCCATGAGACTGCATATCTTCTGGGGTCAGATCAGCTGTCTCCTTTGGTGCTTCTACCGGCCCCACCCATGGGTCGATGGGGTCCCCTTGATAGGGCTTGAGTCGGTCCACGTGGACGATACGTGGCTTGGAGCCTCTTGCTCGCTTTATCCTGGCCACGACAGAAGACAACTTCTTCAATACAAGGTAGGGCCCCTCCCATTTGCACTGCAATTTGGGAGTCACTCCCTTCGCGGGATTATATAACCACACGAAGGTTCGCTCCTGAATGTGAGGGTGCTCGACCTTGCGGTCGTATTTTCGCTTTTGCTTCCTCGTGTTCCTCTGGAGGTAAGAGCGCGCCCTCTCGTGGGCGTCACTGATGCGGCCGCGTAACACCTCCGCGTAATCCGCCTCGTCGATCCCTTCTTCACGGGAATGTTCTACCGACAAATCGAGTGGTATTGTCACTTCCCTTCCCAACATTAACATGTTGGGGGATTCCCCCGTGCTTTCCTGTGGCACACAACGATAAGCACTTGTCCCAGTCTGTATGGTTCTTATGCGGGTCTAGCATCATGCTGACTGTATGCAGCAGAGTGCGGTTGAACCGCTCAACTAGACCATCTGACTTTGGGTTGTATGCCGTGGTGCGCGTTTTACTTATTCCCAAAAACTCGGCACATTTCCTGGAATACCCGGGACTCGAAATTCGTCCCCTGATCTGAGTGGATCCCCCCGAGGAACTCTCAATCGGCACACAAACTCGGCCACTAGTTTTCTGGCAACCGTCTCGGCCTCAGCATCTGGTAATGCGTACGCCTCCATCCAGCGAGTGGCATAGTCACCTACAACCATAATCCATTTGTTACCAAGTGTTGACTTTGGAAACGGGCCGACAAGATCAACGGCTATTCTGTCAAGGGCGCCACCAACCGTATACTGTCGGAGAGGGGCACGTCGGCGCTTTGGCGGCGGCTTCTTTCTGGCGCAGGTGTCACAACGTCTAAGGCATGACCTTACGTCTGCTGCCAAACCGGCCCAAAAGTACCGCTGCCTGACTAAGGCCAGCGTCTTGTACAGCCCAAGATGGCCCACAATCTCGCCTCCATGTAACTCCTTAATGAAGTCTCGACTGTACTTCTCTGGCACCAATAGCCGCCACCTGGTGGTCATTCCGTCCTCCGACTCCCAGCGGAGTTGCAGTACGCCCTCTCGAAGTTCTATTTGATCCCAGTACGCCCAGTAAGTTTTACTGGCACGTGAACGGTCTGAGATCTCGGCCCACTGAGGGCGCTGTTTTCCCTCCTTCTTGGCGCAGAACAGCCAGCCCATTTGTACATCGGCGTGCTGAGCTTCACCAAGTTCCTGGCTCTTAACAGCAGGTTCTTCTGTAACGACTCTAGCCTCTGAAAGAGGTTACACTTACTGGGTTTTAACTTTAACCCAGCCTCACGCAGTTGCATAAAGACCGCCCTCAACCGTCTTAGTTCTTCCTGCAGAGTCTTCCCAAAAACAATTACGTCATCCAGATAGACCAGCAATATGTCCCACTGGAGGCCCAACAGAACTTTATCCATGAGACGCTCGAACGTAGCGGGCGCATTTACTAGCCCAAACGGCATTACTTTCCATCGGTATAGGCCGTTTCGCACCACAAAAGTTGACTTCTGTTCGGCGTCTTCGTCTAGGGCTACTTGCCAATAGCCCGACGCCAAGTCCAACGTGGAAAACCATCGAGTGTCATCGATTCTGGCGACGGGGTAAGCATCTTTAATGGTGACGGCGTTGAGACCCCTATAATCAATACAGAGGCGTCTATAGTGCCATCCTTTTTCTTCACCAGAACGGCGTTGGCAGCCCATGGGCTATCAGACGGCTCAATCAATCCCCGCCTCTTCAAGTCGTCAACTTGTCTGTCAATCTCATGCTGGTTAACCACAGGGTGCCTCCGAAGTCTTTGTTTGACCGGCCTAGCATTCCCGGTACTTATGTTGTGCTTTACTACGTTGGTATGGCCTATATCACCGTCGCCCATGGAGAACACGTCTTGGAAGTCAATCAGGCATTCCCTCAAGTAGAAATAATCTTCTGGGCGGAGATGTCCTCATTTTCATCTGCCCTCCTCCCCGATCTCTTCCCCGTCATCTTTATCTGGGGTCCGCCATGGGCTTTTATTTGAGTGATCATTGAGCTCAATAGTGCAAACAATGTTGTTGCTACGTCGATTTAGGCTAACCCTACCCCTAACACCCCAAACGCTCAAGATCTGGGTATGCCTAAACAAATTGAAGATAACTCGACAACCAGTTGCCGTAGACTCCTCAACTTGAGATCTGTGCCTCATTGTTTGGTATAGGCTTTGCAATGAGACTGAGACTGGTGTGTTTTGGTTCAAATTTTTAGCTACCAGGGGTCAATTTGCCCGAAATCATTAGATTTATCTGATATTGCTTCGAAATCTTTAAGATCCAAACCTATTGGCTAGCCTATGGTACAGAGAATGCACCCTGAATGGAGTGGACAACTTCTAGATCCACCCCTACAACTCAAACTTCAAGGACAGTTACATCTCCAACATCTGTTAGCGATGATGAATTAAACCTTGAGGCATCAACATATCATGAAAATAGTTCCGAATTTGGTGACACAGTTAATTTTATGTCACTTAAAAAATGTGCTGGTTTCAAATTGGCACATTTAAACATTAATGGCCTCTACGGAAAACTTGATCAACTGAGAGTTATGCTGCAGCAAGAACCGATTCACTAGCCCTTTCTGAGACGAAACTTTGTGACGATATTTGCTCCAGCGAGCTTGTTATCAAAAATTACACCTTACTTCGAAAAGACAGAACGCGACGAGGGGGTGGAGTAGCCGTATATGTTCATCGGAATGTTAGCTTTGAGAGGGTTGAAGACCCCTGCCTGTTGAGTTTTGAAAACCTTGCAGTACTTTGTTCTACACCGAGTGGAAATTCTGTGCTTATTTTAACAGTTTATCGACCACCAAATTCACCCGTTTCATTTTTTGATGACATGGAAGCAGCACTTGAGTTCCTTAACTCTAGATCAAACAACAGATTGTAGTTGGTGATGTAAATTGTGACTTTAACTCAACTTCGTCTTGTTTGACACGACTAGAAGAAATAATGAATTTGTTTAGTTTGAATCAAATTGTTTCAGAGGCTACTAGAACTACGTGTAACTCGTCGTCTTTAATTGATGTGATTCTCACTAATAATTTGACCATTCATTCTGATTGTAGAGTCATTCCATGTGCTATGAGTGATCATGACTTTATTTATACAAGTATAAAATTTAAAGTCCCTAGACAGTCACATGTTGAAAAAACGTTCAGGAACTTTAAAAATGTTGACACCCTAGCTTTTATGACGGACCTCTATGGATTGCATTGGTCAGTATTAGACGAGGTGACTGATCCAGATATTGCTTGGAACATTTGGTACACTTTGTTCAGTAGTGTCTGTGATAAACATGCACCTTTTGTAACCAGACGGTTTAAAGCGAATCTTCCCAGATGGTTAGAACACAGAGTTGATATTTTCCACTTAATGCATGAACGGGATATGGCCAAAAGCAATGCAAGGAGAACTAAATTAAAGGAAGATTGGGATAGAGTTAAAACACTGAGAAATAATGTAACAAAACTTTGCAGAACTGCCAAAATTGAATTTTATCAAAACCATGTATGTGCTAATCAAAATAACAGTAAAAAGTTGTGGGCTGGATTAAAACAGATCCTCCCAAATAAAAAGAATAATGATATCTCTAGTACTTTTCAAATTGATAATGAGGATATCACTGACCCAAATATCATTGCCAACAGTTTTAACCATTTTTTTGTTAACATTAGTAATGTTTTGTTGGCTAATATTTCAGATGTTAATACCCCAGATGATCCATGTGCTTTTTTAAACCACGATTGTTCAACCAGTTTTTCTTTTTCTGAAATTTCATCAGATTTTGTTTTGAGAGAGATAGCTGGGCTGGATCCTGGGAAGTCTTCTGGTCTGGACAACATCGATAGTAAGCTCTTCAAGCTGGCAGCACCTGTTATTGCCCATCCTTTGACATATATATTCAATTTAACCTTATCCACTTGTACCATTCCTCAAGCGTGGAAAATGGCCAAAGTTATTCCCATTTTTAAAGCAGGAGATCGTAAAATGCTTAACATTTATCGGCCAATATCGATTTTGCCCTTGGTTTCAAAAATCATCGAAAAAGCCGTCCATTCTCAACTCATTTCTTATCTTAATACAAATAATCTTTTGTCCTCTCATCAGTCTGGTTTTAGATCTGGGTACTCCACACTTGCAGCAGTAGCTCATGCTCATGATAACTGGCTTCATCATATTAATAATGGTAATTTGATCGGTTCCTTATTTATTGATTTACAGAAAGCATTTGATACGGTCAACCATAGTATCTTATTACGTAAACTTCCTTTTTATGGTTTGTCTGCCTCGACTGTTGATTGGTTGTCATCTTATTTATCGGGTAGGACGC
Organism: Henricia sp. BOLD:AAB3569; assembly: GCA_037783545.1. Classification (NCBI taxonomy): domain Eukaryota; kingdom Metazoa; phylum Echinodermata; class Asteroidea; order Spinulosida; family Echinasteridae; genus Henricia; species Henricia sp. BOLD:AAB3569. The sequence goes on along the minus strand of JBBELK010000071.1, from coordinate 1,195,582 downwards.
AGCAAGTCTGTTATAAATCTAAACTTTCCTCGGTTAAAACAATTACAGCTGGTATTCCACAGGGATCAATTTTGGGACCGTTGCTTTTTTCATTATATATTAATGATTTGCCAAAATGTCTTGAATATTGCAACATTGAAATGTATGCAGATGACACACTTATTTATTATGGTGATAAAAATATACTGAGCTCATTGAAAATAAGTTGAATTCCGATCTTAGCATACTGACCAAATGGTTGCAGGCCAACAAACTTATTTTAAATCCTAAAAAAACGGAAGTCATGCTTATAGGTACTGTTCAAAAACTCAAAAAGAATAATCCATTGGAAATTTATATTTCAGAACAGAAAATTCATCAAGTAAATTCTCATAAACACCTTGGTGTTGTAATTGATAATAAACTCAATTTTTCCGATCATGTTCAACAAGCTTGTAATAAAATAAATTCCGCTGTTTATTTGCTTTCCAGAACAAGAACATTTATTAATCAATCAATAGCTTTGTCGTTATATAATGCTTTGATTTTACCACACATAGACTACTGCTGTATGGTGTGAGGTGCAAAGCCGACATCTACGCATGTTTCTAAAATCCAAAAACTTCAAAATAGAGCCCTCCGTATTGTTCTTAAGCTTCCACCGCTTTCACCTACAAATCTCATTTTTAGTAGTCTTAATACAATGACTGTCGCTCAGCGTATTCATTTTCAACTTGGCTGCCAAGCATTTAGGGCTAGCACAGGTGTTGCCCCGGACTATTTGTGCCAGAAGCTTAGCAGGATCCAGCCCGGCGACCGACCGATAACCAGAGCAATCACACAGGGTAACTTCATAATTCTCAAACCAAAATGTGAAATGTTCAAGAACAGTTTTAGTTATAGAGCCGCTGTTTTTTTGAATAGTATCCCTCTTGCCAAACGTTCAGGTTCTTATTATTCCTTCCGCCGGATGATGAAAGAAAATAAGGCTTGAACGTAGAAGTTTAACAATATATTGAAATTTTGTAGAGCTGCACATGGCATATTTGTAATGGTTCTTTGGTAAAATTGTTCTTGTGTTTATTGTCTTGTATTTTTATTTGTGATTTTTAAATATGTATTTTTATTGTTATATAACTGAGGGCCCCGAATGATCAGCCTGCTGGACGGGTCTACCCTCATTAAAGATGGTATAATAAATAAATAAATAAATAAAATAAAGTTCTAATCGTGGTCAGTAGGCCCCAATTCTGGTTTTCATATGCGGTGTGTGATGTGCCATGATCTCATTCAATACATGATCTCATTGCAGCCATTTCAGGAATACCTTTCATTTATATGCATGCTAATGGAAGAGCATAATAGCAATACACAGAGATGGTCTGTTCTAGTATAGTTCGGTACTTGCACAACCGCTCAGTCCTCATTTTCATATCTGTCCTCCTCCGCGCTCTCTTCCCCGTAATCTTCATCCCTGCTGGCCTCCTCTTGACTTCCATCTTACTCATCAACTACGGTGTCATCTTCATCCTCACTCTCCTCCATGTCCTTTTCAGCTTCATAGTACAGATTATATGGTTCCTGCTCCCTCTCAAACCACAGCGGGAGGTACTCAACCAGGATCCAGCCATGCTTACATGAATCCCGCTCCTTGATAGAGGCCAGGGGTGGATTGCAATATAACCGTCTTTAGTCTGAGACACATCATGTGTCCTAACTGAGTTTATGACATCTTAGCTACGACACATTGAAAAATGCCTTGCAATATCCAAAAGTTAGTACGTCTTAGCAAAGACATAAAAGCTTGTATGTCTTTACTGTTGTGAGCGGCGTTTCAATCGCATTCGTGTGTTTGCATACCATCGCGCATGTGCACTACATTACTTGCCGGTTGTTGATGCCGTACGTACGCGTGACAGTGGTGTGAAAAACATCGTGAAAACTTTCAGAATTAACATAGGTCCAGCTTGAATCGTAATTTCCTTTCAGTGGAAACTGAGTTTAAGAAAGATAAACTATCAAAAAATAAACTTTTGATCCTAGTCAAAATGCTCCTTTTGTCTAAATTTAGCAGGAAATTTAGAAATTTTTTCCAAAGACATAACTTAGGACACGTATTTGGTGTCTTAAATTTGATGTGTCCTAGGACACAAGTTAGGATACATAAATGTTTATTGCAAGGCAAATTAATCTATGATGTCTTAGTGATGTCAGACTTAGGACGTCCTAGGGGTTAGGACGTCCTAACTGTCTTTATTGCAATCCACCCCAGGTACGCGCTGGCATAGATGTGAGTGACCATGTTCGTATGATCACTTTCTTGCATTGTGGAAGGGTGGCAGGGCCGAAACTCTTAACCATCAATCATGCTGTGGTTTGTAAAGTATAAAAAAAACGCAATCAACCGCTTCGCCATGGACCCAACGTTACCTCGGGTCCTAATTTCGTGGCAAGAATGGTCATGTTGATGCAGCGACGGTTGTTTTTGCCACTGTGACCAAGATCAATGAGAATGTCTCCATTGATGCGACAAGCGTGCTTTGCAAGTGAGAAGAACACATCGTAGTCATCACAGCGGATGATAATAGTTTTCCGCAAAGAGCTGGCAGTGGCAGCACAGACTGCGTAGTGGACCATCATAGTGTCAGCTTCGAGGTGACCTTAGCACTGATATTTGCCAATCTCGGCACGTGTCACATCGGACTTGAGGTTGGACAGCGCGCTCAACCATGGCTTCCATGCAACTTGTGCAACAGAATGGCCTTGTTGGTAGAGCACACGCTGCCATTGAGGTGGCCCAGAGACAACGGGAATGGTGTGAGGGGGTACTTCAGGACTTCTTCAAGTGAAATATTCTGATCCTGGCCGAGAAGAAGAATCTCGCCAAAGAGATCTCTCGAGAAAGTCAGCTCGAGAATCTTGAACCTTTGACCTTTGTTTTCACAGCACGGGACCGCATCGATCAAAGACAACTGCAGGGAGCAGCGGGGTGCTGTGACAGGGGGCTCCTACTCTGAGACACCTGGCCATGCCCAGTCCCGACCACGAGACTTTGCAAGAAAAAAATTAGGTGTGACTCCTTTAAGAAGGTGATGCAGTCCCGTGCTGTGAAAGCAAAGGTCAAATATTCAAGATTCTCGAGCTGACTTTCTCGAGAGATCTCTTTGGCGAGATTCTTCTCCTCGGCCAGGATCAGAATATTTCACTTGAAGGGGTCCTCAAGTACCCCCTCGCACCATTCCCGCTGTCACGCTGCGCCACCTCAATGGCAGCATGTTGTTCCACCTACAAGGCCAGTCTGGTGCACAGGTTGCATGGAAGCCATGGTAGAGCGCGCTGTGCTTTGTAATGGCGATATCATGACCACCGCCATACAGTATAGCCGTGAGTACCTGCTCTCACTTCGGGCTGCCGATACGTCTGTTCCTGGTGTCGGGATGGATCTGACTACTGGATCAACACAAAGGGGAAAAACGCACAGGAAAAAACGAGGATCTAGAGGAGGAATTCGGAATAGACTACGGAAAAAAAGGATGGCGGGTTCCACTCCCAGTGATCACACTCTTCAATGTACGGTCATTACGGAACAAAATGGATGAACTTTCAGCACTAGTACGTTATGACAGTAATTTCCGTCAGTGCAGTTTGTTCTGCTTAACAGAAACCTGGTTGACAGAATCCACGGCTAATGTGAGCTTGGATGGCTACATAACAATTCGATGTGATCGAGATGCTGCAAAAACGAAGAAACAAATTGGGGGAGGGTTGTGTATGTTCGTCAACAAAAACTGGGCCACACAATACACAATAAGAGAAAGGATTTGCACTAAAAACTACGAGATTTTAACTGTGTCATTCAGACCTCATTATCTCCCACGAGAGTTTGGTCAGGTGACAGTTATTCTTGTGTACGTTCCTGGACCAGATTTCACGTTGGCAGCAGAGCAAATAGGCGAAAGTTACAACAGGGCAGTAAATCGATCACCAGATCAGCCTGTGTTTCTTCTCGGTGACTTTAACCGGTGCGATATTGGCAAGGAGTTACCAAATTTGCACCAGTACGTCACATGCCCAACTCGAGGAAATAAAATACTGGATTTATGCTACGGGAACGTTCCAGAGGCATAAGTAACTAAACTCCACCCGCCACTAGGGCGATCAGACCACAACGTATATGGCAAGCCAAAAGGGTCATAACGTATTGCGGCAACGCGTTGCAGAAATACAGTGTTCTGATTGGATAATAGCACAATGCGTTGTGAAATTTTGGCAACGCGTTGTGATTTTTTCGCTACGCGTTGCCGCAATACGTTATGACCCTTCTGGCTTGCCATAAACGTAGTGCATCTACTGCCAAGTTATCGTCAGAAACTAAAAAGGGACGGTGCGCAGACGAGAACAGTGAGAAAATGGACACCTGATTCTACGGAAACTCTTAAGGGTTGTTTTGAAATTACTGATTGGGACGGTTTTTTTGACAGCTGTGCTTTGAATCAGGACGACCTTACCGATGTTCTTACGTAGTATATATTGTTTGCCAGGACTCTATCATACCTTGTAAACAGGTTTCCGTGTACCCAAATAATAAACCATGGGTTAGTTAGGCATTAAGACAGGTCTTAAATGAAAAGAAATTGGCATTCCTGCAAGGTGATAAGCAGAAAGTAAGGCAATTGCAGAAGGAGTTCAGGAAGAAATCTAAAGAGGCAAAAATTGAATATAAGGATAAAATGGAACACAAATTTAAATCGGGGAATGCTAGGGAAGCATGGAAAGATCAACACCAACGAATGCCAAAGTATTGCCATAATTGTTTATTATGTTAGAGTAGATACTAAATTACCTATTCATCAAAAAATTACGCTTGGTTTGCATTCCCATGACGAGATATTTGAACTCAAAATTGCCGACCGTTTCTGCCCAATTTATGAAAACTTTTCACCAATTGACCGTTGGCGGCGCTGTACAGATTCTTGAAATCGTTGTCGTCAGTCCGGAGAAAACAATCAAACTGGTACCCGGCTGAGCGCATGGCATCGCTGGTGACCCACACGTATCATGTGCATTACGATACACGTGCTATATCGGGTCGATCGTATATGCGTGCGTGTGATTGTGATCGAGCTGCATGCATGCCGCTTGCAAATCACGGGATTCTTTCAGATTTTGTAGCGTTTTCGCCAGGATTTCTCCTGAAAATGCCCAGATCGTGTGTAATCGGGGGTTGCACAAGAAATGCTGCAAAGGAACCAGCCTTGAAATTTTTGGAGTTTCCGAAAAACGAGAGCGTTCGTCGACAGTGGGTGAAGTTTGTCGAGACTACACGGTCAGATTTTTCTTTGAGCAAATGGAGTTTGATTTGCGGGGCGCATTTCACTCCCGACAGCGAGGACCCGCAATGCCAAATGAAAGCCAAGCTTGGTCTGCAATGCAAGTTTCGTCTTCGGAAGGATGCCGTGCCATCTTTGAAAGCACCAAGTTTGTGTCAAGTTCCGGAAACATCCAAAAAGCCCAGGATGAGCGATGCATATGAAAAGAGAGAGAGATCCAGGGTGAGTGGACAGTTTGCCAACAAAACCTATACTATAGGCCTATGTAAATATTCTTGCCAACGAATATTGATCAACTCGCCCCCTAGCAAAGTCGGGTAAGAATTTAGTACTCAAAAATCACTAAATTTGCCTTTTAATGATTTATTAAACAGCAATAAGTGCAATTAAATCTAATGAGAAAACCCAAATTTGGAGGGGAAAAATATTAAGAATTTACTAGGAAAAACTTATAACTAAGGCTAGTGCATACCTGGCCGAGTCGCCCCTTACCTTCTCGCCCCTTTCCAAGTTTCCCCCTGACCGACTCGCCCCCCGACAGAGTCGCCCCCCGACAGAGTCGCCCCCCGACAGAGTCGCCCCCCGACAGAGTCGCCCCCCGACAGAGTCGCCCCCCGACAGAGTCGCCCCCTGGCCCGATTGCAAAAAGTGGCCCGAACGCGAACGCTCGAAGTTTTACGATTTTACGATCACGATCCGCGGCCCGGCGCCACTTCGCCAAACAATTTAAAATTTGCGATTGGCCTCTTGACATAATTGGGTCAAGGGGGCGAGTAGGTCAGGGGGCGACTTGGAAAGGGGCGAGTAGGTAAGGGGCGACTCGGCCAGGGGGCGATTTGACCTGATTCCACCATGAGGGCTTATGTGATGTCCGACTTGTAAATTCTTTCCGCCAACTCGTCCGCACTTGTACATACACTGATCTTGATATTTTCTCATTGCTAAAATCATGTTTCCTAACCAAATTTACCCTTCTAAGGCATTATGTGATAAGAATTAGAGATGAATGTGTACGATACAAAATGTTATATATGTTTTCAATTTTGGTTTTACAGATTCTACAAGATGCATTCACCGAATATGATGTCAAGTATGGCCCTTACTCCGAAACGCCCACTCCAATGCAAGATGCAGAGCGCATCAAACGTATCTCAAATAGGGTATGTACATAGACACATACATGTACATGAGGGGGGGGGGGGGGGGGAACTGCACGAGTGATTAATTGCATGCTTTACATGTAGTTATCATTCCGAACAGACGTTGGCATACTTTAACTCTTTGGAGCACATGCTTTTACTACAACTGCATAGCTAAAGGGGGTGGGTGGTGTGACACCCCCAATATTAATAAAATGAATATTTTGATTTATCGTGGTAATATGAATAAAATCAATACTCATCAACTGTCTAATGATGTAGTCAATATTTATTTTATTCGGCAAGTTAATGGTACAGTCGGGGAAAAAAAGAATACAAAAAAAAACTTATTATTCTTCAATTTTGTCACAACCTCCCGCCCCCCAAATCAAAATGGTTTAGCCACACCCCTGTTTAAAAAGACACATTTGGAGTTTAAACACTGCAGAAAATCTTTGAGATTGACCCAAGAATGTGTTTGATTTCATACTGTAAAATGTCTATTTCCTCTGTACTTGCAGAGTCGTAAACAAGATGGTGCACACAGCAGCGCTGCTCCTGAAACAGTGTCTGAATGGGAGATGTCATCACCAACTACAAAACAGGTATTTTACAAAGCCTCACTTATCAGAGCTTTATGTTTTACACACATACTTGATTTTATATAAAAAGTGATTTATGTTTACTTTGTATGTCTTGCTGTGCACAAACTAATATGTGCAAATGCCAGTAAAAATGCCCCCTCATCTCAATTTTTTTCTTCAAATTGACATTGAAGGATCACTCGTCACAGACAACGTCTAGATGGCGGTGCAGCATTGACAGAAATGTTTCGAAAATTAACATCTGGCCAGGAGAAGCTACTCGTGCAGTTAGCGTGCGTTCAAAAAGGACACAGACAAACCCCAAAATGTTTCATCCAGTTTCCAGAGATAAGACCCATAGAGTGTAACATGTACAGCAATGATATTTGTTGTAATTCAAAACCCGTGTTTTCGTAAGATTCTACTTTTTTTTACTGTGGTGTGAAATTTGTTTCTTTAGGCATACAATCACGCCGCCTAGTACAAAGTAAACACACTGAGTGTAATCTTGCGAAATGTGAACGTCTTCGCCTTCTGCCCCCTCGAAAAGCCGTTGTCACACCTCCAGTTGCAGCACCAGTCGTTTCATTGACGCCAAGTGATTGGGATGCCCAACAAGACTCGAGTGACAACAAGGATAACCAAAGTGACAGCGAGTACGTTCCTTCAGGATATGACAGCAGTGATTCAGACTGTTCCATGTAAGTACAGTTTTCTTGTTATCAATATTAGTAACATGCATAGAATAATCAGGTACGAGAGGCACCCCTTTTCTTTTGCCTAAATGTTCAAGAAATGAGATTTTGTTGTTTGTAATACTGGCTAGGGTGAGAACCCTAGCCAGTATTACACACATCAAAATCTCATTTTTTATTTTGTTTTTCTTCAGAATCTACTTAGCAGCTCTCCATTATAACGAAAATGCTGGGCGTGCGCAGGCAAAAGATGCTGACGGAAATCTGCGACATGTTGTGGTGTATCCCAGATCAAAACAAGACTCGGGAGGGTACACGGTTAGGAATGTACTGGTTGACAGCACACACAGTAAGTTAGTCTATTTGTACAACACTGCGTTCATGAATTGCCATTGCTCTAGCATACAGTAAATATTCCATTATTTATTCAGTTCTTTACCATCATCAGCATTGAAACATTTTCTTTCCTGATAATACAAGAAAATCTGCATAGTCCCAAGCACCTCTTGTTAACGGGGTTTGAATATATTTACATGTGGTTCACAATTTCTGTTGGATTTAACATGATTTGAATTTTCTCCTAGTGTTTGCAGAAAAAATTATGAACAAGGCGATAGTCTTGTGCCAACAGGGAGACAAGACGACAAGGAAGGAGTACATACAACTCATCTGTGATCCTGGTACACTGACGAGCACCATGAGCCAACCGCGACCGGACAAAACAGAGGCAGTTCATCAGTTTGTTTCGCGGTTTAATACAGGCACTAAAGCTGTAGGTAGACCGTTATCAACTGAATGCGACACTAGTGCAAAGATGGACTTGTCTTAGTAAACCCTATTTTAGTTGGTGTTTGCTTCACCACTAATGATATGTACAATAACTTAAAAATTCTAAGACAGTTGGTAAACGTAGTAACAAGACATTTTAATTTCTTTTCATCTTCAATTAATTTACAAAATGCAAGAGATGGAGGCAATATGTGACCGACTCTGGCAAAACCCGACTCGGCATTTCCCATTGCGTGATATGGGCCCACAACGTTAAAAATTCAAAATTTACAAGTTGGCCCCAGAGGCCATTTTTTAACGTTGTGGGCCCATATCACGCAATGGGAAATGCCGAGAAGCGTCGGGTTTTGCCAGAGTCGGTCACATATAGAAAAACTAAGTTTTTTTCTGTATTTAAACTAGAGCATCAGAGTCAGAGGTCTAAATCCCGATAAAGCCCTTACAATTTTTCTTTCACCCCAAGTTGGTTTTATTTCATAGGACAATTTGTTACATGTACATGTGACTTTATGTTGAAGTACAGTATTAAAATGGTACAGGAACTTATAATCAATGCCGGTTTTAAAGTTGTATAATTACTAACTATTAACTAATCAGACAGGCAACATAGCTCCAAAACAAAAATACCTGTTTCCTATTGCATCTAAATTATTATTTTTTTCTTCTTTTTGCAATACTACATTAATCAAGAGGTGGGTACCTAAAACCCTTGTACTGGCCATCTGGGTTGGGGTAGGCACTACGGATGGAATCCATCACACAAGACGGCAGTGGTACGCGGTTGAAACGACCAAGGTATCCCGCACACCATCTAACAACTTGCCTGTAGGCAACGTGGCGGAATTTTCTGCAAAAGAAACAAAGCGTGTGAATAAAATGACTTACATGTGTGGTGACCACCCCCGCGCGAACTTTGACCTGTCAACAGTTCAACATACTTTCGCGTGTCGTTGGTACCTGCGCATACTATGTGGTGTTTCACATAGACTTTTCGTTGGTTTACGAGCACGTGTGAAGAACGTTTCCTTTGTTCTAACGTCTCATCGTCACGCTCATGGTATTCTTAGAAGTGCCACGTTTTGCCAGTTTTTCATCATCGTCGTTCTTCATCAATCTCATGTTTTGTCAGGAGTTATTTAGTGTTTGTTGTCTTAGTCCGTCCGTCAGTACTTTGTGAACGTTTGTACATATACACTCGCGGAATTATCGCCTGTTCTACCTCGAGGTAGACGAGACAACGTCGGCCAGACGCCGTGCGGGAGAACAGTGTAGAAAACACGCATCGAAATCTATTGGGGTGAGTTGACACTTAAACGATAGTGCACACCCCAAAGTGGTGACCCAAAAACGTGCAATGGCTACCAAATCGGGGCAGCAAAACCCAGAGTCTGGAGCATCACCAGTCAGTGCAGTAGCCTTGAAACTCCCACCGTACTGGCCCAACGACCCGGTGATATGGTTCGCACAAGTTGAGGCGCAGTTCCTTACCCGGGGTATCAAATCGGAACTCACGAAATACTCGTACATAATTGCGTCTCTACAACCATCCGTCGCGCAGGAAGTACGAGACTTATTAGTCAACCCACCGGCTGCTAACCCATATCGCGTACTTAAAGAAGAGCTCATCAAACGCACTGGCGAATCTGAGCGAAAGCGTCTCCAAAAACTGTTGACAACTGAAGAGCTTGGGGATAATAAGCCCTCGCAGTTACTCCGAACCATGGAACAACTCCTCGGTGATAACACACTGGAGCCTGCAATCTTGAGGCAGTTGTTCACGCAACGACTGCCAACAAACGTCCAACTGATCTTGGCCTCGACAAGCGACGTCGACATCGCACAACTCGCTAAGCTCGCGGACAAAATCGTCGAAGTTTCGCCATTACCAGCTCAGGCCTGTGCCGCCGTTTCAGCACCGGCACTTGTTGCTGCAGTCAAGCCAGCTGTTGCATCGGATATGCAGTTGCTTCAAGCTCAAGTCGAGAAACTCACGGCTCAAATGGAGTTGTTGGTGCGCCAGAACAAGTTTCAACACGGTCGGTCGAGGAGCCGCAGTCGCGACCAAAGCCAACACAGACGCGATCGCAGTTCGTCCGCGTCGGGGGACAACCCTACTGATTCCTGCTGGTACCATTGGAAATACGGGGACAAAGCTCGCAACTGCAAAGAACCATGCAACTACACACGCAACCACAGTTTCAACACGGCTCCGTTAAACCAGCAGGCCAGCGGATAGGGGCGACTTCATCCACTGGCACACCAAATCAATGTCGTCTTTTCCATATTTTTGACAAAATCACAGGCTCCAAGTTCCTCGTGGACACCGGTGCTGAGGTCAGCATCCTCCCTCCAACCCCACGAGACAAGCAGGGCTCCAGGGGTGATTTTGTGCTCGAGGCAGTCAACAGAACACAGATTCACACATACGGTGAGCGTTCAATGACTATTGATTTGGGTCTTAGGCGTACATGTAGGTGGATTTTCACAATTGCCGATGTACCAATTGCAATATTGGGAGCAGATTTCCTACGACATTTTGGGTTATTGGTTGACATGAAAGACCGAAAACTCATAGACTCCAAGACAAGTCTTAGCATCCAAGGCATTGCAACAAGCACCCATGTTCTCAGCCCTGTTTTTGCTGGCCTTTCCCCGAACACTCGATACACAGCCATTTTGGGTCAGTTCCCTGCCATTACTCGACCTTGCTTCAAGGATGCAATTCCCAAACATGATGTCACTCATCACATCACTACAAAAGGCCCTCCTGTATCCGCAAGGCCACGGCGCCTCGCTCCGGAAAAATTGAAAGTCGCCAAGGCCGAGTTCGACCACATGCTACAATTGGGCATCATCCGTCCCTCCAAAAGCAGTTGGTCATCGCCACTGCATATGGTGCCGAAAGGAACACAGGGGGATTGGAGACCATGCGGGGATTACCGCGCTCTGAACAATGCATCCGTCCCCGACCGCTATCCCATCCCTCATGTACATGACATCACTTCGTCTTTGCATGGCCAGACTGTTTTCTCGAAGGTGGATTTAGTCCGAGCATACCATCAAATCCCCGTGGAGCCAAGTGACATTCCAAAAACAGCCATCACCACTCCATTTGGCATGTTCGAATTCTTGCGCATGCCTTTTGGATTGCGGAACGCAGCCCAGACGTTTCAGCGTTTCATTGACAAAGTGTTGCATGGGTTGGATTTCGTGTACGTCTACATCGACGATATACTCATCGCCAGCCATAGCGCAGAGGAGCACGAGTCGCATCTTCGGACGCTTTTTGAGCGACTTGATCAGTATGGTGTTGTGGTGAATCCCGCCAAGTGCGAATTCGGCGTGCCGTCACTACACTTCCTAGGCCACCAGATCGACCAAGAGGGTATTCGGCCACTGGACACAAAGGTCGACGCGATCAAACGATTTCCAGTTCCCAATTCAACCAAGAAATTGCGCGAATTTCTTGGGCTGGTCAATTTCTATCGCCGCTTCATACCCCACTGTGCCGCCTTGGCCCAACCTCTGACCGACCTACTCGCTGGAAAACCAAAGAAGACAATCGAACTGACCCACACGGCGATTGATGCCTTCGAAGCAGTCAAGTTGGCTTTGATCAATGCAACTCGTTTGTCCCATCCTCGATCCGATGTTGAGTTAAGCTTGATGGTCGATGCCTCTGATTTCGCCGTGGGTGGAGTCCTACAACAGATGGAACATGGAATCTGGCGTCCAATTGCTTTCTTCTCGCGAAAGCTGCAACCTGCGGAGACCAAGTACAGCACGTTCGGCCGGGAGCTGTTAGCTGCTTACCTTGCCTTCCGCCATGTCGTCGAGGGTCGCGCATTCTCCATCTTAACGGATCATAAACCGCTGACGCACGCACTCGCTGCAAGCTCAGATAGATACTCCCCCCGCGAGATCCGACACCTTGACTACGTGTCGCAGTACACAACTGACATCAGACATGTTCAGGGTAAACACAACGACGTCGCTGACGCATTGTCACGCATTAGCCTGAACACATTCTCTGCCAGGTCATCAGATCCAATCGATTTCCAGGTCATGGCCGAGCATCAGCGCAATGATGAAGACTTACTCCGTCACAAACAGCAGTCGGTTCTTCAGCTACAGGACATTCCGCTGGTCGCAAGCAAGGACACCCTAGCTTGTGACATGGCTACCGGAACCCCTCGACCCTTCGTCCCCAAGGTGATGCGCAGAGCAGTGTTCGACTCCTTGCATTCCCAGTCGCATCCCGGAATCAGAGCTACTCTCAAGCTGGTCAGTGCACGCTTTGTATGGCCCAACATGAACCACGATGTTCGTTCGTGGGCTAAAACCTGCATCCGTTGTCAGAAATCCAAGGTGCACAAACACACAATCACACCACTAGGAACCTTCATCACCCCTGATGCCCGTTTTGACCACGTGCATATTGACATTGTCGGCCCACTTCCACCATCCAACGGTCAGTCGTATCTACTCACATGCATTGATCGTTTCACAAGGTGGCCGGAAGCCATTCCGATCCCGGACATAACTGCTGAAACTGTCGCCAGAGCTTTTGTGAGCAATTGGGTGACGAGATATGGCACACCATCGACAATTACCACCGACCGCGGCCGACAGTTCGAATCCAACCTGTTCAACGCCTTGACAACATTACTTGGCAGTCGACGCATCCGCACTACTTCTTACCATCCGATCGCAAACGGCCTTGTGGAGCGTTTCCACAGGCAGTTGAAAGCTTCACTCAAAGCACAAGACGAGCCCAACAGGTGGACGGAAACGCTTCCTCTTGTTCTGCTGGGCATACGAACAGTCGTCAAACGGGACATTGGATGTTCAACAGCGGAACTAGTCTTTGGAACTACCTTGCGTCTCCCTGGACAGTTTGTTGCACCCGTCAATGACGCTGGATTAGACCCAGGAGATTATGTTCATCGCCTCAAACGCGTCCTGCGTCAAATAGCACCAACACCTACACGCCCGCACACCCGCACCACACAGATTCACAAGGACTTGTTGTCTTGCACACACGTTTTCGTCCGATGTGATCATGTGCGCAAACCACTCGAGCCTCCGTACAAGGGCCCATATCGTGTACTTGGGCGCGCAGACAAATACTATACGCTGGACATAAACGGCAAGAGCGACGCTGTGAGTTTGGATCGATTGAAGGTCGCGTATCTTGAGAGGGATCCCTCAACCGCGTTGCCACCATCAACATCGCCAAAACTGCCACCGCCAACTCCTCAAAACTCGCCGATTGCACCTACCCTGCCTGTTCCAGTAGATCAGGACAGTACCAAGAGCGAGCAGACAACGCGCACAGGCCGTCGCGTTCACTGGCCTGCGCACTTCTCACAGTTTGACTGTGGTTGAACACTGTACATATTGTATATACTTTGTTTCGTTCACTTCCTTCAGGAAGCTCTCTGGAGGGGGCTGATGTGGTGACCACCCCCGCGCGAACTTTGACCTGTCAACAGTTCAACATACTTTCGCGTGTCGTTGGTACCTGCGCATACTATGTGGTGTTTCACATAGACTTTTCGTTGGTTTACGAGCACGTGTGAAGAACGTTTCCTTTGTTCTAACGTCTCATCGTCACGCTCATGGTATTCTTAGAAGTGCCACGTTTTGCCAGTTTTTCATCATCGTCGTTCTTCATCAATCTCATGTTTTGTCAGGAGTTATTTAGTGTTTGTTGTCTTAGTCCGTCCGTCAGTACTTTGTGAACGTTTGTACATATACACTCGCGGAATTATCGCCTGTTCTACCTCGAGGTAGACGAGACAACGTCGGCCAGACGCCGTGCGGGAGAACAGTGTAGAAAACACGCATCGAAATCTATTGGGGTGAGTTGACACTTAAACGATAGTGCACACCCCAAACATGTACCGGGTACCATACACTAAAACCGAGCACTACATGTAGGTGAAAATGTCGCGCGTTGCCAGGGTTAATGGGTCGACACGTGTCAACTCATGCAATGATAAAAGGAACCGGGGCCCAATTTCATGGAACCTATTAGCATAACAATTTGTTTAGCACAGAATTTCTTTGTAAAATGGGTTACCAGCCAAAATTGTATTTTTAGAAACCGGAGCAAAATATCAGTAAATACACATCACATACGATTTTGGCTGGCAACCCAGTTTTGTAAAATAAAGCAAAGAAATTTTTTTTGCTAACGGGTTCCATGAAATTAGGCCCAGGCGGTCTCAATAAGAGAGAAAAAAAAATGTCATTGGGACCTGTTCATCACACGTCATGTTTGTACGAAAAATGCTACTGCGTATTACATGTAAACCAATTCAAGTACGCACGTTGCTCAAAATTTGCCTATGCTTATTACAAAAATAAATTTCACTAAAAATCATGATATGAGGCATGTACAGAAAATTTACAGACAGTGACAAATTGAAAACATTGACAAAGTATAATGGCTGGCTTCGCAGATGACCTGGACGCAAAACAAAAAAAATTGCTGTGATAAGTGTTTAACTTTATGCAATTATTCTGTAAAACTGCATTTTAGGGGAGCTTTATGAAACTGGGTTGTTTGGTGGCCATTTTGAAGCCTCATACAAAATGTGAGGACCGAGCTACAAACTTGACGTATACAAACACTTACTGATCGACTGTCCCTTGGACGGCTCGCCTCCCATATTGCGTCTGATACTGCTTATGTGCCGTCTGTAGGGTTGCAGGGTTCAGACAGCAAGCTTCAAACCAAGGGTGCTGGGTCAGACACTGGTCCGGATCTTCAAGGTCCAGTTCGGCCATTTTATCAGATGTTATCTTCGCCTCCTTGCAACAAATGCTGTTGAGTACACTTTCCTGTATGGTGCATTGTCCACATGAACACCTGAGTGTTCACAAAAAGAAAAAAAATATAGGTTACATGTAAATGTAAAAAGTTGATGGGAAAATTCGGAAAGATTACACTGAGAGACCCCCATGCACTAAATCTCGACAACTCTCAATGCTAATAATTTATCTAACAACGAAAATGTTTACGTAATAAAATCATGTGGCTGGGTGTCAATGCAAGTAATAAAGCCCAACAGAAGGCTCATGCATTTCGAGAAAATACATTTCCATACTTTCAAGCAAGAAAAACAAAAGCTGGGCGAGTTGGCAAGGGGGCGAGTTGGCAAGGGGGCGAGTTGGCAAGGGGGCGAGTTGTCCCGAGAGAAATATCAAAATATGTAGGCTACTGATCATGAATTATGAATAACTATTAGTGTTAAGTTGCAAAGAAAAGAATTGGGTTCCATATCCAGTCTCTAGATTTGTTGAAACAGTGATAGTTCGATAATAAAAGTATGAAAACGGGTGGGAAAATTTAGTAGGCCTACATAACCTGATGTGTGCTCCAATCGGTCGATCGTGTTCGTACCGTCTAGGCCGTTCGTGAATTTTATTACCGGAAAATCAGGGAACAGAAAGGGCCCATTAATGCTAAAATGTGTACGTAAGGTGAGGTCTTTATCATGCACATCTTACCAATCTGTATTTAAAAGGCGATTACGGTCGTCTTCATTGCCGTCTTCTTGGGCGAGTTCGTTCTGTTCGTCAGGGTCCGCGATGGGCTCGAAGCGGTATGGCTGCACGCCGCGGAATTCATCGTGATCACCGGTCGCGTTGGCATCGGAATCGTCCCCCGACGGCAAATCTTCCGAACTGCTAGTAGGCCTACTATCTGAACTGGAACTGGATTCTCGATCCGAGTACAGTTCCTCCTCGTCCATGCTATGCTTTTCCCACGAATCATCGCTTTCTGCCATTATTAATTGTCGATGGGAAGTAAAAAATGAAACGGCAAATTCTCTCTGTTCAGCTTTATCGGCAGGCCAACGCAAGAAAGATTATGCCACGCACGCACGCTAGCCACCGCTTCTCAGGTTTGACGTCACGAATTTAAATATTCATGAGATGTAAATGAGCTGTGACGTCAAGCTCCTTTTCACAAAACCGGGCCTGACTCGCGAAAAAAAGGGTCAGTAAAGATGCCTCAAAAACAGCCAAAACTCGCGCAAAAGTTGGGGAAACAAACATGAGGTTATTTATCATAAATTGATCTTCAACAAAAAAGTAAAACTATTAAAATACGGCATCCGTTGGTGTAGATCTTTAATCAAATGATGGGAAGGAAAAAGACAAAACAGCAGAATGGGTGCTCAGATCCTGTTAGTTTTGCAAATGAACTGAACACCTTTTATGCTCGTTTCGATGGGCAGGACCCCAACGCACTAATTAAGTGTAACGAGCTATGTAATGAACTCCCTCTGCCGAATGTAGACTTAAATGAGGAGGAGGTGGTCAGAATTTTTTCACGTGTGAATCCTTGTAAAAGTGCAGGACCTGATTGTTTGGGTGGCAAAGTTTTGAAGGAATGTGCGACTCAGTTGGGTGGGGTGTTTAAGCGATTGTTTGAACTTTTACTGAAGTTTTCCGTTGTTCCACGTGCTTGGCGTACATATATTATTATACCAGTTCCTAAAAAGCTTAATGCATCACAGATGAATGATTTTAGACCGATTGCTTTGACTTCGGCTTGATGACAGCTGTCTTCAACTTAACATTACTAAAACTAAAGAAATGTGTTTTAAGAGTGTACGCGCCCCATATCCAGTCAGTGCCTCGTCAAAGCCACTTGAAATAAATGGGAAGGTTGTGAATTTAGTGACATCTTTTAAATATCTGGGGACCATTTTGGATCAAGTTTTAATGATAATGTGGAATGTGTTTATAAGAAGGGTCTGCAGAGGTTATACTTACTTAGAACTTTGAGGAGTTTTAATGTGAGTGTGGGAATTTTAATGACGGTGTATAAGTCTTTGGTAGAAAGTGTTCTGTCTTTTAATCTGGTTTCATGGTATGGTGGTCTGACAGTGAAAAATAAAACTAAGCTGTCAAAAGTGTTGGGATAAAACAGATAAGACTTTCTGAGTTGTATATTCGGGCCTTGAGAAGGAAGGGAGTTCAAATCATGGGTGACCTCTCCCACCCTCTTAATAGTTCCTTTGAATTGCTCCCGTCTGGGCGATGACTAAGGGTACCACTTGCCCGTAAGAATGCTTATAAGAAATCATTTGTACCATCAGCAATAACCGAGCTTAATTTGTAATTTGTGATTTTAATGTGTGTAGGCCCCTAACATTTGTAAATAACTGTGTTTATTTTGTGTCATGTGAGCTAAAGACAAATTTCCATTTTATGCCTGTCATTTGGTGGATAATAAATTTGTTCTATTCTATTATACCTCCAGTCCGAGCAGTCCGAGGTGACACGTGCCGAGATTGGCGAGTACCAGTACTAAGGTCACCTCGAAGCTGACACTATGATGGTCCACTAGCTATTTGCGGAACACAATTCTCATCCGCTGTGATGACTCCGATGTGATCTTCTCACTTGCAAAGCACGCTTGTCGCATCAATGGAGACATTCTCATTGATCTTGGTTGCAGTGGCAAAAACAACCGTCGCTGCATCAACATGACCATTCTTGCCACGGAACGTTGGGTCCATGACGATTGAATCGGTTGTTGGAGTTGTTTTTATACTTTACAAACCTTAGCATGCTTGATGGTGTTGGTCAATTCATTGACATGTGTGTGCAGTTCTATCAGCGTTCCATGCATTCACTGGCTCAAACTACATGTATACAGCAGCCTTCAACCGCGCACAGGAATTTGGGTTCGTCCCTTTGACGCGATGCTCAAAGATAGGGAGGTTCTGAAGACATTTGGAGAGCGTGGCAAGAGGGAACCGGATACAGTCCCTGCCTAGCTATCAAGGACATCCTCATGTCGTTCACGTGTGACATGTACGGCCGCAAGAAGGATATATCCTGACAAAGGACAAAACCAACTTTCTCGCCATAAAGGCCAAGATGCCAAAGAAAATAAGAGGGCAGACTGGAAGATGATGAAGAGTTCGACCCTGCCACCCTTTCGAAAAAGTGATCCCACAAAACATCGAACGAACCAACATGGTCGCTCACATCTACATGTATGCCAGCGCGAACCTGGCCTCTATCAAGGAGTGGGACCCATGTACGCATGGTTGAGGGAAAGTACCTCCCGCTGTGGTTTGAAGGGGAGTAGGAACCAGATAATCTGTACTATATGAGGCTGAAAAGGACATGGAGGAGACTGAGGATGAAGCTGACACTGTAGTTGATGAGCAAGATGGAAGTCAAGAGGAGGCGAGCGGAGATAAACTAGGTGACGGGGAACAGATCGGGGAGGAGGGCAGATGAAAATGAGGACGGAGCTTGCGCAACCGTACCGAACTATACTAAAACATACCATCTATGTTTATTGCTGTTCTGCTCTCCATTAGCATACATATCAGTGAAAGGTATTCCTGAAATGGCTGCAACACTCGGTAATTACACAGCAGGGTTTGTATTGAATGAGATCATGGCGCATCACACACCGCATCTGATAAACATAATTGGGGCCTATACTGACCACGATTAGAATTAGAAGTTGTCCACTCCATTCAGGGTGCATTAGCGGATGGGGAATCAGGTTGGCGTAGCGGTTCTTTCCTCGTCTTCCACCAATGTGGCCCTGGTTCGAATCCTGTCCAGGTTCGAATCCCGTCCGGGTCAGTATGTGGATTGGGTTCTCAGTCCCTACCTGATTCCGTTTTCCCCGTACACGTTGGTGTGTGGGGCTTTCCTCCCATCTCTAAAACTGAGAATTTCTTCCTTATCTGTGAGATATTGGTCAGTGAAAACAACATGATTATATTGGGACACCTAGCCATATTTTATATTTCACCAGATAAGTAATTCTCCAATCTTTAAATAAAAGAACTTACTGTACCAACAATATGGACACTGCTTTTTTTTGTACATACCCAACCTCATGGAATGACCCGTATATATGTATTGAAGATTCCGAAGCAATATCAGATAAATCTGATGATTTCAGGCAAAATTTACCCCATGGTAGCTAACATTGGAACCAAAACACACCAGTTTGTCTCATTGCAAAGCCTATACCAAACAATGATGCACAGATCTCAAGTTTAGGAGTCTACGGCAACTGGTTGTCGAGTTATCTTCAATTTTTGTACGCATATCCAGATATTGGGCATTTGTGGCGTTAGGGGTAGGGTTAGCCTAAATCGACGTAGCACCCACATTTTGTGCACTATTGAGCTCAGTGACCACTCAAATAAAAGCTCATGGCCTTGGGCAGATTTCTATATTCATCCAATACAGGTCAGTGGTAAAACAATATGTTTTCAGAAGTTGTAAGCGTCTCAGATTCGGACTAAGT
The DNA here is from genome assembly GCA_037783545.1 of Henricia sp. BOLD:AAB3569. NCBI lineage: Eukaryota > Metazoa > Echinodermata > Asteroidea > Spinulosida > Echinasteridae > Henricia > Henricia sp. BOLD:AAB3569. The sequence goes on along the minus strand of JBBELK010000071.1, from coordinate 1,175,758 downwards.
TACAAAATTTCAAACTCGTCTTGGAGAAACTTGATCTCGAAACCCACTAATCCTTGAAGGGTGGGGTTAAATTGATTTTTCTAATGTTTTGTAATCATATTCTGATGATAAATGTGAAAGGACCCCACTGTGGGACCATTTTTGAGGTCACATTGCCCCAGATACGTGATTTTAAGTAATTGTTAGTACAAATTGCTTAAAACAGCTATTATTTTGACCTGTAGGCCAAATGCCCCCCCATGGGCGACTTAAGAATACCCTTTTCATATGCCCCAAGGTGTACTACAACAGAAAATAAACATTAGAGCTGTGCACTTTTTTCGCCATTAAACGGCCCCACCCCGGGGACTATGATTCGCGGTTCTCGCTTCAAACACACTCCCTCTCGGCCATTCCCATTGGCGTTGACGTCAGGTGAACGCGTTACGAAACTCAAGAGGTTGCTGTGTAGCTTCTTCGCCTCTGACTCCTCTGGGGCGGGGGTAAACGGGTTCCCGCCCGCGATATTTTTTTCCGTACCACATATTCGCTATGGGGCTTCATCCAAGAGTCGTTTGGTAGTCTGGTGGTTAAGACGTAGTGCTATCAATCGAGAGATTGCAGGTTCGAATCTCCTATTGAATCTCGTCTTATTTTTTTTTTACTATTAATTGAGGAAAGAGTGTGGTATGGTGTGGGGTTATGTTGAGGTAGTTATCGACAAAAGACATCAGTATGCAACATATGCATAGGAGTTAAACCAATCAGAAGCAATGTTCGCTAAACAGCGGTACGGAAAAAAATATCGCTTCCCGCCCACAGTTCCTTTGAAGGCAGCCGGGTGTAGACGCCTGGTAACCACCACGGATGGGCAACCAGTCTACCAATACAGTATCGCCCTCCTGAGTCCAAGACTTCAAACTCTTCCTCTCACTAGAGGGCGCTCCACCTCAAAGTCAATGCGAACACGCTTCGGTGGTTCGCCTTCTTGACCTCTACCCAAACTAGCCTCTCTTAAGGCTGCTTCCAATCTGGCGTTCTTCTCCCATTGCATCAACTGTAGCTCCATCCTGGTCTTGTGCATATCCTCGCCAACTGAGGGCGGGCTACCACCAAGATGTGACGCACTCATTACCGCCTGTCAGCACTATTTTGCTGACGTAACACTCGACTGGCTCGTTGGCCACTTAGGTGTTACCGAAGGAAACTGACTGATACACACCCCCACTCCGCAATGGCCAGGCACACGAGTACCTGCAACAATGGCGGAGGCTCACGTGATTGTCACGTGGATCCCACTTCTGACACCAATTTTCTGTGACGTACGACCCCTCTCAACGAGGGATGTATCGCCCCAGCGGACGGCACGACGATTCCCGCTCTGAGCGAGGGTTGAAATCCCGACTGGTGAATTATGTGCCCTCTTTGTTTCCTCCTTCACATCCCTCTTAAGTTGGAGCTGTCTGGAACAACAACCTGTAAAATACACATAAATAACTTAAAACTTAAAACGTAGAGAATGTAGGCTTATGGTTGAGGGTGGAGGAACGTCAGCTGGTGATCAGATCCATTGTTTTTTACCTGGCATGATAATCACGTTAAGTGCATGCATATATAGCAACCGATGAAAAAGAATGACGTGATGAGTCTACGCCGTAAACTATTAAGCGAATGACGCTGGGAACAAGACACAGTACACTACTGAGTTCGCGGACATCCGCCCTCATCCAGTATGGGACGGTGCATGGGTATCCGAGCACGCACGGATCTGTAATTTGAAAAGATATCCGTGCATGCACAGATATATTTTCAAATTATCGTCGTGTCCAATATGTATGGCATTTATACCTACAGTTGACAATGGACTAAGTTAATTCATAGGGAAGCAGGAAGTTGACTGGGACCCCAACTGGGATCGGGGTATAGACCATATCGAATAGTCGCCATTTCGTGGGGCACCTTTTGTTACTTAAACCGTTCAACAATGGAAGCACAATATATGCAACCATGCATGTCCTCAATGAACACATAGACTGCCCCACGAAATGGCGGCTATTGATCACGTTTAAATGACGTCACTTCCTACAAATTGTCACGTGCATCATGATTTTGAGCGTAATTTTTTGTGACGCGCATCAGTTGCGCCGTATTTCGAACAAATTTCGAGCAACACGCACGCGTGTTTGGAACATTTTCCAGGGTGTGCGTGCGCGTACTTGATGGCGTTTAATACGCAGTAGCAATTTTCTTACGAAGATGGCGTCTGTGAGAGTGGTCAATTTGATACGGTCTATACCAACATCAAATTATAGTAGGGCCTACTGGCTATAACTATAATCCCTAGTTGGCTGTGCGTGGACTTTAAACAATTAGAACAAAGAAAAATCAAACTCACCAATGGGTGTTGACTGCGTTTGCTAAGACAATGGCGGGGTTGTATATATCCCAGGTTTCGGAAGAAGAGAGGTGAAGTCGGATAAGAAGAAAAACTCCAGTCATCAGACCTTTGTGACTTAAATTCGAATGTTTACGTAAAGGACAAAACACATTTCATATGTTGTGGACATTGTGGGCATGTGTACACATACACTTTAGGCAGGCTTAATAATTAGTACCTAGGCAGTACATAATCGTTTAATCTTTAATAACTTTACATAATCCAAAAACACGCTAACTGAAAGTAGCATGTCAAGCGTCTTCACTTTAACACTAATGATACTTTGATAGAGTGTAGGCCTAGGCCTACCGGTAATATTAATAATGCTCACCCAACACTAGTTGTCGAGCCACTTGCTTCCTCCAAGACCCTTGTGGTCGATGTTCTCAAGTCATGCAAGTCGACAGTTTGGCTTTCTATAAAATAAATCATTACACACACATTTTAATATACAAATCATATACTTTTTTGTAGTATTATCACTCAGCCTTAGGCCTAGCCCTAGGCCACAATTCCTTCATGATTTATGCCATTTGGTGTCTGTTCCGGGCAATTAATGTTCAGAGGAATTAGCTCTAGCCTAAAACTTAACTTACAGTGTAAACTATGCCCGTAAAAATGCCCTTCGCTATGCACAGAGATACAATCGTTAATACGCCTACGTGTTGTGTAGGCCTGCGCATACACGTACATGTACATGTATTATCTTATCATGCACATGACACGGTGACAATGCATGCAATGCCAATGACGTGTAATGTCATGAATGTAGGCTAGCTAGGCAGGGCCTAGGCCTACATTGTACAATGACACAGAATCACATCGAATTTGTTGCCCATCGCCTAGCCTTGTCCAAGGCTATGAAATTGTGTGAATCCGTGAAGAATTTGCATGTATGCTATGCAGCGAAAGTGCGCCACCACGCGGTGAATTGTAGCCAACTGCCAAATAGTCTGGTTACCGTAATATCTTGGTCTGAATCCTGACTTCACGGACGAGGCTGGATCATAGCCTTGTTGTTTATGTACTCGATTTATTATGTGTTTCTTTATAACTGCGTCGGAAATCCGACGCAATTACTTATGCGAAACCCGAGTGCTTATAAATATTCATATATTACATAACATCCAATCAGAGCTCACTACTCGGGTCAAATGATGCGTACGTGCCGGTTTGCAAGCATAAACGTTTGTACGTCATACGTCGTGCATCAGGCCTGTCTGATGCAATTATGGTGACATCACACGTAGTGTTACAACTGAGGAAATCAACGGTAGTTTGAATTATGCAGCCTACAAATGCCAAATTGATGACTTTCACGAAGACCAGAAGATAGCCCTCACATTATTTCTGTAAAAGTATGACGTGTTTGTGAACTCACCAACTGGGTATAGGCTACGCATACAGAAAATCTGCTATTTTTCAAACGGCACCGTATTGTTCTGTTGAATCCGGGGCGTGTATGTGGATTGTTTGCTTTATCACGTGCCGCGATTTGTTTTCTTTTTGCACATTCCATGTTCATGTTGGTGTGTTAAGGGCACACTTCCGCAGATTTTCCGCAGACTAGTTGTCACGCAAGTGCACGTTTGTACTATGTACTGCGCATGCCGCGCGCTCGGCGACCTGACCGAGTCTGCAACGAGTGGCTAAGCGGATGTGTACATCTTCGGTAGATGTTGCCTGGATTCTTTTTTATATTATCCACATTTGTTGACCTATTAACAAGGTAAATTTTTCAAACAAAACTGGTTATTGTGATGCCTATTTAAAATGTTTTTGACATTGCATTTTGCACTATGCCGATGGTACGGTGGTGTTTAAAACGATCCTATGAAAAGTTGAAGTTTGCGTGCGTGGTCTCCCCCTCCCCCAAGGAAGCCACGCCCCTTCCGGAATGTTAGTTTTCCTCCAATTTCCCCCTGAAATTTGCGCACGCCAATTTAACCCCGTGTATGGGCATGCGCTCACGTGACACTTAATGGCTTGACCATGTATGTACATGTGTGTGCGCTAGATGAGATATGCAGTTGCAGTTGGCTATTTGAGAATTGAAGCCACGCATTTCTAGAACATGTACATTTTGCTCTTAAGGTCAAGCTGATGGTTTTGGGTATTGATTTTCCTACCCTATGGATTATTGATCGGTCCAGCCGATCTTCGGTTTTCTAACTTATGTTATTAAACAGTTAATGTTTGTCAAAAATATGCGCACGCCAATTAAAACATGTGAATGGGCATGCGCTCACGTGACAACTAAATGGTTTGACCATCGGTGTGGCAGTTGGCTATACAGGAATTGAAGCCGCGCGCCGGCCGCCTTCGTGCCCCGCGGGCAATGCTTGGCTTAGACGGGTGCAGGTCAAGTCGACCGTTTGCCAACTCGACTCCTACCAACTCGACCGTCGTACCAACTCGACCGTCGTACCAACTCGACCGTTGTACCAACTCGACCGTCGCGCGCTCGACCGAAGGAGTCAACTCGACCGTTGTACCAACTCGACTCCTACCAACTCGACCGTTGTACGTTTAACTGCGGAAGTCAACTCGTCCGTTGTGTCCCACTAAACTAGTACATCATGTAGTAGATAGCCGTTTTTATAAATGTTACTTCTTAATTTATTTTAACATCATTAAATTATTACCACAGTTTAATTCATTTTCTCGTTCTATTTCAAAGTCAAACATGTGCCGGTTATGAGGGAAATAGGTCAAACGTGCCAATTTTTGTTATGTTCATAACAAACGGTCGACTTGGCCAACGGTCAAGTTGGTCAACGGTCGAGTTGACTCGACCGTGAAGTCGAGTTGGTCAACGGTCGAGTTGGTACGACGGTCGAGTTGGTACGACGGTCGAGTTGGTACGACGGTCGAGTTGGTAGGAGTCGAGTTGGCAAACGGTCGACTTGACTGTAAACCAAGAACGCCTACCGTACTTTCCGTCCCATGTCCCGTGAAAGTAACGACGTCAAACATTGAAACCACTATCCGCCATGCACTGCACCCCACCTAACACAACACATTGCCTAGACTGGTCACACTGTCCTCACCAGTCAACGTCGTGGGCTACATGTGTTAAGTGGCATGCAAATGACCGCATGGACAGGGAGCAATCTGTGATTTCTTACAGGTTTGCATCCTATTCAGTTCGGAGACCTCCAACGGGGGTAGTTGAGAGGAGGTGGCGGATTTATTTCGCTTAATTCTATGCCTTTATATTCTATGCATTATTCTGTGTTTTTCTATGTATTCTGGTTTATGCTTCCAGTAGGTTCTTATATAGCTCGCTTTCTTTAACAGCGTGGGTTAAAGAAGACGTGCCATCGTATTCAAGCGTTCTCCGCAGGTTTGTATACCACGTACATGTACATCAAAAACTATGGATGCTAGGATAGGGCGACAATTTGTGTGTAAAAAAGGTATATTAGGGCGACATGCTCAATAGGGCTACATTTTGGTGTCGCCCTAAATCGAGAACCATTTTTATTAGGTCTAGAACCAATTCTCTTAGGTCTGGAAGCATTTTTGGAAGCTTTGGGTAAAAAAATAAGGTGTCATTTTGAGTGGTTCTTTTGCGAAGGAGGAGTGGGCGAAAATCCCAGTGGAAACATGCCAAAGCCTTGTAAGCCGATACAGGAACCGTTTGGAGGCTGTGATAAAAAACAAAGGCTTTTCTATTGATTATTAAGAGTGACTTGATTAAGGGTATAAATATTTATGGACATGACCTTTTTTGGAAATATGTCAATAAAATACCCCCAAAATAATATATTACAGAAAATGTCACTTGTTGTTATTCTTTCAGTTGTTTGTCGCATATTTATTATAAGTAAGCCAGACAAATTTATTAACATGATTCAAAATTTACAAGGGTATGAATACAACTGTATTGAGCACAACTGTATATGTACATGTACGTGTGATTAAATTGTCCTGTGATTAAATTTACTTGTACAGGTATATCAAATCTGGATTAAGGTACTATGCATGTATACCGTGGAATTTAACTGTATTGCCTACATTGCCCTTTCAAATATTAAGTGACTTAGATGTACTTTTGTGTACTTGACATTACATTAAATGAAATGAAATTGACAAATGGGTCTTTTCACGGTAATGGTGTATATTTATAAGATAAATCAATAATTAATTTAAAATGTATTCAGTTTATCTCAAACTTAACGAAATGTCTTTGTACTGTTCTCAAGAGATAACTTTTGCCCAAAAAGTTAAGAAAACGTGGACAGACCAATTTGTGACATTTCTTTCTGTCTTTGTTACATAGGTAATGTATGTTGTAGGACTATTTATCTTGCTCCTTGAGGTAAAAGTTATTTCCTCGGTTTAGCTTGATAACTGTGAGCTAAAATTAGGACATTTGAAGTCAACTTGGACCTGAGATCTTACATGTCACAGAAATGTACCCTATTACTGTGAAAAGACCCAAATATGGAAGTAGCACATCCTTAACGTGAATGCCAGGTAATTTGAAAATTGGAGACACGTTCCCATTAATCTTCTCTTGAGAGAATTTTAAATTCGTAATGTAATTTAGTGTCTGTTTATGTCAACATTTCTTCTGAGAACACCCCTATGCACAGTCTGTAACAAACAAATTCAATGTTAAAACTGCTAAACTGACTTTTAGCCATAGAAAAAGTATAATCTATGAATATGCACCAAACAATTTGAAAAAAAATACGCTTCATGTAAGTCGCCATGTTTTCAGTTTTAAACATGGCGTAGGACGTAGCTAGCCATGTTACTTGGCTGAAAAAAATTACCATCAAAATTAATTGCACTCATGGACAATATGTAGGTTGGATTTTTGTGTTATTTTCTATAATTGTTATAATTCCAAATAAATGTTGTCTCTCCCTTTTACATGTTTACGTCATAAAAGAAAATGGTTACATGCTATACCGTATTGAACTGCTGTAGTGTTAGGCAAGCAACATGGCAGCCTGAACACAGTTTGTGATTTTGTTTGCCATAGCACCAACTCCAGCGTATCTTAGACAGTTCCATAACTCATAACTGCATGGTGGAGAGTTGAAGAAACAATCAGCCAAATGTAATTTTCTGTGGTGTTGTACTGTGGTGTTGTTCTTTTTGGGCTTCCAAGTCTAGAAAATAAAATGAAAACATTAACTTAATTATAATATAAGCTATAGTCGAGTATCTATGGGGGACCCCCGTGCACCCCCGTGGGGTCCCTTCTTTTTATCATGCTTTAAATTTGAGCTCACAACCAAAAGTGGCCAAATGTGCTACATATCAGCAAAAATATGTTAAATATTGTTGTGATCATGGAAATAATACTGAGGATGTTTAATATTTGTTTGTAGACCCGAACAACCAATTTGGTAGTCATACAGCCTCGTTTAGTTTGAAACATGGTAAGAATACCAAAACAATTCATCATTTAATTTATGCTGTTAAAAAATTGTTGGGCGATTATATATCATTTTTCTTACATTTGGCTATACACTTGACAGCCATATTGATCGCTGTCTTGAATTTGAAGTATGGTAGCAAAGTAGCACACCAGATACAAAATTTGTGAGTTAAAAATATATTACTAATAATTTTATACGTTTTTATCATTATTTTGCAATATGTGACCCTTTTCAATTTTGTTGGTGACTGGACACCATCTTGGACCATTTCTTAATTAACATGTTTTATTACCTCAAAAGGCACCCTAAAGCTTGGTGTGCGTTAGTTCTTGAAAGTGCGTCAGTTTTTATTTTATTTTTTTATTATGTGTATTTTTGTTTATATTTGGCCACTTTTGACAGCTACAGTGATTGCCATCTTCAATTTTAAGCATGATAAAAAAAAGAAAATTATATTGTGGGAAAAAAAAATGCATTTAGCATATTTTTTGGCTAATTTATTTCCATGTTACTTTGAGAATTTTTGGCAGGCACTTTGGCCGCCATCTTGGATATCTCAAGAACATTTTGCGTAATTGGTAACAATTCATTTAGGATCATAAGCGGGACCTTAAAAAGGTGTGGGTTGGTTGTGGGGGTGCATTTAATGTACGTGTTTACCATAATTTGGAGCACGGTAGAAAACCCAAAAAATAAAATTTGCGAGGGTAAGAAACATTAAAAAAGGTTCGAGACAATTTATAAATGATTTGGGGATTGCTTATGTGTTTATCACATTGTTTTGGTCTATTTTACAGGTATATCATTTTTCTCATATTGGCCATTTTGATTTGGAAGCATGATAGAAAAAAAGGGGCCCCAGAAATAAATTTGAGGGTCAGAAACATATAACTTATGTTAAATATGTGTTTATCGTTATTTGTGTCCATTATACATGTATATCATTTTTATCATATTTGGCCACTTTTGGCAGCCATATTGGCTGCCGTATTGGCCGCAATTTTGAATCTAAAGCATGATAAAAAAAGAGGATCCCAGAAATAAATTTGCGAGAGTCAAAAACATATAACTAGCAAAACATATTGGCCGCTATTATGAATATCCCGAGTGCATCGGGTTTTATTCACTGTTAACATCAAAAATGTGTTTTAGGACCATAAAATGCACCTTACAAAATCGGTTTGGTTTAGTACTCAGGGGGTGCACGGGGATCCCCTATAGATACTCGACTACTAGCTTCCAACATTCATGAGTGATGACATGCAGGCAGGCAGAAAATTTAGCAGTCAGAAAATTTCATTTTTGTCTTGAAAACATTGGATTTTTGTGTCATGCTCCATAGACTTAGTGCATGGCGTCTCAACTGGCTAGCCTGTATAGTATTTTTTTCGTTGGATGCACTATAAATCGAAAAAACACACTGACAGTGCATACATGATACAGGCCGCTTGCCTGCAAGCCGCGGTGTGCGTATGCGGAATGTACTCACCGATCGTCTCGAAATCACGAACAAATCCCTGCAAATAACCCCGTCTGAAGTTCTCCAAAAAGTTTTTTTTGCTAGCGAACGTACTCGTCCAACTGTCCACATGATATTTTGCTGATCTACCGGGTATAATTCTGCCGAATTCTTGCTGAAAAGGCTGCTGACAATTACCTTTGTGCACTGTTTGAACGTGTTGTCACGGAGTTGTTTACCGTTGCTACAGGGTTCGCCTCGCTCTGGATTAAAGATGGCTGACTCGTGAATAAGGCCAATGGTGATAGGACTATAGGAACGGGTCTATCAGATCGGTAAGTCGTGATTACGCCCTCTCGCGGCAGTCGGGTATCCAACAAAATATTGACCGTCTAGAGCCCAGACTACTATAGACCGTGTAAGTTGACCTCGAGAGCAAGCGGGGACTCCGTGAGACTAGTAGACTTCCGGGGACCTCATATATAAGTTTGAACACAGGCAGCGACCTTTTTTGTTTCGGTACCATTTTGACACCACCTCAAAATTAGCAGTTTCACTTACCGATTCGGGGTCCACTGTAAAAAATCTTACAATCCCATTTATCACCTGTGCGAAAGGTTAATTGAGCAAAAAGTTCATTTTTAAAAAATCTGACCATTATTTCTGTCTCTGAGATAAACTGAGATACACGCCATAGAAAAACCACACAGCCATGACAGCGCGTTGATGGTAGTCCGCAAGTGCATTGTAGCCGTTTTCAAATTAAAGTTCTTGATTCGGCTTTAGACGGTCTTTGCGATTTCCGTCTTGTACGATTTCCGTCCATGTATACTTTATTTATTTTGGATCTTTGGTGGTTTTGTCTACTCTCAGCAGAAGTGAACGTTCAAGTTGACGTTCAAACCAGATATTTGATTTAGCAACGCCAGTTAGCATGCCATTCGTAAAGGTACTTAATTGCAAACCGGAAACAAAAGGTCAAACATTTTTATTTGTTTGTGACGAACTCTGACATAATTTTCTTTATTTTATTTATTGAATTGATAGATTTTAAGGTGCATTTTCCATTTTTTGGCGTCTGGGCGATTACAAACGCGGTACGGTATAACCTGATAATTTAAAGAAGATCGTCACAACGTTAAAACCCCATTGTCATTCCCTGACTGGTTCCCGGAAGTGTGACTCGCCGCGAGGCTTACACGGTATTTTACTGTCTAACACACCCGAAAGCGTGTTGTATGATGTCGTTGATTGGTCGATAAGAACCAAATGAAACAAAATCGACAAAAAATTGACCAAAATACGAACTTATAAGAACGGAATATACATTTGCATTAAACACAAACACGGATATATAGGCGTTGATTTGATGCAGTATAAAGAGTACATGGGGATTATGTGAATGGCTGAATTTTGTGAATACGCCATCCACTGAGGTGAGACTTTTTATCACGTCTTTCGGCTTCGGGCTCGCGAAAAGATGGAACTGGTCAACTGTCATTGGTCACAACCTTTATACTCAAAATTACAAAATACCCCACTTACAGACGGAATGCGACTAACTATCACATCGTTAGAAACATCAAAACAGCGCGACACGTGAGAGTCATGCTGATATATATATGTGTACATCGCAGCCATGGAATTAAAAAAAAATTGACCGGATTCTCCAGCCAATCGGGTGATCGGATTTCTAGTCAACCCAAGGGCGTTACTGTTGTTGTTTATTTTATGGCATCTTCGGCAACTAAGGTCCTTTATGCATGCCATCAACTATACGGTTTTCACTTGAGATGACGAAGAAGGAGTCGCAGTTTTAGAAGTGGGAGGAAAACCTCCAGAGAAATGCCCCAGGGGAAAACCCACGCGGTCAAGTAGGGACTGCAAACCCAATCCACATACACGCCCCGGATTCGAACCCGGGACGCCAGAGGTGAAAGGCGAGGAAAGAACCGCTACGCCAACCCGACCACCCGGGCGTTACTGTTCATTATGTACTGGTTTTTATAGGTTAAGAACAGTACGTACATGTATATGTGTGATCGATATATGTTGGGTAGGGTGGATGGGTCACCAGTTCTTGCCTTCCTTCCGTATGTAGGGTTGTAAATAGTTGGATTGCAACTTGGGTTCCGAAATTCTAAAACGTATCTTTGTCGGGCAATTACAGCCAAATGAGACATTTGGAAGGAATATTTGAATGCATCATGGTATTCTACTTTTGGACCATCTTTTCACAACTTGTACTAGCTTCGGGGACTTTTTTATCGCCCAAAATCGTTTAATCTTAAACATAATGAACTAGCGGTCTAGTGCTTCGAACTCAAGTTCCTGTGCTAGTACTAGAATGTGGGTTCGAATCCTGGCCGCGACAGATTGTGGCACTTGTGCCCTTGAGCAAGGCACTTTACCATGCTTTGCTCATAATAGGGGTAGAGGCAACTTGGATGTCTCGATTCGGACTAGTTTCCCCTCCCAGCCCCACTCGTATCGTAAAGAGACTGATAATTCTCGTCTTGTTTCGGCGTGAAGGGCTGGTTTCTCCGTAATCGACTTCGGTAGCCCTTACCTCGAGTGGCCTATCGGCCTTGTAATGGGCGACTTGCAAAAAATAAATCACCCACTCTCGTATCGTAAATTGTGCACAATACAAATACATATACTCGTTCGAGCTGTATCAGTATATTTTCTCCAAATGTTCCTGAAAAGGGGTATTGTCATCAAAAGTATCGTTTTATAATGCTGCAGTGATTTCTCGCCGATAAGGTCGCTCACTGAGGATTGGTTGTTTCCCCTAGACGATCTCCGGGATGATGTGTCGGCATTGCCAGCAAAGAGCCTAGAGACACAGGGTCGGAGGGGGTGTTGCTTCCCACTATGATCGACTATGCACCGCAGTCCACGTCTGATAGAAGCAACTGCAGAGTGCCTGATTGATGGGTAGCCACTGGGCTCCTCGGGGACCCTATTAAATCCTCATTAAGCACACTGGAGAGTACTGCTCAGCGGAAACGGGGCTTTTTCGAAGATGGATAAAGGAAGGTAGCAAGCAATTCTGTCGACATGCTTCAAGAATGCCTTGTTGATCGCATTCTCATGATGACAAGGATAGTTAACTACGGAACGTTATACTAGCTGCAAAAACAGAAAACGCTAACAAATCAAGGGAGTTTGGAATTCCGATTTTGCTCATTGAGTATTACATTCACACATCCGAAAATAGCAAACCAATTCTTCACAAACTAAATTGCGGACACCGCTCCATTTAGGCCATGGGCCAAAATCTGTAAGAGGCCTAGAAATCGAGTTTCGTCTTTACTTTTTAGGGGCAACTTTATTTTTCGGATATAAGTAGTTTGGGACATGCTGAATAATATTTCACTTGTTCACATTTGAACTATCTGCTCGTAAATTAGAAATAAAGGTCAGAAAAATCGGCGATTTTGGTCGCTTTCTTGTACGAGTTTTCTCAACCTCGATCTATCTATCCATTGCAAAATGCAGTATCGTCGCGGTAATATGGACACGAGTTAGGATTACAATAGACTGGTATCCACTCCACCCTAGCTGGCCTTGCCAAACGTGCGTTCGTCATTCGAATCGATTGACAATTAAAAGGGGATTAGGCATATAACCCACTCGGTTGGCAGCCTTTTCGTGACTGTAACCATAAAGAGAAGTTGATTAATGCCATTCAGCGGGAATTAGTTGAGAAGAATAACGAATTCGCTCAGGAAATCGAACTGTGCTGGGTTTAAGCACTCACCCGGAGGCTCTGCTCGCGCTCGCGCTGCCTATCGTTTTCAGTCTATTTATTCTGCCCGCGGTTTGGTGATTGTTGGAGCTACATGTATACCAAAATAACACTGTTCAGATGTCATGTTTAATGTATTTGACAGTTTTTGATCTCATTTTGTACCACGTAAAGTTCAATAAAATAATTAAAAGCATATTGATCACGCTCAAATGACGTCACTTCCTACAAATCGCCACATGCATCAGAATTTTGAGCGTATTTGTTTGTGACGCGCATCGTATGCGCCGTACTTCGAACAAATTGAGAGCAACACGCGTGTGTAATTGGAACATGTCACAGCGTGTGCGTGCGCGTACTTGATAGCGTTTAATACGCGGTAGCATTTTTTTCCTACGAAGATGGCGTCTGTGAACGTGATCAATAGGCATAAGACTAGACAAGAAAAAGGGTGTTCGCAACATGAAAACGTGTAGCTACTGTCCTTTTCAGTGTAGGCCTATACACATTAAAGTGTCATTAGAGTGCTTGAATGACGAAACCTTTGTGCATGCTCTTATTATGGTTAAACATTTTGAATTCGGGCTAATTCACACAAAACAGATTTTGCCCTTGAGACGTAATACACTCACACAGGTGTGAATCGACCTCCAATCGCGGACGTCCTTTTGTTCCTCTTTTGTTTGGACATAGTCTATTTTTCCTTACTCCCGTTGGTTTTGTACAGGAGCGAATCGCGGACGTTCGCTCGCCAATCGCGGACGATATTGTTCTCTTTGTTAGACCTCCCTAAAACGTCCACGATTGTTTGGGAGAACCAACGCAGTTGAACTTATCAACTAAACATGTGCCGGGGTGGGGTGTTTCAGAGGGTGTTTCGGGCCGCGTTCCCCCAGCAAAAAATCCAGTGCCTCTCCAGATTCCCGTTAGAAAAAAATAAAGTGCTATAAAATGGCAAGGAAAAATGCATGATATGCCCCTAGCCGTACATGTAATTTAACTTTAAAAAGTGTCCCCGCGTCCCCCTTCACTAGCAATGCCCTCGTTCCCCATTGACAAAACAAAGGTATTACTGGCAAAATGTCACTATTTTGACAAAAAAATGGGCAAACAAATCTCCAAATAAGTATTGTTTCTCCTGTGTTAACCTATTGGGCCTACAACTTACCAGCAGCGAATATAAGATTCGGATTCAACATTATTGAAACTGTGCACCATTGTATGTCAACTCTGAAAGCATTTGCAGGCAATATGGTCAAATCCTGAATCCTCCCAGTCCAACTAGCACAGGGTCATTTTGCATTAAAAATGTAAACAATTACGTGCAATGTGGACCAGCGGTTTCGGATTCACGGCATAGTATAAAGATCACTTAAAAAGTTAAGACGATCGATTTCGATACAAATAGCTCCATTTGTAGGGCATCTGCACGTTGATCAGAAGGTCCGCAGTTCAAATCCTGAAGGAGTCAAGTTGCTTTTTACTGCATCCAGATTTCCAAAATTCATGGACATTTGTCAACATTTGTATCAAATTTATTCAACCCGGTGCGGCGGTTCCTAGATTATAATCCCTAAAAATAATCACTTATATTCAAGTTAAGACGAATAAGCGAAGCTCAATATTTCTAGGCCTCTTACAAATTTTGGCCCAACCCCTACATGTATATTGCGATTGCAGTCACATAATTATTCATTGATAATGGGGATAGACCTACTGACTGCAAATGGGTTGCTTTTTCATTCTCAATCATGTCAATACACGTTTGTACGGCCAGGGCACTGAGCTTTATTGGGCCAGGGTGGATCGGGATCCAGTCTATTGTAATCCTAACTCGTGTCCAGATTAACGCGACGACACTGCATTTTGCAGTGGCAGCGATAGCTCGAGGTTGAGAAAAACCGCGCGAGAAAGCGGCTTAAAGAGTCAATTTTTCTGACCTTTATTTTTAAGTTACGTGCAAATGGTTCAATTGTGAACAAGTGAAATATTATTCAGCATGTCTCAAACTACTTATATCCGAAAAATGAAGTTGCCCCTAAAAAGTAAAGACGAAACTGCAAGATACGGGCCTTTGGCCCATGGCCTAGAACAGACCAACTTTCCAATTCTGGAACTCGTACCTGGACATGGTTGAGGTGTTATTACTCTTCCTGAGAGGAACACGTGAGGGCAACTGGGATCTCCAATTGGTAAGTGTCAGACATATGGTACCATATGACCATTTGCCTATGACCACATAAACTACAGCCGTTATCTCCCAGTGTACTGGTTGGAAATGAGAGAATTGCCAAACACTCATCCTGCGGTTCATCAGCAATGTATGGACGGTCAGTTCACAGTACAGAGAAGTGAGAATGCCTTTGCCCGAGTTGCATTTGATCAAACCATAGAGCAGACAGCCAACCGTGATTCAAAAACTAGGGGGGGGGGGGGATGACTGGCTTTACCACAAGCAAAGGAACTGTCAACAGGTGGATATGGTCACATCATGCAAGGGGGCTAATTACAAGACAGTGTGAAAACATGGCTGGTAAAGAAGAAAGAGGGGCAGCAAGAACAGATCTTCTTCAAAGTAGAATGAAAAAGGACAAAGCGGATGTACACAAAATTGTGGAAGCCGTAACTAGCATGGTCAACCCTTTTGGATATGTAGAAATGGATCTAGTAAATATCACATCTGGCACAGTAGCAACAGAAGAGGTTGCTTATGATTTGCAATCTGCCTATGAGAGAGGAGAGGCTGAGTTCATGTCTTTGTGCAAAGAAAGACTACAAACAGGGGAAGTTGACCTACTGTCAAGTATGACGAAATTAAAGCTAAAGACTTTCACATATTTGTCTAAGTCGGTGAAGAGTAAAGTTCGTGGAAAGGAAGTAACATTGAAAGCTGACCGGAATCTCCTAGCAAGACTGGTAGTAATTGGACGGTTCCGAAAACTGGACTTAAAGGATACTTCTTGGATACTCTTTGGGACCAATACCGCTAGCTTTGTGCACCTCACAAGGTTGCCTTGTGAAAACCAACAAAGCAAAGATGCTGCACAGTCTAGAAAGCCAACCAGAGAAACCCATCGTATAGAGATCCCAGGAGGTGGTGTATATGTAATAGATGCAATGGCAACTATTCAGAAGCTTGATGTAAAGAAACTTCCTGGGCAAAGAACTTTATGTGATCTTGCCCATGTGCTGCTAAAGAAGATTGTGAACCTCGCAAAAGGTTATGGATCCAGTACAATTCAATTTGGGGCAGACACTTACATAGACCAGTCCATCAAAAATGCAGAAAGGGCTAAAAGAGCATCTAGTGGTTCACAGGTGATGCGTGTGTATGGGCAAGCAGTTCCCAAGCAGTGGAAAAAGTTCTTGTCATGTGGGGCAAACAAGGAAGCACTACTCCAGTACCTAGCTGTTTGACACATGGAAGACAGTGAAGTTATCAGATCTCCGAGGAGTAACATTTTTCTTTGCCCATGGAAGCAAGTGTCACGCCTTTTCGGCTCCGTCCGGTAGTTCAGAACAGATTGTTGAAGTGCAGGAAATTGCGGAATTGAATTCAACACAGGAAGAGGCTGACACCAGGATGTACCTGCATGCTTCATACGCTGCCCAGACATGTACAGATGTGATCATTATAAGTCCCGACACCGATGTACTTGTCGTTGGGGTATGTCTGCAACCATTTCCCAGACAGCAAACTTACGTTAGCCCAACGTTGGATCAACGTCAGTAATTGATGAAGAAACGTTGGACCAACGTTAGAAAATGACGTTGTTCCAACGTAAAGTTGCACTTCCGAATAACGTTGGCACAACGTTGTTTATAAGTTGGCGTTAACGTTCGACAAACGTCATATCGCTCAATTCCCAACCTTATTTCCACGTCAATTCAATGCTGGCTCAACGGCAGACGTAAAATATTGACGTCCTATTGACGTCTTATTAACGTCTTTGTGGGGTCGTATGCAAAGCCAAAAGACGTCTTTTCCTGACGCCCCATACATTACTCATACATACTCATACTCATATATTACTGATACACTACTGATACACTACTCATACATTATCTTTATGCGCGACTTCTATTTATGCTCCACAAAAACCTGCACCCTGTAACCCATGGTTGGCACACACCTACTAACCGAATACCAAACTTAGAACTAATCACTCGCCACTTTGAGTTTGTTCATCCCCGACAATTGCCAATTTGCCTATTATCAAGCAACAACCCATTTACAAAAATCAAAACAACTGCCAAAACTGAAGCAAATTAGCCTTTTTACACGGTAAATCTGGTCACGACCACTTTATGACGCAGGAGTCTAAAATGACTGAAAAAAGACGTCTTTAACACGTCGTGTGCCCACATGTTGCCGTTAACGTCAGGTTGCCGTCAGAATAGCGACGCAAGCATGACGTAAATTGTTGTGCCTAAACCCACGTTAATTCGACGCAGTATGTCGACGCCGTACTGACGTAATGTGATAACCTTTATATGACGTCTTACCGACGTTATATATGACACCTTATTGACGTCAAATATTGACGTTAAAGTGACGTCATGTTGACCAAATGTCTAACCTAATGCCGACGTATAGCAAATACGGAAATCGCCGGCCCATATCTGACGTCGTACCGACGTCGTACACCGACGGGCGACGTTCGCCGACCTATGCCGACCTTTGCCGACGTCGGTGCAACGTATGCTTGCTGTCTGGGTTATTGATGCCCAACTCTACTTCCACACTGGGAAAGGTGCTGATCTTCGGACCCTTGACGTCAAAGCTATCCCTGAAAGCGTTGGAGATGAATTCAGCAAAGCTTTGATTGGACTCCATTGCTTCACGGGATGTGATAGTGTCAGCGCATTTTACGGAAGAGGAAAGAAGAAGGCCTTTGATCTGCTTCTGAAAGACAAGATCCTATGTTCTGCATTCCAAGATCTTGGAGAGCGGTTTGACATCCAACCTGACATGGTTAAGCAACTGGAGAAGTTTGTGTGCAAACTCTATGGACAGAAAGATGTCGAAGAAGTTAATATTGCCCGATATGACATGTTCCGGTTAGCAAGAAAGGCTGAGATTGCCATGCCACCCAACAAAGATGCACTGAGACAACACATCAAGAGAGCAAACTACCAAGCAGGTATGTACTTTTTCTGTTTTTAATTGTGAAAAAGTGTGTTTACATGTACATTGTTTGGATATGTGTTTAAATGCTAAAATGAACATGTTAAAAACAAACAAAAGCAGTTATATACACAAATTCAATTTTAAGCTTTCCTATACATGAATAGGCCGCCATGGCTGGGATGGTGCCTATTTGGAGCGAATTTCAAATTGAATTTAATTTCACATGCTCAAATTTCAATCCTGATTACAATACAATATTGACTTACAAAGCTTAACGTACACATAATTTGGTACTAAAAGCACATTTTAAGTATGCACCTCAGCTACCGGTATGGCTGCCAAAATCCAAACCATGAATTGGCTGATCGGATTCGACTATTCCCGATCACATAAAAAGCAGGATATGACAACATCTGGAACTTGGAGTTCATGAATAGTTAATTTTGCTTGAAACTAAAACAATCAAACAAGAGCATGATTGTGAAAATTACACACACACTATGAACATCTAACCATGGAAATTGGGCACACACCATTGTTACTAACAATGGGGTCACAATGAACATGTACATGTTTTTGCTCATAGTGACAGTGGTTTTGATTTATCTGTATTCACATGTTGTAATGTTTTTTCCCTAATACAAATATAATTTATTTAAAATTGTTCTTATTATATTTGTCAGGTATATACAAGCGAAGCCTGCAGGCAACTCCTTATGTTCCTCCTCCCCAAGACCATGGCTGGAAGATTTACAGCAACGATCTTGTCATTGACTGGATGACGCTTCCCCCTGCTCCAGATAGTGTTATGGAACTAGCTCACTGTACAGGTAGTTGTAAGAAAAGTACTTGCAGTGATGTGAGTAAATGTACTTGCCTAGAGAACAATGTACCCTGCACAGATTTGTGTAGCTGTGCTAGAAAGAACTGTAGCAATATTGCAGGTCAAGTCAACTTAGAAGAGGAACTGGACGGAGATGACGAAGCAGAGGATTCTGAAGCTGAAGAGAACTATGGAACTTGAATTAACTAAACGTTATCCCACTTCGAGAATGGACGTGACGTCATAGCGTGAGTTTCAACCCTGCCTAACATAGTATGCAGTTACGTCAAGTCCATTCTCAAAGTGGGATATAGTTTACGGGCCAGTGCCAATACATTACGATACCGCTATTGAGCAAGCCGATGCATTTCGAAAGGGGCTATTTTGATTATTGGCAGTTTGTACATCTTGGCTTATCAAATTGTATTTCTTAGAAGATACATAGAATATGTATGCAGTCATGCATTATCGTCTTTTGCCCCGTAAACCGATACATTTAAGGATTTTGACTTTAAATCGAATCGAATCGTATCGGCTTGCTCGATAGCGGTATCATTATGTATTAGCACTGGTTCCTTACCAACTTTATTCCAATTTCTGGATATATCATTCTTTCATTATTTCAGGGAAAATGTAAATGACAAGTGGTACTGTTTTTTGGAATATAAAAGGAGAGAACAAAAAGACATTTCATTGGTTTGATTTGATGTTAATGTTTAATTTCTGCGTAATTTGAGCATAGGATTCACATCGCTCACATTTGCTTTTTATAGGATATTAACAACATTATTGGTGCATTCTCGAAGACATGTTGAATGCAGAGATTGGAATTAAAGGTACACACCGGCCTACCGTTTACATGATTTAGTGATGTAGCAGCATTGACAATACTTTTTGATGGTCGTTGTGAAAAAAAGATCATCAAAATATCCCGTAATTTACTAAAGAAGTGCAAAATTAACAAAAACGGTCAAAAGACGGATTATACGCTCTACCAGCCGTTGCAACTACGCGCGAGCCTCACGACTTTGTCACAAACGATTCGCTCTTCTCCTGCTCGGGATATCTCCAATTTTCTGCTCACGATTTCACTGGACAGCCCGGACGACCAAATAGGAATTTCCGTTTTCTTTGTTTTTTCTTCACGAACGTACACCGGAGCAACACGCCCGGCTATATGTGTGTGTGCACTCAGGCTATTTGCCGTGCTGCGCGGGGCAAATATCCTACACTCCACGGTAGCCTGCCGTAGCACGCGCTCGCTCCCGTTCTCCGGACTCTCGAAACAAACAATTATGTTCGAATTTTCATACTTATGTTTAACTTTGTTTCATACCTGTATAAATAGTCTCTCTTTTGTCAATTACTTATAAATATTGGGGGGAAATCAGAGTTGAATTTGGTGCAGTTCTACAGTAACAAACTTTTATACGGATGGAAATACAACTAACTCACAAGACCACATGACTTTTCGGAAAGTCCGCAAAAGTCACGTGACCTTAAATTTTTCAAAAGTGCTCAAAAACGGCAAAATTTTACGGCGTCTTTTCAGTATATATTTAATTTACTCTCGAAGGCGCTTCAGAATAATGTATGGGTCTATTTCGAGCCCAAAATAGCCCAACAAAGCCGGTGTGTTCCTTTAACTATTATAATGTATCATTTTCTGCATAAAGAATTGCCTAATTAGTTGTTAATAGATGCTCAAATCTTTTGCATCACACTTTACAAAACTGTCAACTTTTTTATGTAAAATATGACATGCATTACAGTCTAGGACTGAGTAAGGACCGGGTTGACATCAGGACCGGGTTGTGGCGTGATTGGTTGACAGCAAGAACAGGTCAACAATTAACCAAACACGTGGCTGTTTCCATCCCGATGTCAGGTGCCCAAATGTTAATTTTATTACCATCCTTTATAGAAATTAGAATGTTATCTCTGGCTTGAGTTCAGATACAGACAACAGAAAGAAAAGACAAACCATAATGTGTTTATCCGTTATTGATTACTATTTATTTGGTAAAGTGACATATTACTGTAACAATTCATGCTAGAAAAGACCATTATTGTTTAAAAAAGCAAATTAGCTTTTTAAAATTAATGCTACATTGTAGGCTCTAGGCATTATTGACTTTCAAATCTCCTACTTAGTGGATCCTTATACTGACATTGCGAGTTCATCATGTCCTGAGCAACGGTATAAAGATCCTCTTCAGTAGTACATTAACTTATGTATAGGTGATCTCTTAAACTCAATATAGTAAATGTATATACCTAGTAGTTTTTATTAGCAACTATTAGGCCTGACAATGTCCGTGATGTATTTTAGCAGTAACATTTAACTTTCATGAAATATTGCATACCACCTATGGTGAAATATAAATGTAGGCTTTAACAATGTTTGGTGTGATTTTAATATTCCATCATAGCCTTGATGAATGCCTTGGAATTAAGTAATGATTTATTGTAAGCCTGACATGTTTTTTTTTTCAAAGACAGTTTTTTCATGTAAGAACTTCTCATGTAAAATAGTAAAGGAACAATGTAATATTACACACTATCAAATATGAGAACACTGAATGTTAATGCCTATTCTTTTTTTGTATATCTGCAAATTAGCTCTGTTGGCATGCACAAACACATCAAGTTACTTTTTTGCACAAGTGATAAGGCCCTTTTTATAAATTCTGTAATTTATGAACAATACTGTTAAACCAGAAATGATCTCTTGTATTTAAATTTGGTAGTTGATTCATGAAAATTGTATGTCGCAGAAGCACTGGTTCTTTCCGAAACCCGAAATTGAAACTCATGAATATTTCTGGTTTAACAGTATGCCTATAATAATACCTGATGTATTTTTGTGATTAAAGCAGGTTGTGCATGTGATAAAGTAGTAAGCCAAATCAATGTAATTCCTAAATCCAAACTCCCAAGTATTTGTAATTGATAGTTCTCGGCGTGAAATTCTCATTGAACACCTTTTTCATTGCCAAAATAAGATCATACATAGAATAGTATATGATATATATGGCTATAATTTATGTAGATAGTTAAAAACTAAGGTTAAAACTATTCAAAATTAACCTTTCCATCGTGTATAAAATGTAAACATAAAAAAACGTTAAAAAACAGGTTTTTCTGTAAAATTACATCAACAGCACGTTACTTTAGCCAAATGAGTTTTGTACGATTTAATGATTTTTAAAATGTAAATGAAAAAGACAAAGTATAATCTTACATTTTATCTTGTCATTTCCTTTCTTTGAGTGTTTTATAAATATAGCGTAGACTTGATGTATTCATGACGTTTGGGCTAGTGAAAAAAATTGGGTACTCAGGACACCTTTGGGCATCATTTCATAAAGATTTTATTCCCACCCGAAGAGGTGGTCACGAAACTTTTTTTTAAAAGCAGATAGAGTCCTATGGCCCACAGTCTATTTGTCGTGGGGCTGCGTGCTGCGTGTGGACAGCCCTCCGCCTCCCCCTGCGCTCCAGGACTCCTCCCGGACGACAAGATCAGAGGCCCAGTGCACTGGCACCGGACGTGTTAGCCGTGTTGCAGTTACGGCAACTGCCGCGGCGATCGCCAGGGCAGTGCCGCCTGGTCCACCAGGTCTGGTCATGGGTGGTGACGGATGCCGCACCGGGCATCCCCGCCTCCCCTGAACGGTGCGTGGGGTGGCGCCCCCGACAGCCGTACCACCGGCTGAAGGGGGAACGGGCCACTAGGAACTTTACCGTCGGTGCGGGCACCGCGGAAGTCTGCACCACAAACCAGCCGGCTCCCGCACGGGTCGTGCGTAGGGAGGCCGGATTTTCCGGCGTGCTGTGGGAAGGCAAGCTTCCAAGGGGAACGGCCTGAGCCACTGGCCCCGCCCACCACGCCAGCTCCGTTGGAGCTAGCAGGTGGGACGCACGTCGGCGGCACGTAACCGCAGTGTCCGTAGAGGCACCGACTAGCACCGGGGACACAACTTTTCCCGGCGTGCTGAGAAAAGGCCTGACACGCCAGCTCCGATGTGGAGCTAGCAGGCGGCCGCACGTCGGAGGAGCGGTCACGCTCTCCAGAGTTGTCCTGCGTGCTGTAGAAAGGTAATCCTTCTTGGGGGTTGTCCCGAAGGACTGGCCCCGCCCGCCATGCCAGCTCCGATGTGGAGCTAGCAGGTGGGCCGCACGTTAGCTTTCCGGGCGTGCTGAGGAAAAGCTATTTGCCGTGCTGCGCGGGGCAAATATCCTACACTCCACGGTAGCCTGCCGTAGCACGCGCTCGCTCCCGTTCTCCGGACTCTCGAAACAAACAATTATGTTCGAATTTTCATACTTATGTTTAACTTTGTTTCATACCTGTATAAATAGTCTCTCTTTTGTCAATTACTTATAAATATTGGGGGGAAATCAGAGTTGAATTTGGTGCAGTTCTACAGTAACAAACTTTTATAGCTGAGGAAAAGCCAGCTTTCCCGGGGGTTGCCCACGAGGGGCTGGCCCCGCCCGCCACGCCAGCTCCGCCATGGAGCTAGCAGGCGTGCCGCACGTCGGACCGGAGCGGACACGCTCTGTTCCTTCCCCGGTGTGCTGAGGAAAGGCAAGCTTTCCTGGGAATTGCCCGTGAGGGCTGACCCCGCCCGCCACGTCAGTTCCGTTGTGGAGCTGACAGGCGGGCTGCACATCGGAGGCGAGTAACCGCAGGGGAGGTCCGAGCCTAGCCCGGAACCCGGGGCGGTCACGCTCTGCCATGCCCACAGCAGCACCATAAGGCACCGAGGACACGACAACTTCCCTGGCGTGCTGAGGAAAGGCAAGCTTTCCTGGGAAATGTCCACGAGGGGCTGGTCCCGCTCGCCACGCCAGCTCCGCCATGGAGCTAGCAGGCGGGCCGCACATGGGAGGCGCGTAACCGCAAGCAATGGAGATCCAAGCCTAGCCCAGAACCCGGAGCGGTCACGCTCTGCCGTGTCCACAGCAGCACCATACGGTACCGGGGACACGACAACTTTCCCGGCGTGCTGAGGAAAGGCAAGCTTTCCCGGGGATTGCCCACGAGGGGTTGGTCCCGCCCGCGCATTTTTTTTTTACACCACTGCGAGGGGTAATCCTTCGTTACAGCGCACGTACAAAGACTACGAAAAAGTCGCGCATGCGTAATACGCCCCATAAGCCAATGATTGCAAACCGCGTGTCTGTCGACGATGATACCGGTGACTTTTCACCACAGAACAAAAAATGAGAGTTAGCCGATCTTGGCTTCGAGACTATGATCTTGTATGCAAAACATAGTTTATAATGATACTACACGTAGGCTGAAAAATATATGTGTTCCCTGTGAAAGTCTTCTATATATTTTCCCACCCTCAACGGGGTTTTTCCATATCAAATATGCACCTACTGACACGACTGATGCTTTTACTGGGTAATTTTTAAAGAATTTTACAATTCTCAACATCAGAATTTTTGGAGTATTTAGAAGAAGTGATTGAAAAAGTGTTTGGAGGAAAGTTTGAAAAGTGACTTTAGGTGACAAAAAGTGCTTCAAGGGGCAAATTATAGTGTTTAAAAAAAACATGTAATCAAAAAGTGTTTTGAAAGAACGATTGAAACGTCGTTACGAAAGAACAATCGAAACGTCGTTACGAAAGAACGATTGAAACGTCGTTACGAAAGAACGATCGAAACGTCGTTACGAAAGAACGATCGAAACGTCGTTTCGAAAGGACGATCGAAACGCGCGTTACGAAAGAACGATCAAAACGTCGTTTCGAAAGATTGATCGAAACGTTGTTTCGAAAGAATGATCGAAACGTCGTTTCGAAAGATTGATTGAAACGTTGTTTCGAAAGATTGATCGAAATGTCGTTTCGAAAGAACGACCGAAACGTCGTTTCAAAAGAACGATCAAAACGCGTTTCGAAAGAACGATCAAAACGCGTTTCGAAAGAACGATCGAAACGCGTTTCGATAGAACGATCGAAACCTGTTTCAAGGGAATTCGAAAGAAGAAAAAAAGTTTTGGAAACAGAGTTACCTTATACATAGAGGAAGGAATAGGCATGGGCTTATACAAGTTTAGGGGACTGTTGTCGATCGATGTTTTTTTTTTTACAAAAATATTTCACAAAAATATTTCACCATTCATTCAACATAAAAAACATGCACTGATCCTTTGGCTGATATTTTAATATGTATGCGCGCAGTTCTTCTTTTTCCTTTCTAATCAATCATGAAATTTATCTTATTATAATACATGTACAGTACGTACGTATAGCGCACACAATCTACATGCACATGTGTACAGCGCATTGTATAGCACATGTATACGTACGGGGAACTTTAGTCTCTTCACCAGCAGTGAAACGGTGCGTTTTCTGCCAAATTCCCCTCGCAGTGGTGTAAAAAAAAACCGCCACGCCAGCTCCGCCATGGAGCCAGCAGGCAGACCGCACGCCGGCGGCGCGTAACCACCGAAATGGTCACGCTCTGCCGGAGTTGTGTGGCGTGCTGCAGGAAGGCAAGCTTTCTTGGGGTTTATCCCGAGGGATTGACCCCGCCCGCCACGCTAGCTCCCGCGCAGATTGTACACCGCGAGTCCCTCGCTTGAATCGGCCTCACCGATCCAGCAGGGGTCTCGCCTTTCGTGCCCATAGCGGTACCAGCAGGTATCGCAAGCACGAGGACCGGAGCCCTGTTAGGGTTAGAGAAGGTTCCGGAGCCCTCTTGGGCAACATCTCCATCAGAAACCCCCATTTTCCCTTGTCCTTTACCAAGCGCGCTCGCGGCGGAGGCTCTAACACCATGAGCAGTTAACAATGGAAATTAGGCACACACCATTGTTAATAACGGTGAAATGTGCCAAACCTCCACCGTGAGTCGATCATAGTGTATGCGACTTACGCGGGACCACAGAGAAATCGCTCGATGGCTGAAACTGCGCGACGGAAACCCAGAGCACAGGAGCTTGCGGAGCACAGCCCGGGAGCGCGTAGGCAGGGAACGGGAAAAGGGGCACGAGCAGAAGTGAATTGCAACGTGCCGTGGCGGGGGCGGTACCAGGTGGATATGTACGCCGCTGAAGCTGCAATAAAAAAAATCTTAACCGAGTGTCGAAACTGTTCGATACTGACCGCTCACGGGAAATATCTAGAGCGAGGGTTAAGGAAAAGCAGAGGCGCAAGCACATCGACAGAAACTGTATTCTTACACCCGAGTACACAGAGGCAAGTTCACAACGCTATTTATAAAAATGGCGTCAGGCTAGGTCGATCCTACGTGCGAGCCAGACTTGAAATCGCACGATCATTAAAAGGATATAGAGGTGAAAATCCGTCCCAGAGTCGCTTCGTTTGTCAGGAGAACTGGTAGGAGCGTGGGCAGAATCTGAAGGAGACTCTTTTCGGAAGACTAACAGAAATCCGATCTCGAAATTGGCTGAACACCGGAGCACTACAGAAGTACGTCTGGTCCAGGTGAAGCCAAACGAAAAGTGAGGACGATTGTTGGGCCACATGGCATGACCTGGTGTCATAGGGCTAGACCACATGGGCTAGAGGGGGTGTTTTTGTGTTTATTTGGGTGATTCCATTCTGGCGAAAAGAATGCAATTGTTCAGTCAACTATGGAACAAGGTAAGCAGTTTAGTGTAATAATCTAATCTCTTTTTCCCGTGCAAATTCAGCAAAGGTAATGTCAGGCGATTTCGTAAGTCCACGACATTTCTGCCGATATGCTTCGGACACCAAAGCATAGGCGTTTAAGATAGCGGTCCTAACTGTGTTGTAATCGGAACACTGTTCCTCTGACAAAGAACAACAAACATCCTGGGAATTTTCTTGAAATACGCTTTGTAATAGCAATTAGGTCCAATAATTTTCCGGCCATTGTTACGAAACAGATCAGGTAAATTGTAAATTCAACAAGACACGAAATAGATTGGTAGACGAAACAATGGAATAAAATACACATTACAAAAAAAACACCCCAATGCAACGCCAACAAAAGCAGCCATGGGTCTTGTACTAATCCGAACATGCGAACAATAAAACGGCTCAGTGATTGTAAGGTCAGACCCACCTGCAATCAAAGGCGATGCATTTACTGTTATACCTTTGTATTACCAAACAATGCACTTCTCGGAACTAACTCTCACTCCAGTAACTATACAATTACCCCAAATCAGGTGCCTCACAGTTATCAAAATACCCGTAACACAACGAAACCATCTAAGGAATTTAAAGACCGCGTAATACCCCAGTCACAATTAGCTTGCGATGGGTTTGCGAGTAGTTTGCGACGGATTTCTAGGCATTTTCGGCCGGGGCCCCACGGGACTCCTTGCGGCTGCCGGGTCATTTTGGGGCATCGGGCGGGCATCGAGTTAAGGGGCCATTTCACCAAGGATTGTTTTTTCCAATCGGCCCGATCTGGACCAGATTGTCCCCGATGAATCAATTTTTTTGATCGGCCCGATTGTCGTCATAAATCGCCTCCAATCGTCCCCTTTTTTGACCCGATTGAGTCCCGACCAAAGGACCATGGCGGGGGGACGAATCACGGACGTTCCTCGCGCGATCGACACGTTTCCGGGGCGAAAGTACGCGCAAGTACCCGCAGGTACACGGCAAAGGCCCGGTAGAGACCCGCTTCTCGCGCGCAAGTGAGCGATCTCGCACGTTGTTCGGCCGAGAGAGGCAGAGAGAGGCCGAAAATGGCCGATCCCGGCTCGAGAGAGGACGCTTTCGGCCACTCTGCGGCCGAAGTCCGCCGTTCTTCCGCCGTTTTTCGCGCGAGAGTGGCCGAATGTAGGCGTATGTTGACGCAGGGAGCCGCAGGAAGCCGAAAGTAAACGGTCTTCGGACGATTTAAAGGATCTTCGGACGTTCTTCGGCCGACCAAATTTGCCTAGATCGGCAGGAGATCAGTGTTTTTGAGGCCCGACTATATAAATCGAGCCAGATCGAAGCCTTTCATCAATTTCTGACCAGCCATGCAGGTCGGTCGTCGGAGGATCTGGTGAGGGTCGGGTGCTTACACTCCGCCGACACTACGCACGACCCTCGGTAGAGAGCGGCAGAGGCTATTATAATACGACAGCTCAAGAGGGCGGGCGAGACAAGGGGACCTTCAGGGGACCCTCGCGGACGACCAAGACGACCACGGGCCGACGGTTTTTGATCGGCTACTATTTTTCAACATGTTTAAAAACAGTAGCCGATCACTTTTCCGGTACCCGACCCTCGGAGGACTGAGGCGATCGCGCCAGATCTTCTCCCGAAGGTATAGGGTAGTGGTCAACAGTGCGCGCAGTTTCCCGACTATTTTCGCAAAAATGCGGCCGATCGACCAAAAAAAGGATCGGGTACTATCGGGACCAAAACAATCCTTGGTGAAATGACCCCTTTACTTTTAACTCGGACTTAAAACCTAGTGCGGCGTTTCGCATTGAAAACTGATCGCCAATAAATCGGTCGATGCCCTGCCGATGTCCGGCAGGGCATCGCACACATCGGGCGGGTGCCGGGCCAAATTTTGGACAACCCAGACAATCCATATATCGGCCAGACGCCGCTCAGACGCCGGCCGGGCCCCGCCGGAAATCGGCTAGACATCGGCCGGGGTATCGCAGGGACATAGGCAGGACATCGGACGAGTGCCTGCCGGACACCGGCCGATAAACGGGCCAAGAATTCAACCTCATTCTGTCATGACAGCGTGCGGGCACTTTTAATTGTGACTGTGACCGCCCTATCGCGCGATCTTTCGCCGACCTCTACACGCCGACCGATGCCTATAAATCGCACACGCCGCCCGGCCTCCGCTTTAATTGTGACTTAGGTATTACACCATGTAAATCTGAAAGAGTGAAATTAGGGACCAGACGTTTTAGAGTGAAAATCTGTGTAAGTTTTTATTGCAAAAGGTTGTAAAGGGACCCTTTCCAGTGACAACTCGAGTGAAATTTCTACTGTAGTGAGAAATATATATTGCAGTGAGGGAATTTCACTCCAAATCGTCTTGTCCCTAATTTCAATGAGAGGGAGTGAATTTTCACTCGAATATAATGAATTTTCACTGAAATATGCACAATTTGGGAGGTTGTTATAACATGACTAGTGTCATAAGCCTTTGTCAAACATGTAAATAACTTAACCAAACTATATATATTTTTTTAAATTTATTTATTCACCACATACAACAGCGGAAGGACCGCCAATTACAGGAATGAGGTCAATTAACATAGATATTGGAATAACTATCAACATCTAAGTTGAACTAGAGCTTCGCGTTTGTGTTTTTAACAAACGCAAGGTGATCGGGTGACAAACATTGAAATGATGATGACGACACAGTTTTGAGATTGTTTGAAAACTTGAGTTGTTTGATGTTGAAAAGGTATTGGAATTCTCAAGACATGACTCTGACTATTCAACGCTAAAATTGTGTATCTGATGACGTCATAATTGTCAATCTCATCATAACGTTACTATTGTGTGCATAGATTGTTCAAGTATCTACTGAAGAACAAGTTTTGACATGTAGGCCTAGGCCTATATGTGGTGAAAGAATCTTTTCAATATCTATTACAGTTCTAAAGATTTTTTCATTTGAGATCATATTACTGTAGTATATCGCCGTGTGGGGAGTTGGGGTTCAATTGCATCTAGAATAAACTGACGCTCCAGTCAACTTGAGTTGCGGTCCACCATGTCCATTTTATTTCCAACACAGCAACGATTTCCAGCATGTCACATTCACAGTTTTCGGGGAGAAGACATATTTACTCTGGTTCGCCGACTAAGGCTAGCCGTACATACCATGATTACACCCAAGATACAACAGCTAAGTCACCAAAAGTAAATTTCCTTGTGCTATCAAGTGTTCATTCAACTTTCCTGGCGATGATGCCACGGAAACTAGCAGTTTTATATCTTCAAAAGTCCAATTTTCTCAGTTGTAAATCAATCCCTGCTTATTATTTCTCGTCTGTCTGACTTATTCACTACTCGCGCACGTACGTTTATATCATTGGCCGTGTGGCCCAGACATCCTCCCTAAAAAGATACATTATGACCTCTGACCCGAGACAGGCTGCCTAGATACAAGTTCTATTATTAGAAGTCGAGCACTATATATGGGCGCAAATCGTCAGATTAGTGGAGGCTTGGCATAGCGCCCTCAAACGACTGAGTTAGCTTAATTATCAAGGGACTCAACAAATAATTTCTCCACATTACGTAACCACCGTGCACGTGATGACGTCATCAGTGGTATATATGTAGTCATAAAGTCCACATGTGAGGGAACATTTTGTTCCGTAGAACTATGGTCAAATTCCCTACCACTTTGGCTCTATTTGCATTCAAAATGCTAAAAAAGTGTACATTTTCGAACCTCTTCCGGTTTGGACCGGAGGTTTGGGTCACACAGGGGTCATGCCATTGTATGATTTGTTCAGTTCATTGCGACCTATCATGCTGTGAAAGAATTGTTTAAGTATTTATTACGATTCTTGAGATATGCATTTTTGAAATAATAACCATTTAATTTTTGTAATTTGACACCTGTGACGATATCATGACGTCACAATATTGTGCACAAATTGTTCAACAATTTAATAACCATCAAGTTCTTAAATGTGACGAAAGAATCATGCAAATATCTGCTGTAGTTCTCAAGATACAGCATTTTTAAACAATTCAGCTCCAAATTTGCGTAATTTGACACCACATTACGTAACTACCGTCCATGTGATGACGCCACCAATGGTATAGTCAAAAAGTCCACATGTGTGGAAACATTTCGTTCCGTAGAAATATGGTCAAATTCACTACCACTTTGAATCTATTTGCATTAAAAACGCTTTAAAAAATGCACATTTTCAAACAACTTCCGGTTTGGACCGGAAGTAGGCGTCACACAGGGGTCATGACATCGTATGATTTGTTCAGTTCATTTAGACTTATCATGTTGTGAAAGAATTGTTCAAGTATCTATTACGGTTCTTGAGATATGAATTTTGGAAATAATAACCTTTGAATTTTTGTAATTTGATACCTGATGACGTCATGATTACGTCACACTTGATGCCATCATGATACTATACATTCTGGTGAAAGTCTGCCGTAGGGCCTATGTCTGTATCTAATTTACTAACGATTCAGCTTGGTTTGATGGGCATTGTTGCTGATAAGTGTAAAAACTGAGATTCTCAGTTTCGTTGAACTTTGACCTCCATTTGACCCAAGAAGGAAGGGTCATATGAAAATGCCCACACAAAGAAAATTGTAGCACAGAATATCATCTATAAACCTGCCAAATACGAAGATCCTGGGTCACGTGGTTTTCAAGACGGAAGCATTTTAAAATATGCATATTTTGGTTTTTTGGGGGTGTAATTTGATACTTGATGACGTCACGATGACGTCACGCTTGATGCCATTATAAT
The DNA here is from genome assembly GCA_037783545.1 of Henricia sp. BOLD:AAB3569. NCBI lineage: Eukaryota > Metazoa > Echinodermata > Asteroidea > Spinulosida > Echinasteridae > Henricia > Henricia sp. BOLD:AAB3569. The sequence continues at coordinate 1,144,331 of JBBELK010000071.1, read as the reverse complement.
ATTATACACGCTGGTGAAAGTCTGCCATAGGACCTATGCCTGTACTTAGTTTGTTAAAGATTCAGCTTGGTTTGATGGGCATTGTTGCTCAATAAGTGCAAAAATTGAGATTTTCGTTTTCGTTGAACTTTGACCTCAAATTGACCCCAGAAGGAAGGGTCAGATGAAAATGCCCACACGAAGAAAATTGTTGGCCATGATCTGATATATAAGCCTGCCAAATACAAAGATCATGAGTCACGTGGTTTTCCAGACGGAAGCATTTTAAAACATGCATATTTTGGTCATTTTTTTGTTGTAATTTGATACCCGATGACGTCACGGTGACGTCACACTTGTATACACACCTTCACATTGGGGTTGATGTTCCTACCAAGTTTCAAGTTGATAGCTTGAACCGTTTCGAAGAAAAGCTCTGGAAACGTTTGAGTGGAAAAAGAAGGGAAAAAAACTAGAGCTACGTCTGTTCTATGAACAGAGCGTAGGGCTTTTTCACATTTTTAAACTTTAAAACTTGAAAAACGCCTAACCAGAATACAATGATTAACTAAATTATATATTTTTGAACAATTTTAAATTATAAGCCAAAAACTGTTTGACTAATGGTTATCGAGGTCAAAGGTCACCCTTTTCATTTTGTTTAAAGCTTGGCTATACCTAACCATAATGCTATGAGTCCCGTGTTGTTTGTTATCACTTTAAAATTATAAGCCAACGAAGATTTGACCACTAGGAAACGAGGTCAAAGGTCAAGCAATGTGCGCGTCTGCATATACTTGTATTTGATGCACCTTTAATCTGTCACGTGATGACGTCATCATGACGTCATCAATTAACGACATTTATTATTATTATTATTATTATTAAAACTTTATTGTCCCATCAAAGGGAAATTCATTTGCTAGTGATCGTATGTGGTGCAGGAATGACGATCATAGGTCAATCGGCTGATTTGTTATGAATGTTTGAATATGGAAAACATTAAATTGTATGCTCCTTTAATCTGATACCTGATGATGAACAGTTTTTGAGTTGTGTCAGTTTGCCTGGGTGGGGGAGTACTGCTATACAGATCTACCACTTCGAGGTGTTTGATGAACTGTGAGATACCAAGTTATGGTGCAGGTAAACAACTTTAGATTACTTAATTAGCTCCTTGAGGAGTATCATAACATGTAGGTTCAGGATTTATACTTAAGAGAGTATTGAGCCAAATTTCATATAAAACAAAATAACATGTACATTTAATGGAAATAGTACAGAAGCCTTCATCGATTCAGAAAATATGTTTAGATTTGAAAATATGACAATTTTCAGTTTTTGCACATTTAAAAACATCGATTAGGCCTAAGTTACTGTAAAATTAGTACTATTTGTCATAATGTCACATGCAGTTATAAATTAAATATTTAAAAAGTTTATCCTGAAAACTAAGTTTAGAGGCAAGTTTTATTTCCCTTTGCGAATTCTAAACTGTTCATTGTTAGTTTGTTTTGTTCACATTTGGGATGGAAATCCGATGTTTACTCGAAGAACTGATATACATATATATTAGTCATCAAAGGCAGAAATCAGAGCACATAATTTGTTAAGATTGAAAAAAGTTTGGCCAAGAAGGAACAATTTCGTGATTAGATTTGTTGAAGATGGTTCAATAAAATCATGACAATGACTTAATGATATCAGGCCTATATTAAGCTTTGCACCTTACTAAACCTAAAAGGAAGAAAACAAACATTGGAATGAATGCTTCACGGCAAAACTACGACATTCCCTCAATAACATACAACTACTTTCGTGTAGAGAGTGGACTCTCTTAAATAAGACTGAAATAACATAAAAGATTGTATCCTATATACTCGCATGTCCTTTTGTTAAACCATCTTCTGTTGAATTACACGTCCGTGGTAGACACAGTTAAAAGTTACCGTGTCACCGTCTCGATCGACGCCGTGTCACACAGGGCACACGGAATAGACAGCTACGGTAAAGATTTATTTGTACGACGTTTGCTCGCATTGAGAACGGTCAAATCTTAAACTAGGCCCCTGGCATAACACTGGTCACTGCTCAGTAAACCGAAAACATAATGACATGATCATGGTGTCATTTTAAAGAGGAGATTCCACCCTAACAGATGATATCTTCCGTTCATTCATACGCGCCCTACTTTAGTTACAATTAGCAATAATATCTCGGTTTCGTTTTTTTAATCCACCCTGTATATACGAAAATGTTGACTTGGCTGAACTTTGGCCTTCAATTGACCCAGGAAGGAAGGGTCAGATGAAAATGAGTACACAAAGCAAATTGTAGCGCAGGATCTGATCTATAATGTCTGCTATTTATGAAGACCCTGGGTCATGTGGTTTTATAGAGGGAAACATTTTACGAAATGCATTTTTGGCTAATTTTTATGACGAAAATCCACTTTTTTGCCATTTTTAAATAATTATAATTACGTAATCATTGACGTCATGGTGATGTTCTACATGGTGGTGGAAGTTTGTGATGGGGCCAATGCCTGTACCTAGTTTTATGAAAATCAAGCGTACTTTAATAGCTAAAATTGCTTCATAAGTACACAAAAACACAACAAATGTGAATTTTGAAAGGGCTGAACTTTGACCTTCGATTGACCCAGGAAGGAAGGGTCAGATGAAAATGCCTACACAAAGAACATTGTAGCCCATGATCTGATATATATGTATGCAAAATATGAAGACCCTGGGTCATGTGGGTTCATACAGGGAAGCGTTTTACGAAATGCATATTTTGGTAATTTTCATGATAAAAAATCCACTTTTGTGCCATTTTAAAATTATTATAATTACGTAATCCTTGACGTCATGGTGACGTTCTACATGGTGGTGGACGTTTGTGATGGGGCCCATGCCTGTACCTAGTTTTATGAAAATCAAGCATGGTTGAATAGCTAATATTGCTTCATAAGTACAAACAAATACAAAAAATATTTGATTTTTGAATTGGCTGAACTTTGACCTTCGATTGACCCAGGAAGGAAGGGTCAGATGAAATTGCCTACACTAAGAACATTGAAGCTCATGATCTGATCTAAATGTTTGCCAAATATGAAAACCCTGCATATTTCGGCAATTTGCCGCTTTTTAGGCATTTTTAAGGTGTTATAATGACGTAACTGATGACGTCACAATGAAGCTATTCTTGGGTGCACACCTCTTATACTATGTCTTTGATGTCACCAAGTTTGGTTGAGATCAATGTTTGGGAACAACCTCAAAAAGCGCCGACAACGCCCATGCGCTTTGTCTATGGGAAAAAAATCAGAAGAAGAAGAAATAAACGGAAAAAAAAACAAAAATCAAAACGAAAACAAAGGCTTTTTCGTCCTAAACGAAAAAGCCAAAAAAAAGACAAAGAAATCGTACGATATCAATAGGTGATCGGGTTGAGCCCGATCACCTAATTACAAACGGCCAGAGACACCGGGGAATCCCTCCCCTTGCTTTTCACGAAGGAATGCTTTTGGATCTTTAAAGTGCGTTACCGAAACCTAAAACACTGGACCAACGGCTTTGCATCCCTTCTGAAGGAATAGTCACAGAAGATCTTCCATAGAGGGCAGGCCTGTCCTGTCGAGTATATCCATGTTTGTCACTTTGTCCTTCCAGGTTATTCTCATGATCGAACGCAAATGTCGCATTATAAAGGCGTGTAGCTTTTTCACCTGTCGTCTGTATACTGTCCTGGTCTCGGCTCTGTATAGTAGGGTGGACAGTACGATTGCGCGGTAGATCTTGCCTTTGACCCGCGTGGACACATGGTGGTTATTCCAGAGCCTTTGGCGTAGTCGGCCGAAAGATGCACTAGCCTTAGCCATCCTCCTTTGTATTTCAGCATCAATGCGTCCATCACTTGATATCGTGCTTCCGAGGTAGGTGAATTCCGGGACAGAGTTCAGCTTGTATAGAGTTGGGTTGGTACAATGTACGTACAGCACTTCCGTCTTCTTGATGTTAATCTTCAGACCGAACTTCTTAGAGGCATCAGAGAAAGCATCCACTATTCTCTGGATCTTTTCAGCAGAGTGGGCCACCAGTGCACTGTCATCTGCAAACAGCAGCTCTCTCACAAGTATCTGAGTAGTCTTGGTCTTCGCTCTGAAGTGTGCAACGTTTAATAGGTCAGCGATCTGTCTATACTGTATATAGACGCCATCCCCCATGCCTCGGAAAGCCTCATCGAGCACTGCTGATAGGAAGATGGAGAATAGCGAGGGGGCCAGTACACAACCTTGCTTGACACCATTGGTAACACCAAACGTTTCCGAGACTTCCCCTGCAACACCATCCTGAGATATCAGGGAATCTCCACTCTGCAAAGCGACGTAACAATACCCTGAGGAAACACACGCAAATCTGTGGAGTGAGCCGGCTGTTGTTTTGAGCCAACTCACGCCCGAGTCATTTTGATGTAATTTAATCAATTCGGTCATGTTATGCCGAAAAGAAACGATCTCTATACTTTCCAGAAATTGTATTGGGTTCCGTTCCTTATGACTGTCCCATTCCTACCAAACTTTCAAACAACGATCTTAATTTACTCCGCAGTTTTTCAAATTAATAACAGGGATGCATGCTGACGAATGCAACGGAACGGATTCCCCAGTATATGCTTTAAATAGCAGCCAATCGTCGACGCGGACAACGGCCAGCATTACCGAGTACATGTATCACATGCATGCACGGTGTTTACAATCTGCGCGCGTTACATTTGAATGCCTGCAATCATGCTGCAATGCACTGCCAAGCGTCCTGATTGGTCCAGCAGAGGCGACAAGATTTCTGTCGCTAGTCCCACCGCGAAATGGGGCCTTTTTCAACAGGGCCACTGTACGCATGAGTTAGGGAGGGGTGATACTATATACCGGAAAACACCGGAAAACACCGGAAAATACCGGAAAACACCGGAAAACTCACCGGAAAACACCGGAAAACACCGGAAAACATACTAAATACCGGAAAACACTAAATACCGGAAAACACCGAAAAACACCGGAAAACATACTAAATACCGGAAAACACACTAAATACCGGAAAACACCGGAAAACACACTAAATACCGGAAAACACCGGAAAACATACTAAATACCGGAAAACACACTAAATACCGGAAAACACCCGAAAGCACTTAATAACACCACCCCCACTACCTGCAGAAAACACCATAAAATACTGTTTTCCGGTGTTTTCCGGTATTTAGTATGTTTTCCGGTATTTAGTATGTTTTCCGGTGTTTTCTGGTGTTTTCCGGTGTTTTCCGGTAAATAGTACTAACCTTTGCCATCATTCCCGTGTGTAGAGCCCCGATCATAGTTCAATGATTAACTTCTCTGGGCATCCATACTTCCTCAGTAGCCGCCGCCAAAGCCCGGCCCTCCCGACTGTATCGAATGCCTTTGTGAAGTCGACAAATACCTCCTGCTCAGTGCACTTTTCCTGTAGTTGTCGGAGACAAAAGATCACGGTGCTCACATTTGATCTGAAGCCACACTGTGTCTCCGGAACTACATCTGGTGTTATGTGAGTCGATACTCTGTGGAGGAGGATCCTGGTAACCTTACAATACATTGTTATATGTAATTATTTTGTCATTTATGTTTAATACACAGAAAAGTACTTCGATGTACTTTTGCAAGACAAAGTGAGAACATGGCGGCAAGAACCAAGTACTGAGTCCAACAGGTGGCAGTGGGGAAAAATTCCTTTGCAAGAAAATAATGATCATGGATGCTGGCTTGTGAATTCAAACTGGTGATTGCAAGTCTGAAGGATATATACATGTACTTGGTGCACATGCACTTTTATAGAACTTGACTGCTTAAGCCCCTGTCGCATACGACGGATCCACGAAAGAAAATCATGTGACAGTCGTGACTCGTGAGACTGTCCTACGACAATTTGGGTTCTCTGCGACGAAAAATAGCATTGTAGTTGACTGTCGTTGGGTTTTGGTCCGGACCAAAATCAAAATGTTGTCGTGTGATTTTAGGATCTTCCAAGGCCCTCGGAATCGTACGGTAATCCTATGCATGCCGTAGGACAGTCTTACAATTGACGTACAATTGTCGTATACGATGGTCCTGCGATGCTCGTACGATTGGTGTTTTGTCTTCCAAAAACGCACGACAAAAAAACATCGTACGACAAACGTACGACTGTCGCAGGACATTCGTACGATTTACCTACGATAAAGTGGACGGATGCACGACATGATTTTCCTTTGTGACAGCGGCTAAGATTGTAGCCTAAGATGTTTCTAGCATCGTAAGACCCCGCCCCAACATTGTGGACCAAGGATTTCGTACAATGAAAAATATCCTGCGACATATGTGACAGGGGCTTTACTGAATTGCTCGGCCCAAAACTACGGCGATCCATTTGATATTTCATTCAGCAACTTTTTATTACATTTCTTGGGCATAATCTAGATGTTCATTTCTGAATGAAGGATTATTTCTTCAGAAAAGGGTCACTAGATATTTGGTGTTTATGCAGTAAACTCTTATTATAATGCTGCCCCATGATATTTAGGTAAGAGTTGGGAAGTTTATCCGATTTTTCCCCCTTTAAAATGGCTCATCTATAGCATTGAGATTAATGTGCAGATTAATGGAAAAACGAAAATTTCGAGTGGGAAAAATGTAAGATTTTGTGAGGAAACACTTTTGTTTAGCCTGTCTCATACATGTATGTTTCCACACAAGGTCTGAAGCCATGATTAACTCCCCAGTTCTTTCCGATATTGATAACATGGTACAAAGCTTCTTTGTCTAAGTCTTGACTGCGTTTCTCTATTCATATGCATTGGTTAATGGCTATAGGCCTAGTGCTCTCTGGATATAAAGCTCGCATTAGTTCAGTTCTTTGAAGAGAGTTTAATGTGCATTACATGTAGCCTACATGTATTTACAAACCATGACACAAACACATATTGCATCAAATATGCAAAAAAGGCTGTTAGAAAAATCCAGACACTGGAGTTTTATTATGAATATTAATCCATAAAGGGTATTTTTGATGGTAGAAAAATAAAATTGGGAGGACAAAAATAGCTCTGTTATTGTTATTTTTAGCTGTTTTATTTATACAGGGGGCCCTCTTCAGTTTACATTTTTTTTAAATGCTATCAACAAGGGCCCTTTACTTAGGGGAAATGTTTTGACCTGTTTTACAGTTTTGTACATGTAAAGGTATTGGACATTCTCCAGGTATGGGTAATTACTCCACAATCTATTCAAAGATACTGCACCCGCGTTTTGCATGCAAAACAATATGGCTTATTTTAAATATAAATGTTTTAATTCTGAAAATTGCGAAACTTTGTGGAGTTTTTGTTTTGTTTCGAAAGTTGTACAAAAAGGACGAACAAATTATGTTGATAAATTTTTAAAAATACTGTGTGTCTTGTTTTTTTCTACATTGTATTGCAATAAAGAATTTACATAAATTAGGTAACTGATCTTGATGAACGCATGTTAAATCCGAATCTAAATAGGCCTATGTGTAGGGATTTTCTGTAGTTTGTACATTTTGTACAAGCTGCATTCATTGACATGTACCGGGCTAGTGGCCAAGTTGAAAGGGGGCGAGTGAGTCCACGCGAAAAGCATCTGTGCGTATAAAGCACAGTTTTGCAGCAAGTATTATAGAATTTCTCCAAAAAGTAATTGATTTATCTGAGTTCAACCTGCATGACGTCTATTCTTAAACCATGGATATTTTATCGCCCAGGGGAAAAACGCAGGGAAATTCCGCTTGTTTTTATGCTAGCGAACGTCCAAACTTGTTGATCCCCTTCCTGATTATGTAGGCAAATCAATCGACCTATGACATGTGCATGAGACGTGCATAAACTACGTAAGCTCCCTGGGATTCGTTGCAACGAGCCGATCAAGTCGAGCATTTCGAACCTGTCCCATTAGAGAATACTGACGAAAGAGGGCGCGCTATCTGGAAATGATTTTCGGCATACGGACGTACGGACCACGGACCAAACAATTAAAGAGCTCGACTTGAGTCAAGTCCAACTCGACGTTATATATGCTGCCATTTCTTCCTACGTTTACGTCAGAAATTATATTTCTTTTCTATATCTACCTTATAGAAAACAAAATAACAAGAGAATGAACACCAAAGTTTGTTGACTTTGGATACGGCCGAGTGCAGGAACTTGCTTTTTATTCGCACAATCACATACGTTTATAGTATCAAAAGCTGATTTTGAGGAAAAGTATCTCACTTAAAACAAAGACTTGGCTAAAGCTTCAAACAATTACACCTGGTAATTACAGTCCAAGGGATTGAGAGGCGATGAGATTAATTTGGTGACATCGGGTACAAAGGGACCCAAGGCCTTCAGGACTATTTCACGAGTTCTTGTGTAGCTTAAGGCGTGCCTCGTGGGAATAACACCTCGTTTGGAGGAGGTTAATCTGCGAATGAGTGGTAATTCGCAGTCTACAGGATCGCCTATAGAGCATCAATATATCGTTAGGCGGCAGCCACAGGGCAGGTTTGGTTTGCCGTTCTAGCAATTGTTACGTCGGAACCTTGTCTGTATTGGTCCGTTTTGGACTTGACTGAATGGATCTGGAGACCGTCCTGCTTAAAGATACAGTCTTTACGTGTGAGCGAGCTGATATCATCAAACCTCAAAAATCCGGCGTAACTGACAAGGCAAATGAACAGTATGCGCAAATCAGCCAAGGTTGCCGAGGCATGGCCATGACGGTCAACGAGCTTATGTAAAATGTCCGCAGTGATCGGCTCCTTTCTGACGACGGGCGAAGCGTGGATGCGCTGGTAACCCGTCTTAAACACTGTCGGTGGGTGACTGTAGGCCGGCGAGGCTATGCGCCCATTTGACTGCTGGTGCCAGGGCGTATGCTGCCGTCTTGGCGCCAGACGAAGTGGCCAAATGCGACATGTAGAGGCAGCGATGATACGGGTCTGCTGCTATGGGGGGAGGGGGCGGGGGGGAGTTGATGCTTGGTTGCGAGTTTGCCCATGTCTCCCAATGGTTCCAGGTTGCGCTGTACTTGGCGGCAATGGAGTCTGCTTTAGCTGAAGCCAGGAGCGTTGGTAGAACATTAGTAGCTAGGCGATGCAATTAGGGGTCCTCCACAGTACGTCTCGACCGATTCCATAATTCTGTCAATAGACAAAAAGCACACAAACAGCAAACTTTTCCACAAAGTACGAAGCCGACAAAGGTCGGCAGAGGTCAGGCTATAAAAAACCAGATTTCAAAATTTGCCAATGGTGTGAAACACACAAACAAACATTTCCCGCAAAGTACAAAGCCGACAAGGTCGGCAGAAGTCAGGCTATAAAAACCAAGACTTATTGTTGATAATGTTAATATCGCGTCACAAGATTGTAAACACTGGTCCAGGCAGTAAGCAAGACGTTTGGTATCAGTCCAGCGGACGAAAAACCCCTTTTTTTTGAAGAGGAAACGTGGGTGCATCCAAGGATACCAAACGAGAGTGCACACTCTTGCTGTTGCTTTGCCTGGGGGAGGGAAGGGTGGAGTCAAAGGAAAGGGAGGGTGGGTAAGCGAGGTTCCGTTACTTGAACCGAGAAGAATGAAACGTGTGAAGTGCACTGGCTATATAACCGGGGGCACTGGTGCTTAACAATGGAGTTACGTAAGGCGCTCAATGAGCGCACCTGTCGTTCGATAACGAAAAGAAATGTCAATATATGAGACCGAGTGACTCCCCACCCCAACCCCCTACCACCTCAACACATTCTTCCCTTTTGTTAACGTATTACGACTTCCCCTAAAACCTGAAAGGAAATTCCTTAGATGTTTTACACACAATAGGGGAACAATGGAAGGGGGTAGCCACTCGTTCTCATATCTTGCACCAAATGTTGGATAACGCTGTCAATGTTTGTTTCGTCCCGGTGAACTAAATATTGCGAGTGTGCATACTCGAAAATGGGATAAATATTCAGCTTTAGTTACTGACATTCCACATATGTTTAATAATAATAATTCATTTTTAATATAGCGTTTTCTATTTAAAAATTTCAAAACGCTTTACATCGTGTCTTAATTAAAAAGCAAAACTATCATCACACACTAAAAACACCATAATGTCTTTTAAAAAGAAAAGTCTTCAAATTTCCTTTAAACACATTAACATTACTGACAGCCCTTATGTCCCCAGGGAGACGGTTCGACAGGACTGGTGCGTAATTACTAAATGCGCGGTCACCATCAGCCTGAGTTGGTTTCGACTTTAAAGTTTGGGATGCAGAAGTTTATGCACCGTGACCATCCAGTTTTTGTTGGCGTACGTATTAGTCTGGGAGCCCAGACCGATTTGTTCATCATCACGAGTACAAAAGGTCTGAGGCGTGGAATCAATAGGTGGGGCAAGTGTGACCTCCGAATGGCATTTCTTAAAGGTACACACCTGCCTACTGTTTACATGATTTAGTGATGTAGCAGCATTGACAACACCTTTTTGATGGTCGTTGCAAAAAAAATTTCATCAAAATATTCCGTAATTTACTAAAGAAGTGCAAAAATAACAAAGACGGCCAAAAGACGGGTTATACGCTTTACCAGCCGTTGCAACTAGGCGAGAGCCTCACGACTTTGGCACAAACGATTCGCTCTTCTCCTGCTCAGGATATCTCCAATTTTCTGCTCACGATTTCACTGGACAGCCCGGACGACCGAATAGGAATTTCCGTTTTCTTGTTGAGGAGTTGGCATCATGTTTTTTTTCTTCACGAACGTACGTGCAACGAAGCAACACGCCTACGTACGTGTGTGTGCACTCATATTTGCCGTGCATGCTGCGCGGGGCAAATCGCTACACTCCACGGTAGCCTGCCGTAGCACGCGCTCGCTCCCGTTCTCCGGACTCTCGAAACAAACAATTATGTTCGAATTTTCATACTTATGTTTAACTTTGTTTCATACCTGTATAAATAGTCTCTCTTTTGTCAATTACTTATAAATATTTGGGGGAAATCAGAGTTGAATTTGGTGCAGTTCTGCAGTAACAAACCTTTATACGGCTGGAAATACAACTAACTCACAAGACCACGTGACTTTTCGGAACCAGAATTCGGTTCCGAAAAGTCACGTGACATTGGATTTTTCAAAAGTGCTCAAAAACGGCTAAAATTGACGGCGTCTTTTCAGGATATATCTAATTTACTCTCGAATGCGCTTCAGAATAATGTATGGGTCTATTTCGAGCCCAAAATAGCCCAACAAAGAAGGTGTGTTCCTTTAAGTTGCAGATCCTGTACCTAAGGAAGGGGGGGGAGGCCCCCTTTTGACCCCAAAATCACTTTTATAAACATTTTCGAGTACATCGATCAAACCTTTACCAAACTATCCTCTGGTGAACCCTAATCAATGATCGGCATTTCTTAAGTTGCAAATCCTGTACTTAGTATGCTTAAGAAAGCCCTTAATTAGCAGTAATTAGCGGTTTAATTATCACATCGAGTACGTCAACCAAACCAACGGTAATAAATTCTCTGGGGTTTCCTTAGTAATGAATGACCTTTCTTAAGTGTCAAATCCTGTACCAAATCCTCTTAAGAAAAGGTCAAAGGTCATTCATTAGCAGTACACACAACCGCCGTCGGCAAAATGCCCATTTGTTTTGAACGGCTAGCGCTTTTAGCAAACGGCTGTTTTGTGTTTCATCCGCGGTTTAATCTCCTCTCGTTTTATGCGGACTTAAGCGAAGTTCTCTGACACTGAGGTGGTTGAAATAATTATGTAGAGTAAACTGTCCAAAGAAAGACGTTCTGAGTTCAACTTCTGTAGCGAATTCAATCGAGAAAATGTCAGTACCAGGTGAGACTATGTACAACGCAAGCAGTCAAAGCAAATTTCCGCCACGGATTCTGTATAGACACGTTGCTTTCATGGGACGTTATACTAGTTCCTAAAGTCTAAAGTTATTGTCAAGTTATAGTTTGAGTGTATTCATAAGTGACCATCCAGGTATTCCACCCAGCAGCGTAGCCAGTAGCCACATGTGGTGGTGGTGGTGGCGTGGTGCTCAATTTTTTCGTTACCATTCTGAAATTTCGCGCTCTCAATCCGTATAGGCCTATGTCGTTCAAAAAGACAGATATTCTGTAAATTATTATCTGGTTCCATGAACAATGATTACACCAAAAACTTGTTTGCTACCACATCTAAATTGGAGATCGGAATTGTTTTATTCCCATGGATAGAATGTTTTGGGGAAAATAGTATTTTGGGTAGTCCACACTGGGTATGGAACGGATCCGCACGGTACGCGCAGTATGTCAGGCGACGCATGGTCAATTTCAAGTCCATGTGCATTCATGATTAACGAAAAGCCGAATCTTTTTTTCGCTAGCGTTTTTGACGTATGTTCTGCATGACTAAAAAAACTATTGACGTGTTCGTGACGCGAAACATATGGTTTTCAACGCGTCGTTTCACTCCAAATCGCCCCACCCAACAACCAGGACACTTTTTGTTAAAGCGACGCGCGTCGCATTTACGCGCGAAAAGGCTAATAGGGAGGTCTTATAGATGCACGTAAATCGCGAACGCGAAGTGCTTTGTCGAGCACTCCGTCGTTACTTTGAGGACATCAAAAACCGACGAAAACAATAAAATCCATAAATTTGACTTTCGTGGCAAGATAACTCCTTTGCTGTGACCAAAATTCGAGCCTTATGGTTCTGACACCTAAAGATAATGACCTGCAGTCGATTTCACGAAACACTGCGCAACTTGCGCAACTTTTGACAAATGGCGCAAGCCCTCATAGCTTGTGTGTTGCGCAACTTACGCAATAAAATGTTGTGCAAGTGGGCTTACGCAACTGCGTAAGTTTTGTGAAATCGGCTGCAGTGCTCAAGCCACTTCGCGTTGGCGTTTTTTCCTCGACAGTGTGAATCCACCTTCATTATGCAGAGTGTATATACCCACCCCCACCTTGAAATATTCAAGGAATTTAAAGAACTCCTTTCAGGTTTTAGGGGGGTGTTGTTGCCGCGTTAACAAAAGGAAAGAGCGTGTTGAGATATAGACCGTATCGAATAGCCGCCATTTCGTGGGGCACCTTTCGTTACTTTAACCGTTCAACAATGGAAGCACAATATGTGCAACCATGCATGTCCTCAAGGAACAAAGAAACTGCCCCACGAAATTCGGCTATTCGATACGGTCTATAGGAGGACGTGGGGCAATCCCTTTGTCACATCGTGCTGGGTATATTTTTCCCCGACCTTTTCCCTGAAAGCGACGCTCGTAAAATCTACGGGGAAAAAATTCCATGTGAATCCAGCCATTAAGTTAGCCCACAGGGAAGAAGTCCAGTTTTGTTTTAGTGTTGACCTAGTATACCTTGGCAACAAACAATGACGCGCGATATTACATATGTGCTTTCCTCCCTAACTCTGTCGTTTGGTACCCCAAGACTCCCCAGTCCCCAATAATTCCATAATCAAATGAAATTCTTATCAAAATGACAACTGTCTTACTATCGACAATCAAACCAAAAAGAGTTAAATGGTGTCCTGAATGACGAATGACCTATCGAATAAATCAGACTGAGGTCATTATAAAATTATAAAGAGCCATTAATTGTAACTCAATACATGTTATGGTCATAATCAGTATGGCCTTTTAAAGTATCCCATCTATGCAAATGCATAATCGCACTTTTATCAGATACCAACAAGTATACAGTTATAACTAATTATGATGTCGTGTTTGTTACCATTGCTTTGAACATCTCTAGTAGTATTTCTCTGAAATAATTAAAATTTGGATTCATTAATAAAGGACGTACAGCATGTATTTTAATATATTATGACTTGCACTGTGCACGTAGACAGCCATTTGTGGCATTTTTTTTGGCAACTAAACTTGTTTCTATTAATGGTGAACAAAGTGCGTATGTAAAGTTTCAGAAAATGCATAAACCCGCACAGAGATTTGAAAAAAAATAATCCATACTGTCACGAATTGGCGGGTGCCCATTTTAAATATAGTGGAATGCAGAAAAAGAGTGCATGCTAACTCTAACATAAGCCACCATGTCTTGGATGTCTTCGTGTGCACATGTTCCGGTGAGCACATGTGGTGATACACATCACGTCTTGTGCAGAACACTATAGATTTCGCATAAGGAGTGTTACCCTAAAAGCATAAGCGGACATCGGAATGACTGAGGATGCACGGTGGGCATCTAAGACCGTTTCATAGGGGAATCAGCTTAGCTCTAATACAACGTATTTGGCAAAAAAGGAAGAAACATGCAGCTTTAGCCGTTGTTTGCTGACCTGTGATAAAGTCGCCTTTGCGAAGCATTTGGGCTACCGAAGAAAATACGTCACTCTAGGCAATGTTGGGCATTGGTATACGCTAAATATCACTGAACCGTTTCCCTGTGCTTTTGAATGGTGTTTTTATCTGACAGCCATGATGTTTGGAGCCAATTACCAATAATGTAATCCGCGGCTTTTGACGGTGACAAATATTGCAATTGTCAATTTTGAATTTGATTACACGTGCACTAAACAGAATCTGGTAAATTCATCAAAGCGATGTGTCTATACGGAACCCATAGCGGAGACGGAATCTTTCCTTTGACTGGTTGCGTTAAAAAATACAGTCTTACCTGTACTGCCATTCTCTCGAGTGAAATCGCCACAGAAGCTGAACTAAGAACGTCTTTCTTTGGCCAGTGTACTCTGCAGAATTATTTCAACCACCCCAGTGCCAGATAACTTCGCCTAAGTCCGCATAAAACGAGCGGAGATTAAACCGCGGATGAAACACAAAACAGCCGTTTGCTCATAGCGCTAGCCGTTCAAAACAAATGGGCTTTTTGCCGACGGCTGTTGTGTGTACTGCAAATGGATGACCTTTGACCTTTTCTTAAGGGCATTTGGTACAGGATTTGACACTTAAGAAAGGTCATTCATTACTCAGGAAACCCCAGAGAATTTATTACCGTTGGTTTGGTTGACGTACTCGATGTGATAATTAAACCGCTAATTACTGCTAATTAAGGGCTTTCTTAAGCATACTAAGTACAGGATTTGCAACTTAAGAAATGCCGATCATTGATTAGGGTTCACCAGAGGATAGTTTGGTGAAGGTTTGATCGATGTACTCGAAAATGTTTATAAAAGTGATTTTGGGGTCAAAAGGGGGCCTCCCCCCTCCCTTAGGTACAGGATCTGCAACTTAAGAAATTCCATTCGGAGGTCACACTTGCCCCACCTATTGATTCCACGCCTCAGACCTTTTGTACTCGTGATGATGAACAAATCGGTCTGGGCTCCCAGACTATATAGTGGCATTTAAATTCCCTTCACGACTAAAGTAGCCTTGTGTGATTGGATGGTCACGTCAGTTATTTAATCCAATGACATCGTCAATTTGGGGTTTATTTATGAATATTTATATGTTAATGGTCTAGACTCAAATACAAGGTCGTTTAATGGATCAGTTGGAAAATATGGTCATATTTGGTCTAAAATGGTCGCCTTATGAGTAAACTCGAAAGAACAGCCATTTTTCTGCGTTTTCTGGGGGTGGGGTGGTTTATCTGACAATATCGTATTTAGTAACCGCATAACACCTCGAGGGTGGAAAGATTACAGCTACATTTCGCTACATTTTTCTTTTTAAATGACGAAAAAATGCTAAAATCGTCTGAAAATGTGTGTACTGTTTATACATTACACAATTAGTCTTGAGCATTCACGACTGCATGTGCATTGCGCAATTTAGAGAAAACCTAATGCACATACAGCCAGTTTGCTGCAAACCTATGTGATTCAGCTAGGGCAGAGATTTTGAGTGTGAATTTATCGCCCTTGAAATTGGCTGTCGGGGTCACGTTTCTCCCGATAACCAGGGAAGATTGAAATACATATTGAAATTGTGCAACAATTCAGTTGGCAATTTCTCCCACAAAGGTACCATTTTACAAGGGAAAATCATGTGGTATTTGTTACCATTGCTATAGTTGGGTTTTCTTGTCAACTCATGAAGTTCTAACACCCAGAGACAGCGACTCCGCTCAGCTTCAGATCGCACCCGGCTTTCTATTCCAAGATCCAAGAGAAGATCCAAGAGGAAATTTAGGGATAATTCCTTCAGCATTGCTGGTCCTAGGTTGTGGAACATGTTGTCAGTCGATTTGAGATACACTAAGTTCCTGTCCCACTTCAAGCGTTCTCTCAACACTTTCTTATTTCGGTTTCCTTTGTGAATAATACCCAGTGAATCCCGTTGACTACCGTTTTGTTATTTGTCTTCACCCATTCATTGTTACGCGCTCTGATCTTTGTATAGCTCGATACAAATGCTCATTATTATTAAGTCAAATTGTGGGTAACTCCAAATGATGTATTACTTTAAGGGCTTTTAAAAATTTGAAATCAATGTAACACAGATGGGATGCAAGAGGAAAAAAAGTACACTAAGTCCAGAATACTTTTGTTCACTTCATTATTACTTTAAAAAATTAGATTTGCTCAAAAACTCACAGGTGTACCATTTTATATCTCAATGTAATGCATCCGAACACATCATGACTGAAAGTACTTTCAATTATGCACCTATCAATTGTCCCCCACCCCGCACCGCACCCTACCCTGGCTACCCCGCATAAAAGGTGGGCTTGTCGTTTTTCAGGTGACAAAATCCCCACCCCAGGGGCAAAACATGCGCGTCTTGTTATCAGTTGCACAGGCATTATTATTTAAATCAGTCAACATCCCCACCCTGGGGCATGAACAAACGAGACCAGAACCCTCTCCTAATACCTAAGTCACATTTCCAAGGGGTCCCGGGGTGATGTAGCCGATCTAGGCCCCGGCCGGGCTCTGAAGTCGGGGGGACACCGGGCTCCACAGTCAGAATGTATATTTGCCGGCGGGCACTCAGGCGGCTTTTGTAGAAAATTGGCGAAATGTTTGACCCGTTTATCGGTCGGTGTCCGGCAGGCACCCGTCAGATGCCCTAGCGGTGTCCCGGGGGGCCCCTGCGGCATCCGGCAGGGTTCCGGCCGATTCTCACAGCCCGGCGGTTGTTGTTGTTGTTGTTAATTTTATGGCATCTTCGGCAACTAAGCCCTTTATGCCAACCCGGCGGTTGTTGTTGTTGTTGTAGTTAATTTATGGCATTTTCGGCAACTAAGGCCCTTTACTATACTATACTTTATTATCAACTTAATATGACGAAGAAGGAGTTGCAGTTTTAGAAGTGGGAGGAAAACCCCCAGAGAAATCCCCAGGGGAAAACCCACGCGGTCAAGTAGGGACTGCAAACCCAATCCACATACACGCCCCGGATTCGAACCAGGGACGTCAGAGGTGAAAGGCGAGGAAAGAACCACTACGCCAACCCGACCGCCCAACCCGGCGGTTGTTTTATGGCATCTTCGGCAACTAAGGCCCTTTATGCCATCAACTATACGGTTTTAGCTTTAACTATACTATATTATCAACTTGAGATGACGAAGAAGGAGTTGCAGTTTTAGAAGTGGGAGGAAAACCCCCAGAGAAATGCCCCAAGGGAAAACCCACGCGGTCAAGTAGGGACTGCAAACCCAATCCACATACACGCCCCGGGATCGAACCCGGGACCCCAGAGGTGAAAGGCGAGGAAAGAACCCGTACGCCAACCCGACCGCTACCCGGCGGTTGTTGTTGTTGTTGTATATTTTATGGCATCTTCGGCAACTAAGGCCCTTTATGCCATCAACTATACGGTTTTAGCTTTAACTATACTATATTATCAACTTGAGATGACGAAGAAGAAGTTGCAGTTTTAGAAGTGGGAGGAAAACCCCCAGAGAAATGCCCCAGGGGAAAACCCACGCGGTCAAGTAGGGACTGCAAACCCAATCCACATACACGCCCCGGGATCGAACCCGGGACCCCAGAGGTGAAAGGCGAGGAAAGAACCCGTACGCCAACCCGACCGCTACCCGGCGGTTGATCGGGTACGCCGCCTTTTATACCCTGCAGGCCAGGCCTCGCTCGGCGCCCGGCCGGCGCCCGTGAACCCAGTCGGGGCCCCGCCGTTGTCTAATCGGCGCCCGGCAGGTGCCCGGCCGGGGCCCGACCTGCGCCTGCCCGATATAAACATCGTCTGTGTCGTCACAAATTTGGCCCAGGGCCCGCCCGATGTGGCCGGTGCCCGGCCGGGCACCGACGGGGGCCCTGTCGATGTTTTTACGATTAGGTTACGGCTTAGATCCGGCTTGTATTTTTCGCCGGAACCCGAGTTGATTTAAAGTGCGAATTAAAATGAACCGGGGGCCCGCCCGAAGCTAAAAATAGCCCGGCAGCCGGAGGGAGTCCCACCGGGCCCCTCCCGAAAGTGCAAAAAAGAGCCCCTAAACTACCCGGGAAGACATCGGTTTGGAAATGTGACTGGGGTATAGGTAGGAAGTCCGGCACTTTTGCACTTTTTTTAAGAAACCCTAACAACTGTAGTATCATTTGAAAGAGAATCAAGAACGAAATCCAATGGTGCTAATGAGCTCAATAGCATGAAATATGCTTGGGTTATGCTTATTTTAGATTTGTACATTAGTATTTTCCAGCTGTAAAACTTTAAAAAGCCACTGGAGGTACTCAAAGAAATGTGTGAAGGGCAAAACTATATTATGAGGTCTACCAAGCTTCAAAGTCACCATTTAACTACTTTAGACAAATATATGGAGGTCCCCCTGCCTGTAATTATCCAGTAGTTTGTATTGGTCGTCAGTCAAATGACACCATGTTTCCAACTGAGTATCCAGGAATACCTATACAAAAACGTTTGGCTTAATCTTGTTTATCATGCGTGATTCTTTATCAGAAATGTACTTTCATTCATCTTTAGTGCTTTATTTGAAAATTGGTATCAATAGATATAAGAAAAACAACAGTACGTTAACTAAAATTAAAAATCCCAAGGTGCTAAGTAAAATTCCCAAGATTTCTCAAGTTTTCCAAGCTAGTCAAAATATAAATCCCAAGATCTTGGGAAAAATCCCAAGGTGAGGCCATGCTAGAGTGTGCGAAACCATGCGAAACAAAATTCTCCAACTTTGAAGGATGAAAAATGTTCCTCAAACTCCAGTCTTTCATGGCTTCCTTCACGCTGAATTCTGACAAGTTTTAGGGCACAATTTGTGTGAAATAGTACTCAAATCTTACCCGTCAAAACGTGAAAAATACACCATCAAAACGTTGTCAGACACTTATGAATTTGGTATCGATGAAAAGAGAGAGGCTTCGTGAATGAAATAACGCCCTCCGTTGTTTACAAAAGACCGGGACAATACAGAGAGAGCGAAATAAAACAAATGGAGGAGAAAGCTCATTTCAAAATGGCCGCGCTGTACGGAAAAAGGGTTATTTTGGGGTGACGCAAAACAACTTTCTGGAATAAACAAACATTCATGTAGAAAAATTTGTTCTTTATCTATCAGAATACAGCAAAAACAGTAGATTTTTGCAACCAGAAAGTGTTAAAACGAGACTTTTAAAACATGCATTTTTACACGGTAACAGATATAAAAAACATTCGGGGCCGTTTCACTGGACTCCCTACCTAAGGGGTGTGTGAAACAATTGATAGGTGCATTATACAGGGTTCTTCAAAGAACAACGTAATTTGTACATGTATTGCGAACGTGTGTATGTATTGCGAAATTCAATTGTGTCGTGGTATTTGCCGGCCTTGCTGCGTATAATTTATTTTGAAAGATGATTTTAGAAACACGAGAAAATCGCAGTGTCCCGACTGGGATTTGAACTCATGGCCAATTGCTCTACCAATTGCTCTACAACTGAGCTATCTGGGCGTCCCGCCAGGAGCACCACAACAATCTCGTGTTTGCCTCTTTTTTTCCAACAATGCAGTGGGGCAAATCCATGCCAACCAATTGGATGGTGGCCTCACGAACGTGGCGACAATGCCGACAATGACGTTACACGTAGTGTTGTACTGCAAATATTGCAAATCTGATGAAAAACCTTAAATGAATCATTGTGGCGTGGTCAACACACACACCGTATATATCTTTAAATCACGCTGGTGTCATCTTAAAATCCAGCCGCGATCGTGACATTTGTTTACCATGTTGGCGCGTAAATCCGCCGATCGGCGGGCACACCGTGGAAAATAAGGAAAGCTGGTTCAGAAAGATATAAACCACATGACATTTTATTGTATTGTCATGAAGGATAAACAATGTAAAAAAAACTGCGAAACAACTTGTATTATGATGATAAAATGTGTATATATTGATGAATTTGTTCTAGTTTTAAAACATTTTTATTTAATTGAGTAGAAGACCATCTGAGCATGCGCGAACAATGTATAAATCTGTTAAAACCTGGCCATTGGTAACACCCTGTTTTATACACTTGATCCCGAGCTGGGGTCGAACACTGAGCTCGCACGCGTAAGATTCTGGCCTACAATACTGGTCCTGGACCATAAGCCCAATGTTCTTATTTTTCTTTAACACATTTAACACAAAGAACAGAGACTAACATTTTTGTAATGAATTCAACCCTAACCCTAAACGCACACCTAACCCTTTATCGTATACCCTATAGTCTTTTCTCAATACGTTCTCATATGGTCTGTAGTAACAACGAATAATGCTCCAGGACCATTATTGTAGGCCAAAATCCCATACATGCCACTGAGCTCGGGATCAGCCACGGATCACAAACGGTCTCCATATAGGCGGATCAATTAAGAACATTATTTTAGGGGGTGCTGAGAGCCCAAACATTTTCAAAACTCCCGTCCCAATGTTAAAAACGTGATATTTAATACCTGGACTGCTACCATGTACTATGGAAAGGGGAGTGCCTTCTTCCCTCTCTTCTTCCTACTCTTTATTTCCATTATTTTTACAATTTTAGGGGGGTGGGGGCTATAGCCCACTGAGCCCCCCGCCCCTCCCCCGGATCTGCCTCTCGCTCTCGGGATCAAATTGGCCCCGGATCAGACCCAGATATTTTGGTCTCGCGTTGCCGGAGCGTTCGATCGCGGTCTCGGTATCAGTTTGCGGTTAGATAAGCGATTAATCTTTACTAGTCCGGGGGCCCAGCAGGATTTAATCATAATTTTTAGTGCAAAAGGTTTGGGATTTAGTTTTAATTATATATATTTTTTTTTTGTAAATCCGACGCAAATATAAAGAAACACATAACCGCGCCGTGTGCAAATGGAACAAGGCTGTGCTTTAGACTACTTCGCCGTATAGTCTGGTTTCTAGATCAAGACATTCTGAGAACTAGCCTATTCACTGTTGGGTATTGTTCGCCGTGCGCGGTCGGCGGTCGCTGCAACGCGGCGGGTTGGCCGGGTTTTCCTTAGGCTTTTCTCTGCGGCTTGGCCATTTGGTTAGTGCCTTGCTCAAGTTTTCACTCGTAACATGTTGGTTGGGAAGGCACTAGGCTATAATGTTTGCAACGAGGTTTGGAATACACACGTGCGTTTCGTCGGTATCTCCGCCTAATTTTCACATGTTCAGCAGAAAATGCTGCTCAGCAAATGTTCGTGCTTAGCACAAAAGCAATATTGCTTCTGCGCAATTACGGCTAATAAACCATGTAAGTTGACCTGGTAGCGAGATTCATCGACCTCCGAGGACCACGTGTAGGAACTAAAGCACGTACGTGTAGCGACTGTGTGGGTTTTTCGGTTCAATTTTTGTAGTTTCACCCAATAAGCAGTTTCATCCAACTTATCGGGGTCCACTTTAAACATTCTTAAAAATCCCATTTGTAACTTGTGTGAACAATTATTTGAACAAAAAGTTCCTGAAATTATAAATATGACCTTTCATTTTCGTCTTTGAGATAAACTGGTAACCCTGGGCGTAATATAAAAACAAAGCAGCGCATCCCTGGTAGTCTGCAAGTGCACGAATATTTTGGCGCCAGCGTTTTGGCGCGAATACGATGCATTATAATAATGGCCGTTTTTAAAAAGTACTTGATTCGGCTTCAGTAGCTCCATGTTCAGACGGTCTTTGCTATGTTCTGTCCTGGCCGCGTGTACTTTATTTGTTGGTGGTTTTATCTACTCTCAACAGAAGTGAACGTTTAAAGGTATAATTACGTGTGTGCGCCGTGGGGCTAAATGTCACATTGTCCAGTTGCTTCGGTTGCTCGGACTTTGTGTTCGATTTTTCAGAGTTATGTTTAACTTTGTTTCATAACCTCAATAAATAGTTAAACTTAATTTTGTATTTTGAACAATTTCGTCAAAACGGAACACTTCAATATTTCCGACTAGAAGATCGGCATATACAGTACATTTCCCGTAATTTCATGAAATCGGGATACCACCATATTGAAATTACACCACAAATATCGGGGCTTTTCTTGGTGCATTGATGGCGTATTTTGAATTCACTGCCCTGCCCTTTGGTCCAAGATGTTGAAACCACTATAGTTTCACATTGGCGTTCTAGTGGATTTTTTTAACCGTATACCTTGATGATGGCTTATTGTCATTGCACGGACCCAAAATTCCAGTAAACACTTGCATCTGGACAGGCAATGTTCTGACCATGTACGGTCTTACTTGCTTTATCCAGGATTTGTCTATACATTATAATATATCCAAAAGTACCTGGTCGCCCCATTATCATCCCATGTTCAGCTGGGTATGATTTGGGACGCGAAAAACGGCACACTTAAAGCCGGGCTGAAAGCTTGAAGCTACTTGGCGAGGAAGAAAGTTATCATATAAAATGGATGATACTTGATGAAGTTGCGCTTTTCTCATCTTTATTGCTGACTTGATATTAGAGAGAAAAATGAAAAACTAGACCGTGTTCGTCAACTGGCAACAGGCCAAAATGAAAAACGGGGTGATGACGTCATGATGATATGCAAGTTGCATGCTTTCCGCATAGCATAAACCACCAGTCGTTATTTTTCTGTAAAGGTTTTCAAAGATTTCGGTGTATTTTCTCAGTGGTTGTTACACTGAATTCATTTTTAATATCAATAAAATGCCAGCTTCGTGCCTTGTTGGTGGTAACACTTGCAACTCTGTGGAAAATCCGCGGCACCGTGCGTGCATACAACGTTTACTTGTTTGCTGCAAGGAACTAGGTACGTACACGACCACAGTCAGTAAAGCAGCTCTGTGTGTCTCCTCGCTATGACGTCACACACATAGCTCGAGTTGATTGACGTGACCTTTCGTTTTCAGTTTCGCGTGAAAAGAGTCTCAGAAAAAGACTTAAAGTTGCATTGCCCGTGTTTCGGTGAAAGGATTAAAAAAATTAATTTACACAAGCGAACGAATTTAGAAAGCTTACGTGTCTCTGTAACGAAAAATATCAAAAACTTAAATTTCCGACGTCGGGAATTGGAGATACAAGCCTTTTTCTTGAAACGTGCTTCACATGTTGTACATGTGCGCGTACGCTCATATGTACATAGTATGTGTACAATGTACACATGTACGCATGTACATTTACGTCATAACCCTGTCGATTAAATGACCTGCCAGCCTTTTAATAATTTCTTGTTTTTAATCGACTGGCATTAATCCTTGACGGATTTTTACGTTCTTGGTACCAAATGAAAGCTGATAACTTTTTCTATTCTAGAAAAATACCTATTTAACTTAAAAAAAAAAATTGTACGCCCAAATCGGC
Source organism: Henricia sp. BOLD:AAB3569 (assembly GCA_037783545.1). Lineage (NCBI taxonomy): Eukaryota > Metazoa > Echinodermata > Asteroidea > Spinulosida > Echinasteridae > Henricia > Henricia sp. BOLD:AAB3569. The sequence goes on along the minus strand of JBBELK010000071.1, from coordinate 1,120,609 downwards.
CCAAACACGGGCAGTGCAACTTTAATATGTTCTGACTTTTCCACGATGAAATTCTGAATAAAATGTTCTTAGTACATAAAGGATTATATAAAGAAAGGTATACTATGTTGAAAACCATGAATTAAAGTGAAGGGAGATTTCCACCCAGCTTTAAAGATCATCGACAATCGCATACTGATAAACTCGTCAACTCTTGCTTACAGTTTTTACCAATCGCTTACACACGATAAGTGCAACTAAAGCCACAATATTCGAATGCAAACACACGCCGTTTACAAACGTTCACCCTGTGCGCAAAACTTAAAGTACATTATGGTTGTTTTCGCACCAACTGCCATACAGAAAACGCCCAGTGCGAGCCACTTAACGGACAAACGTTTACTTAACACGGATCTCTTTTGTGTGCATTTCTGTTGTAAATCAAATGAAACTATTTTCAAAAAGTGAAAGCTTGTACTAGTTGAAATAGTTCTTACCTTACACAAATAAATGCAAACAACACACGAAGTCGATCAGTTATCACGAGCGAAAACACAATACTGAATTATATTTGTTTATGAAAATGTATAGATGAGAAGGCCTTATATGATCTAAAGGACATCCAGAAAAGAAAGGTAAAGAGAAGGGAAGGAAGAAACTAAAATGAATTGTTTTCTTTCAATTTTGATTCAGGAAAACAACGCCAGAACTCAAATCGGAAACAATGTAAACCGGATGGAAGGCCTTTCACTTGTGAAGTTGGTTTGTTCTAAACAATGAAAATTTTTCATAGATATCTCAATCGGCTTCAAATCACCATTGTGTGTCTCAAATACGATATGTCAAGTTATCGACCATTGTGCAATTGTTTTGGGGGAGGGAGCGGGGGTTGGGGTCGGAGTAACGTGTAATACCACAAAATTCTTCGTTATATAATGTCGTGGGTTTTTTGAAAGACTGCCATTCAAGCTGAGAACTTGTTAATTACTGTAGCAGTGTCCGCTATACCTGAGACTGTCGCTTGAGACTTCTGATCGATTTCCCGTATACCTGTCATGTCAAGATACAGAAACATTACGACGTGACTTTTATACTCTTTTTTGTAAATGTTTACCTGTTTGATTCTCTAAATAAGAATTGTGTATATTGCACGATAGCGACCACAAAAATTGAAAGAAACAAATTCTCGAAAATACATCATTGAGCTTTGTGCGTTAGCATTGCCGCTATTGTTGTAGGCCGACTGCCACTAAAGTTTGTTTATTTGGGAAGTGCATGCGCACATTTAGCCAAAGTGTGTGCTTTTGAACCATGTGTTTTGCATTTTGAAAGCAATTTTTTTTTTTTTTTTTACAAATGTTTTTAGTTTAGGGGCTCGTGTAAGTTATTTCTCGACGTGTGTTGGGTTTATAGTGTATCGAAATATTGCTGCGCACACCGGAAAAAAACTGTAATCGCCATCATCTCGTCCGATGTCCTGCCGATGTCCTGCCTATGTCACTGCGATACCCCGGCCGATGTCTGGCCGATTTCCGGCCGGGCGCCGCCAAGTCGGCCGGACGCCGGGCGGTCACAGTCACAATTAAAAGTGCCCCGCACGCTGCCATGACAGAATAGGGTCGATTTCTTGGCCCGTTTATCGGCCGGTGTCCGGCAGGCACTCGTCTGATGTCCTGCCGATGTCCTGCCTATGTCACTGCGATACCCCGGCCGATGTCTGGCCGATTTCCGGCCGGGCGCCTCCAAGTCGGCCGGACGCTGGGCGGGGCCCGGCCGGCGTCTGAGCAGCGTCTGGGCGGCGCCTGGCCGATATATGGATTGTCTGGGTTGTCAAAAATTTGGCCCGGAGCCCGCCCGATGTGTGCGATGCTCTGCCGGACATCGGCCAGGCATCGACCGATTTATTGCCGATCAGTTTGCGATGCGAAACGCCGCACCAGGTTTTTAGTCCGAGTTAAAAGTAACTCGATGCCCGCCCGATGCCCAAAAATGACCCGGCAGCCGCAAGGAGTCCCGTGGGGCCCCGGCCGAAAATGCCTAGAAATCCGTCGCAAACTACTCGCAAACCCATCGCAAGCCAATTGTGACTGGGGTATAATTAGTTGCCAATGCCCGTAACGAGAAGATTATCACCCTTGACGATATAATTATGCAAAGAATAAATTAAATTCTGGCTAAACAATATTGCTCATCTTAATACACGTTGTTTTTTTGCCTCTCAAAAGGTGAATACAGTCATTTTCTCCGATGCAAGTTTAGTCGCCTCGGGTGTATCACGGTAATAACATTGCCCATAAAAATTAGTCACCGCATGAAAAAGCCCAGAGCTCGACATCGAGGGAACTAGAAACTATTTCGTTAGTATTGTACTCATTTATTTCCCTTGCTAAAATATTCTGGAGTGGAATTGTTTACAGATAGTCAAACTGCTGATAGAATAATGGAGGTAGAGAGCATGAATACCGAACTTCAGTCAATATTGTCATATAAATTTTCGATCTTTGCCTTAAATAGCATTTATCTCGAAGTACAGTATACTATAGAGCCCACGTTCCTTGAACGAACAAGCTGATTACGTCAGCAAATTGGTTGATAATGATGTTCGGTCTTTGTCTGACGTATTTTTCGATAATACATGGAGTCAGCGGCGTAGCTACGTGCACCCCGCTCCCCCTCCCCCACAAAAAAAACAGTGCACCCCCTCCCCCCTCCCCCCCCTCCCCCCCATCCCCCTCCCCCCCCCCTCCTCCGGGCGATTTAGTGACCTGAGCAGAGTCTACACGCGCAGAGTGGGTTATTCACTTGGCCATTTTCGAACTGACAGGCAATTCTTATGTTTTTCTTTATTTTTGCTACCACCGGTGGTAGCATAAATCAGCCAGTCACGTGCAGGTCACCGTATGCAAATTACGTCGTGAGCTCCTACAAACAAGGGAGGTAGTCTTACGCTTTTGAATTCACTGGGTAAATTAAACAGCAAATTAATCAAATCAAATGGAAATTATATTCATTCCGAATAAAACTTGGATGTAATAAACAATTTGTCAAATTTAAACGCATTTACATGGAGCTCAATAGGGTATTTTCGAAGTAAATGTAAGTGCCGTACCTACATTGAAATGAACGAGTCCACAACGCCGGATGCGATGTGATTGGTCGGTTGGAACGTAGGTGACTTGCATCACACGCGCGCGTGCATAACGATCTGTTTTTTAAAATATTTACGTGTAGAGTGCTAGTGGGGCGTGGGTTATGTTGTTGTGACGTTGCACATTCGGGTCAACTGCTTGCATAATAAATAATGTAGCAGTTGCCAGTTCGAAACCATCCTCTTGCAACAGTGCCCCTTTAACGCACTCCCTAACTCCTGCGTACAGTGGCCCTGTTGAAAAAGGCCCCATTTGGCGGTGGGACTAGCGACAGAAATCTTGTCGCCTCTGCTGGACCAATCAGGACGCTTGCAGTACATTGTAGCACGATTGCAGGCATTCAAATGTAACGCGCGCAGATTGTAAACACCGTGCATGCATGTAATACATGTACTCGGTAATGCTGGCCGTTGTCCGCGTCGGCGATTGGCTGCTATTTAAAGCATACTGGGGAATCCGTTCCATTACATTCGTCAGCATGCATCCCTGTTATTAATGTGAACAACTGCGGAGTAAATAAGGTTCGTCGTTTGAAAGTTTGGTAGGAATGGGACAGTCAAAAGGAACGGAACCCAATACAATTTCTGGAAAGTATAGAAATTGTTTCTTTTCGGCATAACATGACCGAATTGATTAAATTACATCAAAATGACTCGGGCGTGAGTTAGCTCAAGACAACAGCCGGCTCGCTCCACAGATTTACGTGTATTTCCTCAGGGTATTGTTACGTCGCTTCGCATAGTGGAAATTCCCTGAGATCTCAGGATGGTTCGAAACAGGCCTTATGGCAATACAAAACAGAAGGCATAACGTATGCACAGCCTTGGTATACTCCGCTCAAGACGCCCGATTTTCTCACATTTTAATTACCAAACAATATAACCCCAAAGCCATAAGGCCTTGCCAAAAGGCTAAGGCTATCGATGCCTTTACCCAAGACTGCATAAATCAAGGACAGGACCGGGGACTATGCTCTCGTTGTTTCACATGTAGTCTTTATTCCAGCCGCTCTAAGTCATTTGTGCCTCCAAGGGCGTGGTGTCCTTGTTTTTCCATGGTGGCCCTCCAACATATCGTCACCGTAATGACACGAAGTGACACAATTGCACGGTGGGCGTCAGAAAGTGTTTTTAAGAAAATCGAGTTTGACGTTGGTCAATTCTTGAAACTAAAATTTTGCGCATTTCTTAAGGGTCTATTTAGTAATATGTGATCTGTATAAAAAGGTAAGATCTTTAATTTAAAATCTGTACCAATAAAATATTAATTTAACCATTAAAATCGTAGTAATTAATTTCCAAAGACATTTATCACTTTGTGAAACGCGAAACGCTGTTTTTGTCCGAGCGCGCCTGTGTTAATTTCCATCTTTAGACAGGCAAAGTGATAGTTTTCTCTTCGTGAAAACGGAAAATGGGACTTTTGTGAAATTTTTCCACGTGGCTAATTACAGTAATTAAACTTCTCGTTATATTTTCGACAAATGGACCTCACCGGGTTGTAGGCCGTGCATACTAAGTCGTTTTCGGCCAAAATCTCAAAATCGATGAAAACGCGATATTTGCCCACTTGTGTCTCTTCGTGATGACGGTGACGATATTTTGGCCATTACTTTGGACAAAATTTCGCCCCTACATTAAGGACATGTTCACAATAACTGGTAACCTGGAACTAAAACCACGTTGCCGAGAACTATTTATGGCAGTTCTTAATAAATTCGAAATGAGAATGTCATAGATTACGATCTTCATGTACATAATGTACATCATGTACATAATGAAATTCTGAATCGAATTTTGTGCTTCCGGTGTTATTTATTTGTGGGCATTCTATAAAACAAACTGTTTTTCATGCGTATGAGCGCAGCGAAAGAGCATGAAAGTGTATATTTATGGTGTATACGTACTTTCAAAACGCATTCAAAGTTACAAATATACTATTTCATATTGCTAGCATGTCGTGGGATTTCAGTCTGGCTCCGGAACTATAGCTGGCCTTGGGTTGTAAACCACAGTCTGACATCTCCGCGCAGGCGTGGTGACATCGTGGCATGGTAAACGGTGACTTGAACTCGTGCCGAGCTCGTTTCGTCACTGCTTTTCCGCCAAGTACTGTTCCTGGTGATAGTTTTATCTTACTACACTGCAGTCAAGGGGCCACAGTATGAATGAACAACGGCAGTATCAGTAAAGTCACCGGCAGGGAGAGCATTTTGTTGTGACGCGGGTTTTATGTAGCAGATTTCCATTTTGATGATGATGAGAATGATGATGATAATGATGATTATCGTGGTCAAAATTATCAATGTTTGTATTTGAAGTCGTCAGAATACTATTTTACGTCCGTTGGCTGCCAGTTTTAAAGTACTTTGTTCCATATTTGTTGCAAACTCAGGCAAAAGCTGCACAAACTTTGTTTTCCGTATGATAATCAACGCAGTAACATATTTACGGTTTTGTAGTCCGTAGTCTTAACGTAGTTTCAACAAATCTCAACCAAACAACACCGGACAAAAACGCGTCCAGTAAGTCTTGGCTTGTTGGTATCAATGTCGCCTGATAGTGACAGAGCTCAGGCCTGAGCCGTCGCCTGTTCGCGGAGTCATCAGCCTTTTGGGTGAGTTGCCTCGGGAATCGGGAGTCGTGGTCTCCGTTATTCTGTGGATAAACTGTCGTGCAGCGTGATGGAGCACTCACTGTACGGGGCAGGTACGGCGCCCGTCCTGCATCATTACCCTGGAGGCCTTACTACGGCCAGTTCGCAGCTGCAACATGGATCATATCAGGTAGATTTCATTTTACAAATTATCATTTATAGAGCCATCCTGAATGCCTTTGTGGAAGTGTTTGACTTTGCTAATGACTAGTACTAGTAGTACAATGTTAAGCAGGGCTTTCGTTGTTGATGGTGAACATAAATTCTTTTCATTTCAATGGGAAACTACTTTTTCTCATTAACACAAATATAAACTGGCTCAGATTTGGCGTTATTTTGCATTTTGCCGCAGATAGCGGTTTCAGATATATCAATCACTTTAATTTTAAGTCCGTAAGTAGCACTAACGTTATCATGTTGATAAATTGGCATTGAAATTTGTTTATAAATACTGTGTTAAATTGCGGATTCGGATACGCAGAGTTCTGATGTGCATCGTACACTATACCTTTACTGTACTTAATTTACAGCGCCGCTTACTACATAAAAAAGAAATAACTAAAGAACTAGTGATACTATAGCTCCATGGTGATACAAAGCATATTGCGAACCGTTGCATTAAAAGGGGATTGAAAACATTGTTGGAAACTAACTAATTTCACTCATTATTTAAAGAAACGTTTTGAAGACGAGACCAGTTTATATTTAGGCGCCTACCACGAACACTATACATCTTCTATATACATTGCATAGGCCTATCATGTATTATTAAGTAAATTTTGCACGGACATTTTGCGGATGGAAAACAGGAACGAACATCAGAATATTAATACAAAGGAAGTATTTATGTGTTAAATGGATGTAATTTGCCCATACATGACGTATTTCTTGTTGATCTAGTCTAGAAAACTGTATATACGTAGAGCAAATGATAATTATTATATTCCTTGCGTATGAGTTGTCCTTGGCCGTTATGGTATATCATAACCTGTTCATTAATCCGTGTCTTAAACACAGTAATATTATATATGGGATTGCACGTCCACTGCACTTTATGCGATATTACGAGTTTTGCCGAGACAACATCAGTACAAAACCAGATGTTCGGAATCCGATTTCATCTCCATCATCGGAGTAATAATGCGCGTTTTCCCTGACTTTCATTTTATATAAGCCGACGTCAGACGCGGAATCTCTTCTTTTTAAAAACCGGTAAATACGAAAACTCATAATTTATAACGAAATAAACCATTTTTCGATTTTATGTGCATGGCAATCTGAACATCGTTTGAAATTAAAGTGCGTCATGTCATTTTCAATAAAAGTGCAACGTTTGTACTAATTTTTCACACAAATTTGTCGACAGCGACACGCATATTGCCTTAAATTTACCAGTTTAATCAGTCTGAACTTTTCTTCTGGTACATCCATGGACAAGTTCCAACTAATTGATGTATATACATTCATTACCCGACAATCATTCAGTGTCTGGATTTTTTTCTTTTAGTTTCATCTGGATTATATAGGTTAAGAGAGCACAACCATAAGCATCCACAACCATAGCTCAGCATTCGCTGAAACCCCAAATCCCTCTATTTCTAAAAACCACGGCCAATCCAAAAGCCAATCCTGTATTACCTATAGAACACTAGACTGGGGCAAACAGTTCGACATTTCTATACATGAACCCGAAGAAAGTGTACGAGTCTGCTTTCCCTTGCATTTGGTGCAAGATATAAGACCGAGTGACTCCCCCCTCCATTGTTCCCATATTGTGTGTAAAACCTCCAAGGAATTTAAATTTCAGGTTTTAGGGGGCAGTCGTACATCAACAAAAGGGAAAAGTGTGTTGAGGTTTTGGGGCGGTAGTGGGGTAGGAGTAACCCGGTCTCATATGTGGCAGCATATATCCCCTTGTGCCCACTCTGAGGTTTTGAAAACTGTACAGTCATGGCCAAAAGTTTAAGACGATTTGTGAGAAAAGAGCATTGTTTTCTGAATGCAGAAACTGGATCATCATCAATTATAATTGCATGATATTGCGTTACCCTTGCATGGGCTTCACAAGTAAACACTTTATTGCGCCCCATTTCGCTTGTGTTTTCCCATTTAAAAGCCCTGCAAAAAAATGGGTAAAAACCGTCAGTCATGGAAGTTCAGAGGGCTCAAATTGCGCTTCTTCACCACGAATAATAATCTGAACGAGAGATTGCTAAGAAGATGAAGTGCATGCACCGAACTGCCAGATGGTAGAATCGTCTGAAAATAACACTCGGTTTCTTTGTTCAGTTGTCCAATTCACATTTTGTTGTTGTTGTTGTTGTTGTTGTTGCAAAGGCAGGGGTTTGATTTTGATATAGCCAGTATGGTGTAACGTGTTTTTTTTTTCGCTCTTAAACTCATATTTTTCGAGCAAACGCTGACTACAAACGCGGTACGGTAAAGTGACAAATCAAAGATTATCGTCTCAACGTTAAAACCCCATGCCATTCCCTGACTGGTTCCTGGAAGTCTGACCGGCCGCGTCACTTTTAGTTTTACACGGTCTATTGTTCACTTTGGGGTCACCCGCATGGTATACTGGACACTGCTGTACCCCCACTAACACGCAAGCCTATGCCCAGACTAGAAATACGCGATGCCAAGATTAGAAGAGCTAGCTCCGCGGCCATGTGGCCTGCCTGCCCGCCGTACACATGTCTATCGTCTCGCTTCCAATTTGTCTTGCGAGGATTAGACCGAATAAAGCCAATCGTATATACGATGTTTTGCCTGAACTCAATCAAACAATACTCGCCTTGCCAGTTTGGGTTGGAGGACATACATTGATCCTCCGGTCTGACCCGATATTTATTTCCGGTTTCATATCCCATTGGATTGCCAAGTCCAGGGCCATGGTCACCGGGGGCTGCATAGCTCTGAAAAGGATATCGGCTGCGTTTGCCTGACATTAGCTCCGTGGAACAGCACCGGTACCCAGTGCCGCTTCGGTCGCATTAACCATGGCATTAACACACTGCGTGGCGACAGAAACTAATTCGCTCTAAACATTTATTCCACGGCAACAGGCTCTACCCTAGGGTCCTATATGTTTAGAAAATGGGTGTGACACGTACTTCTGTAGCAAGGCCAATAATGTACGGGAAGATTCACTTAATTTGAATGGTTTCTTGCAATTCGACAACAGCACTTAGGGGGCCTACATCTGCGTGATGAGCAAGTAGTTTTTAATTTAAAAGTTACTGCAGATCTATGTTATGATGCAAATATTTTCCTTTCAACGATTACATGATTTAATTATGTACGGCAAGGATAGCACCAAAGAGAGAATGTGTATCAGTATTACAAGAAAATTATCGGATAACGACCACATCTGATATCATCTGAGGGATTGACGCGACTAAACGAAGAACTTGTCCGTGTAGCTTGTATTGCATTTTCTTCATAACATTTTCAAGAACGTCATTCATGTTTGCCAAACAGTCAATCTACCCTTTACCCATGCCTTTACTAACAACTACTGCGTCAATTTCACAGATTCTTCTTGTATTGTTTCATTCCATTAAACTAGTAAACTAGTAAACTAAATGATTGATAAAAGAAACATGTGTCAAAACAAATCAGAACACATACTTTTAAATGAAATGGAGCATCTTTTTTTAGTCCACTTTTGTTTAGTCCACAAATATAAGCCGGTGTCAGGGGTGTCGGAACCGGGCCGGTCCAATAATTAATTTTGCCAGATATTAGTTTTCAATGTTTTCTTTCACTATGATTCCCTGGCTCATACTTTTAGTTATCGGAGCGAATTACTTTATTATGCTTAGGCCCAAAAGGTTTGCTCTAACATATTAGAATTGTACACTCAGGGTACACGTATTCTCTGTCGTTATAACGTGATAGGCCTATACTACATATCGTTCAGCATGGCCGGTACCTTTGCGTGGGTTTTCACCATAAGCTTTAGCGTGCGTGCCCGACACTGGCTAACCGTCCATCCGGCCGTCTTCCCCCATCACCAACACCCAGTCTTCCTGGCGCTGCTATTTTCCTCCTCCTCGCCGCTCCAAACGTTCCATGGCCTCTTTCCGGAAACCCTGATTGGGAGAATAGAGCAATTGTATTCATTCTTGACTTTAAATTTATTAATATTTAGAGGAAGAAGGTAACGGGTTTTATTACCGTGCGGAGTGAACCACGAAGGTCGCACGTGATTAGCCTGTAAATAATAGTGCGCCGGCTGCATATACGACTCCGGATATATACTTACACCAATAGGCACGCACACGACCGACACTTCTAGACCAAGGTCGAAACGAAGGACAGAAGAATTTAAAGAGGAACAACGTTGTTTGTCTTTTTGGTTGTAATGAACGAGTAACCTAATTTTCCAATTTCTTTTTCTCGTGGGGCGAGGGGGGTGGGGTGGGGAGTGGGGCGCTGCCGGGCCACACGTTGATAGGTGTGAAAATTGCTAACGATAATTAGACAGAATTAATGATTCGTTAGGCTAGATAAGTTTTAAAGTTAAAATGCTCCTCGCGAAGATTTACATCGACACTGCTTGGCTTTTACATTGTGATTCAGTTCGCATTTGTTGATTCGTCAGGGCTGTTGCACTGCTGATGTTTTGTTTCTCTAACTGAAAATGTTGTATACTCTCCTAAAAAGAAACGCAATTTTCTTAAAATATCAATTCTTGATTAGGACATAAGTTTGTTGAATACAGTGAACTTGTGGATAACGAGGCACTGATGGACCAATCACTCAGGACGCTTCGGTGATTTCGTTAATGTTCAAGAAAACCTGTTTGAACAAAGTGATTCCCACCACAATGAAATGTGACATTTCCTATTTGTGGGACGGAATCCACTAGTAAAGGGCTCCCAGAAAAGCAATTGTATTGGGTTTTTACATGATTCAACCTGCGTGGGATCAGCTGCCCTCTGCCGCACGTCTCAAAAACTGCCCTAGAAATTGGGTTTCTCGTGGAGCATTTAAGGCAGAGTGACGCTCCCTGCCTCAGCGGCTTTTACGGAGGTCGGTGCAGTCAGCCTTGCCACAATAGGTGCTCTTAAACACTTTACTTACCGATAAAATAAGCTACACATATCAGCCCTGCAATCGTTTGATGAGAATAAATAAACTGGGGATACATAGGCCTATACATATTGAAGGATTTGTCAGGCCATGAAAACTAACTGGCTTGAACGTGTTCTGTTATTTTTACAAATAGGTTATTATTACGAATATTTGTTTTTCCGGCGAAGCCAGACGGCTTCATTTATTTCAATTCCGAAAAACATTTCCAAACACTTTCATAACAACAGAATTAATGATATGTAGTGATAACTATATACAAAATACATTAGCATACATTTTTAAAAATCTGATAGTTTTTGCACATATAGCCCATCTGTTAGCTGCTTAGAATGCGAATTTCAAAAAAATCATCTTCCAGATAACAGACAGCAGAGTTTCGTGTATAAATCACTTTAAATACATGGCTACTTAATCTTTTTGTCTCCATTTTGATAAACTTTAAAAAATTATTTTATACAATATTACCAGGGAATCTATTCATAGCAATATCGTTTCTAATTTTCCAAATTACTTTATGTAGTCGCCCAATCAAAACTACATAATTGCTCTTTGACATCAATTCCTAATATTCTGATTCTATCATGAGGACAAACTGTAGGATTGTTCGTGTACTTCTCGATAAGGTTTTCAATAGCCATACATGAACATGCTTTATACAGTGAATAAAAAGGTGATCGATTGTTTCACTATTACATGAAGTACATTGGTCATCTTTCGTAACTCCCATTATTTGTAATTTATCCTTAGTTGGGAGAATTTTATGTTAAAGCTTGAACCAGGTATCTCGATCCTCAGCATCAATTAATGAACAACACCTATTCAACCATATTGTGTTCCAATTAAGGTTACTACAAATTATTGTAATATTAATTCCACCTCTCGGTACTCATGTAGGCATATTCGTGTATAGGCATACGCTTATTTGGTCGTAGTCTTGATGCAAATAATCTTCGGTGGGTTAAATTGGTTTCGCGGTGGACCGTGGTACACCGTTTCACCAGTCACCAAAATTAATATCCTAACAAGGATCATAGTTATTGATATTTACCGTAAAAAGGGTATATTAATACCCGTCACTCACTAACCCGCGGGGGATGACGGTGTTCTTTAAAATGACAAGAAATGTCGCTGTTCAATGTTTTGAAGTTTTTTTGCACGAATGAAGCTCCACAACTAACTTCGAATAATTTCGAAATGATTCGAACCGGCCATCCAACACCGGCTCGCTCGGTGGTCGAGTGGTTAAGACATCTGCCTTGTATGCAGGAGGTCGTGGGTTCGAGTCCAACCCAAGCACGCTATGAAGTGTATTTCATAGTGTCTCGGGAAAGCACTGAGTATACAGTGTTAATAATTACGTCGGGTAAGAGCAAAAACAACCTTACTTAACATATAATGAAGCTGTTTTTATGTAAACTTATTGCAAAAGAAATTTTTGATTTTTGATTAAACTGCATGAAAATTTGCAGTATACCGAGCAATAAAAGAAACGCAAATTTTCATTCTACCTTACCTCGAAAAGCTCCTATTGGTGCCAAAATAATAGGTTTGTTTCTTATTTTCCATTTGTTCTAATTTCGTTCTATTGGTGATGCAGCGAGGATTAACGGGTGCCTACTTGCCTTTGGGGAGCGTCCCGTACCAACCAGCCCACCAGCCCAGCAGTCAGTACCACTCGCATCAGCACGACTGGCCGGGTGTTCACGTCCCTAGCACGGCCGACCATTCAGTAGGTAGCATGGCCTCATCGCACACTATCGGTAACATGACTCTTTGCCACCCCTCATCACGCAATGACTATCTAACTGTAACTTCTTCGCCTCTGATCGGTGCGTCTAAAGTCCGGGGAGGAGGTGGGGATGTTGGAGGCAGCGCGTCGCCTGAGTCGGTGCCGAGCCCGACGGCGCAGAACAACGGCTTGATGGACGGTAATCACGAGGAGCAGGGCTCCATGGACAAGGCAAATCTTAAAAAAGGTAATTTTGACATTGTATTTAATTTATTACCGCATTGACATACTACCCCCGGCTGAGGATGCTAAACGAGGATAGTATTTTTAGATTCCACAAGTGCTGTTATTTGTAATTTTACAGGAATTATTGGCAGCCAGTCTGTTATATTACGAGATAAGTGGTTATTTTACAAGTTTTAAATTCTATAATCTTACGTTCATAGGTTTGAAAAAGTGTAGAGGTAAGTGTTCGTAGTCCTCTTGGAAGACGATATTTGCGTTATTCAAATGTTGAGATGCACAGTTAAAGGCCAATGTGCCTATGAATCAATATACAGGGTGGATAAAAAAAAAAAAAAAACCGAGATATAATCGCTAATCGTGACAAAAATATGGCACATCTGAATCAAAGAGAGATATCTTCTTTTAGGGTGGAATCTCCTCTTTAAATTGACACCCTGATCATGCCATCATGTTTCTGGTTTACTGAGAAATGTTCAATGTTATGCAAGGGTCTAGTTTGGGATTTGCGCCACTTTCTTTAATGGCGTCCAGTGGCCTGAACCATGGCATAGCCTGTTTGGACGATCAAGTATCCATTGGCAAAACCTAAGACGCCTCTGAAGATCGCCAGAAAGCAGTTTATGTTGTCTTACGAGCCACAATTCTGTAAGGGTATCACCGAACAATTTTGTTGAACATGCATGGTTAGGGCCAGTTCTGAACCATTCTGTCTTTGACTGATGCGTTCTCCCTTCTGCAGGGCCTGCTGAATTGCATATAAATGTTCTCGGATGACCGACCAGTTCCCCTTCGCCCAGACCTTGGACTGAACAAAAAATCGCTGCATTCTCATGTAGGACTAAATGTGTTATGTTGAAGAAAATGCAGATTTCCCCCACCAACATTTGTATCGGCATGTTAATTTCTGAGGCGTCCAAACAGGCTATGCCGTGAATTAAAGAAAGTGGCGCAAATCCATAACTACAATAAACTAGACCCTTGCATAACATTGGTCACTGCTTAGTCAACAGGAAACATAATGACATGATCAGGGTGTCATTTTAAAGAGGAGATTCAACCCTAACAGATGATATCTCCCGTTCATTCATATGTGCCCTACTTTAGTTACAATTAGCAATTATATCCACCCTGTATAACATTTGTATAGATTCTTGGAATAAGAACATATCTAAAGAAGAATGTTGGTAAACTAGTCTGCACAAATTTCAGCTATACTTAAGCCTGCCGTACACCTTGCGTTCAGACTCCGTTGCGATTGCACAGACACGCCAAATGTCGAGCATGCTCGAAATTCTGCGATTGCGTTTCGACGGACACTTACACAAAATCGTGACCACATCGCCATCGAGACGCATCGCAAAACCCGTACATGCGCTATCGTGATCGAATCACGCAAGGTGTACGGCCGGCTTTAAGCCCGGTTTCCATATAGACGTAACAAACGCGGAGAGTGCCGCAAACTAGCAACGCAAACAGTAACGCAGACAGTCGGCAAAGTTGAACCAAGTTCAACTTTGCCGACTGTTTCCGTCAGTGTTTGCGTTTGGGTTGTTTGCGTCTAGTCTGCGTGTGCGCGTTACGATTATATGGAAACCAGGCTTTAGATGCACCAATGCTTCAGAATACGTTAAAAACCATGCATGGGTTAAAGTATTAAACGTTAAGTGAATGGTAAAAAGCGATTCTGGGAATAAAACCATTATAAATCCAAAGAAAGACATCAATAAACTCATCCGAAGAAAATTCAGCTCTGTAAAATGTACCACGTCTTCTAAAAACATAAAAATGCATAGGCCTATGCGTTTTACCGGTCTTGGCTGGGTGTTTCAAATATTCGTTCTGAATCGGTCGCGTAGTCTGTGGCTGGCGTCGTGCACTCTGTGGCGCGCGTCATGCATACTGCGTGTGTGCGCGACCCACGCGATGCATTAAAACATGCATCGCGTTGGAACAGCAAAGGCCTACACGCAGTAACACAGCGCCCATTTCGGACCGCCCAGATGAGAAGTAAATCGTTTGAAATCGATCTAAATAATTTCATCTTCATGGACTATTTGTTGGTAAAATCATATCATCTCGGACGGAAATAGTTCATTAGATAGTTGCTACCAGTTCAATCTTTGCTTTGAGTAAGGTTTTCCCTGTCAACTTGTTAATTAACTTTTGGGGTCATTGCAAATGATACAGTGGGCCTTTAAGTACCAATTTGGACGGAAATAAACCCATGTCCTGTTTGGTACTATTGCTATCAACACTTTGAGTGATTTGGGGTGTTTTTTTTGGGGGGGGGGGGGGGGGGGGGAGGGAAGGGGGGGAGATGGGGGCTGGGGTGAGGAGTCATGGGCCTTTAACAGATACTATAGCAATAAATTATGCTTTGGCAACGGAAATGAATATAACATGGATTTTTTTTTTTTAACAACGGGTTTATTTGTTTATTTGCTTGTTTATGTTATTTTAAATATGGGACATGTAATCGAAGTATGGGTCAGAACTCCTGTCGACAAATCGGCAAATCAGGGCAGGTTTAAACTTTACGTCGTGCAAATATAATTACCTTATAGTTTTAGTGCTGCCTATAGTATACGTTCTTGTTGTGTTAATTGACATTTATATTTTACCAAATAATTAAACTTGACATCTTCACGACGACAAGCCTGACATCTTCACAAAAATGATGTTTGACGTACTGGTGTAATATCCAGTATCCGCAGTACCACGTTCAACAATTCAACACAATAAAACACAGTGTGAATGTCATTATACGTACGTGATTCTCATTCCTGGTTGGCATGGTATTTCAGTCTGCGGTGTGAGCAATTAGAAAGTGGACTCTTTTGAACATGCATTACATAACATTGGGTGCACATGCTATGGGCCTCGATACACTTCCCTCCTGCCGGTAATTAGTCGTGTCAAGGATTAGCGTCGACGCAAGAGCCACACGTGGTTCAACAATTTCATCACATAAATTGTCTGTAATTTACACCGCAAAACTGGTCCCACTTAAACGGCGCCTCAGTACAGGGTGCCCTAAATTAAAGCATGCACTCTTCAATGGCCCATTGCATCATTTTACAAAAAATTACTTGATGATTTGACAAGAAAAACCATACTCAAACTTAAAGTGTTGACAGCAATGGTAACAATCACTGTATGATTTTTGTTTCTGTCCACAATGGTACCCTGCTGCAGCAAATTAACAACTGAGAATCACTTCAAGTTAGTTAGACTAAAACCAGCGAACTGTTTCCCTGCGCTTTGGCAATGGGCGTTTTAAATTACCAGCGAAAGTTTAGACCCAGTTACACTGGCAACTGACGTCATACCTTAGTAGTCTATAGACTTATTTCAAATTAACACTGGAAACCTCGTTTTAGAGGCTGAGCCTTTGTATTACGTCGCAACATTTCATCACAGAAGAAAGCACCGATACCCTGAGGTTTCGATGACAAGTATAAATTCCTCCATAAGGGAGGGAGCGCGTTTTGTCCAGATTTCCTTTGCGCTTTTGTTTGGCACAGACGCTTCTCTGTCGATCGGCATTTTGGGTACATTTTTTGGGCAAAAGTACAGAGGTCACCTGGGACCGTAACCTTCGGATCTTTATTGTCCCCTTCGCTCCACGGAAGACGAGAAGCGCGCCAGATGTGCGCGGAGTCGGATAGGCCGCGGCTTGCCCCAGGCATTCTCCAGTTGTAAAAATGCTTCCTCTGTCGTTGGCTGCATATGTTGTTGTTTCTGATATGACGGAACTGGGTCGACGAGGGTACCTTGTGCCTCTGGGCTATTACCGTGCAGTCATTTCTTTCTTTGTGCTTCAGTTGGCTTACAGCCAGAATCGTTTTGCATGAGTCGAATGTGCCGAAAAATCCCGAAATGCTTTAATACTTACGCGACTTTTGTTTTTATAAAACGATTGCCTATACTGCCTTTATGAACTAAATGATAGAATAGTACAGGGAAATTGTCATCATTCCGTCATTTTGTGTGTTGTCAAGGTTATTGGGTTTATACACTAAAAACAGTGAACTGTTTCCCTGCGCTTTAGCAATGGACGTTTCAGATTATCAGCGAATGTTGATAACCATTGATAACTGACGTCACCTTTAGTAGCCCATAGAGGTTACGCGCAGCAGCCATCTTTGACAGTAGTTTTTGTCATTTAAATTTATCTGCGATAGAAATACAAAATGTGCACCCACATATATCATTGGGGAACAAAAACGTTTGACGAATGTTTACCCCGAGACTATATTATTAAGGAATATCGCATATAATTCTCGGATGGTCGTTTTTGTGGTGCATTATCATAGGCTATACGGTTTCGCGAAATTCGTGTACAGGGCAAGGTCGGTGGATGGCAAATTACACAACAGTCTTTTTTCTTTTGTGTGTTAAGTTACTTTATTTAAATTTCGTTTAATCTAGCTCAACTGGTTTTTGTTTGTTGGGTTGCTGGGTTGTTGGGTTGTTTGTTTCATTTTGTTTCATTTTATTTGTTAAGAGCACGCATGTAAATGTCGACTGGGTGGGTGTTTTTCCTCACGATCCCGCCATATTCGTCCCTTGGCGTTTTTACGGCCTTTATTGGCAATCAAATCAACAACGAAGGACGGTCGAGCTTCAGCGGCGTCGTGGTGAATATCAAGCAAGGGCGCCCGGGATCTCAGGGTGTTAAATCTCCGCTATTGCGCTGAAATGCTCACCCATATACAACGATATGCCAGGGAGTCTTACCCGTACCGTAACGCCGTGAATCAAAAGGTTATATATTGTCCCCGTGGAATAACCCTCAGGCCCGCACTTCTGTTCAATGTCTTCAACCCTGGACCCTTCCGCCACACTCCCGCGAATGAAATGATTCCCAAACTTGTACTCATTGTCGTAAATCTGTCGTTATTTCGTAAAGTTAACTGGCAAAGTACTTTTCTCACTGAGAATGACCACTGTTCTCTTGCACGTGTTTGTGTGCTGGCTTGCAAATGTTTGATTTTTGGGGTGTTTCTTTTTTGCCCAATTCCATCATTTTTCCTCAGACTCATTGGGTGTGTGCGCTGATCTTCCCCCCAGCTTTTGAAACCGCCCCTAAAGACCACGCTCCCACCAAAAAAAATGCACGCCGTTTGTGAGTCTCATCGGAAACCCAATATTTTCATGTTTTCAAATGTCAATTACCGTATCAGTAACCGTTCGTCAAACCCTGCCTGCGGGTCTGTCCACCAACCTTATCTGCACACTCCCAATTCCCCTGTTACAGTTTTTTTCTTCTTCAATCGCCTAGCCTACACACGATAAGTGCAACTTTAACGCCACAATATTCGAATGCAAACACTCGCCGTTCACAAGCGCGCGTGCAGAATATGTGCAAAACTTAAAGTACATTTAGGTTGTTTTCGCACCAACTGCCATACAGAAGACGACCAATGCAAGCCACTTGGACCTATTTTGTGTGTATTTCTGTTGTAAATCAAATGACATTATTTCCAAAAAAGTGGAACCTTGTATCAATTGAAATAGTTCATACAACACACAAACAAATGCAAACAACACACGATCACGTGCGAAAACAAAATTGTTATACTGAATTATTAGATGAAAATGTATAGAAAAAAGGCCTTACAAGATCTGAAGGACATCCAGAAAAGAAAGGTAAAGAGGAGGGAAGGAAGAAACTAAAAGGAGCCGTTTGTTTCTTTCAAAAGACCTGCCGCTCTAAACTGAAGACCGGCAGGGTCATCAGTTTTATCAAATGTGATACAGAAAAACAACATCAGAACTCAAATCGGAAAGACATGTGCCTACTTGAAGGCCTTTTACTAATTGTGAAGTTGGGTTGTTCTCAACAACGACACATTTTCATACACATGTAGTCTTGTACGCACCTGCCACCGCGGACGTCCCATTGTTCCTCTTTTGTTTGGACTCGTTTTTCTGGCGACTGCTCTAATTTGTTTTGTACACGATTCGAAATCGCGGACGTCTTTGGCAACCGCGGACCCAGGCGCGGATCCAGAGGGGGGGTTTTGGGGGTCAAACCCCCCCCCCCCCCCCCCCCCCCCCCCCCCCTGCTCCGACACCAACAAATATAATGTAATGCATTGTTTGCGTGTCCGCCTGTCCGAAACAAGCAGACATAAAAATCTGATAGGCAAAACCCCTCCCTGGTGGCAAAACCCCCTCATGGAAAAATTCCTGGATCCGCCCCTGGGACCCTATTGTTTCTATTGTTAAACGTCCCCCATTTAAATACAGAAACCCGCACATCTCGATCAACTTCAATTCACTATTGTATGTCTCAAATACGATAAGGTTATACGCAAGTTATCGGTCGTTGTGCAATTGTTTTCAAAAAATTCTTACTTTTTGGGGGGCGGGGGTGGAGTTAAATGTGGATTTTTTGAAGACTGCCATTCAAGCTAAAAACTTTACTGTCATTACTGTAGCAGTGTACATCCGCTACTTCAGACTGTCGCTTGAGAATTGTGATCGATTTCCCATGCATAGCTGTCATGTCAATAAAGAAGCAATACGAGTTACGACGTAACTTTTCTACTCTTTTTGTATAGATTTACCTGTTTGATTCTCTGAATAAGAATTGTGTATGTTGCACGATGGTGAACCACAGAAATGGAAAGAAACAAATACTCGAAAATATATTATTTAGCTTTGTGCATGCGTTAGCATAGCCTCCCCTGTTTTACGCAGCTTGCCACTACGTGTATTGTTTGTTCGTTTGAGTATAATTGCACAAATTTGGTCAACGTGTGTGCTTTTGAACCATGTGTCTTGAATTTTTAATGCTGAGGACTTTGTCAATACTGTAGCTGTGTATAGATCAGCTACTTAAAGATAGTATACATGATTGGTAAACTTTTACAAATAGTTGTATCCCCCTGTGTGAATGAAGATATGCATGATTAAAACCGACCTGTACAAAAACCAGCTCCGTACTTCGTCTAACTTTTAACAAAACAGTAAAAAAAGGGTTTGCAGTCATTTCGCCCCAAAACCACTTCGCCTTGAATCACTTGGCCCTGAACCACGGCGTGTGCACGAAGTGGTTTTGGGGCGAAGTGGCATTTGGGCGAGGTAGTTTCTGGACGAAGTGATTTGGGGCGAAATGGCACTTGGGCGAAGTGGTTTGGGAGAGAAATGGCACTTGGGCGAAATAGTTTTGGGGCGAATTGAATTTACGTCTCGCGAGACAAAAAATAATTGTTTGCTATTAAATTTCTCAAAGACTATAGCACTTCAGACAAAACCATTTCAGGGGAAGTTTTCTGCCGTCATCATGTTTATAACGTGCAGATTATTTGTAAATCTGCATGAACATTTCTGTTTCTTCGAGATACCAATCATGTGTACTGCCTTTAAAACTGTCGTTTGAGACTTGCGGTCAGTTTCCCATAGCTTTGTATTTTCTTCTTTGTATTATATTTACCTGTTTGATTCTCTAAATAAGAATTAGGTATGTTCTACGATAGTGACCATAGAAATGGAAAGAAACAAATATACTGAAAAATACATTATTGAGCTTTGTGCGTTAGCATTGCCTCTCATGTTTTACGCAGCTTGCCACTATTGTTTGATCATTTGGGAAGTGCATGCGCAAATTTGGCCAAAGTGTGTGCTTTTGAACCACGTGTCTTGAATTTTGAATTCAATATTTTATTTTGACATAGGCCTAAATGTTATTAGTTCTGGTGTTCGTATAAATAATTTCTCGACACGTGTTATGTTTTTAGTACATGTATATCAAAATATTGCTGCGCACACTGTGTGTAGGCGATTGGGGAAAACACTGCAAGGTGAGAACTGTTGATTTCCTTAGACCATACATTAATGTTCCTAAAGAGCTACAGTTGAAGTCAGAAGTATTAATATATGTACACTACTACCATCATCACCCAAAATGGTAAACAGGGCTACCGGAACCACTGCAAGGTGTGCAAGCTATGTTTTTAAGTACTGCTGCACGTGAGGAATTCCACAAAGTAAAGACTGTTACAAAAATGGTGACAACGCAAGTTTAAGCACACCAGTTTTAACACATGGTTGCATACACATACAGTTGCATTTAAACGTCTGACTTCAACTGTATATGGCAAACTTCCGGTTGGCTATCGCCAACGAAAGGAGCAATCTAGAAGTATAAAAC
This sequence comes from Henricia sp. BOLD:AAB3569, assembly GCA_037783545.1. NCBI lineage: Eukaryota > Metazoa > Echinodermata > Asteroidea > Spinulosida > Echinasteridae > Henricia > Henricia sp. BOLD:AAB3569. The sequence continues at coordinate 1,099,587 of JBBELK010000071.1, read as the reverse complement.
CGCTGACAAAGTTCTAGTCCAGATCCATGACATTAATTTTTTGTTTACAAGTCTATCGCAGGTCAGATTCAAGCAACAATGTCTTTGTTGAGGTTCATCTGAATAGTTTGTGATTTGACTTAGCCTTTTGCACGTTTCACTTGTTAGAATAGCGTTTGGTGTACTAATACTTACGTACTTTCTTTCACATGTACACTTAGTATCCACTTGACAAGAATACATTTGTGTTGCTATGTGGTGCACGCGGCAGGAGTGAAGTACATAATCAATACCGCGTGGTCACGGTATGAGAGAATGGCATAAAGCAACCAGAATGTTTGTTGCTAGGCATTAATGGCGCACACCACGTATAAACAACAGCGTAGTATGTGACTTTCTAAACTGCACCTCCAGTTGAATTTGAAGAATTATTTGTGCCAGCCATTATGCAACACACAAACGGCTAATTAGGTCCCATATGCAGTGAGTTACGATAGTCTTGTGACGGACTAGACGAGACAGCCCGGACCTGTAAATTGACAGAATATGGCCTATAGCACATAAAATAATACAGATGGGAGGGATATTTTCTACTAAACAGCTCCAAGAATTCTGGCCATGTACAAATACAAATTAACACTGAGCCAATTTTATACGTAAATCAAACGAGCTTACTATTGCAAACAGAATGGAATACTGCAAAAATGACCTTTCACCCTTTAGTCCCGAGCCCAGACCTGATGGGGATGCTGCGGGCAACCCCATCAGGCATACGAGACTATCCACACCCTTTAACCCTTCACAATTTTCCGACTTGTGAGGGCGCTGTCCATGGCTGGTCATGGAGTTATCAGTAGTCTCCAAAGAGTTATATATAGAAAACCAGAGTGCGCACTATGTGCCGATATGGATGCCGCCATTTTGGTTTAACGCTATGAGTGCTCGGTGGGCAAAAGGGTTTTGCTCACTTTGCACTCATAGCGTTAAGCAAACACTCTAGCGCACACTCTAGTTTTCTATAACTCTATGGTAGCCTCATAGTCATAGTCCAACTGCCAAAACTACTAAGTGCGCATGTCCAGCAAACCCTCGGAACTCGCATATTCCCAATTTTGTGTGAGCATTCATAAAAAATAAATGTTCATATTACGTTCCTTTCAACAAACAACCTCCTTCTTGCTATGAAACATTCCGAAAAAGACATGTACATGACGGCTAGGAAACTAAAAGTGAAACAAACGGCACTTTGCGGTGAAGTTGCGCCGTGCAGATTGGGCAGTTTACGCTGCAGTACTTAAATGACAGTTTATGCCGTGGGCAAAGTGGTATACATGTGTACTATATACTACAAGTACAATGCATGTTCTTGGATAACAGTTGGCAAAAAGAACACGGAGTACAAATCTTCGTGAACATGCAGTAATAATGTCACGATGATCATTACCACTATCACATTCCGGACGTGGCCATAGATACGCTAGGTATAACGACAGTCAGACAAATTGTACGCACAATGATAAACTGAGGTCTTGAAGTGCAGCGGGGTGATAGCCGATAATTCTGGGACCATGTTTTAACATACCTCGTTTAAAGACAGGTTACATGATTGATGTAATTTTGGCCTGGAAAAAAATGTAACTTTAGCTCCAGAGTTATCATCACCGGGAGGGCATATTGCACTACAAAACTTTTATCACTGAGTTCATTAGTCAGCGAAGCCCATTAACAATGTCTTTGGACCAAACAGTACAAACTCACGCTAAATATGCATGCACTGTGTGTGCACCCTGTATACAGTAATATTATAATATGTCATGTGGCCTGACGAGCCACGCGCATCGTCCTTTTTCAATTTATTAGTACATGTTTTTTTTTCGATCTTTTAAACGGAAAAATAAAAACAAATGCGACCCTTTAGGTTCTAAACCGGCCTGAAAAGTCGACGTACCAATATGTTCAGCCATTTTCCTTCAGGCGCCTGGGAGTTTATCAATAAACAAACAAAAAAGGGCTTACTCAATTTATTATAGATAGTATGAACATTGTACATGCACTACGGGGCATCGTAAAGACCGAGACGAGACGTGGCCAGCGTAATCTCACCAGCACATGGACATGGAACGCTGCCAATCTCAGGCGAGTGCTAGTCTCGTACCCAAACCCGCCGGGGATGCTCGCCCATCAGGTCTGGGCACTTGCGATGAGAGCTCGTCGCTGATTGGTTGAGGCCTGCACTAAATTTATGTGCGGGACCCCCGCGAAGATTTTGGCTCATTGTCATAAGCACGCGCGGATAAAGCTCGGATGTGTGCACACCTACATATGTACCATAATACACACCAAATGGTCTTTACAGCCTCAAACACGAAGAATTCCCTCCTAATCTCGGTCAAATGCAATCACAACAGTTACGCATAGCTCTTGAAACACTGACGGAGTCTGAGTAGTAGCTGCATTGTATATAGCGCCTTGCCGCGTCATATCGCACGATCTTTTGGCACCCGACTTCTACCAGGGCGTGCCCTGTTGTTATGGCAGCACGCTGATTTGTACGTACTATCAACGACGGCTCTCGAATGGGCAATGTGTTCAACCATAGCTCCATGGTTAAACTGTTGGGCGAGCATCCCCAGCAGGTCTGGCCACGAGACTAAGGCGAGTGCGTGCAACCATTCCGCCCGGCTTAGGCTATACCATTGAGAACCCCGTTGTCAGTCGCACTTCTAAACTCCCGAATGCGGGGACTGAAAACCGGAGCTCATGGGGCTTGGGTTGCTATGTACACTGCGAAATGAAACCCCACGGCTAATCCGCGACGACAGACGATCAGGAACAAATCTACCCGGGCATCTGTCTTGCGGTTAATCCCAAGGGAAAAATTGACAGGAGAAAGAAAAAAGAAGTGATTTTTACTGAGGGTCAAAAATGAAATCGGTCAGTTTTGTGCCAGGGGCAGATTGACCGGGCTCGTGGTAAAAAGACACCGCTAGTTGGCTTTTCCGCAGATCCTGTTCTGATTTTTTCTTTTCCGCAAGGAGTAAACCTTTTTGTTTTTGTTCTGGATTGTTTTTTCTTTTACGGCTTTTCCGTTTCGCAAGGAGCGGAAAAGCCTTGTTTTTGTTGTGATTTGTTTTTCGTGTTCTTGTCTTCCCTCCCAAATCCCATAGACAAAGCACAGGGACGTTAGGGCCCACCTAATTTAATACTTAGGAAGCACGAATTTTAATGAAAAAAAACCTAGTTTAGTGTGGGTCCTAAAAAAAATCGTCATGATGACGTCACCTGGTACTATAATTATAATATTAAAAAAATCAAAATGCAGCCTATAACTTCAGAACCGAAGTAGGTATGAACTTGTACGTTGGTACATTCTTAGATCTTAGTGTAGAGGTACTGATGTAGGCCTATACTACGATGACGTAAACGTCATTGCAATTCAGCTTTTGGCTGCTATGTGACATATTTTTAATAAACCGTTTTATAAACCAACCTATACATGTACAGAAAGGAATATGACCCACCAAAAAGAGATACGAATTTCAAAAAGACTGGCTTAGGGGTGCTGCCGTTTTTTTTCCAAAAACTGGGCAAAGAATGGCGTTTTTGCGTACAACTTGTTTTGTGTATTGCCTTAGTGGACGAATGACTTGTACGCAGAAAGGTCGTTTTTTGCCCAATTATCGGACAAATGGCGGCGCCCAAAGTATAAGGCATCGCTTCTTTTTGTTTTTCCTTTTTTTTGGTGAAGTTCGTATATGCTTAATTTCAGTGGGTCATATTTCTTGTTCTTTGAATAATAACTATATTAATGTTTGAATTCCCTTTGCACAGATGACCCAGACATGCTCAATTTTCTTGTCCTATCCGTGAAAATACTAACAGAGATTTAAACGTGGTTATTTATGATGTTGGAAGTCTGCTTGCAGTTAATATTCGTACAGTTTTCGCAAATGTTACCATCACGTGGTTTGTTTGGTATTTTTTGTATTTTTTGTTTTACCACAATAATTATGCCCTCTTTTGACTATCATTAAACAGCTAGTATCTCCCCCACCACATGTTTTAAGTTTTCCTGTTTATCATGGAGGTGCATGTGTCTACAACACCATCACAATTTGTTTTCCACAAACAAATCGACAGCCTTTTGCCTAAAACGCAAAGCAGTTCCGACCCTCTTCACCCGAAATTCTGAAACGCTCGAGGTCACTTGGTTTGTTGATAAACAGGTTTTGACGTCATCCTGAAAAGAACACAAAACGGCCTGTGAAGTATTGAATGGAAAATACACGGAGTTAATGTTCATCATTCCTGTTTTGTCCTTGTAATTCAAAATACAAACGTGAACAACATTTGATGTAATATGACAATAATCTACTATTACCTGTTTTGTGAAAAAAACGGTGAAATTGTGGCTCACAATGAAGCTCTTTTGAAGTAAATACTGGTATTCACAGCGGTCTGTGTACAGCATGTGGGAACGGTCCCAGCTGCGGGCCGTAGTTCCCACGTGTTTGAAATTGCCGGTATACAAGTTAGAACGAGCGACTCATTTTATTCTCTCTCGGTAATAAAAAAGAAAATGTTTCTGCTATTTTTTTTCATGGTGTCTGGTAAAGCATACAACCACACAACTACTGAACACATCTCTGGCTTTTTGCACGAGAAAATTTTTTCAAAAAACACCATCGAACAGAGACGGTTTTTTGCCGACCGTGTTTACTCGTGATTCTCAGGATTGCGTCACGGGGTCATGCGCATATCATTAATACCTAATGGCATTTCAGAAATCGAGAAAATTTCATTTTCGAAAACCGCACTTTTGCTTGCGATTTATCCACTTAAAAGAGACAATTTGAAATAAACAGCGGTGTAAGTCGGCTTGAGGGATATGTGGGCTATCGGATAAGGTGCAAATGCTGGATTTTTCGTCAAGAGGGATTCTAGCTCTTTAAGTGCTACAGCTCAACGTAATGGTATTCACGCCGAAACTAGGAGAGCTGACGGCGGTCTCTTTTTCACATTTCCTGAGATCTAAAGTAGCACCGAGACGCATATGTGTTCAATTTAAACGTATTTCACTTATAGATTTGTAATAGTAATGTTTATTTCCAAATAAATGTAGGCAAATTATGTTCTTTGTTTGCCGGATATTTTACAAATTTTGCAACTTGCGCAAATAAGCTGAATTAGAATGTTTGTGCATTTTTTGAAGGTTTTAAAACATTGCCATTATTGATGGCAGACATTTTTTTATTTTTTTCCGTCAGTTCTCACAGAAAAGGAAAAATTTGCAATATAAATTACTTCTGTGATGTGTTGGAAAAGATCTTCTTGTTCAGCCAGGCCTACTATTACAGGAGAACTTTATGAAACTCATTAACAATTGCAGCGGGATCAAACAATTCCATTCCAACAACAGTTTTCTTCCGATTTTTACATATTTTCCGTTGTGATTTAAAAAAAAAAACGAAAAGCTGCTTTGTGGAAAATCTATTGTCGTCAGCTTCTAAATAACAGAGCATCTGGTCGGCAAATCTGTTGACGTCCTCCAAATTCATCAAGTGGAACTTTCCTGCATGTGTTCAATGTCAGTGTCCAGGTCATCAATATCAGCTTGTGAACCTGCTGTATGTAATAATTATATATGACGAACTAAGAGTCCCCTACCAATAGTGATGATGTAGGCCCTATCTGTCTTTTCCACAAGATGTTTTTCGAAGATGAGAATGTCTCTCCTAGAGACGTTCTTTTTTGGATGGTCTTTTCTTTTCTTTTTTTGTTTACTGCTTTCAGTCACTGTACAATTTTCGAATTTGCCGCGTAATTTTTCTCCTGAATGTGTTGTGGTCCATACATTGTTTAAAGTTGTAATATTTTACTTTAACATACAATGTAGGGCCTATTGGCCAAAAATGTAACATTTGCATGGACGTTTATGTTTAGTTTCAGCTATATTATTTTTAAAAAGCTCTTTTCAGCAAAACGTTGGATAATGTACAGACCCTATTAAATCACGCAGAATATTTTTGCCAGTGAGTGCGCATCCAGTCGAACGAGTAGTTACTGTTGCCCGACCGACCAAAAAAGCGAGATTATTATGCAGTTTATGCACAGAAAGGGTATTCCCCTATAGACCGCATCGAATAGCCGCCATTTCGTGTGGTAGTTTCTTTGTTCCTTGAGGACATGCATGGTTGCACATTATTGTGCTTCTATTGTTGAACGGTTTGAGTAACAAAAGGTGACCCACGAAATGGCGGCTATTCGATTTATTTTTTTCAGAAAGAAGGGGACTTTGCAGGATTTTTGCGGGATTTTGTTTTCAACACTATATAGGTAGTTACTCCTTTAGTTTATGAATGACAAATGGTATAATTCCCTGGCCGTTTGTGGCCGATTGAAAACAATGTTTAACGTTTGGTTTTGTAACTTTGCATGTTTTGCTTAAACATCCTATTTTACCGTTTGTTTTACTGACCGTTTGCTACATGTTTCCACATTATTTTTATTAATCATTATGTTAAGTTAAAGAGGGACAGGGGAGCTATGGAAAAACAGGCTGATCAGATGACAAACAGCAAATCATGATTCTTAACACAACAGTTCCCAGAATTTCAGATTTAGCCAATGGAAATTAAATTTTCTATCATTTAACAACTTTTTAAATTTTAATGAAAATTAGGCCTCATAATAGCGTTTTTGTGATTTGAACCAAATTAATGTTTGGACATGTCGGATAAAAGCATAAACAAACCCTCGGAAAAAAATTAGGTCGAAATGTCTGTGTATTAAACCATTGTGCTTTGTCTTATACGATGTCATTTAATATTTCGGTATATAGGAATGTTTTACTGATTCTTTTAAACACTGCAGATCGGTTGAAATAAATAAGTTGAAAGCTCCGTGGGGCTTGACAGAGTTCCTTTATCGTCGGAAATTCAGAACCTCGTCGTCGTCGTACTTATATCGCGGACCTTATACTTTATAGTCTAATACACGAAAGTGTAATTGTAACGAACACAAGGATTAACAAAGGTGGCGCGTAGACTCGACTCCGATAGCAGCTCACTATGTAATGACGCAAACACAAAAATGAACCCCGAACATTTGCCTGCGATGCGCGATCGCTGTTAATATAGACAGTCTAAAGATATAGTTCCAGTTAATCTCAACAAATTTAATACCAAATCATAGAAGTTGCGAAGCAAAAATCGCCAAGTGATAACCTGTTTTGTCGTCTTGTTACGGTTGTTTTGAATATGGACCTCGAAGGTAATTATGTCCGAGATTGGGCGATTCTGTGTCACTGTGATAAAAAGCTCCCCTGAACATATACATAATTGGATCCGAAAGTAGAACAGAATTATTTTCACAAATATTCCTCCAGAATGTGTCGTTTGACACATAAAGGTATGATTTGAAGTTTCGGAAGTCTTACGCTCACGCTACGTATAAAATGTAGGCCTATTAGCGCCATGATAATAGTCGTAATTGTTGTTTTTAACATTGTTGGTTTTAATTTACAATAATTTTTATTAACGATCGTTATGTTGCAAAAATTTCACGAGACTAATTCAAAGTAAAAAAAAAAACCAACAACAATCAGGTATTCCAAGACGAAATGTACCTTTAAGTTAACACATTTTTACTGCCAGAGACTCCATTACGGTTTTCAAAGTAATTGACTGAGGTGGGTTATACAACCGCAAACACATAACAGAAGAATGCCTGACTCTTTCCAGACGTGCATATTTTTTTCAACATAGCCTACTTCCAAAAGGAGCCATAAAGTCAGTACATGCAATATTCGTTGGATTTGATTTGGAGCATCTGCTTTTCCCAATGGTACCAGACTGTTTCCAAAACACACAATCCACGCAAATAAACTCCAGGAGCAAAACCCCACAGGTGTTGCCGTCAGTACTGTCGATGGGCTCGTCTCTTGCAATTCCAGAGCTCGTCGGATTCTGGGCTAACCTCTTTGACCCTCTGTCAAATCTTAATGAAATTGCGCGCGCGGAAAGCTAGTTGTTGTCAACATTGAACATGTCACATGTTCAAAACTGGCGTTTTGAAACAGGGGTACGTTCATTGTCGGCGTAACTGGACAGAATCGAAAGCTTCTTAAAGGCACAGGCTCGTCAGCAATGCGCGCGCGCCAATTTCGTGTCGCGAAATACGCAGCACCGTGCCTCTGCTATGGAGCTGCGTATATCGTGGCACGAATTTGGCGCGCGCGCATTGCTGACGAGCTTGTGCCTTTAATGCAGTACATACATAGTTTGACTAGCTCTACTAACCCATCATGCTGCGCTCCTATACATGCCTTTTTTCAGGCAGACACAATTTTCAGTCGTGTCCCCTTAATGCAATCTACTTTTTGGGATGACACCGGACTTCACTCAAAAGAGGCCTGGGGCGCGTTCAATAGCACAATACGTACGCTGGTATTGGGTATTTTATAGAACTGATTCAGGAGACATGACTTAAAATGGCTTCCTTGTGTGTATAAGGTCTTATATACGCATCAAAACAACCCCATTGATTAATAGTTGGGTCATTCCATGAAAACGGGACACAGTGTCCCCCTTACGTCGTGACACTTCTGCACTGCAAAGGAAGTAGTTTCTTAACGGTTTTTCCCTGGCAATTTGGACGCCAGTGCAATACCGTAAAAATGGACAGGTCCACTGTAAAAATACAGTCTACAAGGTATTGTAAAAAACAAATCGGCAGTGATATTGCCGTGATATACTTTGGAAGCACTCTAAAATTCTAATAGCACCATTGATAATTAACGTGAGTTTCCCTCGTATAAGAACACAGTATTTAAACTGTAATTTCGCCAAATAACCAATGAACTAACAGCTAGAGGAATCTGTCTGATGTCTTTTTATGTCATACCTGTGTATCAACTGGAACGGGTTTGTAAAACCACACCATAACAAACAAACTTGTTACGGTGTGGTAACTACCTACCAAATAGCAAATGTGGTAAGCATTTCCTCTGTACTAACGGTAGTTTTTAGGAAGTAAGTATGGAATGATAATCCGGTACAGGTATAGTCTAGTCAGAAGTACAACACAGCAGGTGTGCAAACGTTGAATCGAAATGAACTAAATTTATTGCCATTTGCTAACAATAAACAAACACAGGAACTTGTTTTGTGCCAGTATACAAATTAAACATCGACAATCAACACCACAGCTATGCAAACTTACATAATTACAAAATCACAATTAGTCCAATGGTACAACATCATTTCTAATGTTTGTGTGTATGTAAATGAGGCGTGGAATAGTCCAAACAACGGTTGTAGGTCATCTGGGTTTAATTAGTGTGCCAAGATTCAAGGAACTTCCTCCCATAGTACGATGGTCAGATGGTCAGATATGGTATGTCCATACAAACAGGAGCCAAAGTGTGACATTTGATGCATTTGTAAAAATGGCCCTTTCAAGTTAAAAAAAAATGTTTAAAGAAAATTCTGTGCAATTTCTAAATAATGTAGAATATTTAAAATAATTTACAAACGGTTAGACAAGTCATGGTATCATAGTAAATTAATTTATCGCGAGCGGAATGCGTCTGCATAAAAATTGGGGACGGTTTCGACTTTGAAAAATGTTGGCGCAAAGCGGCCCGTACCCTGGCTCTATTTACGCGAATCGCTACACATCGCTCATGATGCACCTGACTATTTGTGTTGTTGGTGGCGCTCTTCCGTTAGACTGGCGATTTAGACTGGTTTCCGCTCCACCTATTCAACATACAACGATTGAATATGAGAATCATTCGTAGTATGGGGAATTTGTGGATCGGAAACCAGTCTACTTGCGATTGGTAACGGGTTTCCAGCTAGTTTAGCGCGGTGTAACACGGCGAATGAATGGGTACCAGGCAGTGTCTTTCACGGATCGCATGAGTTCGTTTCAAGTCGTTTTCTAGTCGAAATACTGATCTTGTGTATTCAAATGTCTTACAGGGAGGTTCCAATGTAAGTAGAAAATATGCTACAGCTATTAGCATTATAAAATATAGCCGGAAAAGCCAACTGTATAATGTCAGTCCGATTTCGAATTCTGCTATGGAATCAAAACAGCGCGATTTCGATTCGTGTCACTACTTACGATCAAGACGTTAACTTCAAATTTTCACCTTAATATTTTGTATTTTGTTCTTTTCTTGTTATGAATATTATTTTTGCGATGTATTTTATATTATTGTTAAGTTAGATCTATATCAAATTTCCAGAAAATATGGACACGCTCCTTTAAAGCATAACACGTTGTACACGTTATCATCATCGCGCGACGTCTTGATAATTTTAATATTTTATAGACCTGTATACGTGTTACGATCACCCTTGCCGTCTTTAGAAGAAATATCTTATGCCTAGAAAATTATCTAGGCTATATTTCGCTATTTATATCTCAAACTCCTAAATAATTATAGCAATTTCTTTACAACGCGAAGTATGTACCATATCAATTGGTTAATCATTTGACAGTGCTATCGTGGGAACCTTTTAAAATAATCCAATATCAAATCTTACTGTCTAAGTTTGTTCTTCCACATTTTGTAGGCTGATATCAGAGATAATAGTTGTACCACAAACTCAAATTATTACCTTCTCAAATCCAAGGTTCAGCTTGTCACGCCCCCTCCCCGTTATTGTCAACAGGTGTGTCGTCTTGGTTTTACGGAAATTAAACTTATTAATGACATCCGCCTTAACTGGTTTCGAGGTCCTCAAGAGACGCTTTATCGGGTCTACCCAGGCCGTACCGGCAAATATATCATAATTGAAAGAAGATAATTTATTGTTTCACAATATTTCGTGGCATGACCTTTGTACCCGAGATCAAGCTGCGCGCGCTGGGTCAAACAAAACGGGCAATCTCCTGGTACAAATCCAAGATTGGCGGTCATTGGAGATTTATTGATTGCCGGAAGCTGTGATTTAAAACTGAAAAAAAACTCACAATAATACCACAACACAGTTTCCGCTTCTATTTCGTTTTTCGCAAAATTTGCCCTTGGTTTTTCCGCTGCATGCCCGTAATTTGACGGTGAATTCACTGTCAAACGGGCTGCCAACAAAAAAACCGTTAAATTATGGCCTATCCCGTAATTTTTTCAACGGTTTTGTCCCGTAAAATGTCCCGTTTTTTTCCAACTGAGGGTAATTTTTTCATGGATTTGTAAGGTTTTCTGAAGTATTACTGCATCTATGTGGCTGTAATTTCTGCATTATTCTTTAGTTATGTGATGCTGTTGTTTCTGAAATTTAAAAAAAAATATTCATCTGCAAATATAGTGGCTTTTAAGCATTTTGACAACTTTCAGTTGGTGTGGCTGTAGGCATATACATAGGCCCTATTGTGAACTACCCTACATTATAAACCTATTAATAGGCCTTTCAGCAATTCTTTTGTTTTTAGTCTTTTCAATGTTGACACTCTAAAGCATGCCAACTTAGAAAAGAAAGTTTTCTCTATATCGTACAACACTAAAGTGAAAACGTCACCCTTTGTGTGTTGTCATGGTTATTGGGTCTACACTAAAACCAGTGAACTGTTTCCCTGCGCTTTACCAATAGACATTTCAGATTACCAGCGAATGTTTAGACCCAATTACCATGGCAACTGACGTCACACTTTAGTAGTCTATTGTCGTCGTTTACAATATCAAATAATCATTCATTTTGCGTGCCTGATACGACCTGCACAGTGGAAAGTCCGGCCGTTCCACTTTAGGTGTGAACGTTTCAGCACCCACAAATCAAACGTTTGGTTCGCCGTGTGCTACGCGGGTTTGTTACCCGTTGCACGCGGTCCGTGCTTCCTGGCAGGCGCGGGGACGGTATTCCGGTGGACCAAATTTAATGCCCAAACAAAAATTGTCAGTCGCGGATAGGTTGCGTGGTTGTGTGTGTGTAGATTTTTTTTGAGCGAGCCCAATAAGCGTGCGCAATGACGTCAAAGGTAAGAATCGATAAGAATCGGAGCGCTACGACAACAAACGACGACGGTCTTGGAGCCAAGACTATGACGTCAATAGAGAACATGTACAAAATTTGATGTTGTAAAACACGCTACTGTGAGTCCCCTTTGAGCGGAACAGTGCAAGAGGTTTATATGTAAATTTCCCATCATATTTTAATTTTTCGCTTTGGCTTGAGGCGTGAAAATGTTCTTGCAAAACTCTCTTGCTGTTTAAATAATAAACAAGGCGTGTTGTGGCTGCAATATGCACATGTATGAATGTATTATGGTTATGAGTTTCGACGTTAAAAAAGTGCCTTCGGGATTTGAAATCTAGAGTTTCGCTGTCAGTCTGATGGACTAAACCGCATGCTGATGTAATTAGGTAATAGAAGATCGTGTACACTTCTCAAATTATTTTAAACAGAAACAAACACACGTCACCACGACAAGGTCGAAAATTATCAAGTTGGCACGCGTAGGCATGAGACCACAAAACCCGTCCCAGAAATAACACCTTGTTTTCTTCCTCCCCCAATCTTCCACGTCAGCAACTTGCCCTTAAATTTTTACACCATCGTTATTACACTGTGAAAACAATAAACGGTGTTTAGCCGATTAATGTGCGAAGTGGCCGGCTGTGTAAAAACACACCAATGTAACTGCATTAATATCGGTGTTGTAACAGCTGGAGCGATAGTGACGGGACTCGGTTCGGGACTAGAAGCGCGCACCTGTCTGCTGATGCTTGACGTATGGCCGCCGACAGCAACCCCTACACCCCCCCCCCCCCCCCCCCCCCCCCCCCCCCCCCCCCCCTCCCCCCCTGAACCCCAAAATAAAAAAACATGAAGCTGGCCGAAGTGAAGGCTGAGTTTCTTGCGTGAATGAAAATGTGGCAATCTTGATAAGAAGTTGCAATCAAGCCGTAATGGTTTATTCTGTGATCGGCATTTTGCATGCGCGGGATCCCAGGTGCCATTGAATGCAGTACTGAACCAAAACAAGTGGTGTGCGGCTCTTCGCTTTCACGGAATAAAAATCGGCATCCTGCGGTAAAAAGAACGTACCGAATAATTATTGTTCTGCCCCTTAATTTCAGTAAATTGCAAACATATAACTAACTTTTGGAATTTACGAAATTTTTTAAAGGATTTGTGAAGTGAACATTAACAACTAGCTGGTTTTATACACAAATCAAAGGATCAAACTGCTGCAGACAAAGGGGCAAACTCAAATTTGTTTTTATTTTAGAAAAAAGTGACCTTTTATTTACTTTAAAATTTTCATGACAGGTGAGGGCGCTGTTTATAGCTCATCATGGAGGGAACCCACAGTTGACAAACAAAGAAAAAACATTACATTTCAAACAGTCACAGTAGCCCACTGATCCATTTTTTGCTCAAACAAACTTGTCAGGATTGTTGCAAATGACATACTAAACAAACTCAGTAAACTGATAGAGTTCATGATATCAAGAAGCCACTGAAAATGACACCAAAATTTGTACACAAGTCTATGGAGAATTCCTCTGTTGTCCTGAGATGACATCACCACTTTGCTCATGAATATGGAAATTCATTAGCATCAAAATAGAAAACTTGCAATTACACCAAAACGCAACTATCAAATTCTCTGAAATTGATTGAAATGTGTAAAACACATCCTGTACTATAGTTTTTTTGTAATACAAATCCTATTTCACACGTCCTTTAAGCAATAATCGGCCGACAATCGCTAAAAAAACAACTGGTTTTTCCCTTCTCAGTCCCTGCAATTTGGGCAATTCCATAGAGTTATATATAAAAAAGGCTAGAGGGCGCAATCGCCATGGCTCGTATACAATGCCACCGGACCACCGTGGTGCTCCAGGCGCCATGTTATGCCGTGACAACTGCACACGAAAAGTACCCGGATGACCATGTGTTTGTGTGTACGCGTCTAATTTAATTTACTCTTGTTTTTAGTGTCTTTATTTTTTTATGCTGTATTATTATCTTTACAAATGTATTTTTAAAAATGATTGTACATTGTGTTTTTATTTGTTTGTGGATATAGGGCCCATACACCTGTAACTGATGTGCTATAGTACTTAGGCAGACCGAACCTATTGGTGACAGGAAAACATAACTTTCTTTGTCGGTCTGGCCTTCTCCACATTTATCTTACTTGCTGTTTTAATTGTGTTTTCCTTTCTTTTACCGGGTATGTGAAATATTGTTGTTGCTGTTTTTTTTGTGAAGAGAAATACAAAAATTAAAAAACATATCCGCACCATTGAGTCTGAAAAAAAATATGCGGACACAGTGGTCCTGTACACTTTTATAAAGACGTTAAATCCAATTAGTGTTCGTTTTACGACCCGACAACCCAGTGTGCAATGTCGTTAACGTTTTCCGACGTCCTGTACTTTGGCCTAACTAACTCGTAAAAAGTATGCGATGTTATTCAGTCGCATTCAAATGAACCCTCCCTGAAGAGTTGCTTCGTACAAAGCGTTTTACTCTCATGTAAATTAATGATAATTTAAGAGCAAGTTCGATCAAGCGCTATAGTTAACTATAATCGACTAGAGTCCCTCGAACAATGGGTATTTCCGTTGTTTGAGGGACTCTATCTAGTCGACTATAGGCCTTTTCACACGACATCAAAAAAACTCGCAAGGTTTGAGACAGATTTTACAAGCGGGGATTATTTACTTTGTGATTACCCCGTAGGGTGATTTAGCGTACTTTCACATGATACAGTGAAAACGTCACTGCCATTCCTTGAGATGCGAATGCTTTTTTTCCGCTGGTCACCGTCAGACCATTGATTTTGCACATAAAGTGCTGCTGGTACCAACAGCCAAAAACTACCAGCAAGAAAATAATGCAACAGCTGAAGAGACGAATTTTATTCGAAAAATATGTTGAAGTCGTCCACCATCCAATCAAAAATGGATGACATGATAAAAATCGTTGGGAGTATCGAAGATTGGAAGAGTGATCAGACTCGGAGCCATGATCGGTGGACATATTTTCTGAATACATTCGCTTCAAATTTCGCGGGACCGGGCCGGCCGCGTGTACATGTACGCTACGCTGTCACAAAGGACAATGTGTAAAGTGTATAAATGTATCCACGCATGCGCATTGCGTTGACTGTCGCAAAGGACGTTGTACAAATCGTTTCACATGATCGTTCTCAAGGATACCTTGAGAAATCGTCCGCTAGCGGAAGATTTTGTCGTAGGTCCGGACCTCCGCCAAAATATCTCAAGGATTGAGAAAATTTCTCAAGGAATGCTTGTCACTCTCAAGCATTGTGTCCTTTCACACGATGGCACTTTTGTAAGATTTTCCCAAGCATGAGAAAATATCTCAAGCCTTGTAAGTTTTTTGGCCTCGTGTGAAATAGGCTTATGGTGAACTATAGTCGCTTGGTCGAACTTGCTCTGTAAGCTGCAGTGTTTGACGTGACAGGTTTTTACTAGCGCCCATGTTTTGTGTCGTGTTCTCTTTTCGGCTGTCTAAAGATAAAGTGAAAATGACAATGGCTGAATTGAACACTAAACTTTAGTGCAATCGTTTTTAATTTGATGAATTTATATATTATCTTTTTAACAATCCAGGCAATAATGGTGACCAGTGCTATAAACTGGACCTCAACTCCAAGCCTCGCAAGGAACGGACGGCGTTTACAAAAGACCAAATACGGGAGCTTGAAAACGAGTTTAATCACCATAACTACCTTACGCGCCTGCGCAGATACGAGATCGCCGTCACGCTCAATTTGACTGAGAGACAGGTGAGAAACGATTTGTCTATTTCTTTATTAATTGTTTAATGCGACTTGACTACAAATAATGGTTCAAATGTGCACCCCAGGGGTACTTATCTTTGATACAATAGCAGCACCCCTGTTGGAGCAAATTTGCACCATGCATGAACATGATTTGCACCTTAAAGGGAGTCTGCACCATAGGGGTGCACACATGTTCACACAGTGCAAATTGCACATTTGTTCACCCTAATTTGTTAGTGTGTACTTGACAAGAATGTGGAAATTACATTAAATATACATTAAACCCGAGATTTTAAACGCCCCCAAAACTGAATAGCCTTTATATAGTCTTGGTTTATTTTCCGCGCGGTTTTGTTTGCGCGAAGAAACTAGCGCGCATGGGATTTCAAAAGACGGCCTAAAAGGTATAAGCATTTCTTCAAAATGTGTCATTTGCCTGCAGTTAATTTCCGACAATAGCTAAGCTTATAGGATTTTAAAGGCAACATTTTATATGCTGCAAGATATGAGACCGAGTGACTATCCCCTCTTCCGCCCCTATACCTCAACACACTCTTCCCTTTTGTTAACGTACGACTCCCCCTAAAACCTGAAAGGTAATTCCTTGGATGTTTGACACACAATAGGGGAACAATGGAATGGGGGAGTCATTCGGTTTAATATCTTGCATTAAATGAAAATGTTAGTCCCTCAAACCATGGAGGAAGGAAACAACGTTGTTTCCTTCCTCCGTGCTCAAACTCACAACTAATATTAAAGGCACAGGCTCGTCAGCAATGCGCGCGCGCCAAATTCGTGCCACGAAATACGCAGCTCCATGCCTTTGCTATGGAGCTTCGTATTTTGTGGCACGAATTTGGCGCGCGCACATTGCTGACGAGCCTGTGCCTTTAATGATAATAATAGATTATTGGGCTAATGAAAGTCGATGTTGTGTTTCCCGTGACATTTTGGTCAAACCATAATGAGGCAACTATTTAATTATTCAATATTCATTATTTTGCAGCATTTCGTTATTTACAAAATAACAACTATTTCATCAACAGTTAGCAAGCTGTATCCCCTACAACCATGATCAACACACATTATTGTTTATTAAAAAAAAAATCACCATTTTCCGGGTGTTTGTGGCAGATTTATTTAAGGATCGAGATATTTAAAGAAATCACAGAAAGTACAGATTCAGTGCAACTCGTTTGAAACGCTATTCATAGTGCATGCAAGCACAACTTTCAACACGGAAGCCTTTTAACACCAACGTAGCTTAATAAAACTGAATAAAACTGACACCGGGGACCTAAGGACCAGTCGCAAACTGTTTTTAAAGAAAGGTTTAATGAAATAACGACACCAAAAATTAATCAGACAAAATAATCAACTAAAATTAGTAACTAAACTAGAATCTTAAATTTGAAACCAACTTGTAACAAACACGTCAAACAAACATTCAAATTTTTTTCAAAACAAATTAATTATAAAATCGTTGGGTCTGAGAATCATACTATTGTTGCGTAGGGCGGCTTTTGGGCGCGATCGGTCGATCTGCGCTAAATCGCGTCGCGCGATGGGTGGATCCATTCTGCTGAAAAGGTGAACCAGGATGTGTGAAATTTGAACCACGACGTTTGAAAAGTTGAACCACGACGTTTGAAAAGTTGAAGTACGACGTTTGCCTGTCCGTTTTGGAATTCCATACAAAATAATGATCAATCGTGCGCGGTAAAAAGGCGTCGGACGGACCAAAACACGACCGTATACCGACTTTATATCAAGTCTACCGGTACCCCGAAGTTATGGTGTTTGTTACCATTGCTATCAACAATTTTATTAGGTTTTTTGTTCTTGTCAACTCGTGAAGAAAAAATGTGGGTAACTGCAAATGATGTATTTGGGCTTTTTAAGCATGAAAATCAAAAACCTGTAAGTAGACCACTAAACCGGCTTTTCAATTGTGTTTCGATAACCGTAAATTAGTGGGGGAAAATACTAAAGCCCATGTTAGGGACCATTTAAAGGAACACACTTTTAATTTAAATAATTTGAATAATAAAACATGACCTTATTCTGTTTCTGTCGGTTTCCGCGGTTAGTTTTGTAAGTGACTTATTTCATTTGATATCACTTGGATGAACTTTAATTTCCTTCGACTCAATTCTTGATTTCGATTTCAGAATTCTCCATTAATTTTTGTTCTAGGAGCATTTTAATTCATAAAGAAGCGTTTAATTTTTTCCCTAAATATCGTCATTGTCGTTTAAATGTTATTTTCTTGTCATTTAACTTAATAGCAATTTAGCACATAGGCCTACGTCAGTCATTTTTTGTCAATGTGCGTGGTGGAAGACAACCTAATGAGATTTTGACATGCGTACGTACGTCATTATTGGTTCTCAGTAAAGTATTAATTGTCTTATTAGTCATGAATGTGTTGTTTGTTTCTAATGTGGTATATGTGGCGAGTTTCCAGTCA
Organism: Henricia sp. BOLD:AAB3569; assembly: GCA_037783545.1. NCBI lineage: Eukaryota > Metazoa > Echinodermata > Asteroidea > Spinulosida > Echinasteridae > Henricia > Henricia sp. BOLD:AAB3569. The sequence continues at coordinate 1,081,364 of JBBELK010000071.1, read as the reverse complement.
TTGTTCCTCTTTTTGGTCGCAATGATGGCGGATATATACAATCGGAAGTTTTGATTGATGCTGCCAGTGCATTATTTGTGTCTTGCGACAAAATAAAACACGACAACGCATTATATTAACAGCTCGGGTACCTCTCCCACAGTCTCGTAAAAGTCAAAATGCAGACAGTGGTCAAATTTGACTTTTATTTTACCGTCGATCGTCTCGAAAAAGAAGTCCAGTGTGCACACTGCTTTAGAGAAAAATATGTTATCGGGACTTGATCACTGCCTGGACGCAACATCATGCTGGGTTAATGGTTTATTCTTACTGTGTACTACTCAACAAATTCATTGTCGAAGTCATGCAGAGTAAGCATCTTAAAGGTGGTTGTTGTGTTCCACATTCACTTGGAATAGCGTGAAATTCACAGAAATGTCTTTCGTGCCCATCTTTCAAGTGAAAAACCATTTCATCACTGTAATTAATTTTGCTATACGTTTGGAGTCTATTTGGCCAGTGCCTGATAGCCTGCAACTGTCTGAAATGAATTAAGGCCTCGATCAAGGGGCTATGATCCCAAGATTTAATCAGAAAGGGTGATGGAGGGGATAGTGAAGGACCACAGCTTCTCCCTTCGTCTAAAACACAGCTCCTAATCCTGTCAGTCAGTCTCAACATTGGCAGCATTTCCCGCTTGTTTCCCTGTCACCAGCTCATCGTGGATGATTGCCACGCTGGCGTTTTGTCCTGAATGTTAAGCGGGCCGGGTTCCACGGGCGCAGCATTGGCTGAAGTTGAAGGCCGGATTTTACCGGGCGCGAACTTCGGTCTTATACTAGCTAACTGTCGGCGTGCGCTTACACTAAAAGTGGATTTGTGGCCAAATTAAAAGTTTGGGTGTTGAAGAGAAGAGATATTTTTCAAGTATTCAGATGTGGAATAGTGTCGATTGATTGATGTAATTGATAAATTATGGAAAATTGTACCAAATATCTCGTTCATGATACGTCAGACCCCGGTATTTTATACTGATTATTTCAATGTTTTGTGAAGCCGTAAAATAGCGATTTTTCAGAGGAGCCAGTTCCTTATCTCTGGTAAGATCGAAGGAAGATTTAATTGCCAAGACACATCTGGTACAGTCATCGCAGCCATCACGAAGCAGGACTCAACGCCCATTCCCACATCCGCTCTAGGTCAAGAAGATCAACGACAAAAACATCAGCTCTCAAACCTCCACACGGCGGTTAGATTTGAAAACTGTTGCGCCGGCCATCATATGTTATTTGTCCCGTCAGATCAATTATTGAATCAAGCTGGATTAGGTGAACCTGTAAATAACAACCCCCTGGCACACGGACCTTGTTCGCTCTCAGGCTCTAACACTATAGACTTTGTAAATCTCATTTCAGGTCACACTTCGGGGGACCAGTCAGGGAATGGCAATGGGGTTTTAACTTTGTGACGATATTCTTTGATTTGTTTACCTTATCATATCGCGTTTGTAAGCGCTCAAACGCCAATAAATGGGAAAATTAGCTTAAAATCTATCGATTCAATAAATAAAATGAAGAAAATGTTGTCCGAACTTGTCACAAAAAAAAAAGTTCGACCTTTTGTTTCCGGTTTGCAAGTGGACGTTGACTACTGTTGAGAGTAGGTCAAACCAACACCAAAAACCCTAACAATTAAAGTACACATGGTCAGGACGGAAATCGCAAAGACCGTCTGAAGCCGAATCGAGAACTTTCGAAAGCGGCCATAATCGTCGTGATGCGTCGTATTTGCTCCAACTACACGGCAGAAAAACAATTCACGCCAGGTGCAGACTACCATCGACGCGGTGTCATGGCAGTGTGGTTTTTCTATTACGTGTAGTGTTACCAGTTTATGTCAGCGACGGAAATGTTTAAATTTGTTTTTACTTTTTGCTCAATCAACGTTTCGCACAGGTGATAAATTATATTTTAAGGATTGTTAAAGTGGACCCCGAATCGGTAGGTGAAACTGTTTATTACGCGTGGTGTCAAAATGATACCGAAAAACGGTCGTTGCCTATGGTTAAGCTGCTATCTGAGGTCCCCGGAAGTCGACGAGTCTCGCAGAGTCCCGCTCGTTCTCGAGGTCAACTTAAACGGTCTGTTGTACCTTATCGATGGTATCGACTATCGCCACACACTCACATTGGCGGATGTCAATGATTTTAGAATATGTCTACATTTCCATCGCATATGTTTCGTTTTCGAGAAAAATCACGAACAAGATTGCATATTTGATTGCACAATTTATGCAGGCGGGCGTGACAGAAACACCAAATGTTCTTGAAATTGCAACATTTGCGACGGAAATGTCAATGGTAAAGGTATTTTAGAATTATCCAAGCTATCGATTTTAATAATTAAATTACAGTTTGACCTAAAGTAAAACGTTTCGAAAATTCTTTCGAAACGACGTTTCGGTCATTCTTTCGAAACGACGTTTCCCCGTCGAGGCAGGTTGAGGGTGGGAAAATATAGAAGACTTTCACAGGGAACACATATTTTTCAGCCTACGTGTAGTATCATTAAACTATGTTTTGCATACAAGATCTCGAAGCCAAGATCGGCTACCCCTCATTTTTTTCTGTGGTGAAAAGTCACCGGTATCAGTGATCGTGAAAAGGCACCGATATCATCGTCGTCAGACACGCGGTTTGCAATCATTGGCTTATGGGGCATATTACGCATGCGCGACTTTTTCGTAGTCTTTGTACTTGCGCTGTAACGAAGGATTACCGGCCTCGCAGTGGTGTAAAAAAAGATGCGCATCCGGTTCGAACCGGTTTGTTAACACAGCACAATGCTCAAATCACCTGAAATTTTGGATACGGCAAGTTGAAGAGTTCCATCGGCGATCGGGCAAAGTTCCGACGAACTTTATTCGACTTTTCTATGAATTACGGCCGTGCAAAAGCTGGCATTTTCCCGCTGCCATTACCACGGTTTCTATCGCATATACAAGAAACTTGCGACCATTTTTTTGAAATGTTAGGTTGAAATTCAGACTGGTAGCGTATTTGAGCGACGAGTGATCAAAATCAGCGGGACATGCTACATAACCGTCATGGGGCCAGCGCAGCGTGCGGTCGGCTACTGTACTGTCTACATGGACTCATCGCTATATCCGTGCGTGTCTACAAGTGGACTGTTGGCCTCTCCCGCTCGGCGTTGGCCCCAAGGTGGCGCGGCATGCAGTTTTTAAGCGTTTCGGTTGAGAAAACAGCTTCGTTTTGTTAAATGTCAATGTTTTCTTTTGGTTTGCCAGTTTATATAGCTTTCATGTAAACTTAAAAATGATTTAAGAGTAGGAATTGCATTTTTAAAATCAAGAATTTGGAAAAGAATTCTCCATGCACAAAACCTATGAGACAAGTCAGATTTTTTTCTTTTCAAAAACTCACAGTTCACCCACTATTTTGCATTTTTGTTTGTCATCAAACTTGCAATTTTACATGGTTTAGGAAGATAAACCTTTGGTGGTCAGATATGGATTGTATATGCAGACCAAAAATTCAAATAAACTAGGCCTACATGCATTTTGGTCAAGGCAGTTTTTTCTTACTAAACTATGCATAAAAACACATGTTACTAGCAATTGCGTAATTAACTATATTTTTCAGTTTCCATGGCAACTACAAAAGTACAATACTGATCTTCCAGACAGTTTAGTTGTGACATTTAAATATCGACCAGAAATAGACACTATACTGTAAAATATAGAAAATGGCAATATCCCAGCCTTTTTATGTCACAAAATATATTAAACCGGCTGGAACGTCATGTCCGTTTCGATGGCAACCATTATTTTCCAAGATCAGCTATTCCACCCTGAAGTCATCTTGAAAATGAAAGAAGTCCGCGATGTTAGTCTCAGAAAATGACACCCGGAAATCCAAGTTCAAAGTGGATGTGAGCCTTGATGAAACCAAAATGGGCGTCTGAAAACCCAACATGTTAGATTACATTTCCCCCCTGAAACTATCGTTAATTAGGGATTAAAAGTAGGTTTGGCCAGTCTTAAACATACGTTTAAGACCGGCTAGGGTCCTGAGCCGCCAGACGAGGGCCATTTTCAGCGCCCAGGACCCTAGCCGTTGTTAAACGGATTGTTTAAGACTGGCCAAACCTATACTTTTAATCCCGTTCATAAATACCTTTTTGTGTAAATCGGTAAAACTCACAAAAATTAGCTTGTTGTTTTGCCATGTTTTTCATAAATTCACTTTCTATCGCGTTCGTATATGAGCTGCTAGCTGTGCGTCGAGTTGTTTTCGTTCGATCGCGTCCGTTACGCGTAATGCAAGCGTGTTGTACGTGCATGCAGACGACTGGGTATACTTGTCACAGTGCACAATTTGCTTTCGGGAGCATGCATTTTGTATGTGCGTGTTCCATACGCGCTGACCAGGGCGCGGGCGCGGCCGTGAGCCAGGCTCAAAAGTGACTGACTGGGCATTTATCGCTCGTTTAAAACTGCCCACGTGATGTGCTTTCAGCCAATAGGGATGCTATTTCTCCCCAAATTATAGACCGTATCGAATAGCCGCAATCTCTGTTATTAAGATATTAAGCTGTCTAATGATGCATGATGTTGGTATGTGTGGGCATATAATTTTGTCTCTGAAAAGAAAACGTGATTTTGAGAAAATACATTTATTCGAAAGTTTCCACTATACTTATTGTACATTTTGAAATTTTGAAACGGTCATTTTGGTTTATTGGAGCATCGCATCGATCTAAAATTTGGTTTCTCGAGAGAGAGGCTTGTTGTGTGGATGTTCAAAATATCAATATCTGAAAAATCATATTTTTGACAAAAAATTCCTTTTTTCCCTAATAAAATAAAAGCCTCAAAACCACCCTTTTCACAACTGTTGAGCTCCACATCATGCATAATGTGAAAGTAGACATCATACATGCTAAATGCTAATGATGTATGATATAAGTATGTGTGGGCGCATTTGTTTCGGAAAAGACAAAGTTTTACCTATATTTTTACGTCAGAATTTTAGTTTTGAGAAAAGCGCAAATTTACACTTAAGTTTCCTATAGTGTGCATGCAATAAGACGTCACCTGCGGGTCAAGGCCGTTAGCAAAACCGCATTGTTTACACTCCGAGTGGCCAGCGCCATCTTGTAGGACAACCTGGAGGCTCACGAACTATGGAGCCTTAATGAACCTAGCCATGTGCAACGTCCCAATTGTGGAAAGTCGGAACAGTGCCAACTAGTGTCATGCATACTACAGGTCACAGTTGGGCTTACCGAAGTCGGGCACACGTACGCGTAATATTTTTCATTCGCTCTCCGTTACTTTCGATCTGACAAATCGTTCGATTCACTCATTCAAATGTGGTGCATTTCTTTGAAATATCGCTAAAATGGTTAATTTTTGTGCCGTAGTAGGGTGTTCAAAACGTTCCAATAGAGATAAAGACGTGAAATTCTTTAGATTGCCGAAGTTAATCACCGGTCAAGGGGAGCAAACAAGGGAGCTTTCCGATCAGAGAAAACGATGCTGGTTGAGTGCCATCAGTCGCGCAGATAAAATTGACTTCAAGGATTGGGAGAGAATTTGTTCCAGACACTTCGTAAGTGGTAAGTTATGGTTTTTTCTTCTTCAGATATAGTCATTTTTTAAGAATGTTAAACAATCCACGACAATCTAAAAGTATTTTCTTATATACAAACTCAAAGCAAAGTGAGTATTATTGTTTCGAATTCTTTTCCTTAAAAGCACATAATTTGACAATTTGAAAAAGATTGTTACCAACAAAATACCTTAATTGTCAAAATGAAGCACACAATTATCGCAAGGCAAACTCAATATTTGTGTTGCTTGCGGAACTCTTTCTTCAGGGTGGAAAATATAACTTTTCACTCGGGATGCCCCCTGCCAATGTGCACTTCGCACACATTTTTATGAGGCCCGGAAGAGGCAATGGGACCTTTTTGTTTTAGGTTATTCTTAGTAGTTCTGCATGGTTCCGCAGTTCTGTAATTTACCCACACCTAGCTGTAGTGGTAAGATACAGAATTTATTTCATTTTATTTTTTAATTCGCCTCTTTTAAAGGTGAAAAGGCAGACCTGTACGACAAAGACAACATAGACTGGATCCCTACTCTTCACATGGGGCACAACAAGTTGAAGCCGATGACGCCATCGTCTGAAGCACGGAACCAACGTGCAAAAGACAAAAGACTCAAACAACATGCTACAGCCGAGTTGGAAAGACAAGCAGTCGTAGTTCAGGAGAAAGAAGTGGCTGTCGCCGAGGCTTTGGTGGAAATGGCAGACTCGCTTGCTGCGCCCAGAATTGTTGCGGCCTATCCTGAATGCTCCGACACAGTATGCCATAAACAAGTGCAAACGAGCGAATCTTCCAGCCATGCAGAAACACAAACTGATCAAACTCGATCGTGCAGCATGGAAACGGAAACTGAACTAACGGGCGACTTCCTAGACAAATCTACAGATGATGCGATCCGTATGAACGAAGAACTGTACAGACTGAGAGATGAAGTTTCTCACAAACATGAAACTGATCGATCGAATCTAGAGAGTGACGATGAACGCGTAAAGTACTACACAGGCATGCATAACTTCTTGGTTTTGTCAGCCATATTTGATCTTGTTGCACCATACATCACTTGTACACACAGATCATTGCTGACAAAATTTCAGCAAATGATGGTTGTTTTGATGAGACTTAGGCTTAACTTGTCAGAGCAGGATCTTGGATATAGATTTGGTGTCAGCCAGTCAACCATTTCACGCGTTTTCCGATCGACTTTGAACATTATGCATGCACGCTTGCGTCACCTAATATTTTGGCCAGAGAGGGAGACTTTGCGAAAGACAATGCCGATGCAGTTTAGGAAAGAGTTTGGACAAAAGGTTGCTGTAATAATTGACTGTTTCGAGATTTTTATTGACAGGCCCTCTAATTTACTAGCCAGGGCCCAAACCTGGAGTAACTATAAACACCATAACACCATTAAATACCTTATAGGAATCACACCACAAGGCACTACATCATTCTTGTCAAAAGCGTGGGGAGGAAGAACTCCCGATAAAGTAATCACAGAAGAAAGTGGATTTCTTAACAAACTTGACCCAGGCGATGTAGTTTTGGCCGATCGTGGCTTTACCATTTCTGAAATGGTTGCAATGCAGGGTGCACAGGTCCATATCCCTAGTTTTACAAGAGGAAAAAAACAGTTAACTCCTGCGGATGTTGCCTTGACGAGGAAGATAGCTAACGTGCGAATTCATGTGGAACGGGTAATTGGCTGTACAAGACAAAAATTTAATATATTGTGTGGGCCCATACCGATTGATTTAATATTAGACAGGGACTCATCTGGTTTAACTGTTATGGACAAGATTGCTCAACTTTGCTGTGCTTTAAATAACATGAACCCCTCTGTTGTAGACTTTCAGTAAATCAAGGAAAATACAGTCAAACCCTGATAATACATGTACATGGTCCTCAGGACTTTGTAAATTACCCTGCTACATGTATAACAGTAATCTTGTATTATCAGTCTTGAAAATGAAGTTGGAAAGTTGATCAGAAATTGTTTTCTTTACAACGACTTACATAGTATCTGGCAATGGAATGTGCAGATTTGATGTAAAAGCAACATTTTGTGAGGAAACGCATGTTTTGCACACAAGGTCTGAACCCATGATCAACTTCCCAATTCTTTCCACAAAGACTTACATGTAGGACCTAAACATTTCCTTGTTATAAGTGTTACTCTGTATTAACACTTATTTTTGCTACAAAGGTATGTGTACATATTTCATTTTAAAGTTTTAAAGGAGTGTACCCCGATTCTTTACCAACCTAACAATTGTATAAAAATATCCCCAATTTGGACGTACCGGTAGAAGCAAGAATGGTGGTGTACCGGTAATCACTGCACACTGCTCTATGGAACAAGATAAATTATGACGGTAGCTTACTAAAATTCAGGATTTTGGAAGACCCCACTGGAAATACGTAAACAGCATTTTTACATGTACAACTGTAGGAGTAAAATTTCAAAATAGTAATCCTTTCAACTGTATTTTCATAATGAAAAAAGTGGTATGGGGCATAGTGACAGTTTAGCGTCAACATAGATGCACTATTGACGTGCAATGTATGATTAAGCTAAAAAATTAAACCAGTTTCCTTGAAATAGTGTTTGAACTTCATTCTGAATTTTAGTTTTGATTTTACAATCTGGGTGCACATTTAGAAACCAAATGGAAAAACAAAGTCGCAGAACTTCATGGAGTCTGCCATGCTGACATTAAAAAAAAAAAGTTTAAAGAGACAGACAGTTGAATTGTGACATTCATTGCCATGGTAATTGACTTTAAACATTTAAATGAATTACATTTACTCGGTTAAACCACTAACTGTCACTAGTAACTGTCCTTAGTTTTTTTACAAATTGTACGTGAGCAGTCTGGGCACAACCACTTCTTTCGCTTCATATTATAGTCAGTGAGAACCAGATTTGTATAGCCCAGACATCTCAGATGAAAGAGTTTGTAGAGACAAGAGTCATTGTCACAAGCCTTCATTCCGTCCTCTTTCTGGGCATTGCAATAGCATACTGTAGTTTCTTGGCTGCCTTCAGCTGAAGGTTGTGCGGGATGGCTTTGCACGCCAGTGTAGTATCTAGCCACGAGCTCAGGCAATAAACACATCTTGAAAAACTGTGATGCCATGATCATTACTCTAGACCAGAAATCGGTGTCTGGTGTTATGCGCTCATAATGGACCTTGTCTGGTGTCCACAATACAAAGTCACAATAGTCGGACTTGGTCACATGAATTTGTGTCTGGATTTGGTAGTAGTAGCTATGGTCACGTTTTAGTTTCAGCATTCCATCAGCATCTTGGGTCAAGCAGAAATTCTTGTTTTCAGCCGTCACTTCATCCAAGGTACGGTCTTTGGCGCAGAAAGGACATTTTATTTCAATGCACCCAGCACCACAGCACGAACATTGCACAAAACCATCCGGAGAAGCACCGATGTAGGGATGCTCAGAATCAATCACTAATCCAGCATCCCTGACATGAATGAAGGTATGATCACCTGTGGCTGCCATGTGTTGTTCATATGCCTCTAGAGCCTCTTTTTCGTGACTACAACCCCAAGTTGTTGCAGCAGACGAAAACCTGTATAAGTCTGGGTAGCATATGGATCGAATTAGTGACTGTGACGGTGAACGGGGGTCTGTATGGCAAACACTTTTCATCTTTGATGCCGTAATTCGCCCTGCTCGCTGTTTAAACCAAAGCTTTGTTTTAGCTTGTTCGCGTGTGTCGGCCTCGACCTCGGCGGACTGTTCTTCCGTGATGTTTATCTGTACCTCCTGACAATATGCAAGAACATCCTTGTAGGGTTTGCCATACAAATCACCGTTTGCCAGATTACAGAGTGGTTCTGGATATTTTTTTGCGGCCACCTTTGGAACGTAGTCCTCTGCATATGGCTCCACAAGAGCAAGGATGGCTGGTTTAAAGCCACATCCATGAAGGCGCTCGTAGAAGTCTTGAGACTCCGTGGCTGATGGAGGAGTGGAATGGCTTTCTGAAGATTTCGTTTGGGTTGAGTTGGATCTGGGGCTGTTGATATGCGAGCGTCTGTTCGCCTTTTTTTCATTTTAGCCGAGGTGAAATCGATGTCAGCAGCCTGAGCGTAGGATACCTTTTTCACTGAAGGTACTAACCAGTAGGCTTTGGCTTGGGTCACAGTTTGTTTCTCACGCTGCCGGACATAATATTCCACAGCAAAAAGGAGAGAAGCGACATGTGTGCAGGTTTCACCGAGACCTGCCATGCAGTCACAGTGTGCTGACCTTATGGTACCTCCCTGCTCAGCAATTATCCATGGTTGTAAAGGCTTGTCACTCAGTCGTTGTGAATGCATGACCTGTGAAATAAAAGACAGGTAATATTTTATTAAATAATTTCACACTTGGGAGAAAAAACCCTTCACGATTATCGACGCCATCTTGTTCACACCTTGCTGTGTGCGTGTGCGGATCTTAATAAATACAAGTGACCTCAACACCGAACACGCAAGCATAGCAACTATAGTGTTCTTTAGCGTCGATAACCATGAAAGGGTTTATTGGGTAGTTCATCTTGTCTTCCTACCTAGGCTTGGGGACAAAACATATGTCGACGGGCTGAAAAATTGACATGTTTCTCACAAAACCCTAAACGTTTTACCACAATCAACTTTTTTTGTTTCCTTTTCTTTCATAAAATCTGCACATTCCAATGCTAGATGAGTCATTTAAAACAAAAATATTATCAACTTCCCAACTGTTACCCATGGTGAAATCAGTCAAATCTTTTATTTCTTGACCTATTTTATACAAAAGAACTACAATAAACACTTACCCGGCAGCTCAAGAGACAAAGCGACTTATCAAGAAACTCTTTCAGAACAAGATCTCGCACCCAACCGGAGACAAACTGATTGTACGCTTCCAAACCTTTGAAAGCTTTGAACTGTTCTTTGCATATCGTGAACTCGTTCACTCCGAACACCAAATACATTACGACATCTGCCCAAGAAATCTCCGGAAATTTCTCCATTTCGCTTGACCATTCCGACTTCTTGATAGTATATGGATCAAGGCCACCTATGTCTTGAATTTTCTTGAGGTACCGTTCTCTGAATTCGGAACATTCAAGCTGATTGTAGTACTTGGAAAGCTGCAATTGCGATGTCGCCATTTTGGAAGAACTATGTTATTACACGGTACGCGGCCGCGGTAAGCTTTATGTACAAACCACATGTAAATGTACATGTACAGTCAGCACGGGTACCAGTCAGCACACTTTGTATGCGTTGGCTTGTCCTACAGCATGGAGACTGGTAGCATGGAGGTGCCTTGTGGAGGTGCGGCGTATCCAAGGATGACGTCATCGGTGCATACATTAACGAGCTTATTGCATACGCTCTATAGTTATTGTACATTTTTTTCAAATTGTAAGTGCTTAATTTGGTTTAACTGATCATCAAATAGACCTAAAACTTGGTTTGCTTGATAAAGCTGATTTTGTGGATGTGCCGAATATCAATATATGAAAAATGTTATTTTTGACAAAAAATTAGGGTTTTAACAAAAATTCCCAAAATCAACCCTTACCTCAATTGTTAAGCCCCACGTCAAGATGAACTTTAAGGCTGAGTGATGCATGATATGGGCGTGTGTGGGCATATTTGTCCCCGACAAAAAGAAAGTTTGACCTTTATTTTTACTTTTAAAATGTGATTTTAAAAAATCGCACATTTATACCAACGTTTCTTATACTTTCTGTACGTGTTTTGATTTTCAAATGGTCATTTTGCTTTACTGGAGCATTACATCGACCTAGAACTCGGTTGCCTGGATGAGGCATGTTGTGTGGATGTTCAAAATATCGATATCTGGAAAATCATATTTTGTACCCAAAAATGACCCAAATCACCCTTCTCCCAACCTTTGAGCTCCACATCATGCCTAACTTTGAGGTTGGGATATTAAGCTGCCCAATGATGAATGGTGTTGCTTTGTGTAGGGTGGGGACATTAAACTCCTAAAATAAGCGACTTTTTGCGGGTTTGCCGCTCACCTATATGGCAAGGAAGAAGGCATAATGTTTGCCCACCCTTTATATACTCAGCTCAAGACGCCCAATTGTCTTACATTTTACCAAACAATATAACCCCAAAGCCATAAGCTCTTGCCAAAAGGCTAATTTCAACAGTGTTGCAAGAAAGTGCACTTTTTATGCTGAAAAACTAATCTATGCTCACAAATCTCGGCAATGCGTGTACAGGGCTTTGTTCTATACAGATTTTGTTTTGCCCATGATTCCACACTCTTATGTGAGTAAAAGTTGTTCTTCTTAGCAATCTGACAAATATACATGTATTTCGAAATTAGGGATCGCCTAATTTCGTTCTTCCGTACCAAATCAATGCCCGGACTCCTCAAACCATTGCAAGATATGTCATTGCCAGTGGCGCATCCAAGAGGAGGACATCAAAGGATTTCTTTCTTTTTTTCAGAAAAACGAAGATACAATATATACACCTACATCCTAAACTACTCGCCCTTATGCCAATACACAGGGATATCAGCATTGATGACGTCACCGACAGGATGACTATAACAAAACGCAGCTATAGGCGCTTGGATTTTGCACTAAGTAGGCATCATGGGACAAGTTGTGTCAGCCAGCCCCCTCCATAAGATCCAACGACAAATCCTGGGTGCCCCACTGGTCATTGCTTAAAATAAGAACTTTAAAGTTGGTCTGTGAAACATTGGGCAAAGAAGCTGTCTTTACTTTGGCCGATTCGGTAATCGTCTTGGCATTCGGGTGTATAATGCGACCCAGCTTGGTCTCCAGCCGTGTAGGTGTATAGTCTGTGCCTTTCAACATGGTTTTTATATCACCAAGTTCGTGATAATATGGAAGAGATACGAGCCTGAATTCATTGGGGAGAAGCGCGTCTTCGGATGGTGCTGGAGTAATCTATGTGCTTGGTGACTCACGGTACATCCTCTTTCTTGGGTCCCGTCAACCCATAGAGTTCTGATGGCATTTGTCATATCAGTCGTCGAGACGCTAGACCTCACAGTCGAACCCGACAAATCCACGCAGGAAAGTTCGCCTACATTTCTGGCATAACCACTCGGCAGCGCATCAGCGGTTGGGGACTTGGGCTCCGCCATATGTTGTTATGTCGTTCATTAACAACGCCAGACCGACCGTGCAAGGGCGACGCAGGTCCCCGGGGAAATGTTCTTGGTCAACGGCGTGTTTCCTCGCTTTGGTGTTGCCGTGCCGCCGGCGCCATTACCGATACACTTAATTGGTCAAATTATAGTCTGTATTAAGGGGGCGAGACAATTTGTATCGGACTGACTCAGATACTGAAACACGAAATACACTTTTCATTTTGGCTGTGTTGTGGGAGATCTGGTGACAATATTTCAACTGCTTGCAATCGTGGATTGTCCTTGGAGACATCGTCGCTAATATTGGCGTCCTTGGAGACATCGTCGCTAATATTGGCGTCCTTAGTGTGGTATGCTTTTTAACACGCTTTGTGGTGTCATAATTTGGGATTTGTTCTTGAGTTGTTGGGTCTCATACTTTTTCCCATTATTTCCCTAAATCATAACCTGCCCAATGTTAACTATGCATATGCGCAACGCTTTTATCCCTCGAATTGGATGGAGTAGCTCTCAAGTTTGTAGTAGATGCGTCGACAACGTAATTTGCATAAGGGACCTGCATGATGATATCATGGAATTGCCCAGTTTGCGATTATCTAATTCCTGCTACCAAAACAGTAGTAAATTATAAAGAAAACACAACAATTCCACGGAGTTGGTAAAAAGCCACACTGTAAAAAAATTCATTTTGACGTTTGTTGGGTCATATTTCCTCAACATATGCAGAAAATCTTTTGTTGGGTAAAACATCCAGGACACCAACGTTGGTTACATGTAAAGTTCTGTAAATTGGGGAAACAGCGGTTATTTATTGGGTATTTTTTAACCTCTGTTGGAGATTGGGAAGACAAGAGAGGGCGCTTCAAAGTATACTGTAAACAATTATGGGTAAATTAAAGTTGGAGACAGACTTGCAAATAATAAACCCAAAACAAAGTGTGACAACATATTGTAATGTAGAAAAGGTTTTTGTATATTATGTATGTTAAGATGAATGAAATGGGCCTTTTGCTTAAAGAGCTAGAATCCCCCCTTGAAGGAAAATCCAGCAGTTAGGCTTTTTTCGATAGTCCAAACATCCCTCTTGCCGACGTGGATTTTTTTTTTTTAATTGTCGGTTTTAAGTGGATAAATTGCAAGCAAAAGTGCGCTTTTCGAAAATGAGATTTTCGCGATTTCTGAAACGCTCATATTAGGTATTAATGATATGCGCGTGACCCCGTGACGCAATCCTGAGAAAGAGAAGTCAACACGATTGTTAGCTCCATACGTTTACACGCAAAAAAACTTAGAAAACCGTCTCTGTTAGATGATGTTTTTTGAAGAATATTTTTAGTCCAAAAAGCCAGAGATATGCCCAGTAGTTGCGTGGTTGTATGTTTTACCAGACACTATTTAAAAAAAAGAGCAGAAACATTTTCTTTATTATTTCGAAGAATGAAAAAAATGAGTCGCGCGAAGGTGTACTTATATGCGAACTTGTTTGTACCGGGTAGGCTGCCGTGAGTTGGGTTATGTGTACGGCTAGGCTGCCGTGTGTGCGCGCGTATAGGGGCTATGCATCACATCACAATTTTTGAACTAGCTGTCTATTCATTTTCATTGACGATTCCGCACGTAAATTGGACGCAATTCAACAAGCAGCTTGTATGTTGTTTGAAAGTGGTTCTAACTCAAAATATATATTTTTATTAAGTCGCTAACAACGGTCGAGCTGGTGCAACAGTCAACTTGAAGTTGACCAAGTACAACGCTCGACCGTTTGCCAACTGCCGCTGTGGCACTCATGTGTTTTGCTTCAGTAAAAATCATAACTTTGTCTCAGTCGTCTTTTTTTCCCATCAAACTCTCACTGTTTCGTGGTTTACAGCTCATAACAAGATGTGGATTTCAACTCCTATAAATTCATACCCAATACATTTTGTTTTTAATTTCAAGACGGCCGTTCGTGTCAAAACCAACGGCCGCGATTCACTGAAATTTACTTTAAAAGAGCATCATTGTGAGCCACAATTTCATTTTGTTTTCACAAAAAGATAACAATAAATTGTTGTCACACTGCAGTACAGAAGTATTTTTCACGTTTGTAATTTGAATTACAAGGACAAAACAAGCATGATTTACATACACTTCGTATGTTTTCCATTTAATACTACACAGGCCGTTTTGAGTTCTTCTCAGGATGACGTCACGCCCCTGTTTGTAAACAAACCAAGTGACCTCGAGCGTTTCAGAATTTCGGGTGAAGAGGGTCGGAACTGAATTGCGTTTTAAACAAAAGACTGTCGGTTTTTGGCGGAAAACACGTTGTAACCGCGTTGTAGAAACATAAACCTCCATGATAAACAGGAAAACTAAAAAAATGTGGATGGGGTATTCTATAGCTGTTAAAATTTTGGTTCAGTTTCCTCGGCTTGCAAATAATAAACAGCAATGTAGTATTATGTACTGAATTTGACCAGTAAATAAATGCTGAGGAGCGCATGTTTATGTACGTGTTCAGACTTCCACACTTCTCATGATGGAGTTGTTCCAGATGTGGACTGATTTTTAAATCCTATTCTTTGGTTTCACTTGGCTTGACAACGGTTGCTATCCGCCATTACTGTGTCCATACTATAATTAAACTAAAATAATTAAACACTTATAATTTAAAGTTGGCATGACTTTTAAATGTTTGTAGACTGTTTGAAACTGGCATACCGTGCTTTTGTTGGCAAGTTTTAAACAAATGTTGAGACTTGTTTTTTAGGGTTGATGGCAAAATTATCAGTGTTGATATATTTCCGCTTTGGCGTGCCATACGCGTGACGTCAACAACTATCATATCCGCCATTACTGTGTCCATACTATGGCACGCCAAAGCGGAAATAATTCATCACTGATAGGCCCCTAATTTTGCCATCAACCCTAAAAAAACAAGTCTCAACATTTAAAAGTCATGCCAACCTTTTTGTTTTCTTGCGCAACATTTGCGAAAATATGCGTCAACATTAAATTATCAGTGTTGAATTATTTTCGCTTTGGCGTTGCAATAGTATGGACACAGTAATGGCGGATAGCAACCGTTGCCAAGCCAAGTGAAACCCAAGAATTAAATATCTTGGTGTAAATTTTACTGGTGTTAACAAGTAAATCTAAGTGAGCATGCGCGAAAATCCAGCAACTTGATAGGCTACAGGCATTTCTTAACTTTTTTCAACGTTTCACACACAAGCCATGCACATTCACCCAAACGTTGGATAATTAACTTTTAACCAATAATTGGATATGCACATTCACCGAAAGATTGGTTGATTAAATTTAACCAATAACTGTGCATATTATCACCCAAGGCTTGGGTAAGGCTGTTACCCAACACCAGTTGGGCATTATGCGCCCTAAAGATGGTTATTTGAACCAACATTGGGTAAACAGTTGGGCAAAATTGTGTAGATTATTCTCAAGTCACCGTATTGCCCTCCGCTCAAGTTCCGAATCGCTCGACATCAACCCAAATTCACGAGGCCTTGTCAAAAGGCTACCACACACAATGAATCTTAACATCTGCTAGATAATGATAGGTCTAACTCAATTTTGGGCAACATACTGTAGTGGAGATGGGCCCATCTTCATCTGAGGTATTCATATAATATTATGATTCTCTATTGTCCATAAACTAGAAATGTGCACTGTTTGCACGTAGCTTAATTTTATAAAATAATTAACATAAGAATGTTAAATGTTGAATGCACAAATGCTGAAACAAAAACAGCCGATGTACAAGCAAAAAGGGGCAACAAAGAAAGACACAACATAATATATAGTACAACAAGATCTGCTAAAATTCTACTAAGCACCAACAGAAAAAAGCCACCATTCCACTAAAAACCCACCAGGTTTATTTGTATCGTTCATTAAAAACTCGAGTGGAATAAAACGCAAATGACCAGTGTCAACAAATTTCCATCGCCCATGATCAAAACATAAAGCATTTATCAATATACCTGTCACATTCAGTCGAGTTAATTTCAAATTGCTGTCATGTCAAAAATGCATTTGGCGCTGGGGTATTGCCGTTGCTTATAAATTATTTTGTGAATTTGGCCGTGTCAAAAATGAAATCAGTTGTTTGTACATTAATCAGTCAGTTGTTTGGAAATCGTTTCGTCTTATTAGTGCATATTAGTGTAGTTTTTTTACATCTGGGAGATATGGGAATTGCTAGAAAGTGATATCAAGATATTTTGTGACCTCATAACTTTGTTGGCAGTGGACTAACGTTTACCTGCCAGCACTGTCCGTGTCGTGGCTGCGTTTTCCCCATCGCCATCAATCTTGCTTTCAACGAATTAGTGCCACATGCCCCGCATTTATAGCATTCTGAACGATCCGGGTGACATGGCGTGTTTAACCTCCGTCACATTTGCTCGAATTTGTTCCCCTTCTTTCAAAAACCGTCGTTTTTCCTTAACCACTTGCATAAATTGAGGATGTCCGAAGTTCTGGGGTAAGGGTATGGGACCCCAAAATAGGCCACAAACGTGACTCGGCCTGCCCTTTGCCGCATGTTTTACACATTTTCCGCTGGTGACGCTATTCTCGTGAAACATTTATGACACCCTGGAAGAAATTTTGATTTATTCACACCATTAAGTTCTGCTAACAGGGAAGTGTAATATAGTCCCCGCTGCACGTCTAAGGGTAATCCAATACGGCGTTGGTATCGGTGATACGTTACATGCCTTCTTCGTGAAATTTTCCAGGCGAGACATTTTGGTCGTCGAACAAAAGATGATTCATCGCTTATTAGCTGGTGGAATCCGATAAAGGTGTTACCCGGCCTTTTGCGGAAAGTTGGGTGTAACTATAGATCAAGATAACTGCACGTAAATACATGTTTTCCTCATTGTAAACGAAACGGCGTGGTTATGAATTTCGAAACAGGGACAATGACCCAATTTCATGGCACTGTTTACAATAATTGTCAAGTACCAGTCAATACAGATAGATGAGATTTTACCGGATTATAGGCTACCTGTTTTTGCTAAGTACAATGTTTCTATGCTGACCAGTGTGATTTTACTGTTTAACAATTCCATGAATATTGGGCTCAGGTCGATGCCACTGATATATAGTCAATAGTAATACAGATAGGATGAGATTTTACTTGGTTGGGCTACTTAGGATGACCAGTCTAGACAAAGCATTGTATTTGGAGTAACAAGATTAGATATCGATGGGTTGGTGCACTAGACGACGGTCCAGTGCGCCCTCAGCGGACGTATAGCCTGCTTCCGATGTATCAAACGAAATAGGAAATTCAGGGTTTATCTCCGTTTGATGTCAAGTGCCATTTTAATACCAATCGTATACTATTTCAGCAAATATATATAATGATTCGCGTGTTGATCACCTGCTTATCTTTCAAAGAGTGGGTAGAGTTACCCAACATTTACTTCACGAGTTGGCAAGAAAAAAACTGACTAAAAGTGTTGAATTCCGTGTAAAATGGTACCTTTGTGGTAGAAATTACCAACTGAAGGTGTGTTTTTTAAATTAAATTGTCTGCAGACAACTTTTTTACCATTCATTTAAACACAAAAACCATGCATGGAAATTTCGGGTTTTCTGAAGTATTACTGCATCTGGGTGGCTGAAATGTCTACAGGACAGTTTTCTCGACATATGATTCTAACTTAATAACGCCGTTTTTAACACTTTATCAATCATGTACTCTATCTTTAAAGGCACAGGCTCGTCAGCAATGCACGCGCGCCAAATTCGTGCCACGAAATACGCAGCTCCATAGCAAAGGCATGGAGCTGCGTATTTCGCGACACGGATAGGGCACGCGCGCATTGCTGACGAGCCTGTGCCTTTAATGTCACATACTACGAAAAGTGCCACTTCCAAAAGGTTATGAAATCATTCATGAACATGGCTTCCTTTTGCTCTCATGCGTCTGTCCACATGCTTAGTTTTCACAATGACTTGCCGGAACATGTGCTTTATCGCTTTAGTTACTGTGTTTTTTGAACGTTTCTGTAAATCGCAGGTCAGTTATCGCAGCCGTCACTCAGACATGCTCAACTGACATGCTTCAATTTAACCAAAAAAATTATCTTGTCTTCTGCAGGTCAAGGTGTGGTTTCAAAACAGGCGTATGAAATGGAAAAGATGCAAGGGAGCCCGTGAGAAGGACTTGGCCGAGAAGCGACTGCAGGCCATGGAGGCCAAATTGGGTCTGCCACCAGGCAGCTCTAGCGCCCTCACCGCTGGAGGAGCCACCATGCCTGGACATGTCATCACGTCTAGAACCGGACTCAACAGCCCGCCTGAGCTGAATGGATACGAGGAAGGTGGAGGACTCAGTCCGCCAGACAGTTATGGCAACCCCGAGACGGAATTCAAGTGATGTGCTTGGGAAACATCACCTCTGGGCGCCATGGTGGTGGGAAAATCATATTTTCTCGCATATTTATACTCCTTAAATCGCCCCGTACGTAAGAACACCGCTCAGTACTGCCATTGTGATGCGGGATATACGTGGTATCTGTAAATAAACCCCGGTGGGACGACGAATTGCCAGAGTGTGTTTAGTTTGTGGGTGCTGTAGTAACTTGTATCATTGACTTTGTACACACTTTAATGTGAGGACCAACGTCGATTGAGAGCTTAAGCAGGATCACCCTTCACAAGTATAGTTGCACTATCAACAACCTTCAATACTCCTTCAGAGATTTATTTCATGGATATTTTGACGGGTTTCCCCGTTCTAATAAATCTAAATCATAATGACGCCACGGTTTGTTTACATTCGTGGTTTTCTATACCTTTATCGTCCGGTACCATGGTACTCCCCCTTATTTTTGCGTGTGTGTAAGCAAACCATATAACGTCATTGTGTTTCAGGTCTATTCGGAGCGGATGTTGCATTTATGTGTAGATCATTGGTAATCTCGAAAATCAGTAATGTTCACAGATTTACATATAACATAGGTGTAGGAGACGGGGGGAGGGTGGCTGATGCACACCCATCCCACTTTCAAAAGTGTGGGTGCAAAGGTGTCAATTTCCCCCCCGGCCCCCACTCTTTGGTCGGCAAAAATAAAATAAAAAGTTAATGAAACTAATATAACACCGCGGATAAAACGCCGCGGCAATGGCAATGTAATGCTATTACATGTATGTCTATACAAGCTGTTGCGTAAGTGTGTGAGGGCGTGAGGCCCCCCCCTCCCCCCAACAGCACCCCCCCCCCCCCCCCCCCCCCACCCCCCCCCCCCCCCCCCCCCCTCCCGCCAACCCCCGCTCACCCACCCTCCCCCGCTCACCCACCCTCCCCCTTCCACCCACACCCCCGCCCCCACACTCCCACCCCCCACTTTTGAAGAGCTTCCTACGCCTATGTATAACTTACACAGTAGGGAGGTTTCGCAAGCCGACGGATACGCGTACGCATACGTTTAGCTATCCGTAACCGTTAGTGGCATTTCTCTGGTTTCGCAACTTCAAAACTACAGCGTGTTAGCTTAAAGGCGTCTATTTCCGACAGCGGGAAAACTACCCGGCACAACACGGCTTTGATACTAATTTTACTT
Source organism: Henricia sp. BOLD:AAB3569 (assembly GCA_037783545.1). Lineage (NCBI taxonomy): Eukaryota > Metazoa > Echinodermata > Asteroidea > Spinulosida > Echinasteridae > Henricia > Henricia sp. BOLD:AAB3569. The sequence goes on along the minus strand of JBBELK010000071.1, from coordinate 1,061,009 downwards.
TCAATCTAAAGCTTTGAAATGCACAAAAAGTTCGTAGACATTCATAATTCATAACCTGGCTACGTAAACGCAACGAAAAAATAAGTTAAAATACTAGAAATCCGAAATTTCACTACGCGTTTAGTGCTTACGCATAGCGACCTCGATACGCGTTCCGTGCAAACGCGTAGCAGATAGTGAGACGCGTATGACGTCACAACCTGTGACGTATCCGTCGCGCTATCCGTATCCGTGCGCTTGCGAAACCTCTCTAATATAAACATGATGACGGTAGTAAACTTCCCCTGAAATGGTTTTGTCTAAAGTGCTATAGTTTTTGAGAAATGAGTAAAACAATTAATTTTCGTCTCCTGAGACGAAAATTCACTTCGCCCCAAACCATTTCGCCCTGCACCACTTAGCCCTCAACCACTTCGCCCCAAAAGCCACCTTGGCCCAAAACCACTTTACCCTTAGACCACCTCGTCCGAATGCCACTTCATCCAAAAACACTTCGTGCACAGGCCGTGGTTCAGGGCGAAGTGGGTTGGGGCGAAATGTTTTTGCTCAGGTTGGCTTTAATGATTCATATCTTCAATCACACAGGGAGATAAAACCATCTGTAACGGTTTACTAATCATGTGGATGTGGCGCATAAATGTCGACGGCAGTTTTGTCTTCAAAATTAGCGTCTTTATTGGACAAATAAGCCAGTTCGGGGTTATGACGTCATGGGTCGTTTGTACATAGAAGCAGGATCTCCGGGCGTGTGCGCTGCGGCCTATGGCATATTTTACGTTTTAAAAGTTGAAATAAGCCGTCCCAGTAGAAATACTACTCTTACCTGTATTCTTAGTTGGGTGACAAAACAGTTTGATTCGTTTCGTATCACTTATACGTCATATTCCTTAATTTTGGCAAGGAAAACGATAACACAGTTACATGTACATGCAGAGGAAATGTCACAATGTCGAGACGTTGCTGGCCTGTCTATCATACACCAAGCAGCCCGTTCCGTTCATGCTCACCCATTGACAATAAGACAGGTGGTATCCAGAACTGCAAGTCAGACCATACTACACTCGACTCTGAAATTCTCTCCCTGAGACTATCGTGGAGATCAAGAGGCCTGATAAATTTAGACAATCTGTGACCAGTTACCTTTTTAGTTTGGTGTGAAATTCATATTGAGTGTCACCCAACTATCTTCTGAGTATACATTTTTTTTAATTTAAAAACAAAATGTATACTGGGGAAAATCGAGTGTTTGACCATCGGCTCCGACCTCGTGTACAAAACATGAGATTTGCTGAATTTCTAAAAAAAAAGTGTTTTCTAATATTAAAAATTGTCATTTTTTTTCATTCCTAAACTTGGGTTGTTCTGTCAAATTTGCACATTGATAAATCATTTTATAGTAATGATCAACTTTTATATGGTTGCTTACCTATTATTTAAATTTTAATCAACTAAAATCTTTCAAGCACAACAAGTTGCGCTAGAAACAAGCAGAACTTCTCGGTTTCCCCGATGTACAACATTTTATTAGACATCAAAATTAAAATCTATATCGGAATATTGGTTGACACATTCAAGCCTGCTTGTATAATAAAAAGTTTTTTTTTCAACTCACTCCTCACTGCTTCGTAACTCCATTTTCTGTGCAAATTGTGTTTCAACAAATTTAATAAAAGCTGGGGAAAAATGCTGAGAAAGCACTGATCTCAATCTTAGTTAAAACATACAATAAACAATATGCACCTATCAATTGTTTTCCCCACCCCTTTCCGCGGGCTACCCGTGGCACTTAAGAGGTGGGCATTGTCACTTTTCGCTTGACAAAATCCTGTGGCAAAATTTAGGTGGCAAAAATCCCCATCCACGGGTGCAAAACATGCACATTTTGCTATCAGATTCACATACATTTTTATTTTAATGCGTAAAAATCCCCACCCTGGGGCATGAAAACGTGACCAAACCCTCACCCAAGAGGTTGGGGCAGAGCGAGGGGGGCGGGGGGGGGGGGGGATGGGGGATGGGGGGGGGGGGGGGGGGGGGAATTGATAGGTGCATTATAAACATTATTTTAAATAAAAATAAAACCCCGGCCAGCGACTCAGACAGTCACCCACAATCAATTATTTAATTAATCAATCAACAGGTCAGTTATAGGTAATTAAATTTCAGTCGACTAAAAGTATATAGAAAATAAATAAATAAATAAATAATAATAATATTGTACATAATAGCTCAGAGTTATTGGGCGCTTATAGTCGTAAAGGACGTTGAAATGTGAAGTTTTCGTTGATCTGTCCTTCACGTCTTTCAATTTATTTCCTTTGTTGTCAAATTTAATAAAATTGTAACGTACAACTCAATGTAAAGTCCCAACTGAATAAATTGGAGAATGACGTTTTCTTGATGAAGAACAATCCAACAGAATTTAAAAAGGAAATTCAGAGAACAATGCGTTGGTATTGTGTTTGCGAGATAACTTCAGGCGAAAATTCAACCCGTCACCAAGTTTAACACGAAATATAGAGAACTAAAATTAACATTAGTCCACAATGGTCTAATTTCGGTCAAAGAATTCAGCAAAAGACACTTCAATGTACATTTAAAGGCAGTATACATCATTGGTAATCTCGAAAATCAGAAATGTTCACAGATTTACGCCTAACTTACACAATATAAACATGATGACCGATGACAATTAGTTTTCGTCTCATGAGACGAAAATTCAATTCGCCCCAAAACCATTTCGCCCAAGTCCCATTTCGCCCCAAACCACTTCGCCCGAGTGCCATTTCGCCCCAAATTACTTCGTCCAAACACTATATCGGCCAAAAGCCACTTCGCCCCAAAACCACCTCGTGCACAGGCCGTGGTTCAGGGAAAAATGGTTCAGGGCGAAGTGGTTTTGGGGCGAAATTACTGCAAACCCTCTTTTGACTGGTTTCTCAACAGTTAGACGAAGTACGGAGCTGGTTTTTGTTCAGGTTGGTTTTAATCATGCATATCTTCAATCACACAGGGGGATAAAACTATTTGTAACAGTTTACCAATCATGTATACTATCTTTAAGGGTTGTTTGCATCTTACAACGCGCCTTTCTCAATGCATTTGTGCACGTGGTCGTGCGTTTATGTACAAAAAATCCTAACCCCGAACTGGCTTTATTTAATTGGTCACCAAGGTACGAGACACGCGCACGTCAGTATACAATGGCCAATCACCTTCCTCCATGGGCCAACATGCAAGCCTTGCTCTAATCTGAATAAAGTCTACGAGAGCAACCGCACCCTGATTGGTTGTCATCGGCTGCAACAGTCCTCTTGATATTTTGTACAAAGACAACAGTAACAGTGTGAAATGCGTTGCTGACCACTATGTTATTGTTTTGGTCCGTGAAAAAGAAAGAAAAAATAAATGTAATATTGTTTTCTCCGGCGTGTTTGGGGTGCGTTCAAAGAAGGGGTGAATACAAAAACGCAATGCATGTTTTACAGCTAATTGCAACATCACAAGAAGCGATGTGACGTCAGCGACCAACTAGGTCACACAAAACTGCCCCATTAAGCTGAACCTCGTTAATTTCTCACCATGTCGGTACCGCACGAAAAACGAAAACTGCACTCTGACATAAGGCGTTATAGGTGACTTTACAGTACTGAAACTCTAAGACATCTGGGCTGGACGAGAGAAATACCAGCGAACTAAACAATATTGTCTAAGAGCACCAGTGTCTTACTGTAGATATTAATTGAAGAATATGTGTATCAGTACCGCTTACTTAAATACAATGGTTTGACAATCGCCTGTCATCGAGAAGTGTACATGTATATCTTTTTCCTTGTGGGTAACAGAGAGGATTTGTGATCTTCTCATTGTGTGTTTGTTAACTGTCATGTGGTTTTTGTACGCATTTGTAAGTTATTCCGGCAAACATTTTGTATCAGAAAATAACACAAAAATGTTGACTTTTAAATTAAAGTTTAATCTGTTGCATGTGAAAAACTAGAAAACATGCAGTTCCTCTTTTTATTCACCGTACGGTGGTGCACTGGTGTACGTAAAATGATCCAAAGACATAACGACGTTATTGTTGTTTGCATGTGCGCTTTGCAAAGATCCTACGAACAGCCTGGTTTCATATATAGGCCTAGCAGAGCTTGACGTCATTGTCCACATGGCCATTTTTCTTTCAACAAAATTGGCTTAATTTGGCAAAATTAGTTCTGAGCAACAAAAATGTAATAGAGCACTGTAATAAACATTTGCACAATTGTTTTGGCTGAATCTGGCTTTTATTTAACATAAATTTGCTGGTGGATGGAGGCTGCTTTCGAAACGGCCGCTTTCGTCTCCGGCTCGGGCTTGGTGCATTTTAAAATTAACGCTGGTAAAATTACATACATCTGCCTTCTTTCACCTCTGTTTTAACACTTATAAAGACCAACGAGATGAACCTGGAGCCGAACTTGGGGAATTCGAAAACAGCCATACATCTAGACGTTTAATACAAGTGTCCACACTAGCCCTACCTTCGAATGTGAACTTAATAACGACAGAACGAATTTATCTCACATTCCGCGGACATCTTGAAAAAAAAGAAAATCCAGTAGAGGTGAGCAAAATCGCTGGCAGCCAATGATTAGCGCCATTGTTAAATGACGTCAGTCGGTGAGGTATCTGCCATTAGCGCTTTTCATTGGCTGCCAGCAATTTTGTACCCCTCTTCTGCATCTTTTTCAAGGTGGCCGCGGAATGCGAAAACCCTTATTAGCCTTTTAGAAGTATGGCGGAATAAAAGAAGAAAGCGTAATTTTATTTGGGTACGATTTTGTTTTACAATTGTATTTCTTGATTTACATGTTGTAATTGTAATACAGGGGCATAATTATATATCTTTTTAAAATATAAATAAATTGTTAAAACAAAAGTGCAAAGTGAAAAATGCAATTTTTTTGCAATTAATTCGAATTGATACCCAAATCAAAGTGTGCCCTCCTGTTGTGTCCGCCATGCTTCATAAAGGCTAATGACGTGCGTCCAAGCGGTACTTCAACAACAACGAGCTTAGCTCACCGCGGCACTCGTTGGGAAATATCCGGAAACTGCAGCGCCCAACGCGGTAGCCTTCTTCTTCTTCTTCTTCTTTCATATGATCCCCTCAAGGGATCTGGTTGCTGAGATTAGCCGACTTAAGTCGTTGCCCTGTAGCCACCTATAGGAGGTTCTTCAGCTTGGCCACGAAGTGCGAGAGAACAGGAAGAAATTATCAGTTTTAGAGGTGTGAGGAAAGCCCCACACACCAACGTGTGGGGAAAACCCACGGAATCAGGCAGGGACTGAGAACCCAATCCACATACTGACCTGGACGGGATTCGAACCCGGACGGGATTCGAACCAGGGCCACATTGGTGGAAGGCGAGGAAAGAACCGCTACGCCAACCTGATTCCCCGGTAGCCTTGTCCAAGGCTGTGAAACTTGTCTTACCGTACCCGCGTGGCCAAGCCGCGGAGAAAGGACCGAGAAAATTCCGGCCCGCCCTGCGCAGTTGCAGGGACCGCGGCGAACAGTCTATAGGCTGGTTACCGAAATATCTTGGTCTAGAAAGAGACTACCCAACTAACACAGCCTTGTTCTTTCTGTACGTGGCGTGTTATGTGTTTCTTTATATTTGCGTTCGAAATCCGACGCAATTACTTATGCGAAACCCGAGTGGTTATAAATATTCATAGGCCTATCTTACAAAACATCTAATCAGAGCTCACTAATTTGTCCGTGCGGCTTGCAAGCATGTACGTACGTACGTACATTGTACATGCCATAATACTATAGTGATATGCTTGTCGTTGCATTATGCAGTAGACAGTGTACTGTCATGACGACTGCGTGCACAATGCACGACAATGGCGAATTCACTTTATAGACCTAGGGCGAGTTTGTTTCGGACGGATCCAGATTCAGATCTGCGCAGATCCAATTCACGTGTTGACTTGAATTCCTAATTGAGAGCAGTTTCGTTTGTTTACGCGCGGTATTAAACTCGGGATCTGGATTCGGATCTGTCGTGAAACAAACACGCCCTTATAGACACTATGAACATATAACAATGGAAATTGGGCACAGACCATTGTTACTAACAATGGGGTTACAATGAACATGTACATGTTTTTGCTCATAGTGAGAGCCAGTACAACTGAGGAAATAAACGGTAGTTTAAATAATGCAGCCGACAAATTGCCTGAAATTGATGACTTTTACGAAGACCAGAAAAAAAGCCCTTACAGTTACACATTTTCTGCTATAGGTTATAACGTGTTTGTGAACTTTCCAACTGGGTACGGAAATTCTGCCATTTTTCAAACAGCGCCGTAGGCCTATATTGCTCCGTTAAAACAACCATGAGCTTATACGTCTCATTGCTTTCTTTGAAAAATTAGCCTGTTCGCTGTTGGCTACAGACTGTTTGCTGCGGTCGCTGCACAACCGCGCCGGGCGGGGCAGGATTTTCTCAGTCCTTTCTCTGCCGCGGCTTGGCCACGCGTGCACGATAACACAAAACACAGCCTTGGACAGGGCTACCCACGCGGTGACCAGCGGCTTTGTTGGGCTATTGTGGGCTCGAAATAAATAGACCCATACATGATTCTGAAGGTCTTTCCGAAATAAACTCAAGAGATCCTGAAAAGATACCACCAAATTTGGCAGTTTTTTTAGCCTTTTCCAAAAACTCGAGGTCACGTGGTTTATCCGAACCAGATTTCTGGTTGGGATAAATCACATGTTTTTGCGAGTTAGTTTTGTTTCCAGCCCTATGAAAGTTTATTACTGCAGTACTGCACCAAATTCAGCTCTTATTTTTTCAAAATAGTTATGAGTATTTGACAAAAGAGACTTTTTATTCAGATTATGAAACAAAGTTATACATAACCTTGAAAAATCGAAAGTAAAATTTTGATTCAGATAGTCCAAGTAACAGGAGCGTGTTCCACGGTGCACAGTGTAGGGGCCAACGAGACACAGGCCCCGTGGCAGTGCACACACTGCAACCGGTACGGTGCCGTGGTACTCGTGAATCTAGCGAGGCATTGAACATGTGGTACGGGCAGGGAGCCAGACCGCCGGGTGTGTATCGTCATTAGGTGTTTTAGTCTGTGCGAGATATCATAAGAGCTTTGCGAGAGAGGTACCGAAGTTGATATTTCCAATCATCCATCTCAAAATGCCTTTTAGGGATGAATTTGTTGAGGGCGCTCAGATCGAAAATTAACAGTTGTTTTGGTGGAGCCAGCAACGGAAAGACAAAAGAAGGACAAAAGTTTTTCGGAAATGTGGGATGAGGCCGTTTTTTTGTTCTATAATATAGCTGAATTTGTTCTATAATATAGCGTATATCATTTGGAAAAAAATGCAAAAAAGTCATGTTCCCACGTCAACTTCTTGTTTGGAACTTCGTAAGAAAAAAATACCCACCTTGTTTTCGAGGATCCAGTCATAAATTTGTTAAGCAAAATATGACAGTGACAGAGGATGTAAATGGACCAATGATATGCAAGGTTTGTACCGTCCCTGTGGAAGGAGCCAATAACATTTTGCGTTGTACAAATGTATGGGTTTTGGGCCTACAATAATGGTCCTGTACCATAAGCCCAATTTTCTCATTTAACACTCAGAACAAAGACTACAATTTATTTCTGGGCTCTTTCAAGCTTTTAACTACTTTATCTTTTAAAACAAAGCAACGAGTATGGCACAAAATCTGTCACGAATCGAACCAGGGACATTCATAACAGAAGTCTATCACTCTAACCAGCACTACACCAAACGAACTCGCTGCAAGCTCATCACTTTTTAATGAATTCAACCCTAACCCTAACCCTAACCCCTGACACCTAACTCTTTACCCCCTTCCCTAGTCTCTTCTCAATACGTTATCATATGGTCTGTAATAACGAATAACAACGATTTCTCCAATCCACATTCTTTCAATATTTCGTACAATTTTAAATCTCGATTCCTTTTTACAGACTAAATTACAGAAAATTCAAAAATATACAAATTTATCTTATTATTCTCAAATGAGTCCTCGGTGAAATTAATACCGGCCCATCAGCAACCGCTCGTATAAAAATACCGGTGGCAAGAGGTTAACCCCCACCCAGTGGAAACAAATAAAACACTGGCATCACTCTAATACTTCTATTGTGTATTTCATGTCTTTTTTCCCGGAAACAAATACAGAATAGGAAAAAACCGAATCCCATAGGTTTTACGTACATATCCGGGACCTTCGTCTAGTGTTTGGCCCCATGGCCACCACGTAAGGACCACGTGGTCGCGAACATTTTACAAAATGGCGGTATCCGTGAAACGGCTTATGGTTTGGAGTTTAGTCTGGCGCCGTCTCACTTACGGTACCCCGCCGTTCTTTTCTACAGGGCTTGTGCGTCTATAGGTACAGGTTCTTTATGTCTGTGATTTGTATACTGTATAACGGCCGTCCCGATCCACCAGCGAGGGCGCCAGCACCGTTTCACGGTGGGTCTGCCCGACGTGCTGAGGGCGCTATCACGGCTCCACGGAGCCGGGTGGCGATATTGTTTTTAAAAATATCGCAGCCGGGTGGCGTGAGCCCCTGCTGGGGGATCGGGATATCCGTTCCGCGTGGGGACGCGATCCCTGCGCCATCTTTGGCTGAGTTGTTGTCACCAAGAGACGTGTTGGAAATAAATGTGAAGAGTTTCGTTCCAATGGAAAGTCCGCGGCTTTAGGAGGCTACGAACAGCACCCATGGCAAGAGTTCGTGTTCCTGAGAATACTGTGGTGCCGGCTGGACACCAGATAAGTCGAGCAGCGGTAAAGGAAAGACAATGGAGAGGGGTTGGGATGGTGTACCTGGGCGAGGCGGCGACGGGGTGGAGAAGATGTTTTCAGCCCGACGCCGCAGCTCCCGGCGAAGAGGAGGCCACCGGGATGGAGAGAAGCCCGCTGGACCAGGAGCGGGAAGGGGCCCCCGGGGACCAGGGGACACGGCTGCCACAGGAAAACCAAGAGGAGGACGCGAAAACCGGAGGCCGAGAGACGCTCCAACCAGAGCAGGGGGCCATCGCCAACATCCGTGGGATGGGCCGCTTCCGATGCCGGCACTGCGACAAGCGGTTCAACCGATTGGGAAACCTGAGGCGGCACCAGGCGACGGCCTGCGCAGCCCTGCACCCGGAGAGACCCTTTGAGTGCCCCATCGGATGCGGGAGAGCGTTCTGTCGGGACGACATTCGGCAGCGACACCTACGATACTGCACCAGGGAACCGGGGGGGTGGCGACGGTGACGCTGGGCGACGAGCTAGAGGTACACGCCAGCGACGACGAGCTGGATGGTGAGGGCAGGGAGCGGAGGGGGGCCAATGACCACTTGGAACGGCCCCCAGCTGCTACGGGACACCCCCCGGAGTCCACCCGGCCGGAACCACCAGCTCGTGGGGGGTATCGCACCACTTCGGAGCGACCCCCGGTCGTGGCGGAACCTCAACCGGAACCGCCTCCCCCCCGACAGCGGCCCCCCGGAGGAAGAACGCGCTGTGCGATCGCCGGCAACGCCTCCGTCACGACATCGGCTTGATGAACGGGGCCGGTCCAGGACCCGTTCGCCCCCGCGTCTTCGCCGACAGCCGCCACCCGGACACCGCGGGCATGTGGAACGATCTCCGACCCTGGGTCCCGAGACGACGCACCATCGTTGGACGGGCCGGCAGCGTGCCCGCACCGGGGTTAGCTCCCCCGCACCGATGCCCCTCAGAGGTGAGCGTCAAAGGAGGCCCACGCACCAGGGAGGGGGCACTCAGACTGATCCAGAGCGCCGCGCCAGTCCCCCGCCACCCCTGCAGCTGGAGCAGGGATCACGACACCGGGTCCCAGCCGGGACCATTCTTACGTTCCCGGGTGGCGCGCGCTGGAGAGTTAATTCCTACCAATAGTCACCTCCGACAGGACGGAGCGTTCCGCGAGGCTGCCACCGAGATGACGGAGCCCCTCTGCGAGCACGCGAGGAACGAGTGGCGGCTGCAGCATACCGGGGTGGGGGTGTTGTTTTTCTTGTTTGTGAAGGGATCGTCTCTCCAGCGGAACGTGGGCGTCGCCGCCTGCTTTGGGGACAAGCAGGGTCCTCGGAGGGGGCGGTGTAACGGCCGTCCCGATCCACCAGCGAGGGCGCCAGCACCGTTTCACGGTGGGTCCGCCCGACGTGCTGAGGGCGCTATCACGGCTCCACGGAGCCGGGTGGCGTGAGCCCCTGCTGGGGGATCGGGATATCCGTTCCGCGTAGGGACTAGTTCCCTGCGACATCTTTGGCTGAGTTGTTGTCACCAAGAGACGTGTTGGAAATAAACGTGAAGAGTTTCGTTCCTGAACAAGATTTCCTGTGTGTGCCTTCTTTGTGTCGAGTGTCAATTATAACGAGAAGGGAAATTCCTTGTTACAATAAGCAATGCATAGCGCGCCCCTTGGAGTGGTTAGTCCATTCTTATTTCTCCTCTAGGTCTCAGGGCCATTTTTGCAATAAAACTTACTAACCAGTTAGTGCACTATGACCAAAGTGCACTAAGAAAATGAACTAGCATTAGTACACTTACGAAAAGTCACTCAGTTTCAATACAAATTTTCAAGTTCACTAACGTAAGTGTACTTTTTGCTGCTGTCAAAATGGCGGCCATTTAATAACGGCGATAAAATCGTTTTCAATCGCAAAATTAGCGGAAATGGGAAGATTTCCCTGGCGATTCAGGTTTGTAAGATGTGTATTAGGTCGAATACGTCGTTATTTTGATGGGCAGTTTAAAGTTAATCCAGTATTGATGTGTTAAAGGCCCTGTAGATGATCTGTTTTTGAGTGATTCTGCGAATAAAACCATTATAAATCAAAAGAAAGACATCAACAAACTCATCCGAAGAAATTTCAGCTTTGTCAAAATGTACCACGTTTAAAATAACCATGAAAATCCATATGCATTTTCCTGGTCTTGGCGGGGTGTTTCAAATATTCGTTCTCAGTTGATCGGGTACTATGTGGCTTGCGTCATGCACTCTGTGGCGCACATACTGCGTGTGCGCGCGATCCATAAAAATGCGTCGCGTTGGAACACGCACACGGAGTACACAGCGCCCATGCATTTTGGACCGCGTAGATGCGAACCAAAAATAAGTAAATCGTTTGCAAACGATCTAAATAATTTCATCTTTACGGATGATTTTCTGGTAAAATTATATCATTTTGAGCGAAAACCTTTCATTGGATAGTTGCTATTAATTCAATCTTTACTTTCAGAACTTTTCCCCTGTAAACTCGTCGATTACTTTTTGGGGTCATTGCAAATGATCCACTGGGCCTTTAAATGGCTTCCGATTTCGGTCCCAAACCGGAGCAATCGCACGCTGCTCAACATACGCGATATAGCGAGCGTGCGCGCGTGTGCCGTTTAAAAAAATTATGAATGACATGCAAGGGCAAGGCACAGAAACAAAGCTTGCAGACGAAATGTGTCATCCTACCTCAACTTCTTCAAACACTATCGATGTATACTGTCAGTTTATAATTCTTGAAATGTGTTCAAAACAAATGTACAACACGTACGTATATACATTGTATATATGTAAATGTGCATCCAGTATTTTTCAGTAGACGTAGCAACCCAGCTAACACATAACGTTCTGCGAACGTTCGCTGAATGTTCGTTTTTGGTCACGTTTGTTTTGAACGTCGAGGGGACGTTCCCCGAACGTTTGTGGAAGTTACGTTGTTTCGAACGTCGAGGGTACGTTCTGCCAACGTTTAAATCTAACGTTGCACTATAACGTTCTAAAAACGTTCTTTAATAACCTTCGGAGAACGTTCGTTTTTGGTCACATTCGTTTTGAACGTCGAGGGGACGTTCTGTGGACGTTTGAATCTAACGTTGCACTATAACGTTCTAAGAACATTTTTTAATAGCGTTCGGAGAATGTTCGTTTTTAGTCACGTTCGTTTTGAACGTCGAGGGGACGTTCTGTGGACGTCTGAATCTAACGTTGCAGTGTTCTAGGAACGTTCCGAGAACGTTGTTAACAAAGCAGATCGCGCGGAGATAATTTTCCCGTAAATTTCACGGGAAAATGCATTGTTTTATGCTTTACGTCGTACCACGCACTGCCTGATTTCAAATGTATGTACTTTTTATGGAATTCTATTACTGCCAGTTCAGCGTCGCAAGTGTGGCGTATTTGGCTGGCTCCGTAGCCGTTTGCGCCATCAACGGCCTATTGTCGCGTCGTGCCGTCGCATAGTCGCGTCGTGCCGTCGCATTGTCGCGTCGTGCCGTCGCATTGTCGCGTCGTGCCGTCGCATTGTCGCGTCGTGCCGTCGCGTCGTGCCGTCGCATAGTTTGTACTGTTTGTATAGCACCACTGCAGCGTCGCGTCGTGCCGTCGCATAGTCGCGTCGTGCCGTCGCATTGTCGCGTCGTGCCGTCGCATTGTCGCGTCGTACCGTCGCAAAGTCGCGTCGTGCCGTCGCATTGTCGCGTCGTGCCGTCGCATTGTCGCATTGTCGCATTGTTGATATTATGTTCCTTAGCCGTTTACGCCGTCAACGGCGCATTGTCGCGTCGTGCCGTCGCATTGTCGCGTCGTGCCGTCGCATTGTCGCGTCGTGCCGTCGCATTGTCGCATTGTTGCATTTCGATTGAAAAGTCCATTGTTTCGCCAGTAGGTGGCGCTATCCATTTACGCAGCAGTACTGCATGCGAGGATGAATCTGTTTTCTTCCTCTGGACAAATTGTGGATGATTTCACGGGTAAGAATTTACAAGTCGGATATAACTCTTCCTTTCGGAGACATTACCATGTTAAGAAGAACATACCGGTAGAGCAAAAATTAGTGGTGAAGGTGTACGGTGTTTATACATTTTTCCAAAGGCTCAGTGGGGATTCATTAACATGCACGGACACCCAGGTTTTGCCTTTTTATGATCTATAAACCATGTGAAAATGTTAGTTTGATGACAAAAACTAAATAATTAAGAGGGAAAAAGTCAGTTTTAATTAATATACATGTACTAAGGAAAAACATAATTTTTCAGAGTTGTCTCATAGGACACCCAGGTTTTGCCTTTTTATGATCTATAAACCATGTGAAAATGTTAGTTTGATGACAAAAACTAAATAATTAAGAGGGAAAAAGTCAGTTTTAATTAATATACATGTACTAAGGAAAAACATAATTTTTCAGAGTTGTCTCATAGGACACCCAGGTTTTGCCTTTTTATGATCTATAAACCATGTGAAAATGTTAGTTTGATGACAAAAACTAAATAATTAAGAGGGAAAAAGTCAGTTTTAATTAATATACATGTACTAAGGAAAAACATAATTTTTCAGAGTTGTCTCATAGGTTTAGTGCGTGGGGTCTCAGGTGTCCGTGCATGATCATCTTTCCGCTTTGTATACAGCACATGCTTTGTACATACAAATAAAATCTAACAATTTCTTTATCTTTCGTTTCTGTTTTTCTCCTTTTCCGACCCACAAGGCACAAATATTAGCAGAGAGGTGTAGTTGCAATAAAGCATGACGTCAAAAATGAATCTCTGGCAGCAACGTTTTCCTGTGAGGTAAAATATGTTGTATTTCAGGGAACTTTTTTCCTCAAAAATTACAATGCCACTGGATAGCAGTCAACTACTTTATAACTTAGGGCCTGCCATGCAGTCTGGCACACAGTGGCGGATCAAGCCTTCTTAAATTACAGGAATACAAAGGAAAACGATTGTATCCCTGTATTTTAATGAGGGGTCATTCCTTGTCAACTCAGCCACCCATGTATGACACCTCTCAGATTTTGCTGAAACTTTTTTCAAAAATACCTTAGGCTACCAAACGAAGGAATCCCAAGTTTTAGCTTGATATATTTAACGGTTTTTGCAGGACAACCTTTTGAAATTTGAGTGTCGGGCCCCTTTTTGACAAATGTGGATTGCTCAATGCAGTTCGTAGCATCTTTGAAGCCCCATATTTTGTTTGTTAATAGTGATAGGGAGCTAACATTTGGTTTGCTTGTAGACTTCTGCCCAGATTGCAAGATTCTGAAGTCTGAATCATCAAGTTGTATTATTTATGGGAGAGGTGGACCCCCAAAAATCCTAATTTCTGTAGGGGCGCTGACTAATTTTCAAATTTTCAAATTTTCAAATGTAGTTTTTCTTGATATTTGGGAGCTTTTCCACCACCATAATAGTTTTCAGGGCTATAGACCTTGATCACGGTGCGGCCATCTTCCCTTTTCTCCTATTAAAATGAACGTAACCAAAACGAGGCTTGCAGAAAAAATAGTTTTGTCCCGTTTTGAAATTGTTCATGTGTGTATCACAATGGCACAGGCGCTGCGCGATCAAGAGAGCGCGCAATGGGATATTACACGCGCTATCGCGCGGTAGCGCAGACGCACTGATCGTGCCCTAATCGTACCCAACACGTACTATGGGGAACAAGACAAAGATGGACGCACCGTGATAAAGGTCTATAGTGCCACTGGTGGGGAAATTGTGGGGGTCTGAAAACCACGTCAGATCAAAATTACCCTTTCCGACCCCCAAATTCAGACTCCCAGATGACCATGTGGGCACTTGATGACGATGATGACACTTTCACCAAACAAACATACACATTCATTCAATCATAAAATGAAATAAAAAGTTTGATTATCAGCCTCCTTCATTATAAACATAATTTTTGAAAAAAATGCATTCTCGGACCCTTTTTGTATGTAATTCAAAAGAAATCTCAAAGTAGAGAAACTAGGTCAAGTAGGATTAGGTGACAATCGGTCTTTTGCGTGTTTCCTGTGATTAGCGTCTGTTGTATTTCCTTTCACATACAGACCTGACTAAATTTGTGTTGCTATGTGGTGCACGTGGCAGGTATGAAGTACAGGAACTTTTATTACTTTTGAATAAATGTTCAAGTAGCTAAATGCATACAACTGCTCCCCCTCACCCCTTTCTCTTTCTTCCACCACCAGAACCCCCACCCCCTCCCCCCCCCCCCCCTTTCCCGGACTACCCTACCTACATGTACCGGTACATGTTGTATTGATACTTTTAAGGACAGATTACATGATTGGAAAACTTTTAAAAACAGGAACAGCAGCATTAGCTAACTATAACAATTCACACATAGTATCCACTTGACAAGTCTATTTTTTGTTGCTATGTGGTGCACGCATCAATACAGAATCAATACTGTGTTTACCGTATAGGAGAGAATGCACGGCATAATAATCACATAAATCAGCGCACATGGGAGAAAAACGTACATGTTTTGCACCAATGGGTGGGGATTTGTTCCACTAAATTTTGCCCAAGGGTTAGGCACTTAAGTTTCTCACTAAAAGCCCCAATATATTATTTGCAGTTACCAAAAATTTTGCTTCACGAATTGACAAACGCCACATGATTTTTTCCCATATAAAACGGTACCTTCGTGGGAGAAATTGCCTGGATTTTTAAGGTTTTTCTGAAATATTACTGCATCTATATGTGGCTGAAATTTCTACAAGGCAGTTTATCAACCATATTTGTTTAGTTATGTATGCAATGCTGTTTTCTATTTTTTTTCAATCATGTAATCTGTCTTTAAAAAGTATCAATCCCACCTCTTAGGTATGGTAGTCCGAAAGTGGAAGGGGACGGGGAAGGGGAAGGGGAAGGGGAAGGGGAAGGGGAGAGGGGGGGGGGGGCGGGGTGGGAGAAGAGGAACTCTTGGGTGAGGGGTGGCGGGTGGTGTGGTGTGGGGACAGTTGTATGCATTAAGCTACTGATCGGACATATATTCAAAAGTAACAGAAGTACATGTACTTGTACTTCATACCTGCCACGTGCACCACATAGCAACAAACATTTAGTCTGGTCTGTATTTTTAAGGAAATACATAAATACAACAGACGCTATTCATGGGAAACACGCAAAAGGCCAACTGTCACCTAATCCTACTTGACCTAGTTTCTCTACTTTGAAATTTCTATTGAATTACATACAAAAAGGGTCCGAGAATGCATTGTTTTCAAAAATTATGTATATAATGAAGGAGGCTGATAATCAAACTTTTTATTTCATTTTATGATTGAATAAATGTGTATGTTTGTCTGGTGAAAGTCTCATCATCGTCATCAAGTGCCCACAGGCCACATGGTCATCTGGGTGTCTGAATTTGGGGGTCGGAAAGGGTCATTTTGATCTGACATGGTTTTCAGACCCCCACAATTTCCCCACCAGTGGCACTATAGACCTTTATCACGGTGCGTCCATCTTTGTCTTGTTCCCCATAGTACGTGTTGGGTACGATTAGGGCACGATCAGTGCGTCTGCGCTACCGCGCGATAGCGCGTGTAATATCCCATTGCGCGCTCTCTTGATCGCGCAGCGCCTGTGCCATTGTGATACACACATGAACAATTTCAAAACGGGACAAAACTATTTATGTGGTGGAAAAGCTCCCAAATACCAAGAAAAACTACATTCTAACCAGAAAAATTGAATGAACTCAGACCTAGGGACCTCCAAAATTTGTAAATTAGTCAGCGCCCCTACAGAAATTAGGATTTGTGGGGGTCCACCTCTCCCTCAAATAATACAACTTGATGATTCAGACTTCAGAATCTTGCAATCTGGGCAGAAGTCTACAAGCAAACCAAATGTTAGCTCCCTGTCACTGTTAGAAAAAAAGGTTATGGGGCTTCAAAAATTGCCGGGGCGATTCTTCAATAAGTGTCTATCTTTGGCCTTAAAGGAGCATGACCAGAGTTTCTGGAAAATAGTTTTCGATGTAACTTACCAATATTATCAAGTAACTCCCATACACACCTCCCATGTCCAAAAAACCCGAAAACATTCGCGATTTCCAGTAAAAAAATTAACAAAACTATCGAGTCGGCTTTCAGTGGATAAACGTTGATACTGGAAAATTAGTTTACAAATAATCGGTGGATTTTCGACGATATCCTCGGAAATATGCGGCCTAGAAGCGCGGGAGTTTCAGTTTCGTAATCAGAAAATATAACGGATGTTATGATATAAAAATCTCATGACCCATAAGGTAAGTCCCGGGGAGTTATGGGTAAACAAAAGTGATCTGGTCGCACTCCTTTAAGACATCGTGTAAAAAAAGTTGTTCAAATGTTGATTATTTTTAGTGGAACATGATCATTAAGGTACACAACAACTATAATTAACGTTCGGCACAATCTTTTGGGGAGTTTTATTTCATTTCATTAACATTAACTTTTCAGTGTTGTAGCATAGGAAAAATGTGCTAAAATCATATCCGTCACACTTTCGTGACGGAAATGACGAATTTTGACAGTGACTTCGGAAACTGAGTAAATTCAAACAAGAGAATTTAAAGTTCAAACATAGAATAACAACCAGTGAACAGAGGGCTTTGAACAGAATATAACGCAACTTATTGTCCTCATTTTATTGCCATTATTGGCAAATGAAAATGCAAAGAAAAATCAGATATGACGCTCCAAAATATCGTGACGGAGATGACCCAAAATGCCAAAAAGTCATCTCCGTCACGGCAAAAAGTGATGGAACTGCCTGTGACGGATATGACTAAATAAACAATTACACTTTTATAACACCACCCACAGTCTGTTTGAAGCCCAAATACAACAGAAGCTCGGAAGTTTGCACAATTGTGATCGTTTGCATGAATACTTTTAAAGATTAAAAACACAAATCAGATATGTTATAAAGCGTTCGGAGATGACGTTGAATAAAGGTACTATTGTAATTTTTTTAGAAAGTCCACAATTCATTGGCTATTACAAGTCTTCTTTAATGCAGTCTTCTTTAATGGGTTATTTCTCGTCTATAGGCTCTGAGGTATCCGATGGACTAATGCAAGTCTTGTTCATGGTCAGTTCTCTATCCGATATGATGCTCCAAAATATCGTGACGGAGATGACAAAAAATCCAGGGACACGATTTTTGACTCCTAAAATGTCAGATTTCATGCAAATATGGTTTAATGATGTAATTTTAAATTTTGCATTTGGAGGAGACCAACTATACTTGGCTTCTGGTAGTATAATTTTCTTTTTAAGCTGCTTATTTTAAAAATTATGGCAATGGGGATTTTTTGAGAGACACCACCGGGACATGCGTTTTGGGGGTATTTTGAAGGTTCATCGTAAAAAATAAGCACCCTGTCGATTTTTTTAAATAATTTGTACCACTGCATATAATCATAAATATGTTAAAGATTATTTTACCGCTTAAAAATCAGATTTTCATTATATAGTTTTTGAGATGTAGCATCTCAAAGTGTCGGGACACGAAAATAGACACTTACTGAAGAATGACCCTGCTACGAACTGCATTGAGCAATCCACATTTGTCAAAAAGGGGCCCGATACTCAAAATTCAAAAGGTTGTCCTGCAAAAACCGTTAAAGATATCAAGCTAAAACTTAGGATTCCTTCGTTTGGTAGCCTATGGTATTTTTGAAAAAAATTTCAGCAAAATCTGAGAGGTGTCATATACGAGATATCTGAATATTGGCTGTTTTGACACGGAATGACCCTGAGGCTGGATCCGCCACTGACACAAACCCATGATGTTGAGCATTTACTGGTACCGTATTTACTTTTGCAGTCATTATAAAGGGGAGCAGTGACAATAATCACATTATTAATATACAAGATCCACCTTGTACATGTAACAAGCAACACTTGAGGTCCCAAGTTTCTCATACTGGGGACAAGGCTGTGTCCTTGATGTGCATTTGATGAGCCACGGGGAAATTAATTTAGTAATTACAATTAAACCTCGTTTTAGGCAGATCCCAAATGCATGCAATTTACTATTGTAAGCGATTTTTGTATTATTTTTGTTTCCAGAAAATGAATAAGATTGACCTCTACCCACACAGGATTCTCATCAGTCTGTATACTTCCTGACTTGTGGCTTCTTCTGACAGAAGAGTGTGCAATTCTTAGTCTCCAAGCTTTGGTCTTCTTAAAGTAAACTGTCCTGTTGCTGATTCGTGTCCTGGGCTTCCATATTGAGTGACGGGAAACTGCTAGACACGAGACAATTTCTTTTCAGATGCTCATGCAACTTAGAGCTGGCTGTATGGACTTCAGTGGTGTGACTTTATTACGTCAATTGCAAAGGACAGCCACGTACAAACAGTAGTCTTTATTGTGTATTAAAGCCTTGCTTGACAGACACTTTTTTGAGCATGTGATCACCTTAGTACACTCCATGATGTATTCAAATGTACATATAGACCTACTTGGAAGCAACAACTTCCATGGAGATGTACATGTACTAAGACAGTTCTTTGATAACCATGAATGAACCTGGAAATCTTTGTTGAAATTTATTTTGGGCAAACTGTCCAAATAGCACATGAACTTTGCAGTGAGTGTTCAAAGTTAGACACTATGTGTTCTCTTTTGGAAGCTCCCCTGTAAAAATGCCTAATTCCATGCTGTTGCTTGGCTCAAAACAGTACCAATCAAACAGATGTCCTGAGTTTGGCTAGTGGATTTTGAAAGTTCCTTTTTTTCCGGAGCTACATGTATGAAGGTATATTTGAGCTATTTCACAATAAGTGTACACTTTCAGTCTCACTGGGGGTCAAATTTCAAACTTGTCCAACTCACAAAAACTCTGTTGATCTGAAAACTTCAGGATGTATACTAATAATTCCTAAAATATCAGAGCGTGGCATTATGATTAACATGTTTATTTTTTTGCAATGAAATAATGATGCGTAATTGGTTGTCTGGAGAGGACATTTTGTTTAACAATAAACAAATGTACTTATAAAGTACCACAAAAGTGGAAAATGTTTTTCCACACAGTTCCACATACCTTATATTCATTTGTGTTGATGAAATATGAGCGCACTCTTCTAAAGTCTAAAATATGTTGTGTTCCATCATTAACAACGAATGTAACAGGTTTATATCCATTTAACTGCTCTCCTGGAGAGGACACATTTTTAACGTATTTTCCACAACCCTGAATATGATCTTGATAATTTTTACTCAAATCTCTCCCACGATCAAATGGTCATATTTACTCCATCAATTGTGTCCTGTAGATGATACAAACATACTTGTGAGTACATATTTCCAAACTATTCCATTGTCATGAATACCTTGTCCTGGAGAGGACATTACATATTATATTTCACGGGAAATCCACTTTATTTTGAAATGTTCAACCGAATTCACCACAATAATGCATCATCAACAAATGATTCCACTTAAAACTAATGAGACTCAAAAATAGTGTTAAAAGTGCGTGTAAATGGAGAAATTCAAAACGAATAACTCGTACAATTATGTAAAAATAGTTATGTAGCTTAATAACATGTATTTGCACTGATAAAGTTATGGATGGGTTATACTGTAATTTACTCAAATGACCACTTATTGTGAAATAGCCCATTTCCTGCTAAAACAGCAGCATAAATTTTAGCCCTGGTCCTGTATGGAACATAACAACGCACATGTAACAAAATTTGTCAGTGTTTGAGTCCATGGAAGCATCATGCCTTTGACTACACGAAATAAACGATACATTACAATTGAACTCTGACCTCAGAGTTTTTGTTTATTATTTACATGTACATGTACAGTCATGAGTGCTTGGGAAATTTATTTTTGTGGAAAGACTAGTAAATTTATGTACGTGCCTGCATTGATGTAGCAACACAGCAAGCTGTAAGAATTGCGGAATAGACCAGTGTTTGGGGTTTTTCACACACAATGGAAATAGCCATGATATACTAGTATTTATATATTTTCGGTACAGCTGACCTTTGTCATGTATAGACCGGTTCCTAATCCTATCGCTAATAGACTACTAAAGTGAAAACGTCACCCTTTGTGTGTTGCCATGGTTTTTGGGTCTACACTAAAACCAGTGAACTGTTTCCCTGCGCTATACCAATGCACGTTTCAGATAACCAGCGAGTGTTTAGACCCAATTACCATGGCAACTGACGTCACACTAGTAGTCTATTGCGGAATGTTATCTACTCAGGAACCAATCTTTACATGTCAAAGGTCTGCTGTGCCAAATATAGGCCCTACATAAATATGCTAATTCCATTTTGTGCGAAAACCCCGAACAGGTCTATAGACCGTATCGAATAGCCGCCATTTCGTGGGGCAGTTTCTTTGTTCCTTGAGGACATGCATGGTTGCATATATTGTGCTTCCATTGTTGAATGGTTTAAATAACAAAATGTGCCCCACAAAATGGCGGCTATTTTATAAGGTCTATACAGTGAATTTCGGTTATAGTAGTAGTACTGTAGTAAAATGATCTGCTCATAACAAAGAAATGTTTAGGCCCTATCATTCATCATTGATTTCATTCCTTTGTTTTAAAGAGGTGATTGGAAACTTTTAAAAACAGTACCAACAGCAATATAGTCCAGAAAACCTTTCAAAATAAAATCCATGCATGGTTTTTGTGCTGAACATGTTGAATGAATAGTAAATAATTCATTTGCAAATTATTTTTTTAAAAGCACATTAATTTCTCCCACAAAGGTACCAGAAAGAATTGAGAAGTTGATCATGGCCTCAGACCTTATGTGCAAAACATGAGGATTTTCTAAAAGTGTTTCCTCACAAAATCTTGAAATATTTCCCACTCAAAATTTGGGTTATTCCATCAAATCTGCACACTCCAATGCTTGTTGAGTCACTTTAAAGAAAAACAATCTGATGAACTTGTCAACTCTTACCGAAGGTGCAATTTCACATGAAAAAAAAGAAAAGAATTTACAAGTCGGACATGTTTTATAACATAAAACTACCAAACATATGAGATTGGCTAAAACAATTGGCTAAAGTTTTTTCCAAGTAAAATAGTCAATTTTTCCCTGCCAAAGTTATTTTTCTATCGGAACTGCACTTACCGGCAAACGGCTAAAGTTGGCCAATTAGTCGTTTTAAGGAAGAGTGATATCCGACTTGTAAATTCTTACCCGTGAAATCATCCACAATTTGTCCAGAGGAAGAAAACGGATTCATCCTCGCATGCAGTACTGCTGCGTAAATGGATAGCGCCACCTACTGGCGAAACAATGGACTTTTCAATCGAAATGCAACAATGCGACAATGCGACGGCACGACGCGACAATGCGACGGCACGACGCGACAATGCGACGGCACGACGCGACAATGCGCCGTTGACGGCGTAAACGGCTAAGGAACTGATATCAACAATGCGACAATGCGACAATGCGACGGCACGACGCGACAATGCGACGGCACGACGCGACAATGCGACGGCACGACGCGACAATGCGACGGTACGACGCGACAGTGCGACGGTACGACGCGACAATGCGACGGCACGACGCGACGATGCGACGGCACGACGCGATGCTGCAGTGGTGCTATACAAACAGTACAAACTATGCGACGGCACGACGCGACGGCACGACGCGACAATGCGACGGCACGACGCGACTATGCGACGGCACGACGCGACTATGCGACGGCACGACGCGACAATGCGACGGCACGACGCGACAATGCGACGGCACGACGCGACAATGCGCCGTTGACGGCGCAAACGGCTACGGAGCCAGCCAAACACGCCACACTTGCGACGCTGAACTGGCAGTAATAGAATTCCATAACTTTTGTATATAAAACCCATCTATAGTCTAAAAAGGTAATATTTTGAAGAAATAACAGAAAAATGTGGTTGAACTGTCCGCCAACCGTGACTACATACAAAGGAAATTCAAGGAGCATATATATATATATATCAAGCGTCCTTACTATACTTAGTAAGAGGAAGTGACTAGTATCAAGAGCCTTGGGGCCAATTTCATAAACCTGTTTAGCAAAAACATTTGCTTAATCCAAAATTTGTTTGCTTTATAAAAATAATTTAATAGTCAACCAGTGTCAACTCGTGATTTTAGCAAGAATAGCACAGCACCAATCAACTGTAATACACATCACATAAGATTTTGACTGCTAACCCACTTCATAATTGAAACACATTTTTGCAAAACAGCTTTATGAAATTGGCCCCTGGAACTTAACTTCAGGTAAGCGATTAGTTGATATGTAATTACGCAATGAAAATATTCTGATTACGTCATTGATTCCGATTACGTCATTTATTACATCACAATTGCGTCATAATAAAGGTGTCGTAAGTAGGACAATTTTGACACGTCCTTTGGACGGCCTTTTGTAACGTTTGTTTCTAACGTTCGGAGGACGTCCACACAATAACGTTCTGCGAACGTTCTGCGGACGTTCGGGGGACGTTAGTTTCGAACGTACCGAGGACGTCCAGAAAACTCCACACAATTACGTTCCCCGGACGTTCATTTCTAACGTTCCGCGAACGTTAAGCTAACGTTCGGAGAACGTTCGGGGGACGTTATTTGGTTAGCTGGGAAGTTGCAAAACATATAACCCACACCACACCAGTCAACAATTGTTTTGTTATATCCCGTCTTGGTCTCAGAATATCGTTTCTATTATTTTAAATTATACAAAAATTGCTATTTTTTTAATTGCACCTTCGCTAGTCTCTGGACTATCACGTGTGCGTGTGTAACATTGCGAAAGTGGCGCGCGTACGAGTTTGTTGTTTTGGCGCACAGCGTGTGGAATACTGGAATGTGCGTGTCTCTAGTGGGCGTAACACGCAGTTTATTTTACTAACGGGACAACGCGTCACGCGTGCTATGGACGCGCAAAACGTGCACACAGATCGCTTCATGGTAGGGCGATATGGGCGATATGAACTAAAAATTTGCGTTCGGCAGCGGGTGATATGAATTGTTATCGATCGCATGGACATGTGACCGTTCTGGACCAATGAAACTGCAGTATTCCAAGACAGGGTATTACAATATACACATATGGACTGGCAATGAGGTCACTAGTGCACGTCTATGGGCCCCGAGGGACGTGAGTGACCACAAGAGGGTCATATTTCCCGAGGCCGAAGGCCGAGGGAATAGGACCCTCTTGTGGTCACTCACAGTCACGAGGGGCACATAGACGTGCACACAGACCAAATTATGCCAGTCTCTATGTGTTTTATAACACGCCTCAGGCAAACATACACACATGTACAGATGGAATTCAATTTAATACATTAACAAGCAACCTCCAGAGGGCGCAGTAGCCGGTCACTATTTTTTGAGACTAGTGAACGGTCAGGAACACTAGCAGGGAATCACGCGCGCGTGAAGTCTTAACGCGCGCGCCTGAAACTTGATACGCGCGTCTAGTTCACGCTGGCGCAGATGTCATGCACTAGGGGCGTGTTTGTTTCATGACAGATCCGAATCCAGATTCCGATCTGTTTTACCGCGCAGAAACAAACGAAACCGCTCTCAACTCGGATCTCAAATCACGTGAATTGCAATTTATTTACCAAATTTGTCAAATTTCTGTTCCAAATTTCTTCCACGACATTCGTCGTAAATAAACAAGCATTCTAAATTTGTTTGTATCGTGTGTTGCCTCTGAAAACTGAAACGACACGGTTTTACTCACACAAAATCTCCACGATGTTTACGTCGCCATTTTGGATCTAGGGCTGAACCATCTCTCGAGAAGGATTCCACAGATCACAGATCTCGATCGGGATATGTGCGCGAAGTGAACGAGTTCACTTTGGATCTGCGCAGATCTGAATCTGGATCCGTCCGAAACAAACACGCCCTAGCCTAGATTAGTGAACCTCACGTGACTGCGTTTCAGCCAGTCGGGATTGAGAATCAGAAAGAGGCGTGTTATAATATTAGTTATCCCACGAGCGCGAGTGGAATACGGCATTATGTATTTCCGAATTCCACGAGCGCGAGCGGGATAACGAATTTATCTTCAAGCAAACTTGACGCACTAATAACACGCGCACTCTGCGCGAGATTAAAGTACTACTCCGCGCATATGCGTAGAGACGCAGTTATCTTGAAATACCATGGCGCATTACGCAGAGTGCAATATGAGAATCGGAAGAGTATTATCACACTGTTGGTTGCCATGGATCCACCAATCAAAACCAAGGATTCAAGTTTGCTTCACCTTGAAGATAAAATTTCATACGGTACAAGAGCCAGCTATGCCTAAAAATGTATCCATTTCATTTTTACACGCGCGCGTGTGCGAGTAAGTAATACATTACAGAATGATACCTTCATGCAAAACAATAAATAAACATTCAATATCCAAAAGTCGTCTTGAAAACATTTTTGCGGATGTGCGATAAGGCCAATGAAATTATATTACTAGTTTCTCGTCAACTATTTATCACATTTTGTTGAGGGATTTTTTTTCATTACTCAATATTCATTATTTAATCAAGGAAAAATACGACCTTTACACATACACGAACTGCCATTTAGAAACTGATTATTAAGGCTCTAAACTCGCCCAGAAATGGTTTGGTGCCAGTATCAATTCCACGGTAGCTTAATTGAAGGAACAAGTTGAGATGACAAAATCATGGGAAATCACAAAGGAGATGTCTGGTTTTGAAAGAGCAATATATTTGAATGTAAACACAAAAGCTGCAAAACACAGATCGCGATTGCACAACTGAAATGGAAACTGAAATGGAAATTTTCCCCTTTTTTTGCAAAATAATAAATATTTTGCATTATTAAATTTTTTGGTGCGGGGTCAAAATCACATGTGGGCGCTGACGAAAAACTAGTGATCTAATTTCATTGGCCTAATTGTAGGCATATTTAGGAGACGGGGGGAGGCAAGGGGAGCTGAAGCACCCTCCCCACCCCCACTTTAAAATGAAGTGGGGGTGGGGGTGGGGGTGGGGGTGGGGGGATTTCCTCCACCCCCACTTTTTTGCCTTCCATATATGATGTAATTCTTATTTTGTCGGCAAAATCATGGTACTGTGGGCAAAAATAAAAACGTTAATGAAACTAAAAGTTAATGAAACTTAAACTATAAATATAACACCGCTGATAAAACGCCACGACAACGGCAATGCTATTACATTATATTACATGTATGTCTATACAAGCTAGATAGCTGTTGCGTGAGGGCGCTAACTGGTTAGTGCGTTTTATTGCAATCCACCCCTGGTCAAACGAAAGAGAATTTCTTCCTCTACAAAATGAAGTCATTTTTAATTTTTGGCAGACAAACCATCGACATTTCTCAGCACAAAACCTGAGAGGGCGGTATATCATCAAATCAAGTAGACTGGTTCCCCTGTCCACATATTGACTTCCCCTTCTCGAGAGCAGCGTAGCGCACATGGACAGGGAACCAGTTTACAAATCAAGATGGCCGCGCGCAGGAACGTGTTCGATCGATCACAAATTGCTCTGAATGTACATCGTTTTCAACACAAGATTTCTTCAGTCACCACAACAAAAAAAACATTTTTAGAAAGATCAATCCTTCCTCTCCAAAATCATCTCATCGATGAATGTATTATTTTTATTTGAACTTCTGGAAAAGGTAAAACGGCATACTTTTGCAAGGGCAAGGCACTTAGTTTTAGTTTTATCATTAAAGGAGCGTGACCAGAGTTTTTGGAAAATAGTTTTCGATGTAACTTACCAATATTATCAAGTAACTCCCATACACACCTCCCATGTCCCAAAAACCCGAAAACATTCGCAATTTCCAGTAAAAAATTGAACAAAACTATCGAGTCGGCTTTCAGCGGATAAACGTTGATACTGGAAAATTAGTTTACAAATAATCGGTGGATTTTCGACGATATCCTCGGAAATATGCGGCCTAGAAGCGCGGGAGTTTCAGTTTCGTAATCAGAAAAATATAACAGATGTTATGATATAAAAATCTCATGACCCATAAGGTAAGTCCCGGGGAGTTATGGGTAACAAAAAGTGATCTGGTCACACTCCTTTAAATAAACCTTATCGACGTTCTCAATGCATTATGGGATTGGATGACAAAATTGCCCGGCCAAATGTGCATAAACCTATGAGGCGGACACCAACTCGGCAACTTTTTTACTCATTTTCACGAAAACCAAAAAGAGTTCAAGGCACAATTCAATTGCAGAATACCCCGCAACTCTTAAACACCACCTCGTAGCCGGCTGCGCAGACACGGTTGAATGCTCTTCCTATAAACTGTGCGTGTGTACGTACTGTATAGTACGACGGTAGGGACTTGGGAAAAAAAGTCAAAGTTCGATTTTGATTGAAAATATCATCTCACATTACAGATTATTTTATGTTAATTCTAAAACAGCATTTATCGCATAAATTGAGCAAGCGGTAGCCGAGATATGCGTCTTAGGAATCGGCCGTTTTCCCGCGAAATCGTGCGTGTAAACTGATTAGGAGAGAGCTCGAAGAATGCGATGCAGTATGAAGCGCCCTCACAGTGACATATTGCGCCAAGCCAACGAAGATATCTTCAACTTCAAGTCTGATTAGTCTTAATTCAACACGGTTTCTCGTTTTGCGTTAAACTGAGTAATAAGCAATAAAGTGCCAATGCGCCCTCACGTGGCAATTGCGCGCCAAAATAACACTCATCCACAATGTACGTTTTTTGCGTGTTGGCAGTACACGCGTACCGAAGCGTACCGTAGAAGGGACAGGAATAAAAAAAGTCACACATGTAATAGGGTAAAAGTGGGGGTATTCGACCGGATAAGGTTCATTTTAGCATAACAGTTGCGTCTGAGGAGAAGCGAGGCAAAAGTTTTCGACAATCGCAAGTCTAGGTAACTGTCTTTCATTTGCATCAAGCCCGAAACTGAAGGACCGATGAATGATGTGCAGTTTGACCACCAAAATGAGGTGTAGATGATGTGGAATTCGACTACTGTGTTGGGTTATTCGTCCAGTGCCATTTGTACTGAATACATAGTATTGATGGGACTTTATTTGTTCGAAAATAAACGTACTTGAGTGGTAATTTTATTCTAATCGGCGCAATTTCATAGCGTACGTGCTACTTGTGTGTGCATGCATTAGAAACACTTTTGGCCATCTATTGAAACATACAAATGATATTCAGAGGATAATTTTCCTGCATGCCAAGAAAATAAGAAATGAAAAATATTGGACCGTTCGGATCCGTTTGCGCGAGGCGCATGAAATAAAATTGTCAGTGCTTTGAAATTTTGAATTCTTTTCCGAGACGTGTGGGGGTGTGCGTATCTGTGTGTTTGTTTGTAGTAGGCCTAACAAGTGTTATTTCCTCGATTCCCGCACTTAAACGCCAGAAAAGGGACACAGTCACAGGATTTCCGACTCCGATTCAATATACTCTCCAGCTAACATACCACAACAACGAAGTCCCGGGCCGTGTGCATCAAAAGCACACCGCACAGGAAGCAAGACTAATACAAATAATTAGTAATACATGTACAATGTTATACAATGTAATACATTAACCCCAGGCGGCACGTGGCCAGACTCTTCTGGCACGTGCCAAAAGGATTGGCGCGTGCTAGCTTTATACGCAAACTAGGTCAATGCTCGGCAGAAGTTCCGTTCTGCCTCCAGAGTCTGATTAAAGGCACAGTCTCGTCAGCAATGCGCGCGCGGCATATTCGTGCCGTAGCTCGACGAAATACGCCGCGCAACATATGACTGCTTCAGCTGACGTCTAGTCAAAAGCGGTCCCGGTTTTCTGGTAGGCCTAGCTTGTTCGCACAATGGTGTCTGTTGCGAAACTTTATTGCAATGCGGCGGTGCTCGGCCCGGTCACAAGTGCAGATACGTATTTTAACCATTCAATTTTGACAAAAATATCCCGCAATGACTGGTCACAATTATGTTAATGAGTCTCATTTTAAGGCAAACCCTATGCAAAAGAATGGAAAACGCATGACGAATGAAAAACGAACGAAGGCGCCTTATCCCTTTTTTCATCCGTCTTGCGTGCGCGTTTTGCTCCACCCGTTTGTCTGTATCGGGCCATAGAGCGATTGAGATGCAAATAGATTTTTAAAAATGCAGGATGGATAAAATAAACTTATCGACCTGTAAAGGAAAGGCGCCTTTATTTGGTGTAAACCGACACACAAACAATTGAACAATCGCAAACACCTAAATTCACCAACCAAATTGATTTTGCCAATTTTTAGTATTGTTTCACTCTGGACAAAAACATATATTCGTGCCGCGTTCCCGTAAAGTTACGCACAAAAATGCACGCACAACAATCGCTTAAAAACGATACAGTGTGAATGAGCGTTAGTAAACTCATCCATAAAGTTTGCAAATTTGTTTTGATAGAATTAATGTGCACCCACCACCAAACTAAAAAGAAAAGACAAGTTAGAAATCATGCGTCTTGTAGCACCCAAATTAAGTTGTCCCCCTACACCTATAGAACTTTATGGCAATGAGTACAGTGACAAGAACTGTCAGCAATATCGATAAATTATTGGCTTGGCGGTCGATTATTTTATCTAACAATTTCGAAATAGTGTTACCAGCGTCAACTATTATGTGGACGTTTCAGAAGTGTAAAACAACAAAAGATACACTCAACGTACGTAATGCACCTATCAATTGTTTCCCCCACCCCTCCCCACCCCTCCCCACCCCTCCCCCTCCCCCCACCCCTCCCCACCCCTCCCCCCCACCCCTCCCCCCACCCCCCACCCCTCCCCCCCCTGCGCTTCTCCACCCCATAGGTGGGGGTTTGGTCACATTTTTCATGCCCCAGGGTGGGGCATTTGGCCCATTATCTGTGCATTTTTGCACCCGAGGGTGGGGATTTTTCTCACCTAAATGTTGCCCCAGGGGTGGGGATTTTGTCACGCAAAAGGTGACAATCCCCACCTCTTAGGTGGGGTAGCCCGGGGGGAAGGGGGGGGGGGGGGGGGGGGGGAGGGGGATGGGTGGGGGAAACAATTGATAGGTGCATAAATGAAGCGGATTCCTGAGACAGTTCACATTAAAAACGCATCAACGGAACAAAAATTAACGGATCGGAGACGACGTACGTAAATTTTACGTAGCCTACAGAAAAATTAACGTATCCGAAGGTTTCGTACGTCAAATGACAGATTACGGAAGAGTTGATTCGAGGTCTACTTGTCCGTCGATTTTTCATCCGTCATGTCCGTTGTACGTACAACAGCGCAACCAAAATACATCCACCATATAGTACCACAAGATGGTTCGTTTGAAAAAAAATCCTGTGGCGAATGTTTTGGAACATGTGTCTAAACTCAGGCGGCTGGATCGCTGCTATTAGCTAGCTTTGCTCGCGGAATTGGAAGGAACGGATGAAAATGGCGCGCGCGATGCGTGCTTCTCGTGTGTGTTTTGCTCAGCTCCGCATATGCGGTTGTTTGGATGCGTCGATAGTGTGAACCACTAGTGAAGACGTTAGTGTGTTTCGTGATGATTCATGGAAGATACACCACAAAGAAACAAAATGCATACAAAATTCATCCATCACGAAAAAAGCGACAAATCCCCATAACCGGTATCCGTTTTTATGCTACGCGTATGGAGGCCGACATCCGTTATTTACGCGTATGAAAACGTGTATACTTCGGTTACGCATCACGAGAAGCGCATAGAGCCTTGACGTATCCGTATCGGTATCCGTGACGGTGCGAAACCTCCCTAATATGCACACGTGAGGGCGCGCGACGTCTTTGTCTATGTGTAAGCTCACATTTATGCCTGGAATGAAGACTACGCACTCGACAAAGTGTGCAAGACGGAGCCGTTAATAATTTTTGTGTTCTAAAAATAACAAGCAAGGGGAATGTTTTCTTCAATGAAATTTGGCACAAACATAAACAACTATCTCCCCAAACTGTGTGTTGGTTTCACAAGTCTGTTTAGCAACATGAACTACCTTTTTTTAAGTCATAAATCTCACTATCAAACAAACATATTGCTGCGCCCCACTATAAATCTTTTACAAATCGTTTTAACAAATGCATATCGTCAGAAAAGTATGCCTTTTTCCACGCATCTATTTAAAAAATGAATTGAACAATGTTGTGAGATTTTAGAGCGCATTTTTCATGATGCGCCACTTCAGAGACGGCAAAAATCCGCTGTGAAACTAACCATTACTAGTGTACCCAGTGCGCGCGCGATGACGTCACTGATTTCCAAGTCCCTAACGACGGTGTATATACGTTGGGCGCAATCTTTATTCGGCTTCAAAATCTGTGCAAGGTTGAGCGCAAATTTTGAACCGTGTTATTATTATTTCTTTCTGTATACCATTCGGTTTCCGATTCGGGCTGTTTGACCATTCCTGCAATCGGGAATTTTTTTTTATAAAGGGAAACAAAGTCCGCAAACCATTCGTTTGCCGATTCGTGCATGTTGGAACATTCGTGCCTGGTTGGACTTACATGTACATGTAGAATGTTTTTGGTTAGTTCCCATGCTCTTTGCACTGTTCCTCGCAGGCATGAGATTTATATACATGTACCTTCTGAACTTTTTTTATAATGAACAGAAACAAATACAGAAAACCACTCGGCTTCCGATTTGTGCTGTTTGACCATTCCTGCATTCGGAGATTTTTTTTTAAAAGGGAAATAAAGTCTGAAAACCATTCGGTTGCCGATTCGCGCATGTTGGAACATTCGTGCCTTCAGGGAATTTTTTTATAAAGGGAAATAAAGTCCTAAAATCCTTCGGTTTATATCGGGCGCTTGCGTAAGTTCTCGAGCCTTTCGACGTTTTATTTCAACATCGTAGCCGCGTAGCCGGCAACTGGGTGGTTGGGTTGGACATAGAATTGTTTTCGATAATGCCCATTCGTTTTGCACTGCTCTATTCTGATTGGACAACACGACGGCAACATCGTAGCCGCGTAGCCGGCAATGGGGTGGTTTGGTTGGACTTAGAATTTGTTTCGATAGTGCCCATTATTTGTGCACTGCTCAACTGTGATTGGACAACACCACGGCAACATCGTAGCCGCGTAGCCGGCAACTGGGTGGTTGGGTTGGACATAGAATTTTTTCGATAATGCCCATTCGTTTTGCACTGCTCTATTCTGATTGGACAACACCACGGCAACGTCGTAGCCGATACCGGCAACGGGGTGGTTGGGTTGGACTTTGGTTGGACTCTTTTTGCAGAAACCATTTGGTTGCCGATTCGCGCATGCATCGTCACACCCGTTCGGCGTCTAGTGTTTACGACCTCGTAGCCAGTGGTTTAAAGGGGGGTATTTTCGAGTTGCAGGGTATTCTGCAATTACTCCGAGTTCAAGAATCAACCTCCCACCACTTTATCTTTGACACATATCAAACATTCTGACAAACATGTTCCGAAACAGAAATGTTGCAAAAATGCGAGAAATAATCAGGGATTCCCTTCGTATCGGTAGAGTCCGAGTACCACGCTCGCAGCTCGGTATACACTATGCAACACGCGCCGTATCGGCACGGCGCTGGTTGGATTGAGTGTGCTGCACTGCAAGTCTGTGTACACAGACTCCCCTGGTAAAACTGTTGAGTTTCACAACACATTCCTGCCGTTTCTGAAATAATCCTCTAAAATATCACAACATTGTGCAACTCAAACCTTTTAAATAGATACTGAAAATAAAGCATCATTTCTGACGATATGCATTTTTTAAAACGATTTTTTTTAAAAACGTGTACACGGACTCGCAGTGCAGCACACTCAATCCAACGTGCCAACCAGCGCCGTCCCGATACAGCGCGTGTTGCATAGCGGATACCGAGCTGCGAGCGCGGACTCGGACTCTACCGATACGAAGGGAATCCCTGATGATTTGTCGCATTTGCAACATTTTTGTTTCGGGACATGTTTGTCAGTATGTTTGATATGTGTCAAAGATAAAGTGGTGGGAGGTTGATTCTTGAACTACTTTTGGTTTTCATGAAAATGAGTAAAAAAGTTGCCAAGTTGGCGTCCGCCTCATAGGTTTATGCACATTTGGCCGGTCAATTTTGTCATCCAATCCCATAATGCATTGAGAACGTCGATAAGGTTTATTTAGTACACGCAAACATATTCAGATAGCTACTTGTAAATGAAAATCGGTTTCGAGTCAACTCGGTCCCAAGTCAACTCGGTCCCAAGTCAACTCGGTCCTCGGTCCCGAGTCAACTCGGTCCCAGCGAACTAAGGCCCAGGACAACTCGACCGCACTTGCCTTGGAAAATGTACAATATTTCTAAGCAGCGATCTTTTCCGATTCATTTGACGCAATAACATGCCGATTATTTAATTTCACTGTCTGATTGTGAATGGCAATTTGACATTACAAAGCGGCTTTCGCCGTACATAGGGACTTGGACAAAAAAATAAAGTTATAACTTTATTGAAAACGTCATTCCATGAACATTATAGACTACTTCCTGTTAATTAACTGTATTCGTCTCGTAAATTGAGCAAGCGGTAACCAAGATATGCATCTAAGAAATCGGTCGTTTAATACCCCGCGAAATCGTGTACTGTATGTAATTCAATTAAAGAGAGTTTGAAGAAATGCGATGCGATGCGATATGAAGCCACAGTCACAGATTGCGGCAGCGAAATTGTTTTGATCTGATTAGTCTTAATTCAACACGCTTTCTCGTTTTGCGTTAATAAGGATGTGCAGACTATTTTGAATTACCTACATGTATGCATTCAGAAATTCTTTCGGTGCAGGTTTAATGTCATCCAAAATTGCTCCAGTAGTTTCCCGACATTGTGAGGTTTTTATGCCAGTCCGAGCTACATGTAGACAGAATGATTCTGTCCCTACGGGATTTCCCGTAGGGACAGAAGGTACCCCTTTTTGGATTGTTGTCATTTTGCCTCGAAATTAGAATCACACCCAAAAATTGGAAAATGATTGGAAAGAAATACTTACAACACCGTTTTTGAAGCCAAAATGTTGTCCAACGTACAAATTGAACGGGTCCCGGTCAACTCGGACCCAAGTCAACTCGGTCCCAAGTCAACTCGGTCCCAAGTCAACTCGGACCCTATGGGAAATTGAACGTAAAAAATGTTTAAAATCAATGGCCAAATATTAATAATCACCAAAGTTGGGTTTTGAACATTGTTTTCCGAAACAGATACCGTTATAGTTTACTGATAAAAATATATCATCTCGGGCGGAAATACTCCACTTAGGTAAGGATTTTCAGGCAAAATGGTCGATTACATTTTTGGACATTGCAAATCTCCTTTTTTTTGTTTTGTTTACTTAAAGTACATTCTGGTTGTTTTTCGCACCAACTGTCCTGCAGAAGACTGCCCTGCAACTGCCCTGCATTTCTGTAATTCTATTTTCAAAAAGTAAAGCTTAATTGTACCAGTTGAAATAGTTCGTACATACATAAACATGCAAATGCAAACAACACACGAAGTCGATCAGTTATCACGAGCGAAAACAAACTAATACTGAATTATATTTTTATATGAAAATGTATAGATGAGAAGTCCTTACAGGATATCTGAAGGACATCCAGAAATA
The DNA here is from genome assembly GCA_037783545.1 of Henricia sp. BOLD:AAB3569. Taxonomy (NCBI): domain Eukaryota; kingdom Metazoa; phylum Echinodermata; class Asteroidea; order Spinulosida; family Echinasteridae; genus Henricia; species Henricia sp. BOLD:AAB3569. Next base: position 1,026,527 of record JBBELK010000071.1, on the reverse strand, counting down.
AAAGGTATAATTTTACGTTCAATTTAAATAATAATAATAATAATAATAAGATTTGAAACAACTCTGAATGCCTCAATGGGGCGACATTTCGGGAAGACTCTCACCGGAGACCACCGAAATTTCGGCAAGAGTCACTCAAAATGACACCTTATTTTTTTACCCGAAGCTTCCAAAAATGGTTGCAGACCGAAGAGAAACAGCTCCAGTCCCAATAAAAATGGTTCTCGACCTAAAAAAAATGGTTTTTGACCTAAAAAAATGATTTTTCAAAAATATTAGGGCGACACCAAAATGTCGCCCTATTGAGCAGGTCGCCCTAATATAGCTTTTTTACACACGATTTGTCGTCCTATTCTAGCATTGATAGTAATTGTAATGCGCACATATCCACCCTGCTGGGTGTTCAAGGCGCAGAGAACCTAAAAAACAAACAAAGTAATATTAAACATGAAAGAAACAATCAAAAATGACAGGAACAACCAAATTAGTTTTTAGAAGTGATTTGAATTTTGTTGTACAGAGACAAGATCTAAGATTAAGCGGTAGAGAGTTCCAGATGTGTGGTGCGGCTGCAGAAAATCTTCTGTCACCCCAAGAGTGTCGAGACTTTCCCATAGAGTCCGAGTTGACTTGGGACCGAGTTGACTTAATTAGGTCCGAGTTGACTTGGGACCGAGTTGACTTGGGTCCGAGTTGACTTGGGACCGAGTTGACTTGGGTCCGAGTTGACTTGGGTCCGAGTTGACTTGGGTCCGAGTTGACTTGGGTCCGAGTTGACTTGGGTCCGAGTTGACTTGGGTCCGAGTTGACCTGGGTCCGAGTTGACTTTGGACCGAGTTGACTCGAAACCAATTGAACGGCTGGTTCTGTCGGTGCCGTGATAATATGTCTCGACGTGAAATCTCGCGAGAAGGCGCTTTCCTACGTGAAAATAAATTACAGTTGGGCCTGCCCAATATCAAGCCTTATCGTTAATCGGGCACAAATACATTTACACGTACGCAGTCCTTTCCGTGCCGCTAGCGCTGTACGTACTGAGGAAATGACTTGGCTGCTCTTTCTGACGGCTGTTTCATTACTTAACACTTAATGTCAACCATGTCCACCTACTAAAATGTGGACATGGTTGAGCGGAAAGAGCAGCCAAGTCATTTCCTCAGTGCGTACAGCGCTAGCGGCACGGAAAGGACTGCGTACGTGTAAATGTATTTGTGCCCGATTAACGATAAGGCTTGATATTGGGCAGGCCCAACTGTAATTGATTTTCACGTAGGAAAGCGCCTTCTCGAGAGATTTCACGCCGACACATTATCACGGCACCGACAGAACCAGCCGTTCAATTTGTACGTTGGACAACATTTTGGCTTCAAAAACGGTGTGTTGTAAGTATTTCTTTCCAATCATGGACATCTCAAACCACTGCAGGACACAACTACGGTAGGAGGAAATGTTTGGGTGTGATTCTAATTTCGAGGCAAAATGACAACAATCCACTTTATGAAAGGAAAGCTCACTGACCAGCTGACTAAGTCTGAGCGTGATCACGCAGGCGCTCCTGCCGCGCTAGCGCTCCGAACGTACCGGTACATTTCCATGACTTTCTGTCGCGCAAATTTTCTTTTCACTCTGGTAATAGTTTCACGATACCGCGGTAATGAACTCTATACCGAGTTCGCCGGTATTTCGGTATTTCCGTAAGAGCAATACCGTGTAGTCGGTATTTTAAAAATACCGTTACTACACGGTATTACCGAAACACCGCACAAGCTTATTAACGACTGGGTGACCGGGGCCTGCTACATGTACATGTACACCATCTGACGCTAGTGGTGGCGATGTCACTACAGCAAAGTTTTCTGGAAACTGGAAAATGCAACGGAGAACACCCAAAAAACACACCGGATACCCGAAAACACCCCAAAACATACCGGAAAACACTGAGTGTGAATTTTCAGCACACAAAAGCTTTATGCAGTCATGCATTTTATAATGAAACTGGTAACTGAATATTTTGATGTCGACTTAATTAGAAAACAAATTGTTAAATTTTGATTAAAAACTGAAAATTTGCGTTTCTTTTATGTTGCTTGGTATAAAGTACATGTATGTGTAGTTAACCCTTTCACGTCTAGCTTTGGTAGCCTTAAAGGGCCCCTTATTTAGGATTTTTATCAATGAAATCTATGCTTTAAAACCACTCTACTCGGTTAAAGTCATAAAAATCATATTTGGAGCTTGCTTTGGGGGTTAAAACAAAGGTTTTTAGTTTTTATGCTAATGAAAATATGCATATTCATGACCAAGGTCACAATGTCACAAGAGGCAAACACAGAAAAATCACATTCAACTGTGCACAAAAGATTCCACTTTTTTCTCAATTTTCCTGAAACTTTTGTAATCCACGGCTGTTTGAGTTTGTTTTACATGTTGCCTGCTGTAACCCATGACAAAACTGGGTGTAGAAACTGCAGCAATTTGCCACATGTCCAACTTGAAGTCTTATGTTTTTTCTTAACTTTTCCCTTCTGTCTTCCTTATGTGATGCACTCAAAACAGCGCCCTCTGTCTGTGATTTATTGCAATGAAATCTTCAAAGTTGAAAAAGGCCACCTTTTATTGATTTTACATCCAAACGAACAATAGCATGTCTTGCTGAACAAGTAATCCGTCATTATGAAGCAAAGCTTAGGCACAAAGTTGTTTAGCATGTACACGGTCGCCAGTTCCATACGTTTACACGCGAAAAAATCTCAAAACCGTCTCTGTTCAATAGTGTTTTTTGAAGAATTGTTCTCGTGCAAAAAGCCACAGATGTGCCCAGTAACTGTGTGGTTGTATGCTTTACCAAACACCATGAAAAAGAAAGAGCAGAAAGAGTTTCTTTTGTATTACCAAGAAATTTAAAAATGTGGACCTACATGTAATTGACAAATTTCAAATTAGCACGTGGCAGCCTCGTTTCAGATGCTGAGTATGCTGGGCCATTGTATTACACGTACATATGTATGTCACCCGTCTTTTCAATTCCACATTTTATCACAAAAGAAAGCACAGAGACCCTTCTTTTTGATAACAATTTGAAATTCCTCAATATCCAAAAAAATGGGATCATGAACTGGACAGTTTTGGTACAATCACCCAAAAATATTTTAAAACAAATCACTGATTAAATCAGCATCCTCTCTCATCGTTTTCAGGTGCAGCAGATCGAGCTGTCAACTGAACTGCTACCGATACATGTACTAAATCAGATTTGTTTGCAGCTCAGATTCACACGTCTTCCTGTAGGTATGTTACAATCAAAATCACCCTTGTTTAATATAAACGATATGAACTGCAAGAGTACAAAAAAAGAAATAAAATGGCGCAAGAAACATCTTAATATTGTATGTGCAATATTTCTGAAATTATGAGCGTTTGAAGTTGCAAAATCGGTACAAAAAATAGTCACAAGAGACACGCGTGTGCTAATGGGTTTCAGGATCTACATTTTTTACCATTATGGACAGTGTCGCGGAGTTGAACAGCGTACGCAGTTCAACAGCATAGGTCCGGACACCAACTTCCAGCCACCAACTTCCAGCCACCAACTTCCAGCCACCAACTTTCAGCCAATGATTATAGTCTTTCTGTTCCCATGACTTTCATATACCGGTACAACGCATGAGTATTTCAAATGGAAACCTTGTTAATAAGTTTTCCCGTCTTTAAAACGTGCGATTTTCCACAATAATGTGCTGGAGTTCACGAAACACTTCAAAATAAAAAAAATGTAGAAAAAGATGAAATGCAAAGTAAAAAACTAGTTTCAGTTGAAAAAAAACTCGTCTAATGCAAAACCTTGTGAATTATAAGTGGCATGCATTTTTCAAGAGAATTTTTCTGTAGTTATTACATGTAACTTCAGATTAAAATAATATTTTCAGTAGAATGACGATGAACTAATAAACTTTGCAACCATTTCTTTTGTTTTCAGAATATTTTAACAGCAGGATGTTTTTAAGCGCTGATGAAACTGCGGAACACTGATCTCGCCTGTTGGTACATGTAGTTCATTGTGCCGATTGTAACGTACCTACTTCCTGAATCTATACAAATCACACATCTGGAATGGACAGGACTGAGGTGAGTTTAGTTGGGGTGAAATCACATGGGTAGACTTGATGTCAAGTCTGTAACTAGACCGGTTGTTTCGTAAACGGCAGCAGCGTAGTCGCGAATGGACTGGGAACAAGTCTAATCGACCTCTAGTTACAGACTTGAGAAACCTGTTTCCGTTTTGTACACGGTCTATGGAGATTGCTACCAGAATTGGACTAAGAGAGCTGATTGGTCGAAACGCAGGACTACATTAATATTCATGGTACTCCTCTAAATGGATGTGTTTTTGTGAATTTTGAATTGGGCTTCATCTCCATCGTAATAACGCATGCAGCAAGCTTGAAGTGCAATTTTTTTTAGGCTATATGCTACATGTACATGTAAGCCTATTCGACTTGATCAGTTTATGCGAATTTGGGATTATCGATGGTTTTTGTTTAAAATATAATCGCAAACGCTGATGATTGCATGATTGTCAGATTGTGGTTTTTGAGAAAGATAGAGCTGAAATTTTGAACAGTGCTGTCAAGCATGGGCGGCAAAGAATGGGGTTGTCGGCCTCGTTAAAACCGAAAAGCTAGGGATTTGGAAATCTGTGACATCGTCAGCCACGCAGTCGTGACACTATTTTTGATATCTGTTGCAACTTGTCTGTTGTGTGAAAATGGTTTTAACTCAAAATAGAAATTGTGGATTTTTTTCAAAGTCTCATAAGCAAATGGGGCAGTTTTAATGTGCTTTTCAAGCTTTCGGTCAAATATGTCACCTTCTTAACATTTGCCAGTTTTGTATGACAAGGACGCAGATCGTCGATGGTGAGGAAAGATTTGTTTGCAGGACTTTTTCTAATCTGGAGCGAAGATCTGATTTATCAAGACTGTAATATTTCTTGCAGGATAGCTAGTAAAGTCGTGTTACAAACTAAGCACGCACGCCACTTGTAGGTAATATGCTGGCCATTTTAGCCACCAGCAACACGTTTTGAAAATCAACTAGTCGAAGAAGAATGTTACAAACAAAAACCCAAAATCCAATTTGTAGTAAAAAAACAAACAAACACCGCGCAAAATTATTGACCCGCTAGCTCGAGTTTGGAAAGTTGGCAGTGCGCTCGATCCCTTTCAATTTTACATAAAGCGCATCTTAGTCCGTGGTGCGTTAACTTGACTGCAGTGCCACAACAGTTGGAAAACGATAAAGCAACAGAACGTAAAAATAGTTTTAATACATTCTGCTCAGCTTCATTTGTTTTCTGCGACGTGGTAAAGGGCTGTGCAGTTTAATTTATCGATGTATTTAGCCCTTGACGTGACACAAGTAATTGGCGCAATCACATCTAAAGGGACTGATACCGAGTTAATACTTGAATATGATACTGTTAGAACACATTCATCAAAATAAGCTGATACAAGATCTCCCATAATCATTATAGGGGAGATCTTTTTAATGAATATTGTTGTACATTTATTTGTACATCATAAATGCTCTTGACTGTAACTTAACATACTACATTTCACTAAACGCTTAACACAGTTTCTCTAAATAACAATATTGAAGTTTTAAAACACACATTAACCGAATCAGATAACATTACATCCCCTCTGGTAGAAGTGGACGTTACCACGGCACGATGGACGAAATGTTATTGGCTGGTTCTATGGCAACAACGTGATAAATATATTACGCGCCATGAAGCATTAATATTGGCGCGAATACAGGTTTCTCAAGTCTCTAGACAGGTACTATTCATAACAACGACTGTTGCGTGTGGGGATTATAGGCGTCAGATGGACCAAATACGACTGTCTAGAGACTTGACCTCAAGTCTATCACATGGGTGGCCCTGAGACAATGTAGAGGGTGCTGCAAATCACAATTGGGTCATTCCATGTCAAATCACCCAAAAAAATAGACATTAAACATGTTAAACCTGACCATCTGATATTTTTATGAAACTTGGCATCCTTCAGGGATGTCTCCCCCCTGGAAATCCTTTTTTTTAGCCCAGAAACATGTGAATCGTGTAAATCTGTTCAGCAATTAGGGGGTGGGGTGTAGAATATGCCTATAATTAATTATTCAAGGCGCGCTACAAATTTATGGTGAAATATGTATGGAAAGAAAGGCTTCAGACCTTGTGTGCAAAACATGAGAGACATGCTGAACATTTTTAAAGTGTTTCCCTGGACAAAATCTCAAATTTTTCCCGCTCGAAATGTTTGTTTTTTTTCCCATCAAATCTGCACATTCCAATGCGAGTCATTTGAAAGAACACAAATTCTGATCAACTTCGTGCACTATGCACGAGACTACATGTATTTCAGAACCCGACTATATAGTCATTTTCATGGAATCCGTGACCATTTTTAGCATACGGTACCTTTTTTTCTTGATGGATTTGATGAAAAAGACTAATTTTAAGAAAAAATAGCTCCCATACATGTACACCTCCCAGAAGCGACGGCTAACCTTTTTACCGATATATTGTTCAGTGTGTGAAGGGAACTTTCTCCATAAGAAATACTAAGGCCAAACAAAATAAATGGTGCGTTTGTAAACGGTAACGGCCTAAAAAAAATCCAGGTACATGTAGGTAGGTAGGAAAATAATTTTAATTTGTCATTTTTTTTTACATTTCAGTTCCTGCATTTGAGTGTTGTTTTGCAATGTTTGAAACTCACTATTAACACTATTAAACATGTTCATGTACAAGTGCAGAAAATGTTATGTTTGTTGGAAATTATTGCAAATAGTGCTCATTTAAAATTATCAACTTGAAAATTGGCAATAAAATGTTTGAGGTCAGCAATTTGGCCTCAAAAATTCCAGGTAGGTCGGGTTACCGTAAACACACCATTTATTTTGTTTGGCCTAACAAGCACTGCTCTCTGCAGAGTTGGTAATACTTTAACCTTGACACACTCACTTGTAACACCATTATGTGCATTGTACCAGTATCTAGCTGGCTGAGATGCATGAAGTGCTGTGTACAACCGGTACGTTCAGAGCGTTAGCGTGGTAGGAGCGCCTGCACAAAAATTAAGGACTGGCATAAAAACTCACGATGTTGGGAGACTACGGAAACCACCGGAGCAATTTTACATGAAACCTGCACCGAAAGAATTTCTGAATGCATAGGTGCCAAGGCGTGCACAATCCAATATCGATTACCATGGTCTTGGGCCAAGACTATTGCGCACTTGGAACTGTACCTTATTTACACTGCGGAGAGCGCCCTATACACTATGAAAATCTCCTCGGTTCAAATCGACGTTTCTCGGTTAAAAAAAAAACAACCGACATTCCACCGTGTTTTAACCGTGCTTCTTCCATGCCTCAAATGACCGAGTTTTAACTGTGTTTCAGCCATGCCAGGTTTGCCCCGATTTTCCATTGTTATGCAGAGAGATGCGCCAGGCTAATCAACTTAAGAAAACACAAGTTTTAACCGAGTATGGCCTAGCGCATCCTGAGATCTCAGGGAATTTCCACTATGCGAAGCGACGTGACAATACCCTGAGGAAATACACGCAAATCTGTGGAGCGAGCCGGCTGTTGTCTTGAGCCAACTCACGCCCGAGTCATTTTGATGTAATTTAATCAATTCGGCCATGTTATGCCGAAAAGAAACGATTTCTATACTTTCCAGAAATTGTATTGGGTTCCGTTCTTTATGACTGTCCCATTCCTACCAAACTTTCAAACGACGAACCTTATTTACTCCGCAGTTGTTCACATTAATAACAGGGATGCATGCTGACGAATGTAACGGATTCCCCAGTATGCTTTAAATAGCAGCCAATCGCCGACGCGGACAACGGCCAGCATTACCGAGTACATGTATCACATGCATGCACGGTGTTTACAATCTGCGCGCGTTACATTTTGAATGCCTGCAATCGTGCTACAATGCACTGCAAGCGTCCTGATTGGTCCAGCAGAGGCGACAAGATTTCTGTCGCTAGTCCCACCGCCAAATGGGGCCTTTTTCAACAGGGCCACTGTACGCAGGAGTTAGGGAGTGCGTTAAAGGGGCACTGTTGCAAGAGGATGGGCCTAGCGGGGTTCCGTTATAAATAAATATATTACGTCGCAATCACCGACCCGAGCGTGATTGACACCGGGTACTAAAAAACTTTTCTACCGGCGATTGGTCAAAGTTTTGACGAAGTCATCTGACTCTTCTACGAAATACGGCCGTGCAAAAGTTTTTTCCCCGCTGCCATTTCCACGGTTTCCATCACACATACAAGACACTAGCGCTCGTTTTTAGAAATTGTAGGGTATAATTACCCTTAGAATGTTGGATTTGAAACGCAGACTGCAGCGTATTTTGAGTGACAAGTGATAAATTTTAGCGGGTGCATGCCGCATACATCCGCTATCGATATGGGACCATCGCAGCGCGCGGTCGGCTTCAGTCTAGGTGGACACGCGCTGCTAGCGATGCCACGGTCACCGCTATTTCAGCACGTGTATACGTGGACTGTTGGCTGATCGTTTGCCAAATCGAGTCAAACCATCTCGACTGACTGTTGTGCGACCGTTGTACAAAGTCGATTTGACTCGTTCGTTGACCAACTCGACCGCTGTGCGTACACAAATCGATGTCAGCGTGCACAAACGTGTCGGTTGGTCACGCATTGATTAACCGCGCGCGCGCCGCGCAAGGCAGAAAAATACAAAGGGAATTTTTGTTTGCACCGCAAATGTGAATAAATTTTAACTTGTTTTTAGCGCAGCTTCCGCTAAGATTTAACATCGGTTGATTGAACCATTGCTACCTCCATGGATGAACGCACAACAACATGCGTAACCTGCACAGCAGTAGAGGTGGTAGGCAAACGGTCGAGTTGACCTGCACCTAGAGAGAATGCTGGTCACGCCACCCCATTTCCATGTCTGTCCATCAAAATAGCACTTTTTAGCATAACATTTGTAAAATTAATTCAAACTTGACAATTTGTTGATGTTTTATCAAAATTGTCAATGTGACCTCATACGTAAAGTTTCGGTCAATTCTTATGTCGCATAATGAAACATTTTATTTTATGCTTGATTTGTGCACAACTCAGGAACTCAAAAGTGACATTTTTAGCCATTACATGAACATTTTTGCAAAGAGGGAATTTTTTTTGCATTATGTGACTCAGATACTTGGTTCGCAATCTCAAGCCAAATTTGGGTGAATAATAATAATAATGATTAGATTTGTATAGCGCACATATCCACCCTGCAGGGTGCTCAAGGCGCTGTTACCATTATTACCGCTGCTATCAGGGAATCACCAGAACCATTTCGCTTCAACTAGGTGGCTGCTGGTCAGGCGCACAACCATATCAGCAGTTAGATTGTGGCATTCCCCTCAACAGCTTCCCATATATCGCTTGGGTTGACGAGGCAACTGGGATTAAGTGCCTTGCCCAGGGACACAGACACGTTGGTCGAAGTGGGGCTCGAACCCCCAACCTCTGATTGGGAGTCCCACTTCATACCCACTAGACCACACGCGCTCCTCCGTCGGAGCGTTTGGATTTTGGGTCCAATAGCACTTTTCCACTCTGCCAATTGTGCACAGCTCAGGAACTCAAAAGTGACATTTTTGGCCCTTACATGAACATTTTTGCAAAGAGGGAATTTTGTTTACATGATGTGACTCAGATACTTGGTTCGCAATCTCCAACCAAATTTGGGTGAATTCCGTTGGAGCGTTTGGATTTTGGGTCCAAAGAGCACTTTTCCACTCTTAGCCAATTGTGTACAGCTCAGGAACTCAAAAGTGACATTTTTGGCCCTTACATGAACGTTTTTGCAAAGAGGGAATTTTTCTTGCATGATGTGACTGACTCAGATACTTGGTTTGCAATGTCAAAGCAAATTTGGGTGAATTCCGTTGGAGCGTTTGGATTTTGGGTCCAAATAGCACTTTTCCACTCTTAGCCAATTGTGCACAGCTCAGCAACTCAAAAGTGAAAGTACATGTACGGTACATGTAGGCATCTCAGTGACGTCACAAAACCAGTAGCGGTAACCGCACACACAGCCCCACGCACACAACGTTGCAGAAAAAAATATGATGTCGAAATATATTAGATTATAGGAAGATGATCACGAAAATTCGCAATCGTAATAATGCATATCTTACGCGATTATCGCCGTAAAATCAGCGCAAACGACCCAGTAGTTCCTTACATGTAGTTATGAGTTAAAAACAAAACGCGGTGTGGGAAAGAAACTGCCTGCACAGCGCCGGAAGTGAGCGCGATCGTGCGTGGAACGGCCTTTGCTCAGTCGTACTCGATTTACCATTCGGTTTTTCTGGACCAATAAGGGAGGGGTTAGGTTCATGCCATCGGCGCGTGATCGGTATTTTCCGGAAAAAGAAGAGTGCTTTGACCTACTGCTTTTGTTCTGTGAAGATCGGACGAGTGGTTTTCAAACGGTGCAAAAGTCAAATTTTGACCTCAGAATATCATAGAAGTTCGCCGTTTTTTCCTCACAGAACTTCTTCAGAATGTAGGAAATATACATATATTTCTTTATAAGAATTGAAGTTTTTATTAGTTTTGGTAAGGAAACGGTCCCCCAAAATGTACTTTTGTACAACGGTTTTTTTCAGTTTTTCACACTGGCCTCGGCAAGGTTGTCAGTAGACTGGTTACCACGCGACAACCTCGTACACATGATACTGATGAAGGTTGGGTACCTGACTGATTTACGTAACACGTACAATTTGTTTATTGTCGTCGTTATTAGTCACCAATTTGCATCCCCTAAATCATATTGATACATCAAAAAGATGTTTACATGTAAAGGAAGGGAGTCAATGTATAAATATTGGTATTTACATGTCAGAAAACGATTAATGTTCGGTATTTTTTTGACAAAAAAGTCCCCTTTTTCACGTGAACCTATTTCGTGATAAATTTGTTTTGTTATTGTTTGTGACGATACCTCTTCTTACGAGAGCCTTCTGACGCATTTCTTTTAATTCAAACCGACTGCCCTTTGTTCTATACGGTAGATCAAACCATCAAATAAAAATGGAGTCCACATCTTATTTTGTTTCAAAAAGTTCATTTATATTTTTTTAAATATCTTTAAAAAAAATTCAGTTTACATGAACATCGTTCATAAAATATCAACAGTCAAAGTTCTTGAACATTTTTTTTCAAACGTTTACTTGGGCCTACGTTGTTATAACTTTAATATAATTTGATTGAGAAACGAGACTCGAGTACATACATGTACATGTACTTCGATTCATTTATATTAATAAGTTTTAAGGAGCCTACACTAATAGGGCCTACCAAATTTTTAATTTTAGATTTGTCTCAATTACATGTACATTAGACCACAGCTTACGACAACTTACATCAACACATAACAGCAATAACGACAATCAAAATTATGACTGATTTTTTAATTCATAATTTCAATATTAATGTTGAAATTTTGGCATGAAGTACTGGTTTGATTGTGAATGTTATGTGAGTTGTCAACAAGTTAACAAAGGCAATGCGCATGTAATGTAAAGGTTAATGCGCATGTAATTATGCAATCCAATTAAGCCAATTACCGATACACTTGTACATGTACCGGGTAATCAGTCTTACTATTTAAATGAAGTACCGGTAGGACAAGGGTTATTGTTATAAAACATGTAAAACAAGTTCAACAGACGACGTGACAGTGAATACAATGAATAAGTTACTGTAAACAACACTTGTCATTAATTAATTATGCAAATTAGATAATTTATCTTTTTTAGATAATCTTGTTTTCTGTCGTTGATTTGTCTCTACTAGAAAGACTTACTTAACACATGCTTCACATTAATAATAGCCCTGAAAATGCAACAAAAATAATTTGTCAACATTTTGGTAATTAAATATGCAAATGAGTAATTAAACATTATTTTAATCACTTAATTTTGCTTTTAAATAGAGCGCAACAATATAAGTAATCATTGTGCCAAATATGAACAACATTGAATAAACCGTTTTGGAGTTATGAGAGAAAATACTGTAATATTTACATTCTTGACGGTGCCATTGTCTGTATATAAAGAAAAACATAAGGTGACCTTTGACCTTTACCGACAATTTGAACAAATTTTTGCATTATTCAAATTTGTGTATTTTGAGAACCGCTTGCCCGATTTTATATTTTTTTACATTTGTGGAATGCTTGAGACCTGCTCTTTCATAGTGGCTATGTGTTTCACAGAAGCAATTAAAAAATTGGATGAGATGCCTAGTGAAAGGTGTTTTTGAAGCAGTTTTTAAGGACAAACATTAAGAATTAAAATTTAGTCTGGTACCGGTAACGTTCCTCTGTATGTTTCGTAATAGTGGATGCGTAGTAATACGACCACTTGCGAGCAGACGACGACGTCTCCGAAACTAGTCTGGTAACGTACTCCAACCTACATGTTTCGCGATGGTACACTGTAGGTGCATGGTAAATCACGACCACTTGCGAGCAGACGGCAGTGTCCAAATCAGGTGCTCGCTTAAGAAAAACGCTCTTATTTCTATGAGGATGGCCGAATTTTGGGATTTATTTTTGTAATAAGCACATTTACAACACAAGAAGTACATGTACATGTGATTTAACCAAAACAAATTAAATTGAATATATTTTCCTTTGTTGTTTTTGGCATGGACCTTAATTATCATCATCTCCATATTATATAATTTTTCTACAAAACACTGTGCTATTTTATCCACACAAGCAAAAATTAAAAATTATTACAAACCAATTTACAAGAAGGAATAACAGTAGGGCAGTTGTTTGACCACTAACTACGAACACAATTCCGAAATGTGAAAATAAAATGTATATTTCGTTTATAATGCATCATTTTTAGCAGACGACGGGAAATATTTCGTCTGCTACGAGTAGTCGTGTTTCCTGAAGCTTGTTACATAATGTGCACGGATTCGTGACAGGTAACAGACGAATTAGCGCCCTCAATGTAATGAATAAAAAACTTTATTTACCGCGAATTGGCGTGAAATAAAAATCACATTTCCACTCATTAGAAAATATTAGATTTTTAGTATACACCAGCCAGTGTTGTAATGCATTCTATTGCAATTAATTCTAGGTCAGGCACAATTTTCCCGTAAATTGACCAGACTATTATGCACGTACCGGTAACTTTGTGAACTTTACTAACCGCTTCGCTGGCAAAAAAACGTCAAAAACAAAGATCGTAAATTTCTAAAATGGTTCGTGTCAACTTAGTTGTGCCATAATGAAATTTATGCCCACGACGGACGGCAGAACTATGGTTTTAATTTTTAAGGCCTCAAAAGGCGGCGAAAATGGCCCTGCAATAATTGTGCAAACTAGCGATGCAGACATTTCACCCATAATGCACCGCGGTAAACATTGCGTGACGTCATTATGTCATAGGTCTATTGGCAAACCAAACGGTGTATGGCACAGACAGTAATAGTCTGCATAAAAACTTTTTACTTCAACAGGCCGATATTTTTTTAAGAGCCACCATTTTGTATCTCGCTATATATACAGTGCACATCACAGTCGATATGGAGATGGCTCAGGCTGGTATAATTGATTGTGAGTACACGATCATTAACCCATTGTGCGTAAAATGCAAATCAACAGGCATTTTGTCGTAGTCGAAAGATAATAGACTACCAAAGTGAATACGTCACCCTATTGTTATTTTCCTGCTGGGCAATGGCTCTACACTAAAAATCACTGAACCGTTTCCCTGTGCTTTTGCAATGGTGTTTTATCCAGCAGCCATACCATCGATTGGATGAAGTATGCAATATCAGTTGGCTATACGAGAATAGACTGCCGAAGTGAATACGTCATATTTTGTTGGTTGCCTAGGCAATTGGCTCTAAACTAAAAATTACTGAGCCGTGTCCCTGCGCTTTTGCAATGGTACTTTTTCAAACAGCCATGTTAGTTTAGAGCCAATTGCCATGGCAACCACGTCACACTTCGGCTGTCTATTGACATGATTGAAGCCACGCGCCGGCCGCCATTGTACCCACGAACAATGCTTGGCCTAGACTGCTCCCCGGTTCATACGATCGCTTGCGTTCCACTGAACACATTGTAGACCACGATGTAGACTAGAGAGGACAGTATGACCAGTCTAGGCAAGGCACTGTATTTGGTGGCGGACGGTGGCTTCAATTTTAGCAACGTTGCTTCATCCATTGTACAATATATATCGATGAGCCATACCCATAACGTTTGGCGCTAATTAGCATGGTCACACTTCGGCACTCCATACATGAGGGAGTTTTCGATTTGAACGACGGATGATTCAACGACGGATGATTCTACGACGGATGAAAAAGTGTAAGTTTCGCGGCGGGTCACACTTCCGGAGACTAGTCAGGGAATGGCAATGGGATTTCAAAGTTGCGACGATCTTCTTTGAATTATCACTTTACCGTATACCGCGTTTGTAAATGTCCAGACGCCTATAAATGGAAAAGGCACCTTAAAGGGCCTGTGACATGCTAAACAACTTTGTGCCTAAGCTTTGCTTCATAATGACGGATTACTTGTTCAGCAAGACATACATACATGTACTATTGTTCGTTTGGATGTAAAATCAATAAAAGGTGGCCTTTTTCAACTTTGAAGATTTCATTGCAATAAATCACAGACAGAGGGTGCTGTTTTTAGTGCGTCACATAAGGAAGACAGAAGGGAAAAGTTAAGAAAAAACATAAGACTTCAAGTTGGACTTGTGGCAAATTGCTGCAGTTTCTACCCCCAGTTTTGTCATGGCTTACAGCAGGCAACGTGTGAAACAAACTCAAACAGCCATGGATTACAAAAGTTTCAGGAAAATTGAGAAAAAAGTGGAATCTTTTGTGCACAGTTGTGATCACAAATGTGATTTTCCTGTGTTTGCCTCTTGTGACATCGTGACCTTGGTCATGAATATGCATATGCATTAGCATACAAACTAAAAACCTTTGTTTTAACCCCCAAAGCAAGCTCCAAATAGGATTTTTATGACTTTAACTGAGTAGAGTGGTTTTAAAGCATAGATTTCATTGATAAAAATCCTAAATAAGGGGCCCTTTAAAGTGTCCCTGCCCGATTTTAGGCCGATTTGAGCGTCAAAATGTTTTTAAGCTAAATTGCTATTTCCCCAGAATAGAAAATGTTACCAGCTTTCATTTGGTAGCACGAACGTAAAATTCCGTTAAGGGTTAATGCCAGTCGATTAAAAACAAGAAATAATAAAAGACAGGCCCCGACTTTTATTCGACAGGGTTATGACGTAAATCTACATGTGCGCGTACATGTGTACACATACATGTCAAACCTGTTTCAAGAAAAATACTTTTTGTTTTCCGTTTTCCGTTAGTTACAGAGACACGTAATGAGCTTTCTAAATTCGTTCACTTCTGTGAATTAATATTTTTAAATCCTTTCACCCAAACACGGACAGTGCAACTTTAAAATATATCGAGTCAATAAATAAAATGTTGTCCGAGTTTGTCACAAACAAATAAAAATGTTCCACCTTTTTTTTTCGGTTTGCAATACCTTTACGAACATGACGAATGGTAGGCTCATTGGCTTGGTGCATCTCAGAAATATTATATAGCGATGCTAAATAAAATCAAATACATGTATCTTGTTTGAGCTCAACTTGAACGTTCACTTCTGTTGTGAGTAGATAAACCCACTAAAAATTACAAACGGAAATCGTAATAGACGGAAATCGTACAAGACGGAAATCGCAAAGACGGAAATCGCAAAGACCGTTTGAAGCCGAAACAAGAACTTTTGAAAACAGCTATAATATTGCAACGTATTCGCGCCAACTACCAGCCACGCTCTTCATGCCAGTGTGGTTTTTTATGGCGCGTAGGGTTACCGGTTTATCTCGGAGAAGGAAATAAATGGTCAGATTAAAAATTGTGAACTTTTTGCTCAATGAACCTTTCGCACAGGTGATACACGCATGAGATTTTAAGGTTTTTTTACAGTGGACCCCGAATCGGTAGGTGAAACGGTCGCTGCATGTGTTAAAACTTATAGACGAGGACTCCAGTAGACGAGTCTCGCGGAGTCCGCATGCTCTCAAGGTCAACTTACAATATTGGATGGTTTGATAATATCTCAACGCACACAACGATCCGTAGTCTAGTTCCCGGACAAATAAATGCGGACTGATTTTAAGGTCCGGCAACCACCAGTATTATACACGGTAGTCCGCCATATTGAAACAGGAGGAATTCCTCCTTTTTCCGAAGGTTCCCGAAGTTACCCGAATGCACGTCCGGACGTTATCGTTAATCGTCGGGTACGATTTGTCAGTTTTTCGCCGTGTGTTTGTTTTACGATGGTGCAGACAAGGATTGAATTTGATTTGTGATGCTATAATGGGCTTGTGCTTTATTGGCCAAATATGGAATAACCCTTTTCAAATTGTTATACACTCGTGCCGCGCTTCGAAAATTAACGGTTATGTGCTCCTAAAAATAAATGCACGACGTAATGCTTAGTGCTATTTTAAACACCACAGTAGCCGGTCCTCATATTCAGTCGTTGTATGTGGAATATGTGGAGCGGGAACCAGTCTAAACAATCCGTGGCCCCTTCGGGAAGCCAGGGAAACCTGTCCACCTGCCGCAATCACATGGCGACCGAGGGAGCGTTCGGGGCAAAAGTAGGCATTCGATCGAGCGTGCGTGATACGTCCAAAATCACGGGGCCGCCCCGGGCCGACTTTGAATACTGTACGTGGCCGCATGAGCTGAGCAAGGATTTTCGGTAATTTGAAAGCGAGCCTAATAATCGGTCAAAGACCAATTGTTTCAGCCAGTGACGATTAGTATTGACATAATTCTAGAATGTGTAGCCGTGAAAATTTGTCCTGCTGAAATAATTTTAAATTAACCAGGTTCTTGGATCAAGTCGCGAAATATTTCAAGTCATGCAGGACACCAGGAAATTTGAATGAACTGCACAAACAAAACTTGTTTTATTCACCTTCAAGATTCAAAACTTACACGTGCTCCAAATAAAATGAATCCACTGGAAGAATTTGATTAATTACGTGTGATAATTTGGAATAACTTGGGAAAAATTGAGAATAAAAAAATGTCAAACGATCAAAAAAAAAAAAAAAAATGGAATTTAGATTTTAAAAAGTCGAAAATTTATATTAAAAAACAAAATCAAAATAAACCAAAATCCAAACCCAACACAGCACCTAAGTGGTTCACTTAAAGGGGCAGTGTCGTCAGCTTGACCGCGTTTTGAAATTCGGACCGAATTTGAGCCTTAGCGCATGCGCACTTCGACTTTGCCTGCGTGTTAAACTTTACCTCAGTGTACGACTGTTAGGTTTATACGTATACGGACTCTATGAAAACCTGTTGTGCGTGCAAATGTTGCGCTGCTGATTATGACACATGAGACTAGAACAAGTCTATGTGGGCGGTGCGGATTATTTATTTTCGGATATGCCAGACAAACATGGCGGATATGACGGTGGTTGGGGGCCGGCAGTTGACAGCGTAAAACGTTCGTCGTTGGACCTTTTTAGATTTGCTTCTATAGTTTTCTGAGTGACAATGACCGACAGAAGCAGGGGTTCATCAAAGTTAGGAGAGACGGACAAATCTTTGAAGGACATTTTTTTAAAATTATTTCGAAGCGTTCGAACCGTGTCCGGAAATTGGGCCATGCAGCGACGATGAATCTTTTTTCCTTCCTCTTGATTTAACGGGTAAAAATTTACAAGTCGGACACCATTATTCCTTGAAAAATTACTAAATAACCAATGTTAGCTGTCAGTAAGTGCAAATCTGATAGAAAAACAAAAATTTGGCAGGAAGAAATGACGATTATATATTTGGAAAAAACTTGGACATTTTTCAGCCGATCTCGTATTCGTATAAAAATCTTATTGATGAGGCAGTAGAAGAAGTCCAACTTGTAAATTCTTGGTATTTTTTTCATATACATTGAACACGGATTTGGGTAAATTTATGTATTGGAATCGATAGCTTACACATGTATTCAATTCTAAGATATACTTCCCACTGACACTTCCGTCGCAAATGTTGCATTTCTGAGATAAATAAATGATAAAATTACTGCATGAAGTAATGCACAAAATGACGCGCCGAGCGGTCTGTGCGTAAGCGTGACAACAGAGGGCGCTGCGCGCTCGTGAATGGTTATCTTGTGCACTACATGTAACTGAAGGCATTTTTTGAAGAAGAAAACGTGATTTTTCTGCAGAAAAGCAACATTTGCAACAAAAGTGCAAGTGGGAAGTATATCTTAAAATTACATTACATGTATGTGTTGATTCCAGGAGGTACATGTAATTTCCTTAAAATCTGTGTTCAATCACTATGAACATCTAACAATGGAAATTGGGCACACACCATTGTTACTAACAATGGGGTTACAATGAACATGTATGTTTTTGCTCATAGTGAATGTATACGAAAAAAATACCAAATTCTTTCCTTTTTCATATGGTAGGACCATCGGTAAGGGTTGAGAAGTTGATCAGAATTTGTTTTAAATGACTCATCTAGCATTGGAATGTGCAGATTTGATGGAATAACCCAAAATATCAATCAAGTGGAAAACAAATCAAGATTTTGGTTAAAAACACTTACTTGTTCAGCCTGCTGTCTCATATGTTTTGCACACAAGGTCTGAAGCCATGATCAACTTCTCAATTCTTTCCGGTACCTTTCTGCGAGAAACTGCCATGCCAACTACATTTTTTGGGGACAATTTGCAAATAATTATTTACCATTTATTCAACACAAAACCATGCATGGATTTTTAAAGGTTTTTGGATATGGCTGAGTGAAATTTTAAAAGGCATCCTTTAGTTATGTAATGCTGTTGGTACCATTTTAAAAAGTTTACCAATCATGTCTTTAAAACCTATGATTGAAAGATGGGGCCTAAACATTTTCTTGTGATACCTATATTATTTTACTATAGTACTAATAATTAGTACTAATCTTATAATTGACATTATTACAGCTTGCTGTGTTGCTACATTTATCAAGGGAGAAACCTGTTCCGCATTTCTGCGGAAATCTTTGTCACAAACCACTGATAAGTCTCATCCCTGATCAATGCAGGAACGTCCATGAATTTACTTGTCTTTCCACAAATCTATTTTTTCAAAAGAAAAATAATTGTCCCAAGCACTGATGACTGTATGTATAAAAGAATAAACAAAAACATGGAGGTCAGAGTTCAATTGTAATCTAGCATTTATTTAGTGTAGTCGGAAGCATGATTCCCAGTCGACTCAAACTGTCAAATTTTGTATGCTTTTCTATACAAGAGCAGGGGTCGATTTCACAAAGAATTGTGACGGGTCACAAAAATAGCAAAATCTATCACAACTCGCTGAACCCGTTGCAAGATGCGATGGATTTGTGACGTGTCGCAAGTCCTTTGTGAAATCGACCCCATGGCTTAAATTCATTCTGCTGTTTAATCTTAAGCAGGAATATACATGTACAATGTACCTTCATAGCTCATAAAAATGAACTTTCAAAATCCACTAGCTAATCTCATAACATCAGTAAACCATGAAATTTGGCACTTTTACAGTGGAGCTTTCATTAGGACACACAGTGGGTCTATTCCCTTCTTGGACAGTTTGCTCAACATTTCAACAAATATGCTTATGTTCATTCATGATTATCAAAGAACTGTTGTAGTTACATGTACAATTGCATAACTTACATGTGGCTGATCACATGCTCAAAAAATAATTTGTCAAGCAAAGCTTTAACACAGTCCAATTCATTCTGATTAGAGACTACTGTTTTGTGTGTGGCTGTCTGATCTTTGCAATTGACATTTCACAAAGTCCATACGCTACATGTAGCTGCAGGGCATTTGAAAAAAAGTCTTGTGTAGCTGTAATTTTCCATAATTCATCAAATATGGAAGCCCCAGACACGCGTCAGCAACAGACAAAGGATTGCACACTTTTCTGTCGGGAGAAGCCCAAGTAGTCAGAAAGTATACAGACTGATGAGAATCCCGTGTAGATGGAGGTCAATCTTATTCCTCATTTTCTGCACAAAAAAAGCATAAAAAGAATCGCATACAATAGTGAATCATGTGAATTTGGTAGGAATCTGCCTAAAACGACATTTAATTGTAAATTCATTTTCCTCATGGCTTATCAAATGCACATCAAGGGACACAGCCTTGTCCACCTGGGGCCAATTTCATGGCGCTGCTAAGCACAAAATTTGCTTAGCACAGGATTTATTTGCCTTATAAAATGGATTACAAGCCAAATATATTCGCCAACTTGTGTTCTTCGCAAGAGTAGGAGAATACCTTTCAATACACATCACTTATGATTTTGGTCGCCAATCCATTTTTGCAAAATAAAGCGAACAAATCCTGTGCTAAGCAAATGTTTGTGCTTAGCAGCGCCATGAAATTGGCCCAGGTCTCTACTACACTGTATCAAGCCGGTACGAGTTGTACATGCATACATCTGAACTGGACACTTGTGTACCGGTAGGCACTGCAAAAGTGCCTGGTTTTAACAGGATTGTTGTAATATCAGCATAAAAAGGTGGATCTTGTATTAATAATAATGTGATTATTGTCACTGTTACCCTGTATAAAGACTGCAAAAGTAAATACCAGTAAATGCTCAACATGGCTGGGTTTGTGCCTGCCAGCATGGGTGGATTGACTGCTATCCTGTGGCGTTGGAATTTTGGGTGAAAGAAAAGACCCTAAATCACAACAAACTTTACCTCGCAGAAATACTTTGCCCACAGAAATTCCATCTTATGCCATACGTACATGTATTGCAACTCTGCTAATTTGTGGGTCTGAGGAGGAGAAAAAAGGGAAACAAAAAAATTGTTAGATTTAGTTTGTAGATTCTACAAATAGCATGTGCTATCCTGGCTATACATACAAAGCTTTCAAAGTGGGGATTTTGTCACACAAAAAGTGACAATCCCCACCTGGAGTAGCTCGGCATGACATAATGTGTTTTCAAAGAAACGTGATATTTTTTTATTGCTAAACATTTTTAGTAAAATCATGTTTTTCGGCCAAATTTACCCTATTTGTCCTCCAGATTGGAAGTATGAACAATAGAGCCCATGGTTTTTCTGCTAGCAGCTACGTGCATTTCCCCACATGGCTATCTTGTGCACGCACCCCCCTCCCCCGACCCCCACCAACCCACACAACCCCCTGCCCCCTCCAAAAAACAAAATCTGGAAGACAAACTCAGGAGGGTCGTCATGCACCCTGACAAGATTTGGGAAGTTGATCATAATATGTTTCTTTAAAATGTCTCATCTAGCATTGGAATGTGCATATTTAATGGTAAAACATTTTGAGTCTAGGACAAATTTTAGAGTGTGTGAGGAATCACTTACAGGGCTTGAATTTCATGAAACAATCTGCTAGACCACAGGGTTAGTAGCTTAAATAATTTACTGGACCGACGCTATTTTTACAAGACCAAAGCCACAAGGAACGTGGATTTACTGTTCGTTAGTTTAAAAATGCACTGGACCACTGGTCTAGTATGGTAGAGAAAGCACTAGACCGAGGCTTAAATTACTGGCCTCGGTCCACCGGTCCAGTGGGTATTTCGAGCCCTGACTTAGCCTAGAGATGTTTGAGCCTGTCTCATGTTTTGCACAGTATGCACACAAGGTCTGAATTAGCCAAAATCTGGGGCGTTGACATCGACTCATAGCTGCCATGCATCGTGCGTGTTAAATGTTTGTTTACTTTTCGGAGGAACTATAGCCTTAGGCTGGATCCGAATTAGTGGCTGTGGCTGTGGCTAGTATGCTTTTGCTATGGGCGGACAATGAAAGTCCTTAGAAACAGCACAGAAACAGCCGCAGCCACAGCCAAAGCCAAAGCCACTAATTCGGATCAAGCCCCGCGAGCAGTGCTTCGGGAAAACGAAGCACTGCTCGCGGGGCTAATTCGGATCCAGCCTTAGTTTGGTTCGCAAGTGATGACGTCATTTTAAATATTAGGAAAGGCGTATTGACTGGTATTCAGAATACCAGTCAATACACACCAAATACAATTTTGGCTGACAACTCTGTGCTAACCAAATATTTGTGCATGATAAAACAGCGCCATGAAATTGGGCCATGAGCACGTGGGTAGTCGCCATGTAAACAAACGAGAGACATTGAGATTTTTGCGTGAGGCTGCATGCTTCTAAGTCATGTCCAAGGAACCACCCCACCCCTTCACCAAAATAATCACGACAAAATGAAATGAAAGCGAAGAAGAAACAGATTTACATTGAGTATTTTGTGGATTGTGTTCTGCAATTAAAGCCGTTATAAATTATGCACTGGAAAATCGTGGTTCACGTCGCTTTCTGTGACCATTTTATGTGATATTTTAATCGATGCTGATTTAAAAAAAAAAAATCTTTACAATGTTTTATGCCACTTTATCTGACTTTTCAATGAACAAAACGAAATAAAACTGCAGTTACTGGGGTCGCTGAGCTCTTGATGTAGGCCTACATAGTACATGTACGACAAAAGTATGTGTACATGTAGTACGTCTAGTCTACGTATATGAACATTGTATCCTGCAGGCCTAGCCTGCGAGACAAAAGGCGCGTGCGGTGTTCATGTGCGGTCGGCCAGGTCAAGAGTTCATCAGTTGCTGCTAAAAATAGGAATGGAGAATTGAGAAGAGGGCTCACTTCAAAAACCTAATCCTTGTACTGACGACACTGCCCCTTTAAAGTGGTTAAATATTGCCCGAGATCGCACCATAGAGCATCTAGAATCCATCTAGAAGCTGTTAGGGCTTCGCGCTACATGTACGCGCTCGCTATTTTATTGCTTAAAAATCCCCCCCCTTTCAAAATCCTGGATCCGCCCCTGTTAATGCACGGTACATGTACAGTAAAAACAACGAACGTTGAGATTTTTACTGTAATGTACATTGTATTTTTATGTGTAAGTTTGAAGATCTTTATTATACAGCAAATATTTGTATTTATATATGTGACCGGACCTACATTCATGCATGGTCGGTCACAGTTCAGCCCCAGTGTAGCCATTTGGTTTTATCTTTTAAAAATGCACATACCGATCATTCAATGGTATTTGTGCCACCATACCCTGATTGCTGGTGACCATGTTGTGGAATTATTTTGTATTTTTGGTATGTCCTGATACAATATGTTTTGTTATTAATTATCCACCATGACTGTACACCAGGGGCCAATTTCACAGAGCTGCTTAAGCATGAAAAATTGCTTAAGCATAACAAACTCTGCTTGATAAAATTAGGTTACCAGCAAAAATTTCATGAGATTGTCATGGTAATATGGAACAGTCCTCTAACACTGGTCATACACTATTTCTATCACATGAGGATTTAACTGGTAACATTCCCTACTCAGCAAGAGTTTTTTGTGCTTAAGCAAATATTTGTGCTTAAACACCTCTATGAAATTGGCCCCAGATATAAGGGAGTGCTACTTGCTGGTCTAGTGAGTTCTTTCTGTCCTGACTGCCCGTGACACTGCCTTTCGGGCTGTGCTTGAGCCGTAGTGCTGCCAAGTTTCTGCTAGTTGACTGTCATTTAAAACTTATAAGCTACGGTATCGTTTGATAGTGCTGTTTTATAATCCTTTTTTAACTTTCTGCATTTGTGAAAGTACCTCGGCACATTGAGCTAAACAATTTGATAATAAAGTTAAGCTTGAAGTGTCGATGTAAATAAATTTATTAAATAAATCAAATGTATATATACCTGTTGGTTTGAATGCCCTCTGTTGTCATGAATTTTTATTGTACACCGACTCGGTTACATATACATATACATGTACATGTACAAGGTCAAATAAAATGATCGTCTGAGCTCACTGAGAAGTTCTTGGGCTGCTTGTGTTGTTATGCAGTTAATTATGACAGACAAATAAAACGGTCATTTCTCCAAGTATTTTGTGACGTGTTTGTGTTATTTCGTTTTCAATTAATAACCACAAAATGGAAAGTGAAAAATATGGACACTTAAGTTGTCATTTTGGCTGACAATTACATCAATTAGCCTTTAGTTGGGTTTTGGTGTGTGAAAAACAAAGAAAGGGAAGGAGTCCTCCGGATACCACCCGAAATCCTAACGATACAACTTGTGGAAAAATTTGGGAATGTTTTCAGCTTTCCCACGGTTAAAATGATAAAATATTTCCGACCTACATGTACATGTAGTTTAGCAGACGTTGTATCTGTAGGTGGGTCATTCTTCAGTGTCTATTTTTGTGTCCCGACACTTTGAGATGCTACATCTCAAAAACTATACGATGAAAACCTTTTTTTAAGCTGTAAAATAATCTTTAACATACGTCTGATTATATGCAGTGGTACAAATTCTTTTTTTTACGATGAACCTTCAAAAAACCCCAAAAACGCATGTTCCGGTGGTGTCTCTAAAAATCTCCCCATTGCCCAAATTTTTAAAATAAGCAGCTTAAAAAGATAATTATACTACCATAAGCCAAGTATAGTTAGTCTCCTTCAAATGCAAAATTAAAAATTACACCATTAAACCATATTTACATGAAATCTGACATTTTAAGAGTAAAAAATCGTGTCCCTGGATTTTGTCATCTCCGTCACGATATTTTGGAGCATCATATCTGTCTGATAGAGAACTGACCATGAACAAGACTTGCATTAGTGCATCGGATACCTCAGAGTCTATGGAGTATGAGATAATCAGTTAAAGAAAAGTGCAACCCGTAATAGCCGAAGAATTGTGGACTTTCTAAAAAAATTACAATAGTACCTTTATTCAACGTCATCTCCGAACGCTTTATAACATACCGGTACATGTATCTTATTTGTGTTTTTAATCTTAAAAATAATTCATGAAAACGATCACAATTGTGCAAACTTCCAAGCTTTTGTGGTATTTGGGCTTCAAACAGACTGTGGATGTGTTAAAAAAGTTTAATTGTTTATTTAATATATCCATCACAGTCAGTTCCATCACTTTTTGCCGTGACGGAGATGATTTTTTTTGGGCATTTTCATTTGCCAATAATGGCAATAAGATGAGGACAATAAGTTGCGTTATATTCTGTTCAAAGCCCTCTGTTCACTGGTTGTTATTCTATGTTTAAACTTTAAATTCTCTTGTTTTAATGTACTCGGCTTCCGAAGTCATTGTCAAAATTTGTCATTTCCGTCATGAAAGTGCGACGGATATGATTTTTGCACATTTTTTATATGCTACAACACTGACAATTTAATGTTAATGAAATTAAATAAAACTCCCCTAAAGATTGTGCCGAACGTTAATTATAGTTGTTGTGTACCTTAATGATCATGTTCCACTAAAATTAATCAAAATTTGACAAACTTTTTTTTTATGATTTCTTAAAGTTGCACTGCCCGTGTTTTGGCCGATTTGGGCGTCAATTTAAAAAAAAAGAAGATAAATAGGTAATTTTCTAGAATAGAAAAAGTTATCAGCTTTCATTTGGTACCAAGAACGCAAAAATCCGTCAAGGATTAATGCCAGTCGATTAAAAACAAGAAATTATTAAATGGCTGGCAGGTCAATTAATCGACAGGGTTATGACGTAAATGTACATGTGTACATTGTACACATACTATGTACATATGAGCGTACGCGCACATGTACAACATGTGAAGCACGTTTCAAGAAAAAGGCTTGTATCTCCAATTCCCGACGTCGGAAATTTAAGTTTTTGATATTTTTCGTTACAGAGACACGTAAGCTTTCTAAATTCGTTCGCTTGTGTAAATTAATTTTTTTAATCCTTTCACCGAAACACGGGCAATGCAACTTTAAGGCTAAAAATAGACACTTATTGAAGAATGACCCAGAAGAATGTTTTGGGTGGCTTTGTGTTTTGGTGTTCCTTAGGGTTCATTGATCAACCAATCTTAAGTGGTAGTTTGCTTTCTCCACAAAATTCCCACCAGAGTGCACATGCTCCCATGGCCATAGTACCGGTATATGTATACTTTGTCTGTTTGCAGAAGAGCAAAGTCTGCTATACAGTGCAGTATTGTCCTGATCATATGATCATTAACACATGATCATTAACACCGGCATTTACATATTGTACACAAGCTGTACATTGTACAACTGTGCAGTGCATTTAAAACATCTGTGCATTTAAAACATTTGATGTAAAGAGAGAGATGTTGATGTACATGCACCGTAAGTAATTATTCTACACTAGTTGTATCATCACTCAGTTTGGGAGCGTGTACAATGTAGTGCCAGTACGTGTCTAGGCCTACATTTACATGTACATTACTTTTTTGTACACGTACAGTACATGTAGTTTTGAGTACATGAGTTGACTTGAGGAATTCAAGGTACTTTCGTGTCAGTTCTCCCTCCTTTAGTAAAGTCCAACCCATGGTACATGTACATGTACCGGTACATGTGTGAATTGTGTTGAGCTAGGGTTGTGAGACTACCATGGCCGAGTGGTCAGTGCATGTACGTACAAACGTACGACTGTATGCGTGTAGCTCAATATAACTTATAAGGACTCATTTTTTGGGGCTAGCTGTCATGTAAGTTTATATTGTTATTTGCCTTAATTCTGTGCGAACACTATTATTTACTGCATAATAATTTTGGGGATTGGTAGTACTATATGTAAGTGTATGTAAATTTATTTGCAGTGGCTACATGTACATGTACAAGTATGTACATGTACATGTAGTTACGGTAACTGTAACACGTTAAAGGTACACACCGGCTTCGTTGGGCTATTTTGGGCTTGAAATTGACCTATGCATACAAGATTCTGAATGCCCTTCCGAAATAAACTGAACATATCCTCAAAAGAAACCACGGAATTTTGCCGTTTTTGAGCAATTTAAAAAAAACAGAGGTCACGTGACTTTTCGAAACCAGATTCTGGTTCCGAAAAGTCAAATGGTCTTGCGAGTTAGTTTTGTGTCCAGTCGCATGAAAGTTTATTACTGCAGATCACTGCACCAAATTCAACTCCGATTTTTCCCCAATATTTATAAGTAATTGACAAAAGTGAGACTATATTTATACAGGTACATGTATGAAACAAAGTTGAACATATAAGTATGAAAAAATCGAACATAAATGTTTGTTTCGAAAGTCCGGAGAATGGGACTCGGCGAGTGCGTGCTAGTACGGCAAACTACCGTGGAGTGTAGGATATTTTCCCTGTGCAGCACGGCAAATATCCCGCGTGCACACACGGCCGGGTTGGTTGCTCTGGTGTACGTTCGTGAAGAAAAAACATGATGCTAATTAACTTCTCCAGAGAAATCGTGATCAGGAAATTGGAGATATCCCGAGTAGGAGAAGAGCGAATCGTTTGTGACAAAGTCGTGAAGCTCGCTTGTAGAACAACGGCTGGTAAAGCGTATAACCCGTCTTTTGACCGTTTTAACTTTTTTAGTAAATTACGGGATATTTTGATGATTTTTGTTTCACAACGACCATCAAAAAAGTATTGTCAATGCTGCTACATCACTAAACCATGTAAACAGTAGGCTGGTGTGTACCTTTAATGAATGGCTATATATAGTTACGGGATGTTCTCCGCAAGTGCGGTGACATGTTCATCGAAGCAGCATATGACATATCGACATGATCGATCACAACTTTGCTTGCTGCTGGCACACTGTTTGCGCACCGTCATGTGTGCATGGTATAATCTACATGTACACATTCTCTCGACCAGTCTCGAAAGGATAAATTTGTCTGCTCATATAAATTTGGGTCTCTCCACGCGAAGTTGGGGCAAAAAGTGTGACATTGGTGTCAAAATTTCAATAGTTGTATTTTCCTATTCCTTTTCAAACTTTAGTTAGCCTATATGTTGCTGGTTAAGAAACAAAGAGAGGCAATTTCTATACATCAGCACCAGAAATACCATGTACCAGTTAAAAATCTGCATGTCACTTCCAAAAATACCGATGCTACAAAGGACGCCAAAACATGGACAGCACAAAAAAAAGAAAGAACGATAACAAAGACAGAACGATAACAAAGGCTGTTCCACGTCCCAAACAGCCAAAAATCAGAACAAAAACGAGGGCTTGCCGCAGGAAACTGCGGAAAGCCAAAAATCAGAAGGATAAAAAAAGCCTGTTCTGGTCCGGAACAGCAAAAAAAAACTGTGTAAAAAAAACTGTATGGCAAAAGGTAATCATACGTACATATGTACCGGGTACATCATGTACATGTTTTGTGTAATGCCAGTTGCCAACATGTTCACATTAACATGTTGAAAACCTAAAATGAAAGTGGCTCAATTAATGCTTTCCTCATTGTATTCTACTGAAAGAGGCAGATTTCAACAGTATAGTATTCTATTAAACATTGAATTTTATTGTTACATACATGTATGTACATGCATACATGGGTACATACCGGTACTAGTCCATTGGCCAGAGGGGCCCACCGTGCACACTAGAATTGACGAAACAACATTTTTGTATTAGGTTTGCATCTGTACATTGTGTACTTTATTATAAGACATGTTAACATTAGATTAACTGGGACTCACTAGTTGATTTTGGATGTTACATGAACCCTCAAGCCCAAGACCTTTGACGGCCATTTAAGGGTTAGGGGAAATTCAAATATCCATTAATTGTTCTGGAAAAAATTGTCATACAGATACAAGTTACCCCTCAAAATGTAGTTCTTGGTGAGTGCTACACATTGGTATGTACATGATTTATGTCTTTTAATTTAGTAAGTAGGTCAACAAAAGTAAAAAGGTCAATTTTAAAGAGAGTTGCGCAAAATTTGGTAATCCTCGCCATCAAACAAAAATGTACACGTGTAAATTAAGAAAGTTTTACTATAACATGATATTATTCTGTCTCAAAGTATTTTATTCGCCATATACATGTAAATACAAGTTAATTTAAATATATTGGTAAAAAGGCTTTCTGCCACAACGTGGGAAATAGGCGGGTCAATATAGCACCAAAAATATACATGTAGCTAATTTTATTGTTCAATAATGTGTATAACATGATACTGTGGCAAGACTGGCTGCACCAGCTACCATATGAGCCGCTAAGGCAGGGTGCACCACTCTGCCAGAATTGCCTTCCTGACAACCTGCACTGGGCTGTTGTTGAGACAGGGATTCAAAAGGTCTGGTCATCCCACGCAGGTTTAATCAGGATAAAAACCTAACGAACTTGGCCATCCTGGTTCAGCCCGAAGCCATCCCGGCCCAGCTCTAAGCCATCCCAGCCCATCCCAAAGCCATCCAAGCCTAGCCCGTAGCTATCCTGTTTCAGCCGAAACCATGCATCTCGGCCCAACCCAAAGCCATCCCGGCATAGCCCGAAGCCACCCGGTCCAACCTGAAGCCATCCCAGCCAAGCCCAATGCCCTCCCAGCTATGCCCAAACCCCAAAACCTCAGCCCGAAGCAGTCCCAGCCCAGCTCTAAGCCATCCCAACCCAGCCCGATGCAATCCCAGTCTAGCCCAAAGCCATCCTGTTTCAGCCTGAAGCCATCCTGGCCCAGCCCGAAGCCATCCCATCCCAACCCAGCCCGATGCAATCCCAGTCTAGCCCAAAGCCATCCTGTTTCAGTCTGAAGCCATCCTGGCCCAGCCCGAAGCCATCCCATCCCAGCCCAGCCCAATGCCCTCCCAGCCCAGCCCAAAACCCTAGCCCGAAGCATCCCAGCCCAGCTCTAAGCCATCCCAGCTAGTCCAGCCCAATACAATTCAAGCCTCGCCCAAAGCCATCCCGTTTCAGCCCGAAGCTACCGGTGTCCTGGCCCAGCCCGAAGCCATCCTGGCCCAGCCCTAAGCCATCCTGGCCCAGCCCGAAGCCATCCCGGCCCAGCCCGAAGCGACACACCCACCCAGCTGCGAGGCCTTAAAAAAAGGCTAGTCTGAGGTGGGCGTGTTCCATGCTTCACGCACGCGTGCACGCTGTCCGGAATATAAACAGTGCTATACTATAGTGTGGCTAGTGTTGAACCATGGCGGTGACATGGAATAAGGTTTTTAAGAGTATCCAAATCATGCAGTTCGCAGGGGAGAAATCACTATCAAATCAAATTCAGAGAGTTTTGTATGATACTTGGCCGTATATTGGCAGTCGTAATATCCATTAAAAAAATGAAACTTAATTGAGGTGAGTCCGTCATGTTTGTGTACACTGTGCAGTGCAATGGATGCATATATTGTCCAAATTTCAAAGAGGGGCCCATGTGAGTGACGTTTCTTGTAATTTTGCCGAGAAAATAACTGCATTTATGACTTTTACTTGTATGACTACAACCTGCTGCAAAGCAGTTCACCATCTTTTACCGTTATTTGTGTGTGATCAAACTGGTTGTTAGGGAGAGTGCGCGTTAACCAGTGTCAAGGATGTGCACATGCATGGCATGGGCAGAAACTGACATCACACTCTGCCTGCGAATACATACATTATTCTATGTTTCCTGTATATGGTACAATGTACTTGCTCAAATTATCCAGTTGCAGTATTTTCTGCTCGCGCGAGTGGGGGAAGTTTATTCTGCAAAGCAAATGCATCTCATCAAACTGACAAAAATGTTAATAGGATTAGTAACAACAAAGACATGCTAATTAAAGCACTCTTCGACTTGCACTCATCAGAACAAAACGCAAGAATGGCGTGGTGACGCTATCGACAATAGTCACCACGCCATTCTTGCGTTTTGCTCTGATGAGCGCAAGTCGAAAAGTGCTTGAGCATGTCTTTGTCGTTACTTAATTAGTTCTATTTTCCGATGTTGTACAATGTAGTACATGTACGTGTACCAAACACTTATTCATTGACCATATTGTGTACATATTTATACATGTACCGGTACATGGGTCTTTCCACAGTGAAGGGGGCATTTTGGCAACACAGACCATATTTTCGAGGAAATACCTTTGTCTGGTCTCAAAATAAGAGAAATAAGTTTCAGTTGTTCTGAAGAGATAACTTAGGCCCAAAAAGGGTTACAAATAGTGTGACAACATTCCGTCCTAAAAACCCTGTGTACAAATTTCCAATCGCTCGTAACCGGGACGGCCTAAAATGTAACAAGTGTCCGTCCCGGTTACGAGCCTATGTATGTACATGTATACAATATTGGAAATTTGTACACAGGGTTTTTAGAAAGACATGTTGTCACACTATTTGTAACCCTTTTTGGGCCTAAGTTATCTCTTTAGAACAACTGACACCTATTTGTTTTATTTTGATACCAGACAAAGGTATTTTCTGGAAAATTTGGTCTGTGTTGCCAAAATGCCTCCTTTACCGCGGAAAGACTCGCATGTGGGTCTTTCTATCAATTAGGGGTTCAAAAGTGTGACATTTGGTGTCCCCCGTTACACCTGATATGTGTTATTTTTCGTACAAAAATCATTAAAATGGCTTTTAAACCATTTTGTATGAATTGTACTTTATGTACTCACTCTTTGAGATGGAAAGTATTTAAAGAATGTGTCCTTAATTTACAAAAACAAGATGTAAAATGTAACGGGGGACACCAACATTGGACCCCTAATTTATAGAAAGACCCATGTACATTACACTGCAATGTGTAATTGTCTCTGTGCATTTTATTCATGACAGGATACAGACAGTGGTGAAGACACACAAGAAAGCTACCAGCTAGCTATGATTGATCCACGCCAGAAGTCGGCCTCTGAGAGGCAACTACTGGTTCAGGATCCTGTGCATACTACGGATGGTAAACAGTTTGTTTGCAGCACATATAGATAACGCAACATATCTGTCAATAGTGCTGTAACAAGGTCCGCAAATTTGAGTTCGGTTCGGCAAAAGTTTTAAAATTTCTTCCCGAACGTTGGTTCGGTTCGGGTTCGGCAAATACATTGTACTACCGGTGGTGTGTGTTGAAAGTGACACGTACGCCACATCATCGTGCAGCCAACTTTCTTGATAGCATGCATTTTTTAATCTTCAAGTCAACAGCTTTCGCGGGTTGAAATTGACCCAAGAAGAAACGTAACAGAATTTGCAGCCGAGGTGCGCGCGGCACTACTGTCGGAACTTGCGCGATGTGCATGCATTTTGTGCGTGTGATTTGTACCAAAGTGTTTGTAACGCCCGGAAGTATCGCTTTTTTCTGTAAGGGGCCTATTGATTTCTGCGAACATGCTTTTCACAAAGAATAATTCTGTCCAAGAAAATCCAGTAATTTTAACGGTGCTGATGCGCCATTTTTATTATGCAAATGTTGCCACGCCGCTAGAGGGGGCGTTTGCAATCAAACTGTTCCGATAAATCGACAATTATCAACACGTTCCTAGGTGTGCACTGCGCGGTAACTCGAATTGGCTTCATCGCCGCAATGTGCCAAAGCCATCGAGTTACTCGATGGCTTTGGCACGTTGCGGCGATGAAGCCACTGCAATATTTGATCGGCTTTGATCAAGCTACGTCCATGTAGATATCAATCGTAATGTCATATGGATGGAGCTACATGTAGAAATAAAGTCATGCATGTCATCGGCCGGGCGCCTGGCCCAAAATATCACGGGTCTGATTCGGCACGGAAATTGCTTTGTGCAATACATGTGATGCTCGAAAGTTAAATACAGAGCATTTTTTCAAGTACATGTATAGGAAGTCTTTTCAGTGCGTTTTCAACATTCAGAAAGCCAGCTCTCTTTCATATTTTTTATTTAAAATACAAAAGATGAGAAATCCAAAGTGAACCACTTCCAAACGGACGAACTGAGTGAAATGTTCAGTTCGGTTCGGAAGTGCCAAGTTCGGTAAAATCCTGTTCGGTTCGGCTGTTCGGTTACAGCATTATATCTGTCAACCAGAATTTCAAAATTTCAAGTGACTTGGAAAAACCATATAATGCAAAATTTGAACCAGTGGACACATGTATATATGTAAGTACTTTTCAGCTTGGTCATTAAATGTTTTAGTTAACAGATGAAAAATCCTAAACAACCACTCCAGAATGTAATGGTAGGACATGTACATGTAATACCCATTACACAATTAGGCATTACATGAAACATTGTGAAGGTACATGTACATGTAGCTGATAGGCCTATAGTTATATCATTGAAGGGTTTATCCCTCTGTATGGCTTGCTGATCGAGCCCACGTGATAGTCAATCCCAATCAGTGAGGAAACAACTGCAATACCATGATTCAAGACCACCGGTTGGCTTCACACATGTACGTATACGTGGTTCGAATCCCGGTGGATTATTTTTTTATCTTGGGCAAATTTTTGTGCTGCCTAATTCTTCTTGTGTATGGCTAGTCTTGGCTCCAAGACCTTTGTCGTTCGTTTTTCCTCGTACCGATACTAGCGTGCCCTCTGTTGTGTGGTTGTGACCAGACTTCGACAAAGGTGTTGGCTAATTGTTCTGTGGCTGCTTAACTTTTTCTTTGTTTTCAGCCAATATTAAATTCCCCCGAAAAGTAGGAGGAGCCAATCAACGAGCGATATCAGATGCACTGAGGATTTATTCGTTATGATTTGAAACCATTACAAGTGCACACGTACGGATGTGTCCATACAGTAAACATGCACTGCATTGAATACATGTACATCCCATAGAATGTGCACCACGTGATAAATATGGTTCCGGTTGCAACACTGCAACAGTGTGAGGTCAAATTTGCATACGACTGTCCATCATTACTCACGCGAGTAGGTCAGTAGCGTGGTCTGGTTCCGCTCACAACTCGACAGAGTACGGTAGTATACAGACTAGTGTACACGTATGTCGTGCACAGCCTACAATGTACAGTTTTAGATCAAGGGTGGACATCCAAGCCTGGGCAGCATATGTCACTTAGTGGATGTCCCTCATGTTGCCAGGGAAGAGCCTAGCTCATCAATTACATGTAGCATTCATTTACGATGTGTAGAATGGTCTGGTCTGGGTCAACACAGTCGCAAGCAGATCATCCCACACCTATGCAGATGATGGGCTGTTCTTGCATGGAGGGTACATATTCTAATCAGGGTTAGCCATTATTGCTTGCAAGGGAGGTCAAATCTGGGTGCTTTCTCTGTCGGGTCCGTTGAGTTTTCTAGTGTTGGGTTTAGTGTCCTCCCAGGCTCTGCGCCACTTTGGGCTGTTCTGATCTTCCAGGGATTTGGCAGAAGACTAGAAAGGCTTCCATGTGCATGTTGGGCAGGTTGGTGCACAAGCCCTTCAGCATTCTCTCTCTTCTGCGTATACTTGGTGGTGCAATATGAGAAAGAAAAGGCAACCACGGTAAAGGTGTTGACTTCGGTGTCCCTGTGATGACTCGCATTGCAGAGTTGAGGACAGTGTCAACACGTTTGGTGTGGCATATTACTATTAGCCTAAGCTCAGTTTTTTTATGCTCAAGCATCTATGAAATTAATCTTGATAAGAGAGACCTGTCTTTTTTTAATAAGATACCGGTACATGTTGCTTACAAAGGAATTTTCCCAAGTTTCCTATTGGTGGAAACCGAGTCTACCTTGCCATTTAAATTTGGTAAGAGATACTGGGATGGGGGTCAACAGTGTTGATATCAGAACCCCTTGGGCATTCAAAAAAACAGAAAAAAAGTTATGTCATCGAACACGGGAGCACCATATAGTGGCGAGTTGAAAAATGACCCAAACCTATTTTGAACAGATGTCTGTGGCAAAGTTTTTGCAAAATGGCCTACGTATCATATTACACTTGAAAATGCGTTGTTTAAACAGTTACATGTATATATATACAACGAAAAGGCTGATAAGGGTCAAATTTTGTGTTTTAGGTTTGTTAATTGTGACTTGGTCTAATATTTATCTTCGACAAAATATTGTGACGTAATACCCGGTATGATGACGTCATCAAAAAAGCGAGTTTTTAAAGCATAGCCAAGGTACGGTAGTTTCACTTCCTCCATGGGTCGTACATGTATGACCTTGTAACTTGGTACATAGACCTGGGCCCAAGCATTAGCTGAAAAGGCGTGCTTACTTTAGTAGCGTGATTTTAAAAGCATGCGCACACTTGGAAACGGCTTTTGTGCAGTTGTCACAAATGTTTGGCAGTGCAGTTAAGCCACGTAAACTTAAGTTTTTTTTAGTTCTTTTGGCGGCGATATTATAAATTTTTTTCATAACTTTGATTTGTTTTCGGCAACGGATCCGTAATCCGACGAATTTTATAAAAATTGCCTCGGGCCAATTTCATGGCGCTGTTTAGCACACAATTTGTTTGTTTATTTTGCAAAAACGGGTTGCCAGCCAAAGTTGCACATGTACATGTATATCAGAGTTGCATCTCACAGGTCAAATGTTGTGTATTAAATGCTCGATCAGTAAGGAACAAATGTGTTGAATTACTTGACTTTGTCCTGGAGAATAACCTAGATGCCGTGGCTATTTGTGAATCTTGGCTTCGATCTGATGACACAACTCTCTTTGGTGAGATTACCCCGGATGGGTATGTTCTCCATCATGCTCCTCGTCGCAACAGGAGAGGTGGCGGGGTTGCTTTCCTCTCGAAGTCTGGACTCCCAGTGAAAGTGGCTAATCAACGAACATTCCTATCATTCGAATCTCTAGAGCTAGAACTCTCGTCTTCAACCACCTCCATATCTCTCATCATTGTTTACAGACCTCCAAGGACCGTTCCCACAACAACTTTCACTCAGTTCCTTGAGGAATTCAATGACCTAATTGATTCTTACATGTTGAGTGCATCGAAACTTGTCATCACTGGGGATTTCAACATCCATGTTGATAATCCTGCAGATTCGGATGCAGTTCGGTTCTTGGATTTACTGTCATCTAACGGACTCTATCAGCACATCGCATGCCCTACTCACAAGGATGGACATACTCTTGATTTGTTAATTACACGAACTAATGACGATCAATCTGTTTCCAACATCTCGGTTCAAGAAGGAATTGCTGACCATTGTGCCATTACCTGCAATTTTGGTCTGAGGAAACCCCGTGTTCCTACCAAAAACATAATCACCAGAAATATTAGGAACATTGACATAAATTCCTTCTGCAATGACATCAGCATCTCCCGTTTGTTCCCCGTCCCAGATACTACAACCATTTCAGAAAATATCGACAGTTATAACGCTGTCCTCTCATCTCTCCTGAATGACCACGCACCAGCCAGAAAGCGCACAATTCGCATACGACCAAATACTCCTTGGTATGATCAGGAAATCACCGATGCAAAACTCGAAAGACGACGATTAGAACGGAAATGGCGTTCTAGTCACCTTGAAATCGATCGCCAGCTTTATTGCAGTCAACGGAACCATGTTAACTACCTCATTCGTAAGAAGAAGCAACAACATTTTTCAACTCTCGTCATGAACTCCTCAGATCAGAAGCAGCTCTTTCAGATTACTGATCAACTTCTGCATCGCAAAAAGACATCAAAACTTCCTTCTGGGGATTCCGC
This sequence comes from Henricia sp. BOLD:AAB3569, assembly GCA_037783545.1. NCBI lineage: Eukaryota > Metazoa > Echinodermata > Asteroidea > Spinulosida > Echinasteridae > Henricia > Henricia sp. BOLD:AAB3569. The sequence continues at coordinate 989,938 of JBBELK010000071.1, read as the reverse complement.
TGAGGACCTGGCTAATAGGTTTTCCGACTTTTTCGACCAGAAAATTCGAACCTTGCGCGATACCTTCCCAAAGATGATGGAGATTGGCAATGATTTTCACCACAATACAATTCTACAGCCAAAACTAACAATCTTTTTACCTGCGTCTACGTACGAAATAAAGAAGCTCCTTGTCCAATCTCCCAGCAAGACTTGCTGTCTCGACCCGATTCCAACTGATTTGCTGAAGAGATGTGCCGATAGACTTGCCCCAGTTTTAACCCATATTGTCAACCAGTCATTTACATTGGGTATTGTTCCTACATCGATAAAGTCTGCTATTTTGCGACCACTTATAAAGAAACCTAATCTTGACGCCGAAACATTGAAGAATTACCGTCCCATCTCCAACCTCCCATTCCTGTCTAAATTACTTGAACGTGTTGTACTCGCCAGAGTGTCAACTTTTCTGCGCAACCACCATCTCCTTGACAAGTATCAATCTGCCTATCGTGCTGATCATAGCACGGAAACTACTTTGCTGCGAGTGCAGAGCGATATTTTGAATGCCATGGACAATGGAAAACTGGTTGCTATGGCCCTCCTCGACTTGTCATCGGCCTTTGACACTGTCGACCATCGCAAACTTCTACAGCGCCTTCAAGAATTAGGTATTGATGACATGGTATTAACATGGTTCGAATCATACCTTACAGATCGAACACAACGAGTGCAGATTCATGCGGAATTCTCCACTCCAACCACATTAACATCAGGCGTTCCTCAAGGATCTGTTCTCGGACCTGTACTTTTCTCTCTCTACATCACACCTCTGGGTCAAATCATCCGCAAGCACGGTCTTCAATATCATTTCTATGCTGATGACACCCAAATCTACACCTGTTTCGACCCAGAACAAAGCTCAGCGGAAACTGCGGTACATCATCTTGAATTGTGTATTGATGAGATCCGTGATTGGATGTCAACAAATTTCTTGAAATTGAATGATGATAAATCAGAATTTATCATCTTTGGTTCAAAACATCAACGCAACAAAGTTAACATACCCAATATTCGTATCGGAACATCTTCCGTACCTGCATCACAAGTAGTGCGCAACCTGGGAACCATACTAAATTCAGCCATGTCATACAGCGACCATATCTCGTCAGTCTGCAGGATTTCTTCATTTCACCTCCGCAACATAGGGCTTATAAGGAAATACCTTACCCTGGATGCTACAGAAAAACTCATTCACGCCTATGTCACCAGCCGCCTCGATATGGGGAATTCTCTCATGTACTGTCTGCCTGATAACCAGTTGGGTCGTTTGAATCGCCTCCAGAACGTGGCTGCCCGAATCGTTACAAGGACTAAAGCTAGGGAACACATCACACCAGTTTTGAGAAAACTTCATTGGTTGCCAATAAAGGACAGAATTTCCTTCAAAATTCTTATGTATGTATACCGCTCGTTCAAAGGCAGACTACCACCGTATCTATCAGAGTTACTACAATTACATCATACCAACCGGGACTCCATGCGATCAAACAACAAACTTCTTCTCAAGAAAGTCCGGTCTAGGAGATCCTGGGGTGACAGGACATTTGCATCAGCAGCCGCAACATTATGGAACAAGATACCGGAACACATCAAACTCTCAACATCAATGGCCTCCTTTAAATCATCACTTAAAACATATTTTATGAAATTAGATTAATTTAATATTTTAGTACCTTGGTTGTGATATTTACATGTGTTTTTCATACTTGTGTGTTGCTGCGCCCTGAGCATCTTTCTGATGGATACCGGCGCATTACAAATATTCATTATTATTATTATTACATGTACATGTACATGAAGACACACAAATCTAACCGCCGGTACAGACAGCGGTGCGGTATCGCTCGAAAACAGCTCACTTACATGTACATGCAGTGCAGGCGGTACAGCTAAAAACCGCTGGTACCGCAGTCGGTACCGGCGCTTATAGATTTATGTGTCTTCCTTAAGATTTTGCTACTGTTTCTAAAAACACAATTTGACATACAATTTTGGCCGGTAATGCCTTTTACAAAGCAAATAAATTCTGTGCTAAGTAAATTTTTGTGCAAAACAGCATCATGAAATTGGCCCCTGATATACTGCATTGCTTTTTGGCATGTTTGGTAGACAAACAATGTACATAAGTTGATATAGGCTTGTAGTACACGCATATAAAAAAAGTGTGGGTATAAAATAACTTCTTTTTGTGGTATTAATGCAGATCCTTCCAAACAGATGGGCAATTATGATGAAGCTTTGGAGATGACAGGTCAGTACAGTAAGCCTTTAGCATTTTATTTGCATATAATTGCACTGGTTTTTAATTGCACTTGCATGTACAAAAGTGTGACATTTTGAGGGAACCAAGGACATGAAGGACAGGAGCGTGCATCAAAGAATTTGTCATGTTTGCTCTTTCTCTACATCCCATGTCCTTGGTAAAACATTGTCCACCAAAAAGTTAAAGAAAATTCTTGGTATTCAACAGTTCAAAAAATAACAGAGGATCATCTGCAAGATTTAACGTTCATATAACGTTGACAGAGATTTCATCATAAAGTGTTGGGTAGTACAGTAGTACATGTAAATGAAATGCATTTCCCAAATTGTGTTCCTATTAGCAAAGCTCAATACACTAGCTGAGGGACTACCACTGGCCTCTCTTAGGTTAAACCTCTCGGTATTTTTGAATCTACAGGGTGTATATTCAAGACTTCTGTTCATAACGGGGACAGACATTTGTCACAAAACGTCTGTCCATGATATGAACAAATATGTACATAAATTGCTTTAGTTTGGAGTGACAACAATTCTATATTTACCAAGTACCGGTAATGTAATGGAACAAGGTCCAGATTAATTGTAACAACAATGAATATGGACAAACAATGTGTAACTTTACTTGTGCTCTTAGACCTAAGTGCAGCTTTTGATACCGTGGATCATGGCATACTACTGACTCGATTACGTAATAACTTTGGAATAACTGGAACTGTGTACAATTGGTTTGAATCATATTTATTGGGCAGATCCCAACGTATATCAGTTGACGGGGTATTATCAGATAGTTTTCATCTTGAATCTGGCGTCCCACAAGGTAGTTGTCTTGGTCCTTTATTGTTTTTGTTGTATTCCAGTGGGTTATTTAAGGTCAAAGAGAAACATCTTTTACATGTACATTCATATGCTGACGATACACAACTTTATTTATCATTCAAACCCGGACCTGGTACAAATGAGTCTGTTGCTAAATGTGCCATTGAAAATTGTATCAATGAAATTCAACATTGGATGACTGTAAATAAACTCAAGCTTAATACTGGAAAAACAGAATTTCTTATTATAGGTACAAAAAAACAACTGGAAAAGGTAACTGTGTCTCATTTGAAAGTGGGTAATACTGTAGTTAGTGCATCATCTGGTGCTATACGTAACCTCGGGGTTTGGTTTGATTCCGGGCTTAAGCTGGGGTATCATGTAAATAAAATAAGTAACTCTGCAATTTACCACTCGTACAATTTGCGTAGAATCAGGAAGTTTTTAACTCAACAGTCTACAGAGTCTTTAGTGCATGCCTTTATAACAAGCAAACTAGATTACTGTAATAGCTTACTATATGGTATTTTCAGTACACACATTGGTAAATTACAAAGAATTCAAAATATTGCAGCTCGACTGTCACCACGTACATGTCACATTATGCCAGTTCTTCAATCCCTTCATTGGTTACCGGTTGTCTATCGTATTCAGTTTAAAATCTTGATTTTAACATTTAAATGTTTAAGCGGAGCAGCTCCAGGGTATCTTTGTGACCTGGTGTCTGTTGTTCGTCAAAACAGATATACATGTAGTCTTCGTTCAATGAATAGTGTGTTACTGACTCCGGAGAATGTTAAAGGAACACACCTTCTTTGTTGGGCTATTTTGGGCTCGAAATAGACCCATACATTATTCTGAAGCGCATTCGAGAGTAAATTAGATATATCCTGAAAAGACGCCGTCAAATTTAGCCGTTTTTGAGCACTTTTGAAAAATCCAATGTCACGTGACTTTTCGGAACCAAATTCTGGTTCCGAAAAGTCACGTGGTATTGTGAGTTAGTTGTATTTCCAGCCGTATAAAGGTTTGTTACTGCAGAACTGCACCAAATTCAACTCTGATTTCCCCCAAATATTTATAAGTAATTGACAAAAGAGAGACTATTGATACAGGTATGAAACAAAGTTCAACATAAGTATGAAAATTCGAACATAATTGTTTGTTTCGAGAGTCCGGAGAACGGGAGCGAGCGCGTGCTACGGCAGGCTACCGTGGAGTGTAGCGATTTGCCCCGCGCAGCATGCACGGCAAATATGAGTGCACACACACGTACGTAGGCGTGTTGCTTCGTTGCACGTACGTTCGTGAAGAAAAAAACATGATGCCAACTCCTCAAAAGAAAACGGAAATTCCTATTCGGTCGTCCGGGCTGTCCAGTGAAATCGTGAGCAGAAAATTGGAGATATCCTGAGCAGGAGAAGAGCGAATCGTTCGTGCCAAAGTCGTGAGGCTCTCGCGTAGTTGCAACGGCTGGTAAAGCGTATAACCCGTCTTTTGGCCGTCTTTGTTATTTTTGCACTTCTTTAGTAAATTACGGAATATTTTGATGAAATTTTGTTTGCAACGACCATCAAAAAGGTGTTGTCAATGCTGCTACATCACTAAATCATGTAAACAGTAGGAAGGTGTGTACCTTTAAATGTAAAGTTTCATTAGGCGATTGTGCTTTTCAGACCGCTGCCCCTAAACTATGGTCCAAACTTCCAGGTCACATCAGAAATCTTAGGAGTCTTGAGAAGTTCAAAACCGAAGTTAAAACATATCTTTTTAAACTTGCCTTTGATTTATGATTTTTAATCTTAATTAAGTAACGATGATGTAATTAGTTTCGTTTTTAAAATGTGCAGCGCACATGAACATATTTATATGGAATGCACGCTATATAAATGTAATTATTATTATTATTATTAATGTACAAGTATGATACAAGAATGTCTGTCCTGTATGTTATGAACACTATCTTTCGTTTCATGTTAAAGATGACCCAGTAATTTCCTACATCCAGTTATCCCCGGGGTTGGGCCGTTTAATGGCGAAAAAGGTGCACAGCTCTAATGTTTATTTTCTGTAGTACACCTTGGGGGATATGAAATGGGTATTCTTAAGTCGCCCATGGGGGGCATTTGGCCTACAGGTCAAAATAATAGCTGTTTTAAGCAATTTTTACTAAAAATTACTTAAAATCACGTATCTAGGGCAATGTGACCTCAAAAATTGTCCCACAGTGGGGTCCTTTTACATTTATCATCAGAATATGATTAAAAAACATTAGAAAAATAAATTTAATCCCACCCTTCAAGGATTAGTGGGTTTCGAGATCAAGTTTCTCCAAGACGAGTTTAACATTTTGTAACTTAGTCCTTAGTCTGAAAACATATTGTTTTACCACTGACCTGTCTTGTATGGATATAGAAATCTGCCCAAGGCCATGATGAGCTTTGATTTGAGTGGTCACTGAGCTCAATAGTGCAAAAAATGTAGGTGCTACATCGATTTACAAAATGTAGGCTTACCCTAGCCCTAACGCCCCAAATGCCCAATATCTGGATATGCGTACAAAAATTGAAGATAACTCGACAACCAGTTGCCGTAGACTCCTAAACTTGAGATCTGTGCCTCATTGTTTGGTATAGGCTTTGCAATGAGACTAAAACTGGTGTGTTTTGGTTCCAATTTTAGCTACCAAGGGTCAATTTTGCCTGAAATCATTAGATTTATCTGATATTGCTTCGGAATCTTCAAGACATATATGCAATTTGTCATTCCACGAGGTTGGGTATGTAAACAAAAAGCAGTGTCCGAGTTTTGTTGGTACAGTAAGTTCTTTTATTTAAAGACTGGATAATTATTTATCTGGTGAAATATAAAATATGGCTAGGTGTCCCAATATAATCATGTTGTTTTCACTGACCAATGTCTCACAGATCATGAAAGATTTGTCTTACCTACGCAACATGGACACCACATATGTTTAACACAATTTGGAGGTCTGTATAGTTTTGTTACAATGTGGTACGGTGTAAATACTTCTATTGTAGTGTAACATGTGTTTCTTTATGAAATGAATATATACTTACTAATAAAGTAGCTGGGCTGGAATGTTACTCATATTTAAGAGCTTTGTATGTCACACTTTTTGTACCCAACCTCGTAGAATGACCAATACTTACTGGCAAGCCTACAGAGAAATTAATGCACCCTGAATGGAGTGGACAACGTCTAATTCTAATCGTGGTCAGTATAAGCCCCAATTATGTTTGTCAGATGCGGTGTGTGATGCGCCATGATCTCATTCAATACAAATTCTGTGCAGCCATTTCAGGAATACCTTTCAGAGCAGAACAGCAATACACATATATATGGTCTGTTTTAGTATAGTTCGGTACGGTTGCGCAAGCTCAGTCCTCATTTTCATCTGCCCTCCTCCCCTATCTCTTCCCCGCCATGGGCATTTATTTGAGTGGTCATTGATCTCAATAGTGCAAACAATGTTGTTGCTACGTCGATTTAGGCTAACCTAGCTATACCCCTAACACCCCAAACGCCCAAGATCTAGGTACAGTATGCCTAAAAAAATTGAAGATAACTCGACAACCAGTTGCCGTAGACTCCTAATAAACTTGAGATCTGTGCCTCATTGTTTGGTATAGGCTTTGCAATGAGACTGAAACTGGTGTGTTTTGATTCAAATTTTAGCTACCAGGGGTAAATTTTGCCTGAAATCATCAGATTTATCTGATACTGCTTCGGAATCTTTAAGATCCAGACCTATTGGCTAGCCTATGGTACAGATAATGCACCCTGAATGGAGTGGACAACTTCTAGTTCTAATCGTGGTCAGTAGGCCCCAATTCTGGTTTTCATATGCGGTGTGTGATGTGCCATGATCTCATTCAATACAAATCCTGCGGTGTAATTATACCGAGTGTTGCAGCCATTTCAGGAATACCTTTCATTTATACGCATGCTAAGGAAAGAGCATAATAGCAATACACAGAGATGGTCTGTTCTAGTATAGTTCGGTACTTGCACAACCGCTCAGTCCTCATTTTCATCTCTGTCCTTCTCCCCGCTCTCTTCCCCGTCATCTTCATCTCTGCTGGCCTCCTCTTGACTTCCATCGTACTCATCAACTACGGTGTCATCTTCATCCTCGCTCTACTATGTCCTATTCAGCTTCATAGTACAGATTATATGGTTCCTGTTCCCCCTCAAACCACAGCGGGAGGTACTCAACCAGGATCCAGCCATGCTTACATGGATCCCGCTCCTTGACAGAGGCCAGGTACGCGCTTGCATAGATGTGAGTGACCATGTTAGTTCGTTTGATCTTTTGTATGATCACTTTCTTGCATTGTGGAAGGGTGGCAGGGTCGAAACTCTTCACCATCAAGCATGCTGTGGTTTGTAAAGTATAAAAATAACGCAATCAACCGCTTTCGCCATGGACCCAATGTTACCTCGGGTCCTAATTTCGTGGCAAGAATGGTCATGTTGATGCAGCGACGGTTGTTTTTGCCACTGTGACCAAGATCAATGAGAATGTCTCCATTGATGCGACAAGCGTGCTTTGCAAGTGCGAAGAACACATCGGAGTCATCGCAGCGGATGATAATAGTTTTCCGCAAAGAGCTGGCAGTGGCAGCACAGACTGCGTAGTGGACCATCATAGTGTCAGCTTCGAGGTGACCTTAGCACTGGTATTTGCCAATCTCGGCACGTGTCACCTCGGACTGCTCGGACTGAAGGTAGGACAGCGCGCTCAACCATGGCTTCCATGCAACTTGTGGAACATAGTGGCCTTGGTGGAGCACACGCTGCCATTGAGGTGGCCCAGAGACAACAGGAATGGTGTGAGGGGGTATACTTCAGGACTTCTTCAAGTGAAATATTCTAATCCTCGCCGAGGAGAAGAATCTCGCCAAAGAGATCTCTCGAGAAAGTCAGCTCGAGAATGTTGAACTTTTGACCTTTGCTTTCACAGCACGGGACCGCATCGATCAAAGGCAACTGCAGGGAGCAGCGGGGTGCTGTCACAGGGGGCTCCTACTCTGAGAAACCTGGCCATGCCCAGTCCCGACCACGAGACTTTGCAACAAAAAAATGAGGTGTGACTCCTTTAAGAAGGTGATGCGGTCCCGTGCTGTGATAGCAAAGGTCAAATGTTCAAGATTCTCGAGCTGACTTTCTCGAGAGATCTCTTTGGCGAGATTCTTCTCCTCGGCCAGGATCAGAATATTTCACTTGAAGGGGTCCTGAAGTACCCCCTCACACCATTCCCGCTGTCACGCTGGGCCACCTCAATGGCAGCATGTTGTTCCACCTACAAGGCCAGTCTGGTGCACAAGTTGCATGGAAGCCATGGTGGAGCGCGCTGTCCTACCTCCAGTCCGAAGTGACACGTGCCGAGATTGACGAGTACCAGTGCTAAGGTCAACTCGAAGCTGACACTATGATGGTCCACTACGCAGTCTGTGCTGCCACTGCCAGCTCTTTGTGGAAAACTATTATCATCCGCTGTGATGACTCCGATGTGATCTTCTCACTTGCAAAACACGCTTGTCGCTTCGATGGAGACATTCTCATTGATCTTGGTTGCAGTGGCAAAAACAACCGTCGCTGCATCAACATGACCATTCTTGCCACGGAACATTGTGTCCATGAAGATTGAATCGGTTGCTGGAGTTGTTTTTATACTTTACAAACCTTAGCATGCTTGATGGTGTTGGTCAATTCATTTACATGTGTGTGCAGCTCTACCAGCGTTCATGCATTCACTGGCTCAAACTACATGTATACAGCAGCCTTCAACCGCGCAAAGGAATTTAGGTTCGTCCCTTTGACGCGATGCTCAAAGACAGGGAGGTTCTTAAGGCCTTTGGAGAGCGTGTTAAGAGGGATACAGTCCCTGCCTAGCTATCAAGGACATCCTCATGTCGTTCACGTGTGACATGTACGGCCCGCAAGGAGGATATATCCTGACAAAGGACAAAACCCGCTATCTCGCCATAAAGGCCAAGATGCCAAAGAAAATAAGAGGGCAGACTGGAAGATGATGAAGGGTTCGACCCTGCCACCCTTCCGAGAAAGTAATCCCACAAAAGATCAAACGAACCAACATGGTCGCTCACATCTATGCCAGCGCGAACCTGGCCTCTAAGGAGTGGGACCCATGTACGCATGGCTGGATCCTGGTTGAGGGAAAGTACCTCCCGCTGTGGTTTGAAGGGGAGTAGGAACCAGATAATCTGTACTATATAGGCTGAAAAGGACACGGAGGAGAGTGAGGATGAAGATGACACCGTAGTTGATGAGTAAGATGGAAGTCAAGAGGAGGCCAGCAGAGATGAAGATGACGGGGAAGAGATCGGGGAGGAAGGCAGATGAAAATGAGGACTGAGCTTGCGCAAGTACCGAACTATACTAGAACAGACCATCTCTGTGTATTGCTATTATGCTCTTTCCGTTAGCATGCATATAAATGAAAGGTAATCCTGAAATGGCTGCAACACTCGGGAATTACACAGCAGGATTTGTATTAAATGAGATCATGGCGCATCACAAACCGCATCTGACAAACATAATTGGGGCCTATACTGACCATGATTGGAATTAGAAGTTGTCCACTCCATTCAGGGTGCATTAATTTCTCTGTACCATAGGCTTGCCAACAGGTATTGCCTCATGAGCGAGATACTGCTGTGAAGAGGATGGAAGCATGTATATCTGCCATTAGATCTTGGTGTAAATTCAACATGCTTGTGCTAAATGATAGGAAGACCGAGATACTGTTTTTTCGTTCACGTTTTAGTAAAGCGGTCTGTCATTCCTTGCCAGGTTTGACTATTGGCAATTATGTCATCCAACCGTCAGTACCTGTACATGCTCGCAACCTTGGAGTTTCCATGGATTCATCTCTCACAATGACCAATCATATCAACAACTTGTGTAAGGCTGCTTGGCATGCATTAAGACAGATTGGACAGATTCGACAATATCTTGATCAAACATCGACTTCTAGATTAGTGCATGCTTTTGTTACCTCGAGGTTAGATTGCTGCAACTCCTTACTTTTTGGATTACCGGACAAAGAAATTGCTAAACTTCAGCGGGTGCAGAACGCTGCGGCACGACTTGTACTTCGTGTCTCTCGACGTGAGCACATGACACCAATTCTCTTTCAGCTCCATTGGCTTCCAGTCAAGCAAAGATTAGCATTTAAGACTCTTTTACTTATCTTTAAGGCCATTCATAACATAGCTCCGGGTTATTTTTCTGACCTTGTCCAGTTGTATACCCCATCTAGGTCTCTAAGATCATCATCGGACTGTCAATTGAGGGTACCTGCTCGCTCATCAACAAAATTCTATGGTGATAGATCATTTGTTTTTTCAGCGGCACACCTCTGGAATGGTCTTCCTAACAGCATGCGTCAAATTCATTCCATCAGTAATTTCAAGTCCCAGCTTAAGACATCTTTTTATTCAGTATTACCAGACTTGATGCTCTTGATGATGCTCTTTAGTTTTAACGTTTAATCTTTTTTATCTATGTACATGTATATATTGTGGGGTGTTATGGCCGAGCGGTCTAGTGCGTCGAACTTAAGTTCCTGTGCTAGTACTAGAATGTAGGTTCGATTCCTGGCCGTGACGGGTTGTGGCACCTGTGCCCTTGAGCAAGGCACTCAACCACACTTGCTCCCATTCCTGTAATTGGCGGTCCCTCCGCTGTTGGATGTGGTATATAAATAAAATAAAAATAAAAATAAATATGTATGTTATCACTTTGGTTTATACTGTAAAGCGCCTAGAGGCCCTCGCATTTGGCGCTATATAAGATTGCTATTATTATTATTATTATTATTGGTCATTCTACGAGGTTGGGTACAACAAGTGTGACATACAAAGCTCTTAAATATGAGTAACATTCCAGCCCAGCTACTTAGTAAGTATATTCATTTCATAAAAAAACACATGTTACACTACAATAGAAGTATTTACACCACATTGTAACAAAACTACAGACCTCCAAAATGTATACTCGTAGTGTTAAACATATGTGGTGTCCATGTTGCGTAGGTAAGACAATTATCTTTCATTATCTGTGAGAGATTGGTCAGTGAACAACATGATTATATTGGGACACCTAACCATATTTTAAATAATTCTCCACTCTTTAAATAAAAGAACTTACTGTACCAACACAACATGGACACTGCTTTTTTTTTTACATACCCAACCTCATGGAATGACCCGTATATGTCTTGAAGATTCCGAAGCAATATCAGATAAATCTGATGATTTCAGGCAAAATTGACCCTTGGTAGCTAAAATTGGAACCAAAACACACCAGTTTCAGTCTCATTGCAAAGCCTATACCAAACAATGAGGCACAGATCTCAAGTTTAGGAGTCTACGACAACTGGTTGTCGAGTTATCTTCAATTTTTGTTGCGCATATCCAGATATTGGGCATTTGCGGCATTAGGAGTAGGGTTAGCCTAAATCGACGTAGCACCCACATTTTTTGCACTATTGAGCTCAGTGACCACTCAAATCAAAGCTCATGGCCTTGGGCAGATTTCTATATCCATACAAGTCAGGTCAGTGGTAAAACAATATGTTTTCAGAAGTTGTAAGCGTCTGGGATTCGGACTAAGTTACAAAATTTCAAACTCGTCTTGGAGAAACTTGATCTCGAAACCCACTAATCGTTGAAGGGTGGGGTTAAATTTATTGTTCTAATGTTTTGTAATCATATTATGATGATAAATGTGAAAGGACCCCACTGTGGGACAATTTTTGAGGTCACACTGCCCGAGATACGTGATTTTAAGTAATTTTTAGTAAAAATTGCTTAAAACAGCTATTATTTTGACCTGTAGGCCAAATGCCCCACATGGGCGACTTAAGAATACCCTTTTCATACATGTATGCCCCAAGGTGTATACTACAACAGAAAATAAACATTAGAGCTGTGCACTTTTTTCGCCATTAAACGGCCCAACCCCGTGGTCTAAGTGGATCAGCCTAATTTATTTGTCAGTATGAATAATGCAGGAATGCCTAGAAAAAAAAAATTTACAAAAAAACTGTAAAAATCAACCTGCCATACAAGTATCTCACCCCAAAGTTATTAGTTGTAACCGTTAGTGTGGACAGACCCAATTACAAGTGCAATTACATGTATATACCGGTAGATCAATATGCCAGCTGTTGCTACCAGCTGTTGCAGCAATGCAATAAAAGGAACACACCGGCTTTGTTGGGCTATTTTGGGCTCGAAATAGACCCATACATTATTCTGAAGCGCTTTCCAGAGTAAATTAGATATATCCTGAAAAGACGCTGTCAAATTTGGCCGTTTTTTAGCATTTTTCAAAAATTCAAGGTCACGTGACTTTTCGGAACTAGATTCTGGTTCCGAAAAGTCACGTGGTCTTGTGAGTTAATTAGTTATATTTCCAGCCGTAGAAACCAGAGCGAAGTGCGAGATGCTTTTGTCATTCGCGGTTGGTACTCTTTTTGTTGGAAAAATGTACATACACAAATCTGCCAACAGATTTCATAAGAAGGGTTTCTGGGTGTTGATATGGACGAGAGAATCTCTCGGATTTTCGTGTCTTCGCTTCACGTTCGCGCCAATAAATAATATCCGAAGAAAAAACAGCATAGGCCTATTGAGGGCGCTAAAGGCACCAAAACGTTGCGTTCGAAGTGCCTCCTCGAGCGAGCATGCAAGGTGTGATGAGTCGGGGAAAACAAGGAATCGAGGTTAAACACGTGTCGATCCATATACGAACGCCACCTTTATTTACAAACACAAGATACATAATACATCACGACGGCTGGTAAAGCGTATATAGCCCAACATTTGTCTCTTTTGTTAATTTTAAACATTTCTAGTTAATTAGGTGACATTTTGATAATATTTTTTCACAACGACCATCTGAATATTATTGTCAAGGATGCTAGATTGCTACATTAAGTAAACAGTAAGCCGGTGTGTCCCTTTAATGCCAGTAAGCCTGTGTGATTAGTGTTATTAATCAATAGCTCGTGTGCATTACTACTGGCAGACTGGTAATCGCAGGGTTTTTAAATAATTGATTAATCGGCCTCTCACGATTATTTCAAACTAATCACGATTAGCGGCTCTATATAATCGAGCCATTTACACACAGTACATGTACACGCAGGTGTGCATATATATGCACACATACACCCACCCCGTTTCTCCCCTGCCGACCGCCCACCGTTTGCATATTCATTACAGTGTCACAATCTACTATCTATATAGCTATGAGCTAATAGCAGGGCGCCTGATAATCGATGCGTGTGAATCATGATTCACAATTGTGATGTGGCCTACTACAGTATGCGTGCGTACTGTAGTGTACATGTGGCGATTATAATCGATGCATCATGATACCACGATTAGTGGTATAATCGCGATGGTATACATGTACAGTGGCGATGTTTGCCATCGCCAATCCGCCATCGACATGAACAGTCCAAATTACATCGACTGGGTACTGTTGTGATTGCCGGCCAGCCAATGTACATGTACATGTACATGTACATGTACATGTACATGTATGTACATGTACATGTACATGTACATGTACATGTACATGTACATGTACATGTAGCTGCAGCTTTGCAATGGTTGTCTTTGTGCCTCATTAGTACTACTAGATGTTTTAAACAAACAAAATTATACTTACATGTAGACCCGTTGTCTCAATAATCTTTTCCAAAGACTGCATGTTTTCAAAGCGCAAGCTACATGTAAATGTACGCGAAGGTGTGCACTTTTGGGAAAAAAATTGCGATATTCGATATTATTCGATATTAATTATTGTAAAATGAAGCTTCTAGATGTACGTTTGTTTTTTGATGCATATACTCTGCAGCAGAGACCCCCAAACACAAGCATGTAGACGCACCCTTAATGCATTTTGGGCAAATCATACATGTACTGTATCAATTGAGTGCATTGTGCATATAATTTTCCCAGACATTTCGTACATGTACATGTCAACTCCTTTCACAAATATTAAAATATTGGCAACACACATATTCAATATCACCAGGAATATGGCATAATGTAGTGCGTCTGCGTCCCATATATACCACAAGGCCGAAGGCAAACTTGACGCACACACGCGCGGGTGGCAGGAAGCGCATGCAGATAATTGATCATGTACAAACAACCACATTGGACGCACACGCGTCGCATTTGATGAATTAATTGCCAGTAGTGTATATTATACAGCTCTGCAGCGTAGGGATGCAGTTATCTTGGAATACATGTACATGTACCATGGCGCATTACGCAGGTATATAATGTTTACCACATTGTTGGTTGCATGGATCAGAACCACGCATTCAAGTTTGCTTGAAGATAACAAGATATACATGTATGCTGCTTCAAATTTAAGAGCTTCTTTATTGAGAATATGTACTATGTACAATGTGCACATGTATACATGTACCATAGGACATGAGCAATTCCATGAGAAGGTGGACATTTTCACAAAATTTAGAATTACATATTTGAAAAATAAAATTAAGTAACGACAAAGACATGCTAAAGCATGAAGCGTATGCACAAATTCTTTCTGACGACAGAAAGAATAAACTGACAACCTGCTTTTTCGCATTAGGGCGACCGATAGCCGGTCGTCCTATAATGCCAAGTGCTTCAAAAACCATCTTTATTAGGTCAAAAACTATTTCTAGGTCGCAAAACCTTTTTTGTCAGAAAATTAGGTCTTGAAAATGGGTGTCAATTCATGAGTTTCTTTCCGACAATTTTGTGGTTTTAGTGGTCTCTGTAAGCACTCTACCCAAAAAGGTCGTCCTAATACGGGAAAAGTAGTTATCAAACTTATGGTACATGTACATGTAGCATATGAAAAAAAGATTCTGCAAAAACATGTTTTGGTGTTGAACTGTTGTTGAAAATGTAAAGATTTGTTTTCGTGTCGGAAATGTCATACATTTTGTAGGCATGGGACAGCTGCAACATGACTACATTTTTCAATACATGGACAGTTGTACCCAAAATCATTCAACCCTTGTAATTTTTTGAGTATTTTGAATCATTTTACATGTAATAAATGAGTGAGTTCTGTCTGGCTTACATATGTACATGTACATGTACTGTATGTGACAAACGGCTGAAAGAATAACAAAGTGACATTTTCTGTAATATATTATTTTGGGGGTATTTTATTGACATATTTCCAAAAAAAGGTCATGTCCATAATTATTCATACCCTTAAGTACGGTCCACACTGGAACATTTTGCCGTTCCGCTGCCGTTGTAATTTGGGTGCACGCCCAAATTTTGACGTTCACAGAAACGATAATGGTAGCTGTTAACGGCAAACGCCCAAAGTTCAAAAGTTTCAACTTTCAGCGGTACCGCTGACATTGCCGTTCCGTCGCCGTTCCGTTGATGTTCCGTCGCAATTCACTTCAGTGTGGACGCACCTTTAATAAAGTCGCTTTTATTAATCAATAGAAAAGCCTTTGTTTTTTCATCACTGCCTCCAAACGGTTCCTGTATCGGTTTGTAAGGCTTTGGCATGTTTCCACTGGGATTTCCCCCCACTCCTCCTTCGCAAAAGTCTCGAGGTCATTGAGGTTGGAAGGCTTCCTTGCCATCACCTGAGTCTTGAGTTCCCTCCATCAGGTTGAGAGATCCGGGCTTTGGCTCAGCCACTCCAGAACGTCTACATGGTTGTCCTCGAACCATTTTGTGACTGCCTTGGCAGTATGTTTAGGATCGTTGTCCTGCTGGTAGGTCCAATGCTGACCAAGCTGGAGTGCTTGATGTTTTCATCGATGATCTTAATGTACTGCTCCTTTTTCATGATCCCATCCACTTTGACGAGATTCCCAGTCCCATTTTCCAAGAAGCATTCCGACAGCATGATGCTACCACCTCCGTGCTTGACGGTTGGGACAGTGTTCTTTGGATTGTACGCTTCCCCTTTCTTTCACCAGACAAACATGTACCGTAAGCAACATCCATGCATGTGCCCGAAAAGCTCCATTTTTGTCTCGTCTGACCACGGAATCGATGACCATAGGAGCTTGGATCCTTGTCCAGGTGTGCTTTAGCGAAGGCCAGCCCAGCTTCCTGATGTCTCTGCCTCAGGAGTGGCATCTTTCTACATGTGTAGGTCGGCGGCCATGGAGACCTCCCTGATGCAGTGTGCGCTGAAGTGTCTGCCTGGATGTCTTGGTCCCAGACTCGCCAATTAAGGCTGTTCTGGAGACTCTTCATGGTGATGCGGGGATTGTTGCTGGCTTCTTGGCACACTTTTCTTGCCATACAAGGTACATGTAACACCTTCGACTTACGACCACGTCCTTTAAGGTTTCTCATCACTGTGTGGAACTCCTTGTACCTAATTATGCTCTGAATGGTGGAAACTGGCACTCTAAACTGCTTCGAAAGGGTCTTGTAGCCTTAATTGTGGCCATTGACAATAGCCATGCGCAAGTGCTCACCGAGTTCTCTTTTCTTTGCCATGCTGACCAGAAACTGAGAATGAAGGCAACTCCCCTCACTTTATAGCCTACAAGCAGCGTGCTCGGTATTCTATGACATTCTTTGATTTAAATTTAATTGAACAGATATTATTCAAATCTTATGCAAACATGTTAGGATAACTGTTGAACAACAACAAGGAATCACTGGAATGTTGAAAGCAGGTGCATTATCACAAACAAATGGCCTAAATGCTGAGATTTTGTAAGGGGTATGAATAATTTTGAGGAAAAAAAGCAGATCCGGACTACTATTGTTATGCAAATGATGCTGAGCCAAAACATGTGGTCTTGTGCAAGGCAACTAATTACTGTCAAAGGATACAGTAAAAGTTCCTTCACAATAGTTTTTGGGAGTGAGGAAATTTGAACAATGTTAGATTTTTCAAAGGGTATGAATAATTTTGGGAACAACTGTAGTTCTTGAAACTGGCGAGTGTCTGTACATGTAGGTGTGACTTGGAATTTACAAAAACACATGCTAATACAAGCAATGAAAGAAATATAATGGTTTGTTTCAGTTGTGTCCCATTTGAGGAACCTTTTTGTTTCAAGACATGCATTTTTTCTCCATTTCCTTTTTTTGTAACGTTACTACCAAGATTAAAATAAACAATTCACAAAATGGGGCTGATTGATTTTTGTCGTTACTGTAGATGTTGGTGCACATTGATGGTACCAAAATGGAGAACCGACAGCTAGGCTTGTGTGTTGATATAACGTAGAATATTACTACATAAATAACTCCAATAAATTGCTAAAGTATGGAATTGCCCATTTGCATCATTCAGGTTTTGGGAAGTTCCATGTTTTCCTGGTGATCCTGTGTGGATGGGCTAATGCTAGCGATGCTGTAGAGATCCTTAGTGTGTCTTTCCTCCTGCCAGCCGCGGAGAAGGATCTGGAGTTGTCTACCTACAGAAAGGGCGTCTTGAGTGCCATCATATTTGTAGGTCAGCTACAGTACATGTTATATGCACATATAATATAAACTCCTCAAAAACAATTCGGAAAGTCAAGTTTGACTGACGATTTCTCTCTTGTTGCGAAATAATTTTACTTGAATTTTATATCATTGGAAAGCCCTGTTATTCCTCTTTACGATGATGTGTCATTTGTTATAATTAAGCAATTGGGGGATGTGCAGCACAGCTGGGGCGGGTGTAAAGTGAAATGTTACAAAATGCACATCCTCTTGCAACAGTGCCCCTTTAACGCACTCCCTAACTCCTGCGTACAGTGGCCCTGTTGAAACAGGCCCCATTTCGCGGTGGGACTAGCGACAGAAATCTTGTCGCCTCTGCTGGACCAATCAGGACGCTTGGCAGTGCATTGCAGCATGATTGCAGGCATTCAAATGTAACGCGCGCAGATTGTAAACACCGTGCATGCATGTGATACATGTACTCGGTAATGCTGGCTGTTGTCCGCGTCAGCGATTGGCTGCTATTTAAAGCATACTGGGGAATCCGTTCCATTACATTCGTCAGCATGCATCCCGGTTATTAATTTGAAAAACTGCGGAGTAAATTAAGATCGTCGTTTGAAAGTTTGGTAGGAATGGGACAGTCATAAGAAACGGAACCCAATACAATTTCTGGAAAGTATAGAAATCGTTTATTTTCGGCATAACATGACCGAATTGATTAAATTACATCAAAATGACTCGGGCGTGAGTTGGCTCAAGACAACATCCGGCTCACTCCACAGATTTGCGTGCGTTTCCTCAGGGTATTGTTACGTCGCTTTGCAGAGTGGAAATTCCCTGATATCTCAGGATGCAAAATGCATTGCTATATTGTCAAAAAGTGCATTGACACATTCCCATCCTCTGCATTCCCCAATTGATTAATCATAACAAATGACACATCACTTTAAAGAGGAATAACAGGGCTTTCCAATGATACCAAATTCAAGGGAAATGATTAAGTAACAAGAGAGAAATCGTCAGTCAAACTTGACTTTCCAAACTTTTTTTGAGGAGTTTATATGTACATGTATATACATGTACATATAAACTCCTCAAAAAAAGTACAGTCTACTAAACATTTGTTTACCTACTTGAACTAGTATACAAATATTGACTGCAATGAGGGGCATGGTTGAAGACAGGTTACCCGGTACATGATAGCAAAACATTTGAAAACAGGAACAGCATTACAGAACTAACATGACTAAATAATAATGTTGATAAACTGCCTCGTTGTAGAAATTTCAGCCACATAGATGTAGCAACACTTCAGAAAACCTTAAAAGTTTGTGCATGGTTTTCGTGTTAAATGAATGGTAAAAAAATGGTTTGCTAATGATTTTTTTAAAAAGAGAACCTTCAGTTGGCAATTTCACCTTCAAAGATACCAATTTACATGGGAAAAAAATATGGTGTTTGTTACCGTTGCCATCAACACTTTTAGTTGGGTTTTTCTTGTCAACTTTTGGGTAACTGCAAATAATGTACGTACTTGGGCTTTAAACATTTTAGGCCCAATGTGACCTCGAAGCCTAGCTGACTATGCCCCAAGATGGAAGCCAATTGCAAGGGGAACAGTCATTTAATGCTTCGATATCTCTGAGGGTCTAATAACCATGACCCAAATTGAAGAGCAGTCAGTGTTTGTTTTATGTATGTACTGAATGCATAGATTTTTGTCATATGATTGGTTAAAAGTACATGTACATGTGTACACGTACACCTGACAATTTGCAGTCAATCGGGTTTCAAATTCAGAAACTGGTAATGGCAGCAAGGTCAGTATATCTACATGTACATGTATCGCAAATTACTGGTGGCGCATGACATATTTCACCTGACGCTTTCTCTTTTCGCTGTTAACCACTTCTGTGATTTCCATGAGGATCGACATCGATCATCATCATATGTTTGTAGTTTGTACGTACATGTACTTTGTTGTTGAAGGCCGAAAAAATAATAATAATAATAAATTTGCTTCACCTCAAATACATGGTTACTATGCTTAGAACCCGACTGGAAAGCATCCAAAACATTATCGTTTTCTACATGTACATGTAGAATGTATACGTACATATTCACCACCCCACCCCCCACACACACTAGCCCACCAACATGCTTATACTGCATGTTTTTATGAAATTGGGCTGTGCTTGTTGAAATTGTTAGGTGCTAGTTGTGGGGTGTTATGGCCGAGCGGTCTAGTGCGTCGAACTTAAGTTCCTGTGCTAGTACTAGAATGTAGGTTCGATTCCGGGCCGCGACGGGTTGTGGCACCTGTGCCCTTGAGCAAGGCACTCAACCACACTTGCTCCCATTCCTGTAATTGGCGGTCTCTCCGCTGTTGGATGTGGTAAATAAATTTAAAAAACAAAAAAACAAATAAGTCGGTGTTTGACTCTTTAACTAGTTGCACTTGTAGTGCTTAATTCATCTAATAACGCACTTTTGTTTTGTGGATGTACACATAGGCATGCTGGTGGGTGGCTATTTGTGGGGAGCGTTGGCTGACATCAACGGCCGTCGTCGGACTCTGTTATTGTCACTAACCACCAATGCCGTCTTTGGTCTGATGTCCAGTCTTGCTCAGGTCTACTGGCTCTTCCTACTCATGCGCTTTATGAGTGGTGTTGGGTAAAGTGCAATACACTTGTTCTCTTATCAATGTTAAAATCGAGTGTGGATGCGTGTTGAACTTGTGTGATTGTGTAATGGCTGGTTGTGATTTTTATTTTTTTAATTTATTTTATTTTACAAAAACGTGTACATTTTCTGAGTAAAACTGGGCACTGAGTGCAGTAACTTTTTTTCACAAGAACATATGACTTGGTGTTCTGGTCAACATACTTCTGTCGATTTACAGATATAAACGCCCCTGTTGTCTGAGCGTCAAGAACATCTGGCCAGTCATAATTCGAAATCCACCTACCAAAACTCTGAATGTCAGAATCACGCATTAGCCTTACAACTTGTTTTAAAGTATTGTTAGGACTTGTAGTAGGTAGACGAAACCAAATTATGGTCACTTCTGCCAAGGGAAGGCATGATGTGAACACTCTCATAGTACATGTGTGTAAGTATGAACATTAGTTATGATTTTGTCCAAAATAGCATTTTCACGGGTAAACTTATCAACAATCTGCTTTAGACTACAACCAGCACATATAGTATTTGTATCAAGCTGATTAAAGTCTGCATCTGGATGGGCAGTCTTAAGTTGATCAACCGAATTAACTACCGATATATGTTCAATAAGTTCATCTCCAACATTACAGGTGGGAGGGAAGTACACAACAGCGACGACAATTCCTGAAACCTGCCGTGGTAGTCGATCTGTTTGGTCTTAAATGAATCAAGACGATTTCAAGTTCTCTGGGTACAGTGATAACGCAAACTGGTATAGGATTGAAATCATGCTTGACATAAATATATATACACTCAAATTTCAGTTCATTCATTTCTTTTCTAAGCATAAAATCAATTTTGCATCATTTGTACATTTTCTCATGTAGAGTGGGTGGCTCCATTCCAGTAATTTTCTCCTACTGTGGTGAGTTTCAGCCCAAGGAGCGACGAGGAATGATGATATCAATAGTAGCTCTGTTTTGGATGACGGGCAACATCGTGGCTGCCTCTCTTGCTCTGGCCGTCATCCCATCTGGTATGTTCTGCTCTTTGATTTCCCTTCTTACCGGTATTTTGCCTAGTTTGAAACAATCATGTGCTTTTATAAATTATGATGCTAAAATTCTAGTACATCTACTTGCCTGTCGGCAGAGTGCTTTGGGCATGCGTCGTATTAAATTTACTTTAAATGGTTTGGTGTTAATCCTGTGTACTTCTGCTTCATTCAATATCTATTTTTCAGTTCGTACATTTGCAACTCGAGCATATTGTAACAAAACCTAATTAAAAACTAAGGAAAATTTAAATCACTTCTCCTGCTTTCGATCAAGGTTGATTTTAAAATTAAATATTATTTTAAAGTTGACAAAGTACCAAGGAGGAGCAGAGCACAAATTACTATCAAACTACTATCTGTAGCAAAATGCATACAGATTTGGGTCTGTCACCCAAACTTTTTTTGAAAGGCCTTGATATGTACAACCAAAAAAATCATGGGTGATATCATAGAGGCCTACACTGTTAAAACAATATCTCTGTTCATTTATACAGTACATTCATATGTCAATTGGCATCACATAGCGTACTGTTTTTGAACAGTACACTCTACTTTTTTGTTTTCTCTGTTTGCATACAGTAGACTCTACTGTTGTTTGGAATTGTAAATATACAGAAGTTTCTTCTGTTTTTCAACAGACGACGTAAGTGTTCGATTTGTGCATGGTTTTGTTCCTGAACATAGCCTTCTGTCCAGAAACAACTCAATGTAACCATAGAGCAATCTGTTCCTTGCTCTATGATGTAACTGAACGAAGCATAGGGTTATTGACGACTGTTTCTTGTTGTAGATGTTTGATTCTGGATATGCACTGTTTGCCCTTCACTTTTTGTGTTGGAGATGCACCATCACCTCGTGGAAAATAAGTCGCCATTTTCCTCTCAATTTCATAGCTTTTATTTGCATGCTGAGATGTAGTGGAGGGTCAACACAACGTTCAGTATATACCGGGGATTTAACTTGGCTCATTAAAATACAGGAATACCATGAATTCAGGGGCAATTGCCGTCTGAATCCATTGTATTCCTGTACTATGAGGCAGGCTGCACGCTCCTGTATACCCCCACTGCAGGCAGTATAGCACTACATTACAAATAACACGCAAATAAAAACAAAAAATGTAAGAGAAATACCGACTTGCCTTTCACGACGTGTAGAGCAGCTACTTCACGGTTACATCAGCACTTCACCGAGGAATTTCCAGTACACATTTCGGCATGAAACGCCTGGCAAAAGCTGTCATTTTCAGACATTAAATTGCACGTCCAACTACCGGTACATGCACGGTGCAGTTAATGACTGAATTTTGTTTTTGTCATTTCCCGCGCGCGACAGCGTACATTGGTACTCGCTATCAACGCCGCACAGTTGCTGCCGCGTACCAGGGAACATGGGCGGAAAACAGTAAATTTAACTGTTGGTGAACAGTAACCTGTATTTGAACAAAAGAGTATTCAAAGTGTAATTGTTCCTAAACAAAACTGTAATTTAACGGCAAATCGTCTGTAATCAAACAGAAACATATGTTTAAAATGTACACAGACGGAAGAATGTTTGTGCAATAACAACAAATTCCAAAAACAGTAAAAGTTACTGTTCGTTTTTGACTTTTTCTACAGAAAAACGACTGTAACACAACACAATTTTTTTACAGTGTACAGTAAACATACGAGGCCAAAGTGTATAGCCCCAGCCAGGGATCCTCTGGATAATGTACAAAGTAAACGACGGGAATTTAAATAAAATTACAATATCGTACCATGATTCTTTTCCAGGAATCGGCTTTGTCAATCCAGATGGTTTCAGCTACAACAGCTGGCGGATCTTTGTAGCACTATGCACTCTTCCAGCTCTTACGTCGGCCTTCGCATTCTTTTTTATGCCCGAGAGTCCGAAGTTCTTATTAGAGGTAAAGTAGGAAAGCTACATGTACTTGACACAAAACCCAGAACTAAGAGCTACATGTAGTAAATTCCTGTCCAAAAAAAGTGCCTTTTTAATATAAATTCTGTATCTTTTAAGGTTAATGAAAGTCGGTGTTACATTTACAGTTGAAGTCAAAAGTATAAATACAACTGCACTGCAAAAAATAATTTTCTTATTTTGATAAAAAAATTTCTGGGGAGTGACACAAGAAATTATTTCTAACTGGCCACTTCTTGTTTTAAGAAACCAGGTACAAAATGTTTTCTTAATTTCTTAAGTAAGAAAAACTGTTTAGTATTTTTTTCTTGTATCAAGAAAATTAATTTTCTTAGTTTCTTGATTTAAGAAATCCAAAGTAAGAATTATTTTCTTTTCTTTTCTCAAAGTAAGAAAAACTGCTGAAAATTTTTTTCTAGCATGCTAGAAACAAAATCTTTTGTTAATTTTTCGTGTATCAAGAACTTTTTCAAGAAAAAAGTTCTTATAATTTTTTTTCTAGGGAGTGACACAAGAAAACATGTTAATTTTCTTAGAACAAGAAAAATAATCTCATACAATTAAAGGAATTTCTTGTTATTTTCTTACCCCTTGCCGGTTTTTTCTTGGGTAGTTTAAGAAAAAATTAAAAAGTAAAAAAAAAATTTAAAAAAAAATTGAATTAAGAAAAATAATCTAGTGCAATTTAAGGAACTTTATCTTATTATCTTACTGCTAGCCGTTTTTTTTCTGGAATGGTATAAGAATTTTTTTCTTGAAATTGTTTTCAAGAAAAATAATATAATGCGATAAAATAAATGTTTTCTTGTTTTTTTCTTACTGCTATCCGATTTTTCTTGAATGGTTTAAGAAATTTTATTTTTTTCAATCAAGAAAAATAATATAATGCAATTAAAGATTTTTCCCTTGTTATCCATGTTTTTCTTGTATCATAAAGCAAGAAAACATTTCTTAACAAAACTATTAAAGGCCCTGTAGATGATCTGTTTTTGAGCGATTTTGCGAATAAAACCATTATAAATCAAAAGAAAGACATCAACAAACTCATCCGAAGAAATTTCAGCTTTGTCAAATGTACCACGTTTAAAAAAAACATGAAAATCCATATGCATTTTCCTGGTCTTGGCGGGGTGTTTCAAATATTCGTTCTCAGTTGATCGGGTACTATGTGGCTTGCGTCATGCACTCTGTGGCGCACATACTGCGTGTGCGCACGATCCATAAAAATGCATCGCGTTGGAACACGCACACAGAGTACACAGCGCCCATGCATTTTGGACCGCGTAGATGCGAACCAAAAATAAGTAAATCGTTTGCAAACGATCCAAATAATTTCATCTTTACCGATTATTTTCTGGTAAAATTATATCATTTTGAGCGAAAACCTTTCATTGGGTAGTTGCTATTAATTCAATCTTTACTTTCAGAACTTTCCCCTGTAAACTCGTCGATTACTTTTTGGGGTCATTGCAAATGATCCACTGGGCCTTTAACCAGCTGTAAGAATTATAAATGGAAATACATTTATCCATGGGTATCTGTTCAGGATTTATTCATTAAAAAGTGCAATATTGAAACACTTATTAGAATGCAATAATATAATGATAAATTCTGAAGAGATGCATGATGACAAAACATGAAAAATAATGAACACATTTTAGGTTTTTCTGATGCAGCCATGTTATACATTGACCCCAGCACTGCCATATTATTATTATTATTATTATTATTATTTCTTTCTGGTAATCATACCAAGGATTCTTCAATAGTGCTCATTGCACTGTCACTCGCAAGTGTGAGGAAACCCATTGTATATATGTAGCCATTTTGGGATATATTTAAAGGCAGTATACATCATTGGTAATCTCGAAAATCAAAAATGTTCACAGATTTATGCTTAACTTAGGGCCTACACAATATAAACATGACCGTAGAAAACTTCCCCTGAAAAGTGCAAGTGGGAAGTATATCTTAGAATTAGATCTATTGTCAGAAGGTGATTTTCTTTAAATCTTTGTTCAATGTATACGGAAAAAATACCAAACTTAAAAAGATGTTATGTATGCAACCAAGTGTTAAAACTGGTGTGCTTACACCATTTTTAAAACAGTCTTGATTTTGTGGAATTCCTCACGTGCATGCAGTACTTAAAAACATAGCTTGTACACCTTGCAATGGTTCGGGTAGTCCTGTTTACCATTTTGGGTGATGATGGTAGTGATGTACATGTATTTATACTTCTGACTTCAACTGTATGTTTCCCATAACCTGCCCTGTTTAGATTTTTCGGCCGCGTTTGAGGTGCCAAAATCCCCAAATACCTCATTAGGCCTATCGCGATTATTTTGAAACTGACACAATGATCATCGATAGTGTTTGAAAGAAAGTTGAGGTAGTATACATGTAGGACCGTCGCATTTCTGTGTGTGCAAACTTTTTTCTGTGCCTTGCATGTCGTTCATGTCATTTTACATTGCACACACACGCAAATGTTAGGCGGAGTGTCGATTGCTCCGGTTTGGGACCGAATTTGAAAGCCATTTAACACCTCCAAACTGGATTAACCTTGAACTGCCTGTCAAAATAGGATTCGTATTCGACCTAATACACATCTTTACAAGCCTGAATCGCCAGGAAAATCTTCTCATTTCAGCTAATTTTGCGATTGAAAACAATCTTAGTGCCTTTAATGACTGCCATTATGACAGCGACAAAAGTCACTTACGTTAGTGAACTTTAAAAAATTTTTTAAAACCGGCTAGTGGACTTTTCGTAAGTAGACTAATGCTTGTTCATTTTCTTAGTGCACGTTGGCCTTATAGTGCACTAACTGGTTAGTGCATTTTGTTGCAATCCAACCCCAGGTTCTCAGGGAGCACTTAAAGGTACACACCGGCCTACTGTTTACACGATTTAGTGATGTAGCAGCATTGACAATACTTTTTGATGGTCGTTGTGAAAAAAGATCATCAAAATATCCCGTAATTTACTAAAGAAATGCAAAATTAACAAAAACGGTCAAAAGATGGGTTATACGCTTTACCAGCCGTTGCAACTACGCGCGAGCCTCACGACTTTGTCACAAACGATTCGCTCCTCTCCTGCTCAGAATATCTCCAATTTTCTGCTCACGATTTCACTGGACGACCAAATAGGAATTTCCGTTTTCTTTTGAGGAGTTGGCATCATGTTTTTTCTTCACGAACGTACACCGTAGCAACACGCCCGTGTGTGTGTGCACTCAGGCTATTTGCCGTGCTGCGCGGGGAAAATATCCTACACTCCACGGTAGCCTGCCGTAGCACGCGCTCGCTCCCGTTCTCCGGACTCTCGAAACAAACAATTATGTTCAAATTTTCATACTTATGTTTAACTTTGTTTCATACCTGTATAAATAGTCTCTCTTTTGTCAATTACTTACAAATATTGGGGGAAAATCAGAGTTGAATTTGGTGCAGTTCTGCAGTAACAAACTTTTATACGGCTGGAAATACAACTAACTCACAAGACTACGTGACTTTTCGGAACCAGAATTTGGTTCCGAAAAGTCACGTGACCTTGAATTTTTCAAAAGTGCTCAAAAACGGCCGCGTCTTTTCAGGATATATCTAATTTACTCTCGAAGGCGCTTCAGAATAATGTATGGGTCTATTTCGAGCCCAAAATAGCCCAACAAAGCAGGTGTGTTCCTTTAAGAATTAAAGGCACACGTTGCCTCAGCAGTTCTTACGAAGGCTGGTACAGTCAGCCTTGTCACATACACATTACTGACCGAAAAATAAAAGCTATGTCTATCATCCTCCTTGAGCTTTCTGTCGGAGTATGATTTGTGTTTCGTTGTTTTTAACCGTATAACTTATTAACTGAAACATTATGCCATCATGCAAATTGGCTGCCGAGGTCCACTCATAGGATTTTATTAGTTGCAAGAAATTCATTCAAACTAGCATTATTATCCAGTGATATGTTTTGCTTTAAACTTCATCAAAAGTTCTCTTTATTACTTCAAGAATGGAGAGACCAGTAAAGCACGAGAGGTCCTGCAGATTGTTTACTCCTGGAATAAATGGGACAAGAAGGCTAATTATCCTGTAAGTACATGTGCATGTATTTTTTTTAAAGTAATGAATATCAGCAAAATTGATGTTACACATGGGACACTCGTGGTGCAAACACTATGGGTTTTATTGGCCAATTTCAACAACAAGCGGAAAATTTGAACACTGCGTCATTCTATTTGGCACAAAATCAGCAGTTCAAATTTGTAGAAGTACAATGTACATACAATTCTACTCTTGCGTCATGCAAAGAGAAATAACCATCTGATTTAACAGCCGCATTAATCACCATTCAAATTTGTGGAGAGTTTTCAAAGCACACACTTTGAATTCACCATTTGATAGCATCATTTAAATTCACCAATGGGCATGCATCTGTGGAATTAGTGCAATCAAATAGTGTGTAAAGTGCAACAATATTTTGCTATAACCCACGAATTCATTAATATAATACATAGATATGTACATATAGATATGTACATACCAGGTACATGTAGATATTAAGAGAAAATCCGTCCAGAAGGAAACAGGATAAAAAATCTGCATGTAAAAGATGCGGGAATGATTTGAAACAATACAGATCCATCATTATTCACCTGTCTGTATACATACTGTAGCTGCAAGGAAATTAAAAGAATCTATAGAGTATATAAATAAACAAATATGGTACTTGGAGATGAATTTAGAAACATGGGAAAATTGCAGTGCCCTGACTGGGATTCGAACTCAGGTCCTTGGCATACATGGCCAACTGCATTGTTAGAAGAAGAGTGGCAAGCATGAGATTGTTGTGGTGCTCCGACGGGATGCACAGATACATGTAGCTCAGTTGGTAGAGCAGTTGGCCATGTATACCAAGGACCTGGGTTAGAATCCCTGTCGGGGCACTGCAATTGTTTCGTGTTTCTAAGTTCATCTCCAATTGTCAATCCTATCATATATATATATACTTTCAAAATATGGTACTGTATGGACGCCAAAGATATATGTGTTGGATACACATGTGCATATGTTTTCCAGAATGAAATTGTCGGGGTGTACATAATAAGTTTGGTAATGGGGTCTGTCCACACTAATGGGCACATTTGGTGTGACATTTTTGGGGAAAAGTTGATAAAAATAATATTTGATTTTGATTATATTTTTTTGATTATGTATTTCTCAAAAGCAAGAATTATTTTCTCATTAAATGTTCTCAAATGACGGGAATTAAATGAAATACATTATGCAATGAATATGGGTAATTCCCAAAATTTGGGGTCCAAAACATTGTGTCCCAGTTTGTTTAGCGTTAGTGCGCGCGTCACTTTGAACCCTGCGCGTCAAAGGTTGTTTTTAACTGAGACAATCACCGTCTGTTGAGTGTTTTGATTAAAAACATGCCTTTATTGCTTGGAATCCACTAAAAAAAAGCAACAAAAAAAAAAACCTCATTTTATGATAAACATATACATGTGTAGTAGTTCTTGTTTTTTGGCCTTATGTACGACACGTTATGTGCTTCGAAAGGTGGGGACTGTAACATTTCGTGTTGCAAAATTGCCACCCCTGGGGCAAAATTCAGGTGTCAAAAATCACCACTCATCACAGGTACAAAACATGCACATCTTCCATTGATATTTGTATTTGTACATGTACGTGTATTGCCTCAAAATGCCCACCCTGGGGCATGAAAAATGTGACCAAACCCCCAGGTAAGACTTTGGTGGGACAGCACAGGGAGGGCCGGGGTGCACGGGCCCGGAAAACAATTGATAGGTGCATGTAGAAACGGCATACTCGAAGTACAATATGTGACTCATATAAATGCTGCCCAGATTTTTGTTTTCAATGGGGGTACATTTAGGGACGAGTTGGCTTGGGTACGAGTTCACCCAAATTCTACATCATACACACACTACCTGTACAGTTGACAGTAAAAAAAACAAACAAAAACATATTCAACTAACTGCAAGGGCCCCAGTATAAATTTGTGGCAAAATATCCACAAAATAAACAATCAAAATAAACTATCAGATGATCACTCCAGTACCTCAGTAAATAAGTAAGAACAGTGAAGAGATTAATAATAATAATAATAATGATTAGATTTGTATAGCGCACATATCCAACCTGCAGGGTGTTCAAGGCGCTGTTACCATTATTACCGCTGCCATCAGGGAATCACCAGAACCATTTCGCTTCAACTAGGTGGCTGCTGGTCAGGCGCACAACCCTATCAGCAGTTAGATTGTAGCATTCCCCTTAACAGCTTCCCATATATCGCTTGGGTTGACGAGGCAACTGGGATTAAGTGCCTTGCCCAGGGACACAGACACGTTGGTTGAAGTGGGGCTCGAACCCCCAACCTCTGATTGGGAGTCCCGCTTCATACCCACTAGACCACACGCGCTCCCCCAAAGATTTCAGGTAAAAGACTTCATCACAATAAGCCATATTCCTGAACGCGTGAGGGCGCTAGTCAAGTGATCCGCGCCCATCGTGCGTTACGTTCGAACGCTCTACGCCCGCACGCCTTCCAAACGCATATTTTGAATGGAAATCTAGCTGTGCGCGCAACAGGCCTGCACGCTCTGCGTACGCACGCACGTACCCCCACTTTTGTACTGTCGTCTATGGACATCTTCCCCCAAATCACCTTGTTCGAGCGCCCTCACTCGTTCAGGAATACGGTCTATTTAGATTAGATTGGTTCCCGATCCCTATAGATTGGTTTGCTTATTGCGAAAATATAGGGATCGGTAAAGGGCAGCCATGACGGGCAGAATTCTGCCCGTCACGTGGTTATTATTATTTATTTTTTTTAGTAAGTGCGCATATTTTGCATTGACATTTGTAACTTGGCCGTGCGTGTCGAACATATCCAATTATGTAAATAAAGTACATTGCCTAAAGCAAAGGGCTTGGCCAATTTTTAAATATAAAAAACACAATGCGCACGCGCAAAGACGACCAATCACAGATCAAGATGAAGCGCCCTTTACCTGTCCTTATATTCTCCTGTGTGGAATATGTGGACGGGAACCAGTCTATATTTGGATTTCCTGAAAATAGTCTGGTCTTGGCAGGTATACCACTAACTTGTTAAATGTTGAAGTCAGGGCACCATGTATTGTTAGACTGGTTCTCAGTCTAAACAAGGTATAATCAGTCCAGGATGACAAGTTATGAAATTTGCAAATTACGGGATCTTGGCATGACATTTTTCTTTTTTAAAATGAGATTTTTGTGGTTTTGTTTTCCTTTTGACACAAACATAAATTGGTTTATAATTTTTTTGAAGAAGGTTTTTCCCCTTTTAAGGTTTTTCTCAAATAAGAATGATTTTTGGCAGTGTATGAAGTACATGCACTTTGTTACTTTTGAATAAATGTCTGTTTAAGCTGAGCTGTCTTTTTTAAAGCTGAATGCATACAACTTTCCCCTCAACCCTTCCTCTTCCCCCCAACCCCTCTTCCCGGACTACCCTACCTAAGAGGTTGTATTGATATTTTTTGAAGACAGATTACATAATTGGAAAACTTTTAAAATCAGTTACAACAGCATTAGTTACAACAGCATTAGTTACATAACTAAAGAATACACACATACATGTAGCATCCACTTGATGACCAGACTAATAATTTCTTAAAATTGCTTTTCGTTTTTTGCCATGTTGTGCACACAGCAGGTGTGAAGTACAGAATAAATAGGCTACTGTGTTCACCATAGGAGAGAATGGCATAATAATAAAATGTGCATGTTTTGCATCACTGGGTGGGGATTTGTTCACCTAAATTTTGCCCTTGGGTTAAAAGCCCTAATACATTATTTGCAGTTAACCAACATTTTGCTTCACAAATTTACAAATACCACTTTTCCCATGTAAAATGGTACCTTCGTGGGAGAAATTGCCAACTGAAGGTGTTTTTTTTTTATCATCTGCAGATGATTTTTTTTTTAACACTAAAACCATGAAAGGTTTTCTTAAATATTACGGCATCTAGGTGGCTGAAATTTCTACATGGCGTTTATCAAAAATATTTTTGTGTAATGCTGTTGTTTCTGTTTTTAAAAGTTTTCCAATCACGTAATCTGTCTTTAAAAAGTATCAATCCCACCTCCTGAGTAGGGTAGTCCGGGAAAGGGAGGGTAGGGGGAGGGAGAGGGGAGAAAAATGAAGGGGTTAGGGTGAACAGTTGCATTAAGCTACATTTAGTCAAAGTAACAAGAGTACATGTACCTCATACTACGTGCACCACATAGCATCAAAAATTTCAGTTTGAAGCGGCCAAGAACTCTGAAAACCATTCACTTCTGCCAGCGTACTACACTTCTATCCCATCATGTACCGCACGCAGTGAATTGTGGGGAAACCGTAAAGGCACGTATTATGCCATGTTTCAGGGGCTTTACACAATGGGATCTTCTTCAAGGGATTCACGATCGACATTGGTACATAAAACCAAAAAAAATTTCATTTGATTTTAAGGGAAAGTGGTACTTCAATTGAGATTTAAAGGAAAAAGATATTCAGTAATTTTACATGCACATGTATGTGGTGACAGACTATCATACAATAATCACATGTTCATGATGTTAACCTGCCATTATTACTTTTGCTTTTTTTTTCGCAGGTAAAAACTTTAATTCCCTCCAGTAATGCCAGGAAGCTTTCTGTCAACCACGCAGGATCACGGAGCTGTGCAGATAGAATAGCAGAGGCAAGACAACATGCCTTGATATCATTACAGATGACTGCACAGTTGTTTCTGAAGCCACTGAAATGGGTTACCATTCCACTTCTCATGGTCATCTGGACCGTTTCATTTGGGTAATATAAGAGTTTGATGAAACTGTATCCTGCAGTTTGTTAAAAGGGGAAATCAGAGTATATTTCTCCGCTATTCACGAGAATAAAAAGGTATTGTATTGCCTTGTTACTAGAGAAACAAATTCCAAATAAAAAATAAGAAAATTCCACCCCTGTTAAAAAGTAAGGACAATTGTTCATCGTACCTTCCAAAAATGCGAACAACAGACGGAATCTTTGTGAGGTAAACAGCGCCCTCTGTAGTTCAGCTCCGACATATTGGCTGTTTTCAAAACCACCGTCTTCGTCTGTGGGTCCGGTCCAGTGTATCCCAGCAATATTAATGGATTAAGAAACATCTAATGGGCCAATGCTAATTTGAGCGTTCACCCCTCTTGAGCATATATAGAGAATCCACGAAGGTAAACTACACACAAAGGAAGACATCGAATTCAAAATACCGAGCCTAACCGTAAAACACCGATCGTTTCGAAAACGGCCGATGTGGAACAGATTTTGTGCATATGTATCCACATGTCCAGATGTATCACGTTCATAGCTACGCCCTGGTTACTGCTGTTTGCATATAAATTGCCTGCCGACCCGATACTTTTCATTTGGAAAATACTCCAATCATAAAGTGGATAGATCTAAAAAGGTAAGAGGATTGTATTTTTTTTCATAGACTATCGACTGGTTCTTGATAAATCGTGATTTTTAGCGAGGCCCAGTCTTCGAACAGTACAAACTCTGATTCCCCCTTTAGATAACACCCAATAAACAAAGACATTGTGCTATATACATGTATATGTAAGTGCAACTTGTACATTTGTTATACATAGAAAAAAACAAAAAATGAACCACTGAAATGTGGAAATGATCAAACTTCACAAAGAATGGCAATCGCAGTACATATAGTATGGGTGCCGCCGTTTTGTCCAAATGAAGAATGACGTTTGTGTATGGGTAATTCCTAAAATTAGGGGTCCAAAAGTGTGACATGCTTTTTAAGATTTCCATAATGTTTATAATGATTGAAAGTAGTTTCCCAGTAGAAAATAATTATTTTTATTTGAACAAATGCCACTCAAATTTAATGTTTGTGT
This sequence comes from Henricia sp. BOLD:AAB3569, assembly GCA_037783545.1. Classification (NCBI taxonomy): domain Eukaryota; kingdom Metazoa; phylum Echinodermata; class Asteroidea; order Spinulosida; family Echinasteridae; genus Henricia; species Henricia sp. BOLD:AAB3569. Next base: position 956,717 of record JBBELK010000071.1, on the reverse strand, counting down.
GTAGATATGGCACCAAGGTTAATGCAAACTCATTCTACAGCAAATTTTCATTGGCGTAGGTAACCCGGGACACCAAACTCCTATTCAATACCATGGAACAAATTGTAAGCTTTTATGGTCTTTTGTTTTGAATATTTTTCAGGAATCAGAAAACAAAATATTGAAGAAAATGATGCTGCCCCCTATAATCACAGGCCACAGTCCATTACTGAGAATTTGTGGTCATAAGTGGTGATTTTTGAAGCACAGAGTATCGTACGTAACTGGGACACCAACAATTTTGGACCCCTAATTTTGGGAATTACCCGTATACAACTCCTTAGTACATTGTATATTCCTATGGCAATACAAACAAGTTTTTGGAAAAAATGGAGGCGGCCATTACTGCAAGGCATTGCCACCTAGCGGGTGTGATACGCCGGATGGGTGAACAGCCAACAAATAATCTCTTCAACAGGATAAAATAACTTGCCAACTGAAGAAACTTTGTTTAAACAAAATTGTCTGCAGACAACTTTTTTAAACATCCATGGATGGTTCAGAAGTATTACTGCATATAGTATGTGGGTGAAATTTCTACAAGGCAGTTTATCAACATTACTCTTTAGTTATGTAATGCTGTTCCTGTTTTTTATCATTCCTGATTTTCCCAATCATGTAATCTTTCTTGAATGCATTCTTACATGACCTCAGATTTTGATGAGAAATCTGGTCATAACTTCAGTCAGGACTGAATGTCAATGTTTCATGCCTCGGGGGAGGGGTTGGTTACTCTGTATGCCGGTATCAATCCATGTGCATTCTCACTCAACAAAAATAGGCCCCCTATAGACAACTAAAGTGTGACGTCAGTTGCCATGGTAATTTGGTCTAAACGTTCGCTGGTAATCTGAAATGCCTATTAGTAAAGCACAGGGAAACAGTTCACTAGTTTTAGTGTAGATCCAGTAACCTTGGCAACACACAAAGTAGTCTTGCGTAGTCTTTAGTAGTCTTTAGTAGTCTTGCGAAATATCCCCACCCCCTAGTATTGTGAGTACGGGTTTCTGCCTCTAAAGGCGAAAAACAAACCCCCCCCCACCCCCCCAACCTGCAAAATTTGAACGCACTTGCAAAAGCGGTGTGGGTAACTATAATCAAAGAATATCGTCACAGCATTTCCGATTCCAAAAATGATGCACGGAGTCTTATTCGCCACAATATTTACAGGATATATGACTCTTTATTTAAAAAAGGGCCTTTTGAGAGGGCCTTTTGCGCGGGAGCGTGTATTCTAAAGGGGGCCTATTTGCTCTTTTGTGGGTCCATGCGGACCCGCTTTTGAAGGCAAAAAACACCCCCTAACCCCTAACCAAAATCTAGAATGCACATGGGTTCATACCAGCATACAGAGTGACCCCCCAGGGTTTCATTGGTTTAATTGGTGGCAGATTGTCCAATGATGTAGCTGAGGACAAGATTGATATAACATGTACATGTACATTGTAATTCCTCAATGTTGTGTGTGGCTGTATTGTACATGTAGGTATTATGGTCTGTGGATGTGGATGCCACAGCTCTTTTCACAGTCGGAGTCGGGCAATGGGTCTGTCTGCAGTGTAGACCCTGGAGAAGTCAATTCCACACAGCCTCAAAATAACAGGTAAATGAAATAACACACTAACCAAGTGAACATCGTCTAATTGGTTATTGCTTTGATTTGAGATGAGGCATTTCACCCCAGGTGTATGTTAAACTGTTATGCAGGGAACGTTATGCAGGGGATGTTACCGTGAATCCTGGCCCTTTTAGTGACAAAAACTCTGTGAATCTGCACAACCGAACTCTTGACAATACTTCTCAAAGTCGATCCTTATTAATTGTCGTCATGATGGCTTGATCTACTCGCGCCAGGAACTACTGAAATTGCAGAGCACCTCTGTATTACCTAAAGCAATATGGCAACGCTTGATTTCATTGGGAATTGCCAAGTATCACCGGGGACGTAGAAGTCGTAGGCGCATAAAATGTTTAAATCAACCCATTCCTGTAATCGTGTCCCTTTGTGACCGACTCCGATCAACCTGACCATCTAACGGTATCATTTCATCAAGGGTACTGATTGATGTTATTTCTCGCCAGAAAAATAACTGGCTTGCCATCATTGCCTTGTTCATCGATTCACACAATCAATGTTATCATTCGGGAGCTCAGCATCCTCACGAATGCCGTTTAACTTGAGATCATCATGAGTTTGTGGTGCTCATTATTCGTTGCTGTCTTTTATTTATTTCAGTTATTTATACAGGGTAAGCTCAAACAGTATTTAACAACACTGGTTTCCATTGAGGCCCTGTCTCTTTAAAGGGCCCCTTATTTAGGATTTTTATCAATGAAATCTATGCTTTAAAACCACTCTACTCAGTTAAAGTCATAAAAATCCTATTTGGAGCTTGCTTTGGGGGTTAAAACAAAGGTTTTTAGTTTTTATGCTAATGTGAATATGCATATTCATGACCAAGGTCACGATGTCACAAGAGGCAAACAGGAAAATCACATTCAACTGTGCACAAAATATTTCACTTTTTTCTCAATTTTCCTGAAACTTTTGTAATCCATGGCTGTTTGAGTTTGTTTTACATGTTGCCTGCTGTAAGCCATGACAAAACTGAGGGTAGAAACTGCAGCAATTTGCCACAAGTCCAACTTGAAGTCTTATGTTTTTTCTTAACTTTTCCCTTCTGTCTTCCTTACGTGATGCACTCAAAACAGCGCCCTCTGTCTGTGATTTATTGCAATGAAATCTTCAAAGTTGAAAAAGGCCACCTTTTATTGATTTTACATCCAAACGAACAATAGTATGTCTTGCTGAACAAGTAATCCGTCATTATGAAGCAAAGCTTAGGCACAAAGTTGTTTAGCATGTCACAGCCCTTTAAGTAATAAAATCATACAAATCATATTACATTTAGTTAAAATACAAAACAACATAATTTACACCAAAACAAATAAAAGCCACGGGTAACCAAATATAAAACGACAACTGGAAAATTGAAAATTTAACTAATATATAACACTCTGAAAATAAATAGACCGATAAAACAGTAATTCAGTTAAAATAATCAAATGCTCAGTAGACATTTGAAGGTGTCTTATAAAAGAACCCACAATAAGATAAAAACCAATAAAATCAAGTACATGTACCGTATTATAAAAACAAAATAACAACGACTGGTAGAAAAACAGGATACAAATCTAAAACTAAATGTACAAATTATAAAGTTCTGATTTAAAAAAACGACAATGAAGATACAGTTCTTATGTGCGTTGGATCTGGAAGGCTGTTCCAGATATTGGCACCACTGACTGCAAAACTTGTGGAATAGCTACTTGTATGCACAGCTGAAACCTTTAAAGTCAAATTATTGGATTGTCTTGTTCTGTATTCGTTTCTAAATGGAATAAAATAGTCACACATGTATTGTGGATACATCGAGTGCATGCATTTAAATACAAAAACAGCCTTCTTAAAGTTCATCCTTCGAGGAAATGAAAGCCAGTTTAGTTCACTGAGCATGTCTGCTGACGGAAATAATGACACCCCAGAATTAAAGGTACACACCGGCTTCGTTGGGCTATTTTGGGCTCGATTCTGAATGCCCTTCCAAAATAAACTGAACATATCCTGAAAAGAAACCACAGAATTTTGCCGTTTTTGAGCAATTTTCAAAAAACAGAGGTCACGTGACTTTTCGGAACCACATTCTGGTTCCGAAAAGTCACATGGTCTTGCGAGTTAGTTTTGTGTCCAGTCGCATGTCCATTCGCATGAAAGTTTCTTACTGCAGAACTGCACCAAATTCAACTCTGATTTTTCCACAATATGTATAAGTAATTGACAAAAGAGATACTATTTATACAGGTATTAAACAAAGTATGAAAATTCGAACATAAATTTTTGTTTCGAGAGTCTGGAGAATGGGACTCGGCGAGCGCGTGCTAGTATGGCAAACTACGGTGGATCGCCCCGCGCAGCACGGCAAATATCCCGAGTGCACACACGGCGGGTTGGTTGGTAGAAAAAAACATGATGCTAACTTCTCCAGAGAAAGCGGAAATTCATAATCGGTCGTCCGGGCTGTCCAGTGAAATCGTGATCAGAAAATTGGAGATATCCCGAGTAGGAAAAGAGCGAATCGTTTGTGACAAAGTCGTGAAGCTCGCGCGTACATGTAGTTGCAACGGCTGGTAAAGCGTATAACCCGTCTGTTGACCGTTTTTGTTAATTTTGCACTTCTTTAGTAAATTACGGGATATTTTGATGATTTTTTTTCACAACGACCATCAAAAAAGTATTGTCAATGCTGCTACATCACTAAATCATGTAAACAGTAGGCCGGTGTGTACCTTTAATCTCGCAGCCCTTTTCAAACATCATGCGTTACCTATCTACTACCCCATACAGTGCAACAGTAATCAAGCACTGGCATTATCAAACTTTCACAAAGAGTGAGTAGCGTATTTCTGTTTAGGCAGTGGCGGATTCGTTTTAACATGGCAAGTTTAGAACAAACAGATTTGTTGACATATTCAACATGTGGCGCCCACTGCAGATTATTATCAATGAGTACACCTAAACATTTAAATGAATCAACTTGATTAATAGCGGAGTCATTAATCTTTAGGGCAAGATTGGCATTGCAAACTTTTTGTTTTGACCCAACTAGCATACGTTAATAGTTTTAGTAGCATGGTTAGTACATTACGAACTGACCACTTGTGTACATTTTGCAGAGCAGTATTTATATTTTTTTCTATTTCCTCAACGCTTGATGCACAACATGTTAGTGTTGAGTCGTCGGCATACATGAGTAGTTTGCAATTGTTATTGATGCACAGAGGTACATGTAGATCACTGGTAAAAATGATAAACAACAGCGGTCCCAAAATAGAACCTTGAGGTAGGCCAACCTTAAGATGCTTATGTACTGAGTTATCCTCTGATGTCTAACTGACTGGCTTCTGTTGCATAGGTAAGATGAGAACCAGCGTAAGGCATTGTGGGACACATTGGGTGAGGTCACAATTCTCTGTGTGTTACGTGTTAGTGTTAGTGTTAGTGTTACAGATCTGTTAACAGATCTGTTATCTTAATCAGAATTGTGACCTCAGAACAAACGCCGTGTTAACAGGACGTGTTAAACGTCGTGCACGGAACGGCAAATTGCAGCGAGTGAGGGCGCAATCCCGTGTTACATGTTAGTGTTATGGTGACAGATCTGTTAACATCATGTTAACATCGAGTTAACATCGAGTTAAATCGGCGTCTCGGGAAACCGTGTTAGTGTTAGTATAACCGATCTGTTGACTCGGCATCTTGGGAAATGTCAAGTCGATAGGGTTTTGCACGTGACTCTCACCACTAACACACACAGAATTGTGACCTCCGGTCCGTGTTACACGAGCTTAACCACTAGTGATTGAAATTTTCAAAACCTTTACGGAGCCAAAACAAATTCTCAGTTGTGGGTAGAATGCAAGATCCAACACATTTATAAGTTGTGTTGAAAAATTAAACTCAATTTATTGAAAATCACGAAAGTTCTAAATTAATAAAAATTAACACCACCGACTTCGTTCAGATTAACTTAACATATCTGTTAACAGATCTGTTACACTAACGATCTGTAACATGAGGTGTTGAACTAACATGAGATGTAACACTAACACGTCCTAAACACCATGTTAACATCCAGTTAACACGGGGTTTGTTCTGAGGTCACAATTCTGATTAAGTTAACAGATCTGTTACACTAACATGCAACCCAGAGTTGTGACTTTGCCCTATGTACAATGCAGAGAATTAACATGATGTTAACACCGTGTTAACACGGTGTTAACCTGGACGTTCAGTTAGAGGTCGAGATTAATGCCGTGTTAACAGATCTGTAACACTAACACGTAACACACACAGAATTGTGACCTCACCCACTGAGAGCCTCTAGTTTTTTTCAACAGTATGCTATGATTAACGGAGTCAACTGCCTTGCTCAAATCAATAAACACTAAGCCTGCAGAGCTGCCAACCCTCCCCGATTTTGCAACAGATTCTTCGGAAAATTACTAATTTCGTGAGTCCGGACAGCGGTAAAAACCTCCTGGATTGTCAATAAACAACTTTGGTTTTTTAAAGATATGTTTGGAGTCACGGAATGAACCAGTTTTCTCAGATGTCCTCCCCAAAATCCGGGAGGGTTGGCAGCTCTGAAGCCTGTCATGTGACTGCGATCTATAGCCTGTAAACACGCGTTTGTCAATTCATGTAAAGAAGTTTCAGTCGAATGTTGTGGTCTAAAACCTGACTGGAATGGAGGAATCAAATTGTGCTCATCCAAGTAAGAATACAATGAGATATTCACTCCTCGCTCGAGAATTTTTGAGATGATTGGCAAAACTGAAATCGGTCGATAATTATTCATATCATATCTCCTGCCTATAGATAGGAGTGACGGAAGCACGTTTCCAGGCATTGGGGAATTTACAGTTATTTATGGATAAGTTCAAAATATGAGTCAGTGAAGTCACAATGTACGGATAAGCAAGTTTCAAAATGTTAACACTTAGTTACACCGTCCCAACATGTTGCTTTACTAGCTGACATCAATAACATTTCTTTGCGAACGGAATCTTTGGTTATACACCAATCCGGTAATAAGGTCTTCTTCCCTGTATATCCGCCATAGCTGGGGGGCTTCCACTGAATGAACTGTATGTTTTTGTTGTTGCTGAAGCTGCATTTGTTTACTTCGAACAAGTTGCGCGTCTTTGTAGGGTTGTGTGCGCGCGAAGGCGGGCGCGTCGCGTGTACGCAAAGGCGGGCGCGTCGCGTATACGCGAAGGAGGCTCGTTCGTGCATGTAATGGATGAGCGCTTTTCGTTCTAACAGCAACACAAAACGCACAGCCCATGCACTGGACGCCCCCCAGCTATGGCGGATATGCAGGGAGGAGATATTAGTTACCGGAATGGTGTATATTGGGAATGTCATATTGGATGTGTTTTGAACTGGGTAGGCTGGATCACGGTAGTCATTATGCAATAAATTTTCCTGAAACTTATTAGCTAAACGTTCACGGAGAGCAGCGACGTGGTCATTAAAGGCATTGCTTACGTCAGTAGGGTTATTTAAATGTTCGCCGTTTGGCGAAGAAACACTGCTCGGGATCTCGCTCTTTGTGTTGGCAGGAGCTGATTTACCTTCCAAAGAACAGAAGTGTTGCTTTTGTGTGAATTAATCGTGGATGTATAGTAACTGCTTTTCTTTTTTCGGACGCAATGAGTGACAGAGTTATGCAATTTTGTGTATGCGTCCCAGTCGCTACTCGGGCGTGAACGCTTAGCAAGTTGATGGGCTCGCTGTCGCACAAGTTGTAGAATTTCACCATCTAACCAAGGCAGAGAGTTACATCGGATACGTTTGGATTTCAACGGAGCATGATGATTGACATATTCATAAATAAAGTGTAACATGTAGACAAAGCCTCATCAACTTCATCACATTCAAGAACTAAGCTCCACGGGGCACCAGATAAATTATTTCCAAAACCTTCATTGTCCATATCTTTAAAACATCTAAACTTAATCAGGCTAGGGCATTTTGGCTTTTTCCATTCATGAGTACCATAGACGAGGTAATGATCGCTTATTAATGTTTCTAAAACACCGCTTTCATACATGTAGATACATTTAGGTAGAATCAGAGGTGGATATCGTAGTGGATATGGCAGCGGGGAGGGAACCGTCCTTGGCGATTTCCAGCTCGCCTGACGAAAATCCAGAGGGTGTTTCTGGGGAAATTTTCTCCCTGCTGCTACACCAGACGCAGAAAGCTTGTTGCTGAATTGCTTACCCCTGAGATGTGCAATAATGTTACGTGCAAAGGTTGTGATACCAGACCGATTTAGATGAACCCCTGTCCGAAGCTAGATGATAATGATGGTCTATGTTGTCATTACTGATGAATTTCCATTTGTGTGATTTGCGGATATCCTGCAGGAGCCTATTTGCAGATATAATTTTGTTGCTGTCACATTTACTTTCAGATCGTCTGTGAATTATGGACGATATAGTAATGTTGTTGATATTGTATTTCTTCTGGGCTGATGCACAGAGAGTTTCCAGCTTGGCACCAACTGTATCAGCATCATCGAGTGTATTGTTCATACCAGCGTGGACAATGAGTTCATTGCAATGGGGAAGTCCCTCGGGTCCATCGACAATAGCTGCCAGATCCTCGATTTTGGCCCCAGGTCGAGCAAACACAGCAACGGATTTGGATTGACTCAGTTTTTTTCCTCGTATGTACTTAATCATCGAGTCGCCGAAGAGGATTACAGAATAGGAGGACGTGTTGGAAAATTGTTCCTTATGCTTGGCGAATTTGGGAAATTCCGGTTGGGGCTCCATAGGTTCGATGCTGGGGCCAATCAAAGCAGCGTTCGAATTAGCACTGGTCCGTTGGCCAAATGACAGTTGAAATCATCTCGGGCCAGTTGGAAAGCCTCCCCAAATGGTCCGGCTGTCCAGTTGAAATAAAACTTGTACTGGGGATAACCTTAATGACTACCAAATTTTCCTAATTTATTTACTCAAATGTGGCTATAGCAAACATTAAAGGTCGATTGTGTGTAAAAAGAACCACCGAAAATTTGAACCGGGCCACTTGAAATGCTGACGGGCCAGTGAAGACTTAAGCCAACTGGCCTGGTTGGCCAGTTGGGAAAAAAGTTAAGGGCAGACGCTGAAATGGTCGTAATGACAGATTTGGACTCGGGCAGTTCCGTGAAGTGGTTTGAACAAAAGACAGTGGAGTCGGACTCCCCACACGTAACACTGGATGGTGACACATATAAAATTGTGGGAGTTATTTTTGTACAGTATATGTATGTGAAATTGTAACCCGGAGAAACACTAATCGGGTTTTTTTATGCACAAACCCCCCCCCCCAGCTGAGGTCCGGAAATGGGTATTTTTCACAATTTTACAACATTTGAGAGGGTTAGTGCCCCCCTGGAAAAATGCACCCCCACGGTGCCTCCTCGGATGTTTCACCCTAGTTACGCCGCTTTTACCCGGGCACACCCACAAGGGGCTGGGTTTGCGACCATAACAATGGTCAGCTTCAGTCAATAGCAACCAAAGCTGATAAAAAGTGATCATTGGTTGAACTTGTGAGTACGTGATCAGAAACATGTTTCTGATTGTGCTCGAGGAAACATGCCTCAGTAACAATAACTCCGAAGTAATTGCAGCAAACAATATGGTCGACATGAAGAAATCGCTGGTAATGCTTCTTATAATTTTCCTTGAGCTTTTGTGTGCTCACGGTTGGAACACCTTCCATCGCGATTGATGTTCGTGTTGGAACATCGCAATGGCCCCACACAAGATGTTTTCCAACTGCAAGCCAAGCATGCGCAGACGTTTTTAACCTGGATGGGCCACTTGGCATTTCCCACAGCAAACACTAACTCGGAGAATGGTCTCAAGGGTGCCGTTAACCTCCAAGATTGGTGGGTTAAAGGAACACACCGGCTTTGTTGGGCTATTTTGGGCTCGAAATAGACCCATACATTATTCTGAAGCGCCTTCGAGAGTAAATTAGATATATCCTGAAAAGACGCCGTCAAATTTGGCCGTTTTTGAGCACTTTTGAAAAATTCAAGGTCACATGACTTTTTGGAACCAAATTCTGGTTCCGAAAAGTCATGTGGTCTTGTGAGTTAGTTGTATTTCCAGCCGTATAAAAGTTTGTTACTGCAGAACTGCACCAAATTCAACTCTGATTTCCCCCCAATATTTATAAGTAATTGACAAAAAAGAGACTAATTTATACAGGTATGAAACAAAGTTAAACATAAGTATGAAAATTCGAACATAATTGTTTGTTTCGAGAGTCCGGAGAACCGGAGCGAGCGCGTGCTACGGCAGGCTACCGTGGAGTGTAGGATATTTGCCCCGCGCAGCACGGCAAATAGCCTCAGTGCACACACACACACAGGCGTGTTGCTTCGGTGTACGTTCGTGAAGAAAAAACATGATGCCAACTCCTCAAAAGAAAACGGAAATTCCTATTCGGTCGTCCGGGCTGTCCAGTGGAATCGTGAGCAGAAAATTGGAGATATCCTGAGTAGGAGAAGAGCGAATCGTTTGTGACAAAGTCGTGAGACTCGCGCGTAGTTGCAACGGCTGGTAAAGCGTATAACCCGTCTTTTGACCGTTTTTGTTAATTTTGCACTTCTTTAGTAAAATACGGGATATTTTGATGATCTTTTTTCACAACGACCATCAAAAAAGTATTGTCAATGCTGCTACATCACTAAATCATGTAAACAGTTGGCAGGTGTGTACCTTTAACCTACCTCTCTACCATTGCTAGAAGTTAATAAGTGGCATTTTTGGCCAGTTAATCCGGGTAATTAATAAGCCTGAGATTTGCCGTGGGAAATGAGCCCCTAACCCGTGTAATCTCGGGGTTAAAGTAACGTGGTTAAAGTGTCGTGGGAAAAGGCCTTCACCTTGACAGCACACAAAGGGTACATGTGGTACTTTTCACTTTAGTACTTTATTTTACAAGCTTATAGACTACTAAAGTGAAAACGTCATTCTTTGTGTGTTGCCATGGTTTTTGGGTGTACACTAAAACCAGTGAACTGTTTCCCTGCGCTATACCAATGGACGTTTCAGATTACCAGCGAATGTTTAGACCCAATTACCATGGCAACGATGTCACACTTTAGTAGTCTATAGTAGTTGGTCTGTGTTTTAATTTTCTTCTTTTTCTTTTTTAGAATTTATCAAGATGCCCTTTACACAAGCTTGTCCAACCTCCCTGGCAACTTAGTGACAATTTTCCTCATCGATGTCCTTGGTAGAAAGCTCCTCTTATGTGAGTTTTAAATTTCTTTCTTCACTTTATAGAAGCATATTGTCATAGGACCACTTTTGGTGTCAAAACTGGTCTCTGACAGACTGGTCTTAATCTTGCTTTCAAAACCACTTTTTTTTTCTTTTTTCTTTTTTTAATATTAATTTTGGCCTAAGACCAGGGGGCAATTTTGTAAAGCTGTTCAGTCAAAATCTTAAATTTGGGAATAAAAGTGGGTTTGGCCAGTTTTAAACGTATACATTCAAAACCGGCTGGGGGCCTGGACAAGTGATAATGGCCCGAGCCGCGGGTCATTATCACTCGTTCCGGGGCCAATTTTATAAAACATGTTAGCACCCGATTTTTGATTAAGGAGCCCTCTCCTCATTTCATAAAACTGTTTTAACACTAGCAAACCAAACCGCATGCTAACCTACCGATTTTTTTGCTAACGCCACACCATCTTTTTTCATCGCTATTTTCCAACAGATACACAAATTTAAGCTGTTGTTTAAATATTTCAGTCAGCAACAGGCAAAGATTTTCTGTGCAGTGATAATCATTCAAAAATGGAAACATTACCGATGACCGTACCGAATTTCGACGTTGACACAAGTAATAAAGCAGATGACGAACGCGTTCGAACAAAACAGACGACAGCGTTGCGCGCGCACTCTATATGCGCGCTTAGAACAACAAGCTTTATGAAGTACATGTAGGCCTTTGGTTAAACGAATATTCGTTTTACCAAACGAAGAATTCCCAAGTTTTAACTCAATATCTTTAACAGTTTTTTGAAAGCTGAGTGCCATGCAAGACCCTTTTGACAAATGTGAATTGCTCAATGCAGCTTATGGTACCAATACATGTATCTTTGAAGCCCCATAGCTTCTTTTCTAATAGTGATAGGGAGCTAAAATTTGGTTTGCTTGTAGACTACTGCCCGGATTTCATTCTGCAGTCTGAATCATCAAGTTGTATTATATGAGGGAGAGGTGGTTGCCCAAAAAATCCTAATTTCTGTAGTGCTACTGCATGGTGGGAAAACCACCAAAATTACCCTTTCCGACCCCCATATTCAGACCCCCAGAAGATCACGTGGGCACTTGATGACGATGACATTTTCACCAGACAAACATACACAGTCGCCTGTAGGCGATTTCTTGAGCCATTCATTCATTCACAAAAACCATGCTTGGATTTTTCAGGGTTTCTGAAGTATTACTGCATATATGTGGCCTAAATTTCTAGTTTTCTTGACATTGGCTTTCAATTACCAGTGGAAATAACAGTTTAAAATCATGTGCTCTACCTTTAATCAATTCTGCACTGCAATTTATCTGCTATTGTAATCGATTGCTCAGTTGTGTTGATTAGCATTGCAGATTTGACCTGCTACCATTGTTTTCCATGTACAGCAACAAGTCTCATCCTGTCTGGTGTCATTGTCTTCTTCATCTGGTTCGTCAGCACACGCCTCCAAGTACTGATTGTTTTCTGCTTTTTCGGTGGTGTTTCTGTAATTGCCTGGAATGTTCTAAGTGTTATATCGGTGGAAATATACCCTACTCACATGAGGTATGTACACATATAATGTTACAAAGCGGGATTGGACAATGGTCCCACCTTGCCAACATTCCATTAAATCTTCTGAGCAATGTTGTTCTCGAATGGGCATGTGTGGGTGAAGCCAATATAAGGCCCGGCAAATACATTCCTCAGTGTTAGTGCCTGGTGCAGGGGAATTTACAATGTAACCGCGGTGCAGCTTTGGACCAACGTCTCCATCAGAAGTCTACCCTTGTTATCACTACCGGTACTGGTGTCGGGACCGGATGGATGACCTCGTGCTGACGCTCTACTTGTGCTGTCCTGCCCAGTCGACCCTACCTGGTGGTTGCCATCTAACATCTTCCCCATGTTCCTTAGGAGACGCTGGCTTGTGGGCTGCACCGCACTTATCGGGCACTAACCGGGGCGGGCCTATCCTGTTTTTTTGTCATCATGGAAAGTAAGGTAATTATTTTCGGCCCGATATAAATATTTACCACTCTGTAATATAACCTAATTGCATGCTATTTTAAAGGAAGGGACAACACTTCCGAAGGGTTGCCTAATTCTGTACACTTCATGTATTAAAGCCACTGTCTTTTGCAGTTCGTCGCTCGAACTTCATGGCATGTGGGAGTCGGGAAACAAGACATCAATCTTGACGTCGTCATCCCTTTCAAATATTGCACAGCACATAGTTGCAGAGTTTATCATTAACATTAATTAGGTTGCCGACGTTGAAAACAAGATTCTGTTTCTCGAAGGTTTATGCACCGGGCAATACGTCGGTGAAGTGCATCTATTCAGCAATGTTGCCGTCAGATCGCACTGTTCGTCGTCGCCCTGAGTTACCCTTGTTTCGATTCAGGCTTGTCCCATGATCTTGGTATTTGTGTTTAATTTTCCCAAGTCTTCCTGGCCGGTGGATCACCCTCACATTAAACCTCACGTTAGCAAGATGGTTCAACTTGCCACGAAACAAACAATATGTTTGTAGTTTGTTTGTGGTGACAAAATTTTACAAAACCAGGAGCCCACAAGCAACTGGGTCTTTCTATAAATTAGGGGTCCAGTGTTGGTGTCCCCCGTTACAATTTACATCTTGTAAATTCAGGACACATTCTTTAAATACTTTCCATTTCAAAGAGTGAGTACATAAAGTACAATTCATACAAAATGGTTTAAAGGACATTTTAATTATTTTTGTACGAAAAAAAACACATATGGTGTAACGGAGGACACTAAATGTCACACTTTTGGACCCCTAATTTATAGAAAGACCAAACTCTGAATGCATTTACCTGGAAAGCCTTCCCTGAGAGTACCTTGCGCCAACGCATTCATTTGGCTTTTATACTGTCTAGAAAGTGTTGCATAACTTTAAAATGCCACACCCACACCTCGGCAAGTGAAAAAAACGATGACTACATGTATGGACATTCTGCTTTGGTCCTACTGTCGCAAAGGGGTTTTCGCATACCATTTTCCAAACAATGGTGCTTAGTGATGCGGTCCAGAATTTGACTCTTGGTCTGAACCATATATGTCATGTTGTATCTTGCACAATTGACTTGTGGGTAAAACATACATGACACGAAAACAGTGATTATTAAGCGGGCCTCCCATTGTGCCACTTTTGCCACGAAATTCCAACGATTAGGTACGATTACCAGAGACTGTCTATAGACTCTATACACAATTGTACCAAAAAATACCTAAATGTTGGAAATTCGTGGCAAAAATCGCACAGTGGGAGGCTCGCTTTACTTGATTATTATGTTCAGTTCAGTCCGGTTCGGAAGTGCCATATGTTTGTCTGTTCGATTACAGCACAAGCAGGCGAATGCACATTCAAAATGGCCAGACATACATGTAGCCTATTTAGCTCCAGCAAAACATTTCATTCAGACAGCTGTAATTTCTAACTGGGCTCTGTGTAGTTTTTGGCTTGATTGGTGATCACATGTACCATTTTGTTTGTCAACTGCAGGAGTACAGCACTGGGAGTACAGGGCATTGTCAATCGGCTAGCTTCAATTACCGCCAACCTCATCTTTGGCATTCTGATACAAACTCACTGTGCTGTCAATATCCTACTGGTGGCTGGACTGCTGGCCTTTGGTGGTCTGACTGCGTTTGTCTTACCAAGGACTAAAAATGTGTCCTTAACATAACTCGAGTGTCAGTAGAGGGGCCGTTCTTCAAGTTCCCCATCACCTTCAGAAGTCTTCCAAAGATTAAGTCTTCCAAGGAAAAGATTGCACAGCCATTTTGAAAAGGGGATGCATTCTGCAGGATCCTTGGTTAGTGTTGATTTACAACTGCAGTGGACACATTTTAGAAGAGCGAGACCATGCAGATGAGATTTTGACACCATATCATGAGTCATATTTTTATCTTTTTTATCTATCCATACATTTTCAGGGATATCGTCAAATATCCACCGAAGCTTAGTAAACTAATTTATCCGGTTACATAAAGCAGCGCATGATTAGACCAACTTTTTTGCTTCCACATCCTAATTGGGGATTGCAAATTTCCCATGGATGGTATTTTTGGGAGGTATTTCATAGGTTAGAGCGAAATCCGTTTTGAAAAAAAAATCTGGTCACGCACCTTTAAAGTATATTCATAAATACCTTAGACAGTTTATGCATTCCCATTGGCTGAGAGCATGTTACGTGGCTAGTCTTAAACGGAAGATAAAGGCCAGTCTTTAAAGGGCCTGTGACATCCTAAACAACTTTGTGCCTAAGCTTTGCTTCATAATGACGGATTACTTGTTCAGCAAGACATACTATTGTTCGTTTGGATGTAAAATCAATAAAAGGTGGCATTTTTCAACTTTGAAGATTTCATTGCAATAAATCACAGACAGGCGCTGTTTTGAGTGCATCACATAAGGAAGACAGAAGGGAAAAGTTAAGAAAAAACATAAGACTTCAATTTGGATTTGTGGCAAATTGCTGCAGTTTCTACCCCCAGTTTTGTCATGGCTTACAGCAGGCAACATGTAAAACAAACTCAAACAGCCATGGATTACAAAAGTTTCAGGAAAATTTAGAAAAAAGTGGAATCTTTTGTGCACAATTCAATGTGATTTTTCTGTGTTTGCCTCTTGTGACGTCGTGACCTTGGTCATGAATATGCATATTTTCATTAGCATAAAAACTAAAAACCTTTGTTTTAACCCCCAAAGCAAGCTCCAAATAGGATTTTTATGACTTTAACTGAGTAAAGTGGTTTTAAAGCATATATTTCATTGATAAAAATCCTAAATAAGGGGCCCTTTAAACACTTTTTAGCCTGGCCTGCGCTCGGGCTGTATTCACTCACGCATGTATTGCAAAACATGGCAAAACGACAATATTATCGGAAGAAATTTAGTGAGTTTGACTGATTTAAACCAAAAGGTATTTATGAATAGGAATAAAAGTGGGTTTGGTAGCCAGTCTTAAACATATGTTTAAAACCGGCTAGGGGCGTGGACGCTAATTATGGCCCGAGCCGCATTACATGTATCAGCGTACATGCCCCTAGCCGGTTTTAAACATGTTTAAGACTGGCTGAACCCACTTTTATTCCCTAACTAATTAGGGTTTGTTTTGCCCTTGCCCAATGTAACTTGATTAGCACTGTATACTTAGTGCTTCCCTGAGACACTCAGAAAAACCGAGCGTGCTCGGTTTTAAAATAATTATTGAATTATGCATGGGATTTTTATCGAATCGGCCACAAGTAATATTACCAATGCACTTAAGGCCAATGAAATTAGATGACTAGTTTCTCGTCAGCGCCCGCATGTGATATTGACCCCGCACCAAAAAATTTCATTACTCCAAAAATTTCATTATTTTGAAAAAAATGGGCGAAATCCGACACAAAGTACTCCCAAGCGAAGTTTCTGTTTCGGTTGCGCAGTCAGTGTTGTGCAGCTAGCTTCGCAAAATGTATCACAGAATGCAGTATACCAACCGTACAGCATATCAGCGCTACCCCAGCACCCAGTATGGGCGGTGTGTTACCAGCGAAAACCGTTCGTTGCAGGTCGAGTTCGGGCGGTCTGTTCTTGACTCGTTCTCGACTCGTTCTCGACAGATACGTGGTGTGTGATCCTGTTCCTAGTGCAGTGTTTTCGGGTCGCGTTCGCGCCATGCGTGCCAAAAACAGACCGCCCGAATTCGACATACGATAATTTGTGACCTCGTTTCCAGATCGCGTTATATGCACGGCCTTTGTACACGTAACTCGGGTTGTATATTTTTGCCGTGGTCACGAGGTTGGATCGATTGTTTTCTGGCGCGCATTCACAGGCATTTGTGTGTCTTTTGCAGTTTTGTGTGGATTTTTCCCGCTATGAATATGTTTTCCCTGGCGGTTTATCATGAAGACAGGTGTGTGGTTAAATGGAAGATTGTGGACATCGGGGATGTGAGCGATTCCTATTCTTTTATTCAACTTTTCGACGAACTAAAGGTCGGTTTGGTCGATGGCATAGATGAAGCAACGGAGTGGTTTCGCAATTGGAACTGTGCATTAGTTGACACTATACAGGAACAGGGACAGCATCGTCCACGTATTTTGGAACACGTGCATCTAGTAGAGAAGGTTTTTGTGGGTAGGAACTGTACCGATCTTATGGAATGCACACCCTCTTTGGGCCGGACATGGGGGCCATAAAGGCCTGCTAAATTAAATGTATTGCTCTTACAAAACTCCTTTGACATTTTCCATGATTTTTGCCATCTCAAGTTCTTCCTTCAAACACAAGCTACAGTACAGGTATAACTCCATGGAACTGATACCGGCACTAACTTTCTGGGCGACTTTTAGAGCCTAAATCGGTTTCAAAATACACACATGTAGCAGTTAGTGTGTGTATGTATAACGGGTTGCATTTTTCATTGATAAGAAATAATGAATAATGAATAATGAAAAAAAACCCTCATCAAAATTTGAAAAGTGGTTGACGAGAAACTAGTAATCTAATTTCATTGGCCTAAACGTCAATTAATTAGCTATACAATTCAATGTGCTAATCATTTACATAGCCCATAACTTAAGATCTGAGGTTACTTGTGATGGAGGTTCTACGCATTTTGCAGTGCGATGCTAAAAGTCAATGGAATGCTGAGATTGTTACATAAAAAGCCTTGCTCATATTGGACTTTTTTCTGACAGATTTTAGGGGCGATTTGGTTACCATGACAATCGCATGGATTTGGGTTGGTCACTGACCTATGCAAGGCTCTTCATGCTCAGCAAATGTTCATGCTCAAAAGCTGTAATAAAATGATTCCACATCAATTCCCAAGAAACATATTGTAATCTTTTTAAAAAGACATCAGTGCAATAAATGAAATTATTATATAAAACCGAAGCTTTTGCAGATACTGTGCTGTGCATTTCTGATACTGTGCAGCACAGAGCCCTAATCCGATGCGCGTCATGCATCAAATTAATGAATGGATTGCGCATTTTATATAATGTCTTTTCGGCTCGTTTGGTATTTTCATGACTCGTGCGGTATATTCTCATGCATATCACCCTCAAAGCCATCCAATATTATATAATTATAACACGTTTGTCCTTGAAGTTCCGTCTGCAGAAGCTTATGCACATAATCAACCTATTGATTAAAAACAAGACATGTACATGTATGTAGCCCTAAATGGTAATTTTTAAAAACTGATTTTTGATGTGAACTGACAAATGACTCACTGAACTCGACCACATTCTGTTTTGGTTAAACATTTTGATTTTGTACTTTTTAGCCTTGTGTAAACTTGTGCAGGTTTTTTTGTTTATAATCAGGGTGCTAATAAAAGTAATGGTACATTGTAGTTGATCGTTTAGGGATCATTCAGGAAATAATACAGAAATGTATCGATTTTACAGGTTGCATAAAATTGATCCCTTTACTATGTTTCCGTCAAATAAATTATCTGTTTTTCAAAGGGTTTGGCAGCTATAAAAGCCGTTGCTTTATTGTTTTCACTCATTGAAAACTGTTACAGATATAAAAGTCTTCCCCGAATGAATCTCAAGAACTACTTTTTTTTGTTGGTCTACCATTTCTGAGCTCTAGCAGTTTGAAAGTGAAAGACAGTTCACGGTCTTCCGTATCCATGGGATTCAAGAGTATTGCAATATATACATGTAACTGCTTAAAACAATTATATGTCCCGACTGAAATTATGACATTTTACCTGTGACACTTCAAAATTGGGCCGAATGCATAAAAATTAGCAACTGCTCATAAGAAGCACAAGTCCATCAAGCAGAAGCAAAAGCAAAATTTGAGCGTAGTCAAATTCCGTCCCTCACGTGAGGGAGGGAAATCAAGAGACAAATGCCTTTCCTTAGTCAATACAACAAATGAAAACTAAAGAGAACCTGTATGTTTACCTGCTACTGATGTTAATACACACACCCAGTTTATCACATGTTGAAATTGACTTCAATTTAATACATTTTGAAATTTTTATCCAGTGTTTACCAGTTTTGGATCACTGTCACAAAAAAGTTTGCTTAAAAAACATTCATAACCATTTGCTTTGGCTGAATTTCTTGGGGTTCTGAACAATAGCGCTAATCATCAAAGGGCGCGCGTATTATAGAAGGGCTTTGTTTCCAATTCTCATCCGGGGTATTCTCTGGCATAAATCTTTCCGCCAAGCAGCCATTCGACATGCATGTTGTTTGTCGAAACAAAACAGTTAGCGATAGGTTTCTCGTGTTCAACCCTTGACCCAGAATGGGATTTGAATATACTAAGGAACGCATTGCAACTTCTAAACTTCGGATGACATCTATTTGACCTACGCATATTATTTAACCGATCCCATTCTGGGTCAAACCAAAATTGGTCCACCGAGTATCTGGAATTATGTTAAGTTTTTCTTGTTAAATTTGAAATAAGATTCAGTACGTCTCCAGGTTTTTTTTTATTGGTGTGCCAAAACAAAACAAATTAATTTGAGGGAATTTTAGCCGGACAGGAGTGATTTGGCATTTTGTCAGTTGAATGCTGTCAGTACAGTACTTGTAGAATGTGATAGTTCAATTAGTGTGTTCAACGAAAAATGAATGTATCCGATACAGTTTTGAATTACATCTTGGGACCAATTTTTGTTGGCAAAAAATAATGCTTTAATAGAAAAATCTGCATTGTGTATCATTCAAAGCCAATTCAAATTGAGGTTTTAGATGCCAGCTTGTACTTAAACAACTCCGTGATTTGGGCCCTATGTTGGCATGAGCAGTGCTATGGCCTCGTAAAGGTTTCATAGGATTTTAATACTTCCACTCATTTTTATTGTAATTTCTAGAGTCAATTTTGCTTTTATATACAAGTGGGTCTTTTTATATTGGGGACAATTGTTTTATTTAATTACAATTGTATTTTATAGATTTTTATATTTATAGTTAATGTGGTGTTCTTGTGGAAATTTTAAATAGACGGGCAACGAAGTAAATATCTGGTATTGTTCACCCCCTTTTTTTTATACGGTATTTGTATAAAATTAGCGCCTCCATCATTGAAGCACGAGTTAAAAGTATGACCTAGTTCGCGTCACATTTCATTATAAATGTGGCTGATGATTTACTGCATCTACATGTAGCTTCTTGTATTAAACTGTGGGTATACCGGTAAAGCACAGCCTGGTTTTTTTTTTGTTTTTTTTTAATGACGAAACAACCGTAGTGAAAATCACTCCTTGCACGTATTTGACATATTCTTGGGTTTCACTTTTTTGACAACCGGTCGCTATCCGCCATTACTGTGTCCATACTATGGCACGCCAAAGCGAAAATAATTCAATACTGATTATTTAATCTTGACGCATATTTTCGCAAATGTTGCGCAAGAAAAAAAGTTGGCATGACTTTTAAATATTGATAGACTGTTTGAAACTGGCATACCGTGCTTTTGTTGGCAAGTTTAAAAAAATGTTGAGACTTGTTTTTCAGGGTTGATGGCGGGATTATCAGTGTTGAATTATTTACGCTTTGGCGTGCCATGGACACAGTAACGGCGGATATGATAGCAACCGGTTGTCAAGAAAGTGAAACCCAAGAATTGGCAAAACAGCGAGACGATACTTACATGAACAGTCATGACAGTTGCTGTGACGTTAAATTTTGTCTATTGTAAAAATGCGCAGAAAGCCCGATTTTGAACACAACTTGCAGCTGGCTAGATACATACATGTATGCCCTTTGGCTTTTTAAATGATTAATAAGACGACAGCAACTTTGCAATTAACACCATGTATATGTGTACAAAATCACTGTTTATTTACATACATGTAGTAGCAAAATAGTTTTACAAAGTTTTTAAGTTTTCAAAAGATTTTAGAAATGCACTGATCATTAATATACATGAGACAGACTTCTTGTATATTCTCCTCAAAGCTACATGTACATTGTACATGTAAAAGGGGATATGAAAATGAACAAAGAAAACTTGAATGTAAAGGTAACATCTGACAAAAACATGTTCCCAGAAAATGTTTTACAAACTATACATGTATTTCAAACTTTTGAAAGCAACAAAACAGTGTCTGGTTTGTATTCTTCTAAATAAATTACACCCATCTAACATCGAACCCGTCAATATTATTGGCACCTGCAAGCTCGGTGGTAAAGAGTGTTCAAGACATTCCTACTATGAAGGAGGTCAGTTTCGAATGTGTTCTCGAAAGAAAAGAACATGCATACAACCTCCAACATGGTTCGATCATTTACTTTTCGTCGGTCTAATCTACTGTGATGGTCAAAATAAAGCACACGTATCATATAGACTGCCGAAGTAAATACGTCACCTTTTGTTGGTTGCCTAGGCAATTGGATCTAAATTAAAAATAACTCAACCGTGTCTCAGTGCTTTTCCAATGGTACTTTTCCCGACGGCCATGATAGTTTAGATCCAATTGCCATGGCAACCCACGTCACACTCCGGCTGTCTATAGGGGCATTCACATGGGGTCAAAAGGTGTGTAAAGGCCCTCCAACTGTTGCCACGAATTTCCAACGATTAGCTACGATTTGGTGATGTTACTAGAGACTGTCTATAGACTCTATACACAATCATACCAAATCGTTGGAAATTCGTGGCAAAAATCGCACAGTGGGAGGCCCGGTCACACTATTGCAAATAGAGCTAATAACGCGTGCCCGACGTTTTGTGAAATCTTGGTGTACGTTCGTGTAAATTGTCATTCGTTCGCGACACGTTTAGCATAAAGCAGGCCTCCCACTGCGATTTTTGCCACAAATTTCCAAAGATTAGGTACATTGTACGATTTGGTGAGATTACCAGAGACTGTCCATAGACTCTATACACAATCGTACCTAATCGTTGAAAATTTGTGGCAAAAATCGCAGTGGGAGGCCCGCTTAAGTTGCATTCGTTAACGTGCGACAACGTAGTGATCAATACGCCGTGTATACGTTGAGCATTCGCTGTATGTTGCTTCTTCGTCAGCTGTTCGGCCATATACATCCAACCCATCTGGAACTTTGTCATACGAATGCCAACGTATATAGCGTTTGTCTAACGGATGGCTAACGATACACAGCGTATTCCGACGTACAACAACTTTCACCAGGCGCGCATGACACTAGACTACCGATATAGTAACGTGCGTGTACAATACAGCTATACAGTGTATATATATATATATATATAGGTAGCGTCACTGTGGCGTCACCGTGCTAGCTCCTTCATCATTCCTGCTCAGCTGGTCATCAGAGATGGAAATTGCTCAGGGACTCCGGTTTCAATATCTTCTGGCTCTTATAGTTCACCAAATCGATTTGGTCGTCCGTTTCCAACGATGTCATGGTACCGACGTGCGCTCGCCGTACAAATTCAGCACAGAGAAATCCACGTGGAGGTTTGTATGACCTCCAAGTGGCGTTGCTTGGCAACAACACGTGACCTCAGGTCAAGTGAAAGCGCCCTATACACCATGTACTGTCGTATAACAAGTGTACGAGTTTGATTTTCAGGGATAATAAAGTTAACATTTTGTAAATTCTTAAAAACCTGAAAAAACCTTATTGATTTGTAAATGACAATCATACAGTCTACTAAAAAATTCGCTAAAATGAAGTGCAACAAGTAAAGATTGCCAGATCAATGTCACTCATGAAATGAATATCTTAACTGTTCAAAGGCCATCTGTATTATGATTTGCAGATGAATCTGTTTTGCGATTTTTTTTTAACAACATTCAGACCCCCTGAAACCTATTGTATTCCTGTATTTTAATTAGGCTGGATCCGCCAGTGCATATCTAAAGGAGTGTTAGCAAACAAGCCTGGAGAAATTTCAGTTGCATATTAAACGCAGCGTCATCTCAGAAAGACTTTAAAATCTATGCATGGTTTTTGATTTATTTTTTTCGAACGAAATTTTAAAAGCATTTACTTATATTTTAACGAAAAAACATACTTTGTATTTTAGACATCGACAACCCTGTGAAAAACGCCATTTTTATACGGCAGTTTTTGCGCCTTACCCAGGTCTGACTTCCCATGTTTGGTCTGTGGTGCGGCACGTGCAGCGCGCCCTCTGGACTGAAGGCCTGTCAAATATGTTTTCTTCTGAGACAGAGAAAACAGAAGAAAACTGACTGGTCAGGCCATCGGTCCGGAGGGCTCACTGTGCCCTGCGCGTTGCAGACCGAGCACGGGAGGTTAGACTTGCGCAAGTCTACGCCTTAACATTTTTCGAAATATTGACAGTAATTGTTCGATCTAAACGTTGGTCGATTTTTTCATTGATGTCTCATTTTAAAAGCGAATAACTTTTCTTTCTAGAAAAATATCAATTCAAAAAAACTTTTATAATTTTTGAGGTGCTACACACAAAACGCACAGACTGTATATCTTTAAGTGAATGCTAAAAATGTGTGTGCATGCTCACTTTCTAAAAACTACCTTCAGTTTTTATTTGCTATGACATGAACAACGAACACGGGTCTGTTCCGGTTCATTTTTATGAACATAAATGGTGGTGGACACATGACCTGTTATTACTGACTTGGAGCTAATGAATTTTGAAATTTTGGACCATTAATTTTCAATTTATTGTAATGTGACACACGATGATATCACCGTGACGCCATTACAATGTGTCACAAATATTGTACAGACCTGTGAAATTGTATTTGTATCCGCTCGTGTGTTCTGCAGATATATGTCATCAAAGCATGTACATTTGTAATATGAAACTTGATGACATCATCAAAGTTTTACTGCACACAAAATGCACAGGCATGTATTGACCCCGGACCATTGTTTGTACCAACTTTGACCATTTTAAAATATACTTCTCCACAGACATCTGTTTAAAATACGTTTTGAAGAATTTTTTCTCGACGCTAGAGGGCGCTATTTTGTACGATGACGACACTTTTATTTTTGAAAAGCCTGAGGTGCTCTGAAACTAACATCTCAATACCGGAAGTGAGCAAGGTCAAAGGGCATTGCCATATTTTTGGATACCCGAACCATAACACCGTTTATCCCATTCAGATATCTCTTACCATATTCAAATGAATTTTTGAATATTTAAATTATTTAACTTCAATCACTTGTAATTTGATACCCGATGACGTCATTGGTACTGTGCAAAAGACCACGTGATGACCAATGTGAAGTTTGAACTCGATCGTCAATAGACAGCCGAAGTGTGACGTGTTGCCATGGTAATTAATTTGCTCTAAACATCATGGCCGTCGGAAAAAGTACCATTGCAAAAGCACAGTTCAGTAATTTTTAGTGTAGAGCCATTGCCTAGGCAACTAACAAAAGATGACGTATTCACTTCGGCAGTCTACGTACAAGTGCCCAAAGAGGTGGACGAAAACAATGGGCGAGAAGGAAAACAAAGATTGTTCTCTGGACGGTGTCCCAGAACAGCCGAAAATAATCTGAACAAAAACAAAGGCTGTTCCGCGTCCGGAAAAGCCAATAGAGTGTCTGTTACCATTGCAATCAACACTTATCTACGGAGCTCTGGAAGTGCAATCCAACTTGTTGAGATCCTGACAATTTATCGCCTGATGACGACATATTCAGTGCAAAATGTCATCATCCAGTGATAATTATGTCAGGAAGACGACATCCATAGTGTAGGATGACAACATCCTGAGATAATTATTCACAGGAAGAGCGACATCCAGAATATAGGATATCGCATCCCGTGATAATAGGGAGGTTTAGATAGATGCACGTAAAATGCTAACGTGAACGCGAAATGCTTTGAGCACTTAATCGTTACTTTGAGGAAATCTTAAACAGTTAGTATATCCCCCATCCACTTTTTTTTTAGTTTTCCTGTTTATCATGGAGTTTTGGAGGTTTATGTTTCTACAACTCGATTACAACGTGGTTTCCGCCCAAAACGGACAGAATTTTGTTTAAAACGCAATTCAAATCATATGATCAGTGCTCAAGCCATTTCGCGTTCATGTTCGCATTTTACGTCCACATAGACCTCTCTAATATTTATCAAAGGATGTTGACATCCCGAGATAATTTATCACATGATGTCGACATAATGAACTTAAAATGATAGCATCCCGAGATAATTCGCCTGGAAATAAACTTTCTCGGGATGTCGTCTCCTGCATTCTGCACGTCGTCATTCTGTGATAAATCATTGTGGGATATCGTCATCCCACATCCTGGATGTCGCCATCTTCTGATAAATTATCTCGGGTTGTTGTCATCCTACATTCTGGATGTCGTCTTCCTGAGATAATTATCACGGGATGACAACATTTTGCACTGAATATGTTGTTATCCTGCGATAAATTATCGAGGGATCTTAAGTCGATGGCACTTCCAGAGCTCTGTAGTAATTAACTTATGGAGTAAAGTTTGTTGTCGTTACAAATCATACAGTGGAGCCTTTTAATGTCCTGAATGATCTAAGTGGAAATGTATCAATCTCATTCACGCTTTTTGTAAGTGATTTATTTTACAATTAGGCCATGTACATGGGTTTGTCCACAGTAATGGGGTACATTTCTGTAACATTCAAGATCTTAGGTCCGTGTTCACTTCAAATGTCTTAATTTTATCTTTAAATTATCAAGCTAAACTGAGGAAATAACTTTTTCACCAAGGAGTAAGAAAAATAGTCCTACAACATACATTTCTGAAAACCCCGTGCACAAATTTTCCTATTACGCGTGTAACAAAGACGGAAAAAAATGTCACAAAATGGTCTGTCCATGTTACCTACGTAATAGGAAAATTTGTACACAAGCTTTTCAAAAATGTATGTTGTGGCAGAAATGTTTTACCTTTTTGGGCAAAAGTTATCTCCTGAGAACAAAACAAGGACATTTCTTTAATTCTGAGATAAACTAAAGACATCTGAAAGGAATTATTGACTTACTTTTCAAATGTACCCCATTACTGTGGACAGACCCACATGTAATAAGGAATAATACCCTTGAATTTCATGCATTAGTCATCCTGGTCACTATCCGATTCAATGATGCGTCTTTTGGCAACCCTTTGAAGTGGCACATCATCATCTGAATCTTGCGAGTCCGAATTTGTCATTTGATCAGCTATAGGCAGTGAAGAGCAGTTTTCTGTTGAAATTCAATGATAAAGATTATACAACACAGAGTGAAAGAGGTGGAGGCTTGAACCCTTGACTTGGACACGAATCAGTTGAGTAAATTAGTCAAATGTCTTGATGGCCCATGTAAAAACCTGTTGTTGTTGGTAACACATTTAAGTTCCTCTCGCTTATCCCATCATCGCATTCTAGAAGAGGCAAGTTCAACAGGTTTCTGCTGGGACCTGCAGCCTATATAGGTCATTCCATCGGGTTGGGACACAGGCAAAATATCCCCACATTGGAAACAAAAAGTGTTTTCTTGGATAAGTGGTGGTTCCTTTTCAAAATAATTTTGTTTTAATACAGTAAAGAACATACGGTAGGCTTTAATATGATACCAAATGTGTCTCAGTTTAAGAATATTTTCCTTGTGTATTTTCAGAAAATGTGTGAAAAAGTAACAAAATTTTAGGAAAAAAGTGTGACATAAATACGTTTGGAAATACACTCAAAATCTTCCATATTATTGTAATCACATTTATATACTACAAATTTCATAGAAAACCAATCAAAAAAGCATATAAAAAATTCAGAACATGTTTGTATCTCATATTTTGTTCAATAGTTGTCACCAAATACTAGGTGTGCTGACGTCAGCACACTCTCCAAATTGCTTGTAATTCATTTATCTTCAGTCACAGTATATCTGAATTGTCATTTTAAAATTACTTCTGCCTTACTTTACGTAACAATACATCTTTAAAGGCAGTATACATCATTGGTAATCTCGAAAATCAGAAATGTTCACAGATTTACGCCTAACTTACACAATATAAACATGACCGTAGAAAACTTCCCCTGAAATGGTTTTGTCTGAAGTGCTATAGTCTTTGAGAAAGGAGTAAAACAAATAGTTTTCGTCTCATGAGACGAAAATTCAGTTCGGCCCAAGTGCCATTTCGCCACAAACTACTTCGCCCGAGTGCCATTTCGCCCCAAATTACTTCGTCCAAACACTACATTGCCCAAATGCCACTTCGCCCCAAAACCACTTCGTGCACAGGCCGTGGTTCAGGGCGAAATGGTTCAGGGCGAAGTGGTTTTGGGG
Organism: Henricia sp. BOLD:AAB3569; assembly: GCA_037783545.1. Lineage (NCBI taxonomy): Eukaryota > Metazoa > Echinodermata > Asteroidea > Spinulosida > Echinasteridae > Henricia > Henricia sp. BOLD:AAB3569. The sequence goes on along the minus strand of JBBELK010000071.1, from coordinate 929,558 downwards.
CGAAATGACTGCAAACCCTTTTTTGACCGTTTTCTCAAAAGTTAGAAGTACGGAGCTGGTTTTTGCTCAGGTTGGTTTTAATAATGCATATCTTCAATCACACAGGGGATAAAACTATTTGTAACAGATTACAAATCATGTACATACTATCTTTAATGGGTGGCCTGTCTATGAACATACCCTTCAAAAGGTCAGAAATAGTGTTGTTAGAAAGATTAGACCACAGAAATATAGGAACTAGAGTGAGCACTTATCACGTGACCCCGTGCCCTCGAGGGTGCGTGGACGCCATTTTGTTAGTGGGCAAAAAGTACGTGCTAATGTATTGACGACATGCGTATTTTCAGCTTTAATTTTATTTTAAGATTATGCTTTCAGCGATAGGGGTGCAGAAAGATGTGGTTGCTAACTACAATCATCCTGACTGTCGGATCATTGTCCCATGTTTATATTTTACTTTAAAAGATTGAAACTTTAGTTAGGCCAAACACTTTTCTTTCCCCATGGGCCAAACAACATTCAAAATCGTCGCCCGGGTACTGTACAAGATTTGGGGAGTTGATCATAATTTTTGTTAATGACTTATCTAGCATTAGAATGTGCAGATTTGATGGAAAAACTCGAAATTTGGAGTGGGAAAGTTTAAGATTTTGTGAGGAAACACTGGATTTTTTTTCAGCCTGCCTCATCTATTTTGCACACAAGGTCTGAAGCCACGATCAACTTCCTAGTTCTTTCCTGCTACGTCCCCCACTGCTTTTTGCGTGTGTAGGTAGAGCATTCGGGTATACTAGTACCTCAGCCATTAACTTGGGGGAAAGTAACACCCGTTTCATACAGGCGCACGATCGTTCCGATTAAAATTTTGTTTCAGACAGGCGTCGGTATGCGAGCCGCGCGCACACTTAAGATCGACGTCTAAAACCAAGTCGCTGTTCAGTCGTTCGATCTTTCGACTTCTGGCGAACCAAGTCGCTCCAAATTGTTTCATACGTCGAACTTAATTCAAATTTCTGGGATAATTTAGTTCAGCGCGACTGTAAGGTGCAGGATTTCCCGGTGAAACCGACTGCCTAAGGGAAAAACTACCGTTCTACCGTTCACCATGCATTAAGTACATAGCATAACCTAGCGTTTTCAAGAGAAAAACTGTATTTTTTTCATTTCTAAAATCACGTTTCTAACAAAATTCGCACTTTTTGTGACATTATTATGTCATAATTAGTGGCAGAGGTGTACGTTACTTATACCTGCCTAGGTACAATAGAAAAAGCTCACTCATGACTGGCGTTAAACAGCCAATAAATCATTTAAAAGCCCATTTATAGCTGCCGCGCCGTTGACTGCAGTGGATACATCCGGGTATTTATCAATCATTTTGACCACTAACAAAATGGCGGACGCGGTCCCAGGGCGGCACGCCCGGGTACCGCGCACAGGCACGGGGTCACGTGATAAGTGCGCACTCTAGTTCTTATATATAGCTCCATGGATTAGACCCATCGTCGAAGCCCTTAGGTATCACTCCAATGGCCGACCATTAGCTACGGATGGTGGCAATTTGAAGGCCCGAGTTGAAAAGAAAGAGGAAGTCTCCGATCTCCCTTAAAAATGCGGAATAAACCGTGTAAGTTGACCTTGCGGTACGCTGCGAGATTCATCGACATCCAGAGACAACGTACATGTATAGGAGCTGAAGCACGTGTAGCGACCATTTTTTTCAGTACCATTTTAGCTCCAGGTCGAACGATTCGTAACATTTCACGAATCTGTCGATACCTCACGTTTAATGCTTGTCACCATGCATTTCGGGCTCTCGTCTTATCCCGACTAGATTATGGGAACTCCTTGCTCTTCGGAATTACAGAATGTAACCTCGACAAACTTCAACGACTACAGAACCGTGCAGCTCGACTCTTACTTGGTGTTAGTAGGCGTGAATCGGTTCCGCCTTTACTTGCCAAACTTCACTGGCTTCCCATCCGACACAGAATCCAATTTAAGATTGCCCTCTTCGTCTTCAAATGCCTTCAATTCACCAAATTGCTCCCGAGTACCTCCTTCGCTGTATACAGCTCCGCGTACCAAGCCGTCCTGGGCTTCGGTCCTGTAGGGATAACATGCTACTATCTGAACCACGATCCAGAAACAACATCACTGATAAATCCTTCACCATCGCCGCACCCAAAATCTGGAACACTCTACCATTTGACATTAGGACACAGGTCACTGCCTCTTCGTTCAAGAAACATTTAAAATCTCAACTATTTCCCACTGCTTGAGTTTGTTGCCAGAGCGCCATGATCTATATGGAATGGCACTATATAAGAACCTGTTATTATTATTATTATTATTATTATTAAGACTCGTGGTATTGGAGAGATTGGGGGGAAGGCGTATCCACACAGACCCGTCCAGTCTAAGCTGAGAGCATCCGTTGCCCAGGCCAGGGGGGTGCGTGTGTTGGGTGCAAAGGATGGAAGTTGGTGGTTCAGATGTGACGCGAAGATGTTTATGTGATGTTTATGGGCGATGTGGAGACCACTCCGTTGGAACTGCTCGGCCTCGTGAGGGAGCGTCCGCAATGACATTCTCTTTCCCGGATAGATTTGACGGGGAATGCACCAGTTGAGAAGACGAAGAGGAGTGGGTTCCCCCCCTGGCGGTTGATATAAGACACTACCGTGGCATTGTCTATTTTTACCAAGACAGTGCGTTTCGCGACTCTGGTTACCAAGTCATATTCTGAAAAAAGCACGGCGGTATGGAAACCTGAAACGACATCGGAAAGGAGATCTAGAACAAGAACGTGAAAAAATTCCAGTGAGAAAAATCAGTGGTTCCCGCGATCCGTAGAACGATGGGGAGAGCGAGTGTAGCGTTCCCCACATCGAGAAAATCACGTTCCTAGAATGCACGTTGATCGAAAAATCTCCCTTAGAAAGAAACCATCGAGGGATGTGTTGGCTGAAGATGGCGAGGATCGTGCAGGAAAAATGACCACGAAGAGGCCCGAGAAGAGAAGAAAAGTCCAGAACCGTACCGGGCGCGTGGTATGGAAGATTTGGCTGTACCGACAAGGCAGGGATCGGATCATCGAAGCTCGGGGTAAATTGAAGATTGGCGGCTGTCATCGGAAAGAATTGACGACGTGGACGTGACTGGAACAGGAAATGTGTGTGGCGTTACCAGACTATCTAGCCATGTCGTAAAGGATTTCCACTTGGTTTATTTTTTGAGTTTGAGCAGAGCCGACATCGTTGACAGATCAAGTGAATATCGAAGTCTAGGGGAGAAAGCGTTCCGTCACAGGACCGGCACTTAGTTTTTTTGAAGGATTTTTTCGATGACTTTGTAGAAGCAGAGTTGTCCGGATAGTAGGCCAAATGGCTTGCGTTGTAGTGTCTAATCACTTGTAGAGAGAAAACTGTAAAATACGTTCTGACACTACGGCGCGCTGATAAAAAGAAAGGCGTTTTGTGGCTTTCCACATGAGACGGTGATATCAGGGTCTTTGTTATTGTTCAGCATAGCAGTTTGCACATGCGTAATGAGAATGTATTTGTACATGTAGGTATCGGAGGTGAGATAATAGAACTCTTCGTTCGATGAATGAAAATAGCTTCATTTAATGAAGAGATCTCTTCCGTGTAGTTTGACGAAGTAAATTTATAATGTGTACATGTATGCTCCTTTTGTTGGACGAGCATCTGCAACTAGGCCATCGATATCGTGTAATCCAACGGCTTCATCTAATTTTTATTAGTGGTTGGCTTGTTTATATATGAAACGTGAATAGTATCGCTCTTCATTCGATTTTTGTTAAGGCTGGATTCACACTGCCTTTTCTCGCATAAGTTTGATGCACACCGCTTTGAGAAAAAAGCGGTCTGGAGGAAATTTGGAGTTAAACGTTGCACTGAAAATCTCGGATAAAAAAAAACACTTTCCGCCCTGGTTGATTGTGTGATCTTCAGTACGTCGTTTCACTCCAAATTCCTCCCAGACTGCTTTTTCTCTGAGGGAATTGTGTCAAAGCTCAGTGTGAATCCCCAGCTAGAATCCCCCATCCACATTTTTTTAGTTTTCCTGTTTATCATGGAGGTTTATGTTTCTACAACGCAATTACAACGTGTTTTCCGCCAAAAACCGACAGTCTTTTTAGTCGGGTATCTATGGGGGACCCCCCGTGCACCCCCCCCAGTACTAAACCAAACCAACTTTTTTAGGTGCATTTTATGGTCCTAAAACACATTTTTGATGTTAACAGTAAAAAAAACCCGATGCACTAGGGTTATTCAAAATGGCGGCCAAAATGGTCAAAAATCATATATTGGCCAAATAATATGATGAAAGCACTTAAAAAATGGCTAGTTATATGTTTTTTACCCTCGCAAATTTATTTCTGGGGTCCCTTTTTTCTTTCAAGCTTCAAATTCAAAATGGCGGCCAATATGGAGGCCAATATGGCTACCAAAAGTGGCCAACTGTGAGCAAAATGATATATAATGGACAAAAATAATGATAAACACATACATAACAAAAGTTATATGTTTTTGACCCTCGCAAATTTATTTCTGGGGTCCCCTTTTTTCTATAATGCTTCAAATTCAAAATGGCGGCCAATATGGCTGCCAAAAGTGGCCAATATGAGAACAATGATATACATGTATAATGGACAAAAAAATACATGTACATTAAATGCAATCCCCAGAATTAACTTACAACCTTTTAGGGTGTCTTTTATGATCCTGAAGCATATATGGGATGCTAACAAGAAAATAAAATGTTCTGGAGAGCAAGATGGCGGCCAGTATGGCCGCTAATATGTCCCAAATGGAAAAGATCATATATTAGCCAAATATAATATGATAAAATCATTTATAAAATTGCTAGTTATGTGCTTTTGACCGTTTTAAATGTTTTTCTGGCATCCCCTATTTTTCTATCATACATAATGCTCTAAATTCAAAATTGGCGACCAATATGGCTGCCAACAGTGGCCAAATGTAAGAAAAATGATATACAATGACCAAAAAATAATGCATAAATTAAATGCAACCCTTCCGCTAAATGCAACCCTTCGGCTAAACTAACCTGACCAACTTTTTATGATGCCTTTTAGAGTCCTGAAACAGTTTTAGATGTTAACATTATTAAAATAAAATCTTCTGGAGACAAAGATGGTGGCCAATATGGCCGCCAAAAATGGTCTAAAATTAAAAGCATATCATAAGCCGAATAATTAGCATTTATAAATTGCTATTCATATGTTCTTGACCCTCATTTATTATACAACCAATATATGGCTGCCAATATATGTTAAATAAATGAATTCAATGACCCCCCCCCCCCCCCCCCCCCCCCCCCCCACCCCTCCACACACACACACACACACCCCAATAACAACCTTTGGGTGCGTTGATCCACGAAAACTATTTGGATTTTAACTGAGAAAAACCCTGCGGCCCTTGAGATATCCAAGATGCCGGCCAATATGGCTGACAAATCATATCACCCATATGATGCAATAAAAATTAATAAAATGGTTAGTTACTGGTATGTTTTCTACCCTCAACAATCATCTTTATGCTATCCTTTTTTACTTCAAATTCCATAATATGCGATCAGCATGGCTGCCAAAAGAGGCGAAAAATGTCTGCTGTGCTGGCTGGGCTAGTGCGTTTTCCCTTGCTCGCTTAAGGGATCCTCCACTAAGAGATCCAGTGAAACTGAAACTTCCCTCACTGTAGCATTGGCATATTGGATAGGTGTCTCCCCAGTACATGTCACCCAAGGGATGCATCTGTATGGAAATATCACACAGGACAACTGCCCATCCTAATCCTTCTGTTGCTTGCTGGTTTCTATCATGTTGAGGAGTGTACGATTAAACTGCTCTATAAGCACATCCAAATTTGAATTGTATTGAGTTGTTCACAATTTGTGTACGGTACCCCAATAATTATGCCCACTTCAATACCGTTGATTGTTCTGGAATCGTTCTTTCCCACTTTAGACTCCCTATTCACGAACAACAAACACCCCATTGTCTCATGATCCCATATCTGTGTCTCTCAGATCATATTTGTTGTGATCATGGAAAAAAATACTGAGGATATTTTAATATTGTTTGTAGACCTGAAAAATCATTTTGGTGGTCATACCAGACTCATTTAACTCCAAACATGATAAGAATACCAAAATGACAACTGATAAGGGTGAACAACATCATTTAATTTATGTTTTATAATTTGTTTTTGGCCGATTAGATATCATTTTTCTTACATTCAGCTACACTTGACAGCCATATTGATCGCTGTCTTGAATTTAAAGCATGGTAGCAAAGTAACACGTACACCAGATAAAAATCTGTGAGTAAAAAATATATATAACTAATCATTTAAATCATTATTTTGCTATAAATATATGACCTTTTCTATTTTTGAAAATGTTTGGTGACCATATTGGCCACCATCTTGGATATCGCCAGACCATTTTTTAATTAACATGTTTTGCGACATCAAAAGGCACCCCAAAAGTTGGTGTGCGTTAGTTCTTGAAGGTGCAACAGTTTTTTTAATTTTTCTCTTTATTATGTGTAATTTTTCTCATATTTAGCCACTTTTGGCAGCTACAGTGATCGCCATCTTCAAGCTGTGGGTTATTTTTGGCCCATTATATATCATTCTCCTCATATATGGCCACTTTTGGCAGCCATTTTTAATTTGGAGCATGGTAGAAAATCCTAAAAATAAAATTTGCGAGGGTAAGAAACATAACTAGCAATTTTATAAATGATTGTCATTATTTGGCTAATATACATGTATGATCTTTTTCATTTTGGACCATTTTTAGTAGCCATATTGGCCGCCATTTTAGATATCTCCAGAGCATTTCATTGTATTGTTAACATGCAAAATATGCTATATATCACAAAGGGCTCCCCAATAAGTTGGTGTGGGTTAGTTCTGGGTGGTTGCCTTTAATGTATGTGTTTATCATTATTTTTTGTCCATTATATATCTTATTTTTCTTCATATTTTGCCATATTGGCCGCCATATTGGCCGCCATATTGGCCGCCATATTTAACTTGAAGCATGATAGTAAAATAGGGGACCCCAGAAATAAATTTGCGAGGGTCAAAAACGTGTAACTTTTGTTATGTGTTTATTATTATTTTTGTCCATTATATATCATTTTTCTCATATTTGGCCAATTTTGGCAGCCATATTGGCCTCCATATTGGCCGCCATTTTGAATTTGAAGCATGATGTATGATAGAAAAATAGGGGATGCCAGAAAAACATTTAAAACGGTCAAAAGCACATAACTAGCAATTTTATAAATGATTTTATCATATTATATTTGGCTAATATATGATCTTTTCCATTTGGGACATATTAGCGGCCATACTGGCCGCCATCTTGCTCTCCAGAACATTTTATTTTCTTGTTAGCATCCCATATATGCTTCAGGATCATAAAAGACACCCTAAAAGGTTGTAAGTTAATTCTGGGGATTGCATTTAATGTACATGTATTTTTTTGTCCATTATACATGTATATCATTGTTCTCATATTGGCCACTTTTGGCAGCCATATTGGCCGCCATTTTGAATTTGAAGCATGATAGAAAAAAGGGGACCCCAGAAATAAATTTGCGAGGGTCAAAAACATATAACTTTTGTTATGTATGTGTTTATCATTATTTTTGTCCATTATATATCATTTTGCTCACAGTTGGCCACTTTTGGTAGCCATATTCGCCTCCATATTGGCCGCCATTTTGAATTTGAAGCATGAAAGAAAAAAGGGACCCCAGAAATAAATTTGCGAGGGTAAAAAACATATAACTAGCCATTTTTTAAGTGCTTTCATCATATTATTTGGCCAATATATGATTTTTGACCATTTTGGCCGCCATTTTGGCCGCCATTTTGAATAACCCTAGTGCATCGGTTTTTTTTTACTGTTAACATCAAAAATGTGTTTTAGGACCATAAAATGCACCTAAAAAAGTTGGTTTGGTTTAGTACTGGGGGGGGTGCACGGGGGGTCCCCCATAGATACCCGACTATTTGTTTAAAACGCAATTCAGTTCCTACCCTCTTCACTATATACTATGGCCGAGTTGGTCATGTTTGTTAAGTCGAGTTGGCAAACAATTGGTGGATTACTAAAATGACAAATAAATCTTGGAATTTTTGAGAGTTGTCCCATAGGTGCAGGAGTCATCTCAACCGTTTGCCAACTCGACTCGAGGTTGAACCAACTCGACCGTCGTTAGCGACTTGGAAAAAAAATATAAATATATATTTCGAGTTAAAACCACTTTCACACAACAAACGGGTTGCATCAGATTTCAAAAATATCTTTGTTGCAAAAATTCATCAAGCGGTTGCCGTTTTATGCTTGTTAAAATGCGTCCAATTTACGTGTGTAATCGTCCGATAGCATGCAAACAATCCGTTTCGGTCCCTACGCACACATGGCAGCCTAGGCAGCCGGCCAAACACATAACCCAACACACGGCAAGCCTACTCGGTACAAGTTCACCTACTCCTTTGCGCGACTCATTTAATGAGAAAATGTTTCTGCTATTTTGTTTTCATAGTGTCTGGTAAAACATACAACCACGCAACTACTGGGCATATCTCTGGCTTTTTGGACGAAAATAATTCTTCAAAAAACACCATCTAACAGAGACAGTTTTCCCGAGTTTTTTGGGTGTAAACGTATGGAGCCGACAATCGTGTTGACTTCTCTTTCTCAGGATTACGTCACGGGGTCACGCGCATTTCAGAAATCGCGAAAATCTCATTTTCGAAAAGAGCACTTTTGCTTGCAATTTCTCCACTTAAAAACGACAATTAAAAAAAAGCAGCTAGCCACGTCGGCAAAGGGATGTTTGGACTATCGAAAAAAGCCTAAATGCTGGATTTTCCTTTAAGGGGGAATCTAGCTCTTTGATGTGAATACATGCTTCATTACCGTTGATAAATTAACCATTGTCGATTGGAGTGATTTCCCTCTTATGTGAACGGGGTCTAGGTCAGATTTCCGTGAATACGCTGGCAAAATATCAAAAATGCCTTCATCGAGAACTAAATATTAAGAGCCAGAGAATCTTGAAACTCTGACTGCTTAAATTATAAATGTATGTATGTATAATCTGCACCATTAACCCTAGAATTTGTGTGCCTTGAATGAATTTTGTATACATTAGTAACTTGGCCATCTTTGAATACAGTAGACAGCCAAAGTGTGACGCGGACTGCCATGGTGATTGGCTCTAAACACAGACAGTACCATTGCAAAAGCACAGGGACACAGTTCAGTGATTTTTAGTGTAAAGCAGGCAACTAACAAAAGATGACGTATTCACTTCGGCAGTCTATTTACCTATAAACATTAAAACAGGTATATAAACTACTAAGTGTAACGTCAGCTGCCAGGTTAATTAGGTCTAGACATTCCAGGGGGGTACCGGTAAGATAATTTGCAGGCAGACATCCAATACGGGGTGGGGGTGGGGGTGGGGTGGGGATGGGGGTGTCCTGTAATTTTTAGACTTATTTCAAGTCTGAGATCGCGTATACTTCACCAATTATGGGAAGTACATGTACCTTATGCATACCGTAACTGGTTCATTATACACGAAGTCAGTCTTGAAATAAGTCTAAAAACAACACGACCTACATTTGTACCCCCCGTAGTGGATGTCTGCAAATTTTCTTACCGGTATACCCCTGGACATTCACTGGTAATCTGAAACGTCCATTGCTAAAGTACAAGAAAACAATTCACTGGTTTCAGTGCAGACCCAGTATGGCTACACACAAGGGTACACATAAATTCAAGATGGCCATATATCCAAATGGAGCACAAGTCGACCGGAAATTAGCCTTGTGCCAAATTTGTACTGAACTTATTGCATTGCAATCTTAGCCACCGAGTGCTATGTGAAAGAATCTGCAGCATGCAAGGTCAAAAATTTGAACCCCGAAATTCAAAAGTGTACCTTTGTTGGACAGTTATTGCCAAATGACACAAGGAATACTTTCTCGAATCGTCCTATTCAACTTTTAGACCATCTTTTCAAATCATGCATCAGTTCAGAGGCAGGGTTCTCCACTGGCTGTTTTGTCTGGGCGCACCGTCCGGATAAAATCATCATGAGGTACTGTTAGTGCCCGGACAAAAAACTCGGCCGCCCAGACAAAAAGTAATCCATTTTCCCCGCTACACTTCAAAATTATGGCCGAGTCATTCTAAAATTAAGTGTAGAGTCGTCAAGCATGACTCGCTGGCCTCTGGTGTCATTATCGTTCACTTAACACGTGTATTTGCGCATCAGTGACCCAATCCACAGCCGATAACAGGCGTTACAGTTACATGCATCTGTTTTGAACACCATCCTTATGCAGCAAAAAGGGGGTTGGTCAGTGTTAGCCATCTGAGGGCGCTGTTTAGCGCGCCCAAACAAAGTGTCCACCAGTGGAGAACATAGAGGTGCTTTTTAATCACCCAAAATTGCCTGGTCTTGGGCAATGTGTACGTTTGAAATTTTCCACTTGATTTAACATTACCTTCGTGCAATCCTGGTGTGTGAGCAGCATGGATTGTGTTACTTGTTTTGTCATCATCATCATCATCATCCTCATCACTATATAATAGTCTAGTTCTTTTGGCTGCAGGCTTATGGGGCAGAGGCCGACTGGCAGTCTGGTGAAACGTTGGCGATGGCTCAACATCACTGTGTGGTTTTTACAAAACAGGAAAAACATATATTAGGCAAGCCATTTAATTTGAGCACACACAAAATTACATGAACAGGGAAATAAACAAACTGAAAATTCAGATACGTTGTCATGTTGAATTTTTGATTTAAAATTTCAAAATTGAAGATGGAGCAATTCACTTGTAATGTTTCCTAACCATGTTTTCTGGGCTTTAACAACACCTTCCAATGACATCCATTGCTAATTTGACTATTTGTAGCATCTTAAAGGTAATTCAACCCGAGATTGGGTAATTTTGGGCACTCCCAAAACTGTACAGCACTGTGGCGCAGTGGTAGAGCGTCGGGCTTGCAATCGGAGGTTTGGGGTTCGAACCTCGAAGCGATCACAGGCTTTTCCATTGGTCCATAAAACTTAATGGGTACCTGGTGCTTGCACTGGGGAAGGAAACTGCAGACAGTAGTCAGCTCTATCGTCGGGTTAAATGCAGGCTCAAAAGTAGCCTTGATCAAGGCGTTGGGCTTGTCTTCTAGACGGCCCGCTGAAGATAAAACTTACAAGCTGCGGAATCTGTTGCACGTATTGGCTCACAACGCGCCGCGCTACGACTATGCACACACGCACGTACATGTATCGGTACGGTCCCTAAACCCAACGCCTTGATAGTTCTGCATTTAACCAGCGAAACTCATTACAGTAATAGGGAAACCACCCCAGCGTGAGCTGAAATTTCATTGGTCGACGCACGGCAGGTTATGTTTGAAAAACGCTATGATCTGCGATCCCCAGTTTGTTCATCCGAGGCAGTATTAAGAGCTCCCACAAATCATTCAGGAAAGTTGTCATATTAAGACCGCTGTCCCCCAGAAGTGTAATCAAATACGTAAACCGACTTCTTCTTCTTTCGAATGCTCCAAACGAAGGCAGGGTCAGATCTCAAGTCTGCTATTGAGCAGCCAGTCACGTGTAGGAACATCAACTTCAGACAGACCCAGAGCTCCACATGGGGGACGATGGAGATGACATACATTGATGATATGATCTGCCGTTTGCTCATCCTCTCCACACTCACAAGCTGGACTCTGGGCGAGGCCCCATCTATGCATGCTGGCCTTGAAGCGGCCCACACCTGTACGCAAGCGGTTAAGTTTCACCCACGCATGGCGTGGCAAATCCGAGCCAGGGCTACTTTTAGATGTTTCATGGACATAGTTCTTCAAGGGTGAGGATGACGACTGCCATCGTCGACACCATGCATTGCTAATCCAGTTAGCAGATGTCTCTCTAGTTTGTGCATGTTGAATCAAACTCTGTGCCTCTGGTGCAAATGGATGCCGTGACTTCAGGCGAGGTTGCTGTAAGTCTCTGTTGATAACTTCATGAAGAAGGTGGTTTGGGTTCAAAGCCCGTCGAGTCAAGGCCATAGTCTGTGACTTCCTCCTCAGGTCGGACGGTTGGATTCCAGCTAATACTGGGAGCTGTTCCACAGGGGTTGGGCGTAGACATCCAGTGATGGTGCGGAGAGAGTTGTTTAAACTCGCGTCCACCAGGTGTGTGTGAACACTCCTACTCCATACAGGTGCGCAGTATTCATCAGGGGCATAAACCAAAGCCAGGGTTGCGGTGCGTAAGGTGGAAACGCTGGCTCCCCAGCCTGTGCCCGCGAGGCGGCGGATAAGTGCTCTCCGTGCTCTGACTTTATCGCGGAGGCCTGCCAGATGTTGTCGGTAGGTAAGCGATCTGTCGAGTTTCACTCCCAGGTATGTTGGGGTAGCTTGGAAAACAAGTCGTCTGTTGTTGACCATGATGTTCATCTCTCGTTTAGCCTCTTTGTTGTTTAAGTGGAACGCTGTTGATACTGTTTTCCCCTTCACTGAGCTTAAGACGCCACTTCCTCAGGTATGCTGACAGAGTGTCCATGTCATTGCCGAGGTCCTTCTCGATGTGTGTCCATTGCTTGTGCGTTGCCAGGATGGCTATATCGTCGGCATAGCCATACTTCTTTGATGTAGTTTCTGGCAGGTCGTGGATATAGATGTTGAAGAGCAATGGAGCCAGTACAGATCCCTGCGGAACTCCGTTGTTAAGTCAACGAAGCCTACTTTGCTGTCCATCACTGGTCTTCAGTACGAAGCTCCGATTTGAGATCAGGTTCAAGATGTAACGAACATGCATCTGTCCGGTATCAGTCGGAGTAGCTTTACAGTGAGGCCCCTGTGCCATACAGTGTCATAGGCAGCGGTTAGATCCACAAAGACAGCCCCTGCCTTCTCCCGGTTTTCAAACGTATCTTCAATGTCCTGCGTGAGGAGTGTCACTTGATCTACGGTTGACCTACCCTGGCGGAAGCCAGCTTGCTCATGAGGGAGCTGAGGATCAATGATGGGATTGACCCGTGCGTGGATCAATCGTTCGAGAAGTTTGAAGGGGATGCATAACAATGAGATAGGCCTGTAGCTCTTTGGGTCGTCCTTGAGCTTGTTTGGCTTCGGAAGCGCGATCACGGTAGCCTTGCGCCATATCTTGGGGATCTTACATCGATCCATAGAGGATGACAAAAAGAGGCGTAGCCAGTCGGTGGCGGCTTTTCCAGCATGAAGGAGGAACTCAGGGTGAATGATGTCAGGTCCTGGGGCCTTGCCTGCTTTCAGAGATTTAAGGGCTAAAGACATTTCCTCCATTGTGAGAGGGTTGGTTAACCCTGCGTCTTGGCTGTCTGTCTTCCAGAGCCCGGCTACCTCCTTAGCAACGCATCTTGCAAAATCCCGATCCGGGTTCTTGAAACGGCCATTCTGGACTAACTGTGATGCATTAGAGTTAGCAGTGAGTGGACACTTGGCTGGTGATGAAGTTGCCCTGCCCGTAAGTTGGTTAACAGTGTGCCATGCTCTACGACTAGAGTGAGTGAAGTGAATTGACTCAACAGTTTCAGCCCAGCGTTCCTGGCGTTTCTCATCTAGGCGTGATAACAGTGTGGAAGCAGTTGTTTGTGACTTCTCATCTGTTTCAGCTTCGATGTAGTCGTCATACAGCTCTTGGCATTCGTCATCCCAACATGGGATGTAACTCTTCTGGTAGCCACGTGGGATTGACTGCTTTGCTGCATGGATGAGCAGGTTGCAATAGGCCTTGTATGAGGAGTCCAAGTCTTCGCTATCTGGGTGTGGTAGGCTTGTGGCCCGCTCAGTTATTATCCTTTGAAACTGTTCCCAATCAGCCTTGCGGAAGTTCCAGCGCTTCACTGCTTTGCTTCTTGTTGGTGATACAAGGAATGGAGGTGTTATCAGCGAAGGTCGGTGTTGTGATCGCGGAAACCTTTCTAATACCTGCCGCATGGGAATCTGGTGGCCCAAGGAAATGCTTGCGAAAGCGAGGTCCGGATTGTTCCAGCGTGGAGAGTGAAAGCTGTCGGGCTCCTTCGGGTTGTAGAGAAGGGTCAAATCATTTGCAGAGGCCCAGTTGTTAAGACATATCCCGTCCTGTGTGCATCTAGAGTATCCCCAATCTGTGTGGTGGCAGTTGAAGTCGCCAGCATAGAGACAAGGAGCACTGAAAGAGGGTAGTGGTGCGTCAGTTAGGTGCACAGGTGGAGGTTTGTATACATTGATGATGGTTGTATCCAAGACCTTGACAGCCAGCCATTCCAGGGTGGACTCTGGGGGGGATTGTGCTTCGAGTGAGCATTGTATGTCCTTCTTGACGAAAGTCGCCAGGCCATGGTGTCTGCTAAGGGTGAAAGCAGCTAGAGCAAATTCTGGGAGAGCCAGTTTGTCGACTGACAGTGAGTTTCCTGCAATAGGATGACTTTGACCATGTTGTTATAGGCCAGTTGCTCAACGATGTTAAGTTTGGCACTGGTGAGACCTTCAACATTCAGTTGCAAAATTGGGACACCCTTGCCTTCGACGGCAATAGCCGTCCGTCCTGAAAAGGACGCTAAGCCGGGCGCAGGGTCGCAGCTCTGCCTCTGAGTGTCAGTCTGACCGCTCGTTTGGTAGCTAGTAGTCGGCATTTGTTAACCTTGGAAGGTTTTATAACAGGGAAGACCACGTGAAGGTTGCCGAACTTCTTAAACCGACAAGCACAATAAATGCTACGAACCCGAGAATATTTGTTGTTTTCAGCCATCGATCATGCCACGGTTCTCGTAACATGAGGACGCCATGACATGCATAATGCATGCATCTCGTCATTACGTGCTACTCATGAAGCTCTTGATTGGCTCAAGACAAATGTTAAATATTCATACCTTGCATACCCGCATGTCCAAAACCCGCCCATTTTCGGCCAGAACTGGCCGAAAAACTAAAGAAAGACATTAAACCCGGAAGTGCAGGCGCGACAAGGCTGTCTTTCGAGCTAGGCCAGGCCTAGTAGAATAGGATGTTTCACAGAAGTATTTCTTTCAAATGTTTTGTTTGGTTGTAATTAATTGACAAAGATGTACTTTCAATTTTTTGTGACAACATTTTTGTCCCAAAAGCCCTGGGGCCAATTTCATAAAACATGTTAGCACCCGATTTTGATTAAGCAGCGCTCTCTCCATTTCATAAAACTGTTTAAGCACTAGCAAACCAAACAGCATGCTAACCTACCGATTTTTGCTAACGTGACGCCATCTTTTTTCTTCGGCATTCTCTGCAAAATTCGAGACACATTTTCCAACAGATTCACAACTTTCAGCTGTTGTTGAAATATTCCAGTCAACAACAGACAAGGGTCTTCTGTGGTAGTGATAATCATCCCAAAATGGAAACAACCAATGATGGTACTTTGAAAATGTCGCGTTGACTTATGAAAGCAGACGATGAACGCGTTCGAACAAAACAGACGACAGCGTTGCGCGCGCACTCTCTACGCGCGCTTAGAACAACAAGTTTTATGAAATAGGCCCTTGCTTGAGCGAATATTCGTGCTATGCTTAATCAAAATGTTTGATTAAGCGTAACATGTTTTATAAAATTGGCCCCTGGTCAGTCTCAATTTAGTAGCGACCTAAACAGCATCAGCGTCTATCCCACACGTGGTTTGTTCACGCAGCATGCAGAACTGGTTGCCCAAATTTACACAATGCATTCAGGTAATGTGTCAGGTCAATCTGTGGTTGACTGTGATAAAATTACGTATGGTCTTTGTGAAGGTATACAGATGTACATGTATCCTATTGCATGTGTTTGGTATTTCTAGTTAAAATTATACCAGTTTAATTTAACATTAGTCGTGCTACATATAGTGTATTCAAGAAATGCTTTTCATGCTGAATATGTACCTTTAAAGTGCCAATTTTTCTAATATCCCCCGTTTTTTATTATGTTTTTCAAATTTAAATACATGTAACATCAGAGCTCTCAATTGTTTCCCTTATTTTACGCTTCTGCGGTTTTGTTCTTCATTTGCATGATTTTTAACGATGCCGTTTTCAAATAATTATTTTTTTATAAACACGCAATTCCAGCCATCTTCAGTTACACTCAGGCCACACAAAAGAGGGACCGTGAACCAGTCTGGTGCCCAGTCTGGTGCTAGATTGGTTTCCGGACCTCATATTTCACATACGAACACAAATGTGTTTTTGTGTGCCAAATATGTGTTTGTGTGTACAATAAGTGGACCGAGAACCAGTCTACCATGCAACATATATCGCGGTGCGGGCGGGCCGGGCGTGCAGTAAGTTTGATCTTTCTGTTAATTTTTTTAACAGTCACTTAACATAAAAATTCATTCATGGTTTTTTTGGAACATCTCTGCATCTACATGTACCTTAAATTTCTGCAGGCTCATTTCAGGAATTCATTAAAGGGCCCCTAATTTAGGATTTTTATCAATGAAATCTATGCTTTAAAACCACTCTACTCAGTTAAAGTCATACAAATCCTATTTGGAGCTTGCTTTGGGGTTAAAACAAAAGTTTTAAGTTTTTATGCTAATGAAAATATACATATTCATGACAAGGTCACGATGTCACAAGAGGCAAACACCATTCAACTGTGCACAAAAGATTCCAGTTTGTTCTCAATTTTCCTGAAACTTTTGTAATACATGGCTGTTTGAGTTTGTTTTACATGTTGCCTGCTGTAAGCCATGACAAAACTGGGGGTAGAAACTGCAGCGATTTGCCACAAGTCCAACTTGAAGTCTTATGTTTTTTCTTAACTTTTCCCTTCTGTCTTCCTTATGTGATGCACTCAAAACAGCGCCCTCTGTCTGTGATTGATTGCAATGAAATCTTCAAAGTTGAAAAAGGCCACCTTTTATTGATTTTACATCCAAACGAACAATAGTATGTCTTGCTGAACAAGTAATCCGTCATTATGAAGCAAAGATTAGGCACAAAGTTGTTTAGCATGTAACAGGCCCTTTAAAGTTTTATTTGCAAAACGATACGCTGGACCTTCACGAATACAGGGTACAAACCTCTCGTCTGATGAATCGCTCTGCAATGCACGCTTGACCCGAGTTTTCCTGTAAATTGGGGAAATCCTGCTTGTTGCTGTGATGTCCTCCCTGTTGGTTTGCCCTTTCTCCTGCACATCATCCTCATCCATGACTTGGCCGAATGCATCAGCAATTGGAATCTCTTCTGGGTGGTGTCTGGTCCGGCGTTTACTGGACTCATTTTTGTCATGTCTTCGTTTTCTGGCCATCTCTTTCAGGGACTTGTATCTAGGATTTGACTTCTTTTTCTTTTCTGCAGCCGATTCTGAAATGCCCTCAAGTGGCTCAATAGAATTTGCCATTTTGCGTAGTTGTTCAGGGTCGAGGTGATCAGGGATGCGCCAGAAAGTTTCCTGAAAACCAGCAATTTAGCAAATTGTGCATAAATTAAATTATACAATTATACCATAAAACAATTTTTAAAAATTAACAATACAAAACTTACGGAACCTGAACATGTAGAGAACATTTTTGATAAAAATCCTCTTCATTTCTTGTTTAATCGTTATTTGCATTCAACTACTTTCCCAAAACATCACAACAAAAACAGTGCGGTCCGGTGGGACTCAAACCTCTACTTTTACAGTTGATTTTAATATATGAATACCAAATTAACCAATTTGAGACCGGTCTGCGCACTTTCGGGTTTGATAACGAGGCTCTTCGTGTTAAGCAACTAAGTGAACTAATGTACACACGTGAATGCACCCAGTCGCGCATTACGTACGCACTGTGGACGTTTCTTTGTATTCGTGCATTGTTTATAAACTTTACTCCTGAACCCTAACCTTTTTTTTTTAACCCTCCACCCCCACCCTGACCCCTTTTTCCAAGTTTGGACAACATGACTGTGGACTTGAGCGAACGAGTGCAAGTCCACAATCCGTCACTTTTCCCCGCAAATTGTGGACTTGAATGGGTTTCGAGTCCACACCACGTACGCAAGGTGCGTACACAATCACTTCTAAATACCACACAGAACAGCACACGTACACACTCAGTCACTGTACAATACTGTACTTGTAGCGCACGCGTACTGCCGACTTGACACGAAGAGCCTCAGTTTAATTGCGGAAGTGTGCAGAACGGGCTAATGTGAAATTCTTCTATTGCAGGCCTAAGCTCATCCTGAGATCTCAGGGAATTTCTACTCTGCAAAGCGACTTGACAATACCCTGAGGAAATACACGCAAATCTCTGGAGCGAGCCGGCTGTTGTCGTGAGCCAACTCACACCCGAGTCATTTTGATGTAATTTAATCAATTCGGTCATGTTATGCCGAAAAGAAACAATTTCTATACTTTCCAGCAATTGTTCCGTTCCTTATGACTGTCCCATTCCTACCAAACTTTCAAACGACGAACCTTATTTACTCCGCAGTTTTTCAAATTAATAACAGGGATGCATGCTGACGAATGTAATGGATTCCCCAATATGCTTTAAATAGCGGCCAATCGCCTACGCGGACAACGGCCAGCATTACCGAGTACATGTATCACATGCATGCACGGTTTTTACAATCTGCGCGCGTTAAATTTGAATGCCTGCAATCGTGCTGCACAATGCACTGCAAGCGTCCTGATTGGTCCAGCAGAGGCGACAAGATTTCTGTCGCTAGTCCCACCGCCAAATGGGGCCTTTTTCAACAGGGCCACTGTACGCAGGAGTTAGGGAGTGCGTTAAAGGGGCACTGTTGCAAGAGGATGGCCTAAGCTGAAATATGCCAAAGGCAACTTGGAGAACTTCTCGACTTCAAGTACATGTACATTGTACATGTGCCAGAACTAAGAACAACATTTTATGTGAATGCTACTTTTTCTAGACTGACAATAGCCGAGATTTAATAATGACTCACATCATGACTGCTGGGAGGAGAGATACCAATCTCCTTGAGGAATCGTTGGAACAAGTTGTTGTCCATAGCGTCTCCATTTTCCTCAGACAAAGGTACAATAGGAATGGCCTGCTCATCCCCTAATTAGTAATAATGACAGAAAAATGCTGCAAATATCTACTGGGATTCTAAAATATTGTGTTCAAATAAAGATTAAATATATCCACTATATTAGAAACAAAACAAAACAATTGCAAAAGGTAAATCATTTGGTTCAGAAAGATAATGAAAATAAACAAATTTGTCCCAATAAACCTTTTTCAACCATGCAGATCACATCTTCACTATGGAACCCAAGTGCAGAACTTTCCGTGTCTTAAAGATAGTATACATGATTGGTAAACTGTTACAAATAGTTTTATCCCCCTGTGTGATTGAAGATATGCATGATTAAAACCAACCTGAGCAAAAACCAGCTCCGTACTTCGTCTAACTTTTGAAGAAAACAGTAAAAAAAGGGTTTGCAGTCATTTCGCCCCAAAACCACTTCGCCCTGAACCACGGCCTGTGCACGAAGTTGTTTAGGGGCGAACTGGCATTTGGACTATGTAGTGTTTGGATGAAGTAATTTGGGGCGAAATGGCACTCGGGCGAAGTGGTTTGGGGCGAAATGGGCGAATGGTTTTGGGGCGAATTGAATTTTCGTCTCATGAGAAGCAAACTAATTGTTTTACTCATTTCTCAAAGTCTATAGCACTTCAGACAAAACCATTTCAGGGGAAGTTTTCTACGGTCATCATGTTTATATTGTGCAAGTTAGGCGTAAATCTGTGAACATTTCTGATTTTCGAGATTACCAATGATGTATACTGCCTTTAGAATGCACATACTTCGAGACAATGCAAAAATGAAAAGCCTAATCCCTTACTGTCTTTTTCTCTGTCATCAGCTGTACTCCTCAAGCCGCCTTGTATCCATCTAATCTGCTCAATGAATCCTGGAACAGGATGGGGAGATTAGACATAATTCATGCATGACAATATATTGGCATGTACTAGTCTGAGAAGTTTGCCAAAGATTGCATCGCGTTGTTTGTAATGTGGATGAAAATATTGCTTTTTGAGCACTGACATTTTTTAAAGGCATAGGCTCGTCAGCAATGCGCGCGCGCCAAATTCGTGCCACGAAATACGCAGCTCCATAGCAAAGGCATGGAGCTGCGTATTTCGTGGCATAAATTTTGCGCACGCGCATTGCTGACGAGCCTGTGTCTTTAATCTTAATACACTATCTGCTTCAGGAAGTACCAAACCCTTCCAACTGGTCATGGGTGAGATGGATCTTGAGCTTGCAATGGAAAGGATTGTTTATACAGACCAGACACTTTGATTTTAGATCACAACAAATAGTTCTCAACATAAACTTTCTACTGATTCTGGGCATAGACAGTATTACCCCACGAATTACGAAAAACAGCATTTGTATTCCCTCAAGTTTTTGCGGGTAGTGCATGAACCCAGTTGCTTCTGCCGAGCGTGGCTTATCAGTTAACTTTCACTGTGTGCATAGTTGGTGGGTAGACCATAAATCTACAGAACAATTTCAATTACCGGCTTTAAGCAGCTTTGGTCACATTATTTTTTTCCACTCAAGTACGTCAACTTGCAAAGAAACTACTTAAGATTAGGCTTACAAACTAAGACCATGCATAAGCCACCAATTAAGCACCTCACACAGGCATGACAGGTGGAAACACGTAATTAGCTGTATTCATAACGGGATTGTGCTTCGCCAGTGTTTAATTAGGGGTTAAAAGTAGGTTTGGCCAATCTTAAACACACGTTTAAAGCCATGCAGCTAGGGGTCCTGGGCACTGATAATACCCGAGCCGCCAGGCGAGGGCATTATCAGTGCCCAGGACCCCTAGCTGGTTTTAAACGGGTTGTTTAAGATTGGCCAAACCTACTTTTAATCCCATTCATAAATACCTTTTCGTGTAAATCGGTAAAATTCACAAAAATTAGCTCGTCGTTTTGCCATCTTTTGCATTCACTTTCCTATGCCTACAGTCTCAACACAGCGTTCGTACAACTGCGAGCTGTGCGTGATGTTGTTTTTGTTCGATCGCGCGCGTTAGGCGTAACGCAGGCGTGTTGCTCGCGCACGCACACGACTGGATATAAGTCACAGATACCTATCTGTCATATAAGTGCACAATTTGCTTTCAGGCGAGTGCAGTTTCCTTGTGCATGTGCGTGTTCCATATACGCGCTGACTAGGGCACAAACGCGGGACAGCCAGCCGGGCATTATCACTATTCTTTATCGCTAATTTAAGACTGCCCACGTGACGTGCTCTCAGCCAATAGAGATGCGTAAACTGTCCAAGGTATTTATGAATGACGATTAATTATCTAAGATGGCATGTTTAAACATTTAACAAGAAAAAAACAAAAACAATATTTGCAAATTTTGCCCAACGATTAAACGGAATCTACTTGTAAAGAATTGACACTACCATTTTAGTTGTTCAGCAACGAAATAAGAATCTCATGACATTTTTGTATTGGAAGTTAGTGCTGATGGTTGAAAATAATTGCTTCAAATACTTCCCCCACACAGTAAGCAATTCCGGATCGTCGGAAATATTTCCTGATCGACTGAAATTTCTTTTGAAATAATTGGAATCACTTTATTGCAAAATAAAGATCACTTCAAAGTTCAAATATCACTTTGGGCGGACCTAGATTGTGTGGCGGCCCTAGATTGACCTTTATCACGGTGCGTCCATCTTTGTCTTGTTCCCCACAGTTCCTGTCGGGCAGGATCAGTGCATCAACACAACCGTGCAATAGCACGTGTAATCTCTCGTTGTTTTGAGAGAATCACGCGTGTGTCATTATGATGCACACAATGAACATTTTCAACACGGGCCCATACATGTACTATTTTCCTGCAAGCCTCGCTTTGGTTACGATCATTTGAATAGGTAACATGGCCGCACCGTGATAAAGGTCTATGGGTTACATACAACCACCAACCTTTTTCTTGAAGCCTTCTCAGAAGATCTTCCAGTGAGCAGCTTTCACTATCCTTCTCGTTAGCCTGATCTACACTGGATTCACTCTCCGTTTCACTGACGTAGTCCGATCCTTCTTGGGAATCCCGCTTGGAGTGCTGAGCAAGGAAGTCTGGGTAAATAGAATGCCGTTTATTGTTTGAAGCACAGTGAAACAACATACACTCTTTTTGTTTCCTAACCTGCTATCTCAAAACTCGAAATGTATAATTTCTGTTCGACTATGCAGTTATATTAAAGGAGCTATGTCACGGTTTGCGCATGCGCCAAATTCTTTCATATTTTGACATACGTACGGCTCAGATGAATGTAGTGCAATTTCGTACAGCGGTGGCAGCCACTGTGTCTTTCCAAGGACAGAAGGTATGCTGTAAAATTGCTGTCACGACCAAATAAGCATGTCAGTTTTTATGGAAAACGAGGTTAAATAAATTGCTGTATCCAACCATGTCATTCATATCATTCGATGCCGTTTCTGTCATGTTTTGTCGAGTTTTTTGATGGGATGAAAAAACTCTCTTTTTAACGACGGCCGCACACCCGGTGATGTCGATGTTTGGCGGCTTAAAAATACGGCAAACAGTGCGATTCCAAGTAAAAAGTAATGCATCAGGACATCCTGGACATTGACAAGTACACCACTGCCAAAATTACTAAAGAATTATAAGGGATGGCAAAGATTAAAAAGGATATGCAAAACCCGGCGACAAAACTTGAAAAAGTTAGCCCAACTTTTTCAAGTTTTGCTGGGCATGCGCAAACCGTGACATAGCCCCTTTAATATGGTCATTGAGGATGTCTGGTAAAATGAATCATTGATTTATGGTATTGCTTAAGGTAGACATAATTCAGGCATTTCACTATAAGAGTGCCACCAAACGTTTCTGTCGGAGAGGGCAATTTCTGACAGAGCGGTCGACGTCAGTTGAAACTATGAATTACAGTCAACTCTCATAGTGTTCTTAAAGGGACTGAACTAATACGAGCCTTATATCCAGAGAGCGCTATAACTAATGCATACACAATGAATAGATTAATGGCCAGGACTTGGAAAAAGGAGCTTGATATCAGGAAGAGCTTTAACCGGGGACGTTATAATGAGAGTTTACTGTAAACGCAAAATGATGAATACCAAAACAGCACTAATGAAACAAATTACATGTATTTTTGACAAAGTATTCTAACCTTCAAATTCAGTCTCGTCGTCCATATCATCAATGACGTTCCTCTGAACGAACAAACAAGCAATTTCAATGAGTTACATACATGTAGACCCCGTTCTCACTAGAGAAATCGCTTCGTTCGACGATGATTTTTACTGATGTGAACACACTCTAGATCCTCTTCATTTAACGATGATTAGAATAGCTTCATTCAACGAAGAGATTACTTCATTCGACGAAGCAAATTTTTAATGTGAACGGTTCCCTTCGTTCGACAAAGCGAATTGGCAGGCCTGTTGCACAAGCGCGTTGTGCGTCGAGCGCCCAGCAAGAGTTGTTTTTAACAAAAAAAATGTTTTTAGTTATCAACCTGATTGAACCTCAGGTCCTATGGAGGCCACTATAGCACACAATCTCAGGCAGAGCTGCCAACCCTCCTGGATTTTGCAACAGATTCTTCGGAAAATGACTAATCTTGCGAGTCCTGTTGTCATGGATAAAACCCTCCTGGATTGACAATAACCTTGTGGATTTTTAGATGCGTTTGAAGCCATGGAATGAATCCGTTTTCCCAGATGTCTTCCCCAAAATCCGGGAGGGTTGGCAGCTCTGCTCAGGGAATCACTTCGGTCAGAGTGGGGCACCCTGCCTCAGTGGTTCTTGCAGAGACTGGTTTAGTCCATGCATTGCCACTCATCATTGCTCACTTGGCAAACGCTCATACTAAAATGACCAAAAATTAGTCATATGTACATGTACATAGTATGCACACTTTGTTGTACATTATAAATGGTTGCTGCAATGAATTCGGGGAAAAGGATTTTTTTCTCAGCATTTCAGCAGAAATTTTAAATCAAGTAGAATACAACATGAGGTCTCCCAGAAAATCTACACAAATACACACATTCATATCATTTAATAAGTTGAACGTAAGATTGTAAGCTGCAGTATCAGGCAAACAATCCCTCAATGAAAGTGAGCACGACAGATCCACTTGTGGTGGATGTTATGACATCACACAAATAGGTTTCACTTGGCTTGACAACGGTTGCTATCCGCCATTACTGTGTCCATACTATGGCACGCCAAAGCAAAAAATAATTCAACACTGATAATTTAATGTTGACGCATATTTTCTCAAATGTTGCCCAAGAAAAAAAAGGCTGGCATGACTTTTAAATGTTGATAGACTGTTTGAAACTGGCATACCGTGCTTTTGTTGGCAAGATTTGAGAGTTGTTTTTCAGGGTTGATGGCAAAATTATCAGTGTTGAATTATTTCTGCTTTGGCGTGCCATAGTATGGATACAGTAATGGCGGATATGATAGTTGTTGACGTCACGCGTATGGCACGCCAAAGCAGAAATAATTCAATACTGATAATTTTGCCATCAACCCTGGAAAAACAAGGCTCAACATTTTTTTAAACTTGCCAACAAAAGCACGGTGTGCCAGTTTAAAACAGTCTATCAATATTTAAAAGTCATGCCAACTTTTGTTTTCTTGCCAACATTTGCGAAAATATGCGTCAACATTAAATTATCAGTGCTGAATTATTTTTCGCTTTGGCGTGCCATAGTATGGACACAGTAATGGCGGATAGAAACGGTTGTCAAGCCAAGTGAAACCCAAGAATACCTTCACAATTTTGCAGAAAGCTCATCTGCTTCTTTTCCTCAGCCTCTCATGCATGTAAAAGTTTGTTAAACAGAATCAATGGCAAACAATGATATACATTGTGTACAAACAGACAAAAACAACAGCACAAACACATTACTTCATTTTCGGAACCATGTTCATCCTCATTGTCACTCTCGCTATGGTGATCTTGCCTCTTCCTGGCTGTCTGTTTTCCCTTGCCTCGTTTCTTGTGCAATTCCTTTCGGTCCTGCACCAGCCCTAGACCCAAGAGTTTCTCAATAACTTTGGCCTTGGAGCGTTTCTCGACCATCACATTCATTATGTTGCCAAGGATGTCTGTACCAGGCACATAAAAGAGATGCAAATTACATGCTGGTACAGGCTAAATTTTATTATTGACATTCTATGGATTGTTTTGCATTTCGATTGTATTTTATGCATTTGCATTGTTATTGAGCCTTGTACATTTTTCAACTTTCACTGTCAGTGCTTTTGGGTGAAACTTGGTAATATACAGGGTGGATACAAAAAAAAAAGAAAACGAGATATTATCGGTAATTGTGACTAAAGTAGGGCACATATTAATCAACGGAAGATATCCTCTGTTAGGGTGGAATCTCCTGTTTAAAATGACACCCTGATCATGTCATTATGTTTCCGGTTGACTGAGCAGTGATCAATGTTATGCAAGGGTCTAGTTTGGGATTTGCGCCACTTTCTTTTAAATCGTATTGATTTTGGAGGATTGAAGAGTGTTAGGATTAATGGCGTCCAGTGGCCTCAACCATGGCTTAGCCTGTTTGGACAATCAAGTATCAATTGACAAAACCTAAGACACCTCTGAAGATGACCAGAAAGCAGATATTGTCTCACAATTCTGTAAGGGTACCACCGGACAATTTAATTGAACATGGCTGGAGCTAATGCTAAACCATTTTGTCTATGACTGCTGCGTTCTCCTTGCTGCAGGGCCTGCTGAATTGCATTAATGTTCTCGGATGACCGACCAGTTCCCCTTTGCCCAGACCTTGGAATCAACAAAAAATCGCTGCATTGTTATGTAGGACTGAATGTTCTGTTTAAACAGCTAGAATCCCCCCTTCCACATTTTTTTAGTTTTTCTGTTTATCATGGAGGTGTATGTGTCTACAACACCATCACAACTTGTTTTTCACAAAAAAATCGACAGACTTTTGCTTAAAACGTAAAGCAGTTCCGACCCTCTTCACCCAAATTCTGAAACGCTCGAGGTCACTCGGCTTGTTTATCAACAGGGTGTTGACGTCATCCTGAGAAACATACAAAACGGTCTGTGCAGTATTGAATGGAAAATACACGAAGTGAATGTTTATCATGCCTATTTTGTCCTTGTAATTCAAAATACAAACGTGAAAAACACTTCATGTAATATGACAGCAATCTACTATTACCTGTTTTGTGAAAAAACGATGAAATTGTGGCTCACATGCAGTGCTCTCTTTTGAAGTAAATACTGGTGCATTGCGACTGGTGGTTTTGTCACGGAACGAATGGCATTCACAGCGGTCTGTGTACGGTCTGTGTACGGCGTAGTTTCCACGTGTTTGGACATCGGCCGTACAAGTTATAGAATGAGCGACTCATTTTTCGCTCTCTTGGTAATAGAAAAGAAAATCTTTCTGCTCTTTTTTTTTCATAGTGTCTGGTAAAACATGCAACCACGCAGCTACTGGGCATATCTCTGGCTTTTTGGAACAACAAAATTCTTCAAAAAAGACCATCTAACAGAGACGGTTTTCCAAGTTTTTTGCGTGTAAACGTATGGAGCTAACAATCGTGTTGACTTCTCTTTCTCAGGATTGCGTCACGGGGTCACGCGCATATCATGAATACCTAATGAGCGTTTCAGAAATCGCGAAAATCTCATTTACGAAAAGCGCACTTTTGCTTGCAATTTATCCACTTAAAACTGACAATTTAAAAAAAAAAAAAATCCACGTCGGCAAGAGGGATGTTTGGACTATCGAAAAAAGCCTTAATGCTGGATTTTCGTCAAGGGGGATTCTTCCTCTTTAAGAAAATGCAGGTTTCCCCCCCACCCCCCACCAACATACATGTATTTATCGGCATGTTAATTTCTGAGACGTCATACATGCATGTTACCAATGGATTGGTCGTCCAAACAGGCTATGCCATGCATTAAAGAAAATGGCACAAATCCATAACTAGACCCTTGCATAACACTGGTCACTGCTCAATTAACCGGCAACAAATTGACATGATGAGGGTGTAATTCTAAAGAGGAGATTCAACCGTAACAGATGATATCTCCCTTTGATTCATATGTGCCCTACTTTAATAGTCACAATTAGCAATAATATCTCGGTTTCGTTTTTTTATGGTACATATGAAAAAGAGTAGGTGTGACTTGGCATTTACAAAAACACACGCAAGAAAACAAGCATTGAAAGAAATGTAATGGTTTGTTTCAGTTGTGTCCCATTTGAGGAAATGTTTTGATTCAAGACATGCACTCCAGTAAATTGCTAAATATATAGCGTTACTAACCGTGGAATAGACCGATCCAGTAAGCTCCGCCCATTTAGAAAGTGCCTAGCAACATGCCACACGTGCGATGCACGTGTGCAGTAGAGTCGCGTGGCCGTGCCGTGCGTCAGCGTGTATTGAAACACGCACACGAACACAGAAACTGCACGCTCAAAAGCAAAATGTGCACTTAAGTATCCGGTCGTATGCGTGCACGTACAACACGCCTGCAATACACGTAACGCGCGCCATCGAACAAAAACATCTCGATACACATCTAGAACGAAGTGAATGCACAACTTAGCAAAACGACAAACTAATTTTGGTAAGTTTTTCACGTTTACACAAAAGAAAAATTTATGAAGGGATTAAAAGTAGGTTAGGATAGTCTTATACAATCCGTTTTAAACCCGCTAGCCTCCTCTGCGCTGATAAAAATGATGTTTATGGTGTTTTTGCGTCACTCGTGCTGCATTTGCCGTAGCTCTGTGCACAAAATGTTGAGGACTCGGGTAACCAAAATGGAGATTCACTTTTTGGTTACCTCAACCTGAGGCTGTGATTGGTCAGTTCCAAAATGGGCGGAGCTTACTGGATCGGTCTATTGCCCATGTGGTGTCTGTTGCCATTGCTATCAACACTTTTAGTAGGAATTTTATCTTGTCAACTCTTGAAGCACAATTTTGTGTCACTGCAACTGATGTACTGGGGGCTTTAAAATTCTGTATTACCAACTTCATTTATTGTTTGAATTTTCCTATTGTCGTTAACATCCGACTGATCTTACCATCAGAACCTCTGTGTTGCTCGTACAAGTTGCGAAGCTCAAGCTCCTGATCTTCCCTCCAAATGTTGACTCGTCTGGCTCTTCACATAACCAAGGAAAATAAAAGGAAAATGTGCCAGGGGACATGAATAACTGTTATCATCATAGCAGTAACTAAACTCCTCAAAATAATTTCGGAAAGTCAAGTTTGACTGACGATTTCTCTCTTGTTACTGAATCATTTCCCTTTGGTATCATTGGAAAGCCCCGTTATTCCTCTTTACAGTGATGTGTCATTTGTTATGATTAATCAATTGGGGGATGTGCAGTATAGCGGAATACAGGGGTGGGTGGAAAGTGAAATGTCACAAAATGCACTACATTAACCAGTTGACGCCGGGATTATTTTGGGAGAAAAAAGAAGAAAAAATTAAAAGGTAAATGTGACTGGCCAAAAGTTAAGACCAGGTGAAACACCACAAACACCGACTCTTGAGTCTTTTTTACATGCATTGTATGAATCTGCTCACCAAAAGATCATACTTTGCTACCAAGGAGCGAGATTTGCTACACTGACAGGCCGTCCCAGGACTCGAATAATTGCCAGTCAAAACTCTCGCGGACCAGTCAAAACACTGTTTAAAAAGTTCAAAATTCGACTTGTTTCTAGTCAAGATTCTTTGAAACAAAGAACATGTAGCCAAAATATTCAATATTCACGCATGATTGACCGACGATCGATTGGGTTGTTTTCTTTCCTCCATGGATGTACAAAGTTTATTTGTAAACATGCATGTTGCAGACGATCGCAGTGCAATAAAGCACATGTTTTATATTGCACGTACACTGGGACAGTGCAGGCGCTAAATGAATGCGCCGAGCTGAGGCATAATTTGAAGACGGTACCATTATAAATGCAGGGCCAGGGGGTGTGCGTTTGTGGCCTACATGTACGCGACTGTGGCAGGCAGCAAGTTTATAACAGCAAGATTTATGGTCGTTGTATAAATACATGCATCCATTTCCTAAAATATTTTAGTGTTAATATACGCCATGATGCATCAGAACATGTACGTGTACGAACCGTCACGATCTTGCGATGAGCTCGCCTGCGCATGCCCAGCCCCAGTCCCCTTCGCTTCCCTTTTCCAAGCCCAGATTTTTCTGCCGCGTGACGGAGTTTGTAAAATGTAAATGCATTCGACTTGTTGCTAGTCGACGATCGAGCGACAACAATTTTCAGTGTGATCGTCACAGTGCGTGCGTGGCCCGATGTACATGTATGGCAGTGTTCGGCCAAAGCTGAATCGACTTAAAATCAAATTTAACAAAAGTTATGGGGAAGCCCTGCCGTCCACAGCCGTCAAGTTCAAGTTCAAAACACAGTGTGTACATATAAATGGTGGACAATGGACATGTTTACATTTCACAAGTTAAAGCCGACGTTCTAACTCGTGAACCGCTTCTGTGACTATACATTGCCATTTCACGTTTCAAAGTTTCTCTCACCCTTTCTTGCGCTTCAAGTCAGCTGCACTTTCAATGATTCCTTGTCTCTGCAGCTGAGTGATTATCTGTAGCAAAAGTACCAAAAATTGTTAATTATACATGTTAGACTACCTGCAGGATAATTTTAATTATCTTGTAGAACTTGTTCCACAGTAGATAAGGTATTAAATGTGTATTTTGTCAATGATTGGACCCTACGACATTAAGTCACCCCTTAGTTTTCAAAGAGAAAAATGGTACAGTCCACTGGATCCCCACACAAGGAACGATTAAATGCTGTATGACTGTCTGCTTAAAATAAGGCCCGTAGATTCCTCAGGCCAGATTGACTAGGGCGGGTTGAAACCATCAGGGAAAAGTAGGCCACATGACAATTGGTGGGAACCCCGATCTACTGCGGAACAAGTTCTACAAGATAATTAAAATCATCTTGCAGGTACGTCTACCCTAACACTTATCTTACATAACATGTTCCTTGTAGATAAGGTATTAAATCGTAGGTTTTAAAGTTCACCTATATCAAGGTAAAAGGAGGCACTTGTTAAACAAATTCAAGTTATGGAGTTACATTTGTGTATGGAGTTACATTTGTGTATTCACGTGGGGATACATTACCATGAGGTAAATGGAGTAACAGTTTCGAGTTATCAGATTTTACTGAATCGTATTAACAAAGCACATCAAAAATTTAGATTTGTACATCTGAGACAGGCTGAATATCTCATAAAGAGTATGCATACTCCCTTGAGGGTGGTAGAGGTCACAGTGTTTCAGGATATGCTCTGGTGTTTATACTGCACCACAGTCACAGATGTCACTGGGTCTTAAGCCAATGCGATAGAGGAAGGCACAAAAATTGCCATGGCCTGTACGCAGTCAGTTTAGTTGTACGCACTGCCTCCGAGGCCAATCGCTCAAAGTCCATGTAATCCTCTTTATTGTTGAGTTCACTCATCAGTCAGACTGACCTACATGTAGCTATTCACAGTCAATGTTGGGTTTGGGTGGGGTTGCCACTGCAGTTTAGGTTTTATAATGCATTGCCCTGCCTTGATCTGTAGCTTGCACTTTATGCATGGCGACTGCAAGATGTCTGATCACTAGAAAAGTAGCCGTTACACATGTACTTGTAGGACCCTGTACATAGGGCCCTACAGGTGCATAGAGCACTCATGGGAAATAACCGCATGGAAAGATCTAGATATAGAGCCGCATGGAAGACAACGTGGAAGAAATATACATGCAAGTACAGTATGTTGCAAGTGGATCTTTTTACCTGTCGTCTTGTTCTGCTGTCATCAATAATGTGTTCCATGATGTGGTCCACGACATCTTTATCTGTAAACAAAAAAAACAAAAACAGCACAGTCAATCACTTAAAGGCCCTGTAGATGATCTGTTTTTGAGCGATTCTGCGAATAAAACCATTATAAATCAAAAGAAAGACATCAACAAACTCATCGGAAGAAATTTCAGCTTTGACAAATGTACCACTTTAAAAAAAAACATGAAAATCCATATGCATTTTCCTGGTCTTGGCGGGGTGTTTCAAATATTCGTTCTCAGTTGATCGGGTACTATGTGGCTTGCGTCATGCACATATCACGGGCCGCTGCGTATATAGGCGCACATACGGCGTGTGCGCGAGATCCATAAAAATGCATCGCGTTGGAACACGCACACGGAGTACACAGCGCACATGCATTTTGGACCGCTATGATGCGAACTAAAAATAAGTAAATCGTTTGCAAACGATCTAAATAATTTCATCTTTACGGATTATTTTCTGGTAAAATTATATCATTTTGAGCGAAAACCTTTCATTGGATAGTTGCTATTAATTCAATCTTTACTTTCAGAACTTTTCCCCTGTAAACTCGTCGATTACTTTTGGGGTCATTGCAAATGATCCACTGGGCCTTTAAAATTACCTTTTCAACAAATTATAATATTTACTGATGGAGTTAAAGGAGTGTGACCAGATCACTTTTTTTTACCCATAACTCCCCGGGACTTACCTTATGGGTCATGAGATTTTTATATCGTAACATCCGTTATATTTTTCTGATTACGAAACTGAAACTCCCGCGCTTCTAGGCCGCATATTTCCGAGGATATCGTCGAAAATCCACCGATTATTTGTAAACTAATTTTCCAGTATCAACGTTTATCCGCTGAAAGCATACTCGATAATTTTGTTATTTTTTTTACTGGAAATCGCGAATGTTTCGGGTTTTTTGGACATGGGAGTTACTTGATAATATTGGTAAGTTACATCGAAAACTATTTTCCAGAAACTCTGGTCACGCTCTTTTAAAGGCCCATGACATCATTTGCAGATGAAACCTTTTGCAAAATCCAGGAACAGTATTACATACATGTAACTAAGGAATAATATATGTTGATAAACTGCCTAATAGAAATTTCAGCCACATAGATGCAGTGATACTTTTGAAAATCTTATCAATCAATGCATGGTTTTTGTGTTACATAAATGGTAAAAAAAATTGTTCGCAAAGGATTTTAAAAAAAAAGCACATTCAGTTGGCAATTTCTCCCACAAAGGTGCCTTTTTACAAGGGGAAAAAATCATCTGGTTTTGTTTCCATTGCTATCAACACTTTTAGTCAGATTTTTCTTGTCAACTCATAATAAGGTAAAAGTTTGGGACTCTGCCAATGATGTAATGGGCTTTAATAAATATTGCCTAAAATCACTGTTGGTGTTGTCTAATATTTTCCCTAAAGTTCAAAAACATCCCTGGGACAACTGTTTCGCTTCTACAAATGAAGAGCTTTATCGCAAAATGCTATATCCATTTTTGGCATTTGGAAAAAATGCCATTTTATATTACAACTAACCATTTTTTTGTGGGATATATAACAAAGTTTGCCAATAATCTATTTGATGAATGTTTAGGACCACCAATTGAGAATGTTCTGATGACCCCATTCATGCCATTATCTCATTTTTGATTTTTAAAAATGTGGTGTTTATTGTGGTGAAATGCCTTTTATATTGTATATGTACTTAGACTAGTTCCGGCACCACATATTCAACAAACATAAAATTCGTGTTCGTATGTGGAATACGAGGTCCGGGAAATCAGTCTAATATGTATTGCGCCTTATTATGTATTGGGCCGTGCGCGGCTAGTTCTGGGTCACCATATCCTGCTCGACGCGCGTAGAGAATCGATTCTGTAATTGCTACCGCATTAGTAATCGGGGGGCAGTTTGCGTGCAGTCTACACTTTTTTTTTATCGAGTACTGCTAGTGCAAATACGGACTGTACGAGTACGAGTACGATTACGATTAAAATGGTACTCAAGTAGTACTCGAGTATTTTTTAAAAATGTGGTGTTTATTGTGGTGAAATGCCTTTTATATTGTATATGTACTTAGACTAGTTCCGGCACCACATATTCAACAAACATAAAATTCGTGTTCGTATGTGGAATACGAGGTCCGGGAAATCAGTCTAATATGTATTGCGCCTTATTATGTATTGGGCCGTGCGCGGCTAGTTCTGGGTCACCATATCCTGCTCGACGCGCGTAGAGAATCGATTCTGTAATTGCTACCGCATTAGTAATCGGGGGGCAGTTTGCGTGCAGTCTACACTTTTTTTTTATCGAGTACTGCTAGTGCAAATACGGACTGTACGAGTACGAGTACGATTACGATTAAAATGGTACTCAAGTAGTACTCGAGTACGAGTACTGAGTACGAGTACTACAACTCACCTCCTTCAATTGTGTCCTGATACTCATCATACAGCTGGGCCAATTCATGCTGTTCTTCCTCCCGCCATTCAACAAATGTTTTCTTGCTCCTAGAAAATGGTCAAATCAAGCAAAGCACGTACATAGTGTACGCTTATATAGAACTTAATAGTTAGTTAAGAAAGCAAATTGCTGCACAAGCTATCAACTAAACTGTGTTTTAACCCTAACTCCCCTGGGTGCATGTAAAATCGTACTGATTTTGGAGGATTGAGAGTGTTATGTTTAAAACAATTATTACAAACAAGTGGATTATTAAAGTACATATTTACTCTAAGGCTGTTTGCTGTGCTGAATTATGTTTTTAATAAAGCGGTCGTCAGCTACACGGGTTCAAAAAGTCGCCATGTCCGTTCTGCGTAGTGCAAGCGCGCGCGTTAAATGTGGCGTGCAGCTTACGGGATGCGTACCATACATTTCGTGTAGTCACCAAGCGCGTGAACGCTTTTTGTGTTGCGCATTTTTAAGTCGCGCAGATGACGCATGTAGAACGCAGTAGCATCATTACAAAATTTATTTCACGAGTACACGACGTTGTGGCTGATGTAGACAATGGATGGTTTACTCCAGCGTAGCTTCCGTGTTTTTGCATGCAGCAAAAGTATCGATCGGACACAAACAGTTTTGAAGTGACACTCTTTGTCACCTGCTAAAATCATATGTACAACATTTTTACATTTTCTCTTTTTTTTTATATCGCTTTAGTATAGAATCTATCAAGAGTGGCAATCAGTTTCTTGAAATCGTTTATAAGATGTACATGTAACACGAGATGCAGAGCATCAAAATGTCTATGTATAGAGTGCCATGGCCGAGCGGGCTACTAGTGTGTCATACCCAAGACCTTGGTTAAAATCTTCAGGTCATGGGTTCGAAACCAGGCCTGCTCACGTCCATAGTGCGTGTGCCCTTGGGCAAGGCGTGTTACCTATCTCCACCCAGGACCAAATGGGTACCTGTGAGGGCAGTGAAAGATGTGTTTGAGCGCCTACATGTAACAGGTTGCCGGAGCTGCATACTCCCGAGGTAGTTGAGAAGGCTTAAATATAGAATGTTATCAAGAGCCCAATGACCAGGGGTAATAATAATGTAAGAGCACCTTGACCATGGATACATGCGCCATATAAATTGGAAATATTGTATTCTATTATTACATTATGTTTGTGCAAGTGCTCTATGATCACACCATATCCGCAATCTGAGTTGGGAGCATTTGATAAATTTATGTTTTTACAGCACGATACATGTACATATGAAAATTAGCTCACTTGGGTGGAACTTCCCTTCAAAAACTTGATACTTGAATCAAGGCATGCTTTTTAAAAGGACTTGACACTAGGTTCAAAACTTTGTAAAAGAGAAATGATGAATGAAGTGATTTAAACACCTACTTTTTCTCCATGACGGCACCATATCCTTCACTCAGTTCAAAGAGATCCCGTGCGTCCTTCCAGAACAAAAGCTCCATGAACATTTTGGTGTTGGAGCTGGCCATCACAAAGAACTTGCCAACGATGTACTTAGAGAACTTCACCGTCTCCTATCATACACACACGAATGCAAAAATCCACATACATGTACATTTTATTTTACAGAATTATTAAACACATACATATACATATACTGTACATCTGTAATATCTGTTAATGGTACAGTTATCAAAGTAAGGCATTGGAATTTGGAAATGTATGGTGGAATACTACCGTACATTGACAAAGCACTACTGTTATTGATGTTGATCATAGATAATAATAATACTACTAAAACAGTTGACTTATGGCAGAAAATGGGGTCTGTGGAAACACACCAGTTACAGATTTTTAATAAACTAATAGCCACCTAAAATCCGATTCTCGAACCCGTCTCCAGAGGTAGTTCTTTCTGGGTAAGTTCGGCGTTTCAGCTCTGTGGAAACGCGCACCGGTACAATATACCGATACAATCGGTGAAAGGTGTATTTAACCACTGCACTGGGCCAACTTTCCAGACATCCAGTAGCAACCGCATGCTTGTGTAGAATCGGTTACAAACCGGTATTCAGCCCTCTGTGGAAACATGCGGTGTCAGCGTTAGCCCGGTATTTTATTCTGCATGGCGTGGCCCGCCTATTAGCCTTGACCAAGGCGTTGGGGTGAAATTTCCGAAAATGATGATGACCTCCACGTGCGAAAATTAATGTCTCAGGTGTTTCTTATCATGCAAAAATATATATACATGTACATGTAAGTATGGGGAGAAAAAGTGACAATTTAATATTCAAATGAAAGGGGATGTTTTAAAGGAACAACTACAAAGCTCTGGAAGTGTCATTCAACTTGTTGAGATTCTAAAATAATTTATCGGATGATAGTCATATTCGGTGCAAAATTTTGAAAGGCGTCTTTCTGAGATAATTATCACAGGATGATGACATTTTACTCTGAAAATGTCGTCATCCTGCAATAAATTATCTCAGGATCTCACCAAGTCAGATGGCACTTCCAGAGCTGTCGGAGTACACGAAGGAGTTGTCTGCGAAAACTTTACCAGTTTTTTGACAAAATGGTGCCCGTATCTCTAAATCGTTTTCGAGATATCTTGAAAGCATTTAGAAATATCTTTATTTACTTTCAATTACTTTCAGTTGTGACAACGTTTTAAACGTATCTTGAAATAATAAAAAGACATCCTTTTTTTTGAATAAATGTCACTTTTTTTTGCCATATAATTCTGCATGGGAAGAAACACCCGAGACATTTGTTTTTTTACACGCGGCGGTCATCATTATTTCCTAAGAATGCCCCATCGTCTCGATATGACCCGGATACCCACAATATCAAACAATGAAACTACCAGTTTTCGGAGAAAGCCGTTGAACACGATTTCACTTGAGTTTCGGCGATTTAACAAGTTCCCACGGCCAGGTGATTACACACCTGCCTATAAACGCATTTAGTGGTTACAAATTGATGTTTTCCGAGAAGCAGGTAGACCCTGGCGACCCGATTCCACATTGACCATGATCACTTGTCATGGACTTGGGACAAAGCATCTGCGGTAATATCACAAGTAAATAAGCTATTGAGACTTGATGCATCCCTACATGTATACCCACTCATATGCAACGTCTAATAATCACCGAAATGAGGGGAAAAATAGAACCTCCGACCCTTAAAACCCTATAGCTAATGTGTAACATGATCTAATACGTGAAAAATCAATGGATTGCATGACATTTTGGAATTTGTGCAAATTAAAGAACTTTCCTTCTTTTTTTTCCGGAAAGCGAAACCACAAAAAATGAATTTCTTGGAAAATTTTAAGTTTGGATTTGTTTTCATTGAATGGCGCTCATGTTTTTCAACTTTTGACATAGGCGGGCCACGCCGTGTCTGGGTTAAAAAAATCCGGTTTTAGTGGATTGTTCTGTGGAAAGACGCCGTTTGTCTCTATTATTTTTCTGTAACAGAACTAGTGTACACTGTATGTATACCTTCATACTGCTTGTTGAAGCAATGGGATCGTTCAGAATCTTATGAAACACCCTGAAGAGAGAAATCTGGTAGATAAGCGGGGTTTTCTCGCAATCCCAGGCAATACGATGCAGCATCTTGACAATGTAGTGGTTGGTGGAAGCCGAGTTTGAACGATACCGCCTCAGAAGTTCAACATAGCATCGAATGACATCTGGATGACTGAATCTGTGTGATTAAATAATAATGATGATCATGATACAATCTTTTTATTGCAAACATACGTGTTCTGTTATTATGTAGGATACTTTGCTGAACCACTTGTGAATATTAACTGCTAAAACAGCTAGTGTGCAAAATTCCTATGAAAAACTTCTTTTTCATGAATTTTACTTAAAGGTCCTGTAGATGATCTGTTTTTGAGCGATTCTGCGAATAAAACCATTATAAATCAAAAGAAAGACATCAACAAACTCATCCTAAAAAATTTCAGCTTTGTCAAATGTACCACGTTTAAAAAAACCATGAAAATCCGTATGCATTTTCCTGGTCTTGGCGGGGTGTTTCAAATATTCGTTCTCAGTTGATCGGGTGCTATGTGGCTTGCGTCATGCACTCTGTGGCGCACATACTGCGTGTGCGCGCGATCCATAAAAATGCATCGCGTTGGAACACGCACACGGAGTACACAGCGCCCATGCATTTTGGGGTGACATCCACAAAGGGTGACATCACTTGCACGTCTCCTGCAGAGTCTGTGGTATTCAGTACATATGTATGTGGGCGAGACAAATTAAACCACACTCAAGAAATGTTTCTACGGCCACAGATCCACCGTCAACACCAGCAGAACTGACATCCCATTTGGTGAACACTTTAACTGTACTAATCACTCCATTTCTGACATGTCCATCATTGTCCATACAGGGTATTGAGGCTCTTGGCCACTACCCAGACTGTGTTCGAATCACCAGAGAGAAACTTTGGATTAAACGACTTTGCACCATCCAGCCACATGGTTCCAACATCCAGTAGGAAAATGATTCTCCCCCCATTTCAACCTCCTTCCATTTTCGTTTCCTCATTTCTGCCTGCCCCCACCCCCCTCCCATAGTGATGAATGCACGATGCATGGAGAAAAATAAATGACACACAAACACACAACATGATGGATGGTTAATGCAGGTGACGTTTTATTTTTGCCGAAAATATGTTTGCCTTTTTTGTCAGACTCGAGTTGGAAAAGACTCAAGTCCGAGTCAACTCAAGTCATTTGTTCCAGTTACTCAAGTTCAAGTAAAGGCTCGAGTCAAGTCAAGTCAGCCAAAATCTGGACTCGAGTGAACCTGAGTCACTACAAGCCTGGGTTTGTCACATAGAGTTTTTACCGAGCACAATTATCATTTCAGAAACGCTTCAGTATCATTAACCATCCAGTAGAAACTGCCTTAAAACAGTTATTTGCTGGCAAATACAAACCTACTCGGAGGATTTTGTTGAAGTGTGCAATGCTATTTTGGCAGTGGAAACGGCCAATAATGCTTTTTCAGTGAAACGCATTATCCCCAATGTCGTGTGCGCATGTGTACCAACCAAAATTACCAGTACATGTACTTTAAAGGCCCATTGTATCATTTGCAATGACCCAATTTTGTTTTTCATGAGTTGACAAGAAAAAGCTTACTCAAAGTGTTGATACATGTAGCAATGGTAAGAAACCACATGAATATATTTCCGTTAAAAATGGTATTTCATGTTGGAAATTCACAACCGAAGGTGGGTTTCTAAAAAAGTCCCGTTTCACTTGTACACAAAAATATATATATAGATTTTCAAGGTTTTCTGAAGCACTGATGCATGTACATGTATGTAGCTAACATTTTCTCAGGCTAGTTTACCAACATTCTTCCTTAAGCCCGCCGCACACCTTTGCGATTTACCGGATAATCGGATCATCAGACCACTTACCGGAAAGGTGTGCGCTGAAACAATTCGGGCCGGTCTGACCGTACGCTATAGATCGGAGCAAATCAAACTTGTTTGATTTTTCCGGATCCGATGGTCCGGTGTCCGATAGGCCGGTAAATCGCAAAGGTGTGTGGCGGGCTTTAGATATTTTACACTCATATTCCACGAATCTGCAAAAAGTTGTATCTTGCGAATGATACATAGGGCCTTTAAAGCAGAAACATGTGTTGAAAGCAGAAACATATGTTGCCAACTAGAACTGCATCACCAAAAATATTTTTATGTCGATGTTCACAGCAGAAACATGCTCACAAACAGACAAAGTGTCAGTAATTTGTCACAAATTATGGATCCAACCCGAAAAGTTACGCTTAAAGAAATATTGCCTAGAGTGACTTACTTGTTAATGAAGACTTTAAAATTAAACTCCTCTTCTGTCCTTTCACTCTCCTCTAGGAGTTCCTCTTCATCTTTAAGGAAACAAAAATCAGCTTTAAGACAGTAATATAATACTAAACATACAAAATCAAACACTGTGAGAGTAGAATTTTAATTGCCATTGACATTATACACCAGGTGATACAGCCATATCATTATCATCAAACTTACATAAAGTGAAACAGTGTACAAAAAAAATACATCACATTTTAAAGGAGCATATCCAGATTTTCAGGAAATTTGATTTCTAGATCTAACAACTTACTCTTTCGCGTTTAGGTCGACCGGTTATGGGTAAAAAAGGCGTATTAGGACGATCGACCGCATTAGGGCGACCGATAGCCGGTCGTCCTAACGCTAAGTGCTTCAAAAACCATCTTTATTAGGCATGTTAGGTCAAAAACCATTTCTATTAGGTTCTTAACCATTTTAATTAGGTAACAAACCATTTTCGTCTAGGTCGCAAAACATTTTTTTCAGAGAATTAGGTCGAGAAAATGGGTGTGGTTTTAGTGGTCTCTGTAAGCACTCTACCCAAAACGGTCGTCCTAATACGGGAAAAATAGTTATCTAACTAATCATATAAAATAACTCCCAAAAATACTATTCATGAAAAGAAAACAAAAAAATTACAAATATTAAGGTGAAAATTTGCGAGTACATGTAAGTTAACGACTTGACCGTAAATAGTGACAATCCAAAATTGCGCTGTTTCGCTTCCATACCAGAATTCGAAATCGGACTGAAGTTTGCTTTTCCGATTATATTTCATAATGCTAATACATTGTAGCTGTAGCATAATTTCTACTCACATTGGAATATCCAAATGCACAGGATCAGTACTTGAAGAGAAAAAGACTTTTAATGGCCCATTTTTGAACTGACATTGCTAAAAACATAATTTGGCTAATGATTTTAATAAGTATTTTATCAATATTGGAAATGAGTTGGCAACGTTGTTTAGCACGGATGATACGTGTGAGAATGACACCAGTCCTTCCGTCCACACTAACGGAACCACGGGTACCTTAAAATTTTGCTTTATTTCGGGTCATTACGTTGAAAAACAAATTAAGGAAATGAAAACTACTGTGGCTGCGGGAATTGATGGGATTTCATCAAAACTCCTTAAATCAGCATCCTCCGCAATTAGTCATTCTTTGGCGTATCTTGTAAATAAATCTTTATCGACAGGTACAGTTCCAATGGCTTGGAAAACGGCCAAAGTTACACCAATATTCAAAGGCGGTAACAAAGAAGAACTAAGCAATTACAGACCAATTTCCGTCCTTCCATTAGTGTCAAAACTTCTTGAGAGAGCTGTTAATGATCAACTACGTTCTTTTCTTAAAATAAATACTTTCTTTGCAGAGGAGCAATCAGGATTTAGGCCTCACCACTCTACCCAGACTGCAGTCCTTGATGTCACAGATTACATACTCAACAATATAGATGTCGGGAAGGTAACGGGTGCTATTTACTTAGATCTTAAGAAGGCTTTTGACACCGTGAATCACAAAATACTTCTTAAAAAACTACAAAATAACGGTGTCCATGGAGTAGAATTGAAGTGGTTTGAATCATACCTTGCGGGTAGAAAACAAGCCACTGGCATTGAAGGCTCTGTTTCCTGTTTCGAAAACGTATGCATGGGAGTCCCGCAAGGATCAATACTGGGCCTACTTCTTTTTACAGTTTATATAAACAGCCTTCCTTCTTGCGTTACCACTCCTGGCATAAAAGTTAGTATGTACGCCGATGACACTATGTTAATGTTCGATGGTAATTCCCCTGATGAAGTCAGTAATAATATGATACATGGACTCAGTCGGGTAGCTCAGTGGCTTGTCGACCACAAATTAACTCTTAACACTGATAAAACTAAATTCATGATATTTGGATCTCGACATCGCCTACCAATTTTTGCAAAAGTTGAAATAACGATAAATAACGTTCCAGTTGAACGAGTTAACTCGCACAAGAATCTTGGTGTGATACTACAGTGTAGACGATAAAATATCATGGGCAGAACACATTGAATATACTGCAAAGAAAATCTCTCAGAAGATTGGCTTTTTAAAACGATCCGCCAAGCCCCGTCTCCCCAACTCAACTTTTAAATTGTTAAGCAGTGCGATGATTTTACCTTTATTTAATTATTGTGATGTTGCCTGGTCTATAGTAGCGCATGTTGTCATATTGGTAACTTAATAAAGCTCCATAACCTCCTGTCAAGACTAATCCTTAATGCCCACCCCAGAACTCACATAAGTGACTTACATAGCGCGCTTTCGTGGTTAGCATTACCTACGCGATGGGAACGTCACAGGATGTACGAGGTGTTCAAGAGTATACATGGCCTTAATCCTCCGTATTTACAATCTAAATTGTTTACACCAAGGCACTCCGCCAATACTCGCTCAAAATCAAATGGGTCGCTGTACATGCCTGTTGTTCCCCGTACAAATGCCGCAAAGCGCACTTTCCAATACCTAGGGACAATAGGGTGGAATAAGCTTTCAACAACACAAAGAGAGGCAACATCACTTAATCAATTTAAATCGCTGCTTAACTAATTTTAATATTAATTTTAATTTGTGTATATAGATAAATAGATTTATGTACAGTGTTTATCTTTTATTGTTTCATTTTATCATGCTTCAGTGTTTAGTCCTTTACTAATTTAATTGTATATGTTTTAACTAATTACATGTAATTGTTTATGTTTTTATGTGCTTTCGTATAGTTTTATCACTTTATTTCTTGCCACTCTTGGTTTGATTTTATCATGTCCTATCCTTCCACATTATTTTATTAATTTATTCCTCAATTTGCGTTTATTTTGTTTACTCTGTTTTATAGTGTATATTTTTAACAGGGCCCTTATTGATAGCAGTTTTTATGTAAACTGAAGAGGCCACCCTGTATAAATAAAACAGCTAATAATAATAATAATAATAATAAATGTAACAAACTCGTCCGGCGCCGTCCGGACACGGAAATGAGTGGTGCCCATTCATATACTGTGTCACACTGCGCTGAGCTCCTACATCAGGGGTGAGATTGGAGGAAAACAAAAATTCCGGAAGGGGCGTGGCTTCCTGGGGGAGGGGGGCGAGACGTAGAGACCACGCAAACTTCAACTTTTCGGAGGATCGTTTTAAACACCACCGTACCATCGGCATCGTGCAAAATGCAATGTCAAAAACATTTTAATTAGGCATCACAAGAACCAGTTTTGTTGGTAATATTTACCTTGTTTATACATGTACATGTGTAGGCCTACAAATGCGGATAATATGAAACAGAATCCAGGCAACATCTACCGTTGAAGATGGTGAAGCGAAAGCGGAGGGTAAAATCGGTTCGTTGGCTGCTTGCCGCATCGCTCCAGCCGCGCACACTGCACAGTATACTGTACCGCATCGCGACAGCCGTGGCCCGCATAGCACTGCACACATGCATGCATCACACACACCACACAATCGGCCGTTGCGATGCAGGCAAAAATGGCGCTTGCTTATGGATTAGACTTGTACACATCCACTTTGCTACTCGTTGCAGACTCAGTCAGGTCGCCGAGCGGCACAGTACATAATGTACATGGTAAAGCGCTGTATGTCATGGCACTTGCGTGACAACTAGACTCGCACAAATTTTCTTTGCAAAATTACTAAATCAATTGAGGGCGCTCGTTAGAAAAGTATGGCCGGCTAAAAGGGCAAAGAAAAAATAATAGAATATACAATATGGATCGCAGCCGCGGAGCACACACCAAAACAAATAAAATTCCGCTACAAATTGGTAAAATTCTGGAAATCCGGAAAAATCTTACCCCTAGGAACCCGACCGAGATCGCGGTGAGTAGTGCCACCGGGAGTAAACAAATATGCAACATAGTCTGGACACGAGAATGCTGTGTAGCGTAAATGAAGCCGGGGTACTAGGGACAAATCGTACTTGTGAAAGAAATGCACCATCCCAATTTTGTATGCAGACAAATGTGGCGGGTGTGTTCAACAGGCC
This sequence comes from Henricia sp. BOLD:AAB3569, assembly GCA_037783545.1. Taxonomy (NCBI): domain Eukaryota; kingdom Metazoa; phylum Echinodermata; class Asteroidea; order Spinulosida; family Echinasteridae; genus Henricia; species Henricia sp. BOLD:AAB3569. Next base: position 886,192 of record JBBELK010000071.1, on the reverse strand, counting down.
TGCTGTCGATCACGTCCACTCTCGATAAATTAGTTTACAAAACTTTGGTGGTTTTTCGACGATATCCTCGGAAATCCTGCGGCCTAGAAGCGCGGGAGTTTCAGATTCGTAATAAGAAAAATATGACGTAAGTTATAACAAAATCTTGGGACCCATGAGGTAAGCCCGGGAAAAGTATGGGAGCAAAAATGTGATCTGGTCACGCTCCTTTAACACTTGACAAATCATTAGGAAAATCGCTTATTAACGATGATTCAATGAAGAAATGTCCTAATGTCAACGCACACCACTTTATTCACTTTGGAAAATGGCTTCTTTCGATGAAAAGATTGCTTGATTTGACGAAGTAAATTTGTAATGTGAATGCTCTCTCGGGCTGTGCCAATTATTCGAATATTCAAATATTTCATAGATAACCAAATATTTGATTAATAATTTTGTATTCGAATATTCGAAAGGTTGATGAGTAACAATTTTGTTTTTTACAAGAGTAGTATTTTCTCCAAGTTGCAATAACAGTGGTGCTCCCAAGGACTTAATTTTTGCATTTCTAGAATGATCGTACTGCATTAAAGTTTACTCTACATTACCGGTACATGCAGTATACATGTACATCAGTTTGTATATACACCTAATAATCATGACTAAATCAGGTCAAACGGATTTGATATTCACTTGGTTAGAATATTCGAATTGACTCAGCTCTAAATGCTCTCTTTGTTCAACAAAGCGATTTGGCAGGCCTGCATGGTCACACATGTGGGCAGTTCCACGCAGTGATCTCCACTGGTCCAAATTTTGTCCGGGCGCACCGCCGATGTCGCTCAGCGGGGGGCGGTAGGTGTGCACGCACACGCACGCACCAACCCAAACACACAACCACGAACGCACCCGTACGCCGCAGGACAGGGCTTGGCATGCAGCGCCCTCAAGAGGTCAAAAAATTCGCCTCCTGAGGGCGCTGTTCAACAAATGCATACTGTCATGGCCGTTATCGATGCGGATTTGGAGCGCCGATCCGATAGATATGCGTGGTAAATAACCAATAATGACACCAGTGGCTACCGAATCACGTTAGGTGAATTTACACCTCATCTTGGAATGACTTCGCTGTACTTTCACAGTGTTTTGGAGGAGAAATTATATTTTTGTTGTCCGGGCGGCACAATGTTTTGTCCGGGCGGCAAATTTTTGTCCGGGCGCTAACGGTACCTCTGATGATTTTGTCCGGGCGGCGCGCCCGGACAAAACCGGTAGTGGAGATCACTGCCACGGTGTCGGACGTACATTTTTGACACTTTGACAGGGTGTATTCTTAAAGTTACAATTTGAAAGTGGATTGTCAGTCCATTAACAGACAAGTGGTAGTTAGTACAATGATTTAGTAAAAACAACTTTGTTGTCGTAGAAATACCATAATAATATAAATTTCTCTGCGTACGTCCAACACCATGGTCATGGTGATGGTATTTGAGCCACTTTCTAGGGCTCACTTTCTAAGATTGTTGGGGGCTACATGTAGTTTTTACTAAATCATTGTAATAACTACCACTTGTCTGTTAATGGACTAACAATCCACTTTCAAATTGTACCTTTAAGAATACACCCTGTCACAGCAGGTCAAAGTGTCCAAAATGTACGTCCGACACCGTGGAACTGCCCATGTACATGTATGTACATGTACGTCGAGGGTCTCTATAAGCACCATATTTTGACATGCCACTCAAAATACAAGACATGCCAAGACAAAACATATTTTATCATACATGTAGAACACAATGATTAAAGGAACACAATGATTAAAGGGACACACCGGCTTTGTTGGGCTATTTTGTGCTCGAAATAGACCCATACATTATTCTGAAGCGCTTTCCAGAGTAAATTAGATATCCTGAAAAGACGCCGTCAAATTTGGCCGTTTGAGCATTTTTCAAAAATTCAAGGTCACGTGACTTTTCGGAACCAGATTTTGGTTCCAAAAAGTCACGTGGTCTTGTGAGTTAGTTGTATTTCCAGCCGTAGAAACCAGCGCGAAGTGCGAGTTGCTTTTGTCATTCGCGGTTGGTTTCTCTTCTTGTTGGGAAATAATGTCCTACGAACACTATACCGTATTTTTCAATATGTAGGCCTACACAAATCTGCCAACATATTTCATAAGAAGGGTTTCTGGGTGTTGATATGGACGAGAGAATCTCTCAGATTTTCGTGTCTTCGCTTCGCAATCACGGCGATAAATAATATCCGAAAAAACAGCATAGGTCTATTGAGGGCGCTAAAGACACCAAAACGTTGCATTCGATGTGCTTCCTCGAGTCAGCGCTGACCTGAGGGATCATGCAAGGTGTGATGAGTCAGGGAAAACAAGGAATCGAGGTTAAACACGTGTCGACCCATATCGAACGCCACCTTTATTTACAAACACATGATACATAATACATCGCGACGGCTGGTAAAGCGTATAGCCCAACATTTGTCTCTTTTGTTAATTTTAAACATTTCTAGTTATTTACGTGACATTTTGATAATTGTTGTCAAGGATGCTAGATTGCTACATTATGTAAACAGTAAGCCGGTGTGTCCCTTTAACTCAAACTCACCTTCCAATTCTTGTTCATTCGTATCATCTTCAGTAGGCACAGGGGCTGCAACTGTACATTAGATGACATAATTACAGGAGTGCATAATACACAGAATTGGCACAAAATACCCTTTGTTTATTTAGGGAATAAAAGTGGGTTTGACCAGTCTTGAACATACGTTTAAAACCAGCTAGGGGCCTGGACAAATGATGATGCCCAAGCCGCAGGCTTGTAAATCAGTAAAACTCCCAAAATTCTTTGGCAATAAATGTTGCAGTTCGGCCATTTTGCAAAGTATTTTCCTACATGTACATGTATCATGCGCATTGTTCAAAGGGCTGTGCATCAAGTTGTTTTTGTTCGATAGTGCGCGTGGCGTGCATTGCAGGCAAGCGTGCTGTACGCGCACGCACATGGCCGGGTAAATACACTGCATCAAATTTGCTTTTGTGCATGTGCGGTTTGTGTGTACGTGCACGTGTTCCATTTGACTGAAATTGACCGGGGCGCGGCCGCGAGCCAGGCTCAAAAGTGTTTAAGACTGGCCGGGCCTTTATCATCCATTTAAGACTGCCCATGTGACGTATTCTCGGCCAATAGGGATGCGTAAACTGTCAAAGGTATTTATGAATATGTATTAGGCCTATACATGGTCTTAAAAGATTTTTGAATCAACAAATCTTTAGCTACATGTACATGTATTTGGTAAGCATCAAAGCGAACATGAGTCTTTCCACAGTAAAGGAGGCATTTTGGCAACACAGACCATATTTTCGAGGAAATATACCTTTGTCTGGTCTCAAAATAAAAGAAATAAGTTTAAGTTGTTCTGAAGAAATAACTTAGGCCCAAAAAGGGTTACAAATAGTGTGACAACATGCCAAAAAACCCTGTGTACAAATTTCAAATATACGCTCGTAACCGGGTCAGACACTTTAGGCCGTCCCAGTTACGAGCGTATATTGGAAATTTCTACACAAGTTTTTTAGAAGGGCAAGTTGTCACACTATTTTCAAACTCACCTGAAAATTATTTTATTTATTTTGAGACCAGACAAAGGTATTTTCTCGAAAATATGGTCTGTGTTGCCAAAATGCACCCTTTACCGTGGAAAGACTCAAACATTTTGTCACGTACAAGTTCAGCCTTCCACTTGTTACATTTGTTTGTTGATGGAATTTGAATGAAAACATTCTATTCCAAGTTTCTGACCCTAGACCCAATCGGCATGTTTCCACAGAACCTTAAAAAAAATCGGGGAAAAAACTTGGAAAAGGGGTCTGTGGAAACATACCAGATACGGATTTTTAATAAACCAATTCTCGTATCCGTCTCCTGGTTGCACTTGCAAAGGTTGTGGGCTCGAATCCCTGTCCGGGGAACCATGGTATGTGTATGACTATGAGCAAGGCACTTTTCCACACATTGCTTCTCTCCACTCAGGAGTAAATGGGTACAGAGGGAAGTGAATGTTGATGTCTTTGATAAGGCACCAACTGCCTGATAGCCAGCCAGGGTTGTAAATACTTGCGAGGGAGATGGCATATGGTGTGATTTAATGGAGCAAATAATAATCAGGGGTACTAATAATATCTAGTTTCCCCAAATATGCACGGTATAAGTCCATACTGCACTTACATGTGTAGCACTTTCTGCAGCGACATGACATTTCCTTTAAACCATGAGCCAAATTTTGTCACTTACCATTGAGATTTGTGAAGTGGATTTCCCTCAGCGCCATAAACTCCTCCTCTGGGCCAATGTCTACTGCTCCAAAAATGTTGTTCTGAGGCCAAACCTCTCTGGCTGCTCGCAACAGAGCAATTGACTCACCAGCCTGACCAGTTCGAAGACTGCGCTGTACACGCATCATGGCTTCAGCCCTAAACAGCACCACATTAACGAACTGTAATTAGTTTTTGGTATGTACTGATTGATGTGGTGCAGCCCATATTTATTATGGAATAATAGTTTTGCCAGGATCCCAGACGGTTTTAAACATACTCTTTATTTAAAGACTGGCAAAACACATTTTTATTCCCATTCATAAATACCTTTTTATGTAAATCAGTCAAACTCCCAAAATTCTTCGACAATAAATGTCACAGTTTGGCCATTTTCCTACATGCGTCGTGCACGCTGATTATAGTGCTGTGCGTCGAGTTGTTTTTGTTCGATCGCATGCATTGTGTGCATTGCACAAATGCTCTATACGCACGCACACCGTCGGGTAAACTACACTGCATCAAATTTGGTTTCGGGCATGTGCAGTTTTTGTGTGAGTGCATGTGTTCCATACGTGCTGAAACTGACCAGGGCGCAGCCGTGGGCCAGGCTAAAAAGTGTTTAAGACCGGCCGGGCCTTTATCGTCTATTTATAACTGGCCATGTGACGTGCTCCCAGCCAATAGGGGTGCGTAAACTGTCCAAGGTATTTATGAATATGAACGTGTAATTAATCTGTTATGCTCACAGTTATCGCCAATTTTGCCCAATCAGAGATTGAGTCGAATGAAATGCCTATCGATTTGAACATTATTTTTTGGCATTCAATTAAGCATTAAAGTCATTAATTTCCATCCATTTGCAGGGTAGATGATTTTACAACAGGATAAGCATAGAATTTACTATTGGGTACCGGTATTACTGAATTACTATCGGGTAACTGAATTACTAGCGGGTAACCGAATTACTAGCGGGTAACCGAATTACTAGCGGGTAACCAAATTACTAGCGGGTAACCAAATTACTAGCGGGTAACCAAATTACTAGCGGGTAACCGAATTACTAGCGGGTAACTGAATTACTATCCAATTTTTTATTTGGCAAGTAACTGAATTACTTGCCAAATAAAAAAATTTGCAAGCCTGAGTGTCGTGGTACATGTATCATGGGGTCATTATACCATAATGATTATTTCAAACATTGGATGAATATATTGTAGGGGATCGGAAATTGCTACCTCCTTGAAATACATGTAATTGTAATGCAACATTAGCATATTATTCATATTGATGGGTTAGACACCGTGTGTCTCCCAGAAAACCCCCAGTGAGTATTTTGTTACCATATATTCATACTCACTTTGGATGTAAAGCTGTATTTATGACCGTAAATCCACGATATTTTGTGAGTGTTGTGCGTGGCTTGTCGCTGTGTACATGAAACATACATGTACCATCATTCATGCGCGTGTGTGTGTGTAACCATGTTGCTTTTCTTGTTTTGTACTTCCAGGCAATGGGGGTTTTTCCACCGCCGGGTTTTTCGGGTGGATGTGTTTTTATATCGGCTACTATACTCGGACAGCGAGGTTTTTGTCGCCACACAGTATTTTCTCCATGCAACTCTAGCCTACTGTATCAACTGTAAATAGCTTATGATGATGATGTTCTCAAGCCTGCAATAAAACTTGCTTTCAAAACTGTTATTTCTTGTCGCCGTATGCTGTTCCTCCGTCTCCGGACTTTGTGTCTCGTTCGCGTCCCTGGTTCTAGTCTGCTAGTTGTTTGCTCGACGCTCCGCGATCCGCATTTGTCCCCAGCCGGACTTCGATGCTTGTCCTCTTGTCGTGAGAGGGCCGGACTCACCTTCCCCGTCCCCCCTAATCATTACATATGTATTTACAGATCTATGAAATCACATTCTACATGTAGTTTCTGGAATCGCAAGAATGTGCATGTGAATGAAAGATATTACTGGTAATTGATTCCTCTGGAAGATAGAGTCTCAATTCTGATTCCCACATCCAAAATATGGATTCACCTAAGCCTACATTGAAGTAACATAAAGTGAATGGCAAATTTTTGCTGAAGAAAAAAGAACAAAAACAAAACAAAAACAGATAAATTTAATACCTCTGTTCCTCAACAGGTAATTCCGAAGCAGCATCGAAAGGTACAACATTCTGTGGAATGTCTTCCCGGCCCTGCAACATGGCCGACATGTCAGAGGTCAAGTTATCCCACAATGCATTGAGTTCCTCATCTTCTTCAGCAGGGCGTTCAACATTTAGTTGCTGCTGGGGTCGCCTGTGGCGCTTTTGGTTTCGCTTCTTTTTCTGAAAGTTAGGGGGGAAAATAGTGACTAACTGTGCAAAAAGCGTGTTCTTTGAAAACCTGGAGCGCATTAACAATCCACGAAAGGATTAGTGGAAATAGACCACCAGAAACAGAAAAAACGGAAAGTTTCTAAAAAATATAGCCTCAATTCATTTCGACTTGTCACTCCTGATTCGAAGATTGTGCAAAGCCGCAAAGTGATGTGCAGATACATTCAAACTTGTTTATTAGAGTGAACTACATTATTTAGACTTCTTATTTCTTTGAACTCATATTCTTGAATGACATGTCATTAAAAAAACAGCTAGAGAAAACATTTAAGGAGACAGAGAGAAGCAGTGTAACGAATAGTGGTTGCTAAACATTTGTGTCTGCATACACGTACAGTACATGTGCAGAACCACAAAAATTGACAGTTGAATGTACACTAACCTGCACCATGATTGTGTTTTTTCCTTTACAGTAACGTTCAAGCATCCTGATGAAGGTATGTGTTGTCTCAATTAGGTCTTTTAGGAAGGATCTGTAAAAGTAAAAAAATGATACCTCTAAACAGTGTTATGCTTTTTATGATATAGTGGGAACAAATCTTGCTAATATAAACTCCTCAAAAAAAGTTCGGAAAGTCAAGTTTGACTGACGATTTCTCTCTTGTTGCAAAATAATTTTCCTTGAATTTTATATCATTGGAAAGCCCTGTTATTCCTCTTTACGGTGATGTGTCATTTGTTATGATTAAGCAACTAGGGGATGTGCAGCACAGCTAAATACGGGGGCGGGTGTAAAGTGACCTGTCACAAAATGCATTGCTATTGTCAAAAAGTGCATTGACACATTCCCATCCTCCAAGCAAAAGGGGAATGCACTGCATGACAATAGCAGTGAATTTTGTGACATTTCACTTTCCACTCACCCCTGTATTCCGCTATACTGCACATCCCCAATTGATTAATCATAACAAATGATACATCACTGTAAAGAGGAATAACAGGGCTTTCCAATGATACCAACTTCAAGGGAAATGATTTAGTAACAAGAGAGAAATCGTCAGTCAAACTTGACTTTCCAAACATTTTTTGAGGAGTTTATGTAACACACAATGATAACACGCCTTTTTCTGATTCCTTATATCCTGACTGGTTGAAACACAGTCACGTGGGGTTCACTAATATAGGCTAGTGCATGGAATTTGCGCCAGTGTGAACTACATGTAGATGCGCGTCAAGACGCGTTCAATTTTTTTGGCTAGTGTTCCTGACTGGGCACTAGTCTTAAAAACTAGTGCCCGGTTCCTGAGCCCTCTGAAGGTTGCCAACTGTATCAGTGAACAGCAATTCAGAAACTGAAACTTGGGCCTTTTTCAGAAATCTCGACTTTATTGTTGAAGCGCTAATATGTTCAAAATCTTGTTGCCTATCGTTGGAATGATTTTTAATTAATTTAATCGCATTTATATTTTGGCCGCAGGCAGGTTATAAAAACTCATATGGACTGGCATAATTCGGTCACCAGTGCATGTCTATATGCCCCTCGGGACTGTGAGTTATCATAAGAGAGTCCTCTTTATAAATAGGACCGACCCTAAAATTGTGGTCACTCACAGTCCCTTGGGGCACATAGACGTGCACTAGTGACCTCATTGCCAGTCAATATGTGTATAATAGATCCCGCCATTTGATTGGGGGATTGAAGGCCACATTAAATTCAATATTGCATGTTGCATCCGTGCCAATTAAACGTCTTCTTGGGCATTTTGACAACCACATACATGTACATGTACTTTACGCAAGAAGTTAGCTTATTTTGTTTTTTGTACCTGTAGTGTATGTTCACATTCTCATAAAATGTTACCTGGGGTGGATTACAAGTCAGATCGAGAGATTGTGTAAATCTGAGGTATTTTTTTATTTTTATTAAACTTTATTTCAAGAGGGTGACCCTTACAGCTAAAAAGCTGACTTTAAAGGGGGCCTAAAATACATGTATACACATACAACAATAAACATTACACATTTATATTGCACACCTACATGTATAGTTTTGAGAACCAAACATATCAAAGACAGAAACAGACACACAAACAAGATACAAGTAACAAACAACACACAAGTTGAACTTTACACCCCCAGGAGCAGCTAATAGCATAAAACAACACTTGAAAGACAATCAACAATAATTATTGATCATCCCTCAAGTATTGTTTTAGTTTGGCTTTAAATGTGATGTACGAAGAAGCATTGCGAATGTCAGATGGAAGTGAATTAAGAAAACTAGGTCCCTTGTAACAAAAGCTGCTCCTGAGGGATTCAGTCCGAACTCTTGGCAAGATGAAGTGGCCTTGAGATTGTGACCTTGTAGTCATATTTCTACTGGGGGCTCTGGAAAAATATCGAGACAAATAGACCGGGGCATTGTCATCACAACGTTAAAACCCCATTGCCATTCCCTGACTGGTCCCCAGAAGTGTGGCCTGCCGCGAGACTTACAGTCTATAGATTTATTTATTAGGTGATCGGGCCAACAGCCCGATCACCTATTACTCTCGTACGATTTCTTTGTCTTTTTTTTTTTTTTTTTTTTTTTCCACTCAAACATTTCCAGAGCTTTTCTTCAAAACGGTTCAAGCTATCAATTTGAAACTTGGTAGGAACATCAACCCCAATGTGAAGGTGTGCATACAAGTCTGACGTCACAGTGACGTCATCGGGTATCAAATTACAACCCAAAAATGACCAAAATATGCATGTTTTAAAATGCTTCCGTCTGGAAAACCACGTGACCCATGATCTTCGTATTTGACAGGCTTATATATCAGATCATGGCCTACAATTTTCTTCGTGTGGGCATTTTCATCTGACCTTTTCTTCTGGGATCAATCCGAGGTCAAAGTTCAACGAAAACGAAAATCTCAATTTTTGCACTTATTGAGCAACATTGCCCATCAAACCAAGCTGAATCTTTAAGAAACTAAGTACAGGCATAGGTCCTATGGCAGACTTTCACCAGCGTGTATAATATTATGATGGCATCAAGCGTGACGTCATCGTGACGTCATCAAGTATCAAATTACACCTCCCAAAAAACCAAAATATGCATATTTTAAAATGCTTCCGTCTCAAAAACCACGTGACCCAGGATCTTCGTATTTGGCAGGTTTATAGATGACATTCTGTTCTACAACTTTCTTCGTGTGGGCATTGCCATCTGACCCTTCCTTCTGGGGTCAATTGGAGGTCAAAGTTCAACGAAAACGGAAATCTCAGTTTTTACACTTACCAGTAACAATGCCCATCAAACCAAGCTGAATCGTTAGTAAATTAGATACAGACATAGGCCCTATGACAGACTTTCACCAGCATGTATAGTATCATGATGGCATCAAGTGTGACGTAATCATGACGTCATCAGGTGTCAAATTACAAAAATTCAAAGGTTATTATTTTCAAAATTCATATCTCAAGAACCGTAATAGATACTTGAACAATTCTTTCACAACATGATAAGTCTAAATGAACTGAACAAATCATACGATGTCATGACCCCTGTGTGACGCCTACTTCCGGTCCAAACCGGAAGTTGTTCGAAAATGTGCAATTTTTTTGCATTTTGAATGCAAATATATTCAAAGTGGTAGTGAATTTGACCATATTTCTACGGAACGAAATGTTTCCACACATGTGGACCTTTTGACTATACCATTGGTGACGTCATTACATGGACGGTGGTTACGTAATGTGGTGTCAAATTACCCAAATTTGGAGCTGAATTGTTTTAAAATGCTGTATCTTGAAAACTACAACAGATATTGGTATGATTCCTTCGCCACATTTAAGAACTTGATGTTCAACATATTGTTCAACAATTTGTGCACAAAATTGTGATGTCATGATGTCGTCACATTTCAAAGGTTATTATTTCAACAATTCATATTTCAAAACGGTGCAAGCTATCAACCCCCCAGCTATGGCGGATATGCAGGGAGGAGATATTAGTTACCGGATTAGTGTATACAGCAGCCGATTTCACGAAACTTTACGCAATTGCGCAAGTCCACTTACGCCATAAGTTATTGCGCAAGTAATGGCGTAAGTGGACTTGCGCAATTGCGTAAAGTTTCTTGAAATCGGCTGCTGAACTTCAATTTTTGCCATTCCACAGGTGATAACAACGTCTGAAATTCATCACAAAATGTTCATTTAGCCCGATCACCTGGCGTTTGTAACAACAAACGTCATACCTCTAGTTATTTATTTATTATTTTATTATTTTTCAGTCTTTACGAATGCCAATTTGGTGTCTTTTCTGGGAGTTGTCTTATCTCAAAGTAAACACTTAAAGGGGCTCTGTCACGGTTTGCGCATGCGCAGCAAAACTTGAAAAAGTGTGGCTAACTTTTTCAAGTTTTGTCGCCAGGTTTTGCATATCCTATTCAATCTTTGCCATCCCTTATAATTCTTTATTAATTTTGGCAGTGGTGTACTTGTCAACGTCCAGGATGTCCTGATGCATTACTTTTTACTTGGAATCGCACTGTTTGCCGTATTTTTAAGCCGCCAAACATCGACATCACCGTGTGTGCGGCCGTCGTTAAAAAGAGAGTTTTTTCATCCCATCAAAAACCTCGACAAAACATGACAGAAACGGCATCAAATGATATGAATGACATGGTTGGATACAGCAATTTACTTAACCTTGTTTTCCAATTTTACAGCATACCTTCTGTCCTTGGAAAGACACAGTGGCCGCCACCGCTGTACGATTTTGTTTTTTCAGACATTAATCGCGCAATCGCGCGCGCGCGATGCCAAATCGAACAAATGCGCACACACGATGCACAATGTAATTGAATTTTGCGTATTGTAAACACTCATGAACAAACACACTGCCCATGCGCCACGATGTACATAACTATAGCACACGCACCAATGGCGTTGTGTAACGAAATTGCACTACATTCATCTGAGCCCGCACGTATGTCAAAATATGAAAGGATTTGGCGAATGCGCAAACCATGACATAGCCCCTTTAAGTAAACATACTTTACTACAGGAAGTTACACTGTACCTCGTGCAGAATACTTCACTGTAATGCTTGAGCAGTGTCAGGAAGACTTCACGATACTCTATGATGTAGAAAATGTTACTCTGGATGACTTTGGCCGACTCACGGATCCTCGGATCATTGCAGCGGGACATTGCATCAAGGCTGGCCAATAGCTCACCATAGGCTTTCAGACCAAGATGCATTCTGTAACGGAGTGACATTTACAGAGTTTACATGTATCTCAATGAAAAATGACACTAACGTAAACCTTACATGTACATTTAGAAAGGTGTAAGAGAATGGAGAACCAGGATAGATAAGAAGGGCAATTCCATCAATTCAGATTTGCATTTCAGAGACTTTGAGGGCTTGTAATGCTTCACGTATTCAAGTTGTATGATTTTAGAGGCAGTTTCTTCAACTACATGTATCCTTAAAGGAAGTGTAATTCCTGAAAAAACTGATTGTAATGCCATTCTCAATGAAAGCGAGATACGTTAAAAACAATGAGTACGTCCGAAACCGAGGTTTTTTTTTACCTATAATACTTGTTGAGAATGGAATCACAATGGGATTTTCAGGAAATACACTTCAATCAAGGATGCTTAAAGAACTAGTGTTTATTAAATCAAACAACTTGAATATGTGAAGCATTACAAGCCCTAAAAATGTCTCTGAAATGCAAATCTGAATTTATGGAATTGCCCATAAACGACTGCGTTATTGAATGGCACATCACGAGGTGGCCCAAAACCATGCAAACGAGGTGCCAAAAACCATGCAAACGAGGTGCCCAAAACCATGCAAACGAGGTGCCCAAAACCATGCAAACGAGGTGCCCAAAACCATGCAAACGAGGTGCCCAAAACCATGCAAACGAGGTGCCCAAAACCATGCAAACGAGGTGCCCAAAACCATGCAAACGAGGTGCCCAAAACCATGCAAACGAGGTGCCCAAAACCATGCAAACGAGGTGCCCAAAACCATGCAAACGGTGCCCAAAACCATGCAAACGGTGCCCAAAACCAGGCAAACGAGGTGCCCAAAACCAGGCAAACGAGGTGCCCAAAACCAGGCAAACGAGGTGGCCAAAACCATGCAAACGGTGCCCAAAACCATGCAAACGAGGTGCCCAAAACCATGCAAACGAGGTGCCCAAAACCATGCAAACGAGGTGCCCAAAACCATGCAAACGAGGTGCCCAAAACCATGCAAACGAGGTGCCCAAAACCATGCAAACGGTGTGCCCAAAACCATGCAAACGAGGTGCCCAAAACCATGCAAACGAGGTGCCCAAAACCATGCAAACGAGGTGCCCAAAACCTTGCAAACGAGGTGCCCAAAACTACACGTATGCTAACATTTGAGAAGACGTGGTTATGCGCGTCCCGGCTCCGTTTCCATTCTATTCTGTGTGGAGAACCTACCTCTTGGACCAGATAGATGCTTCTTTCTTGTCACTTGTCATCATGTCCAGATACTTGATTATTTGTGTTTGGACATAGAAGAATGACTGGACGGAGAACGTCTCACTATTAAAGGAGGAAATGGTGTGATAATTGCAAGAATGTCAATGAAATTAAAGAAACAACCCTGGCTTTGTTGGGCTATTTTGGGCTCGAAATAGACCCATACATGTAGATGATTCTGAAGGTCTTTCTGAAATAAATTATAGACATCCTAAATAAAAAAAACCACAACATTTGGCTGTTTTTGAGTATTTTTCAAAAAAGTAAGGTCACGTGACTTATCTGAACCAGATTTCTGGTTCAGATAAATCTGGTGCCCTGTTAACCCCCACCCAGATTTCTTTTTACAATTTTGTACATATTACATTCACACCATCGTACTTTACACCAGAGAAACAGCACTTTATACAGTTTTCTTGGGGGAAAAAATTAAAAATTTAACTAAAATAAAATAAAATAAAACATAAACAATGAAAGTTCTATGGGGAAAGCCATGCCACCATATTTTTCTCCGTTTGCCAAATTTCCAGTAGGGGGGCGACGACTTTTCTTGGGGACGCCCCCCCACCCCACGCTTGCCCGTAGCTACGCCGCTGCATCCTACATGTACATGTACATGTACATGCACGTATGTGCCATGCATGCACATGAATTCACACACTTGCCACTGTATATGTAGTACATTGATAGTACATGTATGTGTGCAAATGAGTGAATATCCAAACTTGGGACGAGAGAAAAATCATACGGGCCTTAATTGGGATTCGAACACAAGATCTCTGACTCACTGGGCAGATATTAGACCAGCTAAGCTACTGTATAAGGGAACCAGTGGTATACTCCCTCGGGTTTTCCCTGCAAATCCAATTTTTCTCTCAGTGTGGCATGGGAGCGGAAATTGACAAAATAAACGAACACAATACATGCATGTGGTATGGTTCCTAATCACCATTGAAATGAAACAATTAAACTTACAGGCCTTATCGAGATTCGAATCCGAGACCTCTGACTCACCGGGAAAATGCTCTACCGGTACCAGCTGAAACTGGGGAAAACCTGAGGGAGTATACCACTGTGCTGGTTTTTGTTTTTCCAATATTTGATAATCTTTTCCGGCTTTGATTTGATCATCTTTTATTGGCTCTAAACTGTCATCCCTGAATGATAAAAAACTTACCTGACAATGTCGACTTGGAACTTGTGAAGTCGATTGAATTCCATGAAAAATCGCATTGCCCAAAGATAGAAAGAGTCATCATGTTCTTGGGCACGCTGGTGTGCGATGTGGTCCTAATTGTGTGACAAGAAAGTAATGTTGACGACAAGTTGTAATTGGTGTTTTCCAACACTTCACTATTTAACCCCTTGCGGACGGGTTTATCTTGCCGAAAATTGGTCCAACACACGGTATTCTAGAGGCAAGTTCAATTGCAAGGCCACGGCTATAGCCGTCATCCGATGGCAATGTGTTAGTCCTATAGCAATGCTATGGAGCTCTGCAAGTGCCATTCAAATAGCTTGCTGAGATCCCGTGATAATTTATTGCAGGATGACAACATATTCAGTGCAAAATGTCCTCTGCAGACTTATTTTCATAACTTATTTTCATAACCCTCAATTTTAATATTCCCATTTTATAGGACGACCTAATCAATGACAGGAAACAAACCTTGACTGCGTGCATTAGTGGATTGTAGCAATTTTCCACAAACAAAATGCAAAACTCCTTGAGGAACAGCCGGATGCTCAAGGTTGATCTGTAACGAGGAAAAATGACAAATTCAAAGTTCATTTTGTTTTATATTCAAACTGAAAGACCAGAAATTAGGTTACAGCAAAATGGATGTGATGTTGTTACTGTATAGGCAGGTTTTTTGCACACTAGGCCCTATGCAACGTTTTTTCCCACAATTTTTTCCCACAAATTCTTGCAATTTTGTTGAATTCAGGGGACTCATAAAAATCACACCTTACTGCCCCCTGGAGGGGGACGACTTAAGGGGTACACATGTACAACTTCTTACAACATGGATGTGGTCTATGAATTTCCATGACTTCCAATGGTTCATCATGCAAATATTACATCTCATATGGAATACGCAAACATTTTGAACATGTTTAAAACTGGCAGACTTTCAGCCAAGTTCCCACGATTTTACCTCGACTTCCCCGACCTGCATACCCCTGCACATTATGTGATTTGTTTGTGTTGTCTTTAACATCATGACAACCAAAGGATAACCAAACCAATATGTATACAGTAAAATCTTGTTAAGTCGAAACTCGGGGGAATGGATGAAAATGTCGAGGTATCCAGAGTTTGAGTTGAGTGGAGGTCCTGATTCGCTCTGTTCAAGGCACGAAAAGTGTCCACCGTAACTCGCTAGCCCCCGTGTGTATGGTGTGGACTCGGTATTAAGCACATTTTGTAAGCCTTTTTCCCAGCTACAAATCATTATTTTAGCAAGATTTCTGTTGTTACTTTAAAGTCTATTTCATGTAAAGATTAAAACATTTAAATATGGGTCATTCCATAAAAATAAAGTGTCCCCCTTACATGTACGTCATGACATTTCTGAAGAACGATTACCCTCATCATATAAACTAATATATGACCTCATGAAACGAACACCACCTTTATCTGTTGATACTATCCAAAACATAATGAGAACGATTCAATAAACTAGTGCGATCTTTTAAAGGCACAGGCTTGTCAGCAATGCGCGCGCGCCAAATTTGTGCCACGAAATACGCAGCTCCATAGCAAAGGCATTGCTGACCAGCCTGTGCCTTTAAATGCAAGTGTGACATTTTGAAACTTCCGCTCAAATGTAACAAATTTCGCCCATAATGTATTAAACTTGAATCGATAAAGTCCAGGTTCTACAACTAGGTAAAATCAGCAACCACCTTTTGCAGAAAGAAACTGGTCAAAAAGACTTTCCTGAATATTTTCAAGACACTGATACCAAAACATGTCTAACTGTTAACTTGAAAAAAATTTGGCTCCTGTTTTTATGGAAATGCCCATCTATCCATTTTGTAAAGCATGTACCAAGTGTTTTGTGTCTTCATTTTGTGTGTGTTTGTTTTTTTTTGTTTTCATCATACGGCCCCAGGTTCCATGCATGTTTTAACAATGACGGTGAGCATGTTGTTTGAGGTTGCATGCTACGGCTCCTCATGCATACGTTTGTGCATACGTATGCATGCGGAGCCGTAGCATGCAACCTAAAACAACATGCTCACCTTCATTGTTAAAACATGCATGGAACCTGGGGCCGTATGATGAAAACAAAAAAAAACACACACACAAAATGAACACACAAAACTGATGAACACCATGCCCAAGAATTTCAATGCAGGCCTGGCGGTACCATTCAGGCGTTCCAGGAAGCCTGATTTGGTGCGGTTATGGATTACATTAGCCTTGACCAAGGCGTTGGGCTTGTCTTCTAGACGGCCCGCTAAAGATAAAACTGAACAAAGCGCTTACGAGCTACAGAATCTGTTGCACGTATTGGCTCACAACGCGCCGCGCTACGACTATGCACACATGCACGTACATGCATCGGTACGGTCCTAAACCCAACGCCTTGATGGTTCTGCATTCAGCCAGCGAAACTCATTACAGTAATAGGGAAACCACCCTAGTGTGAGCTGAGATTTCATTGGTCGACGCACGCCAGGCTACATGTATGTTTGAAAAACTAGGGATCTGCGATCCCCAGTTTGTTCATCCGAGGCAGTATTAAGAGCTCCTACAAATCATTCAGGAAAGCTGTCATATTACGACCGTTGTCCCCCAGAAGTGTAATCAAATACGTAAACAGACAAGCACAATAAATGTACGAACCCGAGAATATTTGTTGTTTTCGTCCATCGATCATGCCACGGTTCTCGTAACATGAGGACGCCATCACATGCATAATGCATGCTTCACGGCATACGTGCTACTCATGAAGCTCTTGATTGGCTGAAGACAAATGTTAAATATTCATACCTTGCATACCCGCATATCCAAAGCCCGCCCATTTTCGGCCGAAAATATAAAGAAACACATTAAACCCGGAAGTGACAGACTCGACAAGGCTGTCTATCGAACTAGACCAAGCCGTACGCAGCTACATGTAGTACGCAGTATGTATTGCCGTACGGGTTTACTACGGAAGTCGTTATCTCAAAGTGGCTCGTTTTGATGCCGTGTGCATGCAGTTTGCATGCGCTAGACTAAATATTCCCTTGTACAGCAAAAAACCTGCAGACGGCCTTGGACAAGGCTAGGATTACATAGGCCCTATTGCAACAGCAGTAGTGTGCATCATGGTGCACCTCTTGATGAAAAGACAGATTCAATTGACAGATTCAATTGACAGATTAAGACTTGTGAAGATTTTGACACTTCTTTGTGATCATTTCAGTTGCGGTTTCTTTTTGGATTAGCCGAAAAAACTTCCAGGTACCGTTAAACGGAGGCACCATTATATGAATTTTGAGTTACTGAGGTATTCGTGTGCACAAAAGCCTATTCTTATGTCAGGAATGTGCCATTACTTCGAGGTAAATGGTGTTTCGAGGTATCCAGTTTCAACTTAACGAGATTTTACTGTACAGATGCATTACCAGTATTGCTTTTGGAAATTTTCACCGATACATACAATGTACAGTCGAGGCAGACAATGCACAAGATGCAGCAGACGATAATAAGTCCATATGTACTTTAATTATAAGCTAAGCATAACCATGCGTTGTTTAAAATGTATTCATAAATACCTTAGACAGTTTACGCATCCTCATTGGCTGAGAACACATCACGTGGCCGGTATTAAACGAATGATAATAACCAGTGATTAAAACTAGCTGGCTCGCGTTTCTGCCTGCGCCCTAGTAAGCGTATGGAACACGCAAACAGAAACTACAGAACTACACGCTCCCGACAGCAAAATGTGTACTGTGACATCTACCCGGTCGTGTGCGTGCGCGTATACAACACCCCTTTTACACGTATCGCGCACGATCGAACAAACAACTCGCCGCACGCATATCTAGCAGTTTGAACGTACAAACCACAAGATTAAGGGAAAAAGTGAATGCAACGACAAGCTAATTTTGGTGAGTTTTACCGATTTACACAAAAAGGTATTTATGAATGGGGTTAAAAGTGGGTTTGGCCGGTCTTAAACAATCTGTTGAAAACCGGATAGGGGCCTGGACGCTGATAATGGCCCGCGCCTTCGGCTTGGGACATTATCAGTGTCCAGGCCCCTATCTGGTTTTAAACGTATGTTTAAGACCTGTCAAACTCACTTTTAATCCCTAATTAGTGTTCAAGCAAATTTTCATGCTTAATGTGAAACATTGTAAAAGCTTCATGAATTTTGACTCTTTTATTCGACTAAAACACCCTAATAAAGGAGACTAGGAGGCTAATATGTACCTTCGAATGAGTGAATTATCTTCCATTGGCAGACGATTCTTGGATTTCTTTTTAGGTTCTTTCTTGTTGTCAAACGTGATGTTCCTGCTGTTTTGCACTGCTGCATGGTAGATAATATCATTCTCACTGATGGATTTCATGTTCTTCACACAGAAGGTGCCGCCAAAACGTGAATGCCTGTGTACAAATGAGACATGATGTAATTTGTTTTTTACTGGTTTCTACATGTACATGTAGATAAAGGATAACACTTCAACCAAAAACTACACATGTACATTTAAAGATAATATACATGATTGGTAAACTGTTACAAATAGTTTTATCCCCCCTGTGTGATTGAAGATATGCATAATTAAAACCAACCTGAGCAAAAACCTGCTCCGTACTTCGTCTAACTTTTGAGAAAACAGTCAAAAAAGGGTTTGCAGTCATTTCGCCCCAAAACCACTTCGCCTGAACCATTTGGCCCTGAACCCCGGCCTGTGTAAGAAGTGGTTTTGGGGCGAAGTGGCATTTGGGCGATGTAGTGTTTGGAGGAAGTAATTTGGGGCGAAATGGCACTCGGGCGAAGTGGTTTGGGGCGAAATGGCATTTGAATTTTCATCTCATGAGACGAAAACTAATTGTTTTACTCATTTCTCAAAGACTATAGCACTTCAGACAAAACAATTTTTAGGGGAAGTTTTCTACGGCCATCATGTTTATATTGTGTAAGTTAGGCATAAATCTGTGAACATTTCTGATTTTCGAGATTACCAATGATGTATACTGCCTTTAAAGGAGAGTGTCCAGATCACATTTTGTGACCGCCATTTTTCCAATGGGTGTTGAGATTTTGATCCCATATCATTTGTCATATTTTTCTCATTATTATTCTGGAATTTCGCGTTCTCAATCCGTATATTTTTAAGGATATCGTCAAAAAATCCACCGATGTTCTGTAAACTAATTTGTCTGGTTCTATAAAACAGTGCAGTAAATACACCAACTTTTTAGCTTCCACATCCAAATTGGAGATTGTAAATTTCATGTTTTCTTCCCAGGATAGTATTTTGAGTGGATATTTTATATAATTGTTGGGTTGAAACGAAATCCATTTTCTAGAAAAATCTGAACACGGTGCTTTAAACCTGTCTAAATGGCCACCTGCAGAGAAATACCACCTGTCCATAGCACGACTGAAAAAAGGGTGTAAAATCGTCACCCTTTGTGTCTCACCAAGAAAACTGGGTCTACACTAATACAGGGTGTATCAAAAAAAAGGAAACCCAACTTAAAATAGTCACTGTGGCAAAAGTAGACGACAAATGCTTTCCGATGATACCTCATTTATGAATTTTCGGTTACGCATCGCTGAGCAGCAGTGTGTTGGAATTTGGGTCAATTTTTGGAGGTGGCTCACTCTGATATGCAACAAAATTAACACTGACTCGTGTTTTTTTTCTCTGAAATTTTATTCAAGAAATTTCCAAACACATTTCACTGTCCAATGCCCTCCACATGCCCCCTCCCCTCTCAAGACACAGTTGACATCGACGTCTCATGTCGTTCACGGCTCGTCGGATGGTACCTGGGTTCTGTCGCAAAACTTCAACCTCGTGCTCAATTCTCTGTTGCAAGTCCTACAGGTTGCAACAGAGTTTGCGTTGAAGTTTTGCGACAGAACCCAGGTACATCCAACGAGCCGTGAACGACATGAGACGTCGATGCCAACTGTGTCGTGAGAGGGGAGGGGGGAATGTGGAGGGCATTGGACAGTGAAAAAAGTGAAATGTGTTTGGAAATTTCTTGAATAAAATTTCAGAGAAAAAAACACGAGTCAGTGTTAATTTTGTTGCATATCAGAGTGAGCCACCTCCAAAAATTGACCCAAATTCCAACACACTGCTGCTCAGCGATGCGTAACCGAAAATTCATGAATGAAGTATCGTCGGAAAGCATTTGTCGTCTACTTTTAGATGATACCATGGTTTCTGCTGTAAAATGTATAGTTTTGCCACAGTGACTATTTTAAGTTGGGTTTCCTTTTTTTTGATACACCCTGTATAAAAACCAGTGAACTCTTTCCACACACTTTAGCAGTAGGCGTTTTAGTCTAGTGCATAAACCTATAAATGAGGATGCTTGCCCAACAGGTTTGGACACTTCCGCTGCGGGATCATCACTCTGCCACTGGTCATTCCATCAAATCAGCGCGCTGTCAATTAGCCTTTTGCGTGATCACGTGAATAGGGTCTGGTGTACTCACATACAATTGTACTTCCATTCACATGCACATGGGCTGCTTCGGGCGTGTACTCGTGTTAACACAGCATACTCCTGCGCGCGCGAACGGCAAGAATAACGACACTCGGGTCGGAGAGAGTATACTCCTGACGAGTGCCATGTGATTAGTACGAAGATGGCGGGATATAGGTGGAATTTGTGGTGAATTTGCTCAACGTGTCAACTGGATAACTGAAACAACAACTCACTAAGGTTTGTTTTACACGGCATCAAAGGTTCTTACAACTTACGGTCTGTATTTTCTTCAACTTCTTGCGAGCAGTGACACGGCGCTTTTTGTGTAGTCACGGCAAGAGACGGCCATCTTGACTGATGGCCATTCGCGCATGCGGACTGCAGACTTGCCGTTCGCGTCATGTGACCCGAGTGCAATGCGTACGCATTACTCCGGAGTAGCAAGAACTGCACGCCCGAACGCAGCCAGTTACTGTAAAAGCTGAAATATTCGCGGTGGTTTTATTTTCGCGCATTTCGCGCACCAGACAGAGCCCGCGAAAATAACAACCCGCGAAAATATTGTTTGCAACGATTGTGGCGATCCCTGTTAAGGTGACATAATTTCCATCCGCGAAAATAACGCGAAAATGTCAGTGATGTTGAAATGCGCGAAAATATCTGTACGCGAAAATATTGGATTTTACAGTAGTTTCCAAATGACCAAATAATGACGAAATGACTGAAATAATTTTGGTATATAACGCGACTGGGTGTGCGCTGCAAGTGCGAAGTACAGAATCAATACCGTGTTCATTGTAGGAAAGAATGACATAAAGCAAACCAGACTGTTGGGCATTGCGCATGCCGTGCACAAGTAGCAACAGTAATATGCATGATATGTTGACTTCTAAAGTGTACCTCCATTTGAACGTAGCCATTTTGGATTAAGCGCAAAAAGGCTACTAGCGACAAGACTGCATGCCAGCAGACTGGTGCTTTGCTGATTGTGCATAGCAACACGACTGTTCAACACCTACGTTTAAAGGCCCACTGTATCATTTTGCAATGACCCAAAATGTTAATCAACGAGTTGACAAGGAAAACCTTCCTCAAAATAAAGATTGAATTGACAGCAACTATCCAATGAAATGTTTCCGCCCGAGATGATATAATTTTACCAGAAAATAATCCATGAAGATGAAATTTATATAGATCGTTTGCAAAAGATTTACTTAGAAGCCCGCCCTCTTAAGATTGAAATTTCTTAGTTGGCTCGCAAATGGGTGGTCCGAAATGGGCGCTGTGTACAGGCTGCACAATTCAGGCTTCGCACATATTCCACAGGTAGGTAACACTGTGCATGTGCACTTGACTGGTCGCGCACACAACCAGTATGAAGCTAGCCACAAAGTGCATACATGTACGTACCGTACCGGTATGTACACCACCCACTGAGAACGAAGAGATGAATCTAGAGTAAGTCATGAACAATTATTTTGAAACTCCTCGTCAAGCTCCGGCAAAGCACACATGGATTTTCATGTTTTTGGAAAATGTGGCACATTTGACGGAGCTGAAACGTCTTCAGATAAGTTTTTGATGTCCCTCTTTTGATTTATTATGGTTTTGTTCCCAGAATACATGTAGCTCAAAAACAGATCTATAGGGCCTGAATTCAATGATCATTTGTGAGCCTATTTTTCAGTAATGTAGGTTCATCAACGGCTCACCTGGCACTGCTGGCCTTGATCTTTGCCTTCTTCTCAGCCGATTCCTGATGTCTAATCATCTCCAGCTCCTGCTCGTCTTTCTGTCGCTCGCTGGCAAGACGGGCTTCACCAGCTTTTGCAAGTTGCTCTGGTGTCTAAAAGGTACATTAAAATTTGATTAGGTTATTTTCACATGGTCAATTGCCTTCAACAATCCGATGAATAGGACACTTTTTTTGACACAACATCATTTTCAATCCTGACTGGCTGAAACACAGTCACGTGGGTTCACTAAAGCTAGTGCATAAAATTTGTACCAGCGTGAACTAGACGCACGTAGTAAGCTTCCAGCGCGCACATGTATCCCTGCTAGTGTTCCTTACCGGGCACTATAGTCTCAAAAACTAGTGACCGGTTACTGCGCCCTCTGTAGATTGCCACTATACCAGTCCTATACATGTAAAACAAAAAACGGCAAAGCACAGCTGAAAATAGGAATCGACAACTTAGTACTTGGAAAAGATTGAAGCGCTTAAAGGCACAGGCTCGTCAGCAATGCGCGCCCGCCAAATTCGTGCTCGAAACACGCAGCTCCATGCCTTTGCTATGGAGCTGCGTATTGCGTGGCACACATTTGGCGGGCGCGCATTGCTGACGAGCCTGTGCCTTTAATGTTCAAAAGCCTACAGCATGTGTTTTGTTCAAATGTCTATTGTTGGTTGCCTCTTATTAAATTAAATTGCACATATATTTTTGCCCGAGGCCTGCACCAGTGACCTCTTTGCCAGTCCATACCGGTATGTGTATAAAAATGTCACGTCAGTTGCCATAGTAATTGAGTCTAAACATGTATGTACATGTACATGTAATCTGAAATGTCTATTGCTAAAGTGCAGGGAAAAAGTTTGAACTGGTTTTAATGTAGACCCAATAACCATATAGGATGACACACAAAGGACTGCAAAGGATGACGTTTTCACTTTAGTGCTCTTCATACACATGTATACATGTAATCTTGTAATAAATAATAATATAGCATTTATAAAGTGCAATTCATCTGCATGATTGAAAAAAATATTTAAAACATGAACAACAGCATCACATTATAACTAAAGAATAATGTTGATAATTGCCTTGTAGAAATTTCAGCCACATACACATTTCATGAATGGTAAAACAAATTGAAGACAATTCTTTTAAAAAAGCACCAGTTGGCAATTTCTCCCACAAAGGTACTATTTTATACGAGGAAAAAATCATACGGTGTTTGTTACCATTGCTACACTGTATCAACACTTTTAGTTCGGTATTTCATGTCAACTCATGAAGTCAAATTTTGGGTCGCTGCAAATGATGAATCGGGGCTTTAAAATACACTGATCTAGTTGGACAACAATTTAAAATTTCATTTAATTGTGCATTTTAGTTGGTGCAAGGAGAATTCCATAAGCTTGAAGCAATACTGAGAAGGGCCCCGTCTCCCTGAGGGCCCTGTCACACATTTTTAGCCCCGGTGCATCCTGGCATCCCTCTGCTACAGTCAACCATGGTTTTGGCTCTAAACTGGGATGAATTTCTGATCCAACGACCCTCAGGACCCTTCGGAACACTATGGCTATGCCGGCGGCCCTGGGGGTCCACTTAGGCTCAAGTACGGTCCTGCTAGCTTTTATTACGATTAAAATATATTTCCGGTTGATCCCGGCAAAGTTTTGCATGCAAAACTCCACCGAGACACATTGCCCATTGAAGACGGTTGGTAAGGATTGACTACAAGTCACTAGGTTTTGAGTACAGTCTAACTACATGTACATGTACATGTAGAATTGTTCAGGATTAACTACGAAGTCCAATCAACCAAGAATGTCTGACTATAGCCTTAGAAGACAGTTTGAGACAGACTAAAAAAATGAGATAGTTCATTGCTGTTCATCGTGTTTAGTATGAAGCCCTTGATATTTTCAGGAGCTAATTCATGGAGAGCTTTGAATGCGAGGACTAAATGTATTTTGCAGTAAATTCTGTCTTTGACTGGTTGTCAATATACATGTAACTTCTGTATGATAGCATTTCTTAAAGATAGTATACATGATTGGTAAACTAGCTGTTACAAATAGTTTTATCCCCCTGTGTGATTGAAGATATGCATATGATTTAAACCAACCTAAGCAAAAACCAGCTCTGTACTTCGTCTAACTTTTGAGAAAAAAGGGTTTGCAGTCTTTTCGCCCCAAAACCACTTCGCCATGAACCACGGCCTGTGCACGAAGTGGTTTTGGGTGGGGTGAAGGAAATGTAGCATTTGGGCGATGTAGTGTTTGGAAGAAGTGATTTGGGGTGAAATGGTGCTCGGGCGAAGTGGTTTGGGGGCGAAATGGCACTTGGGCGAAATAGTTTTGGGGCGAATTGAATTTTCGTCTCATGAGACGAAAACTAATTGTTTTACTCATTTCTCAAAGACTATAGCACTTCAGACAAATCCATTTCAGGGGAAGTTTTCCACGGTCCATTGTTTAAGTTAGGCGTAAATCTGTGAACATTTCTGATTTTTGAGATACCAATCATGTATACTACCTTTAAGCTGTATTCACACAGCTTTTTTGCACGTAATTTCGACACGCGGCACTTATAGCGTAAAAATATGGACTTAAAATCACAGAATCACAAAAACACCTTCCATCCATTGATTGTGATGTTCGGTGGGTCGTTGCACTCCAATTTCCCTCCACGATGCTTTTTCTGAAAGCGACGCGCATCGCATTTACACGCGAAAAGGTTCAGTGTGAATTTACATTTTCACGCTGAAGATGATTCAAAATGTGTTCAGGAAGAACATAAAAAAACTTGCAAGGTTTGAGACAGAATTTACGAGCGAAGACAGTTTACTTTATGATTACACGGTAGGGTGATTTGGCATACTTTCACATGATACAGTGAAACCATCACTGGCGTTCCTTGTGCATGTTGAGATGAGATTGCTTTTTCCAGCTGCTGGTCACTGTCAGACCATTGATAAGTGCTGCTGTATATAGACAGCCGAAGAGAGGAATTCTATTTGAAAAATACATGTAAGACATGGGGCTACGTTGGAGTCATCTACCATCCAATCAAAAATGGATGACATGGTCAAAATCACTGGAAGTATTGAAGATCGGAATGGTGATCAGAGGCTGAGCCATGACCGGTGGACATACTTGCTGAATACATTCGCTTCAAATTTCGCGAATAAATGTATCCACGCATGCGCATTGCGTTGACTGTCGCAAAGGACGTTGTACAAATTGTTTCACACAAGCTTTCTCAAGGATACCTTTAGAAATCTTCCGCTAGCGGATGATTTTGTAGTACATGTCGTAGGTCTGGACCTCCGCCAAAATATCTCAAAGATTGAGAAATTTCTCAAGGAATGCTTTTCACTCTCAAGCATTGGTGTCCTTAAACACGATTGTAAGATTTCTCAAGCATTAGAAAATATCTCAAGCCTTGCGAGTTGTTTGGCCTCTTGTAAAAAGGGCTTTATTCCTACAATGATTACATGTCCTACTTGTATATAGCACAGGGTTCTTCACTAGCTATTTTGTCCGGGCGCGTCACCCGGACAAAATTATCAGAGTCCTGACAAAAAATTGCCGCCCGGGCAAGAAAACTGGCCGGCTGGACAAAAATAATCCATTGTTCCCTCAAGAAACACTTCAAAAGTAATGCCGAGTCATTCCAAAATTAGGTGTGAAGTCTCCAAACATTAACATTATTGTTAAATTATCACACATTCATCGTACTGGCAACCCCATTTGCATGCATCCACGTGCATGTACCGGTATCCGTTTCAAACATTGTGGGATAGTGCCTCCCTGATTTGTGCACGTCACTCACATATGTGCGGAAGATGTGGGCAAATACTAACGATAACATGTGGTTAAATTGTTGCAATAGAACAATGTACGAGAGAATTATTGGATCTAGCGCATGCAAACTACACACGGCATCAAAAAGGAGCCACCATGCGATCACGACTTCCATAGTACCAACCCGTACGGCAACACACTGGCTGCGTACATACAGCACTAGCTGCGTACGACCTGTCCTAGCTCCAAAAACAGCCTTGTCGAGTCTGTCACTTCTTTATTTTTGTCTTTCTTTATTTTTTCAGCCAGTTTTGGCCGAGCTTTGGGTATGCAAGGTATGAATATTAAAAATTTGTCTTGAGCCAATCAAGAGCTTCATGAGTAGCACGTAATGACGCGATGCATGCATTATGCATGTCATGGCGTCCTCATGTTACGAGAACCATGGCATAAACAAATATTCTCGGGTTCGTAACATTTATTGTGCTTGTCTGTTTACGTATTTGATTACACTTGAATGGGGGACAACGGTCGTAATATGACAGCTTTCCTGAATGATTTGTGGGAGCTCCTAATACTGCCTCAGATGAACAAACTGGGGATCGCAGATCATAGCGTTTTTCAAACATAACCTATCGTGCGTCAACCAATGAAATTTCAGCTCACGCTGGGGTGGTTTCCCTATTACTGTAATGAGTTTCGCTGGCTAAATGCAGAACCATCAAGGCGTTGGGTTTAGGAACCGTACCGATACATGTACGTGCGTGTGTGCATAGTCATAGCGCAACAGATGCCGTAGCTGATAAAACGGCACTTTGTTTTATCTTCAGCGTGCCGTCAAGAAGACAAGCCCAACACCTTGATCAAGGCTATTGTATATTCTGCATTCTTATCATTGCTTTATTGATTCAATTCCTCGCTAAGGTTTCCACAGCAAAACTGGCAGGTATAATTACATATACTTTATTCCTGATTTAGAGATAAAGCACAATACCTGTTCCCTGAACATTAATGAGATAATTTCCACTGCATGCATGCACCACTGCTGTTCAGCTTCAGAGCTGGCGATATACAGTATCAACTTGTCCATACCGCTCATGTTGAGAGCCCAAAGTACCTGGTCATGAACGCTTGCATCATCATCTGTTCTCTGAAGGTAAAACAGAGTTTTAATTTCTTGGTTAGGAGTCGTCCCAAGTTGTCAACACTTTCACAGAACTTTGTACAAAGCATATGAAGGGGATTTGAGGAGGGTTGAGTGCCACGTAGAACTTCACATGTATACATGTACATGCAGGGTTCTCCACAAGTTGTTTTATGCGGACAAACATTTGCCACTCAGACAAAAAACTCCGCCGCCCGTACAAAAATAATAAATTTTCCCTTCTAAAAACACTTGAGAAGTACGACCGAGTTATTACAAAATTAGGTGTGAATTCGCCAAATGCTGGCCGCTGGTGTCATTATCATTCACTTACCACACATATCTATCGCATCGGTAACCCAATCCGCGGCTAATAACGTAGCATGCATCTGTTTTGAACAGCGCCATCACGTGGCAAAGAGGGGGTTAGTCGGTGTTTGCCACATGACGGCACTGCTCAGCGCACCCGGTCAAATTGTCGACCAGTGGATAACACTGTACAAGCACTGAATGTTGGCTCTTATGAGTGCCATAATCGAACACCGAGTACAAGCAAAAATCTGTAATGTGCGCATGTGTATGATATCCGTCACGTTAAAGGGACACATTGCTTTGGATTGGGCGCTTTTGGGCTCCGAAAATGAAATGGACATGGTTGGAAAGATTGTCAAAAAGTTGAATATAAACATTCACATAAGGGTCTTTCCACAGTAAAGGGGGCATTTTGGCAACAGACCATATTTGCGAGGAAATTCCTTTGTCTGGTCTCAAAATAAAAGAAATAAGTTTAAACAGCTAGAATCACCCCATCCACATTTTTTTAGTTTTCCTGTTTATCATGGAGGTTTATGTTTCTACAACGCGATTACAATGTGTTTTCCGCCAAAAAAACGACAGTATTTGTTTAAAACGCAATTCAGTTCCGACCCTCTTCACCCGAAATTCTGAAACGCTCGAGGTCACTTGGTTTGTTTACAAACAGGGGCGATACGTCATCCTGAGAAAAACACAAAACGGCCTGTGCAGTATTGAATGGAAAATATACGAAGTGTATGTTCAGCATGCCTGTTTTCTCCTTGTAATTCAAAATACAAACGTGAAAACACCTGATGTAAAACGACAATAATCTACTATTACCTTTTTTGTGAAAAAAAACGTAAAATTGTGGCTCACAATGAAGTCGAGTCTTTTGAAGGAAACACTGGTGCATTGCGACCGGTGTTTGTCACGGAACAAACAGCGGTCCGTGTACAGCAGTGGGAATGGTGCCTGCGGGCCGCGCCGTAGTTCCCACGTGTTTGAAATTGGCACACGGTATATGCACATCGGCCGGTACAAGTTAGAATGAGCGACTCATTTTTCTCTCTCTTCGTAATAAAAAAGGATCTTTGCTTCTGCTCTTTTTTTTCATGATGTCTGGTAAAACATACAACTACTGGGCATATTTCTGGCTTTTTGGATCAAAACAATTCTTCAAAAAACACCATCTAACAGAGACGGTTTTCCAAGTTTTTTTCGTGTAAACGTACGGAGCTAACAATCGTGTTGACTTTTCTTTCTCAGGATTGCGTCACGGGGTCACGCGCATATCATGAATACCTAATGAGCGTTTCAGAAATCGCGAAAATCTCATTTTCGAAAAGCGCACTTTTGCTTGCAATTTATCCACTTAAAACCGACAAATAAAAAATAATAAAAATCCACGTCGGCAAGAGGGTTGTTTGGACTATCGAAAAAAGCCTAAATGCTGGATTTTCGTCAAGGGGGATTCTTCCTCTTTAAGTTGTTCTGAAGAGATAACATGGGCCCAAAAAGGGTTACAAATAGTGTGACAACATGCCTTTCTAAAAAACCTGTGTACAAATTTCAAATATACGCTCGTAATCAGGACGGACACTTGTGTTACATTTTAGGCCGTCCTAGTTACGAGCAAACAATGTATGTATACAATGTATTGGAAATTTGTACACAGGGTTTTTAGAAAGGCATGTTGTCACACTATTTGTAACCCTTTTTGGGCCTACCCGGTAAGTTATCTCTTCAGAACAACTGAAACTTATTCTTTTATTTTGAGACCAGACAAAGGTATTTCCTGGAAAATATGGTCCGCGTTGCCAAAATACCCCCTTTACCGTGGAAAGACTTAAATATACCTTCACATTGTATGGTTTGTGTTTTATTTTCTGTCAAAAGAATTTCCGCCATTTTGTAGAACCAAATTTTTGACTCCACAAAATGGTGGAACGTTCCCCGTAGTCGTATTTCCAGTCGCATCTTGTTGACTTGAACTACGGCTGAGCCAATAATATTATAATCGGGTCGGCCGGGCGGGTAGGCCAGGAGGCGAGTTGGCTGGGGGGGAGTGGGGGGGGGGGGGGGCAAGTTGGTCAGGGGACAAGTTGGCGAGGGGACAACTTAGAAAGGGGCAAGTAGGTAAGGGGCGAGTCGGCCGGGGCAATTCGACCTGATTCCGATGTGGTCATGTGTGTGCAGTCTTCGATGCTGTAGGTGTACCGTCGGTATTTTTTTTGTATACATTGAACAAAGTTTTGAAGGAAATAGACGGATCCAGTAAGCTCCGCCCATTTTGGAATTGACCAATTACAGCCACAGGTTGAGGTAACCAAAAAGTGGATCTCCATTTTGGTGACCCGAGTCCTCAAAATTTTGTGCACAGAGATACGGCAAACTGCGGCACGAGTGACACAAAAACCCAACATCATTTTTATCGGCGCCCAGGACCCTAGCCAGTTTTCAACGGATTGTTTAAGATTGGCCAAACCTACTTTTAATCCATTCATAAATACTTTTTGTGTAAATCGGTAAAACTCACAATTTAGCTTGTCGTTTTTGCATATTTTGCATTCACTTTCCTACACCGCATTCTAGATGTGCGTCGTTGAGTAAGAGTTGTTATTGTTTGAACGCGTGCGTTACACGTAAAGCTACATGTAGCGTGTTGTACGCGCACGCACATGACCGGATACTTGTCACAGTGCACATTTTGCTTTCCAGCGTGCAGTTTCTGTGTGAGTGTGCGTGTTCCATACGAGCGTTGACCAGGGCGCGACTCCACTGCACAAGTGTCTCGCACGTGTGCCATGTTGCTAGGCAATTGCTAAATGGGCGGAGCTTACTGGATCGGTCTATTACCTCCTGGAATCAACAGATTATATAATTCTAAGATATACTTCCCACTTGCACCTTGTCGCACTTATACGCACGGAGCACTCACGCATTTCATGCCGTTTGTGCATATTTAACGGTACTCTCTGCAGTAATTTTATCATTATTTATCTCAGAAATGCAACATTTCCGACAGAAGTGCAAGTGGGAAGTACATGTATATCTTAGAATTGGATGATTTGTTGATTCCAGGAGGTAATTTTCTTCAAATCTTTGTTCAATGTACACGGGAAAAAATACCGTACCCTCTGACAGTATGTCGCGTGGTAGAGAATGGTACCCGATGTTCATCTGGTAGGTCTACCGTGCTATTTCATGCGGCGCCAGCCTGACGACTATTTACAACACATTCTGCACACAGTTTGGACGATGTATTTACTGGTGGAACACGTCTACGTCTCGCGGGAAAGATGATTACGGGTCAGCGGCCATTTGTTGTTTTTTTAATCAATCTCTAATTATAACACTTAAGTGTTTTAATGCACAAACAACTCTTTAAAGGTATAAGGAACATTTCCAAACGGCAAGCTTTTTGGGAAATTGAAGGCACTGTGTCCCTTTAAGCCTGTCTTCCACAAGAGGAGCCAAGTTGGCAGGCAAGTCGCATGTGCACAGTACGTGAATACGTAATCGAGTGGCACGCGCATATATAGCAGCTTTCTCTGGAATTGAATGTTAGGACGTGTTTTAAATTAAATTCTATTTGTATAAAACCTGGTGTAAATTGATTTACAAGAACGTATTCCGTTTTTGTATGTACATGTAAGTGGGGACACCAAAGATATATGAGCATAAATTCAACGTTCATTAGAAGGTAAAATACATGGAGCTCAAAAATGATGTGCAAGTTTCAGTTATCTTATGTCGTAACCTGGCCGTTAGTCGCAATGCAATGAAGATGATACAACAAGAATATCCAACCTAGGCTAGGCCACTTTCCAACCTTTACCGGTATGCATACCTGCCTACAGGAGCTTGTTGATAATGTACATGTACATGTACCAAGTTACTGACAGACAAATTTTATAAGTACATGTACGTAAATGTACAATTTTGGGGGACAGAGGGCCCCGTCTTTAAAAAGTATGTTGAGTAGGACTGTTAAAAATTGACAAGTTTGGACAAACCTTAGCCTTTCTTTAAACTACAAAATGACCAACATTTTCATTCCCGACATGCATGTTTTCTTGGTTAGTTTTGCAAGGGGGTAAAAAAACAATTGCCCATCATGTCACCGTATATTTTTGGCTACAAAATAATAATTTCCCACCTACCACCCAATTTTCTTTTTTTGTTGGGGGATTTGGGGAATGGGGGGGTGGGCTTTGTATGTACATGTACCGGTAATATAGGAAAACCTTGGGGGGAGGGGGGGATGGAGGTCAGTGATGGAAAGGAATTGACCCAATTCCTGATTTAAATTTTTGAAAATTTCCATCATTACATTTTATTCTAGAAGCATTAGTATTCACGAAGAAAGCCTCTCAATTTTACTTAATTTTTCGTCTCAGAGGCTAACAATAAATTTAAAAAGATATCAAAGTTCTGCGTGATTGTCTAACTAGTCATATACTGTACCTTTTCATAGCCTGGGTCAGCAGGGACATGAAGAATGTTGCGTACCAGCAGCAGAATCCGCTCCATTAGCAAGGTATGGTCCTCTCGACGGCTCTCCCACTCCTACACATATAGAGGAAATGTTTTATTTGATGAATATATACATAAATGCATGGGTTTTATTTGATCTATTAGTATTACATGTACCTGGGTTAACCTTTCTCAAACCATTTTCTCAATGCAGTGTCACATGTTGCATAGAATTATACAAAACAGGTTCGCGTGGACGACGCGGTCACTGCAAGTTTCCCGAGACATTGCTATTTAAAAAATATGTCGTAGCGCCTTCTCGTGGTGACCAGTTTCTGGGACGACAAACACATGTTACAACAAAAACAATAGTAACGTGTTGGACCAAGACTTGGGATTGCTTTGCAAATGGTCATATATACAATAATTCTTTGTAGTCTTTTGCAATGAGATTAATGCCTGCCCATCCAGCTGTGTCAGTCATGGCACAAGTGTCTTTAGTGGTGGCACAAGTGTCTTTAGTGGTGGCACTAGTGTCTTTAGTGGTGGCACTAGTGTCTTTAGTGGTGGCACTAGTGTCTTTAGTGGTGGCACTAGTGTCTTTAGTGATACCACTAGTGTCTTTAGTGGTGGCACTAGTGTCTTTAGTGGTGCCACTAGTGTCTTTAGTGATGGCACTAGTGTCTTTAGTCGTGCCACTAGTGTCTTTAGTCGTGCCACTAGTGTCTTTAGTCGTGCCACTAGTGTCTTTAGTCGTGCCACTAGTGTCTTTAGTCGTGCCACTAGTGTCTTTAGTCGTGCCACTAGTGTCTTTAGTCGTGCCACTAGTGTCTTTAGTCGTGCCACTAGTGTCTTTAGTCGTGCCACTAGTGTCTTTAGTCGTGCCACTAGTGTCTTTAGTCGTGCCACTAGTGTCTTTAGTCATGCTACATACCATATCCAGGAGTTTCTTAAGTTTGCGAGCCAGGAACCCCATGAACTCTTCATCAGCAAATGCCTCCTTGTATTCTTGGAGATGAGACAGCACCTCCAAGAAGTAGTTACGGAACATTTTGTCTTCCGGGACCTTGCGAAAACATATTTCTGGTGACTGGGTCAAGTTGACTAAAAGCCTGTGGGGAAAAAATTAATGCACTTATGCATAAGAATTATCTTGATTTTAGACATGTGACATACATGTAGGCCTACCAGATCTTAAATATGAGTAACATTCCAGCCCAGTATATTCATTTCATAAAGAAACACATGTTACACTACAATAGAAGTATTTACAGACCTCCAAAATGTACTCGTAGTGTTAAACATATGTGACCCGGTACAACCTAATCAGGAATAAGTTGCTAAATGACTTTTTGAGATATGTACACGGTGAGAAAGGAAAATTCATAAGCTTTCTAATGATACCTATCACAAGCATGTAGCTTGTTCGGTTCTATAGTTATGATCCGATAACGATGACAAGCCATCTGTTTACCAAATCCACATTCCAAGAAAACCGGCCTTGAAATAAACAGTTGTAATGTTAGTGCATTGTGAAATAATAAGCTTTATCTTTATTTTCATCTTTAAGTATCGTTTTTACAATAAACACATTAATGACGGTAATCTATGACAACTACACTTCCTCAAAGTACCAAAACCCGAAAATCAACTTTGTTCACGATTTCACCCACATACCCAATTGACTGGGCCATTACTTGAAACGGCATCAGCGACTTATTCCTGATTACATGTACGTTGTACCGGGTCACATATGGTGTCCATGTTGCGTAGGTAAGACAAATATTTCATGATCTATGAGAGATTGGTCAGTGAAAACAGTATGATTATATTGGGACACCTAGCCATATTCAGTACAACAAATATTTCACCAGATGAATAATTCTCCAGTCTTTAAATAAAAGAACTTGTAGCAACGCAACATGGACACCGCTTTTTTGTATATATCCAACCTCATGGAATGATCCACATAGCCTGGCTGTAAAAGGTATGAGACTAGAGTTGTGCTCTAGAAATCGAAGGAAAAAGTCAACTTTTTATATAATAGTTGCCGAGGCAATGGCTCTACCTGTGCTTTTGCAATGCATGTTTTTTTTTTACAGTATTTAAATGCTTGGGCCCATCCTGACATGCAAGTATATGTACATGCACTGGTCAAAAAAAAAAGAAAAAACAAAGAAATGCAACATTTGTTTTTTTAATTTGTAATCTTATATATCGCAGTGTGGATGCACTTGAATTATTGCCAGTTGCCAGCCACACACTCGAGGGTGAGGTCTGACATGCTTTGGGTGTTGTGAACAAACATGTAAAATTTAAGTCATTGGTTTGATTATGATGTACGGTACATGTACATGTACAGGTACATATGGGTCTTTCTATAAATTAAGGGTCCAAAAGTGCGACATTTAGTGTCCCCCGTTACACCTGATACATGTATGTGTTATTTTTCGTACACAAATCATTAAAATGGCTTTTAAACCATTTTTTATGGATTGTACTTTATGTACTCACTCTTTGAGATGGAAAGTATTTAAAGAATGTGTCCTGAATTCACAGAAGGGCTATTTCACAATAAGTGGTCATTTGAGTAAATTACAGTATAACCCATCCTGGATAACTTTATCAGTGCAAATACATGTTATGAGTGATTTTATATGATGGGTAATATGAAGGACAAGCTACAGAACTATTTTTACATAATTCTACGAGTTATTCGTTTTGAATTTCTCTATTTACATGCACTTTTAACACCATTTTGGAGTCTCATTTCAAGTTTTACATTAGTTTAAGTGGAATCATTTGTTGATGATGCATTATTGTGGTGAATTTGGTGATCAATCATGGATATATAGTGTTCAACAATATTGTGAAACTTGGGTTGGTGTAATTCGGTCGAAAAATTTTAATGTTATGAACATTTCAAAATAAAGTGGATTTCCCGTTAAATAAAATATGGTAATGTCCTCTCCAGGACAAGGTAATAATGACAATGGAATAGTTTGGAAATATGTACTCACAAGTATGTTTGTATCATCTACAGGACACATTTGATGGAGTAAATATGACAATTTGATCGTGGGAGAGATTTGAGTAAATATTATCAAGATCATATTCAGGGTTGTGGAAAATCCGTTAAAAATTTGTCCTCTCCAGGACAGCAGTTAATTGTAATATAACATGTCAACCATGATTGAAATATTTTATGTTATGTTTGTAAAATTAACAGTACCATTCCTTCTAACAGGACATAGCATGGCATTACCATTTCAACATTTAGTCTGGCCATTATATTGTGATATTCTGTGTTTAACAAAATGTCCTCTCCAGACAACCCATTGCAAATCATTACTTCATTGGAAAAAATAAACATGTTAATCATAATGCCACGCTCTGATATTTTAGGAATTATTAGTATACATCCTGAATTTTTCAGATCAACAGAGTTTTTGTGAGTTGGACAAGTTTGAAATTTGACCCCCATTTGCCAGTGAGACTGAAAGTGTACACTTATTGTGAAATAGCCCAGAAACGAGATGTAAAATGTAACGGGGGACACCAAGTGGACCCCTAATTTATAGAAAGACCCATATACATGTATGTAAGCCTGTTACAGCCAACAACCCAGAAGCTAACATCAACTTCAAGTTCCAGCTACATGTAATTTTTTTCTTTTTTTTATTGATTTCCATATTTATTACGTTTTTTCTAAATTTGATTGCTAAAAGAGGTTAATTGTTAAAATACAGTGTTGTAGTACTTGAGTCTAGGACAAGGACTCAAGTCCGACTCGAGTCAGATTTCAACCCCTTGCCGTGATGCCTTTTGCCTGATGCTTATCAAACTCAATTCAGCTGGTACTTTTTTAAACTACATTTGTACAACCTGGTTACCATTTTAAAAATTGAATCAAACCTTATGCATGTTTCAAAGAGCTCCGTGTCTTTGTGGTATTGCTTGGCAATGTGCAACAAGTCATTCTGGAGAATCTGTGCATTTCCCAGCTGGCGACGAATGGCACATGTCTCATCCTCACGCCGAATGAACCGAATCAAATCCTTCAATGTTTCTGTAAAAATAAATCAATCATTCAAAAAAGAGACAACTACATGTACAATCATTGGTGTTGCTTTGATTATCTACATGTACATGTAGACTCTCGCTAGAATACTCTTTGCAGGGTCGAACTAATGAGATATTCACAGAGAGCTGTAAACATGGTACCGGTAAATGTAAGCGCCCCGTGGCAGCACTACACAATTTTTGCAGGCAACACACATCAGGGTACCAGCAGCTCAGTGTATTTTATACAGATCAGTGGGTACCGGATACCAACCATTTCAGCCTCTCTCAGGCCAGACGTCTCATCTAGTTTTTTTTTTAAAATGGTCGCAACGGCAGTTTCATCCGTTTGGAAATATGATCTTGTGGGGACATCTGCACAAAGGTTTCAATCTGACTACATGTACATTGTAAAATGCAGACGCTTGTGGATACAAAATGAGATTGAATTTTTTATTTTGCTGTGGAAGCGAAACAATTTTCAACACCATATACCGCTCGGTCTCTATTATTTTTCTTTTAACATGTTTAATATAGGTTTTCCCAGACAATTTTCAAAAATGTGTACATCGATTAGTAAAAGAAGCATATATTTTTGGACGAAATAGAATGAACATTCCAAATCCCTGTCGAGTGTGATCCAAAACTAGTAAACACTAGATTAAAATTTCAAATAGTTGAAAATGCACGTAAAAAATTGTAGTTTTTGTCAATGTTATTGATTGTCTGTCCCTCACGCGTAAAAACAACCTCTGCGGATAAAGACAATTTAAATATTTGATAAACTGGGTGTGTGTATTAACATCAGTAGCAGGTAAACATAGGTTCACTTTAGTTTTCATAATTTGTTGTATTGACTAAGGAAAGGCATTTGTCTCCTGATTTCCGTCCCTCACGTGTGGGACGGAATTGGATCACGCTCCGTTTCTATTTAATAAATGATAATTCTATTTCCACAAAGGTATATTCATTCGTAAAAACTCGTGAATTTAACCTACATGTATTGACATTTTATTTTAATACATGTACAGGTAGCAAGCAAAAAGTCAATGATAATATGATCATATAAATCACGTGAGTACTTTCTCACAAAAGTTCCAATGACATAGATTGCCCTTTAAACGTTTTTGAAGGTTTTCTGATTGAAAGTTTCTTGAAGGTTTCTTGCTTGATTGGGTTTCTTGACACATTACCGTTGCTAAGCTCGAAGGACGGGAGGAACGGTGTCTTCCGTCGGCGAGCTCGAAATTGAAGGCACATTCGCAATCCTGTATTCCTTTGAATTTATCATCAATCTATTTCGCTAATGTAAAACTTATTTCGCCGCGCAGTGCGATATGCCTTTTCATTTGTAACAAATTAAGAGGAATGCTTGATTGAATGATTAAACGTTTGAACTAATGATCAATTAGGTCTATAATACATTAATTAATCAACCTAAGTTGCATAGGCCAGTATACATGTACTTTATTTAAATTGATTTAGAATAACAAATGAAAGCAAATGTTCAATTCAGCCGCCCCGTTGCCCGTGTCACAATAAAAACTTGATTTTCTGCGAATTTGCATGATTAGATTGGACATGTATTCGTAATGATTAGCAACGTATGATACGTGAAACCAAAAGCCCATATAATCACGTATTTGTAATCTTTTAAATGAAACATTATGCACATTCATTTATTTGAAAGATGTAAAATGAAACCGGGATATATACATCATTCTCCAAATCAGCGCAAAATAGAATTACAAATTTAAATGTGCAGTTGCAAATAAAATTCCGGGGAAACCTATACTTGTAAATTAAAAAAAAATGTTGTTATGAATATACTGTAGCACCTTATCTTGGGGGTTATTAATTACATGCTTCTTTAAGATAGCAAGTATCAAAAGCAGTCTTAAACCGACAACCCAAGATTCATCCAAACCAGCAAGAAAATAATTTCAAGAAAACAGTCAATTCAACTTTTTACCAAGGCAATCTGGTTCTTTTTGGTAGGTAGATCCTTCTAAGCAGCCGAGGGCACTGCATGCAGAAACAAGTTCATCATTCATTCCTGATGAATACATACATGTAGATTCCATTTTGCCGACAACAGATTAAAGACTGGAGGAGTTGAGAAACAATTATCTGCAGGCAAAAACAAATTAAAAACAGAAATGGTAATTTACGTACTTAAAGGGCCTGTGACATGCTAAACAACTTTTTGCCTAAGCTTTGCTTCATGACGGATTATTACTTGTTCAGCAAGACATACTATTGTTCGTTTGGATGTAAAATCAATAAAAGGTGGCCTTTTTCATCTTTGAAGATTTCATTGCAATAAATCACAGACAGAGGGCGCTGTTTTGAGTGCATCACATAAGGAAGACAGAAGGGAAAAGTTAAGAAAAAACATAAGACTTGAAGTTGGACTTGTGGCAAATTGCTGCAGTTTCTACCCTCAGTTTTGTCATGGCTTACATGTAAAACAAACTCAAACAGCCATGGATTACAAAAGTTTCAGGAAAATTGAGAAAAAAGTGTAATCTTTTGTGCACAGTTGAATGTGATTTTCATGTGTTTGCCTCTTGTGACATCGTGACCTTGGTCATGAATCTCCCAAATCTTCTGGGATTTCCTATTCTATATGAGAAAATACTCACCTCCGATACCTACAAATGCATTCCTATGCGCATGCGCACCAAAATTCGCTGAATACAACAAAAGACCATTACGTCACCACCACACTGCACGTCCCGCGAAAACAGAGAACACTCTCCCCTTTTTTCCATCTTAAAATGTTTGAGCTCAAGGAAATTGGGAGGGAAGGTATCGGAGGTGAGTATTTTCTTATATAGAATAGGAAATCCCAGAAAATTTGGGAGATTCTATTAGAGAAAATACGTCACCTCCGATACCTACAAATGCAGATTAGCACCGAAAACTGAACAAGGGAGGGAAGGAACATGCAGTGTGGTGTCCAGAGGTCTTAACAGTGACTAATTGAACATAATCAAAATTGATAGTCAAGACATACCCGTATGAGATGTCACGAACCGGTTTAGGTTGATGAACTGACTGCTGAACGGGATCTCTGGGTTGATGACCGTGCAGCTGACTTCAGGACCTGTCTGCCCATTCTGCCCTCAGTTTGAAAAACATCCTTCAGGTAGCATGATGTAAAGGTTGAGGGATTTTTCCAACATGCTGCTTGCATGATCTCGGAAATGGCCACACCCTGAAAGAGAGCCCATGATGTTGACATGCTGCGGGTCTGGTGTGCTTTTACTGAAGCCCGAGGTGTATACATCTCGTCTGGCTTGCTCTCTGCTTTCTTTATTGCCTGAGGTGCATAGCGAGCCTCGTGTGGCAAGTGAGCCGGTTTGACAGCCTGAGGTGCATACATGTAGCAACACTCGTTTGGCTTGTTAGAATCTTCCTGAACATGGCTCATAAGGTGTGGGCTTCTGGAGGTCTGGGCAGGTCCTGTTTGGTATGGGTCATCTAATGACCTTGCACCTGTACCTGTATGGGAAGAGGGGAGAGAAATAACGGCTTCCACGATCCACCTCGCAATTGTAGCCTGAGATGCTGGATTGTGCGGACAAATTGTCGTGATGAAGAGCTGTTTAGTATTGCCTCGTAAATTCTCAGTGCGTGAGATGTAGAACTTCAAGGCCCTAACTGGGCACCATAACTTGTCCTCCTGGATGCTCGAGAAGGAAGACAAACTTGGCACAAATATGTCTGGCGGTGTAAAATCCGGGGATTAGTTCTTCGTCAGGAAGCCAATACGTGGGATTAAACGCACACCACCTGGTTCCCAACGCAGGTGACCCTTTTCTATAGAGAGTGAATGAAGCTCACTCCTGCGACGGGCTGTAGATGCGGCCAGCAGAAAGACAGTTTTGACAGTCAGATGGTGCAGAGACGAGTCCCCAGCTGGTTCGAAGGGAGCTTTGGTGAGTTTATACAGAACGTCCCAAGAAGGCACCAATTTCTTAGACGGTGGTCTTTCCACGAACATGCCCTTGATCAGGTGGAAGATCGCCGAATTATTAGACAAGTTCGTCCCGTCCTCAAAGCCCTTATGAATCACTCCAATGGCTGATCTGTAGCCTCGAATCGTCGTAATTTGTAGGCCAGACTTAAACAGATAGAGGAAGAAATCCCCAAGATTTGTTACAGATGCAAGAGTGGGATTGACAGCCTCTCTGGTACACCATTTGATGTAGTGTTGGAGGCGGTTATCGTAAGTTCGTTTAGTTGAAGGTCGTCTGCTCTTGGCTGCCAAGTTTGCAGCGTCTGTAGAAAGGCCTGCCGTTCTAAGGGACAACTTGATAGCATCCAGGCACAGAGATGGAGGTTCTTCGGATCTGGGTGCAGTATCTTCGACTTGGGTTGGAAGAGGAGATCTGGACGGTCTGGTAGGGCGATGGTTGAGTATGTCTAGAATTCGAGGAAACCATGGTTGTCTTGGCCAAAAAGGTGCTGTTAGAATAATCTTGCATTTCTCTTGCTGGATTTATGTTAGAATCCGAGACACTAGAGAGATTGGGGGGAAGGCATATCCGAGGATTCCTATCCAGCTGACCATAAACCCCAAGAGGCGTAACCATGCTCGGGCTGGGAGTAAATTGGATGCTAGGAATATATTGACGCATTCCTCCAGAGTTGTACAACGGTCTATGGAGGGAGTAGCTTTCCCTGTTATCATGTTCAGGGTTGCCCCTAAGAAGTTGGGGGTTTGCGTGGGAATCGGAGATGACTTCAGCCGGTTGATAATGAACCCGAGGTCTTGTGTCAATTTGGCTGTTGTTGATATGGCTTGGAGTGCTTCTGACTGAGAAGGAGTCACAATGAGCCAGTCGTCCAGATAAACGTACAGACGTATGTGCCGTCTGCATAGTGCTGCAGCTACATTGTAAAACCTTGGTTATATTGGTGAATACCCGTGGTGCTGTGGACAGTCCAAATGGGAGGCATCGAAACTGGTATGTTGTGCCTCGGTAAATGGATTGCAGGAACTTCTGATGTTCCTTGTGAATGGGGACATGGAGGTAAGCGTCCTTCAGGTCCAAAGATGTTGCCCACCAGCCGAGAGGAACAGACTGGAGGATAGTGGCCAAGGTTTCCATACGAAAATGTTTTGGGCGAATGAAGGCGTTGAGAGGCCCGAGATTGATAATTGGGTGCCAACCACTCGGTTTCTTTGGAGTGAGGAAAAACACTGAAGTAAACCCCAGGGTTGAGGGCGGCTGAATGATGATTGCTTGCTTGTTCTTCAGAGCTGTTATCTCGTCTTCCAAGGCTTTTCGGTGTGAAGGATCTTTTGGAAGGGGTGTGAGGCCCCGAGGTAACAACTCCAGAAGAGGTGGCGAACTGGTAAATTCCAGACGATATCCCGATGAAAGGGTTTGAAGAACCCATGTGTCTGTTGTGATCTGCGCCCATTTGTGATGATAATGAAGAAGACGGCCCCCCACCGGACCTGGGACTGGCTGGACTGGTATGGGCCAGTAGTCACTGGCTCTTACTTCCGGGTGGATCTTGACCCCCGAAGGAACGTGCGTACTTTGAGCGTGGTGTTCTGGTCGAGCCTGTAAATCGCTGCCGATGGGTTGGGGTGGTAAACGAGACTCTTCGTTGGCATTGAAACTGCTGGGAGCGACGAAAAGTGCCCGGACTGTCCGGGAAGAATCTGGATCTGCCATACTGTAGGTATTACTGCTACCAGAAGACGATGGAGTTGGAGGTCTTGAAGAGCGACGTCGAAAATCAATCATTTCCTCCGTCTTCAGTCGTTTCGCCTCTTTTAGCATGACTTCTTCAAATTTGTTGTTGAATAAGTCAGGGCCAGACAATGGAAGTTGTTCCATCTCTTCTCTTGATCCCAGCGAAGGCCAGAAGATGTTGTCCAGCACTAGGGATCGACGTAAGGATGAGATAAGCGCCGAACCAGCTGCGAACTCCCGAAGAGAGGAGGCTAAACAGTCATCAAGAAACTTGAACATGACTGGGAGTAGATCCGGTTCTACTATGTTAGGATCTTCTGAGGTTCGGGCCAACACGTCGGAGAGGAGGGAGAAACTCGACACTTTAGCTCCATGACGTAAACGGTGGTCCAACTTCTCAAGGGAGTTGTTGATGTCGTTGGTTAGTTTGTCTTGGAATATGCGTTTCTTAGGAAGCGAGCCTGGCTTCCCTGAGCGCAGCTTATCTTTAACTTGCGTTGAAATATTCGGCACTGAAAAGAAATGATGCGTGTCTTCATCATTAGTTTTGAAGAGAGAATACTCCTGACGAGGGATTCTAGCTGATTTCTTCAAAACTTGGGTAAAACTGTTATCCATAATGTCAGCACAGAAACTGTCCACAGGTATTGTGCATTTGGGCAATGAAGCGCCTGTCGAGGAATCCCTACGAAAGGACGGTCGAGAGATTTCCACTGGCCAGGGAGGAGGAAACTCTAAGGTCCGACTAACTTCCGGGATTATCAATTTGCCTCGTTGGAACATGGAGGTGGTACCGTATTCAAAATCCAGGTCAGAAGAACTAGACGCAGGCGAGTGTGCATACATGTATGCCTGGTCACGATGGATTGATGGCGAACCAGAGCTGCTGTGCGATGGGATATACATGTATGAGGCCAGAGGCACATTCCCTAAAGCTCCGCCATGTCCGCTGGATGTTGCGGTCAGAATACTCGGAACAGAGCAGGAACTAGGCTTGGTATTTACACCGGAAGACATCAGAAAATGTCCGGTAACTATCGGTAAAGTCCCGGTAGGATTAGCGGTCGACTGTGCCGCGTTGCCTTGCTTGGAGTGCTCGTCCTGCCACGCTTCGAAAATCTTCCACTGTTCGGTTGACCACGACGAACATATTCCACAAGGATTTTCTCTTGAACACAGTCTGCAACGGTGGCACGAAAAGTGTATATCAAAGTCCAAAGGACATAAAGGTCCACTGCAAGATCGGCATTTAGTCTTCCTGAAAGACTTTCGTTTAGATTTAGACGGCTCCATTTCAGAGGTGTCGGAAATGTACGGTCTATAGCCTTCGTTGTAACATCGGAACGGAACTGTTTTGGAATACGTGTGTACTCGGTGCAGCGCGCTGGAAAAAAGGGGAGAGTGTTCTCTGTTTTCGCGGGACGTGCAGTGTGGTGGTGACGTAATGGTCTTTTGTTGTATTCAGCGAATTTTGGTGCGCATAGGAATGCATTTGTAGGTATCGGAGGTGACGTATTTTCTGTAATAGAATGATGAATATGCATATTCGCATAAACATAAAAACTAAAAACCTTTGTTTTAACCCCCAAAGCAAGCTCCAAATAGGA
Source organism: Henricia sp. BOLD:AAB3569 (assembly GCA_037783545.1). Taxonomy (NCBI): domain Eukaryota; kingdom Metazoa; phylum Echinodermata; class Asteroidea; order Spinulosida; family Echinasteridae; genus Henricia; species Henricia sp. BOLD:AAB3569. The sequence continues at coordinate 842,523 of JBBELK010000071.1, read as the reverse complement.
TTTTTATGACTTTAACTGAGTAGAGTGGTTTTAAAGCATATATTTCATTGATAAAAATCCTAAATAAGGGCCCTTTAAGTTACACATGACCTGCAGGAAAAAAAATGTATGTCTAAATTGTTCCAAGTTACGGTGTAATATAGCAGTAGCTGTTTGTACCGGTTCGTATGCAGACTATACAGACAATAACGGGACTGTATGGGATAGCCCTTTTTTAATGGCGTTTGTAGTTACAGAACTTAGAAGCAAGCAGAATAATATTTATTTTTCTGTCCAAAAGAGCACAGTTTGTAATACATGTAGCAGCGCCCTCATTAGCCAGCAGGGAGAGATGTTTACATACAGAGCAAGTTCAAGTGGGCGACTATAGTTAACTAGACTAAGGCCACGAGAATGAAAAATCCGGTTTACCGTCCGAGGGATTTTGAAAAATTATGAGGCTTTTTTTTATTTTTCATTATTCATTACTTCATTACACAGGCTGATGCACAGTCAACTTTAGACAAGTGAAGCAGAAACTTGGCCTATTATTCCTAGATAGATGTAGATGCAAGTCCAAGAAATGAATCACTTTAATACTAATAATAGTCCCGACTCCTGTCATCTAGTTGTCCCTCTTCGACGCACTGGGTATGATAGGACGTCAAAGTGGCATTTAAAGGCACAGGCTCGTCAGCAATGCGCGCCCGACAAATTCGTGCCACGAAATACGCAGCTCCATGCATTTGCGACGGTAACGGAGCTGCGTATTTCCCCAAATTGTCAAAACACATCTGACAATTGCTATTTTACATGTTTTAGGCTAATTAGTACAAGCGTGCTTTGTCTGTCTTTCAGTAAGGTAGTTTTTTTCTAAGTAATGATTTTTTAAATTTTAAATAATGACTTTTTGGGCAGGGGCGACGACAGCATGCGGGCGGTGAAAGATAAACCGGATTTTTCATTCTGTCTGCCTAACCATATAGTCGATCTAGATGTCACCCGAACGCTGCGTGGTTTGACTACTGTAGATACATGTAGTCTGACTAGAGGAACCAAGCCCCGTGGGTAGGTTAGTCTAATAAACCTTATCGACGTTCTCAATGCAAATTATGGGATTAGATGACAAAATTGCCTGGCCAAATGTGCATAAACCTATGAGTATGAGGGGGACGCCAACTCTGCAACTTTTTTACTCATTTTCACGAAAACCAAAAAGATTTCAAGAATCAACCTCCCACCACTTTATCTTTGACACATATACCGGTACATGTATCAAACATACTGACAAACATGTTCCGAAACAGAAATCATCGGGGATTCCCTTCGCAGTGGTAAAGTCCGAGTACCACGCTCGCAGCTCGGTATGCGCTATGCAACACGCGCCGTATCGGCACCGCGTTGGTTGGATTGAGTGTGCTGCACTGCAAGTCCGTGTACACAGACTCCCCCGCCAATATAAATTTTTAAAAATCGTTTTAAAAAATGCATATCGTCAGAAATTATGCTTTATTTTCAGTATCTATTTAAAAGTTTTGAATTGCACAATGTTGTGATATTTTAGAGGATTTTTTCAAGATGCGCTATTTTGGAAACGGCAGGAATGTGTTGTGAAACTCAACACTTTACCAGGGCAGTCCGTGTACACGGACTTGCAGTGCAGCACACTTAATCCAACCAGCGCCGTGCCAATACGGCGCGTGTTGCATAGCGCATACCGAGTAAGAATAAAGTATTGATTAATGATGCCTGCGTTCTTTTGGTATTTTTTTCATATACATTGAACACGGATTTCGGTAAATTTATATATTGGAATCGATAGCTTATTCAATTCTAAGATATACTTCCCACTGACACTTCCGTCGCAAATGTTGCATTTCTGAGATAAATAAATGATAAAATTACTGCATAAAGTAATGCACAAAATGACGCGGCGAGCGGTCTGTGCGTAAGCGCGACAACAGAGGGCGCTGCGTGCGCGCGTGAATGGTTATCTTGTGCACTAACTGAAGGCAATTTTTGAAGAAGAAAACGTGATTTTTCTACAGAAAAGCAACATTTGCGACAAAAGTGCAAGTGGGAAGTATATCTTAAAATTACATTATGTGTTGATTCCAGGAGGTAATTTCCTTAAAATCTTTGTTCAATGTACATACGAAAAAAATACCGTTCTTTTTCCCGATTGTAACCTGAGAAGTAAACGGTATATTTTTTTTTTAACGGCAGCTTTGAAGATTTTTTCATGAGGAATCCAATGACACCTGAATGAGGCCACTTACTGGTACCCCTAGAACTATGGGGGATACTTATCCCCCATAGGTCATGTGGTTTTTTTCCAATATGGCGGCACCTGAAGTTTAAGATCGGACAGAAACTTTTCTTGCTAGCGCAATAATCTGCTGCCCAATCGCCACCAAACTCCGTCTGATAGTTCTTGAGACACTCACCTTGCGTGTATCTACGGAATTTCAGTACTATTTGTCCAATAAATTGTCCAAAAATGATGTTTCAAAATCAACGGGTACATGTGCGATCATCCACATGCGTGGTTTAGGCGCCTGAAACACGCACATGTGGATGGATCGCACATGTACCCGTTGATTTTGAAACATAATTTCTGGACAATTTAATGGACAAATAGTACTGAAATTCCGTAGATACACGCAAGGTGAGTGTCTCAAGAACTATCAGACGGAGTTTGGTGGCGAACGGATTGGGCAGCGGATTATTGCGCTAGCAAGAAAAGTTTGTGTCCGATCTTAAACTTCAGGCGCTGCCTAGACCCGTGAACGTGGCTTGTAAAAAAAAACACATGACCTATGGGGGATAAGTATCCCCATAGTTCTAGGGGTACACTTACCGGTAAAAGACCCTATAGTGTCAACGGTGTAACCCACAAGCTAGACAGAATAATTCTGTCCCTACGAGATTTCCCGTAGGGACAGAAGGTACCTCTTTCATACAGTGGATTTTTGTCATTTTGCCTGGAAAATAGAATCACACCCAAAAATGTCCTCCTAGTTGTGTCCTGCAGTGGTTTCAGATGTCCATGATTGGAAAATGATTGAAAGAAAATACTTACAACACCGTTTTTGAAGCAAAAATTTTCTCCCAAATGCAAACTGACCGACAGATTTCCATGTTGACGTGTTAATAATTATAGGGTGGAGAACCAGCCGGAACCTAGCACGAAACCCGGGCCAGAATTTCGGCTGGCCGGATTTTGTACATATTGTTATTTTTACGGCTTCCGGAAATGCTCGAAAGGTCGATGGAAAGTTTAATAGGCACAATTCTACACCCAGATGCCGCGCTTTTCAAATGATTTTGTAAAATCGTAAAAAGGAAAAATTCGATGTTTTTCCATGACCAAATCTTTCGGGGCGCTTATAAAATAAACTTGAGGATATTCTTTACCGATTAGAAGAAAAAAATTGTGGAATATTTCCTTTTTACGATTTTACAAAATCATCTAAAAAGCGCGGCATCTGTGCGTAGAATTGTGCCTAACTTTCCATCGACCTTTCGAGCATTTCCGGAAGCCGTAAAAATAACAATATGTACAAAATCCGGCCAGCCGAAATTCCGGCCCGGGTTTCGTGCTAGGTTCCGGCTGGTTCTCCACCCTAGAATTATTAACACGTCAACATGGAAATCTGTCGGTCAGTTTACATTTGGGAGAAAATTTTTGCTTCAAAAACGGTGTTGTAAGTATTTTCTTTCAATCATTTTCCAATCATGGACATCTGAAACCACTGCAGGACACAACTAGGAGGACATTTTTGGGTGTGATTCTAATTTGGAGGCAAAATGACAACAATCCACTGTATGAAAGGAAAGCTGACAGCCGACCCACAAGCCTGCTAGAATAAAATCTGTCCTGTGTTTGGGGGACATTCTCGTTTAAGGGGGACAGATTTTGTCCCCGAAAACCATGGAAAACCAGGACTTCCTCGAAATCGGGGATGTCCCCGTTTTTGGACGTGCGCCTCTCTCAGTGTCTCTGCATTTCTTCCTCCATGGTCTCTGTGACCTGGTGACAATCACCCTGACAATATATCGAGTTCGGGCGGTCTGTTCTTGACACGCGAACAATCATGTTCTCGCCTCCGAACGACGGGAACGGGTACGTTGGTGACCTTTCCTTCATTCACCACACATGAATGTATCGTATAAAGTACTCACCTACAGCTTTGATGAGATATTTATGAAGATTTCGAGGTTACTTTTATTACCATGATTACAGGATCCACAGTCATTCAACTAGCCGCCATAATACATGTACATGTAGATTGGTTCCCGATCCTACATGTCCTATACTTTCGGTAGATTGGTTCCCAGTCCTATCGCTTATGTATTAAAGTCTCGCGGTGGGCTGGGTCCATAGAGTTATATATAAGCCGTTACAAAAATTACTCTATGGCTGGGTCACACTACTGGACCCCGGTCAGGCAGGGAATGGCAATCATGGAGTTTACCATACATACAGCGTCTGTAAGTGCAAACGTCAATCAATGGAAAAGATACCTTAAATTCTACCAGTTCAAACAAATTAAATGATGAAAATGTTGTCTGAGCTTGTCACAAATAAAAATTAATGTTTGACTTTTAGTTTCAGGTTTTCAAGTACCTTTACGAATTGCAGGCTTAGGCTTGGTGCATCTCAAACATATTAACGTGGCTAAACAGATATCTGGTTTTAACGTCAACTTGAACGTTCACTAGTACATTAGATAGAACCACCAACAAAAACCCAAACAAATATAAAGTACACACGGCCATACAGGACAGAAAATTGCGCCAAAACACTGGCGCCAAAATATCCGCGACACTTGCAGACTATCCCAGCGATGGTGGTTTTTATATTACGTCCATGGTTACCAGTTTATCTCAAAGACGTAAAGTGAAAGGTCATATTTATAATTTCATGAACTTTTCCCACAAGTAATAAATGGGGTTTTAATAGCACAGGCTCGTCAATGCGCGCGTGAGGCCAAATTCGTGCCACGAAATACGCAGCTCCAGCATGCATGCCTTTGCTATGGAGCTGCGTATTTTGTGGCACGAATTTGGCCTAACGCGCGCATTGACGAGTCTGTGCTTTTAATATTTTTTTAAAGTGGATCCCGAATCGTTTGGTAAAACCAGAGACCCGAAGGCGAAAAATGTATAGACTAAGAAAAAGCGGGCGCGCTCATATGTTGCGTCAACCGGAAGTAGCGAAGTTACCGGCACAGAAAACCGGTTACAAGTACGTTGTCTACGTTGTGCGTTGCGTAAATTGCAGATATTGTGCAATTGTTGGTTGCAGCATGGAGGTGGTTGCAGTGCCTGTATAAGGGCAGAAATAAGGGGGTAGCCTATATGTCCATAGGCTACCGTAGATTAGTTCCCGATCCCTATAGATTGGTTCGCTTATTGCGAAAATATAGGGATCGGTAAAGGCAGCCATGACGGGCAGAATTCTGCCCGTCACGTGGTTATTATTATTTTTATTTTTTTAGTAAGTGCGCAGATTTTGCATTGACATTTGTAACTTGGCCGTGCGTGTCGAACATATCCAATTATGTAAATAAAGTACATTGCCTAAAGCAAAGGGCTTGGCCAATTTTTAAATATAAAAAAAAAACAATGCGCACGCGCAAAGACGACCAATTACAGATCAAGATGAAGCGCTCTTTACCTGTCCTTATATTCTCCTGTGTGGAATATGTGGACGGGAACCAGTCTATAGGCTACCGAAGATCCGGCTAAAAGGCGGCGGAAAGACGATGCGGAGCGCAAAAATTAATGGAGGCGACTCGGCAATCGAATTAGCCACACGCGCGCTATGCAAGTTAAGCTCGCTGCAATAATGCACCAATCAATTGGGTGTATATTTGATAAGTTAATCAATCATATTTGTTTCCCCTTAAAATAGCCCACCAAGCTAAGTGCAGATTCGATAAAAACAAAAACCAACCAAATTTAGGAATGAGACAATGTTAAGATTTTGTGAGAAAACACTTTTCAGCCAGTCTCATGAATTATCACCTTTATAATTATTTCCATTAATGTTTCTCCTTCCCCGGTGCCCCACACATTAGGTGGGGGTTTTGTCACGTTTTTCATGACCTAGGGTTAGGATTTTGACCTACTGAAAAAAATGCCTGTGCATCTGATACTGTATGGCAAGATGCGCAAATTTTGCACCCATGGGTGGGGATTTTTCTCACCTAAATTTTACCCCAGGGGTGTGGATTTTGTCACGCAAAAAGTGACAATCCCAAAAAGTGACAAAAGTAATCTGATGGGGAAAAGATGAACAGAATGCAGATTTTATGTTTGGAGCAAGGTCAGCTCAGTCCACCTCGGTTGAGGATGCCTATATCATGTCCTGTTGTTGGAGATTCGTTGGTGAATCATGAATCATGTCATGTATCATTCACCAACTCAGTGACTTTTCATCGCTCATCGTGATCAGACATTTTGATTGCTCATTAACAAACATTTCTTACAATGCGGCCACCAATGTAATTATAATTGTATGTTTTTTCCTCGGATATTAAAGAGTAAGAATCCCCCTTGACGAAAATCCAGCATTTAGGCTTTTTTTGAGAGTCCAAACATCCCTCTTGCCGACGTGGATTTTTATTATTTTTTTAATTGTCGGTTTTAAGTGGATAAATTGCAAGCAAAAGTGCGCTTTTCGAAAATGAGATTTTTGCGATTTCTGAAACGCTTATTAGGTATTCATGATATATGCGTGACCCCGTGACGCAATCCTGAGAAAGATAAGTCAACACGATTGTTAGCTCCATACGTTTACACGCAAAAAACTTGAAAAACCGTCTCTGTTAGATGTTGTTTTTTTAAGAATTTTGTATAGGTTAAAAAAGCCAGAGTTATGCCCAGTAGCTGCGTGGATGTATGTTTTACCAGACACTATGAAAAAAAGAGCAGAAAGATTTTCTAATTCTTTTCTATTACCAAGAGAGAGAAAAATGACTCGCTCATTCTAACTTGTACCGGCCGATGTTCAAACACGTGGGAACTACGCTCGCAGGGAACCGTTACATGCTGTACACAGACCGCTGTGAATTCCGTTCGTTCCGTGACAAAACCACCCGTCGCAATGCACCAGTATTTACTTCTGATCAAAAGAGCTTCATTGTGAACCACAATTTCACCGTTTTTTCACAAAACAGGTATAATAGTAGATTGTTGTCATATTACATGAAGTGTTTTTCACGTTTGTATTTTGAATTACAAGGACAAAACAGGCATGATAAACATTCACTTCGTGTATTTTCCATTCAATACTGCAGGCCGTTTTGTATGTTTCTCAGGATGACGTCAAAACCCTGTTGATAAACAAACCAAGTGACCTCGAGCGTTTCAGAATTTCGGGTGAAGAGGGTCGGAAATGCTTTACGTTTTAAGCAAAAGCCTGTCGATTTGTTTGTGAAAAACAAGTTGTCATGGTGTTGTAGACTCATACACCTCCATGATAAACAGAAAAACTTAAAAATGTGGACGGGGGGTTGTTGACGAATGTCAAGGTTGTTCTGAATTTGGATTGAGCTATAGGGAAACAAGTAATAATTTTTTTTACTGCATCTTCTGTCTGCACTTTTTTTCCCGATGCACGCAGTAATGGGGATTTTTTGATCCTAGACACAAATATCTCACATTATTTTGTTGTGGTTTCTGGTGCCAAAAGATGTGAATTGACCATGCATCACTGACCAGCTCAGTGGTCGATTGCTTTTTAAAAATCATCTGCTTGGTAAGCAGGTAGGATGTTGTGGGTTTGAGTCCCACACGAGTACACTATAAGAAGTTTTTTGTCATAGTATCTCGCATCCTGAGATCTCAGGGAATTTCCACTCTGCAAAGCGACGTGAGGAAATACACGCACATTTGTGGTGTGAGCCGGCTGTTGTCTTGAGCCAACTCACGCCCCAGTCGTTTTGATGTAATTAAATAAAATTAGTCATGTTTTGGTCAAAATTCCAAATATCTATATTTTCTAGAAATTTGTTTGAGTTTTTGTTCTTTGTCACGTTAATCATATCGATAATTCCTGCAACATTTGTGTCTACTACGCATTTTTTAAACAAAATTAATCAGAGGGATGCGGAACGAGTAACGTAATGTCCTGTTCAATAGAAATAGCGACCAATCGGCGAGCGCGTTAGTTTGGACATGGACTGTGTTTACAAACTGCGCGCACGTGTGGCATTGGTAACAAGGTCGATCGTGGAAACACCGAACGCCACATATAACAAGCCTCATGATTGGTCTAGAGAGGCGACAAGATTTCTGTCGCTAGTCCCACCGCCAAATGGGGCCTTTTTCAACAGGGCCACTGTACGCAGGAGTGAGGGAGTGCGTTAAAGGGGCACTGTTGCAAGAGGATGAGTATCTCGGGGAAGCCAGTGCTAATGAAGTTATTTTGGGGTAAGGGCAACACAAACCCCAATGAACAAGCATTATGTATATATAAATTTCCTTATTTATTGAATACATCTTGAAATTGGTGGTTTGAAAGAATCAAGATTTTAGGAGCTTCTTTTAATTACTGGAATTGATGCTAGAGCCTAATGACCCAAATTCCATGACAACTAGTGCATATCACAAAATATTTGTTTTTATTTTATTCACTACTTATTGAGGAGTGGTAGGTCTATGGCCAGAGTGGTTATTATCGCTTTCTCCCCTATATGCTCGTCTTATGTGTTGTATTTGAAATGGTATGAATGTCTTATGTTTACACATAATGACCTTGAAATTAAAGATCATAAAATAATGGAGAGCATGCGCATAACGGTGTGTTTTATATACCGCATAATAAAACCTCAAAAGTATAATAACTTAATTATATAAAAATTATACATTAAACTACAGAATAAATTAACTTTAGCTTTATATAATAAATAAGGTGCTTCCAGAGAACACAAAAATGTATCTGTGTGTTGTTTACAAGTTGTGGCTTTGAATTTTTTTAAGGATTTGGTAGAATGTCATACAACGCCTCCCTGCAGAAGAGGTACTTGCTTGCTCCTCCTCGGGCCAAGTTCATCTAGGAAAGACATAGAACGAACTGATCGATCTGTCTGAAAAAAAATTCGCATGATGGATTTTGTCATTTATTTCTGGAGTATAATATATGGTCATGATGTGGCCTACTCAGAAATCGGTAAGAATTTACTTGGACATCGCTGCTTTTTCCTTAAAATTTCCTTATTTATGCTTAATAAGTGCAAATCTGTGGGGGGGGGGGGGGGGGGGGGGGGGAGGGCGGGGGGGGGGGAGGTGCGGGATTGGAGGGGGGAAATTTTACTGGGAAAATTAACTTCTTCCGAGTTGTCCCATATGTTTTGTAGTGCATGAGGGCTAAATGTGATATTCACTGAAACACCGCAGCATTTGCTTTCATCCATCCCTGTTTCCTTCAGCTTATTTTTTTTTCTCAAATATTAATTCCCCATTTAACTCATATATCGCTTTGTTGTTTAGACATAATGAGATTGCTGAAATGAAAGGTAGCCATAATTAGCTTTTTACCCAAATAAAAACGTTCTCGAGATTTTTATTCCGAAGTCCAAAACGGATACATTTAGACAAGGTAATGTGGCAGTTATTCCCTTTGCTTATGAACCACGCTCGCCATACCGCATCTTGCTCGATTTTATGGATATATCTGGCATTAAGATTGGGGATGATCAATTCATTTTTACACCGCTCACGTTTTATATAAACGTACCCATAATAAGCCACCTAGCTATACCAAATGCAGGGAATTATTTATAGAAGCTCTTAAAGCTATTGGCATAACTGATTCAAGTAATTATGGTCTTCATAGTTTAAGGTCGGGAGGGGCGACTCGTCTAGATCAAAACAATGTACCCGAAGAACGGCATATGTTGAAAGGCCGCTAGAAAACGAGAACCGACGGCAAACAATCGTTATGTAGAAAGAGATATTGATAGGCGCCTTCAGGTGTCGAAAGCAGTGTTCTTTTGATAAGTTGTTTGAACACACACCCTAGCCATGTGAACTAATCTTTGTATATTAGTTCTGCTGGACATTCTTTTAATCAATGCGCCAGTTAATTTATTATCTAGAGAAGTTGTTCATTGGTCTTTTGTTTTTTATTTCTTTAGGTATTCATGTGTTTTTCTGGCACTTGAAGCTGTCGAAGCTTCATAGGCAGATGCCCGAGAGCCAGCGAGGCTTTTTGATTCTGTGAGTTAACGAGGCTATTAAAGGGCCCCTTATTTAGGATTTTTATCAATGAAATCTATGCTTTAAAACCACTCTACTCAGTTAAAGTCATAAAAATCCTATTTGGAGCTTGCTTTGGGGGTTAAAACGAAGGTTTTTAGTTTTTATGCTAATGCGAATATGCATATTCATGACCAAGGTCACGATGTCACAAGAGGCACAGACAGGAAAATCACATACAATTGTGCACAAACGATTCCACTTTTTTCTCAATTTTCCTGAAACTTTTGTAATCCATGGCTGTTTGAGTTTGATTTACATGTTGCCTGCTGTAAGCCATGAGAAAACTGGGGGTAGAAACTGCAGCAATTTGCCACAAGTCCAACTTGAAGTCTTATGTTTTTTCTTAACTTTTCCCTTCTGTCTTCCTTATGTGATGCACTCAAAACAGCGCCCTCTGTCTGTGATTTATTGCAATGAAATCTTCAAAGTTGCAAAAGGCCACCTTTTATTGATTTTACATCAAAACGAACAATAGTATGTCTTGCTGAACAAGTAAACCGTCATTATGAAGCAAAGCTTAGGCACAAAGTTATTTTGGATGTCACAGGCCCTTTAAGTATTTGCTTGTAGTTTGGCCCAAGCGGTGCCTTGATTGTATTATCTTTACGATGTTATTCGGCCAGAGAGGCCGTGTAAAATCTGTTTGTATATTGATCCTATAGCAGTAATAGACCTTATGCGTAGCGGCCATGATGGAGGACAGGTTTTCATAATTAAATGATGTGACGACAGATCCACAATGTGCCTACTCGTGCTTGACGCACTGACAATGTGACTACCCTCTATCAATGGCCGCTGCGCATGGGGTCTATTCGTTTAATTATGGTTTTAAAATAACTTGTAAGCCAACGAGGCTGCAGTTGTTTAGTTTTCATATGAACCAAGCTATCTCTATAGATGGCCGAAGTATGACCTGCATGGTATTTAGCTCTAAACCTCATGACCGACGGGAGTAAATAATATATTAAAGGTACACACCGGCGTACTGTTTACATGATTTAGTGATGTAGCAGCATTGACAATACTCGTTTGATGGTCGTTGTGAAAAAAAGATCATCAAAATATCCAGTAATTTACTAAAGAAGTGCAAAATTAACAAAAACGGTAAAAAGACGGGTTATACGCTTTACCAGCCGTTGCAACTACGCGCGAGCCTCACGACTTTGTCCCAAACGATTCGCTCTTCTCCTGCGATCAGGATATCTCCAATTTTCGGCTCACGATTTCACTGGACAGCCTGGACGACCGAATAGGAATTTCCGTTTTCTTTTGAGGAGTTGGCATCATGTTTTTTCTTCACGAACGTACACCAGAGCAACACACCCGGCCGCCGTGTGTGCACTCGGGCTATTTGCCGTGCTGCGCGGGGCAAATATCCTATACACTCCATGCACGGTAGCCTGCCGTAGCACGCGCTCGCTCCCGTTCTCTGGACTCTCGCAACAAACAATAATTATGTTCGAATTATTATACTTATGTTTAACTTTGTTTCATACCTGTATAAATAGTCTCTCTTATTTATAGTAGGGGAAAATCAGAGTTGAATTTGGTGCAGTTCTGCAGTAAGAAACTTTTATACGGCTGGAAATACAACTAATTCACAAGACCACGGCGTCTTTTCAGGATATATCTAATTTACTCTGGAAAGCGCTTCAGAATAATGTATGGGTCTATTTGAGCCCAAAATAGCCCAACAAAGCCGGTGTGTCCCTTTAAGTTCTTGCAACAGTTGCTTCCAGTGCCATTGTAAATTATCTATAGTTTTATGCAACCATTCGTCTTGTTTGTATTTCACTGTATAGCTTAGATTGGTTCCCGATCCCTATAGATTGGTTCGCTTATTGCGAAAATATAGCCTGTGTGGAATATGTGGACGGGAACCAGTCTATGTATAGCTAAGGTACATGGTATGTTGCTTTTGTATTAAGTGTCAAATCAGATAAATGTAGCTATATGTAATTAATATTCTTAAACTGTGCAATTTATATTTCTGTCTATATTTATAGGTTTCACTTTTGTATATTTTATTGACATTTATCATATTTATATATTTACATTTATTTATTTATTTTCAAAACTGTATTGCTTTTGTCGCTCCTATGCCCATCTTGTTTATTATGTACAGTGTACATTGTTGGCATGAATAAATAATAATAATAATCATCACTGTAATACAAATAACACGCTAGTGTTTGCAAGGATACGGACTAAAATGTCTGAACTTGCATTTGTAAAACATTCACTGGTACGTGTATTTTATTTACTTCACTCAAATCAACGGACATTTACAAAATAAAAAAAACATTTAAAATTTTATCGGTAATACTGGATTGGAAACGTGGGATACAAAATTGTCGTCAAACGGATAGCATGATATAGAAACTAGACTCCGGGTCAAAAATTTAAGGGTTTTAAAGAAAATTCAAGATTATTTTCAGAGGAGAAGTATACCAAAGACACAAAAGAAATCGTGTTAAACAAGTGCATCTCGTACAATATTTTTTTTACACAAAGCACAAGATCTGACCCACTGTAAAGCGCATACGAAACCCACGAAGAATGACAATTTCAGCGATGTGTTGTACTATGGGCGCCGCCACTGTGCAAAGAATGACTTTTTGCGTTCAATTCCTATGACAATACACGAAAAGGTTGCACGCACAAACGTCTTCGCCCGGTTTTCAAGTAAAATGGCGGTGCCCATACTAGTACAAGGCATCATTGCAATTACCGTTCTTTGTAAAGTAAGGAATTCCATGGATCCTGATAAGAAATATTCTTACATGAAAAGTCGGCCATTTCTTGTCAAATAATCAGATCTGGTTCATGAACTAAGGTGTGACGTTACTGCACAAACAACGACATACATGTACATGCAGCTTCCGATTGTCTTGATTGATTGATTTTGATGAATTAAAGGCCATTTTCCATTGATTCCCTATCAGTATCTGAAGAAACCTAGATTCTGAAGTTGCTTGGTTTATGCTGGACATTTTTGGGGGTGGGGGTGGGGGTGGGGTGGGGGGTGGGGGTGGGGGTGGGGGGTGGGGGTGGGGGTGGGGTGGGGGGTGGGGGTGGGGTGAGGGTGGGGGTGGGGGGTGGGGGTGGGGGGTGGGGGTGGGGGGTGGGGGTGGGGGCTGGGGGTGGGGGTGGGGGTGGGGGGGGGGGGGGGGAACACCCTGTATAGCCGACACTTTTAAGGTTTAATAAATTATAAACTACATTTTCGAACATATTGTGCCTTTGCAATTGTATACTCGACGTCAAATAATTCTCTTTGAAGCTTGGTTGTGCACCTCATTTAACCTTACATAACAAGCACTTTTGTTTCACTTCCTTTTCTGAACTCTGACCTCAATTGATACCTGCAAATAATCAATTAAAACCTTAATTAGTGGATTTCACTAAAAATCCTTTGCTCTGTTGTGAACATTGTGAAATGTCTCTTGCAGTCTTTCCCCGACTCGGTAACCAATCATATACATGTAGTAACAGTTATTTTTTTCTTCTTAATCCACTTCAAAAGTTTGAATACAAAAAGTATGATCCTTTAAAGGTAGAACACATGATTGATAAACTGTTAAAAGGGGCGTTATTTCCACGTTAGAAGCCCATGTTGACAAAACTACCCTGTAGAAATTTCAGCCACATAGATGCAGTAATACTTCTGAAAACTTACAAAAAAATCCATGCATGGTTTTTATGTTGAGTTGAATGGTAAACAAAGTCAGAAAACCACCTTCAGTTGTTAAATTATAATACAAAATACCATTTTCACTATGAGCAACTAACAATGGAAATTGGGCACAATGGTTTGTGCCAAATTTACATTGTTAGTTGTTCATAGTGTTTGGACTTAAGTAAAATCATGTGGTGTTTGGTACCATTGTTATAAACACTTTCAGTAAGGTTTTTCTTGTGGAAAAAAATTTGGGTCACTGCAAATGATGTGTTCTACCTTTAATCATGTTGAGTAGTGCACATGTATATACATGTACATGTATTTAAAAATTGGTAACTCACTCATTACTTCATTGATGATACCGTCTGTTGCGCGAGTTTGAGAGGATCCTTTTTTATTTACCGGTACTTTTTTGTTTTTTTAATTCAGCCCTGTAACATTCTATAATATAGGTAGTAATATTATACAAATATTGACTGCAATGAGGGGCATGGTTAAGATTATAGGCCCAAGGTGATCTCGAAGCCATGACTATGCCCCGAGGCGGAAGCCGAGGGGCATAGTCATGGCTTCGAGATCACCGAGGGCCTATAATCTTAACCATGACCCGAATAAACAGCAGTCAATATTTGTTTTATATACCGAATGTGTAGATTTTTGTCATCTGGTTAGTTAAAAGTAACGATACATCATACAGTCATGACAGTGGTCCTTCGAGTTTCGATTTCGGAAGCTGGTCTACGGCGGAAAAGTTGTATATTTACAGCAAACATTTGTAGCATAATCACCTGACACTTTAGTAGCACATTTCACCCGACACAGTTTTCACTGTAGGCCACTTCTTACTTTCTGAAGGACTTCATCATCTACGACAGACGTCGATATTCCGCCATTACCGTCCTGATGAATGTTTACGTGAAGCGCCCAGCTGCATAGTTGGTGCACAGCTACATGTATGCTAACACATGTAATGCGCGCGTCCGGAACCCGCTAAATGACTATGCCCGGGGCATGGCAAAGACTATTGCCCAGTGGGCATATACGCGCCGGGTCTAGCCGATTCAATGCCCCCATTTTTAACCAATCAGATGACAGGAATCTACGCATGAGGTATATAAAAGTATTTATGACTTGTACAGTCCTGGGGAAATAAACATTTAGAGTGAAACGAAATTTAAAAAACGTTTTAGACATGGAACACTGAACAAGCGACAATACTACAAACTAAATATTAACTGTTCTGCTACACAGACCAGTCTGAATAACTCCACACTTATCACCTACTGTACATTGTATACTAGCACAATTTTGGTGGGTGTTAATGTTATACATGTACCGTGCTAATAAACGTTTTAAATACATGTAGATTTAAACATACTGCCAGCAAAGCAAGTTCATATAATAATGCCCATTGTTAAATTGATTTCTGAAACCTTATGTACACATACATGTACAGTTCTGTAATGTAATTCATGTACATGTACATGTATTTGGGTCTGTCCACGGTAATGGGGTACATTTCTGTAACATTCAAGATCTTAGGTCCCAGTTCACTTCAAATGTCTTAATTTTATCTTTAAATTATCAAGCTAAACTGAGCAAATAACTTTTTCACCAAGGAGCAAGAAAAATAGTCCTACAACATAAATTTGTGAAAACCTCGTGCACAATTTTTCCTATTACGCATGTAACAAAGACGGAAAAAAATGTCACAAAATTGTCTGTCCACGTTACATGCGTAATAGGAAAATTTGTGCACTTGCTTTTCAAAAATTTATGCTGTGGCAGCAATTTGTTACTTTTTTGGGCAAAAGTTATCTCCTGAGAATAAAACAAGGACTTTCTTTAATTCTGAGATAAACTAAAGACATCTGAAAGGAATTATTGACTTATTTTTCAAATGTACCCCATTACTGTGGACAGACCCATTTCCAATATTAAAGCTACAGTACATGCATGCATGCAAAGACTATTTAGTAATATCATCAATGACGACATCATTGAGTCTGGCATTGCACACCACCCCTGCCACCGTGATAATCCTCATCTTCATCATATGCATTGCCATAGTAACCATGCCCATGCTGGTTTTGAGGAATGTATTCCATCAGCTCCACTTCTTCTGCGTCCTCTCCAATGAGATATTGGGGTCGTTTGGGGAGGATTGCCTCCAGTTTTGGAATGTCCTCCAGGGAAATTTGGCCCGTCTCAGGGAAGTTGACTTTAAAGTGGATGATAAGGTTGCCCTTCTCAAATGGCGACTTGTGAAGGGGCATACCCTCATTGCACACAACCTTGATGTCCTCATGCTTGATCACATCACCTGAGAGAGAAATATGAGAAAGACAAAAATGTTTAACCCTTGATGCTACACATCTAATCTGTCCTGCTGGTCTTTTATCCAGTACAAAGCACGTTCGATTTGTGTGTACAAAAAGAAAGAAAATAAATAAATAAAACAAAACAAAACAAATAAATAACTAGACAAGTTGCGTCTGAAACAAGTTACAGATGCAAGGTGTAAAGGGTATGTACACTGTACATGTAAAGCACAGATGTTAAAGGTTTATAGTATTGAAACAAAGTTGAAATAAACTATTGTCATGATGACGTCACCAAAATATATACTAAAGTCCAATATTGTATCCAGTTTGGAGCTTCAAGACTTCATATTTAATTTTAAATCATCAGATAATTACGTGTATTTACAATGTTAGCCTTTTAAGGTGCTTACATGAAGAACATTTAATTGAACAATTACCTTCGATTTGACAAATAAAAAAGTCAAAGGTCATTGGATATTTCTTTTGTCCAAAATGAACATTTTAATTAGGTACATGTAACTTGTGGCGTCATTGTGGTACCACACAAAGTACTGGTCCCCTATCGGTAGTCTGAGGTACAAGACTATCAAGTTTGAAGTTCATAATGTACCTTCCTTGTTCTGTTAATAAAATCCACTTTTTAAGGTATTTTCAAATCATTATTTGGTAGCCGATGATGTCATTATGATGTCACATAAATGTACATACGTACAACTTGTCAAGATGCTTACTCTAAGGGCTAAGATTGTACCAGGTTTAAAGATTTGAGTCGCATAAATATATTGTTTTAGTACTTTATATATATATATTGTTTTTTTTTAAATTTTTTATTTTTTCTTAATCCCTGTAAGTGGCGGTCATTCCGCTGTTGGTGATTGAAATAAAGAAATAAATAAATTCATACATTGTTCTGTTTTCGAGTTACATGTAAATTGTTGTCCAAAAATTACACCAAGTATTTTTGAAATTATTATAATTAGGTCACTGATGACGTCATCCTTACAAACGGCGATATCCCTAGTCCGAGGTCTAAAACTGTGCCAGGTTTTAAGTTGATACAATTTTCCGTTTGAGTTACATGAGTTACATGTACATTGTAGGCCGCTTTTTGTCCAAAAATACACTTGTTGCCATTTTCAAATTATTATAATTACCTAATTGGTGACATAATATTATCGTCGAGATCCCTTGCTAATAGAACATAACTGTACCAAGTTTTGAGTTCATACCTTGTTCTATTTTCGAGCTACATGTAGATTTTTTTTTGTTGTCTAAAAACCCACTTTTAAAGATATTATAATTACATGTAGGTCACCGATGACACCATCGTGAAGTCACGCAAACATCGGAATCCTTTGTCTAAGACCTAGGACTATGTTAACCTTGTTCCGTTTAAGTTACATGTACATGTAGACTGCTTTTTGTCCAAAAATCCACTTAAGTATTTCTAAAATATTGTAATAAGCCAACTGATGACGTCATAGTGGCATCACACAAACTTTGAACGTCAGGACCATGCTCGACCTGAACAACAAAAATAACAACCAGTGGCCAGAGAGACAAACTGCTTTGGTGTCACAAGAAAATTGGAAGAAGGCTGCACTGGATATAACATCTTTTGGAAAGGATGAGATGATAGATTAAGGCGTATTCATGGAGTCGGCCTCGCTGTGAAAACACAGTTGGTGAAGGATCACCAAATTACACCAACGTCCATAAAAGGGAGGTTAATGTCGCTAAGATTACCAATTGCAGAAGATAACTTTGCCACCTTTATCTCTGCATACGCCCCCACTTTACCGGTAGATACTGACGAGGAAACAAAAGACCGGTTTTACCATCAGATCAGCTCGCTTAATTATCTCTTCAGTCCCAGCAAATGATAAACTCTACATGTATGTACGTACTTGGGTACTTTAATGCCAGAATTGGAAAGACAACCTACTAAGGGAAGATGTAAATGGAGAGGCTGGGCGCTGGAAACTGCAATGCAAATGGACTACGTCTTCTTTGCCCGTGTGCGGAAAGAGATCTGTTCATCACAAACACCCAGTTCCGACTCCCAACCCGCTTTAAAACAACGTGGATGCACCCCCGTAGTAAAGATTGGCATGTGCATGATTACGTGATTACCACAAAGACGGCAAGAAATGTAGATAATTGCTGGACCAATCACAAGCTAATTATCAGCCACCTCAAAATCAGTATTCGGAGAAAACCACCCATCCGAATAGATAATCTCCCAAGATCAAGATTCAACATTGCATCAATGATATCAAAACAGCATACGGTAGAGCAATCAGCATTAAGCTCACAGAAAACCCATCAAACTCAGAGATTGACACTGATGGATAACGCTAAAGAACATCATTTTAAAGACAGCTGCAGATACCATTGGGCTGTCCAGAAAGTAAAACGAAGATTGGTTCAGCGAAAATAAAGAAGAGATTGAGGACCTGATAAATGCAAAGCGGGAAGCCAAGATATCCCTCGACCAAGATTAAAAATCTAATCTCAAAACGACACGCTTTCAAGAACTCAAACGGAAATGACAAACTCTGATCAGAGTCTACACACGCCGAGTGTCTCATTCACTTGGCCTTTTTCGAACTGCGAGGAGTTCCTATGTTGTTCTTTATAATCACTACCAAAGTTGGTAGCGAAATTAGCCAGTAACGTACAGGTCACCCTATGCAAATTACGTCATGAGCTCCTACAAACAAGGGAGGTACATGTAGGCTTACGCTTTTGAATTCACTGTGTAAATTAAACAGCAAATAAATCAACTCAAATGGAAATGATATTCGTTCCGTATAAAACTTGGATGTAATAAACAATTTGTCAAATTTAAACGCATTTACATGGAGCTCAATGGGGTATTTTCGAAGACACTCAATTATCTCACATTTTACCAAACAATATAACCACAAAGCCATCAAGCCTTGACAAAAGGCTAGCACAGCATCTGCCTAGTACTGTACATGTGGTAAGTCAATGGTCTCGGATTGGAATCCCAATAAGACCCATGATTTGTACATGTACACGTATTATTATTATTATTATTTCTTTCTGGTACTCATACCAAGGATTCCTCAATAGTGCTCATTGCACTGTCACTCGCAAGCGTGAGGAAACCCATGAAGAATTAGAATTAGAAATGGCCAGAGACACCGGGGATGATCCCCCTTGCTCTTCACGAAAGAATGCTCAGATCTTTAGAGTGCGTTTCCATTACCTAACACACTGGACCAACGGCTTTACATCCCTTCCGAAGGATGGAGCAAGTGTGGTTGAGTGCCTTGCCCAAGGGCACAGGTACTGTAGCCGTGGGGAGGTTCGAACCTGCAACCCCAAGTTTTCACCTATGATGCGAGTCAATGACCTAAACCGCTCGGCCACGGTACCCCACAACGTATACGTGGGTCTGTCCACAGTAATGGGGTACATTTGAAAAATAAGTCAATAATTCCTTTCAGATGTCTTTAGTTTATCTCAGAATTAAAGAAATGTCCTTGTTTTGTTCTTAGGAGATAGCTTTTGCCCAAAAAAGTAAAAAAATGCTGCCACAACATACATTTTTGAAAAGCAAGTGCACAAATTTTCCTATTACATGTACGTATGTGTAACGTGGACAGACAATTTTGTGACATTTTTTCCCGTCTTTGTTACATGCGTAATAGGAAAATTTGTGCACGAGGTTTTCACAAATGTATGTTGTAGGACTATTTTTCTTACTCCTTGGTGAAAAAGTTATTTCCTCAGTTTAGCTTGATAATTTAAAGATAAAATTAAGACATTTGAAGTGAACTGGGACCTAAGATCTTGAATGTTACAGAAATGTACCCCATTACCGTGGACAGACCCATCATGTACATGTATCTACGTGTAGTAAAGTTTTAAGCGAAATCTGAGATGGTCACCTGAGTTGCCCTTGTATTCGGGGTATTTTATATGATTGCAAATTCGATCGAAATACTTTTTCAAATAAAAAAAGACAGAAAAAAGGAACAAGCTCCTTCAAAGTGGTTTTTCTTACCTTCATGGGATGTTATTACAAGCTCCCGGTCGTCGAGTGTCTTGATAATATGACTGAATCCACAAAGTGCCTCCACCAACTCTATCTTTTTCTCCATAATCAGATCATGACCACTTCGCTTCAATTCCTACAGTAAACAGGTCAAGTTATAATTAATAACATATGGGTCTTTCTATAAATTAGGGGGTCCAAAGGTGCAACATTTTAGTGTCCCCGTTACACCTGACATGTGTTATTTTTCTTATGAGTAAAAATGGCTTTTAAACCATTCTTTATGAACTGTACAGTACTTTAAGCCCGCCGCACACGAGAGCTATGTGCTTAGCCAAAATTCATTTGTGGCCGATGGCGTAAGGAGATAGCTCTCGTGTGCGGGCAACTTCCGTGAGCATTTGGTCACTCGTGCCACTTGAGGCAAATATCTTACGTGTTTGATAATTTTGGCCTCGCGTGCCAAACGTCTCACCGTTTGCGCTGAAACGAAAGGCAAGTGCTTACGACTCATAGACTGGATTCACGGTTCACAACGTTTAACCCACTGGTAAAGCCACTCTAACACACGTCAAAGCAATTGTGCGGAGTGCCAACCAGTCCTTTTGTAGTTGGTAAAGAACGCATGTGCGGTGTCCTGACACTGCAAAATGGCTGCGCACAGTGAGTTGGTGAAAGATGCGACTTTGGAAGATCAATTGGTCGATTTATGGACACCGCGCATGCGTTCTTTACTAACTACAAAAAGACTGGTTGGCACTCCGCACAATTATTTTGTTGTGTGTTAGAGTGGTTTTACCAGTGGGTTAAACTTTGTGAACCGTGAATCCAGTCTATGAGTCGTAAGCACTTGCCTTTCGTTTCAGCGCACACGGTGAGACTTTTGGCACACGAGGCCAAAATTATCAAACACGTTAGATATTTGCCTCAAGTGGCACGAGTGACCAAATGCTCACGAAAGTTGCCCGCACACGAGAGCTATCTCCTTACGCCATCGACCACGAATGAATTTTGGCTCAGCACATAGCTCTCGTGTGCGGCGGGCTTTATGTACTCACTCTTTGAGATGGAAGGTACATGTACATGTATTTAAAGAATGTGTCCTGAATTTTAAAAAACAAGATGTCAGATGTACAATGTACATGTAATTAAACGGGGGACTGGACACCAAATGATTCTTCTTTTTATAGTGGGCAGCCGTGAACCGTGGCTATTGCGTAACCCGCCAACGTGCGGTGTCGGGAAGATTTAGCGAGTATAGACTGCCAAAGTGAATACATAAGGCCACATTCACTTCAATCGTACAATAAAAATGTACATGATGTTAGGGCAAACACATCTATGTGTACATGTACATGTACTGTACAAAAGTCAAATCTACAATTACCTTATGCCGTTTCTCTTCCAGTACAATGATGATATCACCTGCTTCCAGCCCAGGCTCCTGATCCCCTTCACCATGGAATGTAATCTTTTGTCCATCTCTCATCCCTACACAAATACAGATGCATAAACTGTATATTAGCAGTGTATTGTCGGTAAAGTACTCGCAAAAAAATAGTCTGTTTGTATTTAAAGGCCCAGTGTATCATTTGCAATGACCCCAAAAAGTAATCGACGAGTTTACAGGGGAAAAGTTCTGAAAGTAAAGATTGAATTAATAGCAACTACCCAAAGGTTTCCGCTCAAAATGATATAATTTTACCAGAAAATAATCCGTAAAGATAAAATTATTTAGATCGTTTGCAAACGATTTATTTATTTTTGGTTCGCATCTACGCGGTCTAAAATGCATGGGCGCTGTGTACTGCGTGTGTGTGTTCCAACGCGATGCATTTTTATGGATCGCGTGCACACGCACTAATGATGTGTGCCACAGAGTGCATGACGCAAGCCAGTCATATTACCCGATCAACTGAATATTTGAAACACCTCGCCAAGACCAGGAAAACGCATATGGATTTTCATGTTTTTTTTAAACGTGGTACCGGTACATTTGACAAAGCTGAAATTTCTTCGGATGAGTTTGTTGATGTCTTTCTTTTGATTTATAATGGTTTTATTCGCAGAATCGCTCAAAAACAGACCATCTACAGGGCCTTTAAGTCAGTTCAGGGTTAGCCCATGGAGTGTTGTGATGTCATGGATCACAGGTTATTCGTACATATACATGTACATGTATAAGCGAGATCTCATGGTGTTTGCGATACATGCCCAAGGCCTGTGTGTCGCCTATTTTCAAGTATTTCGTATAATATAAGAGATAAAATAAGCCACCCCGTAAAAAAACTACCCCTATACCTACATGTACATTTCTCAATCTCGAGCGGTTGTTTCGTTTCCCCCTGATGAACCACAATTTTGAGGGAAACACGTTGTTTATCGGAGGGTGACCGAAACAGTTTTTTTTCTTTTCTGTTACTGTGCAGCACAAAGCCACAATCTGATGTGCGTGCACGTTGGGCGCACCACGAACACACACGTACCGGTATGCGCGCGTCATGGATCAAGGGAATATATTGCATGCGTGTGCAATGCGCGCCAGAGTACAGTAACAAAAAATACCGTACAACAAGCGCTTGCATTTGTAAACTGACGTTTTCAACACCAAACAGATAAAAATCTCGCGGAAATCTTTTAAAACAAAGCTTCATTTTATATAACAATAATAATATTGGATGTCTTTTCGGGAGATTCCAGTATGAGAATATACCGCACTCGTCATGAAAACACCGAACTCGCCTTCGGCTTGTTCAGTATTTTCAAGACTCGTGCGGTATATTCTCATATCACCCTCAAAGCCGTCCAATATTATATAAATTACCGCGGTATTTCGATTACGGTATACCGTGATGTCTCAAAATCAATACCGCACAAGCCTACTCTTGGAATATTTGTCGACACATTCAGCTCAGTTTTTTGTGTAAAAAAAATGTCCGTGTCATAAAAGGTTTGTAATTTGTACCGGTATGATGTGTGGACTGTGGAGTACGTCAAATCCCAAATGACGTCCGTGAATAACATTTTTTTAAAAGACCACCTTCAGTTGGTAATTTCTCCCCAAAGGTCATTTTACATGGAAAAAATCATGTGGTTTTTCTTACCAGTGCTATCAACACTTTTAGTCGGGTTTTCCTTATCGATTCGTGAAGTAAAATTTGACAACTGCAAATGATGTATTAGGGCTTTAAGAAAAATCCTGGTAGAATTTACATTACCTTTGTCTATATGCACCTCAATGATCTTGGAATTCTTGACTATTTTCTTGCCCATACACTGCTTGCAGCGGTCCTTGGAGTCAATTCGTTCCCCCTGCCCCTCACAGTTGCTGCAAACAGTCCGCATCTGCTGTACCATTCCTGGTGCTATCTGACGAATAATCACTTGCACGCCAGAGCCTTTGCACACTTGACACCGTTCCATAGCACCCTTCTTGCCACCACGCCCTTAAAGTTCAAGAGGAGAGTGGGTAAATGTTATGCCTTGTCAAGTTGCTCTAGGACATTTCATAATACCTTGATAATAAGAGCACTGCTAATGCAGCATTATGATGTATATGTACTGGGTAACAAGGACAATTTTTAATCACAATGCATTGTTCCCGACATGGGGAACAAGACAAAGATGGACGCACCATGATAAAGGTCAATTACATGCCTCAAATCAAAAGGACAGAAGAAGGTAACTTAGGCCGGGGTTAGACGAATTACAACAACCCAATTTACTATTACCATACATGTAGTACGATTACGTGATTTTGTGCATGTGACCCCAAATCTACTGTAATGCATAGTTCCGATTTTGCCCAGTTAACCCCGCCCCCTTGGACATTGTTGCTATTGCTCACACGCTATCGTCAAAAATGGCGACACACAACATACAAAGCAATGGGACTTTCAACGGAAAGCACAGATTCATTGAAGAAAACTCAAAGGTATTCTTGTTTCAGGGTCAACAGTTATCTTAGAACACACTGAGTAAAGTGCCAGTAATACAGGGATATCATATCATCACAAAATACAGCTTTCGTACCTTTGAACAACGAAACGACCGGCGACCGGCCTTGAAACCAAAAATTCACCCGGATCGTCGCATACAACACTGTACAAATTGTATGGGGCCGGCAGAACATATCGTGTGATCATGTTGTTGTGAGCGTACAGTGCACTCTGACCTATGTGGGTGACATCTGCTAGCTCTGTTGTGATTGGTTGGCGGGTTCGGTTGATTGACAGGTCGGAACTATGCAATGTATCACAATCGGTCAACGACGAGAATTCTCATAATTCGATTGTGATACGATTGTAATCGTATTACAATAAATTGGCAAAAAATGCGTGTGACCCTATTTCAATCCATTTCCCCTCGCGCGCACGCTTTCTGCATCAACGCGCGCGCCTGCCCTACTTTTCCCAGGGCGCTAGGCTTAGCGCGCACATGGCACACTGCAGGCAGCAAGCACTCACACGCAACACGCGCACGCAGAATAGATGGATTACAATACGATGACGATTATAATAAGTTTGTCATCTGACCCCGGTCGTCATTGGAATTATTACAATCGCATCATAATCGGGTAATTACAAGATTTTTCTCGTGTGACCCCAGCATAGAACACAACATAATGCACGAGTGGCCAAGTAGCTGGCTTACATATATGTACATGTATGCACATGCAGCTGGGTAGGCAGCTGTAATCTCAAATCTACATGTACCTTACTTTAATAATGATCTTTTTGTTCAAGTAACAACTTGATTGTTTAATGATCAAATAGGCCTACATGTACATGTACCGGTATTTCCCTCTATTTTGGGTGCAAATCAGATTGAGTGCACGTCCCCAAAATAGTGTTTTCGCCTGAAGTTTGGTATTCTTTACATCTACACAATGTACATTACACAATGTACATGTACATGTACGTATCTTGTTTAATTTGATATTTTGACAACTGACATGACTGAAGAGGTTAAACCGAGTAACATTGATCATGAAATTATAAAATACGTGAAAGCTATACCTAATGAGAAACCATACCATCACACTTGTCACACACAACATTCTTTTTCAGTGCCAGTTTACGCACTGATCCGTTGTACATCTCCTCCAGCGTAACTCCCAGCTGGTGAATAACATCTTTGCAGCGTCTCTCATGTTGCCTGGAATGCATCCCAAAGAACATGTCAAAGATGTCCATGGGGTTATGTGGCCCTCCCCCGCCACCTTCCTTCAGTGCCTGCTCGCCGCCTTCATCATAAATCTTCCTCTTCTTTGCATCACTGAGCACTTCATAGGCTTGGGATATATGTTTAAACTGCAACAAAGAGCATCAGATGGTCGGAATTTACGGTAGAAGTCCATCACATACAGACCATTACAACCTCCATGACAATTAAAGACAAGGCACCTTAAGTACACAAGTACTGGTACATGTACATGTGAGTCTTTCCACGGTAAACATGGTAAAGGGGGCATTTTGGCAACACAGACCATATTTTCAGGAAAATACCTTTGTCTGGTCTCAGAATAAAAGAAGTACGTTTCGGTTGTTCTGAAGAGATAACTCTGGCCCAAAAAGGGTAACAAATAGTGTGACAACATGCCTTTCTAAAAACCCTGCGTAAAAATGTACAATATACGCTCGTAACCGGGACGGCCTAAAATGTAACACAAGTGGTCCCATCTCAATTCACTAAGGATTTTTAAAAAACTTTATATTGATACGAGTACCTAACTACCGGTACATGTACCGGTACATATCAAGTACCGGTAGATTGCCCATAAAAATTGTTGTGAAGTCACCCCCTGAATTAAACAATTAGACTTGGCGAGATATTTTATGTTGCCAAGTCAACTTCCTGAAATCAATAAGTCGACTGGTCAAAATATTTATGTTGCCAAGTCCCTTCCTAAGTCCACTACATGTACGTACCGGTATGTATATGTACAGTACCATACCCCCACCCTCATAATGCTACTTTAATTCATACAGTTTGCTTTGACCTTTTTGTATTTATTCCATTGTTTTGTATTCCCTTGACTGTAAGTTTGTTTTGATTGTCTTGTTTTGGCTGAATAAATAATAATAATAAATAATAGTATGTCGACTTGGGGAGATGCAAGTCAAGTCAACTTGGCAACATCAATTATCTCGCCAAGTCGACTTAGTCATGTTAGTAGATTGATGAAGTCGACTTGGCCACATAAAATATCTCACCAAATCCATTTAGTAGATTTGGGAAGTTGACTTGGCAACTGAGTATCTAAACGAGCAGGATGGCACTCACAGAGTGCTTTAGGCATGTTTTTTTAAATAGTGGACCACTTTGCAAAGTCAATCCATTTTTTAAAGGTGCTCTCAGAATGATTTTAGGTGTTAAAACTCAATGTGACGTTCAAGAAAATCTGTCCAGTCAATGACGTCCGAGACGGAATCAAGGAATGCCTGCAGCCGAGGAACGCTACACGCTGGTTTGTTTTTGGTCAAACATGTGTAAAAGGATAGCAGTAAATGTTCTGCAGAAAAAAACGCATTTAGTTTTTGTCCACGTGCTTTGCCGTTTTAAGTGAAGGATTTTATTGA
Organism: Henricia sp. BOLD:AAB3569; assembly: GCA_037783545.1. Classification (NCBI taxonomy): domain Eukaryota; kingdom Metazoa; phylum Echinodermata; class Asteroidea; order Spinulosida; family Echinasteridae; genus Henricia; species Henricia sp. BOLD:AAB3569. The sequence continues at coordinate 815,658 of JBBELK010000071.1, read as the reverse complement.
AGTCTCTAATGTCACCATTTGTCGTTTGTCATTTATTTGACGGATTCTTTTCAAACAAGTCTCTAGCGCTGGAAAAATATTTTCAGCAGGAATTAATTTAACTGGAACAACAGATGAGTACCGGTACGTGTACATGTAGCTCTGATGAAAGGGGGCGTCCCATTTTGGATGGTGCCAAGTTGGCCTCGTGCAAATCACGAAGCAAACTTCTCGGACCACATTTTAATATGGACGGACATGGGTTTTCAAAGCAGTTCGCCGCATTTGTCATTTTGTTTTTTCCAAGCAAATCAAGACCTTGTGGATTTTCAATTTCGTGTGTATCTAAACGAGGTCTTGCTAGTATTTAAAGCTTTTCAGGCTCACTAATCATAATCTTTCATGGTGCTGTCCCTGTTTTAAAAGTTTGACAGATTTTGACGGAAAAAAGCTGACATAAGGAACTTTACATAGGAAAGTGATTTTCATCGATCTTCCAGCGTTTATTTCAGTGCTAAATGGATAAATATTTTTTTAAAACCACAGCTGATCAGCACTTGCCAAGGAATTAAGAAACAAATGTAGGTATTTATGATTACAGCTGTTCATAAATGGGTCAAAACGACGAAAAAAATTATTAGACACTTGAGAACCGATTGTGTTAAAGGAGCGTGACCAGTTTCTGGAAAATAGTTTTCGATGTAACTTTCCAATATTATCAAGTAACTCCCATACACACCTCCCATGTCCCAAAAACCCGAAAACATTTGCAATTTCCAGTAAAAAATTGAACAAAACTATCGAGTATGCTTTCAGCGGATAAACGTTGATACTGGAAAATTAGTTTACAAATAATCGGTGGATTTTCGACGATATCCTCGGAAATATGCGGCCTAGAAGCGCGGGAGTTTCAGTTTCGTAATCAGAAAAATATAACGGATGTTATGATATAAAAAAATCATGACCCATAAGGTAAGTCCCGGGGAGGTATGGGTAAAAAAAAAGGATCTGGGCCCTATTGCATAAAACTTTAGGAATATTCCTAAATTGGATTTAGGAACATTTATCATTCCTAAATCCAAATTGTTCCTAACTTTAGGAACATTCTTAAAGTTCTATTTCATAAAGCAATTTAGGTAAAAAATCGTTCCTATCTTGGTTGAAATTGTTCCTAACTTTAGGACTGATCATAATCAGACCTAAAGTTAGGTATCACATGACAATTTGGCAGGAAAATTAAACACTGCTTCAGTTTGCTTACTTGTCAACTGTGTACATGTCAATTTTGCTATGTTTATGGCTCTAGGCCTACTTGACAGGGAAAATAGGCGTGCTAGACGGAGAAAAAGAGTGTTCAAACTCGGTCATACAATGTGTAGTCTGTATAGTTTATGCATTGTTCCTAACTTAGAATTGTTCCTAACTTAGGATAATTAATAATGCCTAAGTTAGGAATGTTCCCAATGAATTGTTCCTAAATGACTTAGGAACAATTAATTAGGAATATTCCTAAATAGTTTTATGAAATAGGGCCCTGGTCACACTCCTTTAAAGCTGAAAAACCAATAAGGTCAAAATTATACCTCATATTAGTGAAGGGTAACATGCACTATTGTGCAGTACTTTGAAACACTTTACGTGGCCTTCATTTTAGGATAAAACAACACTCAAATTTAAGAACTACAAATGGTCCACTATTTATAAAACATGTCCTTAGCAAGACAACATTGTATATCGAGAGACTTGCAAATTCTCACCTTTTCTGGTTCATCCGGGTTCTTGTCAGGATGGTATTTAAGTGCCATCTTCCTGTACGCTTTCTTAATTTCTGTCTCTGTTGCACTTGTCTTCACGCCAAGCATGTCGTAATAACCCGTTTCTTTAACCATGGTTACCGGTAGTTATGAAATGCTAGTCTTCTCCAAGTGTTATTTGCAATTTACTGAAAAAGATACGGAAACATGTATTAAACATACAAGTGAGGCTGCATTTCAGTATCATTTTTTTTCCATCGACAGCATTTACAATAATGGAACTATTTCATTGTACAGTACATGTACATCTATCCAGCCATCCACCATGTCCACCATATTTCCCACACCAAATGTGCTTTAGCACACTGAAATGAGAAAGGAATGTTAGTTTTGTCACCGTTTCAGTAATTTGTTTTCATAGATTCACTGTCTTGACTTGTCTATGAGTATTTTAGGGTCTAGTACTACATATAAGCTACAAAAGGAGGTTAAAGAAATGTCAAATAGCAGTCCCTGTTTTGCGTAGTAAGCTTGCAAATGTCAAATGGGCCAGCGGGTTTAGTTGGAAAAAAATGTGCGCTACGCTGCTATCGCTCATATACGACGAAGGGGAAGTAAATATGTGGACAGGGGACCAGTCTAGCCTTAACAGAGTGTAAACAAAATCCATCCACGCTGGTGGAACTAATTTCTTTTAGACGCGGTCTAGACGAAGTCCTTGGTACCAAACTGTTTGAAAATTGTTGAAATTTACCACAATTTTGCTACATTTTATCGTTTTCTGATGTTTTAGTCATCATGCATGTCATGGGAAAAGAACGACAAGGGTGCAAAAGTGATTACATGTACAAGGACCTCCATGGTGTGCTTTTAAATGTCTGATTTGGAATGTACGGTAAGATTTTTGACACAGGTTTTTGGACCAGTAAGGGCGTGCAGGAACGTTCCACATGGCGAATGAGGTTAAATTTCCAAAGGGCTAAAATATAGAAAATAATAACGTCCCAATGTAAACGTCGGAAAATCACTTTTAGCCTAAAAGTATGCTTAGGCTACATGTATACTATGGGCAATTAACTGTGAAACACACAAATGTAAAAACTGGTTGACATTTATATAACAAGAACTGCAATTTTAAAAAACTACTTAAACGTCGTTAAAGGGTAAAGGGTATGTACCGGTATGTAGGGCAATTAAAACTTGGTGCAAACACTGTTCAGTATTGATGATCACAGTCTGGGTAATACTAGCCTTTAGTCAAGGCGTCCATGTCGAGGTTTGTTTTGTGCACGTTTTTGCTACCGCTTGAGGAAAGACTAACATTCATACTGCAGACTGTTCGCCACGAACGCCTTTACCAAAGCGTATTTGTGACCTTCGTGCTGAATAATTCAACAGCAACGGAGGTGGTGAATTATTCATAAATTGTAACCAACCAGCGGCGGGGAGCTTCTGGAATCATCCATATAAATATAGGTAGCATTCACGAAAAAAGCGAAAGTTATTATTCGTACAAGGAAAACAAAATACAAGAAACATGATTAGTCAAAGTTCTATAGAGTAACTCCACATAAATTTATTAACCATTTTTAAAGTTATAAACTCGCTAACAATGCTTTTCGTGTTGCAAACAAAACCGTGACACTGCGCGTAGGCCTATACGCGAAACGGGACAAGTCGTCCCCGAGTCAACTCGCTCCCCTCAATTAACACCTAGGCCAAGTCATCCCCAGGTCAAGTCGTCCCCGAGGCAAGTCGTCCCTGGCTCAAGTCGTCCCCGAGTCAAGTCGTCCTTGCACCCCGTGTACAAAACCTATAGCCCATATGACAATTAATAAATCTGACTTTTCTCCTAGGTTTTTCTCAAGTTGGGCCTGTCGACTACCATATATTCTGTATTTGGAAGCAAAAATTTCAAGATGTACAAGCACAAAATCACTGTTAAATTTTGCTGAGATTACCTGCAACTTTTTATACGATTGTCGCAAAGTGGGAGGGTTACGTAAAACACAGCTTATTGAAGATTGACATGGAGTATCGTAAGTGGTCGCAGACCGTATGTTTCTGAACAAGTCGCAGATGTCGTAGATTCGCACTGTCATTGTAAGGAATCGTAATGAATCGGAGACATTTGTATACTGAAAATGCATCTATCGTTATAATACGATAAGCGCTAAGCGTTACAATTTTCTAAGATTTGTAACAAAATGATCGACTGTCTGAACAACACGCAGATGTCGTCACAGTAGATTTGTACTGCGTCATCGTAAGAAATCATAACAAATATTAAGGAATCGTAACAAATAGTAAGGAATCGTAATGAATCGCACGTGTGATCATGATCATGATCGCAGACATTTGTATGTCTGAACAAGTCGCAGATGTCGTAGATTCGTACTGTATTGTAAGGAATCGTAAGGAATCGCAGACATCGTATACTGAAAATGCATTTATCTTTACAATACGATAAGCGCTAAGCGTTAAGATTTGTAACAAAATGACTGTCTGAACAACCCGCAGATGTCGTCACAGTAGATTTGTACTGCGTCATCGTAAGGAATCATAACAAATAGTAAGGAATCGTAATGAATCGCACAATGTGTGATCATGATCGCAGACATTCGTATGTGTCTGAACAAGTCGCAGATGCTGTCGTAGATTTGTACTGTCATCGTAAGGAATCGTAAAGAATCGTAGACATTCATATGTATTTATAAAAAAATCTATATCACAACAATACAATAAGCGCTAAGCACTACGATTTTCTAAGATATGTTACAGTGCAATCGTAGCTTGTCGCAGAGTTTCGAAGCTGTGGCTTGTCATGGACATTTGAACAGGATCAACAAATTTCCTGATCGTACCGTGTCATCTCTTAAGGAACTGTTAAATTGGGAGATCACTAAGAAAAATAAAGGGAAAAATTTGTATGTTTTCGGAATAAATTGCACATTGTAACCATATCGTAAGCGTTAGAATTTGCAAATTAAAAGATATGTCGTGAAGTGGCTGAGAATCCTTACGACACGTACAATACTTCCTATTTTGCACGTGTCGCAGTCGCAACAAATTGTGGCAAATCATGCAGTGGGTGACCAAAAACTGTACAAAAGTCTGTGACAACCTGCGAGACGCTACGAAATTGTACCTGTATCATATCTTAAGATAATTGCGACTAGTTGTAAGAAAATATTGCACAGTGGAATACCGGCTTAGCTCCCACTGTGCGATTTGGCTTTGAAATTCCCAAAATTTATGATTTATATAGATCACCAGAGCCAGCTAGTACAATTGTCACACAGTGGCAGTGTTTTTCGTAAGTAATCGTAACTTAAGTGTTGTCGGAAGTTGTTGTAAGTAATTGTCGTGGCTTGTCGCAGGTTGATGGCAGGTTAACAAATAGTAATTAAGGAACTGTTTATTCAGGGTATATATAAATTTAAATATCACTAATAAATCCTTTTAAATATGACATGATAAATGCTCCAGAGAGTTTAAATTGGGTGACAAAGAAGCAATTATAGCAGTAAGAAAATGTTCTTTTGCGGTAAGATTTTGTTGAAAACAATTGTTATGCCATGCTTTGAACATTGCCTTAGTACATCATACATTGTACGCAAAACAACAATGCACCGTGCGGCATTGCCATGCACTAGCGGGGCGGCCGCCGCAGACGACCGGCGGCATATACCGGCGCGGCACGGTGTACTGTGCGGCCGGCCGGTTCGGGAGTACGAGTAGGCCTTGGTGAATTTAATATTCCCCTAATTCGCGATCATCTCCAGAGAGCATTTTCTTGGCCTGGATATGTTGCGACTTATTCAGTTTCCCGAAATATTTAGCTTTTTATTCTTCGAAGATTCATACAAACTACAACTGCCTAATTTTCTATGCGTATGACGTCATGCAGTTTAACAGTTCACCTTCTCATTGGTCAATGGGGAATCCTGACCTCATGCATTATGCACGTAACCCCTCTACCAAAACGGTAGACAGAAATAAAGAAAAACATAAGCTCCAAAAAACGCTATGGTAAAGGCTGTCTGGGCGGACAGTCCGTGCGTGCTAGTCTTTCCTCAAGCGTTGGAAAACTGAATGCGCGCGAATATATACATGTAACTCGCCAAGGCAGCCTTGACTAAAGGCTAGGGTAATACTGGCACTGTCACGGGCCTCGTGTGACAAACAAGTTTTTCACTGTTCAATTCTGCTCATCAAGCTCCAACTTCCACGGACGTGAATGAGCTGTCTTGCTTGATAGTCCTTGTCTGGGGACTCGAAGTTGCTTGTCAAGTTATTATTTCGCTATTTTATCAAATGGCAAATGGGGTGACACTTTTTGAGGTGACACTTTCTTGGGTATGGAACCATTTTTGGAAGCTCTGGGTACAGAAATTTGTTGTCCAATCGATGTCTTCCAGCCGAAATTTCGGTGGTCGTTTGGGGGGCGTGGGGGCACACCCACCCCCCCCCCCCCCCTTTTCCTTAAAGTAGTTAAATATTGCCTCAGATCACACCACAGCATCTATAATCCATCTAGAAGCCGTCAGGGCTTCGTGCTACGCGCTCGCTATTTCATTGTCATCAGCATTTCATGCTTAAAAATTTCACGCCCCCCCCCCCCCTTTTCAAAATCCTGGATCCGCCCCTGGTGAGTTATCTTACCTAACACACCAGACCAGCGGCTTTACATCCCTTCCTAAGGATGGAGAAAGTGTGATTAAGTGCCTTTCTCAAGAGCACAAGTGCCACAACCTGTCGCGACCCAGAATCGAACCCACATTCTAGTACTGGCAGGAACTTGAGTTCGACGCACTATACCGCTCAGCCATAACACCCCACAGTTGCTACATGTAGTAGGCGGGGCCTACACATGTACATGATGTACATGTGTAGTTCAATGTAAGCACTTTAATTCCACTGCAAATTGCTAGAGTGTGCAGCTTCGGAGCATCGGCTGTCGAGTTTCTCACGAATTGGTTGCAGTGCTTCGTAATGGCGCACGCTTGAGAGTCGACTAAACTCATACAGAAAACCGCGTTATCAGGTCAGATCGCAGAACCTTGGAGTTTGTTATTTGAACATGCTCAAAACAAACGCCGTGAGGCTCGGCGTCGTCAGCGATCATTGGCGACCACAGCACCATGTATGGGGTCACGAAGGTCATGAGACAAGCGTCGTAACATCCACATGAACGTACATGTAGTACACGCGCAGTACACACGTGGCAAGTGCAGCGAAAGACGCTGCGAAAATGGTAACACGACCCTCGGGTGTCTGCCACGACCCCACTTTGCGTTCGGAGTCATTATGGCGTTGTCAGGGCGATATCACATGTACGATTATTTCACGTTGCGCGATTGCACCACATCCAGGCCTCATGGGGCTCCGGCTGCGCTTACCGGTATGGCGTTCTTATGGGGTTCCCAATGTATGCATTAATGGAGTTCTTAATACGACCATGGCGTGGACTGGTTTACCATGCTTGCACTACGCTCCTCCTATGGCGACCATGCAGGTGCAACCTTAACCTAGCTGCTATACAAACTGGCGTTTCAAAGTACATACATCAGTGTGTCTGTCGTCTTCATCGCTGTATGTCGTGTTAATCATCATGGCAGAAGATATCCAGAACGTGGTAAAAACGCCCTACTACTTGTACCGGTAGGTCGCCGTGCAGTAGCGATACACGAAGTAAGAAACTACATGTATGAGCGTGGTGAGAGCTCCGCGGGATCGCCGGTGATCGTCGTTGCCAAGTCCATAGATCTCAATAGAAACGCCATAAGCGCGGAGAGGTCGTGTCGACCGCGTCGTGAGAATGCGGTATGATCGCACAGGTCGCGGTAAGAGCGCAGCTTTTTTCAAGTTTGTATTTTTTTCTCGCATTGTGTTCACGTTTGCCGGCGACCTTGTACATTTTCTGGTCGCCATAAGGTCGTGGATGGTCGCCGTTCAGTCTGACGGGGGGATGATTGGACGATAGCACAACACGTTGTGATTATTTTCGCAACACGTTGCCGCAATACGTTATGAGTACTTATGACCTTTTGGCTTGCCATATACGTTATGACCCTTTTGGCTTGCCATACGTTATGACCCTTTTGGCTTGCCATATGAACTTTTGGCTTGCCATACTATTTCGCCGTGACGTCATGACGCGTAGAGGCGGCCAAATCTTAAAAGATGGAAGACGAAAGCAACACGAGGTCCGAGATTTTTCTTGGAATATTTGGGTTTTAAGGACGAATGTACGCCACTTTTGAGGATATTACGGTCAGGGAGGTACATGTATGTAGAACGTGTAGAGATTTGTATTTTAACAAAAATTGCAATTTCCTGTATAAAGACTTGTTTAAAGATTCCATTTTGAGCAATGATTTTGATGGGGGAAAAAAGTGCTTATCTTGAAAGTCACCCATGGCTGATGGCCAAGCAGAAGCAGCATACATTGTAGCATACAGTATATCAGCAAAAAACAGGCCTGGGTGCCTTTCAGTATTTGGAAATGAGGTCTACCAAGCTTCAAAGTCACCATTTACCGGTAACTATTTTAGACAAATATCTGGAGGTCCCCCTGCCTGTAATTATCCAGTAGTTTGTATTGGTCGTCAGTCAAATGAAAATATGTTTCCAATTGAGTATCTAGGAATACCTACATGTACATGTACGTACATGTAGATACCAAAATTGTTGGCTTAATCTTGTTTATCATGGGTGATTATTTATCAGAAATGTACTTTCATTCATCTTTAGTGCTTTATTTGAACATTTTTATCGATAGATGTAAGAAAAACAACAGTACATTGTACATTCACTAAAATTGAAAATCCCAAGGTGCTACTGTAAGTAAAATTCCCCAGGTTTCCCAAGCTAGTCAAAATATAAATCCCAAGATCTTGGGGAAAATCCCAAGATCTTGGGGAAAATCCCAAGGTAAGGCCATGCTGGAGTGTGCCGCGGCTGCCGCCTGTGTTCAAACAAATGCTTTGCGAAACCATGCGAAACAAAATTCTCCAACTTTAAAGGGTGAAAAATGTTCCTCAAACTCCAGTCTTTATAAAAAAATAGCTTTCATACCCTTTCATGGCTTCCTTCATCATGTTCATGGTGAATTTTGACAAATTTTAGGGCACAATTTGTGTGAAATCGTACTCAAATCTTACCTATCAAAAACGTGAAAAATACACCATCAAAACGTTGTCAGACACTCATGAATTTGGTATAAAGAGAGCTAGAGCGGTTTCGTGAATGAAATAGCGCCCTCCACTCACGGTTGGATGCTCTCGCTATACACTGTGTGTGTCTGTACTGTGTCTACTGTACGTACATACTGTACAACGGTTTGAACGTTCCCTTTCAACATCGTAGCCGCGTAGCCGGCAACAGGGTGGTTGGGTTGGACTTAGAATATTTTCTATAATGCCTATTCGTTTTGCACTGTTCCGCGCAGGCATTTGGTATACCTTCGGGGATTTCCGATTCGCGCATGTTTGACCATTCGGGCCCTCGGAGATTTATTTTAAAAAGGGGCAGTGCGAAAAAAATGGAATAGGAACTACACAACCACCCCGTAGCCGGCTACGCGGCTACGATGTTGGCGTCGTGTTGTCCAATCAGAATTGAACTCTGAAACACCATGTTGGAACATTCGGGCCCTCGGAGATTTATTTAAAAAAGGGAAATACAGTCCGACAACCATTCGGTTTCCGATTCGCGCACGTTTGACCATTCGGGCCCTCGGAGATTTATTTAAAAAAGGGAAATACAGTCCGACAACCATTCGGTTGCCGATTCGCGCATGTTGGAACATTCGGGCCCTCGGAGATTTATTTTAAAAAGGAAAATAAAGTCCGAAAAACATTCGGATTACATCGGACGCTTTCGTAGGTTATCGTGCCTTTGGACGTTCCCTTTCAACATCGTAGCCGCGTAGCCGGCAACAGGGTGGTTGGGTTGGACTTAGAATATTGTTCGATAATGCCCATTCGTTTTGCACTGCTCAATTCTGATTGGACAACACGACGACAAACATCGTAGCCGCGTAGCCGGCAACGGGGTGGTTGGGTTGGACTTATAATTTTTTTCGATAATGCCCATTCGTTTTGCACTGCTCTATTCTGATTGAACAACACGACGCCAACATCGTAGCCACGTAGCCGGCAACTGGGTAGTTGGGTTGGACTTAGAATATTTTTCGATAATGCCCATTCGTTTTGCACTGCTCAATTATGATTGGACAACACGACGCCAACATCGTCGTGCCTTTGGACGTTCCCTTTCAACATCGTAGCCGCGTAGCCGCGTAGCCGGCAACAGGGTGCTTGGGTTGGACTTAGAATTGTTTTCGATAATGCCCATTCGTTTTGCACTGCTCTATTCTGATTGGACAACACGACGCCAAGATCGTAGCCCCGTAGCCGGCAACGGGGTAGTTGGGTTGGACTTAGAATATTTTTCGATAATGCCCATTCGTTTTGCACTGCTCAATTCTGATTGGACAACACGACGCCAACATCGTCGTGCCTTTGGACAATCCCTTTCAACATCGTAGCCGCGTAGCCGGCAACAGGGTGCTTGGGTTGGACTTAGAATTGTTTTCGATATTGCCCATTCGTTTTGCACTGCTCTATTCTGATTGGACAACACGACGCCAAGATCGTAGCCCCGTAGCCGGCAACGGGGTAGTTGGGTTGGACTTAGAATATTTTTCAATAATGCCCATTCGTTTTGCACTGCTCAATTCTGATTGGACAACACGACGCCAACATCGTCGTGCCTTTGGACAATCCTTTCAACATCGTAGCCGCGTAGCCGGCAACAGGGTGCTTGGGTTGGACTTAGAATTGTTTTCGATAATGCCCATTCGTTTTGCACTGCTCTATTCTGATTTTCCGATTCGCGCATGTTTGACCATTCGGGACCTCGGAGATTTATTTAAAAAAGGGAAATACAGTCCGACAACCATTCGGTTGCCGATTCGCCTGCAACTGGGTGGTTGGGTTGGACTTAGAATATTTTTCAATAATGCCCATTCGTTTTGCACTGCTCAATTCTGATTGGACAACACGACGCCAACATCGTCGTGCCTTTGGACAATCCTTTCAACATCGTAGCCGCGTAGCCGGCAACAGGGTGCTTGGGTTGGACTTAGAATTGTTTTCGATAATGCCCATTCGTTTTGCACTGCTCTATTCTGATTTTCCGATTCGCGCATGTTTGACCATTCGGGACCTCGGAGATTTATTTAAAAAAGGGAAATACAGTCCGACAACCATTCGGTTGCCGATTCGCCTGCAACTGGGTGGTTGGGTTGGACTTAGAATTTTTTCGAACATGCCCATTCGTTTTGCACTGCTCTATTCTCATTGGACAACACGACGCCAACATCGTCGTGCCTTTGGACGTTCCCTTTCAACATCGTAGCCGCGTAGCCGGCAACAGGGTGCTTGGGTTGGACTTAGAATTGTTTTCGATATTGCCCATTCGTTTTGCACTGCTCTATTCTGATTGGACAACACGACGTCAAGATCGTAGCCCCGTAGCGGGCAACAGGGTGGTTGGGTTGGACTTAGAATTGTTTTCGATAATGCCTATTCGTTTTGCACTGCTCTATCATGTCTATTCTGATTTTCCGATTCGCGCATGTTTGACCATTCGGGACCTCGGAGATTTATTTAAAAAAGGGAAATACAGTCCGACAACCATTCGGTTTCCGATTCGCGCACGTTTGACCATTCGGGACCTCAGAGATTTATTTAAAAAAGGGAAATACAGTCCGACAACCATTCGGTTGCCGATTCGCGCATGTTGGAACATTCGGGCCTTCGGAGATTTTTTTAAAAGGGAAAATAAAGTCCGAAAAACATTCGGATTACATCGGACGCTTTCGTAGGTTATCGTGACTTTGGACGTTTCCTTTCAACATCGTAGCCGCGTAGCCGGCAACAGGGTGGTTGGGTTGGACTTAGAATGTTTTCGATGATGCCCATTCATTTTGCACTGCTCTATTCTGATTGGACAACACGACGGCAACATCGGGTAAGGGCAAAAACAACCTTACTTAACATTCAATTTCCCCGACGCAAGTCTAAATCAAATTCTGGCAACATCGTAGCCGCGTAGCCGGCAACTGGGTGGTTGGGTTGGACTTAGAATTTTTTCGAACATGCCCATTCGTTTTGCACTGCTCTATTCTCATTGGACAACACGACGGCAACATCGTAGCCGCGTAGCCGGCAACTGGGTGGTTGGGTTGGACTTATAATTTTTATCGAACATGCCCATTCGTTTTGCACTGCTCCATTCTGATTGGACAACACGACGGCAACATCGGGTAAGGGCAAAAACAACCTTACTTAACATTCAATTTCCCCGACGCAAGTCTAAATCAAATTCTGGCAACATCGTAGCCGGCAACTGGGTGGTTGGGTTGGACTTAGAATTTTTTCGAACATGCCCATTCGTTTTGCACTGCTCTATTCTCATTGGACAACACGACGCCAAGATCGTAGCCGCGTAGCCGGCAACAGGGTGGTTGGGTTGGACTTAGAATTGTTTTCGATTTTTTGCCCATTCGTTTTGCACTGCTCAATTCTGATTGGACAACACGACGCCAACATCGTCGTGCCTTTGGACGTTCCCTTTCAACATCGTAGCTGCGTAGCCGGCAACAGCTACATGTAGGGTGGTTGGGTTGGACTTAGAATATTTTTTGATAATGCCCATTCGTTTTGCACTGCTCTATTCTGATTGGACAACACGACGCCAAGATCGTAGCCGTGTAGCCGGCAACAGGGTGGTTGGGTTGGACTTAGAATGTTTTCGATTTATGCCCATTCGTTTTGCACTGCTCAATTCTGATTAGACAACACGACGCCAACATCGTCGTGCCTTTGGACGTTTCCTTTCAACATCGTAGCCGCGTAGCCGGCAACAGCTACATGTAGGGTGGTTGGGTTGAACTTAGAATTTTGTTCGATAATGCCCATTCGTTTTGCACTGCTCTATTCTGATTGGACAACACGACGGCAACTTCGTAGCCGCGTAGCCGGCAACTGGGTGGTTGGGTTGGACTTAGAATTTTCTTCGAACATGCCCATTCGTTTTGCACTGCTCTATTCTGATTGGACAACACGACAGCAACATCGTAGCCGCGTAGCCAGCAACTGGGTGGTTGGGTTGGACTTAGAATTTTCTTCGAACATGCCTATTCGTTTTGCACTGCTACAGTGCAGAAACCATTTGGTTTCCGATTCACGCATGCATCGTCGCACCCGTTCGGGACCCACAAAGTCCCTACTCGTGCATGACGCACTGTGACAATGTGACTGCCCTCTATCATGGCCGCCGTGCATAAGGTCTATACAGCAAAAACAGAAGATTTTTGCAACCAGAAAGAAAGTGTTAAAACTAGACTTTTAAAACATACATTTTTACACGGCCGTTTCACTGGACTCCCTATCATGATATCAACAGGCGCGTCATTGGCCTAGACCCGTAAACAGTGCTTCGGAGATCCTCAGCCCTGGAGCCGTTTCTACCCAAAATGTGTGGCAAACTCACGCAAATGAAATTTGTCCCTTGGCTCTGAAATTTGCTCAATAGGTGCACTCACCCCAATGTTCAAATATCCTGAAGAGTACGCATCGATCCGATGTCTAGTTTCGGTGAAATCGTAGGGAAAGTTTGAGACCCCGTGCGATGAAATACCGACTTTCACCATGTGCGAGAGCGGAGAGGTCAACACAATCTAGATTGGTTCGCTGTCCTCATATTTACTTCCCTTCATCTTACGACGAAGGGAAGTACATTGGGGATGTGGAACCAGTCTAGTGTTGACCTCTCCGCTCTCGCGCATTTGATTTTTGGTGAAAGTCGGTATTTCATCGCACGGGGTCTCAAACTTTCCCCACGATTTCACCGAAACTAGACATCGGATCGATGCGTACTCTTCGGAATATTATTTGACTATTGGGGTGAGTGCACCTATTGAGCAAATTTTAGAGCCAAGGGACAAATTTCATTTGCGTGAGTTTGCCACACATTTTGGGTAGAAACGGCTCCAGGGCTGAGGTCAGGATCTCCGAAGCACTGTTCACGGGTCTATCACTCTATGGCCATGCCTGCATGACCAAAATGGCGCTTGCGCTTGTTCATCTGAAATTTCACCTTACTGTAAAAATTTAACATTGAAAAACATACCACTCTCAAGAATGTTGTGCCCTGGTCCGTTTTCCCCGATGAATCCTCTAAACAGCAAAAAATGCGTCCAACTTGATTTTTCTTTAGATATATCCAGCAAACTGCATGCGATGTTGGAAAATCACTGATCTGGTTTCCGCAAGACAATCATAAAAATGTAAGCGCAAAATTAGGCCTGATCGATCAGTGCGCGCCAAGAAGAGAGCCCGCCCTCTTGTGGTCATCCATTGTATGATGTTCATTATTGTATGTAGACTGGTTCCCGTCCACATATTCCACCCCTCAGACTGTCTATAGCGGGTTTCCAAGGTACTAGTATGGCGCGTGTGAGGTTTATAGTCAAGGTTTTGCTGTTGAGGCTGTCGCTAGCGAGGTTTATACAAAATAAATAGTCAAGATTGTGTACATTTAATTGATTATAGACTAATCCGACAAAGGAAAACTGCGCGTGTATCTCCAAGGTATTTACTTGACGTCACAATATAAATACACCGCAGTAAAGGGCCCCTTATTTAGGATTTTTATCAATGAAATCTATGCTTTAAAACCACTCTACTCAGTTAAAGTCATAAAAATCCTATTTGGAGCTTGCTTTGGGGGTTAAAACGAAGGTTTTTAGTTTTTATGCTAATGAAAATATGCATATTCATGACCAAGGTCACGATGTCACAAGAGGCACAGACAGGAAAATCACATACAATTGTGCACAAACGATTCCACTTTTTTCTCAATTTTCCTGAAACTTTTGTAATCCATGGCTGTTTGAGTTTGATTTACATGTTGCCTGCTGTAAGCCATTATAAAACTGGGGGTAGAAACTGCAGCAATTTGCCACAAGTCCAACTTGAAGTCTTATGTTTTTTCTTAACTTTTCCCTTCTGTCTTCCTTATGTGATGCACTCAAAACAGCGCCCTCTGTCTGTGATTTATTGCAATGAAATCTTCAAAGTTGCAAAAGGCCACCTTTTATTGATTTTACATCCAAACGAACAATAGTATGTCTTGCTGAACAAGTTTTCCATCATTATGAAGCAAAGCTTAGGCACAAAGTTATTTTGGATGTCACAGGCCCAACAGAAGAACCACAAGAGGGCGGGCTCACTAAATGTTGCTCGGATTACACTATATCAGTGATTTTTTATTAAACACTTTTCATTGTTGTTTTGCAATTATTGTCCTGTGAGGTTTATTGCATTATCCTGTTATGGGGCATAGGTGATTATCTTTCAGTTTCGTGGCGCAGTTCTCAGAACTATGTGGAAATAGCAAATTCTATTAGTCAATGGCAAGTGAATTACAAAAACCAAAATCCACAATCCCGAAAATCACCAGATTTTTATATTTTTACATTTAAATTTTTCTTTCAAAAATACCGCCCTCTGTTGGCCAATTTTGGAGAACTGTGTGCATTTCCTATGGAGGTGGCCATGGTACAGTGTATATAGCCAAATTGACTGCTGTGTGTGCAGTTTATTAGCTTTTGCTATTAGAGGAAATTCATGTAACGGCTTCTAGTGTCACATAATGCTAAACAATTATTTAAATCATAGAGTCAAGGCAAAATCATAGAGTCTTGCTTGATTCCATTGCACTTCACTGTGCCAACATCTCATTTGTTTTGCTGAATAGATTTGTGATCTGTGGCCAATTCTGAGATTGGAATACAGTGAAACTTGTATACAGTGGCCAACCTCGGGACTGCAAAAAAACCTGGCCACTGGCCACATTATAGAGGTTGCTTATACATTGTACGCGTGGCCACTATAAGCAGGAGGCTTGTTTATCAAGGTGGGCTTATTAACAAGTTTCATTGTTACAGTATTATTAAACGCATTATACATATAAATTAAAGTTAATTTCCAATATGAACATTTTTGTGGAGCTCAAAAATTATTATTCAACTGACCTGTGCCTCAAATTACATTTTACTAAGCTGTTAGCTGTCCATGTCTACTCAACGTCAAATTTAGATAATAAACGGGGAACCTACATGTAATCTTTTCAGTAGTATATTGTGAATCATCTCAAACTGTCACTATGATGGAAATTGGGCACACACACTGATAAACAAAAATGGGCAAATTTTGCCCAACTTTGTTTCAAATATCAACATACCCATCTTTGGGGCGCAAAATACCCAACTGGTGTTGGGTAACAGCCTTATACCCAAGCCTTGGGTGATACTGTATGCACAATTTTTGGTTAAATTTATTCAACCAATCTTTCGGTGAATGTGCAAATGTTAACAAAAGTTAATTATCCAACGTTTGGGTAAATGTGGATGGCCAATTGTTGATTAAATTCAATCATCCAAGGTTTGGGTAAGATTGCATAGCCAGTTACCATTTTACCAACTGGTGTTCTCCCCTACCCAACTTGTCCCAATAATTTGGTACAAGGAAAAGCTAAAACGTTGGGCATCTGCTGACTAATGATTGGTGTTTTCACATTGTAATAAAGGACACTTTCGTATATATTTCTTCTATTTTTAACGCCTATTCAGTACTTATCCACACTAATCCGTTCGTGGTGAAACAGCAGTGTTGTTGGCAAATGCCGTTTTCCTCATCATGTTTTGAGAAAACAGTCAAGAACCTTTGTTTTCTAAAGTGTTTTATTCGTTCAAATAAAACACGCACTGGTTTGGTCTAAGTCCAGTCCGGCGAGAATCCCGTGTATTCTCCATCGCAATCGTCACCAGTCCAGATCGAGCAATCATCAAGACCACAGACATGGATCCAATCGTGTTCCAAAATTATCCACCGCCATTCCCAGAGACGCACTGGCCACTCAAATGAGCAACGTTTCAGGACATGACACGGGAATCAGCGAGGGATTCGCCTTTAATCGGAAAGTTTCTTACATTACCCCTTAAGGAGTACGTATGCTCCAACAGATCAACCAGGACAGATAGTCTAGTCACAAATACAACGCAGTACTACGGTTTGTGTGTGAAACTTTGAGAAACGTTAAGAAATGCCTGTAGCCTATCAAGTTGCTGGATTTTCGCGCATGCTTACTTAGCGTTACTTTTTAACACCAGTAAAATTTACACCAAGATACTGAATAGGATTTTAAAAATCAGGATATACATCTGGAACAACTCCATCATGAGAAGTGTGGAAAGAACACGTACATAAACATGCGCTCCTAAACATTTATTTCAACAGCCTTCTGGTCAAATTCAGTCCATACACTATATTGCTGTTTATTATTTGCAAGCCGAGGAAACTGAACCAAAATTCAAGCAAAAGGCCCATTTCATTCATCTTAACATACATAATATACACAAACCTTTTCTACAATATGTTGTCACACTGTGTTCTGGGTTTATTATTTGCAAGTCTGTGATATTAAAATTACTAACACCACAATCCAAGCAAATGACGTCTCTGCTGCCCAACACGTTGGATATACCGGTACAGCAAGCTTTTTAGCAGTATGTTAACAAAGTGGTGTGGTTTTTAGTATTTGGGGGAAAAATCACCAAAATCCAAGCAAATTAGACCTGGGTTGCTCAACACATTGGGTAATTATACAGCAAATATTTTCTGCAGCATGTTGGTCACATCATTACGGAGCCCGTAAAGGGACATGAGTGAAAAAAAAATTGAGAAATATTTACGTTCGAACGAAAAATAACTTCGTGCGAACGAAAAATATCTTCGTGCGAACGAAAAATATCTTCCTGCGAACGAAAAATATCTTCGTGCGAACGAAAAATATCTTCGTGCGAACGAAAACAATCTTCGTGCGAACGAAAACAATCTTCGTGCGAACGAAAACAATCTTCGTGCGAACCAACAAAAATGCGCGTTGAAAAGGTAACCGCACCGCGGTCAAAGTTCAACAAATTTGAAATTTGACCCAGTTCGATTTTTCCGCGATAGTGTGAACTATCGCGGACAAATCACACTACTGCGCTGCGCTCACTGCCTTGCATAAGGTCCCAAAATAAGCGTCGATTTATAAAAAAAAATAAACTCCGCAACTTGGGGCTTCTCTGATACCTCATTGGCTGCGCGTTGGAAAGGTCAGCGCACCGCGGTCAAAGTTCAACATATTTGAACTTTGACCCAGCTCAAAACGTTCTGCGCTATAGCTCAATGACGCAAACCACATATAGTACCCGATCAACTGAGAACGAATATTTGAAACGCCCCGCCAAGGCCAGGAAAATGCATATGGATTTTCATGTTTTTTTTAAACGTGGTACATTTGACAAAGCTGGAATTTCTTCGGATGAGTTTGTTGATGTCTTTCTTTTGATTTATAATGGTTTTATTCGCAGAATCGCTCAAAAACAGATCATCTACAGGGCCTTTAACATAGCCTTTCAACTCGCGAACAAAAATGAGGCTTAAGGGGCGTTCACACTATTGCGGAAAAATCACACTATAACTACCGTGCTGCACTCACTGCATTGCATGAGCACCAAATCGCCGATCTTTACAAAATAGAAAATTCAACCCAGTGGGGCATCTCTGATGTCTTAGAGGCTACGCGTTGGAAAGGCCAGCACACCGCAATAAAAGTTCAACAAATTTGAACTTTGACCCAGCTCAACAACAAAAAATTATAATAATAACCACGTGACCACGGTAAAGGGCATTAATGACGGGCATGGCTGCCCTTTACCGATCCTCATAATTATTTTCGCAATAAGCGATAGGATCGGGAACCAATCTACGCGGCCTATCGCGACGCGCAAAACATTTCAACTGGGTTAAAGTTCAAATTTGTTGAACTTTAACCGCGTTGCGCTTACCTTTCCAACACGCAGATTTTTTTCGCACGAACTTTTTTTTCGTTCGCACGAACTTTAAATTTCGTTCGCACGAACTTTAAATTTCGTTCGCACGAACTTTAAATTTCGTTCGCACGAACTTTAAATTTCGTTCGCACGAAGATTATTTTCGTTTGCACCAAGATTGTTTTCGTTCGCACAAAGATTATTTTCGTTCGCACAAAGATTATTTTCGTTCGCACCAAGATTGTTTTCGTTCGAACGTAAATATTTTTCATTCGCACGAAGATATTTTGCGTTCGAACGTAAATATTTTTCGTCCGAACATAAATTTGTCTCAAACTTTTTTTTTCACTCATGTCCCTTTACGGGCTCCGTACATCATGAACATGGCTTACCCAAAAGTCGAGCATATTTGGCCCGAGATACCCAACAAGCATGTTGGGCATATACGAAAAGATTTCTGCTCTATATGTTGAATTTAACCAACAATTGTATGCGGTTGTTCCCAGGTGTGCGGTTGCTAGAATGCGTCCTGCTTTGTGTTGAAAATTCCCCAATAACTGGAGATAAATGTCATAAGTGTATAATTTGCTCAGCATTTTAATACTTTCAGCACGCGGTATAATAAGTGCCCAATAAATGGACACCCCTTGACCAACGGAACTTGGGATGAGCGAAAAATCGTACGGGCCGTATAGAACTTGGATGGTTTACCCAAGAAAATTTTCTGCATAATGACCCAACAAATGTCCTAATGAAATTCTCCAACTTTATTTTACTCATCATATTTTTTACAGTATACTTTGAAGCGCCCACTCTGGTCTTCACAATCTCCAACAGATGGAGAAAATATTGTTTGTCTGTATAACATGCTCAACCTTTTAATACAAGCAAAAGGTAAAAAAATAACCCAATAAATAGCCGCTGTTTCCCCAATTTACAGAACTTTGCATGTAACCAACGTTGGTGTCCTGGATGTTTTTATACCCATTGCAACAGAGCATTTTGAGGAAATATGGCCTAACAAACGTCAAAATAAAAATCTCCAACTTTATTTTACCCAGCAATTTTTACAGTGCACCATTGTTAATAACACGCGTATAATGCATAAGCAACCTCTATAATGTGGCCAGTGGCCAGGTTTTTTTGCAGTCCCGAGGTTGGCCACTGTATACAAGTTTCACTGTATTCCAATCTCAGAATTAACCACAGATCACAAATCTATTCAGCAAAACAAATGAGATGTTGGCACAGTGAAGTGCAATGGAATAAAGCAAGACTATGTGAAACCTCAAAAAATTTGTTTCGAGTATACGTTTTGCCTTTAAGACTCTTATGATTTAAATAATTGTTTAGCATTATGTGACACTAGAAGCCGTTACATGAATTTCCTCTAATAGCAAAAGCTAATAAACTGCACACACAGCAGTCAATTTGGCTATATACACTGTACCATGGCCACCTCCATAAGAAATGCACACAGTTCTCCAAAATTGGCCAACAGAGGGCGCTATTTTTGAAAGAAAAATTTAAATGTAAAAATATAAAAATTTGGTGATTTTCGGGTTTGTTGATTTTGGTTTTTGTAATTCACTTGACATTGACTAATAGAATTTGCTATTTCCACATAGTTCTGAGAACTGCGCCACGAAAATCACTTTCTGAACACATTTTGCTGCCTTGCCCCATGGTCTATGTGAGGTTTATTGAATTTCCCCGTAGGCTCTAATTGTTGCTCCGTTTCTGAATAAATCGGCACCCATTCACAAAGCGGTGGTATACTTCCACCAAACGAACAGCCCCTAGGTTTGGTCCACTGTTCAGTAAATTATCCCCTCTCGTGCAAAGATAACCGCTCATCCCTGTGCGCCACAAATGGTGTCAGAAGTGGGATCCTTTGTGATTTTTGGTGCGATTTGTTCAGCGTAATAAAGAGTAATACATTTGGGGAAATTTTGCCAGTGAATCTCATTGAGGTCCGCTGTGAGGTTTAATTGTGTCGAAGTCACGGCGTGTTGTGCTACGAGGTCGATACGTGGTCTAGAGTAAATTCGGAAGGCTTTGACCGTGAGGTTCATCAGCCCGAGTTTACTATATAGTGAGGTACCACTATCACCCAGTGGCCTAGTTTAGAGAGTGTTGTTGAGGAACGAGGAGGAAAGACCAGCATGAGTAAAACTAAGGATAGTGAGGTCGCCTTACGCAGTGAGGCTGACCGCAGGTCTGTCCTTGATGAACTGAACCGCTCTAGAACGGAGGTTCAGTGGTTACAGTGGGAGCGAGATCGGCTTTCAGCCGAATTAGAGGCTGTCAAAAAGGGTGTACAGCCTAAAGGTGAAAGTGAGGTTGCTCCTCAGGGAGGAGGTAAACCTATCACGTTGAGGTTGAGTCTGAGATTAGGCATAAAAAAAAAATGTTATGTTGGCGTAACGGGCCCCTAAAAATAGGGTAGGTAGGTAGGGATTTTATTTTATTTTATTTTTTTTTCACCCAGCAACGAAAATGACATGAAAAAGTGGAAACCAAAATCAGACAAAATGCTGGCCGTTTCATCTAATTCCACATCTTTGTATGGACCCGCTTCTTCCTTTGACGATTGTATTTTCAGCACCGTGTACCCCACCTTGACATCGTCGGCGCAGCTCTGGGCGATTAACCTCAGCTGTTGACTCAAATTTATCCGTTTTAAGCGATCAAAAATGACCGCAGATCCACATTTTCCCTTGATGGAAACAGCTGTACGCTTCGGAACCGGGCGCCATGTTGATGCGACTGTGTAAAACACGGGGCCGGATCGCCGGGGTCACAAAATAGTTTACAATTTTTACAATGTATATATATCAGTTTTTATTGTGTAAAATGCTGAAAAAATAATTAAAATAATGTATATTGTAATAAACTATTTTTTAAACACAAAATAAATAGCCAAATATTTTAAATATTGTATGTGACTGTCCGCGCCGTGCAACAGTCTAGGACGAGGCTACCATATGTTTTATGTAGAGCTCCTTCGGTTCAGCGAGCGTGAGGCTGCTCTCTGAGTGGGAGTCGGGGACGCGACTATACATGTACAATGTATACTTGGTACATATACATTGTTGTACAGCCTGCGCAATCTTCTGCTGCATGTTCGATCGTTGGTGCAACAATGTGCACTCCAAAGTTCCACGCGCGCCAGCGTCAGACAAGTCAATACAACAATGAGAAACGGTCAGAAATGGTTTCAAACGTATTTATAACTAAAAATATCCAGGGTCGGCTGTATTTTTAGGGTCGGTCGGGTTACGCCAACATAACATTTTTTTTTTATGCCTTAGTTGGAAGCTGCCTGAGGATACCTCCGGGTATGCCTCATTGATAGCACGGGAGCACTCCGGTGTTGGTACGTCACCTGAGTTGGTCCAGAGGGAGGCGAGGCACGTACGTTGAGAGTACACCTCACATGGGGTATATTTCTCCGCGTAGTCCTTGTACCAATCTCTTTGTGGACCGTGAGGTTGATGCACAAATAAAGGAGCGAGCTCTAGTACATAGTGAGTTGTTGAGCTTTGCAACTCGTCCAACTGTGAAACCTAGTGAGGTTTATTGTGAGGGTGACTCGCTTGGAGTGGGTCGCCAGCAACTCAGAAGTGAGGCACAATTGCCTGGTAGTGAGTCTTGGCTCACCTGGAGTGGGCCCGTGGCCACTCATGAGGGAGTCGAGGTTTGTGGGTCGTTAGGTCTATGGTAAACCCCACGCGAGTAAGCCTCACAGGCCTACCATAACCCCCGACCGGTATACCGGTAAAGTCATTTGGAATTACTATTACCGACATTTGGAGGCGTGTATGAAGGTGAATCAGTGGAATGAAGAGGAGGCTGCCGAATGTTTGGCAGCCAGCCTTTAAGGCGATGCACTCCGGATTCTAGGTGATGGGTCGAAGAAGTTCACTTATAGTGAACTGGTGAAGGTGTTGAAGAGAAGGTTCGGTCCTGGTCAACATGCCGAAAACTATATTGTAACGGCCGTCCCGATCCGCCGCTGGGGGCGCCAGCACCGTTTCACGGTGGGTCTAACTGACGTGTTGGTGGCGCCATTGCGGCTCCCCACGGAGCCGGGTGGCGTGAGCCCCTGCCGGAGGATCGGGATACCCGTTCCGCGCGGGGACGCGATTCTCTGCGCCATCTTTGATCTTTGTGTTTGTTGAGGAAAGTTGGATCCAAATAAACGTCCGGTAGTTTCTTGCTGAGAATTGTCTTTGCCTGTGTGTTCTTTTCGTGCCGAGTTTCATAACAAGCAGGGAATATTCTTGTTACACTGGCGGCAGCGGTGGGGCGGCACACTGAGAGAAATACAGGTGGAATTCGAGATTTTCAAGCAATGAATTCACGAGACCGGGGAGGTCTGGTATCAGACTCGCCGCGGAGCGGGGACATGCCAGAAAGTGACGAGTACCAGTACGGAGGCCAGACTGACAAGGCCCACAGTAGTACGTTCGTAACTGTAGATGAATTACTGTACTCGTTTGTTGGGGAAAACCCGAGAGAAAACTCCGGGTGGTGGGAGGATACTGGTAAAATGTTAGAGCCTGAGATTGTAGAGGGAAAAAGGCCGGTACGTACGGTACGGCCTGACCCTGCCAATCCGAGTAGTTTTTGCGGGGGGTTAGATCAAACCAGCGACCCATGGACAGACCTAAGTTCGACCCCGGTGCATTTTGAGCCGGGAAAGTTCCGGCGGGTTCCGGAGGATCCACCCCGCACCGTAAACGACCACGTGGCACCGCTCCGTTTGGAGCCCCGCACGCTACCAGACTACGGAGCGGAACCTCCGGATCGACTCCGCGCCGCACACGACCATGTTGGATGGCTCCCATCGGAGACCCGCATGCCACGTGACTACGGCGCGGAACCTTCGGACCGACTCCGCACCGCACACGACCCTATCGGACGGCTCCCACCGGAGCCCTGCATGCTACCAGAATACGGCGCGGGACCTCCGGACCAACTCCGCGCCGCACACGACTATGTTGGACGGCTCCCCTCGGAGACCCGCATGCCACGAGACTACAGCGCGGAAACTCCGGACCAACTCCGCGCCGCACACGACCATGTTGGATGGCTCCCATCGGAGACCCGCATGCCACGTGACTACGGCGCGGAACCTTCGGACCGACTCCGCACCGCACACGACCCTATCGGACGGCTCCCACCGGAGCCCCGCATGCCACGAGACTACAGCGCGGAAACTCCGGACCAACTCCGCGCCGCACACGACCATGTTGGATGGCTCCCCTCGGAGACCCGCATGCTACCAGACTACGGAGCCGAACCTCCGGATCAACTCCGCGCCGCACACGACCATGTTGGACGGCTCCCCTCGGAGACCCGCATGCCACGAGACTACAGCGCGGAAACTCCGGACCAACTCCGCGCCGCACACGACCATGTTGGATGGCTCCCCTCGGAGACCCGCATGCCCCGTGACTACCGCGCGGAAACTCCGGACCAACTCCGCGCCGCACACGACCATGTTGGATGGCTCCCCTCGGAGACCCACATGCCACGAGACTACAGCGCGGAGCAAGTGAAATTGCTCCGCACTGCACAACCCTATGGTGCGGAGCACGATAATTTGCTCCGCACTGCACAACCCTATGGTGCGGAGCAAGTGAAATTGCTCCGCACTGTACAACCCTATGGTGCCGAGCACGATAATTTGCTCCGCACTGCACAACCCTATGGTGCGGAGCAAGTGAAATTGCTCCGCACTGTACAACCCTATGGTGCGGAGCACGATAATTTGCTCCGCACTGCACAACCCTATGGTGCGGAGCAAGTGAAATTGCTCCGCACTGTACAACCCTATGGTGCGGAGCAAGTGAAATTGCTCCGCACTGTACAACCCTATGGTGCGGAGCAAGTGAAATTGCTCCGCACTGCACAACCCTATGGTGCGGAGCACGATAATTTGCTCCGCACTGCACAACCCTATGGTGCGGAGCACGATAATTTGCTCCGCACTGCACAATCCTATGGTGCGGAGCACGATAATTTGCTCCGCACTGCACAACCTTATGGTGCGGAGCAAGTGAATTTGCTCCGCACTGCACAACCCTATGGTGCGGAGCAAGTGAAATTGCTCCGCACTGCACAACCCTATGGTGCGGAGCACGATATTTTGCTCCGCACTGCACAACCCTATGGTGCGGAGCATCAGGATTCGCTCCGCACTGCACAACTACATGGCGGGAGGCTCCCCTCGGAGAACCGCACTGCACAACTATATGGCGGGAGGCTCCCCTCGGAGAACCGCACTACACAACCCTATGGGGCGCCACCGCGGAGCGGGAACCCGGATGCAGACACTCCAGCCACCCAGCCAGCCACGGGGTCCGGTCCATCACCGGCACAACCGCCGACCGCGGGGCCCCCCGGAGGAGGTCGGCGACCGATGATGCTTCCAGATAAGTTTGACGGGGTTTCCTCGTGGTCGGATTACCTGGTCCATTTTGAGAGCGTGGCCAGAGTCAACCAGTGGAGCGAGTCCGAGAAGGCAATGTTTCTGGGCGCCCATCTGAAGGGCTCGGCACGGGAAGCTCTGGCTGATATGGCACCGGAGGCTCGGACGGAGTACCTCCGTATCCTAGAGTACTTCGAACAGCGTTTCGGAGTCACGGCCCAAGTTCCACTGCATCGGGCCCAGCTGTCGATGTGCACCAGACGTCGGGACGAATCTATCAGTGGCCTGGGGCAGTCGATCAGAAGGGTGGTTTCCAAGAGCTACCCGAACCTCCCCACGCAAGCTCGGGAGGACCTGGCTGTGGATGCTTTCCGCAATGCATTAGGTGACGAGCAGCTGCAACGCCACGTTTTTTCGAGAAAGGCGACGACCTTGACCGAAGCAATCACCCTGGCAACGGAGATGGAGGCTTTCCTGGACTCCCAGGTACAGAACAGGAAGGGAAGACAAGGA
This sequence comes from Henricia sp. BOLD:AAB3569, assembly GCA_037783545.1. Lineage (NCBI taxonomy): Eukaryota > Metazoa > Echinodermata > Asteroidea > Spinulosida > Echinasteridae > Henricia > Henricia sp. BOLD:AAB3569. The sequence goes on along the minus strand of JBBELK010000071.1, from coordinate 790,016 downwards.
ACCAGGGAAGTGAGGTCGGTAGTGGAGCTAGCGCAACCTACACCAGACAGGAACACTGAGAGCACAGGCTACGCGCGTAGACCGCTCGACCGGTCGATGGTGGAGTGCTTTGGGTGCCACGAATTCGGGCACTTCCGGCGCGATTGTCCACGAAGGAAGCCGAACCAGCGGACAGCCGGTGGAAGACCACCAGGACGGAACCAGACGACACCGAATGTGCCGCTGGGGGAAAACTACATTGCGGGGAAAGTTGTGTCGACGCCTGTCTGCTTCTTGCTGGACACGGGGTCCGGTCCATCACCGGCACAACCGCCGACCGCGGGGCCCCCCGGAGGAGGTCGGCGACCGATGATGCTTCCAGATAAGTTTGACGGGGTTTTCTTCGTGGTCGGATTACCTGGTCCATTTTGAGAGCGTGGCCAGAGTCAACCAGTGGAGCGAGTCCGAGAAGGCAATGTTTCTGGGCGCCCATCTGAAGGGCTCGGCACGGGAAGCTCTGGCTGATATGGCACCGGAGGCTCGGACGGAGTACCTCCGTATCCTAGAGTACTTCGAACAGCGTTTCGGAGTCACGGCCCAAGTTCCACTGCATCGGGCCCAGCTGTCGATGTGCACCAGACGTCGGGACGAATCTATCAGTGGCCTGGGGCAGTCGATCAGAAGGTTGGTTTCCAAGAGCTACCCGAACCTCCCCACGCAAGCTCGGGAGGACCTGGCTGTGGATGCTTTCCGCAATGCATTAGGTGACGAGCAGCTGCAACGCCACGTTTTTTCGAGAAAGGCGACGACCTTGACCGAAGCAATCACCCTGGCAACGGAGATGGAGGCTTTCCTGGACTCCCAGGTACAGAACAGGAAGGGAAGACAAGGAACCAGGGAAGTGAGGTCGGTAGTGGAGCTAGCGCAACCTACACCAGACAGGAACACTGAGAGCACAGGCTACGCGCGTAGACCGCTCGACCGGTCGATGGTGGAGTGCTTTGGGTGCCACGAATTCGGGCACTTCCGGCGCGATTGTCCACGAAGGAAGCCGAACCAGCGGACAGCCGGGGGAAGCCCTTACGAAAATGTCCTGTGGTATTCCTGTGGTATTCCTGTGGTACATGTAGATACCACAGAAATTACCACAGGAAAAGTATTTACCGCCGGAGTACCACACATATTTATGTGGTAATGCCAACGCTGGATATCCAGGTCCTGTGGTATTCTTGTGGTACATGTAGATACCACAGGAATTACCACAGGAAAATCAATACCACACAATTTTATGTGGTACCCTTACGAACATGTCCTGTCGTATTCCTGTTGTACTGCTGTGGTACATGTAATTACCACAGGGTACCACACAGATTTGTGTTGTAATGCCAATGCCAGATATCCTGATCCTGTGGTAATCTTGTGGTACAAATAGATACCACAGAAATACCACAGGAAAAAAACATTATCACAAGAGTACCACACAGGTTTGTGTAGTAATGTCAATGCCAAATATCCTGGTCCTAAATACCACAGCAATTACCACAAGAAAAATATAGGGATGCGTACCACAGGAACCGATTACCACACGAACCGAGTACCACAGGGACGCGTACCACAGGAACCAGAGTACCACAGGAACCGATTACCACATGAACGAGTACCACAGGGACGCGTACCACAGGAACCAGAGTCCCACAGGAACCGATTACCACACGAACGAGTACCACAGGGACGCGTACCACAGGGACGCGTACCACAGGAACCAGAGTACCACAGGAACCGATTACCACATGAACGAGTACCACAGGGACGCGTACCACAGGAACCAGAGTCCTACAGGAACCGATTACCACACGAACGAGTACCACAGGGACGCGTACCACAGGAACCAGAGTCCTACAGGAACCGATTACCACACGAACGAGTACCACAGGGACGCGTACCACAGGAACCAGAGTACCACAGGAACCGATTACCACATGAACGAGTACCACGTACAGAGACGCGTACCACAGGAACCAGAGTCCCACGGGAACCGATTACCACACGAACGAGTACCACAGGGACGCGTACCACAGGAACCAGAGTACCACAGGAACCGATTACCACACGAACGAGTACCACAGGGACGCGTACCACAGCAGAGTACCACAGGAACCGATTACCACACGAACGAGTACCACAGGGACGCGTACCACAGGAACCAGAGTACCACAGGGACGCGTACCACATGAACCAGAGTACCACAGGAACCGATTACCACACGAAATTTACCACAAAAAGAACCACAGGAACAAGTGGACATGAATATGCAAATCGGAAACACAATGTACCAATTTACTGTAATGCACATTGTCGGATGCCATGTATACATAATGTATTATGTTCTGAATTGAAATTGTACTCATTTATCAAATAGAAATATGCATCAATACATTTTGCATAATGCCATACTTAAAGCATAATGGCCTCTTTGTTGTTTTATGTTTGTTTTTACCCGTGACCAACCAAGGATAGATAGCTGCATTTGGCCAATGGCCTGGTAAACATTTAAATCTTGAGCACTAAACATTCCGACGCAAGTTAATGCTCTTTGCAGTGGTTCTTGTGGGCACAGAATGAACAACACTGGTTCAACCCCGAACCACTGCTGAACTGACCTTATAGTCTGGTTTGGCAGCTTTAAGTTGGACAAACCAAACAAAAAATTGGTAAGATTTCGATTGACTTGATTGTTATCACAGGAATATCACCACGGGAATGTTACCACAGGAAATTTACCACAGGAATTTTACCACAGGAAATTTACCACAGGAACTTCCTGTGGTAATAATGTCCTGTGGTATATGTCCCAAAATACCACAGGAATATTCCTGTGGTAATGTCCTGTGGTAATGTCCTGTGGTATTTTTTTGTGGTAATACCACAGGACTTTTTCGTAAGGGAGACCACCAGGACGGAACCAGACGACACCGAATGTGCCGCTGGGGGAAAACTACATTGCGGGGAAAGTTGTGTCGACGCCTGTCTGCTTCTTGCTGGACACGGGAGCTTCGGTGAGCCTAATTTCCGAACGCATCTATGACGAACTTTACGGACCCGGGAAGCCAAACCTCCAGCCTCTGCCGGAGACTCTGAGGCAAGCGGATGGGAGCCCCATGCAGGTCCGGGGGAGGGCTACTTTTGAACTCCAGATCGGAGATCAGGTCTTGAGCCATGCCTGCATTGTAGCCAAAATTGAGCCGGATGTCATCCTGGGGATAGACTTCCTGTCGACATACCGTTGCCAGTGGCGGTGGGGGGACAACACAGTGTTGATCAATGGAAAGCCCGCGGCTTTAAGAGGCTACGAACAGCACCCATCGGTGGCAAGAGTTCATGTTGGACACAAGGTGATAATTCGAAGAGCGGTGAAGGAACCACAATGGATAGGGGTTGGGACGGTGTACCTAGACGCAGCGGCTCCCCGCGAAGAGGAGGCCACCGGGACGGAGAGAGACCTACTGAACCAGGAGACGCGGCCGGCCAGAGAGGGCCCAGGACATAAAGTGAAAACCGAGGACCTGGCGACGCGGCCGCCGCCGGGAAACCCCGAGGAGGACGCGGAAGCAGGAGACCGGGAGGCGCCCCGCCACGAGGGCGCGCCCCCACAGCTGAGGGCGGTTCGGAACCCGCCCCTGGTAAGGACGCGGAAGCAGGAGACCGGAGGCGCCCCGACAGCAGGGCGCACCACAAACAGCGGAGAGCGGGCCGGAGCCCGCCCCCTTATAAGGATGAGCAACGCCCAGTGCAGCCACTGCGACCGGCGGTTCACCCGCCTGTCGAACCTGAGGAGGCACCACCGAACAGCGTGCCCGGCGCTACACCCGACGATGCCGTTCGAGTGCCCCCTCGGATGCGGGAGATCCTTCTACAGGGATGACGTTAGGCATCGCCACCTCCAGTATTGTCCCCGGCGAACAGAGAGGGTGGCGACCGTGACAGTGGGCGACCAATTGGACGTGTACGCCAGCGACGACGGGATGGACGGCGAAGACAGGGAGCGGAGGGGGCTTGGCGGCCATTCGGAGCCGCCCCCTCGCGCTGAGGCGTCCCAGCCCGGAACCGCCCTGTCGGAGCCGCCCGCTCGTGGGGGGAATCGCACCCCACCGGAGCAACCCCCGGTCGCCGCGGCACCCCAGCCGGACGCCCAGAGAGCCTCGACACCACCCCCATCGGAGCGGCCCCCGAGCGCTACAACGCCATCGCGGACAGAGAGCGGCACCCAGACGGAGACGCAGCGGGGACCACCACCCCCTAGCTAATCAGACACTTGTTGTTTTGGAACTTTGTTGCCATGTTGTGTTTCTTTTTCTAACAGTTGTTCTTTTGTTCTGCAGTTGCAGTTGCCATGTATTGCAGGGAATCGTCTTCCCGGCGGAACTGGGCGTCGCCGCCTGCTTTGGGGACAAACAGGGTCCTCGAAGGGGGCGGTGTAACGGCCGTCCCGATCCGCCGCTGGGGGCGCCAGCACCGTTTCACGGTGGGTCTAACTGACGTGTTGGTGGCGCCATTGCGGTTCCCCACGGAGCCGCGTGGCGTGAGCCCCTGCCGGAGGATCGGAATACCCGTTCCGCGCGGGGACGCGATTCTCTGCGCCATCTTTGATCTTTGTGTTTGTTGAGGAAAGTTGGATCCAAATAAACGTCCGGTAGTTTCTTGCTGAGAATTGTCTTTGCCTGTGTGTTCTTTTCGTGCCGAGTTTCATAACAAGCAGGGAATATTCTTGTTACAATATGGTGGAGTTGAGACACCAGCGGCAAGGAGCAAAAGAAAGTTTACAGGAGTTGGGACAGGCCATACGTGATTTGACAATAAAGGCCTACCCAGAAATTCCCGAAGAGGCACGTGAGCGCCTGGGGAAGAACCATCGATGCCGTCGATAGTCAAGCCGTGAGGGAACGCAATTGGGTGCTGATGGAGCCACAAATTTCTCGTAGCCTATAGAATGAATAGGTGTTGGCGCAATGCTTCAACTAGTGGTCTCGCGCCTATACATATATTATATTTTACGGTTAAATCTTCCCTGAGAGTGGGCCCTACTTAGCCATGCAATGGAAGGGTATTTTCGAGGATGGTGGGCAATAACTTAAATAGTCCGGTGAGTCAAAATGGCCCTCCTAAAAACAAAAAGCCAAAACAACCGGACACTTCTAGCAGAGCGAGGTTTCGATCATCGGACCTCTGGGTTTTGGGCCCAGCACGCGTCCGCTGCGCCACTCTGCTTCCGCGCTGTAATGCTAGGTTCCCACTATCACGATTCGCGCCACGATTGAAATCGTGGTCTTAATCGTGGAGTAATCGTGGTGATCCTATCAGATCTTATCAGATCTCGAGGTCAGTCGTGGCAATCGTGTTGATCGTAGAAAATTTTTGGACGGTTCAAACATTTTCTACGATCAACACGATTAATTTTCAATCGTGATCATCGCATCAGATCGTATTGGATCGAAACAAAGCGCGACAGATCGCATCTAATCGTGCTTCTAAATCGTGGTGATCGGGATCAACCTTGGACAAGACAAACACCACGCTCTGTTGAGATGCGCTGTGATCTCCCACGATCTGTCACGATCTGTTACGCTCTGTTGGGTACCATTGCTCACGACCTGACACGATTGACTCACGAGTAGATACGAGTTGATACGAGTAGATGCGAGTAGATGCGAGTAGATACGAGTAGTCACGCTTTTTCACGGACGCTCACGATCTGTTACGAGTTCTCGCGCCCATATATATACCGGACAAGATTAAATGCGCTTCATTCAGCGATATACACTGGAAGAGAGCACATCTTTACTGTCAACTTGCTTTTCCTAGTATTTTTGGAGCCTTTTAGAGATGCCAGCCAAGAGTACCAGGGGCAAGAAGGGAAAGGGCAAGGCTGCCCCACCCCCAGAGCTTTAACCAGTCCAGCCAGATCCGGCACCAGAGGAGACAGATGAGGCAGAGGAGACAACCCCCACCCAGAAAGCCAAGAAAAAGAAAAAAGTAACTGCCTTTACTGAAAAGCAAAAGGAGGAAATCATTGAGTTCCTCATGATAAATGAGGTCCTTCACAGCAAACGCCTTGTGGAGTTCAAGGATGTCACCCAGAAGGAGGATCTCTGGGCTGCACAGGCTGCCAAGAGTGGTATCGAAAAGAAGCCCTTGTAATTGTAGTAAAGGCTGCCAGTGTGGAGTGGCTTCTTGATAGCAATGTGTTTGCCATCCAGGACCCTAATGGCGTGGGGGATGTTCCATCTCTGCTCAAACTGGTTAGCTAGGGCTGTCCATGCTTCAGGGGTCACAGGTAGGCTGAACACCTCATCTTTGTACGCTTGCACAATTGCCTGGCACACTTCTGGAACCATCTCTGAGATGCTGGACACTCCACACCTGAAGGCATACGCAAGGGACCGATAGTTGTCTCCAGTGGCAAGGTGCCTCAGTGTCACTGCCAGTTTCAGTCCAGGTGAGAGGGGTTGCCTCAAACTGGTGAGTTCCCTCTCAATAGCTGGGGCCACCCTCTGCAAGACTTCATCGAAGAGCTGTGGTGTTAACCTTGTGTAGTTTTGGAACGCTACTGGATCCTCCAGCCTCAATTTGGTGTCTAGGAGACTGGAGAACTGGCCAATCTGTTGTCTCCTCTCCTCTGTGAGCCATGGTCGCACCCAGAACTGCCTGACTGCAGCTCTCCTGGCCCTCTGTGGTTGGGGTTGTGGCTGGTCCGGCTGCTGCTCGTCTTCTTCCTCTCTGGCGATAATGTAAGCATACAGTAATACTGCAAATGTCACGTTGTCATCATCCTCAACTCCTGCCATCATCAAGATTGTGGGTTGTAGTCTTCACTCTGTAGAAGTTCAAGAAACAATGAAGTCCATGGTCAGTCGGGCTGTATATATACCCGTCGGGGTCCAATCTTGGCTCAAATCGTAATCACTCTCGAGCCCAATCGTGAAAGACATCGCGACCACAATCGTATCCGATCGCAACAGAGCGCATCGGTTCGTGATAATCGTATCAGAACGTATCCGAACGCATCTGCACGTACCAGATCGTCCCAAATCGGGGACCCCGATCGTGATGATCGTGTCAGATCAAGACCCAATCGTGGACTCAATCGGGACAATCCTATCGGAACGTATCTGATCATGATCGTATCTGAACGGTAGCCCAGATCGTGACAGATCGTGTCACCTGAAATTGACCAATCGTGACTATATCGCATCCAAGCCCACCAAATCGTACCAGAACGTATCGACTCGCATCAATTCGAATGGCCAGTCGTGGCGTTCGTAACGGATCGCACGACAGTGGGAACCTAGCATAATAATTCTCGTGCTGTTACGTGGAAACTCCTAAACTCCTAAAACGTGTTGTTTTATGGAACGAGGGTGTGATGACGGATGACACCGGTAATATAGTGGTTAGTATCTCTGACTGTCACTCAGGAGACCGGGGTTCGATTCCCCGCCGGGGAGGACGGTATTTGTTTTTTGTTGTACTCAGGGCTACGTATAATGCGATCCAAAAGACTTATACTTTGCTGATGCCCCGGAAAATATGGAACGCACAAATCCCTGTGGCGGAACGGATTTGCACGTTGGACTTCTAATTCAAAGGTTCCGGGTTCGAATCCCGGCAGGGATGCTTCATTCTTACGATAAGGTCGTGCAACGAACACCCGAGTGATGACGATCTGTAAATAAACTCGGAATCGCCAAAAAAGGTTAGCAATTATTAAAAAGAGTATTTAAAAATACTTATATTGTTTTGTCTTTCTCATCATGCAGCTAGCAGCCGTTTTTTTTTTTTTTGTGGGAAGTTGACCTCTGCAAAAAGTCTCTGCATAGGCCGTCTTGTGGCGGTTTGGCCCCACAAAAACAACTTAAGTTTTCCGTATTCATAATTTCAAGTGCCATTTGGGGTTTAAAGGCATTATACATGATTGGTATCTCGAAAATCAGAAATGTTCACAGATTAACGCTTAACTCATACTCCTGGCTCTAGGGGGGAGTTCGTGTCCATCTCAAATGTACGAAGTAACCCATGATTTTATTGTTGTACATACCAAGACCCTTCAAAAAGGTTTGGGTGTCACGCCAAAATCTGTATACATTTTTCTACAGACCCCCACGAAGTTTTCCGCTTACCCCCCACGCAGGAAATCTTATTTTCTCAATAAATTTGCCAATACACAACCAATCTTGACAAACAAGGTATCTTTTCCCATGTTTTCAGGGTCAAGGATCATGATAGGATTGGTTATGTAATGAATGGAGTCATTATGATGTCATAAATATGCTAATTGGGTCATTAAATGCGAATTTTCATTAAAATGCTTACCAGTATGCAGCACGACATGTGACAGACTATAGAATACCCCCTTTCATTATTCCCCTTCAATTGTTCCCACGTTGTGTCGCAAACATTCAAGGGATTTTAAAGGAATTTGTTCACACTGGGGTAACAAATCAATTTTTAATTCAGAAACGTAAAGATAATACATGTAAATGTAGTTGAGATGGTACCTACGTGTATTTTAAAACAGATATATAATAATATTCTGACAAAAAGATTCAGGAGGCTCTTAGATGTATCATTTTGTATCAGTCTGTAATATGTATATAAACACCTCTTGGTATTGGTATTGGTATTTTATTTCATACACCTCGTGGCCAAACGGCCAAATTACATGTATGTTACAATAATAATACATCAAAAGATAAGACACCATATAACCACGTCACATCCTAAGATAATAAAAATAACCTGACAAGGGTAATCCCTATTCAAAGTTTAAAAGTGCTGAAATTTACTTATTCAGAATATCAATAAAAATAGGAATGGGACTTTTCTTAAACCGTAAGGTTCTGACAGAAAGCTGAGAAATTGTGTGACTGTTTCTAAGACGTCTACCATGGTTCTCAAATCTGGTTGGAGGCAACAAGGAAGAAGTGCGAATGTTTTTACCAAGTGTTTTGGCAAATGTAATGCAATGGCTTAATCTCCTATCGGTCAGGGATTCAAGTTTACAAATATAAAGGCTGTTCTCATACCCATTGAAATTATGACCCAATATAATCTTACAAGCTCTCTTTTGAATGGATTCAATTTCATCGGATTGTTTACATGTGAGACCAGAATGCCATATGACGTCAGCATATTCAAGGACAGGTCTGACATAACCAGTGTACACTGTAATAAGCTCGAATAAATTAAAACCAAACCTTTTCAAAGTGCGTAACAGAAACAATTTCTTGTTGGCCTTTTCAAGTAGTTTTTTAACATGAACGGTCCATTTGAGGTCATTTTGCAGCCACAGCCCTAAAACTTTAGCTTCAGAGACGTATGGAATTCTCACTGTACCGATATGTAGGTTACTAAACAAAGGAGGATTTTTTCTAAAGCAGACTTGGATGGCCTGACATTTGCTGGGATTTAATTTCAGATGATTCTCATCAGACCACAGACGAAAATTTTCTAATTGAGTCTGCATAGAGCCTGGATTGTTGGCAGAACGATTCTCGGCAAATGTCAGGTCATCAACATACTTCCAACATTTAGTACTCGCATCGTGGGCGGCAGAATTAACAAGGATTTGAAAACATAAAGGGCCAAGTTTGGTTCCCTGTGGGACACCTTCATTCAAAAAAACATAATCTGACAAAATACTGCTAAATCTAACACATTGTCGCCTGTTATGAAGAAAGTCGCAAATCCAGGGAACAATGGCCCCGCGAACTCCCATGTCAATGATCTTTGTAATAAGACAGGTGTGGTCTACATGGTCAAAAACCTTAGAGAAGTCCGTCAGGACCACTGTTCCCACGTTGCGACTATCTTCATCAGCACCCTGAAAAAGATAATGAACAAGATTAATTAAGTAATGTGAAGTAGAGACACCTTCGATATTACCAAATTGACGGATATCAACCTTATCTTTTATGTCAGATCTAACCCAACGAGTGATAAAACCCTCAGCAATTTTAGCGAAAACCGAAGTAAGTGACACAGGCCTGAGTTTTTCAATAGTGGGAGGGGATTGTTTTGGAATTGGTACTACAATTGCCTCCTTCCATACGCCTTTCTTAATATTTATTCATGACGGACCAAAGCGAGGCTATAGTTCCTCTCATTTCAGTGCCGGATTGTATGCGTGTGATAAGCCTACGAACGTACGATGTGCTCCAAGTTGACAGCGTAAAACGTTCGTCGTTGGACCTTTTTAGGTTTGCTTTTGTAGATTTCCGAGGGATAATGTCCGACAGAAGCAGCTAGGGCACATCAAAATTAGGAGAGACAAAGGACAGATCTTGGAAGGACATTTTAAAAATATTATTTCGAACCGTGTCCGGAAATTGGGCCATGCAGCGACGATGACTCTTTTTCCTCCCTCTGTTGATTTATTACGGGTAAGAATTTACAAGTCGGACATCACGATATAAGTTGAAAAATTACTAATTAAGTAATGTTAGCCGTCAGTAAGTGCAGATCTGATCGAAAAACAAATTTGGCATGAAGAAATTACGTTTCATGTTAGAACAAATCTTTGCCATTTTTCAGCCAATCTCGTATTCGTATAATTTATGAGGCAGTACAAGAAGTCCGACTTGTAAATTCTCTCCTTTTTCATATAAAATTGTACCATTGGTAAGGTTTGAGAAGTTGATCAGAATTTATTTTCTTTAAAATGACCCATCTAGCATTGGAATGTCTAGACAGAATGATTCTGTCCCTACGGGTTCCCGTAGGGACAGAAGGTACCACTTTCATACAGTGGATTGTTGTCATTTTGCCTCGAAATTAGAATCACACCCAACTATTTCCAGCTAGTTGTTTCCTGTAGTGGTTTTATATATTCTTGATTAGAAGACAAATAAAAAGCACTACTTACATTGCCGTTATTGAATCAAAAACGTCTATTTCCGACAATCTTCGACGAAGAAATCTGTTGTCAACTCCTTATCAAGATATCATTTTTACTAACGTGTAGTTGTGCATTGACGGACGCCCAAAGAGAACGTCTAACGAAACTAAACGGTTACGTGCCGCGCTGTATAAATGCGCGTGACATGAGAGCGCCACCATGGGCCTCCCGGACGTTCTCCTTGGGCCTCCGTAGAGTCACACCAACTGTACGTTCAAAAGAAAAACAACGTTGAGCTTTGGGCTCCATTCTACGCTAGCTTGGGCGACTCCACACTGGAATCGATTAGAATGGGTTGTCCTTGACACAATAAGAAATCGCAATGTACACGTATGTTTTCATACGAAAAATGGAATCGATTTCGAATGGAATTGGGATTCTTTTTTGGAATCGGATACGCGGAGTCGACTCCGAAAATGCTGGAGCGCGCCCAAGCCAACCTCATAGCAGCATGGCAACATCGTAAGGAGATATTTATTCGTGAAAGAGTGTCGGAAATATACGTTTTTGATTGAAAAACGGCAATGTAAGTTGTGCTTTTTATTTGTTTTCTAATCGAGAATATCTAAAACCACTACAGGACACATGCAACCAGCTTGAAATTTGTGGGTGTGATTCTAATTTGGAGGCAAAATGACACCAATCCACTGTATGAAAGGAAAGCTGACTGACTATGGAATGTCATGTGCAGATTTGGAAAAAAATTAAGATTTTGTGGGAAAACACTTTTTTTGTTAAGCCTGTGTCTCATATGTTTTGCACACAAGGTCTGACTCGATCTGAAGCCATCATGATCAACTTCTCAATTCTTTCGGGTACCTTTGTGCGAGAAATTGCCAACTACAGTTTTTTTGATAATTTGCAAATTATTTTTTTAGGCCTACCATTAAACAAATAATGCATCAAAGCAGCATGTATTTTAATGGTTTTTGAATTATGAATGAGTGAAATTTTAAAAGGCACCTTTAGTTCTGTAATGCTGTGCGTACCATTTTAAAAGTTTACCAATCAATCATGTCTTTAAACCTAATGAATGAAAGCAATGTATAGGGCCTAAACATTTTCTTGTGATAAACAGATTGTTTTACTATAGTAATTAGTACTAATCTTATAATTGACATTATCATACAGCTTGCTGTGTTGCTAATGCAGGCACGTCAGTCTTTCCACAAATCTAATTTTTTAACAGAAAAATAATTGTAGTGATGACTATAGTCTATACATGTAAATTGTAAGGAATAAACAAACTTGGAGGTCAGAGTTCAATTGTAATGTAGCATTTATTTTGTGTAGTCGGAGGCATGCATGCTTCTAAATTTTGTTCACATGTACACTTGTCTATACAGGAGCAGGGGTCGCTTTCACAAAGATTTGTGACGCGTCGCAGATATAGCCAAATCCATCGCAACTCGCTGAACCTGTTGCGAGATGCAATGGATTTGTATATCTTGTGACGCGTCGCAAGTCTTTGACCCAATGGGTGCTGTTTAAGCTTAAGCAGGAATGTACATCCACATGTACCTTCATAGCTCAAAAAAATTAACCTTCAAAATCCACTAGCTAATCTCATGACATCAGTAAGCCAAGCAGCACCGTGAAATTCGACAATTTTACAGTGGAGCTTTCATAAGGGCACACTGTGTCTACATGTATTCACTCCTTGGACAGTTTGCTCAAAATTTTAACAAAGATGTTAAATACATGTACAGTGGAATTTCATTGATGATTATCAAATAACTGTCTTAGTTGCATGTGCATCTGCCAAGTAGGCCTCCATGTTATGTGAATACACCATGGAGTGTACATGTACTTGCATGTAGCTGATCACATGCTCACAGTTTTGTGTGTGGTTGTCCTTTGCAATATAGGCAAAGTCACATACAGCTAGCTGCAGGGCATTTGGAAAAAAAGTACGTCTTGTGTAGCTGTAATTTTATCATCATTTATCAAATATGGAAGCCCTAGACACGAAGTAGCAACAGGACATTAAAAAAGACCAATGCGTAGAGACAAAGGATTGCACACTATCTTCTGTCGGGAGAAGCCGCAAGTGCATGTAGTCAGGAACTATACGGACTGATGAGAATCCCGTGTAGATGGAGGGCAATCTTATTCCTCATTTTCTGAAAAAAAGCAGAGGAATCGCTTTCGTTAGGAATCTGCCTAAAAGTAAAACGGCATTTAATTGTAATTACTAAATTCATTTTCCCCATGGCTCATAAAATGCACTTTAAGGACACAGCCTTGTCACTCTACTACACTGTATCAAGCAGGTATGAGTTGTACATGCACACACAGTACAGCTGAACTAAACACTTGTGTATACCGGTAGGCACTGCAAAAGTGCCCTGTTTTAACAGGATTTTTTGTAATATCAGCATGAAAAGCTTCTTATCAAGGTGGATCTATTCTTGTATTAATAATTGTTGTCACTGTTCCCCTATAGACTGCAAAAGTAAATACGTACCAGTAAATGCTCAACATGGGTTTGTGCCCGGGGTTTGTGTGTGCCAGCATGGGTGGACTGACTGCTATCTTAAATGTGACATTGGAATTTTTGGTTGAAAACAAGACTCTAAATTACAACAAATTTTACCTCGCAGACATACTTTGCCGACAGAGATTCCATCTTCCATGCCGTACTTTATTGCAACTCTGCTAATTTGTGGGTCTGAGGAGTAGAAAAACGAAAGAGAAAGAAATTGTTAGAATGCAATGGAGCATGACATAATTAAAGTGTTTTCATTGCTAAAATCAAGTTTCCTGACCGAATTTGTCCTCCAGATTGGAAGTGTGAATAATAGAGCCCATGTTTTTCTGCTAGCAGCTACGTGCGTTTCCCCACATGGCTATTTTGTCCCCTCACCCCCGGCCCGGCCCTGGAGTCGACCATAAATCGACGAAACTTGAGGCTAAAGCTAAGGTCCCTTGCGTTGACATCGATAGCTGCCATGCATCGTGCGTGCGTAGAATGGTTTGTTTACTTTTCGGAGGAACTATAGCCTCGCTTTGGTCCGTTTATGAATAAATATTAAGAAAGGCGTATTGCCCTGGAACTTTCCCAACATTAAAGGAACAATTAATAACATCCGTTAAAGGAACGCTTAATTCATAGGCGAATTCCTTGGCTAGCCTGGAGGGAAATTTATCTGGACCGCTAGCTTTGGTAGCTTTTATTTTCCTTAGCTCCGCAAATGCATCCCAAGGGTACAAATAAGTCACAGGTACACTCGCAGGCAACTTAAAATAGTTTAAAGGTTCAAGTTTGTCCGACACACTAGCAAAATGATAATTAATTGCATTGGCTTTACCTTTAACATCAATATCCACAATACCTGGAACATGAAGCCTGAGCTCTTTTTCTGAGCATTAGTCAAAACTTTAATTTGTTGGTGCCATTTTCTAGGATCAGTTTGCTGTAGGGTTCTAACTCTATTAGCATAATAATGAACTTTGGCCTTCCCAATTTCCCTTTTTACTGCGTTTCTAAGTGTACGCCATTTTTGTCGATTGTTAGAAGCATAAAGCCTGCCGCACACGAGAGCTATGTGCTGAGCCAAAATTCATTCGTGGCCGATGGCGTAAGGAGATAGCTCTCGTGTGCGGGCAACTTACGTGAGCATTTGGTCACTCGTGCCACTTGAGACAAATATCTAACGTGTTTGATAATTTTGGCCTCGCGTGGCCAAAATCTCACGTGTGCGGGGGTGATGAGCCAAGTGCTGAGCTAAAATAAATGTAGCTGGCCAATTAAAACCACGCGCGCGATACGAAAACAGCGCGCGCACGCCATGCGCACGCGAACCCCGCCAAGGTCACCACACTTTAGCAAAAGTTTGGTGACCTCAGCGGTGACCGCGCGCACTGTATTCATATCACGTGAATATGGGGATGGTTTTTAATTGGCCAGCTACATTTATTTTAGCTCAGCACTTGGCTCATCACCCCCGCACACGTGAGACTTTTGGCACGCGAGACCAAAATTATCAAACACGTTAGATATTTGTCTCAAGTGGCACGAGTGACCAAATGCTCACGTAAGTTGCCCGCACACGAGAGCTATCTCCTTACGCCATCGGCCACGAATGAATTTTGGCTCAGCACATAGCTCTCGTGTGCGGCGGGCTTAAGCAGCCTGACGGTCATTGAGCAAATTCTTAATATGAGGAGAAATCCAAGGTTTATCTTTATGATGACCACGAACCCTTTTAACAGGAAAATACAGATCAAGGGCCTTATCAAGCATTTCATAAAAGGCATCAGTTTTTTTTTGAAGGTCATGACAAAGTAACACTTCATCCCAAGTTTGATTTTGAATCCATGAACCAAAGGCCCTAATACCCGAATCATGAAATGGACGGACTCTTGTGGTAAGGCTGCAATTGTATGCATTTTTGTCAATCATCTCCTAGGGTTCGTTCTACAAACGTCTTAAGATCCATCTTAGGGGTTCTTAAGTCATATTGTAGGACGTAAGCACAGTCAACTCCTATTGCTAAGACCCTTTCCCACTTATTTTTGTGACCCTTTCCACTTATTTTCCTATTTTTGTGAAATGAACCCCAGCTCTTGGACCTAGAGGAAATCACAAAGGATAATTCTTGAAAGCGATTCATTCCAAAGTGTTTGGTTCGTGCCTTGTTATTAACACTGTACTCAAACTTCTATGGAGGCAACACCTTCTTGCATAAGTGTTGGTGCTCTACCGACAAGACTGCTAAAATGAAAATGTCACCGTGTTGTGTGTTGCCAATGTTAGTAGGTTACCGGGTCTAAACCTAAATCCAGTGAACAATTTCAATGTGGCTTAGCAATGGACGTTTCAAAACATGACGTATCCACTTCGGCAGTCTATTGTGATTATGCGGTAGCATTAATTGGCACCATATGCACTGTGGCAAACTGACCCGCTACCATTGTTCCCCCATTGTGTCTCAAACATCCAAGGAATTTCCAAGGAATTTGTTTGTTGGTGTGTTAACAAAAAAAAGAATGTGTTGAGTTTGCCAAATATTGTGCCGGGTAGGCCTATATCTTCCTATACAACACTCGGTCTTATATAGCCACACTTGTGTTTGACGTTGACAACATTCTGCAATGGATACGGTGCGAGTGTATAATCCAATCTGCCACATGTTCCCTTTATTTCTTTGTCTTTTTTTTTTGGCTTTTTCGCTTTGCAGCGAAAAAGCCTTTGTTTTCGTTCTGATTTTTTGGCTTTTTCGCTTTGCAGCGAAAAAGCCTTTGTTTTCGTTTTGATTTTTGGCTTTTTCGTTTAGGACGAAAAAGCCTTTGTTTTTGGCTTTTTCGTTTAGGACGCCAAAAAGCCTTTGTTTTTGGCTTTTTCGTTTAGGACGAAAAAGCCTTTGTTTTCGTTTTGATTTTTGGCTTTTTCGTTTAGGACAAAAAAGCCTTTGTTTTCGTTCTCTTTTTTTTTTTTTTTTTCCGTTTTCTTCTGATTTTTTTCCCCATAGACAAAGCGCATAGGCGTTGTCGGCGCTTTTTAAGGGTGTTCCCAAACATTGATCTTAAACAGCTAGAATCCCCCCTTCCACATTTTTTTAGTTTTTCTGTTTATCATGGAGGTGTATGTGTCTACAACACCATCACAACTTGTTTTTCACAAAAAATCGACAGACTTTTGCTTAAAACGTAAAGCAGTTCCGACCCTCTTCACCCAAATTCTGAAACGCTCGAGGTCACTCGGCTTGTTTATCAACAGGGTGTTGACGTCATCCTGAGAAACATACAAAACGGTCTGTGCAGTATTGAATGGAAAATACACGAAGTGAATGTTTATCATGCCTATTTTGTCCTTGTAATTCAAAATACAAACGTGAAAAACACTTCATGTAATATGACAGCAATCTACTATTACCTGTTTTGTGAAAAAACGATGATATTGTGGCTCACAGTGCTCTCTTTTGAAGTAAATACTGGTGCATTGCGACTGGTGGTTTTGTCACGGAACGAATGGCATTCACAGCGGTCTGTGTACGGTCTGTGTACGGCGTAGTTTCCACGTGTTTGGACATCGGCCGTACAAGTTATAGAATGAGCGACTCATTTTTCTCTCTCTTGGTAATAGAAAAGAAAATCTTTCTGCTCTTTTTTTTTCATAGTGTCTGGTAAAACATGCAACCACGCAGCTACTGGGCATATCTCTTCAAAAAAGACCATCTAACAGAGACGGTTTTCCAAGTTTTTTGCGTGTAAACGTATGGAGCTAAAAATCGTGTTGACTTCTCTTTCTCAGGATTGCGTCACGGGGTCACGCGCATATCATGAATACCTAATGAGCGTTTCAGAAATCGCGAAAATCTCATTTTCGAAAAGCGCACTTTTGCTTGCAATTTATCCACTTAAAACCGACAATTAAAACAAAATAAAAATCCACGTAGGCAAGAGGGATGTTTGGACTATCAAAAAAAGCCTTAATGCTGGATTTTCGTCAAGGGGGATTCTTCCTCTTTAACCAAACTTGGTCACGTCAAAGACATAGTATAAGAGGTGTGCACCCAAGAATGGCTTCATTGTGACGTCATCAGTGACGTCATTACAATAGTTTAAAAATGCCTAAAAAGCCGAAAATGACCAAAATATGCACATTTTAAAATGATTCCCTTGCCAAAACCGCGTGACGCAGGGTCTTCATATTTGGTAGACATATAGATCAGATCCTAGCCTACAATGTTCTTAGTGTAGGCATTTTGATCTGACCCTTCCTTCCTTGGTCAATCGAAGGTCAAAGTTCAGCCAATTCCAAAATCACATTGTTTGTATTTTTTTGTACTTATTGCAATATTACCTATTAAACTACGCTTGATCTTTATAAAACTAGGTACAGGCATGGGCCCATCACAAACTTCCACCACAATGTAGAACATCACCATGACGTCAATGATTACGTAATTATAATTATTTAAAATTGGCCAAAAAGTGGATTTTTGTCATAAAAATGAGCCAAAAATGCATTTCGTAAAATGTTTCCCTCTATAAAACCACATGACGCAGGGTTTTCATATTTAGCAGACATTATAGATCAGATCCTGGGCTACAATTTCCTTAGTGTAGTAATTTTCATCTGCCCCTTTCTTCCTGGGTCAATTGAAGGCCAAAGTTCAGCCAAGTCAAAATTGCATAAGCCAGCAAATGTCGATATCCGTACGTTACCGGCAGAGGGCGCTATGGAAAGTTTACGGTTCAAGTAACGTACTTCACTCGTTCCCACCGCCCAAAACTGGAAAGTAACGTACACATAGAGCTATAGCTAGCTCTTTGACCGTAGCTATGAATGTCGCCCTCAGCTTGTCTCGTACGAAAGTCGAAATTTAGTGCGTTTACTACGCTGACCAAGTGTCGTGAATTTACCAACGACAAACTTTGATTTTATTTTATTTAGCTGGGGACCATCTTTAATACCACCCATAGACAGCCATGTTGGAGTCCCCCGAGTCTGCCTTATATTTATAGAGCTAGGGACCATCTTCAGTATCACCCACGAACAGCCATGTTGATGTATAATGTGAATGTGACCGACCTTCCCAGATTGGATACTATCTTCAATTCTGCGGATGGACAGATGGATCACTTTTTCTTCCTCAATCTTGTGAAAGGTCGATTACATTCCAATTTCCGGTTTTAGAGATTACCTGCTAAATAAAGATTGACACCAGATTAAAGTATTACCAATATTTTGGTCCTTTTAATAACATGCTACGGGCAGTTTCAACCAGATTAAACTTTTATAAGTGATGCACACAAATATGCTACCTTTATGATGGTTATATTAACCTACTGCCAAGAAATTTACAATAAATCAAATTAGACAGAATATGAAATAAGTTACGGACAAGTTTTTCAGTTGTTAAATTTGTTCTTTGAAAATAATATTTAAAAAATATATAAATACAGGTAAAAGTGCATGGGCTCAAATACAAAGATAGGGCAACACTGTAGTACTACAACACAAATTCAACTTGTTTTTAACCCTAACTCCCGGCCTCGGGCCGGTGTGTGTAAAATCATATTGATTTGGAGCATTGAGGAATATTAGGGTTAATGTAGCCCCGCGAGCAGGGCTTCGGAAAGATTTCCGAAGCTCTGCTCGCGGGGCTAGGGTTAATGGAGACATCGTGGATGTACAACGATATAATTATAAACAAGTATAAACAAAATAGTACCGACTTTTAATGATGAATTTGATGACTATATATGCATGTTTTATATGAATTGATTGCATTCATATTTACATGTGCATGATATGGGGCCGAGGTTCCCCCGCCCTCTACCACTGTTCCCCCATTGTGTCTGAAACATCCAAGGAATTTCCAAGGAATTCCTTTCAGTTTTTAGGGGAAGGGGGGGGGGGAGGTGGGGTTGGTGCGTTAACAAAAGGGAAGAGTGTGTTGAGGTATAGGGGCGTTAGGGGGTGGGGGAGTCCTTAGGCCTCATATCGTGCTGGGTATACTTATTTACATGGTTTATAATTTCAAGAAGTAAGATCAAGTTGAGTGGGCAATCATTTAGTCGATATTTATTGCAGTGTTTATAGCAGATGAATGGCATGCAAATTATGGTATAAAAACATGAAATTGACAGAAGAAATGAGGCTGAAGTGATAACTGAATTAAATAATTGATTGAAATACTATATGAACAAAAAATATGAATCTTGCAACGTACACATTTGCACTAATTATAGATCCTTTGCACCAGCAGTCATAAAAGGGAATAGTCACAATGCACCATGCGTCAGGCACAAGTAGGCACTTTGTGGAATGATCTAATGTCAAATCATTTCAATAAGAACTATACATAAGTTTTATATATAAATAAAATTGGCTTGAAAAGGATCAAATAAAGGTATCCTAAGTAAACAAAAAAAATTCATTCACATGTACCAACAAAATGTTTCCGACATTTAAATGTAGAATGTGATACCATTGTCTTACATAAATTGATTGTATTTTCATTTACATGGTTTATAATGTAATAAATAATATCCAGTTGAGTGAGTAATCACATAGTTGATCTTCTGTTTATAGCGGATGATCATGAATATAATGCAAATGGTAAAAATGACAGAAAAGTTACAAAAGAAATGAGCTCGTGCTGATAACTGAAACAAATGATTGCAATAGTCTGGAAATTACGCTATTGTTGCAAAGTACATGCATGTTTGCACTAGTCATGCTAGTATAGACCCTTTGCGCCAGCAGCCATAAGAGGGGGGTAGTCACCATATGGATGTACTGTAAAATCTTTTTAATGACTGCTGTCCTGTCATGGCTGCCAGTGCAAAGGGCTACATAGATAGCCAAAATTAATACGTCAGCTTTTGTTACTTGCCTAGGCAACGGCTCTACACTAAAAATCACTGAACCATGCTCCTGCATGTGCTTTTGCAATTATGGTACTTTTTCCTGACGGCCATGATGTTTAGAGTATATGGATATTTATGTTAGTCATGTCACTGACAAATATAATATGGATATATCGTACACTTATTGGGAAACCTGTTCAAGTTGCCTACATTATATTAACCCTTATTACATAACTCCAAGTATCAAGGATTGTCTGTCAAACACATCAAGATATGTATTATACAAAATCTCACATAGCCATTTTAGAATAGACAAATACAATGATTGTATTCTATGGATAGACCGGACCAAGATTTAAATCCACAACCTTGACAACTAACCAAGGCCTTGAATATGATTCACTAGATCGCTCTGCCATAACACTTTAGCCAATGAGTTAATACAGAGGAGATTGTGGATTGTGGCTCACTCCTACCTCCATTCAGCATTCAAATTCACAACCTTGAGAACTAACCAAGATCTTGAATATGATTCACTATATCACTGTGCCATGGCACTCCAGCTTGGGTGATTGTGGATTCTGGCTCATTAATAACACAAACGAACTGTAACATATATATAGCTTGTTATTTTTGTCATACGTGTACTTGATTGAACAACAATTGTATGTCAATTACAACCGAGAACAGTAAATACAATCCGAAAACAACATTCTTTACTGGGTGTACATTAAAACCAGCAAACTGTTTCCCTGTGTGCTAGCGATGGACTTTTCAGATTATTAGCGAATGTTGAGACTCAGTTAACACGATCACCGGCTAGCTCGGTGGTCGAGTGGTTAAGACGACTGCCTTGTACGCAGGAGGTCGTGGGTTCGAGTCCCACCTGAGCACAATATGAAGTTTTTTTGTCTCGGGAAAGCACCGAGTATATAACAGTGTTAATAATTACGTCGGGTAAGGGCAAAAACAACCTTACTTAACATTTCAATTTCCCCGACGGAAATCTAAATCAATTTCTGATCCACGGACTGTATATCATTAATACACAGTTATGGTGCAGACACTAAAATTAAACGTACTACATTGTACTGTAAACACAAGTTTCTTCCTCGCAACTCTTTGAGGACATACATGTAATGTTCACATAAATTTGGTCTTAAAAAGAATGGTCTAACAATTGAACATCCAGTGCACATAAATTGTCAAAACTATTGGCGGCCAATAGGGCAAAAAAAGACAACGCGGCAGGCCGAAAGAACAACCGGCAGGCCGAAAGGACAACGCGGCAGGCCCAAAGACAACGCGGCAGACCAAAAAGACAATGCGGCAGCCTAGGCCAAAAGAACAACGCGGCAGGCCAAAAGGACAACGGCACGGCCAAAAGAACAACGCGGTAGGCCAAAAGGACAACGGCAGGCCAAAAGAACAACGCGGCAGGCCCAAAGAGACAACGCGGCAGGCCAAAAAGACAACGCGGCAGACCAAAAGGACAACGCGGCAGGATTTCACTAAGGTCGATGTTAAATCTCAAACGCTGCAGTAATGTTTGCAAAATTCAAGAAATATCCGAAGAAAAAACTAATTGGGCCGCACGAGGGCGCTGCAAAAGACACAATTTAGACTTGACCAAGTCTTTCAAAGGCAGATTTGTGTATGTGAGGCTGTGAATACAACGACCTCCGCGCCTTATAATGCCAGGGTAATATAAATGATTCCATGAGCCTTCTTGGTTGTGGCAATCCAAAGAATACATTTCAATTGTATCTTAGTGGGTCTCTGTCTTTGTTGCGTTGGGCCAATAAAGTACATTGGTCTGCTTGAATTCAACCTCAAACACTGCAGTGTATAAAGTACATCGGTCAGCGCAAAATCCACGCTGCAGTAATATTTTTGTATAAAGTACACTGGTCAGCGCAAAAACCACCTCAAACGCTGCAGTAATGTTTCTGTATAAAGTACACTGGTCTGCCTGAAAACCACCTCAAACGCTGCAGTAATATTTCTGTATAAAGTACACTGGTCAGCGCGAAAACCACCTCAAACGCTGCAGTAATATTTCTGTATAAAGTACACTGGTCAGCGTGAAATCCACCTCAAACGCTGTAGTAATATTTCTGCGTGAAGCATATTGGTCTGCCTGAAAACCACCTCAAACGCTGCAGTAATATTTCTGTATAAAGTACACTGGTCAGCGTGAAATCCATCTCAAACGCTGCAGTAATATTTCTGTATAAAGTACACTGGTCAGCGCGAAATCCACCTCAAACGCTGCAGTAATATTTCTGTATAAAGTACACTGGTCTGCCTGAAAACCACCTCAAACGCTGCAGTAATATTTCTGTATAAAGTACACTGGTCAGCACGAAAACCACGTCAAACGCTGCAGTAATATTTCTTCTGTATAAATCCATCTCAAACGCTGCAGTAATATTTCTGTATAAAGTACACTGGTCTGCCTGAAAACCACCTCAAACGCTGCAGTAATATTTCTGTATAAAGTACACTGGTCAGCACGAAAACCACGTCAAACGCTGCAGTAATATTTCTTCTGTATAAATCCATCTCAAACGCTGCAGTAATATTTCTGCGTGAAGCATATTGGTCTGCCTGAAAACCACCTCAAACGCTGCAGTAATATTTCTGTATAAAGTACACTGGTCAGCGTGAAATCCATCTCAAACGCTGCAGTAATATTTCTGTATAAAGTACACTGGTCAGCGCGAAATCCACCTCAAACGCTGCAGTAATATTTCTGTATAAAGTACACTGGTCTGCCTGAAAACCACCTCAAACGCTGCAGTAATATTTCTGTATAAAGTACACTGGTCAGCACGAAAACCACGTCAAACGCTGCAGTAATATTTCTTCTGTATAAATCCATCTCAAACGCTGCAGTAATATTTCTGTATAAAGTACACTGGTCTGCCTGAAAACCACCTCAAACGCTGCAGTAATATTTCTGTATAAAGTACACTGGTCAGCGTGAAATCCATCTCAAACGCTGCAGTTATATTTCTGTATAAAGTGCACTGCATGGTCAGCGCGAAAACCACCTCAAACGCTGCAGTAATATTTTTGTATAAAGTACACTGGTCTGCCTGAAAACCACCTCAAACGCTGCAGTAATATTTCTGTATAAAGTACACTGGTCAGCGTGAAATCCACCTCAAACGCTGCAGTAATATTTCTGCGTGAAGCATATTGGTCTGCCTGAAAACCACCCCAAACGCTGCAGTAATATTTCTGTATAAAGTACACTGGTCAGCGTAAAATCCATCTCAAACGCTGCAGTAATATTTCTGTATAAAGTACACTGGTCTGCCTGAAAACCACCTCAAACGCTGCAGTAATATTTCTGTATAAAGTACACTGGTCAGCGTGAAATCCACCTCAAACGCTGTAGTAATATTTCTGCGTGAAGCATATTGGTCTGCCTGAAAACCACCTCAAACGCTGCAGTAATATTTCTGTATAAAGTACACTGGTCAGCGTGAAATCCATCTCAAACGCTGCAGTAATATTTCTGTATAAAGTACACTGGTCAGCGCGAAATCCACCTCAAACGCTGCAGTAATATTTCTGTATAAAGTACACTGGTCAGCGTGAAATCCATCTCAAACGCTGCAGTAATATTTCTGTATAAAGTGCACTGCATGGTCAGCGCGAAAACCACCTCAAACGCTGCAGTAATATTTTTGTATAAAGTACACTGGTCTGCCTGAAAACCACCTCAAACGCTGCAGTAATATTTCTGTATAAAGTACACTGGTCAGCGTGAAATCCACCTCAAACGCTGTAGTAATATTTCTGCGTGAAGCATATTGGTCTGCCTGAAAACCACCTCAAACGCTGCAGTAATATTTCTGTATAAAGTACACTGGTCAGCGTGAAATCCATCTCAAACGCTGCAGTAATATTTCTGTATAAAGTACACTGGTCAGCGCGAAAACCACCTCAAACGCTGCAGTAATATTTCTGTATAAAGTACACTGGTCAGCGTGAAATCCATCTCAAACGCTGCAGTAATATTTCTGTATAAAGTACACTGGTCAGCGCGAAAACCACCTCAAACGCTGCAGTAATATTTCTGTATAAAGTACACTGGTCAGCGCGAAATCCACCTCAAACGCTGCAGTAATATTTCTGCGTGAAGCATATTGGTCTGCCTGAAAACCACCTCAAACGTAGATTTCTTTATAAAGTGCATGTGGTCAGCCTGAAAACCACCTCAAACGCTGCAGTAAGATTTCTGTATAAAGTATATTGGTCAGCCTGAAATCCACCTCAAACACTGCAGTAAGATTCCTGCGTAGAGGACATAATGACTTGGCGAGAAAAACGCCGCAGTGTAAGGTTTGTGTGGATAGTATACTGGCCAGCGCGTATGAATACTGCAGTTTCGGGAGAGATGCGTCCCGGCGTTTGAACCGTCGCTCTAATCGCGTCGTGGAAATTTGCATAGTTTTTGTTTGTTCTGCTGAAACTGGAGAAGATTAAAATCAATAGGTTTTGCAAATTCATTCACTGTAAATTATTCTATAATAACTTGTATTTCAAGAATTAGGGAGACACTTGAAATGTAAATGAATGTGACTTGTCAGTGTAAAACATTCTTTCATGTTTAGAATCCTTGCAACGTCGTTACTTATCCTTTGTTTGAGGTACTTACTATTTGAGCGGTCCTTACCAACCTATAAGAGGTCAGAAGAGGTCAGTGTAGGGTTCCACTTCGCTACCCGCTTACTTTTTTAGTATAGTCACCATGGAGAATTTGGCTTGAAATAAATAAATTTAGTGAAATAACGAATTGTGACTATAGCGGTTTGTCGTTTTAATTCCGGCCTAAACATACAAAGATTTGAAAGGCAGAAGGGCGCTTTCTTGTTATAGGTGCATGGCTGAATACAAAACCATACTATTCCGTTAATTAACGGTGCTATATGTCTAAGTTAACAAATTTCTTTGTGTTAACTCAGCAGCATCATGTACTCTTTCTGGAGCTAAGACGGCGGTAGGCCTACAGTTAAAACTCAATGAATTGAATGGGGTTGTTTTTAACGTTAAGTATTTTAATAAGGAAGCCATCATTAGATTAATCAATACACTTAATGGGGGTTCCGCCCCTGGTCCTGATGGTATAACAGCAGAGCATTTAAAATATTGTGTTAATTCTGGTCTTCTAGACTTTTGAGCTAACATTTGTAATATCTGTATTAAATTTGGTTTTGTGCCCGGGAAGTTTCAAATGGGCACACTAAGCCACTTGTGCCTTAACATCGACCCGTCTGTACCTGAAAGTTATCGTCCTGTTATAGTTTATAATACACTGTCTAAATTGTTTAAATTATGTTTGCTTGAATCTTCTAATGTTAAGTTTTATAATTTACAGTATGGGTTTGTTAATGGTATAGGGGCACAGCCATGGCTGCTGCCTCAATATTGCAATAACCGTGGATCTTCTGTTTTTGCATGCTCATTAGATGCTGAGGGTGCCTTCGACGCCATCCCATGCACATGACATCATTTTTTTATAAATTAATTGATAATATTAGTGATGATTGGTGGAGATGTCTTTATTTTGGGTATTATGATATTTCTGTTAAGGTTAAATGGGCTAACAGTCTGGGTAAACGAGTTAATATTTGTAAGGGCACGAGGCAAGGAGGACTTTCCTCTCCTTTGATTTTTAACTTGTTTTATAACGATTTGGTGAATGGCCTAAATAATATCAATTGTGGTTTTGTTATAGCTCGTTATAATTTAAATGTTTTTTTGTTATGCAGATGATTTATTACTTCTTAGCATGACCCCATCTGGCCTTCAGTTGTTGATTGATTATGCAAATGATTATATTGTGGAACATGGTTTACGTTTTAATCTCACTATAAGACATTTTGCTGCACTTTTGGGAAGAATCATTTTGTTAATGAACCCCCTGCTTGGTTTTTAAATGATTCGATCATATTACTTACCTAGGGGTCACTTTGTCTTCTGATTTAAATTGTAAGAGTCACATGGAAGAAAGAATGAGGAAATGTCAAATGGCATTTTTATCCCTACAAGGGGCGGGGCTTTGTAAGGGTGGTTCCAGTTCGGATGTCAAAGTTCATTTGTGGAATTCCGTTTCAATCCCCATATTGACTTATGGATGTCAGAGTGTTAATTTAAGTAATCATTATGCCAATAAGCTTGATAAGTTTCAGAATAAGCTCCTGAAGGCTGTTTTTGGAATATCCAAGTTTTGTCATAGTACACCCTTATTGCATGCTATTGGAGTGCCTAAAGTGAGTGGCATTATTAAGGGTTTACAGTTAAGTTGGGGCCTTATGTCTCAAATTTTTAATAATGATTATGTATCCAGAGCATTTTATTCTCAATTGTTAAATTGTCATAACACATGCGATAAGTCAACTACTATATGTAATGGTACTTTGGTGTCACGTGTTGAGAATTGCAAAGTAAGTTTTCTCCGGTAAATTCAATTTTTGATGCAAAGTAAAATTCTGTTAAGGATAATTCGTGTGTTAATCATGGTATATGTGATAGCATCAAGTTTCTTTTGTTTAAGAATTACTTTGATGGTATTAAACAATTATTATCTCCATTTTAATTTTAGTATCTTGATGTCGTAAGGTATTTTACTTCTCTCTCGGGAGGTTGTGTGGAAATAAATAAAAAAAAATAAAAAAATACAACTGATTGTGTAAATTTACATCTTCCCGTTTTTTGAAGGAACGTGTTAACAATTTTCCAGAAAATTTATTATGTTTTAACCTAGGCTAGCAATCATATAAAATACCTCCCCGACGTACTTTTTTTATACGGGCAAACAGGAAATTTCCAATTTCCAATTTGGATGTGGAAGCAAATAAGTCGGAGTAATCACGGTATTGCTTTATGTAACCATGCAGTTTTTTTATTACATTGGTGAATTTAAAATTACATTGCTGACCATATCCCTGGAAATATACGAATTGGGGCCGCGAAAAACTATGACACATCATATGGAACCAAAATATCAACACCCATGAAAAAAAAATGGAGGCTCAAAATGTGATCTGCTCACGCTCCTTTAAACGAAAACAGTAAACACACAGATAACAACAGTTACTGTTTTTGAAGTTACTGTACAGTTTAGTTTTTACGTAAATATCGGCGTGGAGCAGTTATGCCACGGGAGAAAATACAGCTTTTATTTCCCTCTTTATAAGCAACGAACCACCAGTTAAACATAATTGCCCACCAATTACGGAGACGACGTAAACAAGCAACCATTATCATAACATTTATGGCAGCTCTGGCCATTCAGCTTCAATTAACTGTTTACTGTAGAAGATAAGGGATCCCGTTTCGAGGACAAGCAGCTGATCAATTATACTGAAGGTTATGCACTTATCGATCGTTTCCCAGCCTCCTTCCCCCCACCCCCGGGCTACCCCACCTGAGAGGTGGTGATTGTCACTTTTTGCGTGACAAAATCCCCAACCCTGGGACAACATTTAGGTGACAAAAATCCCCACCCGCGGGTGCAAAACATGCGCGTCTTGTATACATATGCACAGAAAATGGGTCAAATGCCCCACCCTAAGGCATGAAAAACGTGACCAGACCCCACCTAGGGGGGGGGGGGGACAGCTTGGAGGGGTGGGGGGGGGGGGGGGGGGGGGGGGGGGGTGCGGTTGAAACAATTGATAGGTGCATTCATGCTTAAAGACCATGCAGCACTTGATAAATAAATCTTACTGCAGCGTTTGAGGTGGATTTTAGGCTGACCAATGCACTTCACGCGGAAATCTTACTGCAGCGTTTGAGGTGGTTTTCAGGCTGACCAATGCACTTTATAAAGAAATATTACTGCAGCGTTTGAGGTGGTTTTCAGGCTGACCAGTATACTTGATAAAGAAATATTACTGCAGCGTTTGAGGTGGATTTCGGGCAGACCAATATACTTTATACAGCAAAAAACATTACTGCAGCGTTTGAGGTGGTTTTCAGGCTGACCAGTATACTTTATCAAGAAATATTACTGCAGCGTTTGAGGTGGTTTTCAGGAAGACCAATATGCTTCACGCAGAAATATTACTGCAGCGTTTGAGGTGGTTTGCAGGCAGACCAGTGTACTTTATAAATAAATCTTACTGCGGCGTTTGAGGTGGATTTCGGGCAGACCAATATACTTTATACAGCAAAAAACATTACTGCAGCGTTTGAGGTGGTTTTCAGGCTGACCAGTATACTTTATCAAGAAATATTACTGCAGCGTTTGAGGTGGTTTTCAGGAAGACCAATATGCTTCACGCAGAAATATTACTGCAGCGTTTGAGGTGGTTTGCAGGCAGACCAGTGTACTTTATAAATAAATCTTACTGCGGCGTTTGAGGTGGATTTCGGGCAGACCAATATACTTTATACAGGAAAAAAAATTACTGCAGCGTTTGAGGTGGATTTCACGCTGACCAGTGTACTTCATACAGAAATCTTACTGCAGCGTTTGAGGTGCATTTCACGCTGACCAGTGTACTTTATACATAAATCTTACTGCAGCGTTTCAGGTGGATTTCGCGCTGACCAGTGTACTTTATACAGAAATATTACTCCAGCGTTTGAGGTGGTTTTTCAGCTGACGAGTGTACTTTATACAGAAATATTACTGCAGCGTTTGAGGTGGTTTTCAGGCAGACCAATATGCTTCACGCAGAAATATTACTGCAGCGTTTGAGGTGGTTTTCAGGCAGACCAATATGCTTCACGCAGAAATATTACTGCAGCGTTTGAGGTGGATTTCGCGCTGACCAGTGTACTTTATACATAATTATTACTGCAG
The DNA here is from genome assembly GCA_037783545.1 of Henricia sp. BOLD:AAB3569. Taxonomy (NCBI): domain Eukaryota; kingdom Metazoa; phylum Echinodermata; class Asteroidea; order Spinulosida; family Echinasteridae; genus Henricia; species Henricia sp. BOLD:AAB3569. The sequence continues at coordinate 760,935 of JBBELK010000071.1, read as the reverse complement.
CGTTTGAGGTGGTTTTCGCGCTGACCAGTGTACTTTATACATAATTATTACTGCAGCGTTTGAGGTGGTTTTCAGGCAGACCAATATGCTTCACGCAGAAATATTACTGCAGCGTTTGAGGTGGATTTCGCGCTGACCAGTGTACTTTATACATAATTATTACTGCAGCGTTTGAGGTGGTTTTCGCGCTGACCAGTGTACTTTATACATAATTATTACTGCAGCGTTTGAGGTGGTTTTCGCGCTGACCAGTGTACTTTATACAGAAATATTACTGCAGCGTTTGAGGTGGTTTTCAGGCAGACCAATATGCTTCATGCAGAAATATTACTGCAGCGTTTGAGGTGGTTTTCAGGGAGACCACTATAGGCTTCACGCATAAATATTACTGCAGCGTTTGAGGTGGTTTTCAGGCAGACCAGTGTACTTTATACAAAAATATTACTGCAGCGTTTGAGGTGGTTTTCGCGCTGACCATGTACCAGTGTACTTTATACAGAAATATTATTGCAGCGTTTGAGGTGGTTTTCCAGCTGACCAGTGTACTTTATACAGAAATATTACTGCAGCGTTTGAGGTGGTTTTCAGGCAGACCAATATGCTTCACGCAGAAATATTACTGCAGCGTTTGAGGTGGTTTTCAGGGAGACCAATATACTTTATACAAAAATAAAATTACTGCAGCGTTTGAGGTGGATTTCGCGCTGACCGGTGTACTTGCTACAAAAATATTAATACAGCCTTTGACTCATATCCCCCTTCCCCCTCCCCTCCCTTCCCCCGCCCAAACCCTGTCTTGCCCACTCCTGCCCCAACCCCACCCCAACCCCACTCCACTCCACACCCTCCAAGCCAAGTAAATGCAAGTCGTATCATGGAGCTATATGGTCGTATACAGCAAAAACAAACACAAAACCCAAATTATTTTCCATTGATGCAAGCCGAATCGCTAATAATTTGTCTCGCTGAAGGCTAATGGTTAGTCTTGGTGCAAGACGATACTGCGTGATATTTGTCACTGACCGCCGCGCGATAACCAACACTCACCGACAATCGCCAAGAGAGGGCGCCATACACACCAGTCTCCAGTATCGTCTTGGGACATTTGTCGAACGTTGGTATGTGACACTGTGTGACCTCTAACCTAAGCTTATACATATGCATTATAGAGGTCAACAGAGTTCCACATAATGAGCATGCCAGCCTGGCAACTTTCTGTGCCTGCACAGCTAGGGTTATTTCCTTCCTACTAAATCATGGTCCCATATATCCTCCAAAAAAAAAAGCCACTTGTATATACGTTATACCCGAATCAAGTGTGTTACAAATTGGGGAGAATCATAAACGTAAAATTTAAAAGAACGGCTCAGATTGTCCGCTGCCGAGCTATAGACATACTAGACTGCCGGCCGTCCCTGTTTATTGTCTCGTTTCGTGACCACCTGAACGGGTGGGCATAATTTTTATATGTTTCTGGAGATAAAATTATGGAAAACAACCTATAACTTTTCACAAGCATGATTCTTGTTCATTAATTAACAGTATTGTTTTAAAAATCATGATTTATAAATGTTTTGTCCTCGTACGTACGACGGCCAATCAGATGCGAAGTTTGATATGTCATCGGCTATTGACCAATTACAATCGCCGTTACAAACGAGTTCAGCAGTGTAATGGCGGCTTCGAGTGCGGAAGACGTTTCGTCTTCGAGTGATGAAAATTCACACACAAAAAAGTGTTTTATGTGCATTTTCCCGGCCCAAAACTCGAAAATTGTACCATTTTCGAAGAAGTAATGGAAAGCTTTCTTGAAATACGTTCCACAATGGAAGTCTTTGGACGGTGAGCAAGCAGAAATTGCGAAAAGCTTTATCGGTAAACATCCCGAATCATGTGCCGATTTCGACAGTGTTGATACGGTACCAATTCCAATGCCATGGGAGGGAGGGTTTCACCGAGTTTGCTACAGCCGGTTTACCGACTCACAACGTGTTCAACGAGTGATTAAAAACATGCAGCAGAAGAAATCAGGCACTGGTAGGTTTTATCATTTAAAACTAAACTTAAAATGACTTCTTATTAATCAGAATCTTATGAACTCTGAATCGAATCTGATCTGTTTAAGTGTTTTAAAAATTGCAAAATATTAAAAATAATAAATGTCAGGCTCTTATTTTGAAATGATAAATTTGATAACAAAATTTGGCAATTGCAAGAATTTAAGGTGACTATCAGACTATGCATATAATTATTTAAATTCATGGAAATTGTGGTTTTAAATGCTTTGCCGCTGGGGGCCCCTCTGGCCAATTTTTTGAAATTTTTCTTCTTGTTGTCGAAGTAAAAAATTTGATAACATATCAGCAATTGCATGAATTTGATATCACTGTCACTGTGCATGTGATTATTTTAAATTCATGGAAATTGTGGTTTTAAATGCTTCGGGCTAGGGGGACCTCTTGCCAATTTTTTTTTATTTCCTTTTTTTGTTGAAATTTTAAATTTGATAACATCAGTAATTGCATGAATTTGATATCACTGTCACTTAGCCCTACAAATAGGGCTGTAAAGCTCGCTTTTCAAATCTGACTTATATATTACAGTCTCAAATCACAGCCCTACTACGAGCATGACGAGGGCGTACGTACGTAGAGGCTAAGTTTTTAACTGCTGAAATCGGAGAAAGTTGCACTACAAATATCGTCCGAAGCACATCAGACCAGAGCACTTTCACATACACCATTGTAATCCTGGGAGTCTAGTGTTTCATAAAATAACGGTAACGCTTACGGAATCATCAATTTGGCCATCTACAGCGTCTTGAAACATTGGACAAAATTCGGACAACGTTCTGACGTGCATGCCCTGGGCGCTGCCATCTGCACGTTAGAACGTTGTCCGAATTTTGTCCAATGTTTCAAGACGCCGTAGATGGCCAAATTGACGATTCCGTAAGCGTTGACGTTATTTTATGAAAAACTAGACTCTCAGGATTACAATAGTATACATATATGTGAAAGTGCTCTGGTCTGGTGTGCTTCGGACGATATTTGTAGTGGAACTTTCTCGGATTTCAGCAGTTTAAAATTTAGCATCTACGTACGCCCTCGTAGTAGGGCTGTGATTTGCGATTGTACTACACTGTAAGTCAGATTTGAAAAGCCAGCTATTTACAGCCCTATTTGTAGGGCTAACTGTCACTGTGCATGTGATTATTTAAATCGCCGCTAGGTGGCCCCCATGCCAAATTGTTTTAATTTCTTTTTTTGTTGAAGTTAAAAATTGGATAACATATCAGCAATTGCATGAATTTGATGTCACTGTGCATGTGATTATTTAAATTCATGGAAATTGTGGTTTTTAGATGGTTTGTCGCTACAGGCCAACCTGGCTATATTTTGATTTATTTATTTGTTTGATTTTGTGAAATAAAACAATTGTTAACAAGCGGCAGTTGCACGAATGTATAATATCACCGTCATTGTGCATATGATTATTTAAATGAATTAAAAGTGTTGTTTTAAATACATGTACATGTACCTTGCATTTTGTGATATCAATTATGATACATTGTAAATTAACAATTTGCAATTGCATGATTAAAATATCACTGTTATTGTGCACGTGTTTAATGTTTATTTAGATTCATGGAAATTGTGGTTTATTTTATTTTCTGAAAATGCTTCATAGCCTAAATCAAACTAGTCCTAATAGTCAAACCATTCAGCTAAATGTCTTCTTTCTATTTTATTTTGCAGCAACAACGCCTCAAGAGCACAGCCATGAGGAAGTGGAAGCTGACTGTCCAAAAGCAGCTAAGAGACGGGTTCTACGTTCCAGTTTTGGTCATCATGCAACGCAGTCTAGGACACGGCACGTGTTACCTGATTTATGTATTCTCTGCCAGAAAACCAAGACCATCATATGCCGATCCACACGGAAGAGAAGACAAGAACAACTCACGAGATGCTCTACCATAGAGGCAACCAACCTACAGAAGGCAGCACAAGACAACAATAATGAAGCCCTGCTCTTGCAAATTAAAGACCAAGACTGTGTTGCTATTGAGGTGAAGTATCATAACTCCTGTTATCGTGATTACACCAGGTACCTCACCAGGCCACCTATTACAGAGAAGACCGATGCTTCATATTCAGAAGCTTTTGCGGTTTTTTGTGAGACTGTGAAGTCCCGCTTGGTTGAGAACAAGGAAATAATCCGATTGAAAAGATTGACTGAAATGTTCATCAAGCAGGTAAAAGCCACCTATGGAACTGATGTAAGCTCTTATAAAACTGGTAACTTAAAGAGCCGGTTAGCAAAGAAATTTCCACAACTTTGTTTCATCACCCCGCACATGAGATCACAAGCTGACATCGTATATGTCAATGATATTTCCACAGCTGTACTTGTTGAAGAAAAAAAGGTACTGCAGGAAGCAGTTCTGAGCACAACACATAGTGAACAAGATTCAACAGAGGATGAGATGAACAATGAGCCAGTGGCAGTTAAGAAGATTTCCACTGATAACATAGGCCTACGGAATTCATATGTGACTGCGCTAGAACTAAGAAATGAAATAAATGGTGTTAAGCCATCTGCACATTGGCCTCCTACAGCAGAACATTTGAATCTGAAAGCAGCAGAGGCAGTTGTGCCATGGAAACTGTACAACTTCTTAGCCTGGACAATTGGCGCTTCAGAAGAGCCAGATGTAGAGAAGTTTGTGAAGGTTGAGAAAGGCACGACACACAGGAAGCTGCTTTCCATCTCTCAGGACATCATTTCGCTGTCATCAAAAGGTCGAAAGCTGATGCCAAAGCATATGTCACTGGCTATGGCTATTCGACATCTCTCGGGTTCAGCGCAGCTTATAGGGCTTCTTAACGGTTTTGGGCATTCTGTATCAGAATCCGTTGTCTTGAATCATGACACAGCACTAGCTGAGCAAGAGCTGATGCGGGGCGAGGATGCACTGCCGTCTACAATACAGACAGGACAGCCAACTACGATCGTGTGGGACAATAACGACTTTGGTGAAGAGACGGCTTCAGGTCATGGAACAACACATAACACCAATGGCATTGTCATCCAAGAGAAGATCAATAACCAGAGTTCTGTCACCACATCAGTCAAAAGGTCTAGAAAGAGGTCCATGCAACCACCTGCAGCAAATCTTGCCATATATTATGGTGGAAAGAAAGAGGGTCCAACACCATTTGGTTCAGGAATCGCTGTGGAACAATCCACTTACATGCCTCTACTAAAATACCCAAAGAAGCTTGACCTGGCCTATCATGTGACAAAGTTCAATCTTGAGGGTACTCTCCCGTCTTGGACTGGCTTCAATCACCTGCTGTCAGAAGTTGAAGTGCCACCAAAATCGGAGATAGGCTACCTCCCAGTCATTGATGGAAGTCCAACCGAAATGAATACAGTGCTGACGATACTGCAAAGAAGTGTGCAAATTGCAGATCAGCTGAACCTGGAAACAGTTGTCCTTGTATTTGACCAGGCAATTTATTATAAAGCACAAATCATCAGATGGAGGAATGCTCAGTTTATGAAAAGACTGGTCATCCGTCTTGGGGCATTCCATACAGCCATGTCTTTCTTGGGATGTATTGGCAAACGCTTTAGAGACGCAGGGCTACAAGACATCCTTATCGAGTCGGAGGTAGTGGCTGTAGGATCAGTGAATGGTGTACTAACTGGGAAACACTACAACAGGGCAGTTAGGTCACACAAGCTTATGTCAGATGCCCTTCACCAATTGCGCCTTGATGCATTTATGCAGTCCGTGACAGAAGAGGAAGAAGAGACAGTAAAGAAGCTGATGACAGATTTACAGAAGACATTTCCCAATCCTGAATATAACAACCTACTTAACAGTGATAGATATGCGGAGTTTGAGGAATCTTTCCATCACTTCCTAGAGGCCAACAAGAACAGACCAACTTTCCAATTCTGGAACTCGTACCTGGACATGGTTGAGGTGTTATTACTCTTCCTGAGAGGAACACGTGAGGGCAACTGGGATCTCCATTTGGCAAGTGTCAGACATATGGTACCATGGATCTTTGCCTATGACCACATAAACTACAGCCGTTATCTCCCAGTGTACTGGTTGGAAATGAGAGAATTGCCAAACACTCACCCAGCGGTTCATCAGCAATGTATGGACGGTCAGTTCACAGTACAGAGAAGTGAGAATGCCTTTGCCCGGGTTGCATGTGATCAAACCATAGAGCAGACAGCCAACCGTGACTCAAAAACTAAGGGAGGAATGACTGGCTTTACCACAAGCAAAGGAACTGTCAACAGGTGGATATGGTCACACCATGCAAGGGGGCTAATTACAAGACAGTGTGAAAACATGGCTGGTAAAGAAGAAAGAGGGGCAGCAAGAACAGATCTTCTTCAAAGTAGAATGAAAAAGGACAAAGCGGATGTACACAAAATTGTGGAAGCCTTAACTAGCATGGTCAACCCTTTTGGATATGAAGAAATGGATCTAGTAAATATCACATCTGGCACAGTAGCAACAGAAGAGGTTGCTTATGATTTGCAATCTGCCTATGAGAGAGGAGAGGCTGAGTTCATGTCTTTGTGCAAAGAAAGACTACAAACGGGGGAAGTTGACCTACTGTCAAGTATGAAGAAATTAAAGCTGAAGACTTTCACATATTTGTCTAAGTCGGTGAAGAGTAAAGTTCGTGGAAAGGAAGTAACATTGAAAGCTGACCGGAATCTCCTAGCAAGACTGGTAGTAATTGGACGGTTCCGAAAACTGGACTTAAAGGAACTTCTTGGATACTCTTTAGGACCAATACCGCTAGCTTTGTGCACCTCACAAGGTTGCCTTGTGAAAACCAACAAAGCAAAGATGCTGCACAGTCTAGAAAGCCAACCAGAGAAACCCATCGTGGAGATCCCAGGAGGTGGTGTATATGTAATAGATGCAATGGCAACTATTCAGAAGCTTGATGTGAAGAAACTTCCTGGGCAAAGAACTTTCTGTGATCTTGCCCATGTGCTGCTAAAGAAGATTGTGAACCGCGCGAAAGGTAACGGATCCAGTACAATTCATTTTGTGGCAGACACTTACATAGACCAGTCCATCAAAAATGCAGAAAGGGCTAAAAGAGCATCTAGTGGTTCACAGGTGATGCGTGTGTATGGGCAAGCAGTTCCCAAGCAGTGGAAAAAGTTCCTGTCATGTGGGGCAAACAAGGAAGCACTACTCCAGTACCTGTTTGACACATGGAAGACAGTGAAGTTATCAGATCTCCGAGGAGTAACAGTTTTCTTTGCTTATGGAAGCAAGTGTCACGCCTTTTCGGCTCCGTCCGGTAGTTCTCCAGAACAGATTGTTGAAGTGCAGGAAATTGCAGAATTGAATTCAACACAGGAAGAGGCTGACACCAGGATGTACCTGCATGCTTCATACGCTGCCCAGACATGTACAGATGTCATCATTATAAGTCCCGACACCGATGTACTTGTCATTGGGGTATGTCTGCAACCACTTATTGATGCCCAACTCTACTTCCACACTGGGAAAGGTGCTGATCTTCGGACCCTTGACGTCAAAGCTATCCATGAAAGCGTTGGAGATGAATTCAGCAAAGCTTTGATTGGACTCCATTGCTTCACGGGATGTGATAGTGTCAGCGCCTTTTACGGAAGAGGAAAGAAGAAGGCCTTTGATCTGCTTCTGAAAGACAAGACCCTATGTTCTGCATTCCAAGATCTTGGAGAGCAGTTTGACATCCAACCTGACATGGTTAAGCAACTGGAGAAGTTTGTGTGCAAACTTTATGGACAGAAAGATGTCGAAGAAGTTAATATTGCCCGATATGACATGTTCCGGTTAGCAAGAAAGGCTGAGATTGCCATGCCACCCAACAAAGATGCACTGAGACAACACATCAAGAGAGCAAACTACCAAGCAGGTATGTACTTTTTCTGTTTTTTAATTGTGAAAAAGTGTGTTTACATACATGTACATTGTTTGGATAATGGATATGTGTTTAAATGCTAAAATGAACATGTTAAAAACAAACAAAAGCAGTTTTATACACAAATCCAATTTCAAGCTTTCCTATACCTGAATAGGCCGCCATGGCTGAGGTGGTGCCTATTTGGAGCGAATTTCAAATTGAATTTAATTTCACATGCTCAAATTTCAATCCTGATTACAATACAATATTGACTTACAAAGCTTAACGTACACATAATTTGGTACTAGAAGCACATTTTAAGTATGCACCTCAGCTACCGGTATGGCTGCCAAAATCAAAACCATGAATTGGCTGATTGGATTCGACTATTCCCGATCACATAAAAAGCAGGATATGACAATCTTTGTTTTTCTTGCAGACTACAATCAACATCTGGAACTTGGAGTTCATGAATATTTAATTTTGTTTGAAACTAAAACAATCAAACAAGAGCATGATTGTGAAAATTATACACAGTGGTTTTGATTTATCTGTATTGATTTATCTGTATTCTTATTATATTTTTCAGGTATATACAAGCGAAGCCTGCAGGCAACTCCTGATGTTCCTCCTCCCCAAGACCATGGCTGGAAGATTGAGAGCAACGATCTTGTCATTGACTGGATGACGCTTCCCCCTGCTCCAGATAGTGTTATGGAACTAGCTCACTGTACAGGTAGTTGTAAGAAAAGTACTTGCAGTGATGTGAGTAAATGTACTTGCCTAGAGAACAATGTACCCTGCACAGATTTGTGTAGCTGTGCTAGAAAGAACTGTAGCAATATTGCAGGTCAAGTCAACTTAGAAGAGGAACTGGACGGAGATGACGAAGCAGAGGATTCTGAAGCTGAAGAGAACTATGGAACTTGAATTAACTAAACTTTATCTCACTTCGAGAATGGACGTGACGTCATAGCGCGAGTTTCATTCTTGCCTAACATAATATGCAGTTACGTCAAGTCCATTCTCAAAGTGGGATATAGTTTCAGGCCAGTGCCAATACATTACGATACCGTTATTGAGCAAGCCGATGCATTTCGAAAGGGGCCATTTTGATTATTGGCAGTTTGTACATCTCGAAACAAACAATTATGTGACCTTGAATTTTTCAAAAGTGCTCAAAAACGGCAAAATTTGACGGCGTCTTTTCAGGATATATTTAATTCACTCTCGAAGGCGCTTCAGAATAATGTATAATGGGTCTATTTCGAGCCCAAAATACCCCAACAAAGCCGGTGTGTTCCTTTAACTATTAAAATGTATCATTTTCTGCATAAAGAATTGCCTAATTAGTTGTTAATAGATGCTCAAATCTTTTGCATCACACTTTACAAAACTGTCAACTCTATGCATTTCCTACAGTCTAGGACTGAGTAAAACGAATATATGGGCGCCTGACATCAGGACCGGGTTGTGGCGTGATTGGTTGACGGCAAGAACAGGTCAACAATTAACCAAACACGTGGCTGTTTCCATCCCGATGTCAGGTGCCCAAATGTTAATTGTATTACCATCCTTTATAGAAATTAGAATGTTATCTCTGGCTTGAGTTCAGATCAAAACAACAGAAAGAAAAGACAAACCATACTGTGTTTATCCGTTATTGATCACTATTTATTTGGTAAAGTGACATAATACTGTAACAATTCACGCTAGAAAAGACCGTTATTGTTTAAAAAAGCAAATTAGCTTTTTAAAATTAATGCTACATTGTAGTCTAAATCGCTTATGAAAGACAAAAGGCACTTTCACTGCTGGAGGTGCAGATTTAACCATTAGCACTCTAAGCAGTCAATAATTACATGTTATAACACCCCTTACAAAGATTCTACCTTGTGATGTGTTTAGAGCGCGTTGTTCACTTTAATGCCGCATATTGTTCAAAAAAATCATGAACTACACGTTATAAAATACAACATTATTGATATTATAAAAACAACTATTTTATTGACCTATTTTAAGAAATCTTCTTTTTTTTTTTGTTCTTTTGCGTCAACATCAATAAATATTGCTCTCAGGGTGAAATTCTATTTGAATTTGTTATTAGTAACCATTATTTTTTTTAATGAATTTATAACGTACACTTGATGTCAGCTGACACTTTAAGGCAGCAGTTCTCGCTAATGTGCAACATTTGGGCTTGTGAAAAAAAATTGGGTACTCAGGACACCTTTGCGCATCATTTCAAAAAGATTTTATTCCCACCCGAAGAGGTGGTCACGAAACTTTTTTTTTAAAGCAGATAGAGTCCTATGGCCCACAGTCTATACCTGGCGCGGCTCGCGCCCCGCGGTGGAATTCCCGATCCACACACGCCTCCAAAAAGCAACTGTTGTAACCTCAAAATGGCCACAAATACATCTGAGGTACAAGAGTAGCCTATCGAGGTTTTAGCTGGGTACAATGACTGACTTACATTCTTAAAGAAAGTGCAATTTTTCGACCGATTTCGAGACCGTTTCTGTGCGTGCCGCACGGCATTTCACACATTTTGCCGAATTTTGCGTGTGCCGGACCGGGAATAATGAAAATGCGATATGCCTGCTTAATATACTGAAATAAAAGAAGTTCGATCGTGTCCAGGTTCGTGTTTGCGAGACAGATTTGTGAAACTGTCTACTGTTCATGGGGATACTATTTGTTTAAAATTGTATTCTAATAAACGTGTGCTGCGGGTGCCGTTTGTCGCCCATAAATTAAAGCCTGCCCTTTGCATAACACAGCAACCGCTTGGTCAATTTTTGCAACCAAAGTATTTATAAAATCTGTTGTAACTTGTGTGTAGCTAGAGAATCATTTTTCTTCATCATTGTACTTTTGATTTTCCTGAAAATCGTCGATATTTTCGGAAACAAATAGGCATGACCTTTTGTTTAAAAAAAAATTCAGAAATGTTCACAGATTTACGCCTAACTTACACAATATAAACACGATGACCGTAGAAAACTTCCCCTGAAATGGTTTTGTCTGAAGTGCTTTAGTCTTTGAGAAATTAGTAAAACAATTAGTTTTCGTCTCATGAGACGAAAATTCAATTCGCCCCAAAACCATTTCGCCCAAGTGCCATTTCGCCGCCAAACCACTTTGCCTGGGTGCCATTTCGCCCCAAATCACTTCGTCCAAACACTACATCGCCCACATGCTACTTCGCCCCAAAACCACTTTGTGCACAGGTCGAGGTTCAGGGCGAAAAGGTTCAGGGCGAAGTGGTTTTGGGGCGAAATGACTGCAAACCCTTTTTTGACTGTTTTCTCAAAAGTTAGACCATGGAGGAAGGAAAGACTTTCCTTCCTCCATGGTTAGACCATTATTTTAAGAAGTTCGGAGCTGGTTTTTGCTCAGGTTAGTTTTAATCATGCATATCTTCAATCACACAGGGGGATAAAACTATTTGCAACAGTTTACCAATCATGTATACTATCTTTAAATTTGGCGATGAAACGTGATTTTATAAGTAACAAAAATTATGTTTTTTCTTCGAAAACACGACCCATGGCAGTCTCGTCCGCGTAGCGCTAGCTAGCCAGCGAGTGCCGTACGGTTTTCGCAGTCTGTGAAATCATAATAAAGACACGTTTCTGCAGCGTACGGGTTCAGCCAAATAACGGCTTCGGTTGCCGGGCTGACAAACCAAAGCCGAAGTTCGTTGAATCCATTGGGGAAAAAACTGGCCCCATTGCCACATTTTCATATTTTTTCTTTTAAAAACAAATAAAGCACGGACTTGTCTGACGCGATAACGTGTGCTTTTCCTGTTTGATAATTAAGACGTACGTACAGGTACCAGACTTCACAGCGCTCGGCTTGAAATATGTTAATAAGCCCTACGTCATAGGTATGCATGGCATAATGAGCAATGCTTGGAATGCGCTCGGAATTTCCCGAGCGGATTCAGGAAATGTCCCAAGACGATACTGCAGAGCACGGACGTAGACTGGTTCCCTGTCCTCATAGTACAGTGTATGGCGCCCTCTCTTGGCGAATGTCAGTAAATGTTGGTTAGCGCGCGGCGGTCAGTGACAAATATCACGCAGTATCGTCTTGCACCAAGACTAGCTAATGGTAGGCGTACTATTGTACCATTTTATGCCAAAGGACTAGGTGAAGTTAGAAGCAAAATGTGTGCCGCCCTCATTCGACTTTTTCTTCGGATATTTCTTGAATTTTGCAAACATTACTGCAGCGTTTGAGATTTAACATCGACCAGCTGGGTCCGACTGCATGTTGGGCGCGATCTTTGAACTCAGCGCAAATTCAGAATTTGCGCGCGCGCAGATTTTGAACTTTATCAAATTCAAAGATTGCGCAGCGCAAATTTTGATTCCGAACGCAATTTCAGAATCTGCGCAACATAAGTTGAGCGCAAATTTTGAACCGTTCTTAAATTTTGAACAAAGCATTTAGACTGGTTCCCGTCCACATATGAATATAAGTCTAAAAGACGTCTAGAGACTATCCGGTACCAGGGGCGGATCCAGGAATTTTTCCAGGAGGGGGTTTTGCCACCAGGGAGGGGTTTTGCCTATCATATTTTTATGTCTGCTTGTTTCGGACAGGCGGACACGCAAAAAATGCATTACATTATTGTTTTTTGGTGTCGGAGCAGGGGGGGGGGGGGGGGGGGGGGGGGGGGGGGGGGGGGGAGTTTGACCCCCAAAACTCCCCCTCTGGATCCGCGCCTGCGGTACGCATACGCGGCATTAGACTGGTCCCCTGTGATGAATTTCATTTAAAGGTTTAGTAAAGTGAAAATTATCAACCATTAGTTTTTATTTACGAATCAAAAGATCAAAGTGTTGCAAACAAAGGGGCAAACTGAAATTTGTTTTCATTTCAGAAAGAAGTGACCTTTTCTCTACTTCAAAATGTTCTTGACAGACGACGGCGCTGTTTATTGCTAGTCATGGAGGGAACCCACTGTTGAAAAACAAAAAAAAGAACATTACATTTGAAACAGTGACAGTAGCCCACTGATCCATTTTGACCCAAACAAACTTGTTGGGATGGTTGCAAATGACTTACTAAATAAACTCATCACAACACCAATACAAGAAGTCACCAAAAAATGACAAACTTTTGTACACAAGTCAATGGAGATTTTCTTAGTTGTCCTGAGATGACATCACACTTTTGCTCATGAATATGGAAATTCATTAGCATAAAAATAGAAAACTTGCAATTACACCAAAACGGAACAATCAAATTGTTTTCAATTGACCGAAATGTGTAAAACACAACCTCTACTATTATTACATTTAATAAAAACCCTATTTCACATGACCTCGCTTATGTTTTTTTGCAAATTCAAGTCCCTTTGAGGGGCGTGGTCGCCAACAATACAATTTTCAAAATTCGTTTAAAAATATTAAATCTCAAATAATAACGGAAACAAATACAGAAACGTACTCAGAAAATTTAAATATATCATTTTATTTAATAAAAAATGCATTTCACACCACCTTTAATATGTTCTTGTTTGCACTGCACTTAGCCATGAGAAATCGAGTTTGATTAAGAATTTTTACTGGACTAGGCTAGACCCAGTAAATGAGTCGTTGGCCCCGTTTTTGACGATTTTGGTTTTTTGGGGGAGCCAAAATCGCCAAAATTGGGCAAACGACTCAGTTACTGGGTCTAGGACTAGGCCAAACCATGGAGCTAGTATAGTATAAAAAGGATGGCCAAACAAAGAGAAATTGGGTTTGCTTTTTAACATAATAATAATTCTTCATGGGTTTCCTCACGCTTGCGAGTGACAGTACAATGAGCACTATTGAGGAATCCTTGGTATTAATACCAGAAAGAAATAATAATAATAATAATGATTAGATTTGTATAGCGCACATTTCCACCCTGCAGGGTGCTCAAGGCGCTGTTACCATTATTACCGCTGCCATCAGGGAATCACCAGAACCATTTCGCTTCAACTAGGTGGCTGCTGGTCAGCCGCACATCCCTATCAGCAGTTAGATTGTGGCATTCCCCTTAACAGCTTCCCATATATCGCTTGGGTTGACGAGGCAACTGGGATTAAGTGCCTTGCCCAGGGACACAGACACGTTGGTCGAAGTGGGGCTCGAACCCCCAACCTCTGATTGGGAGTCCCGCTTCATACCCACTAGACCACACGCGCTCCCCCTGTAGGGACATGTCAGAAATATAATGATCAGCAGAGTTAAAGTTTATGTATTCATTTCCTGCGTTTACATTTTAGGAACTGGAACGACATCCAGGAAATTTGGATCAAAAATTAACAAGAAGAGAATTCGCAATCTTCGTGAGGTTTTCTCTGCTTTCCTGGCGTTTCATATATGGAGATTACCAGGTGTGTTTTTATTAGAAGACAGTATTATTATTATTTTGACTTTTGTGTGTGTTTGAGATTGGCTTAGAATGCGTGTAAAACTGTAAAAATAAACTAGAAATGTGTTCGTTGAAAACGAACACATGGCTGTTCCCCTCCTTTTTATAAACATATGTGGTGTTCGGGATGACCTTTGTTAGTGATTGTATATGAATAAATCACGATCGTATGTCAAACGGTTGAGTTTTTATCGATTTTTAAATATTGAATATTATTACATGCCACTTTAATCTGACATGTAGGGAAGGTCAAAGGTGTTGCTATATGTTTGGATACCCCACCCTAGTCGAAGTGTAACACAGTTGACCCCATCGTGATATATTGTACCCCTTTCAAATGGCAAGGCAAAATCTGTTTGACCAATAGGAAACGAGGTCAAAGGTCAAGCCATGTGCGCATCTTAAAGACATTTGTTAGTGATCGTATATGCAGAAGGAATCAAATTTGTAGGTCAAACGGTAGATTTTTTATTGATTTTTGAATATTTAATTACGTAATCATCTTGTCGCTAGAGGGCGCTATTTCCTACGATGACGTCATCACTTATATTTTTGGAAAGCTTAAGGGCCTCTGGTAATAACACCATTGACCCTATCTCAATACCTCCTTTCACTTTCAAACTAAGGGCCACTTCCGGTTTCGACCGGAAGTGAGCAAGGTCAAAGGTCACGGCCATATTTTTTGGATACACCACCCTAGGTCCAAGTGTAATACAGTTGACCACATCCAGATATCTTGTACCACTTTCAAATGGCAAGGCAAAATCTGTTAGACCAATAGGAAACGAGGTCAAAGGTCAAGCCCTGTGCGCATCTTAAAGACATTTGTTAGTGATCGTATATGCCACAGGAATCAAGATCGTAGGTCAAACAGTTGATTTTTTATTGATTTTTGAATATTTAATTACGTAATCATCTTGTCGGTAGAGGGCGCTATTTCGTACGATGACGTCATCACTTATATTTTTGGAAAGCTTAAGGGCCTCTGGTAATAACACCATTGACCCCATCTCAATACCTCCTTTCACTTTCAAACTAAGGGCCACTTCCGGTTTCGACCGGAAGTGAGCAAGGTCAAAGGTCACAAAAATATTTTTTAGATACCCCACCCTAGTCGAAGTGTAACACAAGTGACTTTGTCCAAATATCTTGCACCACTTTCAAATGGCAAGGCAAAATCTGTTAGACCAATAGGAAACGAGGTCAAAGGTCAAGGGGTGTGCGCATCTCAAAGACCTTTGTTAGTCATCGTATATGCCGAAGGAATCAAGATCGTAGGTCAAACGGTTGATTTTTTATTGATTTTTGAATATTTAATTTATTAAACTTCATGCCCCTTTAATCTGACACGTGATGACGTCATCATGACGTCATTAGTACTGTGCACTAATTCACATAGTGACCAATGTCCATGTGAAGTTTGAAGTCAATCATGAATGTGCAAGTGCCCGAAAAAGCGTCTGAAAAAAGTGGAAGAAGGAAAAGAATAAAAAACTAGAGGTATGTCTGTTGATAACAGAGCATATGGCTTTCCGCTTTTTTTGGCTGTTCCAACACGGTTGGGAACAGCCTTTGTTTTCGTTACGATTTTTTTTTTTTTTATTTTTGGCTGTTCCAACACGGTTGGGAACAGCCTTTGTTTTCGTTAAGATTTTTTTTTTTTTTATTTTTGGCTGTTCCGATTCGGGTCGGAACAGCCTTTGTTTTCGTTACGATTTTTATTCCTTTTTTTTTTTTTTTTTTTTTTATTCTTTTACTTCTTCCACTTTTTTCAGACGCTATTTCGGACACTTGCACATTGATGATTGACTTCAAACTTCACATGGACATTGGTCACTATGTGAAGTAGTGCACACTACTAATGACGTCATGATGACGTCATCACGTGTCAGATTAAAGGGGCATGAAGTTTAATAAATTAAATATTCAAAAATCAATATAAAATCAACCGTTTGACATACGAACTTGATTCCTTCGCCATATATGATGACTAACCAATGTCTTTAAGATGCGCACACGCCTTGACCTTTGACCTTGTTTCCTATTCGTCAAACAGATTTTGCCTTGTCATTTGAAAGTGGTACAAGATATTTGGACGGGGTCAATTGTGTTACACTTCGACTAGGGTGGGGTATCCAAAAAATATGGTGGCGACCTTTGACCTTGCTCAATGTGTTAGATTAAAGGGATATTTGATAAAATTAAATGTTCAAAAATCAATAACAAATCAACCGTTTGAGCTATGATCTTCATTCCTGCGCCATATACGATCACTAATAAATGTCTTTAAATGATGACGTCAGGACGACGTCATCACATGTCAGATTAAAGGGGCATGGAAACAGATAAATGAAATATAAAAAATCAACCGTTTGAGCTACGATCTTGATTCCTGCGCCAAATATGATCACTAACAAAGGTATTTCACTAATGACGTCATAATGACGTCATCACGTGTCAGATTAAAGGGGCATCAAATAAAATAAATGGGATATAAAAATTCCGTAAGAAATCAACCATTTTAGCTACTATCTTGATTCCTGCGCCATATACAATAACTAACAAAGGTCTTTAACTGATTACGTTATGATGACGTCATCACGTGTCAGATTAAAGGGGCATGATGTTTAATAAATTAAATATCAAAAATCAATACAAAATCAACCGTTTGACCTACGATCTTGATTCCTTCGCCATATACTTGACTAACAAGGGTCTTTGAGATGCGCACACCCCTTGACCTTGGACCTCGTTTCCTATTGGTCAAACAGATTTTGCCTTGCCGTTTGAAAGTGGTACAAGATATCTGCATGTGGTCAACTGTATTACACTTGGACCTAGGGTGGTGTATCCAAAAATATGGTCGTGACCTTTGACCTCGTTTCCTATTGGTCTAACGGATTTTGCCTTTCCATTTGAAAGTGGTACAAGATATCTGCATGTGGTCAACTGTATTACACTTGGACCTTGGGTGGTGTATCTAAAAAATATGGTCGTGACCTTTGACCTCGTTTCCTATTGGTCTAACGGATTTTGCCTTGCCATTTGAAAGTGGTACAAGATATCTGCATGTGGTCAACTGTATTACACTTGGACCTAGGGTGGTGTATCCAAAAAATATGGTCGTGACCTTTGACCTCGTTTCCTATTGGTCTAACAGATTTTGCCTTTCCATTTGAAAGTGGTACAAGATATCTGCATGTGGTCAACTGTATTACACTTAGACCTAGGGTGGTGTATCCAAAACAAATGGCCGTGACCTTTGACCTTCCCTACATGTCAGATTAAAGGGGCATGTAATAATATTCAATATTTAACAATCGATAAAAACTCAACCGTTTGACCTACGATCTTGATTTCTTCATATACGATCACTAACAAAGGTCATCCCGAACACCATATATGTTTATAAAAAGGAGGGGAACAGCCATGTGTTCGTTGTCAAGAACGAACACAGGTCTAGTTTTTTTTCTTTTCCTTCTTCCACTTTTTTCGCACGCTATTTCGGGCACTTGCACATTCATGATTGACTTCAAACTTCACATGGACATTGGTCACTATGTTAAGTTGTGCACAGTACTAATGACGTCATGATGACGTCATCACGTGTCAGATTAAAGGGGCATGAAGTTTAATCAATTAAATATTCAAAAATCAATAAAAAATCAACCGTTTGACCTACGATCTTGATTCCTTCGGCATATACGATGACTAACAAAGGTCTTTGAGATGCGCACACCCCTTGACCTTTGACCTCGTTTCCTATTGGTCTAACAGATTTTGCCTTGCCATTTGAAAGTGGTGCAAGATATTTGGACAAAGTCACTTGTGTTACACTTCGACTAGGGTGGGGTATCTAAAAAATATTTTTGTGACCTTTGACCTTCCTCACTTCCGGTCGAAACCGGAAGTGGCCCTTAGTTTGAAAGTGAAAGGAGGTATTGAGATGGGGTCAATGGTGTTATTACCAGAGGCCCTTAAGCTTTCCAAAAATATAAGTGATGACGTCATCGTACGAAATAGCGCCCTCTACCGACAAGATGATTACGTAATTAAATATTCAAAAATCAATAAAAAATCAACTGTTTGACCTACGATCTTGATTCCTGTGGCATATACGATCACTAACAAATGTCTTTAAGATGCGCACAGGGCTTGACCTTTGACCTCGTCTCCTATTGGTCTAACAGATTTTGCCTTGCCATTTGAAAGTGGTACAAGATATCTGGATGTGGTCAACTGTATTACACTTCGACTAGGGTGGGGTATCCAAACATATAGCAACACCTTTGACCTTCCCTACATGTCAGATTAAAGTGGCATGTAATAATATTCAATATTTAAAAATCGATAAAAACTCAACCGTTTGACATACGATCGTGATTTATTCATATACAATCACTAACAAAGGTCATCCCGAACACCACATATGTTTATAAAAAGGAGGGGAACAGCCATGTGTTCGTTTTCAACGAACACATTTCTAGTTTTTTTTCTTTTCCTTCTTCCACTTTTTTCGCACGCTATTTCGGGCACTTGCACATTCATGATTGACTTCAAACTTCACATGGACATTGGTCACTATGTGAAGTTGTGCACAGTACTAATGACGTCATGATGACGTCATCACGTGTCAGATTAAAGGGGCATGAAGTTTAATAAATTAAATATTCAAAAATCAATAACAAATCAACCGTTTGACCTACGATCTTGATTCCTTCGGCATATACGATGACTAACAAAGGTCTTTGAGATGCGCACACCCCTTGACCTTTGACCTCGTTTCCTATTGGTCAAACTGATTTTGCCTTGCCATTTGAAAGTGGTGCAAGATATTTGGACAAAGTCACTTGTGTTACACTTCGACTAGGGTGGGGTATCCAAAAAATATGTTGGTGACCTTTGACCTTGCTCACTTCCGGTCGAAACCGGAAGTGGCCCTTAGTTTGAAAGTGAAAGGAGGTATTGAGATGGGGTCAATGGTGTTATTACCAGAGGCCCTTAAGCTTTCCAAAAATATAAGTGATGACGTCATCGTAGGAAATAGCGCCCTCTAGCGACAAGATGATTACGTAATTAAATATTCAAAAATCAATAAAAAATCTACCGTTTGACCTACAAATTTGATTCCTTCTGCATATACGATCACTAACAAATGTCTTTAAGATGCGCACATGGCTTGACCTTTGACCTCGTTTCCTATTGGTCAAACAGATTTTGCCTTGCCATTTGAAAGGGGTACAATATATCACGATGGGGTCAACTGTGTTACACTTCGACTAGGGTGGGGTATCCAAACATATAGCAACACCTTTGACCTTCCCCACATGTCAGATTAAAGTGGCATGTAATAATATTCAATATTTAAAAATCGATAAAAACTCAACCGTTTGACATACGATCGTGATTTATTCATATACGATCACTAACAAAGGTCATCCCGAACACCACATATGTTTATAAAAAGGAGGGGAACAGCCATGTGTTCGTTTTCAACGAACACATTTCTAGTTTTTTTGTATGGTTGTATGCATGTAAAACTCTACGTACCTGCTAAAAGACAAAATTTGACCTCCATCGGCCTTTTCGTTCTCTAGATATAACCGTTAGAAGAACGCATGTTCAAACGAGTGTAATTTGACACCTGGTGACGTCATCAAACTTTTGAAGGTATGGACATGTTCACTGACCCTCAGTGAACATATGCACCAATTTTGGGCCAATCAGTGAACATATGCACCAATTTTGGGCCAATTAGCAAAAACTTCGACGCAAACATCTCTTCAAAATACGTTTTGGCAATTTTTCAACTCGCCGCTAGAGGGCGCTCTTTCGTGTGACGACTTAACTTTGGGTATTTTTGTAATGCCCAAGGGGTCCCGAGACTAACAACGTTGACCCAATCTCGGTATCTGCTACCAGTTTTAAATGACAACGCAGCCTCGTTTTAGACCAATAGGAAGCAAGATTCAAGGTCAATGTCTGTGTATGAAATTTAGACCTTGGATAGTCATGACCATTGCCGAAGGAATAAAGTTTGTATCTGAAACGGTTGAATTGTTACACATTTTTGAATATGTAAGGCATTACATTTCAAACGCTTGTAATTTGATACCTGGTGACGTCATCAAGATGTAACCGCTTTGGTATAGTACTTTACTATGGGTTCCTTATTGTGACCAAGTTTGAAGATGATCAAAGCTTTGCAAGCGACCCTTCTACCAGCGAGACAGACTATGTGCTTTGTCTATGGGATATGGGGTATGCGGGTTGTATGCATATTGTACATGCTTATGTACACTCATATATACCGCACTGTGTGTATGCAGTAGTATAGGTTGCCAGATTCAAAAATTCATAACAAATCAACAAATGACGTCACACTAATGTAACTTGGTATGTTATATGTTAATGACCAAGTCTACGTCCCTGCTAGGTTTCAAGGTCATACGACCATTAGAGGAAGTGAACGACCTTGGCTAATGTATGCTGCACAAACGGGCTTATTTGATGACGTCATCGTTACGCCACCAAATTTTGCTGCTAATATGCATTAGACCACGTCACAACAAACCTAAAACACAAAATTTGACCTTCATCGGCTGTTTCGTTCTCTAGATATAATAGCTGTTAAAAGAATGCATGTTCAACCGAGTGTAATTTGACACCTGGTGACGTCATCAAACTTTTGAAGGTATGGGCATGTTCACTGACCCTCAGTGAACATATGCACCAATTTTGGGCCAATTTGCAAAAACTTCGCCACAGACATCTCTTCAAATTGCGTTTTGGCCATTTTTCAACTTGTCGCTAGAGGGCGCTCTTTAGTGTGACGACTTAAATTTTGGTATTTTTGTAATGCCCAAGGGGTCCCGAGACTAACAACGTTGACCCAATCTCGGTATCTGCTACCAGTTTTAAATGACAACGCAGCCTCGTTTTCGACCAATAGGAAGCAAGATTCAAGGTCAATGTCTGTGTATGAAATTTAGACCTTGGATAGTCATGACCATTGCCGAAGGAATAAAGTTTGTATCTCAAACGGTTGAATTTTTACAGATTTTTGAATATGTGAGGCATTAAATTTCAAACGCTTGTAATTTGATACCTGGTGACGTCATCAAGATGTAACCTCTTTGGTATAGTACTTTACTATGGGTTCCTTATTGTGACAAAGTTTGAAGATGATCCAAGCTTTGCAAGCCACCCTTCTACCAGTGAGACAGACTAAGTGCTTTGTCTATGGGATATGGCGTAGTGCAGATGTATGCATATTGTACATGCATATACTCATAATATACTGCACAGTGTGTATGCTGTAGTATAGGTTGCCAGATTTAAAAATTCATAACAAATCAACAAATGCCGTCACACTAATGTAACTTGGTATGTTACATGTCAATGACCAAGTCTACGTCCCTGCTAGGTTTCAAGGTCATATGCCCATTACAGGAAGTGAACGACCTTGGCTAATGTATGCTGCACAAACGGGCTTATTTGATGACGTCATCGTTACGCCACCAAATTTTGCTGCTAATATGCATTAGACCAAGTCACAACAAACCTAAAACACAAAATTTGACCTCCATCGGCCTTTTTGTTCTCTAGATATAACCGTTAGAAGAACACATGTTCAACTGAGTGTAATTTGACACCTGGTGACGTCATCAAACTTTTGAAGGTATGGGCGTGTTCACTGACCCTCAGTGAACATATGCACCAATTTTGGGCCAATTTGCAAAAACTTCGCCACAGACATCTCTTCAAAATAGGTTTTGGCCATTTTTCAACTTGCCGCTAGAGGGCGCTATTTCGTGTCACGACTTAACTTTTGGTATTTTTGGAATGCCCAAGAGGTCTTGAGACTAACACTTTTGACCCGATCTCTGTATCTGCTACCAGTTTTAAATGACAGGGCAGCCTCGTTTTCGACCAATAGGAAGCAAGATTCAAGGTCAATGTCTGTGTATGAAATTTAGACCTTGGATAGTCATGACCATTGCCGAAAGAATAAAGTTTGTATCTCAAACGGTTGAATTTTTACAGAAGTTTCAATTTGAAGGCCATATATTTCAAACGCTTGTAATCTGACACCTGATGACGTCATCAAAATGTAAACACATTTGTGCAGTACTTCATTATGAGGTGATTGTTGTGACCAAGTTTGATGATGATCCGAGCTTTGCAAGTGACCATTTTGCCAGGCCGAAAGACCATGCGCTTTGTCTATGAGGTTTTGGGAGAAGAATAAAAAAAGCTAAAAAAAAAAAAAAAAAAAAAAAAAAAAAAAATCAGAACAGTTTCAAAGGCTTTCCGCAGGAGTGCGGAAAGCCAACTAGAAATGTGTTCGTTGAAAACGAACACATGGCTGTTCCCCTCCTTTTTATAAACATATGTGGTGTTCGGGATGACCTTTGTTAGTGATTGTATATGAAGAAATCACGATCGTATGTCAAACGGTTGAGTTTTTATCGATTTTTAAATATTGAATATTATTACATGCCACTTTAATCTGACATGTAGGGAAGGTCAAAGGTGTTGCTATATGTTTGGATACCCCACCCTAGTCGAAGTGTAACACAGTTGACCCCATCGTGATATATTGTACCCCTTTCAAATGGCAAGGCAAAATCTGTTTGACCAATAGGAAACGAGGTCAAAGGTCAAGCCATGTGCGCATCTTAAAGACATTTGTTAGTGATCGTATATGCAGAAGGAATCAAATTTGTAGGTCAAACGGTAGATTTTTTATTGATTTTTGAATATTTAATTACGTAATCATCTTGTCGCTAGAGGGCGCTATTTCGTACGATGACGTCATCACTTATATTTTTGGAAAGCTTAAGGGCCTCTGGTAATAACACCATTGACCCTATCTCAATACCTCCTTTCACTTTCAAACTAAGGGCCACTTCCGGTTTCGACCCGAAGTGAGCAAGGTCAAAGGTCACGGCCATATTTTTTGGATACACCACCCTAGGTCCAAGTGTAATACAGTTGACCACATCCAGATATCTTGTACCACTTTCAAATGGCAAGGCAAAATCTGTTAGACCAATAGGAAACGAGGTCAAAGGTCAAGCCCTGTGCGCATCTTAAAGACATTTGTTAGTGATCGTATATGCCACAGGAATCAAGATCGTAGGTCAAACAGTTGATTTTTTATTGATTTTTGAATATTTAATTACGTAATCATCTTGTCGGTAGAGGGCGCTATTTCGTACGATGACGTCATCACTTATATTTTTGGAAAGCTTAAGGGCCTCTGGTAATAACACCATTGACCCCATCTCAATACCTCCTTTCACTTTCAAACTAAGGGCCACTTCCGGTTTCGACCGGAAGTGAGCAAGGTCAAAGGTCACAAAAATATTTTTTAGATACCCCACCCTAGTCGAAGTGTAACACAAGTGACTTTGTCCAAATATCTTGCACCACTTTCAAATGGCAAGGCAAAATCTGTTAGACCAATAGGAAACGAGGTCAAAGGTCAAGGGGTGTGCGCATCTCAAAGACCTTTGTTAGTCATCGTATATGCCGAAGGAATCAAGATCGTAGGTCAAACGGTTGATTTTTTATTGATTTTTGAATATTTAATTTATTAAACTTCATGCCCCTTTAATCTGACACGTGATGACGTCATCATGACGTAATTAGTACTGTGCACTACTTCACATAGTGACCAATGTCCATGTGAAGTTTGAAGTCAATCATCAATGTGCAAGTGCCCGAAATAGCGTCTGAAAAAAATGGAAGAAGGAAAAGAATAAAAAACTAGAAATGTGTTCGTTGAAAACGAACACATGGCTGTTCCCCTCCTTTTTATAAACATATGTGGTGTTCGGGATGACCTTTGTTAGTGATTGTATATGAATAAATCACGATCGTATGTCAAACGGTTGAGTTTTTATCGATTTTTAAATATTGAATATTATTACATGCCACTTTAATCTGACATGTAGGGAAGGTCAAAGGTGTTGCTATATGTTTGGATACCCCACCCTAGTCGAAGTGTAACACAGTTGACCCCATCGTGATATATTGTACCCCTTTCAAATGGCAAGGCAAAATCTGTTTGACCAATAGGAAACGAGGTCAAAGGTCAAGCCATGTGCGCATCTTAAAGACATTTGTTAGTGATCGTATATGCAGAAGGAATCAAATTTGTAGGTCAAACGGTAGATTTTTTATTGATTTTTGAATATTTAATTACGTAATCATCTTGTCGCTAGAGGGCGCTATTTCCTACGATGACGTCATCACTTATATTTTTGGAAAGCTTAAGGGCCTCTGGTAATAACACCATTGACCCTATCTCAATACCTCCTTTCACTTTCAAACTAAGGGCCACTTCCGGTTTCGACCGGAAGTGAGCAAGGTCAAAGGTCACGGCCATATTTTTTGGATACACCACCCTAGGTCCAAGTGTAATACAGTTGACCACATCCAGATATCTTGTACCACTTTCAAATGGCAAGGCAAAATCTGTTAGACCAATAGGAAACGAGGTCAAAGGTCAAGCCCTGTGCGCATCTTAAAGACATTTGTTAGTGATCGTATATGCCACAGGAATCAAGATCGTAGGTCAAACAGTTGATTTGTTATTGATTTTTGAATATTTAATTACGTAATCATCTTGTCGGTAGAGGGCGCTATTTCGTACGATGACGTCATCACTTATATTTTTGGAAAGCTTAAGGGCCTCTGGTAATAACACCATTGACCCCATCTCAATACCTCCTTTCACTTTTAAACTAAGGGCCACTTCCGGTTTCGACCGGAAGTGAGCAAGGTCAAAGGTCACAAAAATATTTTTTAGATACCCCACCCTAGTCGAAGTGTAACACAAGTGACTTTGTCCAAATATCTTGCACCACTTTCAAATGGCAAGGCAAAATCTGTTTGACCAATAGGAAACGAGGTCAAAGGTCAAGGCGTGTGCGCATCTCAAAGACCCTTGATAGTCATCGTATATGGCGAAGGAATCAAGATCGTAGGTCAAACGGTTGAATTTTTATTGATTTTTGAATATTTAATTTATTAAACTTCATACCCCTTTAATCTGACACGTGATGACGTCATGATTACGTCATTAGTACTATGCACTAATTCACATAGTGACCAATGTCCATGTAAAGTTTGAAGTCAATCATCAATGTGCAAGTGTCCGAAATAGCGTCTGAAAAAAGTGGAAGAAGTAAAAGAATAAAAAAAAAAAAAAAAAAAAAAAAAAATCTTAACGAAAACAAAGGCTGTTCCGACCGTATCGGAACAGCCAACTAGAAATGTGTTCGTTGAAAACGAACACATGGCTGTTCCCCTCCTTTTTATAAACATATGTGGTGTTCGGGATGACCTTTGTTAGTGATTGTTTATGAAGAAATCACGATCGTAGGTCAAACGGTTGAGTTTTTATCGATTTTTAAATATTGAATATTATTACATGCCCCTTTAATCTGACATGTAGGGAAAGTCAAAGGTGTTGCTATATGTTTGGATACCCCACCCTAGTCGAAGTGTAACACAGTTGACCCCATCGTGGTATATTGTACCCCTTTCAAATGGCAAGGCAAAATCTGTTAGACCAATAGGAAACGAGGTCAAAGGTCAAGGGGTGTGCGCATCTCAAAGACCTTTGTTAGTCATCGTATATGCCGAAGGAATCAAGATCGTAGGTCAAACGGTTGATTTTTTATTGATTTTCCAATATTTCATTACGTAATCATCTTGTCGCTAGAGGGCGCTATTTCGTACGATGACGTCATCACTTATATTTTTGGAAAGCTTAAGGGCCTCTGATAATAACACCATTGAGCCCATCTCAATACCTCCTACCACTTTCAAACTAAGGGCCACTTCCGGTTTCGACCGGAAGTGAGCAAGGTCAAAGGTCACAAAAATATTTTTTAGATACCCCACCCTAGTCGAAGTGTAACACAAGTGACTTTGTCCAAATATCTTGCACCACTTTCAAATGGCAAGGCAAAATCTGTTTGACCAATAGGAAACGAGGTCAAAGGTCAAGGGGTGTGCGCATCTCAAAGACCTTTGTTAGTCATCGTATATGCCGAAGGAATCAAGATCGTAGGTCAAACGGTTGATTTTTTATTGATTTTTGAATATTTAATTTATTAAACTTCATACCCCTTTAATCTGACACGTGATGACGTCATCATGACGTCATTAGTACTGTGCACAACTTCACATAGTGACCAATGTCCATGTGAAGTTTGAAGTCAATCATCAATGTGCAAGTGTCCGAAATAGCGTCTGAAAAAAATGGAAGAAGGAAAAGAATAAAAAAAAAAATAAAAAAAAAAAAAAATCTTAACGAAAACAAAGGCTGTTCCCAACCGTGTTGGAACAGCCAAAAAATAAAAAAAAAAATAAAAAAAAAAAAAATCTTAACGAAAACAAAGGCTGTTCCAACTCGAGTCGGAACAGCCAAAAAAAAAATCTTAACGAAAAGGTCATGAAGGAGAAAGGCTTCAAACACCAAGATAAGTTGTTGTGGACTGCACTTGCTGTGTCAAACCGTGGATGATCAGATGATATGCACCACTCTCAAGTACATGTAACTACGTGTAGGATTCGTCAGAGCCGACGGCCCACAGCCTCAACAGGAAAGTCAAGAACATTTAAACTCTTACGTCAAATTTCAAACGTGAGGAAAATGGTAAGTTTATATTCATATTACTCATTCATTAGTCTAAACACAACCTTAAAAGGAGCGTGACCAGATCATATTTTTGAGCCCCCATTTTTCCCATGGGTGTTGAGATTTTGATACCATATAATGTGTCATATTTTTCTCATACCATTCTGAAATTTTGCGCCCTCCGTACATTTCGAGGGATGTCGTCAAAAATTCACCAAATGTTTTGTAAACTAATTTATCTGGTTCCGTAGTGATTACACCAACCTTTTTGCAATCTTCAATTTGGATGTCCAAATTGGAGATTGCCAATTTTTTTGTTTTCTTCCCATGGAATTGATGGATAGTCTTTTGGGGAAGTATTTTATATGATTGTTAGGTTAAAACGAAATCCATGCATTTTCTGTAAAAAATCTGGACAAGCTCCTTTAAAATAATCACTGATTATATAATTTATAATATAAGCACGATTCTATAAACTATAAATTATAAGGACATTTTGTGCACACTTTGTTTAGGGGTTCATTACCATGCACGGACACCCGGGATTTTCCTTTTGATGACACTTAAACCATGTAAAAATGTTAGTTTGATGACAAAATTGCAAAATTAGGAAATTAATTTACTAAGGAAAAACTTGGATTTTTTTAGAGTTGTCGCATAGGTTTAGTGTATGGGTTTCCAGTGGGTGTCCACCCTGAGGCACGACAAACGCGACCAAAACCGACATAATATGGGCGGGGAGGTGGGGAGGGGGGGGGGGGGGGTGGGGGGCTGGTGTGCAGTTGATAGGTGCATTACGTAAAACGTAACTTTTGGACGCGTACCTTGAATTGCATTTGAAGTGTTATAAACGCTATAGTGAAAAACAGTGCATGGGAGAGTGCAGTATAATTTACCGCCTCTTATCTTCGTTTACTTATTTTTGTCTACTATAATCGCCATACATGTAGTTTGAAACAATGATTTTGTTATATATTCAAATGAATAATTATGGTGCACAATACACCCTTATACTATAAACATATCAACTACGAAATGTGCTAATCAAATTCAAAAGTGTTTAAACTACGAAATATACGTTCTGTGTATTGAATACACGTGAATAAAATACAAGTACATTAACAAGTTTTCTCGTACGTGCGTTTAAGCTTTAAAAACCGCTCGCGCTGCGTGTAACCTACTATACTCCATACACAATGGCGTCACGCTTTGTTTACATGTGCACATTTCTGTTAGTGTCAAGGGCCCCACAAAAGCACACATGCACACAAATCTGTGACGTCATGTCTTAATAAGCATTTGACCACAAATTCTCGCATTCCTTATTTAAAAGCCACATTGTACAATTAGTGGCCTCACGTTTAGACTCTAGAAGAGCCTTCGTCAAAGGCGGAATGACTAGGACATGAAAGCGTGAAAGTTACAGCTAATTCGGAAAACTGAACACCTTCATAAATAAGCTTGATATTCCTCACAGAAATAAGCGATATAATAAGTATAATATTGCGCGATTTTCATTCAAACGATTAAAAAGCGAATAATATCTAACCAGTCTAAACAAGCGCAGGCAAAATAGGCAGTTAAAAGTACAATCCTCAATCCTCCAAAATCACTCATACGATTTCTTACATACCTATTGACCTATTGATGTGCGAATACGCCATTTTGGGAGTCAAATAATGTTGAGTCATTAGGTGCGTTAAGACGATCATTGTTAAGGCCTTGGTCTCATCCGACCTGCGTAGACGTAGCGAGGGGTTCACGTAGAGATTTGGGGGCTGTACGTGGCCCTCCGAGAGTGGCCCGCGCGCACTACGCAAGTAATTTCAAGTTACCTGACCCCCGCGTAGCCTAATTTTCGTACGTGAAGAAAAATTGGACACGCACAATTTTTGGTCTGCGATGATTTGTCGCGGCTACCGCGTGGCTGGTGCCCTACGTGTGCGCTATGCCTACGTGGGTCGGATGAGACCGTGGCTTAACTTATAAGTAAAGCCACTCTCACACATACCCGTATTTGCATCCGTAGCGGGCCGTACTTGCTTCCGTATCAAATTCGGGGCCATACTTACCCGTACGGACTGATACGGGAGCATACAAGACGAGTTTGGAACATACGGCAAATTTTTGAACATGTTCAAAAATTTGCCGTATTTGTGTACCACACTGGACCATAAGGGACCTTACGGGGAGATATTGTCTGATACGGGTTGATACGTACTGATACGGGCCGATACGGGTTGATACGGGATGATTCGGGAAATAAAAATCTCCCGTAAAAAGTCCCGAATTAGGCCCGTATCACGCGTATCGGCCCGTACTGTCCCGTATAAAATCTTCCCCGAAATACGGGGGCGATACGGGGCCATACTTTCTGATACGGGGCCATACTTTTGTGATACGGGGCGATATACGGCTCTGACTCCCGTATGGTTCCGATTTTGGCTCAAATTGCGCCGTATGGCCCCGAATTTGGTACGGAAACAAATACGGGACCATACTCGTATGTGTGAGAGTGGCTCAAGCCGTTGGTAGTGGGCGCTCGTGCGTAAAGCCCGCCGCACACCTTTGCGATTTACCGGATAATCGGATCATCGGACCACATACCGGAAAGGTGTGCGCTGAAACAAATCGGGCCGGTCTGACCGTACGCTATAGACCAGAGAAAATCAAACTTGTTTGATTTTTCCAAATCCCATGGTCCGGTGTCCGATGGGCCGGTAAATCGCAAAGGTGTGCGGCGGGCTTTAGCTCGTAAGTATAGTGACCGTGTGGACGCACTTGGTATATGGGCCGTGTGCATGCTTGCGCGTCGTTGTTAAAGTACCGTGTGGACGCGCGACGTTGGTAGTGAGACTGTCGTTGTTACATTTACCTTCGAAGGTAGTGCCCGTCTGAACATGGCTATCCTGTACGTAAGTGACTGCGTCACACGCGCACGCGCTGCCATTGGTTTGTACATTAGTGTACAAACTAATGGCAGCGCGGTTTAGATATGGGTTAGATGGATTGAGCATAGAAACCGAAGCCAGAGGAAAGCTCAGCAATGAGGAAGGAGGTCGGGTGGGCGGGGAAAAAAGGTATATATATAATAATACTCACCAGAAGCTGGCCGCCGAGGCCAAACTATTATCTTACCACCGTTGAGACATACAACCGTATACCGTCCTCTGCCGACTCGTTCCTTCTCGTCCAAATACTTCCCACCTGCCACCTTGGTATACTCGAGACTGCGTAGATTCCTACGCTGCCCTCAACGTCGGCGGTTGTGCAAATAGTAACCTATTTGCACAACCGCCTTTGTTTCCGTCCGACTTCGGTATCTATAGGGTTTAGATATGGGTTAGATGGATTTCGCCAAAACCTGCCCCCTTAGGCCGCCGAGAACCCCCAAACCTGGCCAAATACACCCCAATCCTTACCCAAACCTCAAACGAAAGCGGGAGACTGTATCAGATAGAAAGGAAAGAAAACTGGACTAGTTGTCTTGCTGCCTTTCTTTCATTTTATTTTCTTCTCTTTTCTTTTCTCAAGCTGTCGCTGCCTATAAAATTGATTAAAAAACTAAATGGGTAGTTTTGTTAGTAGGTGATGGCAATTATAGACATCAGCTGCATGTAGATGGCGGGAAAGCTACGCGGGCCCCGAGGCCCGAGTTCAGACGCCTATAGAATTGTCCGACGATATCTGCCATTGGACTTTGTTCAGCTGTGGAGACGGCGTCGCGTAATACCTGGACCGTGCTCTGACGCCTCATAACTCTCTCAACCTGGGTATAGTGCTTGTACGTCTTCCGCGACGCCCATTGGCAGTGGTCCATCACCTGCTCCTCCGATGCATCCAGGAGTCGCAGTGTGGTTGCTACCCAGGCACGGCTGTTGTGCGCTCTCAAAAGCTGGTTTTGAGGATTGTCTGTTGCGGCAAAATACATCTTCAGCCGTGAATTCGGTCCGTTAACAGGCGAAGGGTTTGTTTACGAGGACTCTGCGATTGGCCGCCAAGGGGCGAAAGATCAACCAGACTTTGAACTGCGCCGACTGGATCCATCTTTCCTTGGTCCTGCAACTTTGGAATCATTATCAATGATGAGTCACCCTCACTTACCGTCTTGCCAATAGTGTGGCTGAATAAAAAATCGCCTCCTTCGATCCTTGTTATTTTTCAGGTTCTGATTCCTCCTAGGTCACCAGCTCTGTCCCCGGCCCATTATAGGCAGAGGAAAAGGGCCAAGTCTCGTTGTACCACGTAGCGCTAGGGGAAAAGACCTTCGCCTTTGCCAAGTCTCCAGGATCGGTCAGTGATCTCTTTCACCGACCATCGTAACTTATCAGAAAACAATGGAATTGCCTGCTTTGAAGTAATGTGAGACTCAGTCTGCTCCAGCTGCATTGCATTCATGTATCTACGAACTTGGTGAGAGATGCAAGGGTTTGCGAACTTTTATCCCACTCGCCAGACTTCGGTCCTACCGAATGAGTTAAAGTATGCCCTTATCTGCCCAACATAAGAGTCCACGGTGCATGCCGCTAATATAAGCGGGCACCCACAAGAGCAGATCCCGTGCTTACCCAAATGTTTTCACCCTAAGCCGTGAATCTGCGTGCGACCTTCTGAGTCACGATCGATCGAAAAGCATAGGATGTCAAGTGGAGTCACTGACTCCAGATCCTCCCCTTCAGTACAGCATCATTTGCTTTGATGCTCCCGCAGAAATCGGTCTAAAGCTGCAAATAAGTCCGCTCTTTTGCACTTCATATCCCTGCGTATCCAACTCGTTTCCTAGTTTTGTCAGCCTGGTTGCCGCACTGATCATCTTCAAAAAGATACCAAAACGCTCTCGTGAAGAAGGGGAGGGCATGATTGAAGAAGAAATTTAGCATTGTATCGCAATTCCCGAGGGCAAGCCCGAAACGGATCTTAAAAACAGCCGCAGCCTGCGCTGGAGCTATAGATATCCCATCATCGATAGGTGCACAATGTCCGCAAGATCCTGCTCCACGATGTAATCGTTCGAGAAAAACTGCCAGCTAGCATTCATGACAGACCTCTTTCAATAATGAGTTGACTACGGCGACTGAGCGATTGATGCCCACCATCTTGGTTTGGCACATTGAGGAAAGAACAAATATGCATATTGGGAATTTTTTCCCTGATCAGTTGGGCAACAGCGCGAAAAACCCCTACCATGGCGCAGAACTGCCACCTCCGGCTGAAAAGCCCTGCAAGATACCACCAGATGTCTACATAACGGGGCCATTTGTGTGCCTCCGTTGGCTAACATTTGCACGCTCAATGCCTTGGGCCAGCCGAATCCTTTGAACCCTCTGAACATTGAGTCGGACACAAGGAGAACATGGTGACGCTTAGCGTAAGCGATATCCATTCGGGGGGTGACAATACGTGGGAAGTAGCACTGGAAGGCCCAGAGCTCAAACCCCAGCCCTTGAAAAATTCGGGACATATCCCGTAGAAAACGGGTATTCTAAAAACCCCTGCTTGACCTGCCTCTGACAGGCGAAAGGAAGAACTTGAGTGGGGGACCCGTTCCTGCGCCCCGGAACATTTGACGAAAGTGCCATCAAATCAAAGGTGAAAACCTGTGGGACTACCAGATGGGACCTAGGTCAACTTGAGCGCAAAATTTGCCTCCAAGGAGAGGGCAAAACAAAAAATTAAACTTCAACATTTTTGAAAGCGGTTTAGACCTAGCTCGGAGGCCAGTCCAAGCATCCACCACATTTCTGGAATCTCCAACCACATCCACCATCAAGTTCCATAGCGAATCAAAGACTGAGAGCCACACAAAATATAGATCAAGGGCCTCCTTGCGACATATACCCGTGTGTCCCAAAATGTCCGCAGACCAGTAATCTCAGAAACTTACACTACCGTCTGGTAAGACTAGGGTACCGCCCTATTTATAGCCAGATGCGTCTGCCGACAGTGCGATGCGATAGCAAGGTGGCGGCCTTGACTTCAAGGGATCAGCTGCGAGAAGCTATCGACAAACCTCCAAAATAGAATCTCCTCCCGCACTTGTGGTGACAGAGGCGTAGGCACGAGATCATATCAAGTGTAGATATGAAGGAGGAGCATTCCCTCAGAAACAAACAAACACCAGAGCAAAACTTTGGCTTTTGCCCACAAAACGTTGCATCTGCTTTTAGAGCATTTTATCCTCCCGCAAAATTGTCTCTCGTACCTCAGCGAATGATACCTTTTTATGCTCAGGAATCGGAAATGATAGGGTTTGGAGCAGATGCCGAACCCGAGATGCACCGTGCTGTTCGATGGCTGCCGATGACTTTTCTTTAAGTTGCTGAACAAGCCGAGCTTTAACTGTATGTAGCGTACGACGTAAACGGCCCTTAGAGCTCTGATGTAGGAACCGTCCCCATGCATGTCCTGTTCACACCGCAATAAAACAAACACGACTGAAGTGTTTTAAACCTTCGTATACTTTGCCCCTCCATCGCTGGGATGGCACTCGCCAATGGAACGGTCGTCTATCCAGATTTCTGTATGTATACCTCTGTTCTTAAGCCATGGAGGAAGACAAAAGCCAATGGATGAGTAAACTTATGCACTGTTTTTTAAAACCAAACCCACTCGAAGCCGGAAAAGGTTCTGGACTCCTTGGTCAAGAAGATTTGCTTGTATCCCTGGCTGTTGTCGGTACTTGAGAAAATATCGCCTTTGGTTATGGGTCTGACAACATTGCCTAAAGGTACCACACTGAAGGGTGTGTCCTTGCGCCAAAGATTAGGTCCCTTCATTGATAGAAGCAGACGCGGCTTCTTGGGTTCAACTGTCAAGGCAGTCACACATTTCGGCGGCTGTACTTCCTTGACCCTACCCACAACGTATATAGAGCCCTCTATCCACCGCCTGGTGATTGTGTCTATGAAAAAGGCGACATAATCTTGACAAATGAGCGCATTTAAAATACCTTTCGGTGGGCAGTTATAAACAGCAATTCCTGCCCCTGTATCTGCCATGAAACGACTGGAAAAAATCATACAGACTAATTCCATGATGAAGCCAACCATGAACTTCGTCCCTATTGGGTGACTCTGCTAAGATATCGTCCCAAAGCACCAGGATCATTGCTTAATGTGCCGGCTACAAAATAGTTGGATCTCTGAATCCGAGCGCCTATAAATCTACCTGTAGTCTACCAGAGAGAACTTCAGGCGGGGTGGGTGTAAAAGGGACTGGCAAGCCACTTGGTTTGCCATTGAAAACTACCCACTGGGAGGTGCCTCGTTTCCGCTTCGCTGCGTGCGTAGCGATGGGATCAAAAGATTGATTAAAATCTCTCTCACACAGATGACTCTCCAGCATTTTCAAATACCACTGGTACTCAAATGTTTTTCCTTTACATCTTCGGCAAACAAAGGCTCGAACTCGTCCACGTATTCTCTAAACACAGACATCACGTAGACAACCTTGCGATCATAGCTCGTCTCCATGCACGCTTGAGCAGCTGCAGGCGTCTTGGCTTGTGGACATCCAGAGCCGACTTGGGCTGCATGTATGGAACAAACCATCACATAATTCGTTGACGTGCTAACGGGGCCCGCCGTTCGACCTTTCATAAACGCACAAACCACGGCACTTTTTTTGTTTGTTTGTTTGTTATTTTTTTTGGTGTGTTATGGTGTGTTAGGGATTGTTTATTGTGCATTAGAAATGATACTCTCATTCTTCGGGTGAATATTTTTAAGTCGCTCAGTAAGGATTTTCGTGTTGGTTTAGCAGGTGTTGGGACGAAATTCAAACCTTTGCCCAATGCTATTTTTTCAGTTTCTGAAAGTTTGGTATTGGACAGGTTGGTTATGAATTGTTCGCAATTTTCTGCTAAAAAACGTTTGTGATTCCCTTTGGGCGTTTGTTTGTTTTGTTTTGCATCCGAATGAACACCTGTTGGATTTGGTTTGGGTTAGTGATCTTTTTTTTGATTTTTGGGGTTTGTTTTAGTTTCCTTTTTGCCATGACCTTTTATTTGTTTGTGGTTATATTTTAGGGGGTTATTTTCAATATAACGTTATGGAGGTATTGGCTTAAGACAGATCAGAAAACTCTCTTTTGTAGATGTGGTGGTCCTGAAAAGGACCGTTGGTTTTGTTTAGTTGTTACAGATCACTGCGTTTTCTTTTTGTGCCTTTGGTTGGTCCACGATTGAAGAACGAGTATAGTTGCTGTGCCGTGTGGTGGTCTTGGCCTTTGAAGTTGGCGAAGGTGTCTTGAGCCGTTTGGTGTGCTGTGGTGGTTTGCTGGTCAATTTCCTCCAGTTGTTTTTTGTATTCGTTGAGCGTTATTTCTGCCAGCCTTAGTGATGTTCTACCCTGTAGTTTCTCGAAACGTTGTTTATATGTTTCTGAGAATTCGAGGGGTTTTGGTGGCTTTATTTTGAATGTCAGGTAGTACGGTGCTTTTTCGTCTGCTATTCCCTTTGAGAAGTTTCTGATTTGGTTCGTGATGTGTTCTTTGGCGGTTTTTAGAGTGGTTATGTTTTCCGCCAAAGACACCTTCGCCAACTTCAAAGGCCAAGACCACCACACGGCACAGCAACTATACTCGTTCTTCAATCGTGGACCAACCAAAGGCACAAAAAGAAAACGCAGTGATCTGTAACAACTAAACAAAACCAACGGTCCTTTTCAGGACCACCACATCTACAAAAGAGAGTTTTCTGATCTGTCTTAAGCCAATACCTCCATAACGTTATATTGAAAATAACCCCCTAAAATATAACCACAAACAAATAAAAGGTCATGGCAAAAAGGAAACTAAAACAAACCCCAAAAATAAAAAAAAAGATCACTAACCCAAACCAAATCCAACAGGTGTTCATTCGGATGCAAAACAAAACAAACAAACGCCCGAGGGAATCACAAACGTTTTTTAGCAGAAAATTGCGAACAATTCATAACCAACCTGTCCAATACCAAACTTTCAGAAACTGAAAAAATAGCATTGGGCAAAGGTTTGAATTTCGTCCCAACACCTGCTAAACCAACACGAAAATCCTTACTGAGCGACTTAAAAATATTCACCCGAAGAATGAGAGTATCATTTCTAATGCACAATAAACAATCCCTAACACACCCATTCAAACCACCATCAAAATGGCATCCAACAACTACCCCCAGCACCACGCTGGAAACTTATCTGGAAGCCACAAAATATGAAATTGCCCATACCCGACTACAAAACCGGTCAACAAACATGACCAAACCGCCAAAGAACACATCACGAACCCAATCAGAAACTTCTCAAAGGGAATAGCAGACGAAAAAGCACCGTACTACCTGACATTCAAAATAAAGCCACCAAAACCCCTCGAATTCTCAGAAACATATAAACAACGTTTCGAGAAACTACAGGGTAGAACATCCCTAACACACCCATTCAAACCACCATCAAAATGGCATCCAACAACTACCCCCAGCACCACGCTGGAAACTTATCTGGAAGCCACAAAACATGAAATTGCCCATACCCGACTACAAAACCGGTCAACAAACATGACCAAACCAGAGCTAGCCGCAATAAACAGCCTTAAATCGAAGCGGCTACATCAAGTAAAACATACTGGAAGGGCCAACCTTATCGACAAAAAAAGGGATAACAAAACAAAGCAAACCCCACTCGTCTTCTCCACAACTTATAATCCAGCAATAAACAACCACAACCTAAGAAAAGCTGTAAACAAACACTGGCACCTAATTGAAAGCGTTGAACTACTAAAGGAAATATTTCCTAAACCACCGCTAATTGCTTTCAAAAAAACGGAAAACCTGAAACAAAAAATAATCCGAGCCAAACTACCCAACCACGAAAAACGGCTCCCCCCACTATCAGACTCAGGTTACACCGAAAACAGCCAGGAACCGGATGAAATCCTAAACATCCTTATCTCACTGCTTGAAGAACAAACAACTTCTTAAAAAAGCTGGATCCTTCCGCTCAAGGAAACCAAAGCGAGTCACCCGGATTCTCCCGAATCCCACCCGCAGCTGATGAAGGGCATACGGTAGCCTAGAAAGCTAGCTCCTGCTTCACCAAAAGGAACTGAAAAACGTTCCTTTGCTCGCAAAAACCCACCCACATCCCACCCATATTACCAATGGAAAATAAACAAAAAAAACTCAGCAAAACGGTACAACTGGACACAACAACAAAAAAATTTTGATTTAAAATAATATATTTTATTTCAAACAATAAAAACAAGTCGACCAGAACGGCCGTGTCACTGAATGGGTAAGCACCATCACCCCCCCCTTTTACTGCTCTTAAAGGAACACGTTGCCTTCGGGTTGCGCTTTATTGGGCGTTTTTGGGCTATTACAAGCGTTTGAAGTATAATGAGCACGATCTGAAAGATGTTTAAAAAGTAGAATATAATGATCCACACAAACGTGCCTTAGAAATGCTTCAATTTTGCGTAATTTCTCGAAGCAGCACGCTCCGCCATTTATGGGAGTCAAAATCTTGACTCCCATAAATGGCGGAGAAATTTTATTAGTCTTATTTCCAGCCTGGAGAAAGAAATTATTTTTCCTTCCTCCGTTGCGTGTGATGTGCATGTTTTTTTAATTCGTGTCTACAATAACCATTGGGTATAAATCATCCAAGTCCTTTCTATCGGTTTGTCCCATGACAATATTCTTACCCTGATTGGCGAGGTTTTCGTTTTTTCTTTTTTGACGCGTCTGCTGTGTTCTCTTGACGATCCATTTGTTGACAGCCAGTCGGTGTGTGTGGGTTGGTGTGTTTACGTTTCACACATGTCTCGGGAGGCGGAGAATGGTATGGTACCTTGCGTTCATCTGATAGGTTTACCTGACCACTGGCTACGGCGCCAGCCTAACTCCTGTTCGTCGCTGCATTTTGCCCACTACCCGGACGATCGTATTGACGGCTTGAAATACGTATACATTTCGCGGGACATGTAGTGGGGGTCAGAGGTCAGTGTTTGTTTTTTTAAATTACCATTCACTAATTATAACACATTAAATGTGTTTTATTGCAAGAACAACTCCTAATAAGTATAAGGAACACCCTCAAACGTGAGATTTCGTGAAATCTGAAGGCAACGTGTTCCTTTAACTTATACACAACTTACCCATAACTTATTCGACGTACGCCAGCGTATTCGCCAAATTTTTCATACGTCAGCATACGCTGGCTAAAACGTCAAGGTGTGACAGGGCCTTGAGGAACAACTGCACTACCGTGATTCGAGACCACCAGTTGGCTTCATAGATCAATAATTTGGTAGGGCGTCTGTACGTTAAGCAGAAGGTCCGCGGTTCGAATCCCGGTGGAGCCAATTTGCTTTTCACCGCATCCAGATTTCCCAAACTCGATCATGGACATTCACATTTGTATCGAATTAATTCACCTCGGCGGGTTATAATGACTGATTTAAAATGTTCACAGTTAAACAAATCACTGACTAAAATGTAAGGGCGCTCACACGCTAACCATGTACCAGCACGCCCCCACCCCATTCAAAATAGTCGGGTTTTGTTTGTGTAACTGCAATGTATTGGGCTTTAAGAACAACATAATAGGCCGTTTTTACATGTAGGCCTACTTATCTAAGATACTTATCCAACATCTGTGTGTAACATTTTGTATGCGCTCATATCTACACAGCAACAGGCAACAGCGAGTTGAGTTCCTTTTTCTTTCGAATAAGTGCTCTGTGATTTTTAAGTGCGCTGCACAACATACTGGACCTACAGCTTTACATCCCATCCGAAGAACGGAGCAAGTTTAGTTACGCACTTTGCGCAATAGCGCAAGCACTACCAGCAGTCTGAAGACCACAGCCGAAGACGCCGCCCGCCCCCCGAACCCCCAGCCCCTTAATCATACAGATGGCCATTGGTTGAGTCAATGTTAAGCGGGCCTCCCACTGTGCGATTTTTGCCACGAATTAGGTGCGATTAGTTACGATTGTGTATAGACTATGTACACAATCGTACTAAATCGTAGCTAATCGTTGGAAATTCGTGGCAAAAATCGCACAGTGGGAGGCCCGCTTTATACATCAAACATGCTTCTGGTCGTGCTTGCGAAAACGATCGGTCCGACATGACACTCACTCCATTGGGTGGTCCTTTGATGTGTGGCTCACTTCGGACTCTCCCGCGATCGCGCAGCCAACCTGGTGGCGCGGAATGTAGGGCGGGTTCACAAAAAGACCATTCCATTTGTAATATGGGGGGGGGGGGGGTACTCTTTGGGGCGCCGCGAGATAAGATTTTAGTTGTCCACTTTTGGCGCGCCGCGTGTCGTCAAAATAAATTCCAAATTTCTGCTAGCAGAAAATCGGGGTTTTTGAAAATACTCTTTGCGAAACCAAAAAACCTGAAAATCTACTAGCAGAAAACGAGAAAATTGGGTTGTCCACTTTTGGAGCATAACGTTACTTTTTCTAGTGG
Organism: Henricia sp. BOLD:AAB3569; assembly: GCA_037783545.1. Taxonomy (NCBI): domain Eukaryota; kingdom Metazoa; phylum Echinodermata; class Asteroidea; order Spinulosida; family Echinasteridae; genus Henricia; species Henricia sp. BOLD:AAB3569. The sequence goes on along the minus strand of JBBELK010000071.1, from coordinate 721,453 downwards.
GAATTAGGAATTTTTAGTTGTCCACTTTTGACGCGCCGCGAAAGTCATCAAAGTAAAATAAACATTTATGCTATAGCAGAAAATTTGTTTATTTTAAAAATACTCTTTGCGAAACCAAAAAACCTGAAAATCTACTAGCATAACATGAGAAATTTGGGTTGTCACTTTGACGCTCCATACATTGGCGCGACATGGTTAGCAAGGTTTGACAACTCATGTCTTCTGTTACATTCCAGATAGGAGGTAACATGACTACAACCCACTCCATATTGCCACGTGGCAACATGATTTATATGTTACTGTCTTGCAAACGTGGGGGTAGGGAGAGGCGGAGTGGTACTTCCAAATGGATCCAAATGGTACTTGCGCTATTGCGCAAAGTGCGTAAAGCCTAGTTTCCATATAATCGTAACCCGCGCACGCAGACGAGACGCAAACAGCTGCAAGGCAAACACTGACGGAAACAATCGGCAAAGTTAACCTTGGTTCAGTCAACTTTGCCGACTGTCTGCGTTAAGCGGGCCTCCCACTGTGCGATTTTTGACACGAATTTCCCACGAATTGGAACGATTATCAGAGACTGATAACGGACGAAATAACGCCCTAAATGTAATAATTAAAGTTACCGCAAATTGGCGTGAACAAAAATCACATTTCTACTCATTCGAAAATATTAGATTTTCAGTATGTTAATGAGTGATTTGTTATACACCAGCCAGTGTTGGAATGCATTATATTGCAATTAGTTCTAGTTCAGGCACAATTTACCCGTAAATTTACCGGACTATCTCTGCGTTTGTTACGTCTATATTGAAAACGGGCTTAACTAAATTTGCTCCGTTCATCGGATGGGTAGTGAAGTGTTGTTCCTCACTGATTGTTCCTAACTGACTGTATAGTTTATCAGGAAAACTTTGCCTAATGCAGACAAAATTAAAATATCGTAACATAATGGACCGACAGCTTGTATTTCTTGTAAAATGCATTGTATACATTTTTTGCAGGGTTGATATTATTGTCTTGTCAAATCTATCCCACGATCTATCAAACTGTTTTCCATTATAATAATAATAATAATAGCAATCTTATATAGCGCCAAATGCCAGGGCCTCTAGGCGCTTTACAATATAAACCAAATATAAACCAAAGCGATAACATACATATATACATGTACATAGATAAAAAAAGATTAAAGGCACAGGCTCGTCAGCAATGCGCGCCCGCCAAATTCGTGCTCGAAACACGCAGCTCCATGCCTTTGCTATGGAGCTGCGTATTGCGTGGCACACATTTGGCGGGCGCGCATTGCTGACGAGCCTTGCCTTTAAACGTTAAAACCAAAGAGCATCATCAAGAGCAAGTCTGGTAATACTGAACAAAAAAGATGTGTCTTAAGCTGGGACTTGAAATTACTGATGGAATGAATTTGACGCATGCTGTAAGGAAGACCATTCCAGAGGTGTGCCGCTGAAAAAACAAATGATCTATCAGTATAATTTATTTGATGAGCGAGCAGGTACCCATTTCGTGTTGGACTCCTGGCTTCTTCTCGTTCTGAACATCTTTGTTTCACGTTTTTCGGCCTTCCTCCCGAGTGTTTTGAACAGTTCAAGACACTGCTGAACGGCTCCTCGTCCGACCTGGGCTTAAGATTATATCTCCCCGTTTAGTGGGGAGTGGATGAAGAACACTCGAGAACAAAGACGGCTGGCAAAGTATGGATGGCTCCAGCTGGACGTGATTTAGCTGGCTACCAGTAATTTACTTTGGTAAGTTAACTGCATGTTTTTGACAGTACAAGAGAAAAACAACGGCCCCAAACATGATAGGATCTTCTATTTGCTGAGCTGGAGCTCATTTTCACTGAAATTTTTAGGCAATATTTTCTCAACTACAGCCAGAGCTACGCCAACTTCCAACTATTTTTAAGAAGAAAAAAAGATTCAACCCATAAACTCTTTCGCGTATACGCTCTTTCACGTAACTGTCACCCCGAGAACGCCGTTCTACTCGGTAGTTTCGATTACGTCCAATGGTTCAAACGGGCACAATGATGCTGTTGTAAACATGCCATTTAGCCTGCAGTAATGTGCCAAAGTAATAATTTCTGACAACTGTTAAGGAGTCAAATTACTTAAACATCTGTGTATGACCATTTCAGTTTCAGATAAAGTGAAAAAAAAAATTTAGGCGCGAGATAGATCGTATTTTGACAAGACACTGGAATACAAGCCATCGGTCCATATGTTACGGCATTTTCTTTCTGTCTGCAATAAATATAATTAAACAAAGTTGACCTGATAAAACTGTATAGTGTTGTCTGTCACAGCTAAGAACATCAGAGGCTGTTTCCGAGCACACATAAAAGTGCTTATAGCTTCTTTACCTTGCGAAAACGTGCTCTGTGATTTTTAAGTGTGTTGCACAACGTAGTGGAACTACAGCCATGGCATATGGGGCACCATGGCCGAGCGGTGTAGCGTGTTGAATCCAAGACTATGGTTAATCCACAGGTCGTGGGTTCGAATCCCATCCTTGGCCATGGTGCGTGTGCTCTTGAGCAAGGCACTTTGCCATGAATTGCTTCTCTCCACCCAGGAGGAAATGGGTACCTGTGAGGGTAGAGAAAGCTAATGTGTTTGATTAGTCCCTGTGCGCATAAGCTGCACGGGACTGCACACTCCCCAGGGAGAAGGATTAAGGAATGATACTACTGAGCCCAATGACCAGGGTAATAATGCAGAAAGCGCATTGAGAGATCCGTCGGATCTGTAATGCGCTATATAAGAACTGTCTATTATTATTATTATTATTACAGCCTTAAATCCCATCCGATGAACGGAGCAAATTTAGTTAAGCCCGTTTTCCATATAGACGTAACAAACGCAGAGATAGTCTGGTCAATTTACGGGTAAATTGTGCCTGAACTAGAACTAATTGCAATATAATGCATTCCAACACTGGCTGGTGTATAACAAATCACTCATTAACATACTGAAAATCTAATATTTTCGAATGAGTAGAAATGTGATTTTTTTCACGCCAATTTGCGGTAACTTTAATTATTACATTTAGGGCGTTATTTCGTCCGTTATCAGTCTCTGGTAATCGTACCAATTCGTGGGAAATTCGTGTCAAAAATCGCACAGTGGGAGGCCCGCTTAACGCAGACAGTCGGCAAAGTTGACTGAACCAAGTTTAACTTTTCCGATTGTTTCCGTCAGTGTTTGCCTTGCAGCTGTTTGCGTCTCGTCTGCGTGCGCGGGTTACGATTATATGGAAACTAGGCTTTACGCACTTTGCGCAATAGCGCAAGTACCATTTGGATCGAGCCCACATGGTAGATGCCCTCCACCACTCCGCCTCTCCCTACCCCCACGTTTGCAAGACAGTAACATATAAATCATGTTGCCACGTGGCAATATGGAGTCGGTTGTAGTCATGTTACCTCCTATCTGGAATGTAACAGAAGACATGAGTTGTCAAACCTTGCTAACCATGTCGCGCCAATGTATGGAGCGTCAAAGTGACAACCCAAATTTCTCATTTTATGCTAGTAGATTTTCAGGTTTTTTGGTTTCGCAAAGAGTATTTTTAAAATAAACAAATTTTCTGCTATAGCATAAATGTTTATTTTACTTTGATGACTTTCGCGGCGCGTCAAAAGTGGACAACTAAAAATTCCTAATCCCCACTAGAAAAAGTAACGTTATGCTCCAAAAGTGGACAACCCAATTTTCTCGTTTTCTGCTAGTAGATTTTCAGGTTTTTTGGTTTCGCAAAGAGTATTTTCAAAAACCCAAATTTTCTGCTAGCAGAAATTTGGAATTTATTTTGACGACACGCGGCGCGCCAAAAGTGGACAACTAAAATCTTATCTCGCGGCGCCCCAAAGAGTACCCCCCCCCCTATATTCACAATGGAATGGTCTTTTGTGAACCCGCCCTACATTCCGCGCCACCAGGTTGGCTGCGCGATCGCGGGAGAGTCCGAAGTGAGCCACACATCAAAGGACCACCCAATGGATAGTCTTGGTGCAAGACGATACTGACCGCCGCGAGAGGGCGCCATACACTTTACTATGAGGACAGGAAACCAGTCTACGTCCGTGCCTGCAGTATCGTCTTGGGACAAATCCTGACTGTTGGTATGTGACACCATGTGACCTTTGACCTAAGCTTATACATATGCATTAAGAGGTCAATTTCACCTGGCATAATGAGACTGCCAGTCTGGCAACTTGCAAAAAAAAGGTGGGAGGGTAAAGTTCTGACGACATGGTGTGACATGTAGTCTGTCTAGTGTCATCATGTGTACAATGTATGCGATCGATCGATCGATCGTTGTTGTGTCTTATCACGGAGGTAGGAAAAGATGTCTAGTGCAGTCTGTTGTGAACTGTGTAAACAAATAAACTGCCAAGTTATAATTAAAGTTTAAACAACCATGCCGCCAAGGTGGCGCGGTGCACTCCAGTTTACTCCATGTGGCCGTGAACACGTGGACGGACGGACCTGCCCTGGATGGGAAAAAGCATTAAAATGTTGCCAAAAGATTTGCAGAACAACAATGCATTTTGGTTTATGCCAGGGGCTCTACTCCTGCCCCTGTTGTGAAGCACGTTTTTTTTAGCAATAATTTATACTCAAACATCATTGTTTTTTCCTTACAATGACTTACATGTATTATGCATCAATAAGTGCAAATCCAATGGAAAACCAAAGGATTTTAGTGCAGCAGGGCTTATGTGATGTCCGACTTGTAAATTCTTTCGGTCAGCGAGACCGAGAATCAACAGAGAGTAGGAAACATGGGTTGGTGCGAAAGAGCAGTTTAAGAGATGATGTTTATTAGGTTTAAACGCAAGAACGTTTTCCCAGATGCACTCACAAATTTGGATAAGAATGAAGTTGACCATAAATATTTTCGCCCATAAAATGACTGATTTTTAAAGGAGCGTGACCAGAGTTTCTGGAAAATAGTTTTCGATGTAACTTACCAATATTATCAAGTAACTCCCATACACACCTCCCATGTCCCAAAAACCCGAAAACATTCGCAATTTCCAGTAAAAAATTGAACAAAACTATTGAGTATGCTTTTAGCGGATAAACGTTGATACTGGAAAATTAGTTTACAAATAACCGGTGGATTTTCGACGATATCCTCGGAAATATGCGGCCTAGAAGCGCGGGAGTTTCAGTTTCGTAATCAAAAAAATATAACGGATGTTATGATATAAAAATCTCATGACCCATAAGGTAAGTCCCGGGGAGTTATGGGTAAAAAAAAGTGATCTGGTCACACTCCTTTAAGCATTAGATTTGATAGAAAAACGCAAATATTTTCTGGTCAACTCTTCTTTCCCTAGAGAGTTCCGGTGTTTTTAAGGTTTGTCTTCATTGGCGGATCCAGCCTCATTAAAATACAGAAATACAGGAATACAAAGAAAACGCAGGGCTATAGCCCACTGAAATCCATTCTATTCCTGTATTTGAATGAGGCTGGATCCACCACTAGTCTTGATGGTCTTTGTCATTAAACGCTGGAGTGTAAAGTCCTGAATAATTTGAAATTACCACTGGTATTTCATGACGTGACCGGGTCGGCAACACTTGGAGTCAACCGCTCCCGTGACTAACATTGCCAGAACGTGTTTACCGGTACACATCCTCTGCCTCCTCTACCTGGATGTGTGGTCGTAAATACTTTATACTTTACATTTAACTTCCTCTTCCATTTTTTTTGTTCACTAAACACTAGGAGGTTTGCATGTAAAACGTGAATGTGAAATGGCTTGAACCCAGGTTCGAATTTTGGTCACGGCAAAAGAGTTATCTTGCCACGAAAGTCACATTTGTGGATTTTTGTTTTCGTCTGTTGTAAGGTTTCCTCAAAGTAACGACCAAGTGCTCACAGCATTCCATGTTCGCATTTTACGTGCATCTAATCATTCATATTATGTCCTTGCATCACAACCCTACTTCATTTACATGGTGCTACATGTAGAACCATGGACAAAGGAAATCCACAGGCTCAACTGAGGGTGACAGTTGCAATAGGAGATTTTTGAGACGCATGTGGCAGTAAACAAACCAGTCCTTCATTATTTACGTCACATTGGAGCTATAAAGTGTGCATGCTCAATGTGACAAACAATAGAAAAGGACCGGTTTGTTTGATGCCAACATGTTTCTCAAAAGTCACCCATTCCCGAAACAACAGATATTGTGCTGAACTTGGCCCGCTGAAAATCAGATACAAGCTTCATAAAGTACATGTACATAGCAATTGCAGCTACATGTACTTTGTGTAGCATGAGCGCCACCATTTTGTTTAGAAAATTTGTAGACAGCTCCGTCGTGTACTCCTTTTGCAGAAATACGTAGTTATTGAAGTGCCTTCCAACTTATTGAGATTCTGAAATAATTTATCGCAGGATGACACATATTCAGTGTCTAAAGTTCAAAGTATGTTTTTTCGTTTAAAGGCACAGGCTCGTCACCAATGCATGAGCGCCAAATTCGTGCCACGAAATACGCAGCTCCATGCCATGGAGCTGCGTATTTTATGGCACGAATTTGTTGAGAACCACAGACTGTATATCTTTAAACAAACAAAACTTCATACAAAACTACATAGTTTATTTTTATACAACCAGAACAGACTTTACAGTTTTAAGTAAATAATTATACCATGTGTTGGGGCATGGAGGTACGAAAAGTTATGGTTGGGGTTAGCACACTCGAGAAATAATGAGTTTTTTGCATTTTTAACTGTACAGTATACCGGTACTTTAAGATTGGAATTAACAAGAAACTAATGGGCCTACATTAAATACAATGTATTTATAAGTAAGTAAATATTGCATGTGAAAAACTTCTGGTCTTTATCATCCTTCGCTAAGAATGAGTAAACGGGCTCAGGTGTTTCACAAAAATTCACATGTACATGTACATGGAAATACGTATTGTGCTTATGTGCTATTTACATGTAGTTGTAAATTTCATTGTATACAAGCCCATGACACTACTTGATTTCCAAAGTAAACGTTTACATTCACTGACTCATACATGTAGGTGACATTTATGCAAATTGCAACAGGGAAAAAACATTGGCTGTCACACATGTTTAAATTTGACATTGGCAGATTGTAAATACATAGTTAAATGGTTAAAATTGTGTACAACAAACTGGCGTACATGTAGCATGGGTAACATCATTTCAAAACGAACACTGGCTACTTGCAAGGCAGTCATGTTTTCCGTAAAAAAGTCACAATTGTTAAAATTTCTATTTAAATTACTATTAACTATCTAAAAGTGTACATGGCATTACCTTTGTATAAATCAATCACAGCAGCTAGAGCATTGTCAATGATCGTGTATGGCATGCCTCAATACATGTATTTATATGCTTCATAAAAGATTTCCCACATCTACTAAATTCACTATTAGTAAGAAACATAAATCAAATATCGCAAACTTTATACACCTGTGAAACTTGGATCAACTACAGTACAGTACTGTAACTGTCCAATCACTCCACATAGACCTTATTGCAAATAACGCTTGGGTGAGTTTTTACAAAAGCAGCAATGTATTGTGGGAAGGTTTTCGGGGCAGACTTTGCCCCGTTTTCCTTCCCACAATACAGTTGTGCTTTTGTGCAGACTTGCCCAAGGGGTATTACTATTAGCGATAAGGTCTATTACTCCCCATTACTCACCACCACCACCCCCCCCCCCCCCCCCCCCCCCCCCTCCCCCCCACTACACACAGACACCATTTGTTTAAAAGTAGCATTTGTACGCTAAGAAAAAACATGCATCAAGGATTTAATAAAGATGGAAACACTTCAACCTGTTTCATGTGTTTTGTATTATGTACACAAGGTCTGAAGCAGTGGTCAGCTACTTAATAATTTAATCACTACCAGTACTGCTAGATCCAAATTGTGGTTCAGCATACTCGCCACCCAAGGGGTCCTCGAAAGAATCTGATGCAGTGCTGTTGTCGCTTTCCAACTCTGACAATGGTCCCTTGTCTGGTGACTGGACACTCGAGTCATATATTTCAGTTTTCATGACTTGCCATACTTGTGATGCAATCTCTTTGCGTGCAAAAGCATATCGATCACAGAAGTCATCAAAAGGAAACACGATGTGACATTCATTGACTACTTCTGTTATTGTGGAGTCTGACAAGCCACAGGCAATACCCTCGCTTGTGTACATGTGGCTGCTGCTGTCTGCCAGTAACGTTTGTTTGTACTCCTGTAGATGTTCCTTTAATTGTGTTACCAGACTTTGTGGCACCGTCACAATTAGATATTCAGCCGATGTTGACTGTCCATGAAGCAGAGCATCTCGCATTTGCTGTTCAGCATAGGAGTGTTTACCAGAGCATTCGCTTCCATCACAAGCACATGTCTGGGCACAAACGTCGCAACAATCATGTTTTATCATTGAGGCATCAGTGTCAGTGTCGCTTCTTGCTGGTGAAGGGAAGTTTTTCTTGATAACAAGCCGTCTGCACTCGCTTCCCTCTACAAAAGCTTTCATAGCATCGCTTGTTTTCCCACCAAGCCCACCACCACGATACTTAACAAGGAGTGCCAAACTCTGGGCTCCATCACGGCCTGCCCTCCCGCTCAACTGCATCAAGTCATCTAGATGTGATGGGTGACCTACCAATATTACTGTGTGAAGTCCACACACATCAATCCCTAGACCGAATGCAATCGTAGCAAACAAAATGCGCACCTCTCCATCTTCTCGTGAGAAACTGTCAATGATTTTTCGTTGTACGTCAGCTTCCGTATTTGTGTGGTACATTTCAAAGTAACGATGCAGCTCCTTCGGAAGAAGAAAACGGAAGAGAGAATGAAGTTCACTGACAACTCTGCGAGATTGACAGTATAGAATGATTCTCTCCATGGAACCGCCTCTCTCATTGATCCCCTGTGCCATCCATTTAAACATGGCTTCAAAGTTCTTGTCGTCAGACTTCAGAACAACATACTTGATGTTCAAGCGTTCAGGGCTCTCCTCTATCATGCCATAATTCCGGAGTGCCAAGCTCTCAACGATCGTTTGTCTCACTTTCACAGTTGCAGTGGCTGTCAAAGCTACAACGCGGGTAGTGGGTTTCACCAAAGATCGCAAATCTCGACCATAGCACTTGCGGAATACTGTGCTCTCTTTTGATGAATGACCCCTGTAATTAAAAGAAAACAAAAATTAAATGTTATCGTACAAGTAAATTAAGCTCAAACTGAATTCACACGAAGACATTCATAATGGCCTGTGGGTATTCACGCTAAGACATTCATTCTTGAGTACATTGTACAATGTAACTTCAACTTGCAAGAAAAAGTGGATATATGGGAACCAGTCTTTTAGTATTGGTTCACCCGACTTTTGACGTGCATTGTGCGCAGAAAACTCCGAAAAGATTCATTGATGAATGTTTTCCTCTCAAAATGATTAATATACAACTAATGAATTGTTATGAATGCAATGGGAGGAATATTTTCATGAGGTGAAAGATGGAATGTTACATTCAACGAGGAGAAGCCGAGTTAAATGGAACATATTCCATCTTTCACCGAAAGAAAATGATAATCATTTTTGTGTGCTAAAACAAACAAAGTGCTTTTTTTTTACACTGCGAAATTTTGCACAAACATAGACAGCAATCTCCCCAAACTGTCGCTGGTTTCACAACTGGACCAGAAATCTCACCGTCAAACTAACATCTTGCTGTGTTCCATTTTTAATATTAAAAAATAACGTTTTAAAAATAAATATCGTCAGAAAGCATGGAAAGTTTATCATTTATTTTCAGTATCTATTACAAAAGTTGGAATTGAACAAAGCTGTTCCCAGTGGTTTAGACCTAATTAACCTACCATTTTGATACGCAGTGACTTTCGTCAACAAAGATTCCGCAGCATCTACTTTTCACCGACTGAAGTAGCTCCTTCCCCTTAGGTCCGCAAAGGGTCTCTGGGCTGGCAAATAATATGGAATACTTGTCTGCTTGCTCAATGACACAATCCGGAATGACCGAGGTGATGTCGGCTGCCGCTACACCGAGCCGACTTACTCGTTCTAACTGGTTCACCGCCAGAGCCTTCAGCGGGAGAACCACAATGACAAGAGCATGGTCGCCGTCGTTCGTACTAGTTTTTCCCTCAGTCTCAGGCCCGTCTTGCAAAAAATCCACAACAAATGGAGCAGCTTGAAATATCACGCTTTTCCCGAAACCGGTAGGTAGATTAATAAACAAATCACTGCCTTGTGCGAATTGCCGGAGAGCATTTATTTGGTGGCTTTTCAGTTTCTCAAATCCTAATTTCCTGGCAGCAAAGTCAATAGCGTCGTCCACGCTAGCCGACATTTTTTCTGAAGCAAGTGCAGTTAGTACATGTACATTATAGCTTTGGTCCCTGTTTGTACCGTAGATGTGCATATTAGACGTACAGGTACCAGACTGCACAGCGCTGGGCTTAACTTATGTTAATAAGCTCACGTCATAGGTATGCATGGCATAATGAGCAATGTGTGGAATGCGCTCGGAATTTCCCGAGCGATTCAGGATTTGTCCCAAGACGATACTGCAGGCACGGACGTAGACTGGTTTCCTGTCCTCATAGTAAAGTGTATGGCGCCCTCTCGCGGCGGTCAGTATCGTCTTGCACCAAGACTACCCAATGGAGTGAGTGTCATGTCGGACCGATCGTTTTCGCAAGCACGACCAGAAGCATGTTTGATGTATAAAGCGGGCCTTCCACTGTGCGATTTTTGCCACGAATTTCCAACGATTAGCTACGATTTGGTACGATTGTGTACATAGTCTATACACAATCGTAACTAATCGCACCTAATTCGTGGCAAAAATCGCACAGTGGGAGGCCCGCTTAACATTGACTCAACCAATGGCCATCTGTATGATTAAGGGGGTGGGGGTTCGGGGGGCGGGCGGCGTCTTCGGCTGTGGTCTTCAGACTGCTGGTAGTGCTTGCGCTATTGCGCAAAGTGCGTAACTAAACTTGCTCCGTTCTTCGGATGGGATGTAAAGCTGTAGGTCCAGTATGTTGTGCAGCGCACTTAAAAATCACAGAGCACTTATTCGAAAGAAAAAGGAACTCAACTCGCTGTTGCGTGTTGCTGTGTAGATATGAGCGCATACAAAATGTTACACACAGATGTTGGATAAGTATCTTAGATAAGTAGGCCTACATGTACTTAAAAACGGCCTATTATGTTGTTCTTAAAGCCCAATACATTGCAGTTACACAAACAAAACCCGACTATTTTGAATGGGGTGGGGGCGTGCTGGTACATGGTGAGCGTGTGAGCGCCCTTACATTTTAGTCAGTGATTTGTTTAACTGTGAACATTTTAAATCAGTCATTATAACCCGCCGAGGTGAATTAATTCGATACAAATGTGAATGTCCATGATCGAGTTTGGGAAATCTGGATGCGGTGAAAAGCAAATTGGCTCCACCGGGATTCGAACCGCGGACCTTCTGCTTAACGTACAGACGCCCTACCAAATTATTGATCTATGAAGCCAACTGGATGGTCTCGAATCACGGTAGTGCAGTTGTTCCTCAAGGCCCTGTCACACCTTGACGTTTTAGCCAGCGTATGCTGACGTATGACAAATTTGGCGAATACGCTGGCGTACGTCGAATAAGTTATGGGTAAGTTGTGTATAAGTTAAAGGAACACGTTGCCTTCAGATTTCACGAAATCTCACGTTTGAGGGTGTTCCTTATACTTATTAAGAGTTGTTCTTGCAATAAAACACATTTAATGTGTTATAATTAGTGAATGGTAATTTAAAAAAACAAACACTGACCTCTGACCCCCACTACATGTCCCGCGAAATGTATACGTATTTTCAAGCCGTCAATACGATCGTCCGGGTAGTGGGCAAAATGCAGCGGCGAACAGGAGTTAGGCTGGCGCCGTAGCCAGTGGTCATGTAAACCTATCAGATGAACGCAAGGTACCATACCATTCCCGCCTCCCGAGACATGTGTGAAATGTAAACACATGAACCCACACACACCGACTGGCTGTCAAAAAATGGATCGTCAAGAGAACACAGCAGACGCGTCAAAAAAGAAAAAACGAAAACCTCGCCAATCAGGGTAAAGAATATTGTCATGGGACAAACCGATAGAAAAGACTTGGATGATTTATACCCAATGGTTTTTGTAGACACGAATTAAAAAAACAGGCACATCACACGCAACGGAGGAAGGAAAAATAATTTCTTTCTCCAGCTGGAAATAAGACTAATATAATTTCTCCGCCATTTATGGGAGTCAAGATTTTGACTCCCATAAATGGCGGAGCGTGCTGCTTCGAGAAATTACGCAAAATTGAAGCATTTCTAAGGCACGTTTGTGTGGATCATTATATTCTACTTTTTAAACATCTTTCAGATCGTGCTCATTATACTTCAAACGCTTGTAATAGCCCAAAAACGCCCAATAAAGCGCAACCCGAAGGCAACGTGTTCCTTTAAGAGCACGCTGAAACACGCTGGTATATACGTCGTAGTAAGGCGAGGTCGTCGAAAAATGTTGTGCATGCACAAACATTTTCGCCAGCGTGTGGCTCATAGGTCCCGCATAAGTTGTAGGTAAGTAATACGATCTTTGACACACGTTCACACACGTTACTTGTAAGTTACTCATAAGTCGAAATATGTCGAGATAATGTCTAGCGTACCCAAAACTTATTTCTAACCTATGAGTAACGTGCTTTGAACCTATGTCGAACTTATCTCCAACGCATATTGAAGTATGTATACGTATTTGACGCGTTCCGTACGACCACAGAACTTACTGAACGTGTTTCTAACTTACAGCTACCGTATAATGGCGTATTGGCAGCGTTTAGGGGAATTAGTTTATACAAATGGGGTTCACAGGAGGAACCCGTCAGTACTCCTCGAGACTCCATGGTCTAGTGCGGTTATGATTTGAATCGTCGAGCGGCAGCCTTTTTATAGGCTACGACACGTGATCGTCGGCGATACGCTGCCGCGCGCTATGCATAAGTTAGAATATCGTTGGGCATAAGTTGTGAACGCCGGCAACACGCTAAGCATTCGTTGGTATTCGTTGGTATAAGTTATCTAAACGTTATAGAAACGTTCTATGTAAGTTACAACTACGGTATGTATACGTCCAACTCGTTATGAATACGCTTTGTATACGCTCAAAAATGAAAACAACTCGATAGTTCAGCGTATGCCAGCGTTTTAGAGAAATGTTCATACGTCAGCATACGCTGGCTAAAACGTCAAGGTGTGACAGGGCCTTGCACTGATTGTTCCTAACTGACTGCATAGTTTTATCAGGAAAACTTTGCCCAATGCAGACAAAATGAAAACATCGTAACATAATGGACCGACAGCTTGTATTTCTTGTAAAATGCATATCATACGTTTCTTTTAGGGTGGATATTTTTGTATTGTCAAACTACGATCTATCTCACGATCTATCAAACTGTTTTCCATTTCGTGTTGGACTACTGACTTCTTCTCGTTCTGAGCATGTTGATTCACGTTTTTCGGCCTTCCTCCCGAGCGTTTTGAACAGTTCAAAACACTCGGCTCCCAGCCGTCCTTTCCAGAACACGGCAGAGTTGCTTACGATCTGCTCCAGAGTAGTCCAGAGTGGTCCCGTTCAGACCTCACGAGAGAGGACGGGCAGCTGAACAGCTTCTCGTCCAACCTGCAGGGCTTAAGATTCTATCTCCCCGTTTAGTGGGGAGTGGATGAAGAACACTCTTGAACAAAGATGGCTGGGAAAGAATGGATGGCTCCAGCTGGACGTGATCTAGCTGGCTACCAGTAATTTACTCGCAACTTTAGTAAGTTAACTGCATGTTTTTGGACAGTACAGGAGAAAAACAACGGCCTAAAACAAGATAGGATCTTCTATATGCTGGAGCTCATTTTCACTGAAATTTTAAGGCAATATTTTCTTAACAGCCAGAGCCAACTTCCAACTATTTTGAAAAGAAAAAAATATTCAACCCATACACTCGTATGCTCTTTCACGTAACTGTCAAACGGGCACAATGTTGTAAATATGCCATTTGGTCTGCATTTCTGACAACTGTCAATCTACTCAAACATCTGTGTATGACCATTTCAGTTTCAGATAAAGTGAAAAAAAATTTGAGGCGCGAGATAGATCGTATTTTGACAAGACACTGGAATACAAGCCATCGGTCCATATGTTACGGCATTTTCTTTCTGTCTGCAATAAATATAATTAAACAAAGTTGGCCTGATGAAACTGTGTAGTATTGTCTGTCACAGCTAAGAACATCAGAGGCTGTTTCCGAGCTCACATATACGCAAAAAATTAAAATATGGAATACAAGCCATCTGTCCATGTGTTACGGCATTTTCCTTTTGTCTGCAATAATATAGTTTAACAAAGTTGACCTGATGAAGCTGTATAGGCCTTGTCTTGTCTGTCAGCTAAGAACAGCAGAGGCTGTTCACTTGTCTGAGCACTCATTTTAAATACTCATCTAATATTTTGTGTATAAAGTGCTGAGCTTCTTTTCCTCACAAAAAGGTGCTCTGTGATTTTTAAGTGCGTTGCACAACATACTGGACCTATATCTTTAAATCTTATCCGAAGAACGGAGCAAGTTTAGTTACGCACTTTGCGCAATAGCGCAAGTACCACCAGAAGTTTGGAGCCCACACGGTATAGATGCCCTCCATCCACCACTCCGCCTCTTCCTACCCCCAGTAACATATAAATCATGTTGTCATGTGGCAATATGGAGTGGGTTGTAGTCGTGTTACCTCCTACATGTATCTGGGATGTAACAGAAGACTAGAGTTGTCAAACATTATTAACCATGTCGCGCCAATGTCTGCATCATCTCCATGGTGTTGCAACTATCCACAAAAAACTAATAAATATCGCTTAAGATTTAGCTTGGTTGTCATTGTCATCTGTAGATCGCCGCTTGAAGAGTCGTTCAGAACGCGACAGAATCCTCACATTTACGCACTGTTCAACACATTGTGATCAACAACCATGTATGCAATCGTTTTGCTGCTTGTCGCTTTGGGTAAGTAATAATTATGGAACGCCTTTGCTATATCTTCAGTAGCCACATATCGCCGCCTTGTCGAATTTAATTTTGTACAACACGCAATTCGCGTTTTTCCCATACTGGCGAACATGGCCAAACTGCAGTTTCGAGTTATTCCCGTTTTTAGTTGGACTTACTTTGGTCCTTCGAATTCACCATTTTTGAGAATAAAATCCCACTTTTGGGTTCAATAACCTTCTTTTTTAATTTCTAAAATGTAATTAATTACATATTTTCAATTTATTTGATTAATCTCTGAGCAATTATAAAGCTGTGAACATGCTCGCCGGTATGACAAAAAAACAAAATTCGATGCGCGTGCTTGTTCGCCACCCGTAACGCTATGCACTTTCGGGTTCGTATATAGGCCCTATGAGAACAACTCAAAACGGATCTCGATAGTTCGCCACCTCCATATGTTTAGTGTGTGTTTGAGCGGCGGTTCTCCAATCTCCAGATTAGCGGTACTTTGTCGGGGCTGCGGACGAGACTTATCTTTATACTGATATCCACAAACTAACATTTTGTGAAATTCCATATATTTCGTAATTGATTTTTTTTACGTGAAAAACGGCGTTGAGCTTTGCGCGATATTGGTTGGTACCAGCAAGCGGCGTAGCTACGGGGGGGGGGGGGAGGAGGGGGGGGGGGGGGGGGGGGATGGGGGGGGGGGGGGGGGGGGATGGGGAGGGGGGGGGGGGGGGTGGTGTTTAACAAGAAAGATCGTCGCCCCCCAAGTCGACCCCCACTGGAAATTTGGCATACGGAGAAAAATATGGTGGTATGGCTTTCCCCATAGAACTTTCATTGTTTAATGTTTAATTTAATTAAATTTTTGTTTAATTTGTAACGTTTTTCCACTGAAACTGTATGAAGTGCCGTTTCTCTGGCGATGGTGTGAATGTAATATGTATACAAAATTGAAAAAGCAACCCCCCCCCCCCACCCTCCCCCCCACCCCCCCCCCCCCCCCCCCCCCCCTCCCCCCCTCCCCCCCCCCCTCCCCCCCCTCCCCCCCCCCCCTCCCCCCACCCCCCCCCCCCTCGTCGACTTCCGCTGACCTCGTATAACGGCTTAACTACGGTACATTTTTGACACCACGTCATAATTAGCATGCAGTTTCACCTACCGATTCAGGGTCCACTGTAAACATTCTTAAAATCCCATTGATATCTTGTGAGAAAAGTTAATTGAACAAACAGTGCATAATATTTTTAATCTGAAATTTTATTTCCGTCTCTGAAATAAACTGGTAACCCTACACGTGATAGAAAAACCTCACAGTCATGACGGCGCGTCGCTGGTAGTCTGCAAGTTGCGCGAAAATGTTGGCGCAGTGATCGATAAAATATTTACAAAATTAAAGTTGGCACATGCTGTTCAAGAGAAATGTTAAGCTGAAATGTCAATACAGTCTTGAGATCATTGATGCCATCACTCACATTTAATAATCAGTGGGTGATGGCATCACCGACCTTTTGACTGTACAGACAATGTTCTGTATATAATACAGTCAAGTACACAGAAAAACAAACAAAAACAAAACAAAACAAAACAAAACAAAAACAAAACAAAACAAAACCTGCATAATTAACTAAAGTCATAATTATAACACGGAAATTTTTTTGTAATGACTGAAAAGAGTATGTTGAAAAGACCAGAGAAACTAAGTTTTGAAAACAGGGGGACAAAATATGGATACTCAGAAGGCATGTGAGATGGGATCTAGACTGAAAAGATGATCACGTAAAGAATTGATGAAAGGTTTTGGTTAATCTTCAAGGCAAAGATCTCGAACCTCACCGGAAAGGGAATTAAACAACCTTGGGAATAGGGTGAACAAGGAAAATTTTACACAGTTAGTACGGCTGTACTGATGCTTGAAGAGGAGGGTGTCAGTTTACCTTGTGTTGGCCTGTGGGAGAAAATGTAAAGAAATAGAAATGTGATTGTAGAGGCATTTAATGACAAAAGGAAGTCTGTTATAGAGAGGAGGCAAGTGAAGTTTGGACAGGAAAGAGAAATAGCAACATTGTAAGGAAAGCAAGATTTAGTGAAGCGGCGTTGAATTGCCTCAAGGCATTGAATGTCATGGTTCTTTTGGTGATGTAGCCAAACCGGTGCTCCGTATTCTAAGATGGGTCTGCAAAGAGAACAATATAATTTGATTAATACTTCAGTATCTCTGGATTTGACAGTGCGTCGTATGAAACCAGCAAGTCTAGAGCACTTAGAACGAACAGAATTTACATGTTTGGTCCAGGTGAGATCGTTTGAAAGAATTACGCTAAGATATTTATAAGAGGTAACTAGGGGCCTACATCAAGGGGTTTGTCGAAATCTGCGAAAAAGTATGGAGTTAGCAATTGCTTCCTGGAGCGGGTGACGTGCATAACCTTGCACTTGGTGGAGTAAAGTTGCATCCGATTATGAGAACACTATCTGGAAATAGAGTTGAGGTCATTCTACAAAAAGGAACTGTCATCTTTACATCTAATAACCATATACAAAACAGTGTCATCAGCATATTAAGGAAGTGAAAATTGAACATAGTTTGGCAAGTCAGCTGTGAAGAAATTAAATAATATAGGACAAAGGACTGAGCCCTGTGGGACTCCTGAAGTTACTGGTATCCAGTCAGATCTGGCGCCTGAAACGATAACTAGTTGTTCTCTATTGGAAAGAAAATCACTGATACATGACAGTATGTTACCACAAATTCCATAGCACTTGGTGAAGCTTATGGATGAGGATTTAATGGTCACACTTGTCAAAGGCTTTGGACCAGTCAAGAAAGATTGCATCAATTCGAAGAGGTTTGGAAACATCAAGAGCTCGGGACCATGTGTCGAAGAGGGAAGTTAACTGGGTAGTACAGGAACGTCTGGGTTGAAATCCATGTAGTTTCCTACATGTAGTTTCCTACTCATAAAACCTTCGAGCATTTTACAAGGAACAGAGGTAAGGGAAATTGGTCTATAATTAACAATATGAGATTTATCACCATGTTTAAACAAAGGAACAACGTTCGCCTGTTTCCAGTTGAGGGGAACTACACCTATTGAAAGACTGAGATTAAATATGTTAGTTAATATTGGAACAATTGAAATGCCAGCTAGTTTCAGAATTGTTAGAGATATGCCATCCAAGCCTGGGGGCTTAGATGGATTAAGCTTGTCAATGGCCTTCATCACATCTGCTTGAGAAATATGAAGATTGTGAAGGGGATTAACACCAAGATGGGCAGCACAGGAAGATAAATCTGGAAGATGGTATGAAGACTGCTGTGAAGAAACGTTACTTTGGAAATAAAGATTGAAAGCATTAGCAATTGCACTTGGATCACAGAGGGCTTGTTTGTTGTAATTAAAAGTGGTATTTGATTGGTGCTTCCTTTTACTGTTAACTAAAGACCAAAAACGCTTAGGGTTGTCTTTACAATCTAGAGCTAAACTATGAACATAATCACTGTAAGAATTCCTTGTCAATCGATTAACCATTGATCGTAGTTCTTTGTATTTGTTGGTATTGTTTCTGTTCTTCACAGCATGTCTGTATGCCCGGTTCTTTCTTCTTTCGGCCTTGATTATGTCATTTGTTATCCATGGGGACCGACGGTGTCCTTTGGAGATGGCGATGGGGACAACATCCTTCACTGCCGCGTGGACAAGTGACGTGAAGTTGTCCCATGTCTCATCGACGTCATCCTCACAGAACAGCTGCCACGAAATACACTGTAGGGTAGTCTGGAAATCGTTTTTGTCGACCTTGTGGAATTGGTGAAAAGTACGGCGAAGAAACTGACGGCTGGGTATTGAGGAAATCTGGAAGTGAACAGAGCCATGGTCACTGTTCCCCAGACCAGGAGCTTTGTGGATATTTTGAGTCCAGCTTAAGTCGTTGCAGAAAATGAGGTCCAGCATGGTATCGTCACCATGTGGATTTCGTCTTGTAGGGAAGAAGACCAGTTAAGCCATGTTCAGGGATTCGATGATGTTGAGAACAGCAGCGGAGCGAGTGTTGAGAGTTGGAGGGTTGTGTTCATCAGAGGATGTCGAGCAGGGTATTTGTAGATTGAAGTCGCCCAAAAGGAAAATGGCTTGAAATTGGTGTGAACAAGGAAGAATGCGGTTGATCGAGAATGAAAGTGCTTCGTCAAATCATGTTGTTGAAGATGGCGGCCGATACTAAAAAGTCCCAATGAGTAGTTTGCCCTTGTTGTGTGGAAGAATGACTTGGACCCAAATTAGTTCACATTCTTTGAAGTTGGCTTGGATGTCGGGAGAGGGCTCAAATTTATCTCGTCGGGATGGCATAAGAGTCGGTGTGCATGCAAAGAGCACACCGCCATCGTTGCGATTTCTGTCACGCCTAAATAACTGGTACTGTGAAGTGTCCAAAATTTCAGAGTCCATGATGTCAGGGCATAACCAGGTTTCGGTTATGCAAGCGATGTCGATGCGGTTAAGAGTCAGTTCGGTCTGAAGATTGAGGGTTTTGTTGACCACACTGCGGGCATTTAGCAGAATACAATTTAAACCGGTAAAATTTTGATGGTCATGGGGCTGGCAAGATGATGTTGAAGAACCTGGATTTGGTTGAATGTCTCCTGACCTGATGAGTTGAAGTTGGAAAGTGCAGTGGGAATACCTGCAGTACAGGATTCTCTGCCCATGGTACTTGGCATGTCCAGTCTTGGCTTTTACAGTTGATCCAGAAGGAACAAAAGGATCTCCATGACCAAAGCTAATGAATATCAATAGCAGTGTGGCCAGCAGTTGCAGCTTACTGAGATAAACAGCCATTGTACACTGGCATCTGGCATCCACGGTTCACTGGTCAGGAAGCTTCATGTAGAAAAATGGCTTCACTTTTCAGTTTAGTCTAGGCTCTAGGGGGTAGTTTGTGTCCATCTCAAATGTACGAAGTAACCCATGATTTTATTGTTGTACGTACCAATACCTTTCGAAAAAGTTTGGGTGTCACGCCCAAATCTGTATACATTTTTCTGCAGACCCCCCTCAAAGATTTCCGCCTTACCCCCCACGGAGAAAATCTCACATTCTCAATAAATCGGCCAATACACAACCAACCTTGACAAACAAGGTATCTTTTGCCATGGTTTAAGGGTCAAGGATCATGATATAATTGGTTAAGTTATGAATGGAGTCAATTATGATGTCATAAATATGCAAATTAAGTTAATCGTCATTAAAATGCGTATATGCAGCACGATATGTGCCAATCCACAACCAGTTTTGACAAATATGACATCTTTTCCAATGTTTTTAGGTTCAAGAAGTATAATAAGGTTGGTTGTGTTACAAATGGAGTCTTTATGATGTCATAAAGATGCAAATTAGATCAAAAATCGTCATTAAAATGACCCATTTACTCTAAGAATACATTTACAATTAACACAGCCTCATCATTGAACATGCATACATTGATTAGAATGTTAAACAAAACTATGTTGACTGTCTATGTTGACTGCTAGAATCATAATTTGGATCATAAATAATGAGTACATGTCAGCTAGAGGGGGGTGGAGGTGTAGTTGTGTGATCACCCCCCACCCCCCACCCCCACCCCCACCCCCACCCCCCCCCCCCCTCCTGTGGAGGGATGGTGAGAATGTGCCCTATATAACGGCGCCTTACGGTGTGACAGCACCGTTTAGCCATACCCTATGCTGGTACATGGTGTCACACACTATGAACATCTAACAATTGAAATTGGGCACACACCATTGTTACTAACAATGGGGTTACAACTTTATGCACGCGCCCTGTGGTGGAAGGCGCCCTTCAACAGCTGTGACAGGACCTTTTAGCTGCGCGCTATGGTGGGAAGGTGTCCTTTGGCAGCCATTTATGGTGTGACAGCATTCTTTTAGCAGTACGCTAAATTTGGTGGGAATGCGCCCTTTAGCCAAACCATATGGTGATACCGACACCTTGTATAAAACGCATGCTACTGGTATGTTGGTATGGCGCCCTTTAGCAGCATCTTACATGGTGTGACAGCGCCCTTTGTCCGCGTGCTATCTTGGGAATGTGCCCTTAGTGGCGCCTTATGGTGTGACAGCACCTTTAGCTATATATGCGCTATGTAGTCCAGATTCTGGACTATATTATTGCGATATTGGATCGTAGCGCGGCCGACTATAGAGGGCGCAATATCGACATGATTTGGACAGCGCATAATATAGTCCAGAACTTAACCTCAAATTCCCCGCTGGGGTCAAAGGTCAATCGCAGCATGCATGTGTGCACAAACTGCATACGAGTATTTGCACTGCATGTACACATAGCGCGTATTGCATGCAGTGTGTATGTGGCTCAGCTCATGAAGCGAGAATAGAGCTAGCTAGCACGAACGTTTTAATGGCTAGGTCACTTTGGAGTGGGGCGTAGGGGGACTGGTGGGGGTACTGCATGTACCTGGGAGGTTCACTGTGAGGGGAGTGCGAGTGATTGGGTGGGGTCCTACATGGGAAAACAAAATTTGGATATAGCTTATTCCTTGCTGTGCCATTTACTTCAAAAACCAACTGTTCTTGTTTATCCTTTTCTTGAAGTTCAACATGTACATGTACATTGTACGGTAGTAGCAGATCCAGTATTTTTGTGGCCCGCCGAATGGGAGCTTCAGATAAGGCACACAATTCACAAACTCAGCAAAATAAGTTCTCGGTAGTCTTATTTAAATTAATATTTGACACAAGTGTCATCTAGTAATGGGATTATGACCTGAACATTCATTTAACAACGACATGGGGTGTGAAGCAAAACTGCAATTAAGTGAGCAGTCCATTGAATCCATTCCTTCAAATTTGGAAGTCTCATGTATCTGTCTCAACTTGTGAAGCACGAAACTAATCAAATTATAAGGATGCCTGATTTGAGGGTTTTCATTAACATAATGGAGTGCATTATTTCAACCAGGGATGGGACATTTAACCGGTTAACCGGGGAAAAAATGAAAAACCGTTTTGCCGAACGTTAAAACGAAAACCAATTTTAAAGAATTTACAATAGTTTTCAAAGGTTTTTGTACCTATACTTCATGAAATTGAAATAAATTTATATAGAGTCGTAGTACAAATTTTCACCGGATAAAGATTCAACGGTTATTTTGGGGGCCTAGGTGTATTGTGTGCATTGCAAATGCATCTATAAAGTAAAACACCACCAACAACTTTGGTGTCGGCTGAACGGTTAACCGGTTAATCGACACTGGAAAGAATTGCAAACCGGTTTCTGAATTAACCGTAAATGCCCATCCCTACTTTTAACAGATGGTAATGTTAATCTACGAAAAATAGAAATTATTCATCTTTCAGTTGCAATTTTTAATAAATCTGAATTCAGTATGACAGTACATCAAGATTTTAAAAATGCATTCTGAATGAAGACTGAGTTACACACTTGAGTTTATTTGTGTTCATTTTTTAAGGGACCTTTCAGATAACAGACATTTTTTTGCAGTGTGCAAATAAGCAGGCACACAATTCACAGGAAATGTTCCTGTAGAAAAAAAGGCCAGGGGGACTTCATGACTATGCCACCTCAATACAAACTCAACAAAATAAGTTCCCGGACATTTATTCAAGTTCAAACATTTCAAATTAGGCCTAAGTTGAAACAACAATCCTCAGCCAGTATAATTGCCTAGGTAGGCCTATATGAGTGACCTGAACATTCATTTAAAAATGGCATGGGGTGTGAAGCAAAACTGCAAGTGAGCACTCCATTCCTTCAAATTTAGAAGTCTCATATTTTTCAGTGTCTCAACATGTGAAACACAAAACTAATCAATTATGAGTATTCTTGAATTGAGGGTTTTCGTTAACATAGTGTACTTTCAAAAGAAGGGAATGTTAATCTGCAAAAAAAAGAAATTATTAATCTTTCAGTTGTAATTTTTAACAAAACTAAATTCCTGAATTCAGAATGAGTACATCAAGATTCAAAAACATGCATTCTGAGCTACACAACTGCAAGAATGAGCTACACACATTTTTCAATGTGACCTGCAGCCCATGCACAGAATGTTCATAGATATACGTGCTGCTGCAGAGGATTACTGTCTGTGAATGAAATATGAACAATTTCTGCATCTGTCGTAATTAAATTTGGAGCAAAATTACTTAGTAGACAACAAAATATATCAGTGTAGAATTAATGCAGCTTCGCACAGGTCAGGAAGTTGTAAACATTGCCCCTTTGCACAGGAATATCTCCGAAAAGCTGCAGAGCAAATCAGAAAAGTATGAATTTTCTGTTCAAATGTAACATATTTTCAGGGTGAGATAAGGTGCACAGACAATGAACCGTGCATCTTCAAAAACATAACACTATTATACAAGTCAGTGATTTTTCAAATCAGGGCAGTGACCATACATTCTATCATATCATGTCAGAATGCTCAGAAAGGCAGACACATATATATAATGCAATACATGTACATTTTCTATTGTTGCAATGCTGTAACAATACCCCCTAATCTGCCTCTTTATGGGTCCATAATATTAAAACAGTGGAAACAAATATTTGAGGGGCACTTGAAATGGTATAAACAAATCAAGCTTTTGAATTTGTATGTTCATGAGCAAAGTTATGAAATCACATCAGGCAAACACAGGATCACTCTAAACTCTGCACAAAATATTCCACCATTTTCTCCAACTTTGATGAAACTCTTGTAACCCATGGATGGCTGCATCATTTGAGTTTGTTTTACATGTTGCTTGTAAAAAAAATGAAAAAAAAAACCGCAGCAGTTTGCCACAACTCCATTTTGAATTTAAATTGAAATGAACAGCACCAATGTCTGTATATAAACAAAAAGCTAATGGATTTTAAAACAGAGTGCATTTTGCTTGGCAAATTTGTTACAGTTTGTAATGTGGAGCTTTAAAAGAATAATGTTGATAAACTGCCTGGTAGAAATTTCAGCCAATGATGCATGCAGTAATACTTCAGAGAACCTAAAGAAATCCATGTAGGGTTTTTATGTTGAATGAATGGTAAAAAAATTTATACTTTAGTTGGCAATTTTTCCCACAAATGTACAATTACATTTTATTGTTATCTACACTTTTAGCCGGGTTTTTCTTGTGTAGTTGTGAAGTAAACTTTTGGGTAACTGCAATAGAAACTGCAGTATATATGGGGCTTTTTTTCTAGCCTATTGTGTAGAGCCTAATTTTCCTGGCCCACATGTAGAGGATTTTGTACTAAAGTGGCCATATATTAGTCAACAAATTTAGTACACCTGCTTTTGTTTGAACTAAAAACTGGCTTTATGATTTTACCATGTAAAGTTTTTCTTAAAAACCAATAAAATACACAAAGCACACTGTGTCTTTATTTGACTCCTTTTTAAGGTTAACAGGTCAGAAGTAGATACTATTTGTTTCTTTAAAATGACTCATAAGATCTGTAAGTGCAGATTTGATGGGAACAACCAGAAATTATAAGTAAGAAAGTTTGAACACGATAGGATGAAGAAGTGTCTCCGCACAAAATCTTCTTTTTTTTCCTCACTCCTATATACACTCGGCAAAAGAAGTTCTTGGACACTTTTTAAAAATAATTCATAAAAAGCACATTATTGTATATCAATATGACCATACAATAGTTCTCTACCAGCATGATATGGAGTTAACGCGTGAGCAATCATGCATGGCTGGTTACACGCATTAAACAATAGCAAGTACAGTAACAGAAAATTGCAAGAAATGGAGCATTCAGTTATTCAATTGTGAAACAGTTTATGTGGCATAATCCGATAGTTGGTGCAGTGACAAATCGCCTTCTCAGTGCAAGCATCCTAATCCTCCTGTCTTCTGCAGGGGTGGTGACCCTAGGTCGACCAGTCCTAGGGCGGTCGCTAACATCATCAGTAGCCAAATAGCGCTGGTTCAAATTTGAAATTGTTGATGGTGCAACTTTAAAAAAACGAGCCACTTGTCTAAATGACTGTCCAGATTGCAACATTCCTATTGCTCTTGCCCGCTCTTGGTTGGAAAGCTTCATTTTGAAAGTGTATGTCCAAATGATGCATCTCATGATGCATCTGTAATGCTACGTTTACACCATGTCCCCGGCAGTCCCGGCGCCCCGGTAGAGGAGCACCGTGGAGGCACCGGGATGGACGTCGGGGAGCGTAGGGGACCGGGGGTGGCGAAACGTGAATGACCGTAGCTCACCCTTGCCACCGGCCGGTGAGCAGCTCTGTCAAAAATTTTGCCCCGGCAGTCCCGGCACTAATGAGAATCGTCCTGGGCCGCAGTGGGACGGGGCTTCCGTCACAGGGCGTGACGGACCGCAGTGTGCCTTGACTCACCGGGGTGTGGCACCTTGGGGTGCCGGGGGCCTCTGATCGCGGCCGGTGCCTCGCGCTCCGCCACGTTTGGAAGCCCGGCACCCCACGGTCTGCCAGGGCCCGACACGGTAGCGGCCACAGCATGGTGTGAATGCGGCCTGGTGAACTGCGATGCGACAAGGTGTGTGACGGTTGTTGCTCACGGCCAGTTACGCCTCACTGCGTCGCGCTCCAGGACGAAGTAAAAATTAAGGTGTGGAGCGCACTATGTATACCCACCGGGGCTCACCGGGAGACCACCGGGTGACCACCGAGCGTGAAACGTGACAGCTGCCACGTTCAGTCGCAGGTCGCCGCAGCAGACCCTCGCACACCGTTGGGAACGTATTGGGCCGGGACAACAAACGTGACACGAACGGGACGGATGTGAGGCACCGCATTAGAACTTAGCAGGCGGGCCTGGGACGTGGACCCATCCGTAGTGGAACGGCGCTTGAAACGTAGCGCGCCGTCCGCCTCGCGGCCCGGAACCGGCACGGCGCGCCACGCTTTCCGTACCGGGACGTAACGCACCGTGGTAGAACGCAACACACCGGCCCAACTAGGGCCGAGTCGAGCCAAAGTAATAAAAAGACGCCAAAAGTTCCACGGCACGCTACGTTTTGGCCAAACCGGGACTGCCGGGGACATGGTGTAAACGTAGCATAAGCATTTAATTCCAATCATAAACACCTGTTGCAATTGTGGAATGTATGCCTGCAGGATGGACACGATTATTAGCATTTGAATGCTCCATTTCTTGCAATTTTCTGTTACTGTACTTGCTATTGTTTAATGCGTGTAACCAGCCATGCATGATTGCTCACGCGTTAACTCCATATCATGCTGGTAGAGAACTATTGTGTGGTCATATTGATATACAATAATGTGCTTTTTATGAATTATTTTTAAAAATTATTTGAACTTTTACAAGTGTCCAAGAACTTCTTTTGCCGAGTGTATATATATATTTTTTTTCCATCAAATCTGCACGTACAGATGCTTGATGAGTCATTTTGAAGACAAAATCTGATCAACTTCTCAACTCTTTCCAACTAAGCCACGCACCGTACGACTGAATGCGTGGCCGTAGTACACCTGTCCAGCGGGGCTGTGTTTGTTCGTTTCATATTACAGCGCATAGCAGGCCGATATGCAATATTATAATATTATAATGACTATGCGTACATTGCGCGGACAATTTTCGAGAATCGATTCCCGGCCGTCGAATATTCGGCGCGCTTGGCATACATGATTGACGAGCGCTGCGTCCAATTAGACTAGGTGGGCGGAGCTATACTTCCCTCAAATTTCTGAGGGAACTTGAGGTTAAGTTATTATGCGCTGTCCAAATCATGTCGATATTGCGCCTTCTATAGTCGGCCGCGCTACGATCCAATATCGCAATAATATAGTCCAGGATCTGGACTATGCGCTATGGTGTAAGGTTGCCCTTTCGCCATGTGCTATGTTGAAAAGGGCGCCCTTTAGCCATGTGCTACGATAAAAAAAGGCGCCCTTTAGCCGTGTGCAGTGTGGTGAGAAAGTGCCTTTTGGCGGGGCCATGGTATGACAGCATCCTTTAACCTTGTGATGTGGTGTAATGACGCCACAATTATTTTTCCAAGGGGCACCAATCCTTGATATGAAAGCAAGGGATACGTTACTAGTATATCATTACATTATTTGTACCTTTGTTATGCTACGTTTACACCATGTCCCCGGCAGTCCCGGCGCCCTGGTAGAGGATCACCGTGGAGGCACCGGGATGGACGTCGGGGAGCGTAGGGGACCGGGGTGGCGAAACGTGAATGACCGTAGCTCACCCTTGCCACCGGCCGGTGACCGGCCAGTGAGCAGCTCTGTCAAAACGTTTGACCCGGTAGTCCCGGCACTAATGAGAATCGTCCTGGGCCGCAGTGGGACGGGGCTTCCGTCACAGGGCGTGACGGACCGCAGTGTGCCTTGACTCACCGGGGTGTGGAACCATGGGAAGCCGAGGACCTCTGATCGCCTCACGCTCCGCCACGTTTGGAAGCCCGGCACCCCACGGTCTGCCAGGGCCCGTCACGGTAGTGGCCACAGCATGGTGTGAATGCGGCCCAGTGAGCTGCGGTGCGCCAAGGTGTGTGATGGTTGTTGCTCAGTGCCAGTTACGCCTCACTGCGTCGCGCTCCAGGACGAAGTAAAAATGAAGGTGTGGAGTGCACTATTTATACCCACCGGGGCTCACCGGGTGACCACCGGGACGTGAAACGCGACAGCTGTCACGTTCAGTCGCAGGGCGCCGCAGCAGACCCTCGCACACCGTTGGGAACGTATTGGGCCGGGACAACAAACGTGACACGAACGGGACGGATGTGAGGCACCGCATTAGAACTTAGCAGGCGGGCCTGGGACGTGGACCCATCCGTAGTGAAACGGCGCTTGAAACGTAGCGCGCCGTCCGCCTCGCGGCCCGGAACCGGCACGGCGCGCCACGCTTTCCGTACCGGGACGTAACGCACCGTGGTAGAACGCAACACACCGGCCCAACTAGGGCCGAGTCGAGCCAAAGTAATAAAAAGACGCCAAAAGTTCCACGGCACGCTACGTTTTGGCCAAACCGGGACTGCCGGGGACATGGTGTAAACGTAGCATAAGCATTTAATTCCAATCATAAACACCTGTTGCAATTGTGGAATGTATGCCTGCAGGATGGACACGATTATTAGCATTTGAATGCTCCATTTCTTGCAATTTTCTGTTACTGTACTTGCTATTGTTTAATGCGTGTAACCAGCCATGCATGATTGCTCACGCGTTAACTCCATATCATGCTGGTAGAGAACTATTGTGTGGTCATATTGATATACAATAATGTGCTTTTTATGAATTATTTTTAAAAATTATTTGAACTTTTACAAGTGTCCAAGAACTTCCTTTGCCGAGTGTATATATATATATTTTTTTCATCAAATCTGCACGTACAGATGCTTGATGAGTCATTTTGAAGACAAAATCTGATCAACTTCTCAACTCTTTCCAACTAAGCCACGCACCATACGACTGAATGCGTGGCCGTAGTACACCTGTCCAGCGGGGCTGTGTTTGTTCGTTTCATATTACAGCGCATAGCAGGCCGATATGCAATATTATAATATTATAATGACTATGCGTACATTGCGCGGACAATTTTCGAGAATCGATTCCCGGCCGTCGAATATTCGGCGCGCTTGGCATACATGATTGACGAGCGCTGCGTCCAATTAGACTAGGTGGGCGGAGCTATACTTCCCTCAAATTTCTGAGGGAACTTGAGGTTAAGTTATTAGGCGCTGTCCAAATCATGTCGATATTGCGCCTTCTATAGTCGGCCGCGCTACGATCCAATATCGCAATAATATAGTCCAGAATCTGGACTATGCGCTATGGTGTAAGGTTGCCCTTTCGCCATGTGCTATGTTGAAAAGGGCGCCCTTTAGCCATGTGCTACAATAAAAAAAAGGCGCCCTTTAGCCGTGTGCAGTGTGGTGAGAAAGTGCCTTTTGGCGGGGCCATGGTATGACAGCATCCTTTAACCTTGTGATGTGGTGTAATGACGCCACAATTATTTTTCCAAGGGGCACCAATCCTTGATATGAAAGCAAGGGATACGTTACTAGTATATCATTACATTATTTGTACCTTTGTTATGCTACGTTTACACCATGTCCCCGGCAGTCCCGGCGCCCTGGTAGAGGATCACCGTGGAGGCACCGGGATGGACGTCGGGGAGCGTAGGGGACCGGGGTGGCGAAACGTGAATGACCGTAGCTCACCCTTGCCACCGGCCGGTGACCGGCCAGTGAGCAGCTCTGTCAAAAAGTTTGACCCGGTAGTCCCGGCACTAATGAGAATCGTCCTGGGCCGCAGTGGGACGGGGCTTCCGTCACAGGGCGTGACGGACCGCAGTGTGCCTTGAGTCACCGGGGTGTGGAACCATGGGAAGCCGAGGACCTCTGATCGCCTCACGCTCCGCCACGTTTGGAAGCCCGGCACCCCACGGTCTGCCAGGGCCCGTCACGGTAGTGGCCACAGCATGGTGTGAATGCGGCCCAGTGAGCTGCGGTGCGCCAAGGTGTGTGATGGTTGTTGCTCAGTGCCAGTTACGCCTCACTGCGTCGCGCTCCAGGACGAAGTAAAAATGAAGGTGTGGAGTGTACTATTTATACCCACCGGGGCTCACCGGGTGACCACCGGGACGTGAAACGCGACAGCTGTCACGTTCAGTCGCAGGGCGCCGCAGCAGACCCTCGCACACCGTTGGGAACGTATTGGGCCGGGACAACAAACGTGACACGAACGGGACGGATGTGAGGCACCGCATTAGAACTTAGCAGGCGGGCCTGGGACGTGGACCCATCCGTAGTGGAACGGCGCTTGAAACGTAGCGCGCCGTCCGCCTCGCGGCCCGGAACCGGCACGGCGCGCCACGCTTTCCGTACCGGGACGTAACGCACCGTGGTAGAACGCAACACACCGGCCCAACTAGGGCCGAGTCGAGCCAAAGTAATAAAAAGACGCCAAAAGTTCCACGGCACGCTACGTTTTGGCCAAACCGGGACTGCCGGGGACATGGTGTAAACGTAGCATAAGCATTTAATTCCAATCATAAACACCTGTTGCAATTGTGGAATGTATGCCTGCAGGATGGACACGATTATTAGCATTTGAATGCTCCATTTCTTGCAATTTTCTGTTACTGTACTTGCTATTGTTTAATGCGTGTAACCAGCCATGCATGATTGCTCACGCGTTAACTCCATATCATGCTGGTAGAGAACTATTGTGTGGTCATATTGATATACAATAATGTGCTTTTTATGAATTATTTTTAAAAATTATTTGAACTTTTACAAGTGTCCAAGAACTTCTTTTGCCGAGTGTATATATATATATTTTTTTCATCAAATCTGCACGTACAGATGCTTGATGAGTCATTTTGAAGACAAAATCTGATCAACTTCTCAACTCTTTCCAACTAAGCCACGCACCATACGACTGAATGCGTGGCCGTAGTACACCTGTCCAGCGGGGCTGTGTTTGTTCGTTTCATATTACAGCGCATAGCAGGCCGATATGCAATATTATAATATTATAATGACTATGCGTACATTGCGCGGACAATTTTCGAGAATCGATTCCCGGCCGTCGAATATTCGGCGCGCTTGGCATACATGATTGACGAGCGCTGCGTCCAATTAGACTAGGTGGGCGGAGCTATACTTCCCTCAAATTTCTGAGGGAACTTGAGGTTAAGTTAGTAGGCGCTGTCCAAATCATGTCGATATTGCGCCTTCTATAGTCGGCCGCGCTACGATCCAATATCGCAATAATATAGTCCAGAATCTGGACTATGCGCTATGGTGTAAGGTTGCCCTTTCGCCATGTGCTATGTTGAAAAGGGCGCCCTTTAGCCATGTGCTACGATAAAAAAAGGCGCCCTTTAGCCGTGTGCAGTGTGGTGAGAAAGTGCCTTTTGGCGGGGCCATGGTATGACAGCATCCTTTAACCTTGTGATGTGGTGTAATGACGCCACAATTATTTTTCCAAGGGGCACCAATCCTTGATATGAAAGCAAGGGATACGTTACTAGTATATCATTACATTATTTGTACCTTTGTTATGCTACGTTTACACCATGTCCCCGGCAGTCCCGGCGCCCTGGTAGAGGATCACCGTGGAGGCACCGGGATGGACGTCGGGGAGCGTAGGGGACCGGGGTGGCGAAACGTGAATGACCGTAGCTCACCCTTGCCACCGGCCGGTGACCGGCCAGTGAGCAGCTCTGTCAAAAAGTTTGACCCGGTAGTCCCGGCACTAATGAGAATCGTCCTGGGCCGCAGTGGGACGGGGCTTCCGTCACAGGGCGTGACGGACCGCAGTGTGCCTTGAGTCACCGGGGTGTGGAACCATGGGAAGCCGAGGACCTCTGATCGCCTCACGCTCCGCCACGTTTGGAAGCCCGGCACCCCACGGTCTGCCAGGGCCCGTCACGGTAGTGGCCACAGCATGGTGTGAATGCGGCCCAGTGAGCTGCGGTGCGCCAAGGTGTGTGACGGTTGTTGCTCAGTGCCAGTTACGCCTCACTGCGTCGCGCTCCAGGACGAAGTAAAAATGAAGGTGTGGAGTGTACTATTTATACCCACCGGGGCTCACCGGGTGACCACCGGGACGTGAAACGCGACAGCTGTCACGTTCAGTCGCAGGGCGCCGCAGCAGACCCTCGCACACCGTTGGGAACGTATTGGGCCGGGACAACAAACGTGACACGAACGGGACGGATGTGAGGCACCGCATTAGAACTTAGCAGGCGGGCCTGGGACGTGGACCCATCCGTAGTGGAACGGCGCTTGAAACGTAGCGCGCCGTCCGCCTCGCGGCCCGGAACCGGCACGGCGCGCCACGCTTTCCGTACCGGGACGTAACGCACCGTGGTAGAACGCAACACACCGGCCCAACTAGGGCCGAGTCGAGCCAAAGTAATAAAAAGACGCCAAAAGTTCCACGGCACGCTACGTTTTGGCCAAACCGGGACTGCCGGGGACATGGTGTAAACGTAGCATAAGCATTTAATTCCAATCATAAACACCTGTTGCAATTGTGGAATGTATGCCTGCAGGATGGACACGATTATTAGCATTTGAATGCTCCATTTCTTGCAATTTTCTGTTACTGTACTTGCTATTGTTTAATGCGTGTAACCAGCCATGCATGATTGCTCACGCGTTAACTCCATATCATGCTGGTAGAGAACTATTGTGTGGTCATATTGATATACAATAATGTGCTTTTTATGAATTATTTTTAAAAATTATTTGAACTTTTACAAGTGTCCAAGAACTTCTTTTGCCGAGTGTATATATATATATTTTTTTCATCAAATCTGCACGTACAGATGCTTGATGAGTCATTTTGAAGACAAAATCTGATCAACTTCTCAACTCTTTCCAACTAAGCCACGCACCATACGACTGAATGCGTGGCCGTAGTACACCTGTCCAGCGGGGCTGTGTTTGTTCGTTTCATATTACAGCGCATAGCAGGCCGATATGCAATATTATAATATTATAATGACTATGCGTACATTGCGCGGACAATTTTCGAGAATCGATTCCCGGCCGTCGAATATTCGGCGCGCTTGGCATACATGATTGACGAGCGCTGCGTCCAATTAGACTAGGTGGGCGGAGCTATACTTCCCTCAAATTTCTGAGGGAACTTGAGGTTAAGTTAGTAGGCGCTGTCCAAATCATGTCGATATTGCGCCTTCTATAGTCGGCCGCGCTACGATCCAATATCGCAATAATATAGTCCAGAATCTGGACTATGCGCTATGGTGTAAGGTTGCCCTTTCGCCATGTGCTATGTTGAAAAGGGCGCCCTTTAGCCATGTGCTACGATAAAAAAAGGCGCCCTTTAGCCGTGTGCAGTGTGGTGAGAAAGTGCCTTTTGGCGGGGCCATGGTATGACAGCATCCTTTAACCTTGTGATGTGGTGTAATGACGCCACAATTATTTTTCCAAGGGGCACCAATCCTTGATATGAAAGCAAGGGATACGTTACTAGTATATCATTACATTATTTGTACCTTTGTTATGCTACGTTTACACCATGTCCCCGGCAGTCCCGGCGCCCTGGTAGAGGATCACCGTGGAGGCACCGGGATGGACGTCGGGGAGCGTAGGGGACCGGGGTGGCGAAACGTGAATGACCGTAGCTCACCCTTGCCACCGGCCGGTGACCGGCCAGTGAGCAGCTCTGTCAAAAAGTTTGACCCGGTAGTCCCGGCACTAATGAGAATCGTCCTGGGCCGCAGTGGGACGGGGCTTCCGTCACAGGGCGTGACGGACCGCAGTGTGCCTTGACTCACCGGGGTGTGGAACCATGGGAAGCCGAGGACCTCTGATCGCCTCACGCTCCGCCACGTTTGGAAGCCCGGCACCCCACGGTCTGCCAGGGCCCGTCACGGTAGTGGCCACAGCATGGTGTGAATGCGGCCCAGTGAGCTGCGGTGCGCCAAGGTGTGTGACGGTTGTTGCTCAGTGCCAGTTACGCCTCACTGCGTCGCGCTCCAGGACGAAGTAAAAATGAAGGTGTGGAGTGCACTATTTATACCCACCGGGGCTCACCGGGTGACCACCGGGACGTGAAACGCGACAGCTGTCACGTTCAGTCGCAGGGCGCCGCAGCAGACCCTCGCACACCGTTGGGAACGTATTGGGCCGGGACAACAAACGTGACACGAACGGGACGGATGTGAGGCACCGCATTAGAACTTAGCAGGCCGGCCTGGGACGTGGACCCATCCGTAGTGGAACGGCGCTTGAAACGTAGCGCGCCGTCCCGGTTCAGGGGCGCGCCGTCCGCCTCGCATCCCGGAACCGGCACGGCGCGCCACGCTTTCCGTACCGGGACGTAACGCACCGTGGTAGAACGCAACACACCGGCTCAACTAGGGCCGAGTCGAGCCAAAGTAATAAAAAGACAATACAAGTTCCACGGCACACCACGTTTTGGCCAAACCGGGGCGCCGGGGACATGGTGTAAAGGTAGCATTAATGATTAACGAGTTGATAGTATGGTAAACTTAAGGTAAATTTATAAAAATAATGTGTGTCAGATGTTTGGACAGGCGAGAGGGTATCCGGTTCCTTTCAAAACCGTAAAGCAGCCCTCCTTCAACACGCTAAGCATGTTGCCTGCCATGCAGGCTAGGCTGCATGTGCAATTGCATGTAGTGTGCTAGCCAGTCCTGCTGACTGGGGATAGGTGCAGCAACTGAAGAGAGCACTTGGCAGATTGGATTATACACTCGCACCCATTGCAGAAAGTTGTCAACATCAAACACAAGAAGTGTGGCTGCAAAACCGAGTGTTGTAGGAAGATATACCCGGCACAATATGTGGCAAACGGTCTCTCCCCCCTTATCTCAACACATTGTTTCTTTTGTTAACGCACCAACACCCCTAACTGAAAGGAATTCCTTGGAAATTCCTTGGATGTTTGAGACACAATGGAGGAACAATGGTAGCGGGTCAGTTTGCGACATACCATGCTGCATATGGCGGGAGATGCCAATTAATGCTACCGCATAATTCAAATCACAATAGACTGCCAAAGTAATTACGTCAAGTTTGGAAACGTCCATTGCTAAGCCACATTTAAATTTTTTAATGGTTTTAGGTTTAGACTCGGTAACGTACTAACCTTGGCAACACACAAGACGGTAACATTTTCACTTTAGCAGTCTTGTCGGTAGAGCACCAACACTTATGCAAGAAGGTGTATCCTCCATCAAAGAAATGCAATATTCTTAAAATGCCAATTCTTTATAAGAATAGAAGTTTGAGTACAGTGTGAATAACAAGGCACGAACCAAACACTTTGAAATGAATCGCTTTCAAGAATTATCCTTTAGTGATTTCCTCTAGGTCCAAGAGCTGGAGTTCATTTCACAAAAATAGGACTTAGTGGAAAGGGTCTTAGCAATAAGAGTTGACTGTGCTTACGTCCTACAATATGACTTAAGAACCCCTAAGATGGATCTTAGGACGTTTGTAGAACGAACCCCAGGTTCATACATATTACAGACTGATACAAAATGATACTTCTAAGAGCCTCCTGAATCTTTTTGTCAGAATATTATATTATATCTTTTTTTAAATACATGTAGGTACCATCTCAACTACATTTACATGTATTATCTTGACGTTTCTGAATTAAAAATTGATTCGTTACCCCAGTGTGAACAAATTCCTTTAAAATCCCTTGGATGTTTGCGACACAACGTGGGAACAAATAAAGGGGAATACTATAAGGGGGTATTCTACAGTCTGTCACATATCGTGCTGCATACCGGTGTCACGGTCTCAGATGTTCCGCGTGCTCAGATGTTCCGATGACGTCACGGAACAGTTCAGCACGTTGCGTGCACGATCTCAGATGTTCCGCGTGCTCACATGTCCCGGTGTAAAAGGTAAAACTGTCCCCTTGCGAATGTGTCTGGCCTCATCGTACGTGTGTTTCTTTGCCTGCACACGCACGACTCTCTTCTGACTCTCAGAAAGCCCTGCTGCATGCGTAAGACAGCTTGCTCAAGTAATAAATTATTTGTTCGTTTTTATCTCTAAATACGGCGAAACGGCATGAACGCTCCGCGGCCGCCATCTTGCAAAAAT
The DNA here is from genome assembly GCA_037783545.1 of Henricia sp. BOLD:AAB3569. Classification (NCBI taxonomy): domain Eukaryota; kingdom Metazoa; phylum Echinodermata; class Asteroidea; order Spinulosida; family Echinasteridae; genus Henricia; species Henricia sp. BOLD:AAB3569. The sequence goes on along the minus strand of JBBELK010000071.1, from coordinate 685,727 downwards.
GAGACTACCGTATATCCCCGTACGCATACGGTACCCTACCAGAAACGTGGAGAAACCTGTGACCATACCCAGTACCTGTACATACTGCGCGCTACGTACATGGCGCGAATTCTGCTGATCAACTCAGCACTTCACCTAAACTGGTATAATTACGTATGCTGTGCGCATGACGTTCCGTGACGTAAGCTACCATATTTGGTCATCGGAACATCTGAGCACGCGGAACATCTGAGATCGGGACACCAGTAAGCATTTTAATGACAATTCTGAACCTAATTAGCATATTTATGACATCATAATGACTCCATTCATAACATAACCAATCCTATCATGATCCTTGACCCTGAAAATATGGAAAAAGATACCTTGTTTGTCAAGATTGGTTGTGTATTAGCCAATTTATTGAGAAAATACGATTTCCTCCGTGGGGGGTAAGCCGAAAACTTCGTGGGGGTCTGTAGAAAAATGTATACAGAATTGGGTTACACCCAAACCTTTTTGAAAGGTCTTGGTATGTACAACAATAAAATAATGGGTTACTTCGTACATTTGAGATGGACACGAACTCCCCCCTATAGAGCCAGGAGTAGTTCAGAGAAGCAAGAAATTCTAGATGAATTTCACAAAATACCTCCACAACCCTGATGAAATTGAAGCAGAAAATGGTCTTGGGCGATCACTGACACTAGTTGAGCAGACTGGTGATAAAAATCTTTGTTTCATGGTTGGAACTCAGACCTGCAAAAGCTTGTGATGAACGCAGTTATGTGCAGATTCGTGTTTGATTCGCGCACGTACAGTATTAGTATTTAGTATTTATTTCATTTTCCGGGATATAGGCCTACACTTAATGTCACAGAACTACAGACAGATAATGATCATAATAAATAATAAAGGAAAACAAACAAACAAACAAACAAATAAAACAAAACAAAAAATCTCAAAACTGCAAATTAACATAAACAAAAACAACATCCAATTAGCCCAAAAGAAACTAGTTTCTGTCAGGGGGCTCTCCAAACTGATTGGATGACAAGAAATTAAACATAAATATATAAGTACATGTATATGGTATTTACACAAATTAAAAACTAATTTACAAGTTTGTCTGGATTTATTATAATTATAAACAATTAAGAAAAGTCAATATAGTAATTGCAAATTATAAATACAAATCATAAATCTTGGATAAGTCATCTTTTTTTTTTCTTTTTTTTTTATTATGAGATAATGAAATAATTTGCAGGATGGGTACATTCTAAAAAGAGTGTGAGATGGGGTCTTGGTTGAGAAGGTAATCACGAAGCATTTAGAAGAGGGTTCTAGACAAAGATCTCGAAGATCACAGGGAAGAGAGTTAACAAATCGGGGGAAGAAGTTAAACAAAGAGAATTTTGCACAGTTATAGTATACGGTTGTATTGGTGCTTGAAGAGCAAGACGTCCGTTTTCCTAGTGTATGGCTGTGGGAGAAAAGAAGAAGGGATGTTGTTATGTTTATACAGACATTTAACCACAAAAGAAACACTCAAATAAATAAGTCTATTGTAGAGAGGAGGAAAGTTTAGTTTCTTCAGGCGTTCTTCATAGGAGAGTGAAGTAGCAATGTTATAGGGAAGGCATGATTTTGTGAAGCGACGTTGAACAGCTTCGAGACACTGGATGTGGTTTTTCTGGTGCGGTAGCCATACTGGTGATCCATATTCTAGAACAGGTCTACAGAGGGAAGAAAACAGTTTAAGAAGAACTTCTGCATTTCGGGATTTAACGGTTCGGCGAATAAAACCAGCCAATTTGGAGCATTTGGCACGGATCATATTTACATGTTTGTTCCAGGTTAGGTCATTAGAAAGGATGATACCAAGGTATTTGTAGGAAGTGACAACCTGCATAGGGACAGAGTCAGAAAGAAAGTATTGAGTTAAACATTGTTTCCTAGAGCGAGATATGTGCATAACTTTACATTTATCCGAGTTCAACTGCATATGGTTTTCCGCACACCACTTTGTAATTGAGTTGAGATCATTCTGTAAAACAACACTATCATCTGTACATTTAATTATTCTATATAAAACAGTGTCATCTGCATATTGCGGTAGAGACGACTGGACATGGTTAGGGAGGTCGGCTGTAAATAAATTGAAGAGTACCGGGCCAAGAACGGAGCCTTGAGGTACGCCCGAAGTAACCGGTACCCAGTTAGATTTGGCTCCTGAAAAGAGAACCCGTTGTTGGAAGCTGCCGATCCAGGAGAGCAGATTTCCACATATGCCGTATCTGTGTAGCCTATTTAGAAGAATATTGTGGCTCGTAAGACATCAGCTGCTTTCTGGCGATCTTCAGAGGCATCTTAGGTTTAGCCAATTGATACTTGATCGTCCAAACAGGCCATGCCATGGTTCAGGCCGCGTAATTTTTTTTACACCACAGCGAGGGGAAAATGAGGGGTTTTGTACCTTTTTAGCGTCTTGTCGTGGTCTGGTTAGAAGAGAGCTCGACTTGTAATCATAAGGTCCCTGGTTCGAATCTCAGTAATCTTTGGGATTTTCCGAAATTTCGCGGTTTCTTCTTTTTCTCTAAGAGTAAGAGTTGTGACTATTTCCAAGATTGTCACTTGAGAAGTATCAGTCATTGGAAACTTAGACTCTATTCGGGTTGAAAAATTGGGGTGTACCCATCGCTGCGGTGTGAAAAAAAAAACACGCGATCAGGCCATGAATGGACGCCATTGAAGAAAGTGGCGCAAATCCTAAACTAGACCCTTGCATAACATTGATCACTGCTCAGTCAACCAGAAACATAATGACATGATCAGGGTGTCATTTTAAAGAGGAGATTCCACCCCAACAGATGATATCTCCCGTTCATTCATACGTGCCCTACTCAAAAAACGGTAGGCCCTACATGAAATATTCAAAGTAATAAAATGTACAATTATCAAAATCATTGTATTTGCCTTTATTTAGTGTCTTAAAGAACTGAATCAATTAACCAACTGTTGGTAAAATATTGCCCAATTTCTGTGAACAGCATTTAAGTAAATTGCCCAACCATTCTGGTATAACCAACTGCATGGTTAAAATTTGCCCCACTCGCCCTTAACCAACAGGTTGGTTAAAATTTAATTCACCAATCATTGGTTAAAAATGTTAACCAACCACGTATTAAAATGTAACCAACCTGGGTTGGCCAACTGTTGGGATGTTCACCTGTTAACCTCCAACAGTGACGTCAGCCTATTGCACTATCGCTCCATTATTTTGCACGAATGGAGCGATGAAAACAATGCGCCCTGATATGAAAGGGCATTGTTCCAGCGCTCCATTCATGCAAATATTACCAGCACACTCTCGGAAAAAGTGGTCCTCTTTAGCCCCTTTCACACTAGACGAATTCCCCGGGAATTCCCCGGGAAATTGCCGGGGAATTTCGGTCGGTCTGTTCACACTACCAAAGAAATCCCCGGGAAAAAGCTTTTCCCCGGGAAATATTTACCCCTGCTCGGGAGTAGGGTTAAAGGAGAAATCCCCGGGGTTTAACGTTTTTCCCGGGGAAAAGCAACTAGTGTGAACGTCGCAGGGTTTGAACTTACCCCACCTTTTTGCGTCCACGGGTAATCTCGAAAGGTCACAGGGTCACAAATAGCGCGCCAAATAATTCGCGCGGTAGCTTAGTATTGTGATGCAGTACCTTTCAAATTTTTCGTAAATAAATTTACAGTTAAGTACAAAACACAAATAATAAGGTTTGAAAATTATACAAATAATTTTATTTTAAAGAATATGAGCAAAATGAATGGTTTTAATTTGTAATAAAAGAAGTGTCGTGAACAAGACTGTGTTTAGCTTCCTTCTCGTGTACGTGTATTTATAATGTCCCGTGTGGTTAGGTACCAGTCTTCTATTTTCTTATCCGCATGATGCGTGGCCCAGCGTGTATTATCGTCGACCCGTGCCACGCGTCGTGCATAAAAATGCGCGCGCGGCGCGGCATTGTGGGATTGGACTTCCGCCCACAATTCATTTGTTTACACATTTCCCGGGGTTTGATGGCCAGTGTGAAACGACCGTGCATATTCCCGGGAAATAGTGTCCCCGGGAGTTACCAAATGGGTCTAGTGTGAACGGTTGCTGGGGCGTTGGTGGGGTAAAAAATCCCCGGGAATTTCCCGGGGATTTATTTCCCGGGGATTGGCTCTGCAGTGTGAAAAGGGCAGTATAGGAAACCTCACTGGCCGGGGGTTTTGTGCAGTAGAGGTTTGCGGTCATTAGCTGTATATCAGTCCTCACCCCGTTGTGTCCAATTATCATGTGGCAGCTGGGGTCAATAAAACTCACTTTGGGGCTGGGCCACATATTGAAAGTATGCATTATGCAGCAGCATATAGTACATGTGCGTGGTACAAGTGATCTAACGTCCTTCAACATTGGTCACTAACGCAGACAAATTACAGTGTTTCTCAATCGCTTTAACACGGTAACTGCAACTTAAGTGGCGATCGTTAGAAGTACAATTACACCATTTATAACTGTATGTGCCATGTACGTAACTTAAAGTATTCTTTCGATGCATTCGCATTTCAGTAGAATAAGGAATAATTCATTATTACTTTGGTTTCACAACGTTTGTCAATGAGCGTTAGTGGTCTGTTCAAAGTCTGCGCGATTTGACAGCCGTGTGAACTTTTGTAAAGGCTTTGTTGCAATTTCAATCTGTATTTGACAATATTTGATTCTAGCAAAGGTATTTTGTGTTTCAGTTACCGAAGTGTCGTACAAACGGAGTTTTTTTGTTTTAACAGTTGAGTTTAAGATTGCGAAAGCTGTGTTAAAGCGATTGAAAAAAACTGTAACAAAACTTTTGCCACCTTACAAATCACGGTGTTCACGGCAAGCTTTTCATGTTGCTTGAAGTGTCCTATATAATGGTAACACCGCCAAATTGGCACAAACATTGCAAAGCAACGGGAGTAAGCCTGCCAACCGAAAACAACCTAGCAAAAGGGGAAACAAGTTCTGACCTGTTAAAATTAGGAGCACGGACTTCCTCCATGAAGTGAGTTATAGTCACATGCAGCAAAATTATCTCGCCGCGCGAAAAACGTTGATGAATCTGAATGACGTATATGGATAGAGGATCAGAAAGTTATACACAGTCATAATAGATGCACGTCAGCTGTGGCTATTTTTTTGACAGATGAGACATGGTTTACTTTATCGACAAACTAAAACTGAAGAACAGTAAAGGGATGGGAGGCTTTAAATGTGAAGCGTCAGACTGTATATAGTGAGACGCATTGTCTCAAAAAGAAAAGAAGAAGATGCATTTAAACATGTTAGGCTCGAGAAATAATTAAGTGTGCCATAACCTTGGCCTTACAGATTTTTCGTGCAAAGCTAACCATGTCGCTGTCAAATGTAAATTAAGAACCAACTTTTTAGGCCGGGTGTGACTATGAAACACTCACTGCGCATGGATAAATTTAGGTTGCATGTGACTTGATTTACGTTGAACATTGATAAAAAGGATTTCCAGGAATTTACAAATGCCCTTCTTTTTAACAGTACGTAGTATTTTGTAATACATGTAGTCGGGAAAAGTAAGGATTTTATGCTTGCCATTAAGTACAACTGTGCATTATCAGTGCTTTTATTGTCGGTGCTACCACATCAGTTAAATGACTAATTTTAATTGGTCAAGTAATATTTGACTAAGTTTGTAGGTCGCTTGACTAAGTGTCTTAGTCGATTCAGACACCATGGAAAGACTAATAAAACCTAGTCAACTGACAAAATAATTCTAGTCACTGGACAAATTTTTGTTCGTCAGAGTACGTCAGTATGACTAAAAAAAATTAGTCGATTGAGACACCTATTGGACGAGATTTATTTGGTCATCTGGACGAGATTTTGTTTACAGTGTGGCTCTTTGAGACTATTGGCGAAACGAGTTTCGTGCCGAACTTGCAAACAATGGGGTTTTTATTCCTACTTTTACAGCTCTTACCTTCCTTGGGCGAGAGCAGAGACGTCGAAAAGGGGTTGGAGGCAATTTGACGCTTTTTTTTCGAACAACAGGGCCTTCTAGATGCCACAGGAGAGCAATGTCACTTACGGCCCTTACTGCCCTCTTGTTCGGAGGAAATTCATTCAGATATTTAGACAGCAAAAATGAATGAATGAAAAACACAGGACGAAGAACGGATGCATTTAATAAGGATCAAGGACTAGACTCAATCGTTTGCAATTCGTTTGCAAATTATGAGGCAAAAAATATAGATAACAATCCAAGAGGTTCCGGTGAATTAAGAGATGTGCTTTTGCCACAGGAAATAGCAGATGTCACCATGCATAGGTGCTAGATGGTGACACGCGCATGGGACCTGCAGATAATGACGGTGGCATCATCGGGCATACAGATGATGCGGAGCGTATACATAAATTATAGTGATGATAATGATGATGACTATGACGGGGATGATATGGGACTTGCACCTTTGATAGATGACAAATTATTTGCAAGATATTTGCGATTTTCGATGTCCCTTGTACGGCACGACATGGGCCACATTAGCCTTAGGGCCACAATAGCCCCAATATACTGAGTTAATGTAGGAATGTTTTTGGAGACCCACAATTTACCGAAAGTGGTATTTATAAACGCACCCGTAGACAAAATTCAGATTACCGGGCCCGGTTCACTTTTTGCACCCTGCATCGGTGCTTCTGTTAATTGTTTACAATGCATTGCGTCAAAATTGAGGACGAGTATGAAGATAGCCGAAACGCACGCTAAACGCGTGGACCTTAACACAGGCTATGTTCAGACATGGGACTATATACGGAGACCGAAAAATTTCTAAAGCCGGCCGCAAACCTTGCGTTCCGACTCCGTTGCGATTGCTCAGACACGCCAAATTTCGAGCATGCCCGAAATTCTGCGATTGCGTTTCGACGGATACGTACACAAAATGAGCACATCGCCATCGGAACGCATCGCAAAACCCGTACACCTTGTGATGCGAATGCACAACGTGCGCTATCGTGGTTCACAGACGAAATGCAAGGTGTACGGCCGGCTTAACATTCCGCGGTCACTGCGGGGGACTTTTCCCCCGCATGTATTCTTGGTCTAACCATGGCTTCATCCATGGTCTAACTCGGTCATGTCTGAACGCTCAGTTTTTAGGCCAGGAAAAGCCCCCGCCCCACAACCCCCCCCCCCCCCCCCCCCCCGCGGTTACCGCAGAATATTAAACCTTTTTCGGTCTCCGTATAGTCCCATGTCTAAACATAGCCAGTTACTAAGCTTTTTGCGCGAATTATTGCGACGCGCGTCGTTTTGAGAAATACCGATGTGGAGGAAATTTAACAAACTTGGGTGGATTTGTATCTTCTTGATTCTGTGATTTTCGGTGCGTCATTTCACTTCAAATTCCCTCCACACTGCTTTTTATCAAAGCGCTGCGCGTCAAATGTACGCACGATAAGGCTCGCCAGGTGCGTTCAGACGATCGTTGTTTAACTTGTAAGCCGGTAGTGGGAGATCGAGAAGTTATCAACGACGATTTACCCAACTCACTGGTTGCTCATCTTCAGCCAGGCGGAGTTTTTAACTTCTTCGCCCTTACTGAAACCTGGCTCACGAAGGCCGTGCTGGATGCCGAATTGAACATTCCAGACTACACCATCTTCCGGAATGACAGGGCAAACAGGCGGGGTGGTGGTGTGCTTCTAGGATGTCACAATGATTTTGAGTGCCGCAGAAGAGTTGAATTCGAGCAGGATGAACTTGAACTGTTGTGGGTTGAAGTTCAGCTATCCAGTCGCAATAAGATTCTCCTTGGTGTCTTCTACAGACCACATAACAGCGGTATCCAAACGCTAGAGGCCCTTGCTGACTCCATAGCCAATGCTGCACGTCATTACAACAACATGTGCATTGTTGGTGATTTTAATTTGCCTTCACTGAAGTGGCACCCGGGCAGTGGACTTCCAGTCTCCAGTGGTTCCGCCACTGACGATGTCTTCATCGATGCAGTCATGACTGCCCACGACCTGCAGCAAGTTAACTTTTCACCAACGAGAGGAAACAACATACTTGACTTCGTCCTATGTTCCAGTCAACTACAAGCCTCCTGCGACGTTGGTGATGACATATTTTCCTCCGACCATAATTCCGTAAGATTAGACCTTTGCATACCTGCCCAAGCCAAGCCGTGTCATATAAGCCGCCCAGTCTTCAATTTCCGAAAAGCTGACCTAAATGATCTCCAAAAAACAATAGAATGCATCCCTTGGTGTCTTTTGGAATCAACGACTGATTGTGATGCTGCTACATCTCTATTTTATGACTTTGTAGACGCTGCAGTGACCGACGTTGTTCCAACCATACGCCCTCGTCGTCCATCACCCCCTTGGTTCGACAGCGAAGTCCGCATTACCCTCAAAGCCAAGGAGCGAGCATTTCGTAGGAAGAAGGCCTATCCAACTGACGAAAACCTAGAACTGTTCAGGGATGCTCGTTCCAATTTTAAGCAGATTATGAGAGCAAAATACAAAAAGTATTTAACATCTGTAGCCGGGGACATCGGTAACAACCCAAAACGTTTCTGGAGTTTCATTAAGACTCGATCTCGCCAACCTTCCTTGCCCTCAGTCCTGCGGAACGACAACTCTGGTCAAGAAGCAGCAGACCCGGCCAGTAAAGCAGCTCTTCTTATGGACTGTTTCCAGTCTGTCTACTTGCCAGCTTCATCTGAATCGGACAACGCGATGCCATCCCTTGGATCCAGGAACCTGGATGCAATGCCAGAATTACGCATCACTACATCTGATGTATTCTGCAAGCTGAATGACATTGATGTCACCAAGGCCAGTGGACCGGACAATCTATCGAGCTTTGTGCTCAAATCTTGTGCCAGTGTTCTTTGTAACCCGTTAGCATATCTATTTAATAGGGCTACCAGAGAGGGATGTTTTCCATCTTCTTGGAAAATTGCTAACATTGTACCCATTCATAAGTCTGGTAAAAAACATAATGTTGCTAACTATAGGCCCATTTCTCTTCTTCCCCAGGTATCAAAGGTCTTTGAGAAAATCCTGTGTGAACAGATTATGTGTCACGTCCAACCCGCTATCGCCGAGCAGCAGCATGGTTTCATCCCCGGTAGAGATTGCTCCTCTAACCTGACCTTATTGTTGCAAGATGCTTACCGTGCTGTCGAACGGAAAGAGCAGTTGGATGTTATTTACACTGATTTCTCAAAGGCCTTTGATCGAGTCAACCATAACTTTCTTCTGTATAAACTCTCATCCTATAATATTCATCCTGATGTTCTCCGTTTGTTAAGCAATTATCTCACTGGTAGAAAACACAGAGTTATTGTTGACGGTCACTGTTCTAATTGGAATGTAGTGCCCTCTGGTGTTCCCTAAGGTTCAATTTTAGGTCATATCCTCTTCTCGTTATTTGTTAATGACATACCACAGTGTATTAGCAACAAGTGTTTACTCTTTGCCGATGACATGAAAGTATATTGTAAAGTTGGTTCTCCTGTTGATGCTATTTCATTGCAGAACGACTTAGAGAAAATTATGACTTGGTCTGCTAACTGGAAATTGCCTCTTAATGCTGACAAATGTAGTGTATTATCTCTAACACTTAAGAAGAAACCTGTAAGTTTTGCATATACTCTTGGAAATAATGAGCTTAAGAGAGTGAGTGTGCAAAAAGATCTTGGTATTTTTATTGACAGCAGATTAACCTTTGTCCCCCATGTAGATTCAGTTATTAAGAAAGCCAATCGTATGTGTGGTTTGGTCTGGCGTAACTTCCGTTCACTCAGAAACGAGCATGTTTTGCGTACCCTCTATTGTTCCCTTATAAGGCCCAACTTAGAGTACTGTACTGTCGTGTTCAATTCTATATCTACATATCAGGTGAATAGGATTGAGAGAGTTCAACGACGCTATCTTAACTTTATGAACAAGATTCTTACTAATAACAATGATGCTAATAACCTTGATTACATTGATCTATGTCACCGATACAGACTTCCTACTCTAAAACTCAGACGGGATGTTAATGACTGTATATTTTTGTATAAACATTTTCACAACTGTTTCTCTACTGTAGATGCCAACCCATTTGGCTTACATACTCCAACACTACGGACGAGGCATGCACACAAACACATCCTCCACGTCCCATGGAGTCGCATTGAGGTGACGAAGCGTGGCTTCATTTCAAGGATTCCCTCCACCTACAATGGGCTCCATGGGAAGTGTGATGTGTTCGGTGCACCTTCCCTTTACTCCTTTCGTAAACAGGTGTCTCAGGCTCTCTCAAATTTAAGTAGCTAAATATTTTTCCCCTCAATACATGAGATGTATTTCTGTATATATTATTTATTTGTACTATACTCCGTATGTTCCGTATCATATTCTTTTCATTTGAAAGCATCCCAGTTTTTGTGATATTTACATAAGTTTCCTTTGTTGGGGGCGGGGGGAGGGGGGGAGGGGGAGAGTAAGGGGCAACTGCAGTGAGCTGAGCAATTATTTATTTTGATATTAAAGATTTATGGATGATTTATTTATTTACGTGCATTTTGGTCACGGGTGATGCTAGCTATATACCGGTAATTTTTCTAATTTAGTTTGTAATTTTGGTATTTTTCAAATTGTTTTCTTCTTCCAAATTTCCTTTATTTATTTTGTGTTTACATAATTATATAGGTACATGTTTATATTTATAATATCGTGTAATCCCATTCCTGTAACTGGCACATTTTTTGCTGTTGGATATGGTTAATAAATACAAAACAAATCTAATGAGTAGCGCGCTATACTTACAAGCGATGAGCTCGTGGTAGCGCGTCGTTCGCGAAGTGCCGTATGGACGCGCTTAGTTGGGATGATTTCGTTCTGTCGTTAAATTTACATTCGACTATGAATCCACCGCACGTTGTGATAGGCCGCGCACAAGCGGATAATCAGTTCCTATGAAAATCAATGGCAGAGACGCGCGCAAAATCGCGATAATGAACGCCATTTATAGGCCTCCAAATTCAGAAAAAGCGAAACAGTTCTGCTGGACAATGTAATAAAGTGTTACCACATAAAGTTGAACTTCGAAAAGAACTGTTCAATTTTCCATGATAACAAGGAAAATTTAAGATCTTAATGTTCGGTTCTTGGTTCATATTGCTTTCAATCCTGATAATATAGAAGATTCCCGTTGGCAGTTCAGGTAGTTTGTAAAGTCATACACTTTATTTACGAGGTTTAACCGTATGTAGCGGCAAATTCATCGATATTGTAACAATAAATAAGAATAAGGCTGTCGCATGGGAAGGAGTCAACTCCGACAGGAAGAGTAAAATATTATTGTAGATGAAATACAAATTGAAAAGGCATGAAGGGCTGCGTCAAAATCTGTCGAATTTACTCTTCTATTTGCTCTTTTCGAATGCTATATACTGCCGTTTTCCATATAGCAAAGTACGTTGACCTCGTAAACACGCGGGTGATAGCAGACCTCCCGTATAAAAGTCCGGGGAAGATTGCGGGGCCCAGGGATCCACGGGTCGTTGATGAATATCGACTGTGGGCGCTGGAATCATCTACGGGGTGGTTTACGGGTCCGGTGCCGCTACGGGGGCTTTTTTAATAAGGTCCCTGCATTTTTAGATGACACGGAGGATGATACGGGGCCTGCGTCTTTATATGACACTGAGGATGATACGGGGCCTGCATCTTTATAGATGGCGCAGAGGATGACACGGAGCCTGCGTCTTTAAAAGATGAGACGGGAATGATGACACGGGGCCGCGTCTTTGATAGATGACACGGAGGATGCTGACAATGAACCTGCGTCTTTGACAGATAAAACAGAGGAGGATGACATAGGGCATGCGTCTTTGACGGAAGACGGCGGAGAATGACGATATGGGACCTGCAGATTTGACGGGTGGTGAAATGGGGTTAGAATATATGGAGGAAGGATTGATTACAAAGTACCACCATTCAGTAGAAACAGCCATGCGGCTGGAAACACTGCTAAAGCAAAGCGAAGCAGTTCTATAAGAATATTGTCTCAAGCGACGTCGGAGATGCGACAGAGAGGCGACGCTGAAACACAGACGCTAAAAAGGTCAGTATGCCGATCGAGGGTCATCAGGGATAGAGAATAAATTGTCAAACGAGGTGTTTCAAAAACATTGCAAAAGATGTACACAAAGGAGGAAAAAAAAAATTTCTTCTGGGTGCGGCTCTGGCAACCAAGCATGCAAAAATGCCACGTTAAGAGGGAGTGGACCGGTACTCTAACGAAGGGAGACGTCATTTCTTTACTGAAGATGATTTACATACAAGATGGCTTCATCTTTTATGATTACATTTTTCAGGTGCATTCTGCACGACACTTCTACATTCAGGCGACAGATATTCTTTACATGCTACAAAAAATACAACCGAACTTATACACTCGGCAAAAGAAGTTCTTGGACACTTGTAAAAGTTCAAATAATTTTTAAAAATAATTCATAAAAAGCACATTATTGTATATCAATATGACCGCACAATAGTTCTCTACCAGCATGATATGGAGTTAACGCGTGAGCAATCATGCATGGCTGATTACACGCATTAAACAATAGCAAGTACAGTAACAGAAAATTGCAAGAAATGGCGCATTCAGTTATTCAATTGTGAAACAGTTATAACAGGCATAATGATCCATTGAAAGAAAAAAGCAGTATGTTTCTTTGCTGGGGGTTCATTATTGAACAAATCCCGTGCACATTGTCAAGTCAAAATTAAATGCCATTTTGAAAAGAAGAGGAAATTATCCATCTTGGATGCATCATTATTCCACTGGAATTGTTAACAAAATTTAGGCCTGCAGGATGGACATGATTATTAGCATTTGAATGCTCCATTTCTTGCAATTTTCTGTTACTGTACTTGCTATTGTTCAATGCGTGTAACCAGCCATGCATGATTGCTCACGCGTTAACTCCATATCATGCTGGTAGAGAACTATTGTGTGGTCATATTGATATACAATAATGTGCTTTTTATGAATTATTTTTAAAAATTATTTGAACTTTTACCAGTGTCCAAGAACTTCTTTTGCCGAGTGTAGATTGTCTTCGTCGCCGACTGCCGGGACTCCTCGCCACAATGAGAGAAACGGCTGATTTGAAACGTCAGATGAATGATGAACGTCAATCTCTCCACGTAAATTGCAGGTGTATCTTCTGTATTTGTATCACATGATTAAGAGGAAATAAGTGGTGCATGGCGTTTTATTTATTTATTTGTTTATTTTTAGACGCATATGCAACATCGGCAATGAGACGACGCGTCGGCTAATTTAGGTACAACATCATCAAATATGAGAAGTGTGGATCCCTAACAAAATATATATTATATCAGGAGTAATTTGGAAGCCAACCTGGGTGCCGATGGAGGTCAGCTGAACAGCTTTATCCGCAGTTTGATCAATGATACGCCAGTATGGGATTCTGCGTTCCTCGATGCCATTCTCGGAGGCGGTTTATCCCCGAGTTTAGACTTGAGTTTAGACTTGGGACTAGAAATCTCCGGTGACCACCCAGAGCGGCTTTTTGATTTTGAGACCCACCACATTGGAATCGATCCAAACCATGGTCATTGCAACACAAGGTAAAAACACCGCCAATCGTGGACGTCCCTTTTATTGTTCCTTTATTGTTCCTCGGGTTTTCGTTGTTATTCATTAAATATTGACTTTATTTCCATCGGTTTACTAAACGATGGTAATTTAGATATGAAACAGTCACGGTATTTTGTACTATTCATTGCAAAATAAGCTGACAGCAATTTGTCAGATTTGTTGTGAGACTAATCCTGCAGAGCTGGAAGGTGTCGTAAAACATGTGTATCAATCCCGTTTGAGGGGTTGGTGGGGGGTGGGGCGGGAGGTGCAAAGGGGTAAATATTATAGAGGAGTTTCGTTTGCTGCAATCTGCAGCTGAGTCGTGCCTATATTTGACCCGCCAGTCAGTCGACGAGTTTAAAACAACATGCACAGAAATCTCTATTTCTTCTTCTTCTTCTTCTTATTATTATTATTTCTTTCTGGTATTCATACCAAGGATTCCTCAATAGTGCTCACTGCACTGTCACTCGCAAGCGTGAGGAAACCCATGAAGAATTAGAATTAGAAATGGCCAGAGACACCGGGGATGATAACCCTTGCTCTTCACGAAAGAATGCTCTGGGATTTTTAGAGTGCGTTTACCTAACACACTGGACCAACGGCTTTACATCCCTTCCGAAGGATGGAGCAAGTGTGGTTGAGTGCCTTGCCCAAGGGCACAGGTACCGTAGCCGTGGGGAGGTTGCGAGTCAATGACCTAAACCGCTCGGCCACGGTACCCCCTTGTGATTTCGGCATGAGTTTAAGTCGACTGACCAATAGGAATTTAGTGATTTGCGTTTTTTAAAACTTCCCAAGAGGTCATCCAACATGTGGAAACTTTCCGAATAAAACTCTTCTTGGAAGCCAACATGCAAACCGTGCATGGCTTCATCAACCCAATTATCGTATGATATTCAAAAATTCACTTGGTGCTTCTTTCCTGCCAGACTCCTCTTGTTCAAAACTTGCTGCAGCAGTACAGCTCGTCTTTGTTGCAGGTCTCTTGTGCTCGGCTTTCCACGTTCGATTACACGGGATTTTATTGGCCCTTTTTAGGGGTCGTACAGAGGAACCATTCAACCATTCAGTTAACTCCAAATTCAGTGATTATCTTGCAAGTGTTTTTATCTTCAGTATTACACAAAGAACACAACGCTTAAGAAAATGATGGCCGGCCTTTCCACTATTTAACACGATTGATGACCACTTGTTCAAATTGTTGGTATGACCCGTTATCACACTAGCTGCATGCAATTCAATTCGCAATCTTCAAGCAGAAAACCAGGTTTTTTTAACGGGGACATGTATACTGGATCTAATAACTTTGAATGCAGTGACCAGGCACAACCAACCAGCTTTCTGGTATGCAAACCAGTGTCAATGCACACACCCACTGAGTTACCCTCACATTGCCACACGCTGTGATCCAATTACGTGTTAATGGAGCGATAGAATATACAAAGGTCGAGTTGATTGAATTTTAACATACTTATCAAATACTAGTTTTTCCCAAAGCTATATAGTGCGTGTATCAGGACATTCACATGAGTAACTACATAATTATTTACATACTTTAAACACCCAGAAATAGCAATTTTAAGTAAATTCAAGTACATTACATATATACTTAACGCATACAAAACGTCCAACGCAAATAGACCTTTTAAAAACCAGTTCCATAGGGTTTGTGCACAGAGTGAAAAGTGAAGATATTAAAGTAAAATCCTTCCGAAATGTAGTCAAACCTCGTTATCTATAAATAAAAAGCTTGGTAGGAGTTTACTTTAATACCTGCATCACATTTTGCTTAATACAGATTATAACCACCAAAACGTGCAGATCAGATAAGAACGTCTAATTTGAAAGTGAACAAAAACACTTGTTTTAAACTAGGTCCATAGGGCTTGTGCATTTAGGGTTAAAAGTGCAGGTATAAGAGTAAAATCTTTCTAAAACGTTCATGAAAGTTTGTAAGGTACGAGATGAGAAGTTGATCAAAAAGTTTTTCCTTAAAATGACTCATCTAGCATCAGTGTGTAAAGATTTGATGGAAAAACCAACTTATTTTGTAAGGAAACACTTCAACCTGTCTCATATGTTTTGTACACAAGGTTTGAAGCCATGGTCAATTTCTCAATTCTTTCCATTTATAAAGGTTCCCGTTATAACGAGATAATTTGCAAACTCAAAGTATACAGTCGTTGACTTGGCTTCACACCTTGTGTACAAAACAAGACTTTTGGAAAAATTACAGTGAAAAAAAAAATTACTTTAATACCTGCACCTTAACCATGTGTACAAACCCTATGGACCTGTTCTAAAAATTTAAGTTTTTCCTGAGTTTTTCACTCTAAAATAATTATTTCTCGTCAATTTCACATGTTGGTGGCTAAATAACTGGAACAAGAGAACAAATAGTGCAGGTATTAAAGTAAAATAATTTCAGATAGTTTAATAATCATACCGTTGTGGTGGATTTCTTCGCTCTCCAACGATCCTAGTTGTTGAAAGTGTGGGTGTCAGTTTAATTTGGAGAAATTCTACAAAAACGTCGTAAAGATGTAATTTCAAACTCTGTTGCGACATGAAGCAACTTTTCACGGAATTCAACCCGTGCGCCGTCTGTAGGCACCACATGCACAGTATTATTTCCTACTTTGCTCTTTCGGACAACAAACCACAAAGGCAATAATCCAGATATCCACGTTAACGTCCAGGAGATGGTACCATTTTTTCTTGCTTGTCCACGGAAACCAACACATATTCCGATTTAACAGTGAGAGCTTCAGATGACATTGTATTTCTTGGGAAATAGTTGTACTATGATTTGCCCCGCAACGACTGAAGTGAATGGTGGTGAATGAAAGAAACGGCGCACATTGTGATCCTGTGTGTAATTTAGCTTTCTTCGTTCTTTTGTCACCCGACTTCAGCGTATTCGCGCAACCTTACGTAATGCTTTGCTCAAAGGCACAAGACCGCACCATTCGTGCAAAATAATGGAGCGCCTAAAAAGGTAGGCTAGGCTGGTTGGAGGTTAAGTCGGATAATGCCACTCGGTAACGCGCCATTCGAATGGCGCGTACCTCGTGTATTATCCTATACGTAATACATGGTCGGTTAAAATTTTAACCAAGTTGGTTAACATTTTTAACCAACAATCTGAGAGTGTACGCGGACATCAACAACTATCATATCCGCCAACAGATTTCTATTTAACAATTTTAATGGAGATCTGTGTATCCGCCATTACTCTGTCCATACTATGGCACGCCAAAGCGAAAATAATTCAACACTGAACATTTTGCCATCAACCCTGAAAAACAAGTCTGAACATTTTGAAAAAAACTTGCCAACAAAAGCACACCTGTGCACAGCTGTGCCAGTTTCAAACAGTCTATCAACATTTAAAAGTCATGCTAACTTTTTTCTTGCGCAACATTTGCGAAAATATGTGTCAACATTCAATTATCAGTGTTGAATTATTGTTCGCTTTGGCGTCCCATAGTATGGCGGATAGCAACCGTTGTCAAGCCAAGTGAAAGCCAAGAATTGCAACGTTTGCATTGCTCGCCAATAACTGGTAGCCGGTTTTCCCCAGACGAGTGCACAAAACCAGTGGCGAACCGTTGGCAACGTTTGCGTTAGTGAATATGTTGTTTCCAACAGCGTCTTTCAGCAGATCAGTTGATGCCGGATCATCATGCACTGACTCGCTTGGCAAAGTACACCCAGACAAAGAAGTGTTTGAACATCAGGAGTGTTTTACATGCGTGTGCACAGATGGGGCCCTCAAGTGCGAGTTTAATGGCTGCAGTTCTAGATATTATTAGTTCTACAATCCAACTACAGATTTTGTGCAACATAGACATAGTCATTGGGTAAGTTCCAATGCTGCTGCTGTTGTTAATTTTATGGCATCTTTATGTTGTAGCAACCGACAAGTTTTGTATTATCGGCCTCCCATGTACAACTAACTTTTGGCACTCCATACAAAGTGCCCATAACTTGTGTACATAATGTACTATACACTGATTGTGCAGTACATGTACTTTCTGCACTGCGGTGAACTTTTGACCTTGGCTAAAAACTCTGTGTGCATGACAACGTGTACATGAACACTCTCTCTTGCCGTGTACGCGTGTGTAGCAAGTGCTGTTGCAAAGTTACCAAGTTTTACTCGTCATTTTTGTTATGCCACGATCGCATGTACATGTACACCCAGCACGGCGCCGTGCTAGCACAATTCGGTAACGCGAACTAAGCACTATCCTCCGTGAATTGACGAGCCGGACCCAAGCAGCGTCCCCGTAGGATCAAATAGATAAAGCATCTTCTACATTGATGAGTTGCCTTCACTTCAAATCAGTACTTAATTACTGCTGAACTTAAAGGCACAGGCTCGTCAGCAATGCGCGCCCGCCAATTTCGTGCTCGAAACACGCAGATCCATGCCTTTGCTATGGAGCTGCGTATTGCGTGGCACACATTTGGCGGGCGCGCATTGCTGACGAGCCTAGTGCCTTTAATATCATCAACTAAGACATAAAATCCTACAAATGTCATCAACTAAAGCAAACTGTATTTATGCCTATCAACTTGAGGTGACGAAGAAGGAGATACAGTTCTAAAAGTGGGTGAAAAACCCACGGAAAAATCGAAAGGGGCGATGGCCTACGTTGTCAAGTAGACGGAGACTGAAAACCCAACAAGCGTGTTCAGCATTTCGATGCGCGCAAAGGATTGTGGGTAATGTCAAAGGTTGTGAGTGATAAAACTCGCTCACGTGTGCAGTGTTTACATGAGGAACGCATGCAAACGTGGGGAGTTACGGCCGTAAATTGTCTCTCAAACAGAACGGAATAAGGTTGTGGGTGAAAAACGGACCCTTCCGGATCTTCCGGATCCTTCCGGATTTTGTTCAGAAATGGCTATTTAACGAACAGAATTAAAGTGCCTAATTTGACAAAGTGGTTTTGGGGCGAAGTTTGGGGGCGAATTGAAATTTCCTCTCATGAGACGAAAAATAAGTGTTTTACTCATTTCTCAAAGACTATAGCACTTCAGACAAAACCATTTCAGGGGAAGTTTTCTACGGTCATCATGTTTATATTGTGTAATTTAGGTGTAAATCTGTGAACATTTCTGATTTTCGAGATACCAATCATATACAGTTTAAGTCGGAAGTTTACATACATACATTGTACACCACTACCATCATCACCCAAAATGATAAACAAGACTACCCGGACCATTGCAAGGTGTGCAAGCTATGTTTTAAGTACTGCATGCACGTGAGGAATTCCACACAACCAAGACTTTAGTAAAGACTGTTACAAAAATGGTGACAACGCAAGTTTAAGCACACCAGTTTTAACACAGTTGTATGTAAACTTCTGACTACCACCGATACATGTATTGCCTTTAAAGCTGTGAATCCTAGTATGCGTCACAAGACGAGAAAACAGACTGGAAATGTGAGAAGAAAAGTGTGCAGCTGGATTGTCTCTAGTTAATGTGCATGTCACGTCAGTCTGAAATGTGTTTTGGCGAGTGATAAATTTATAGCAAACCTATTTTACGAATTCAGAAGTTGACCATTACTAATTTTGGGCAAATGTTACAAGTATTATAACCGCAATAAAAAGGAGTGAAAAGGTGAAGATTATACTAGAACAAAATTTCGCTGGCAGTTTTGTACACAAACATTCAGTAATGGTCAACTGCTGATAATTTTTCGTTCAGTAAATTATCAGCATTATCATTGACATATCACATATTTATTATCATGCTCAGGTTTTCCAAAATGCTTCAGTTACTGCATCAAGATCAAGATCAAGCCATTTCACAGGACATCTGTAAAAATAGCACTCTGCAGCTACACAGAAATTGGCCTGAGCTTGCGTTCATTGCCTAGAGGGTGATCAACAAATTGCTCCACCCTACTCTTCCAAAAACACAAAATCATTTATATGTATTATAATTGTATTCATCTTCACCAAAATCTGCTTTGGAGTTTATAATTTCATCTATGTGATTGCCAGAATAAAAATATTAATCATTTGATATGACTGGTTCGATTCAAGGTGGTCTTCTTTCAAAATTGCTTCTAGCCTTTTTGTTTACACTTGCAGATTAAGTACATTTCTGGATTTATCAACTTTTGATAGTCTGTCATGTTTTCGAAAATATTTTTTGACACAGTTTACATACATTGTAAATCTAAATACATTGGCAATTTAGGCACTTATGTGGTAGAAAGTTTTAGAAACGTGTATGTTAAATATCTGCATGCATACAAAATAAAACAAATGGGTTTAAATTGTAAAATGCTCATATCTTAACTATGCGTGTATTGGGTTTGGGTCTTGGGTTTCAGTTGGTTCCTATATTATTTAAACGAAAATTTGGATCGAAACTAATTGCTTGTTAAAGAAAAAGTATGTAACAATGCTATTGTCAAGGTTTGATTGTATCATGAGGTTTGATTGTTACTTTTCCAGTCATAAAATCGAGGTTCATTTTTATCATATATAACTTATTATAAGCTATACATTTTGGTTACTGTCTAAATACATATTTGGTTACCATCATTCAAACTAAAATCACAAACCATCAGCAAAATATAAGCAGTCTGATGTTTTTTTATAAATGCAATTTTACTAGAAACACGCATTTCGAAAATCTTTTGATTTTTGTCATCTATAGCTTGAACTTTAAAGACATTAAAAATACCAAAGTTTTTGAAGCCACAGTGTGCATTTAATTGTGACAAAAGTCCTCTATTTGACAAAACCACAGTTAGATAAATTTATTGTTAATATTGTGACTTGGCATTGGAAAATGTAACAGCAGTCGTCTATTTTGCCGATTATCAGTCTTGGAAATAAAGTAAAATAAAAGCTCGGAATAAACCTTTTCTTGTTAGCATTGTTATTACTGGTGGTTTAATTATACTATCAGTACTCGGCTGTATTAAAGAAAAATGTTTCTATAATTTCCAAATACGCATGTAAAGCCGTTTTTACTCCTTAATGATGAATTAGGAACATGGTGAATTAGTTTGGAGGTCAAGGTCATGTAGAAAGTCCAAAATATCTGCCGGCCGCCATGTTGAGAATGTGCAATCCTCGATATACATGCACGTACCACACATACTAAATGTTTGATTTTGCGCGTTTCACTCGTCTTGGGACGAAATTGAAGTTGACCGGATATGAATTTGAATGAATCAAGTTTTTAACCTATGCTTATCCAAAGCGACAAGCAGCAAAGACATTGCATACTTGGTTGTTGATCAGAATGTGTTGAACAGTGTGTAAATGTGAGGATTCATAGCTGTTTTCTAGTTCTAAACGACTCTTCAAGCAGCGATATACAGACAGCAAAGACAAGCTAATTCTTGACCGATTTGTATTAGTTCCTGGTGGATAGTAGCCAAGTTGTTACGGTCCGGAAAGTTCCAGACTATAACAAGAAAGAAAAGATGGAAGCTCGCCAAATGCAAGAAAAGAGTCGGACAAGATCACACTGTGATGTAAAGAACAAAGAAACAATGATAAATGTTATGATCTGAGAATCAAAAATAAATGCACAGTGATTAAGTTAGGTTTATTTGTTGTGAGCACTTAAAGAAAGATCTTATACAAGATGTATGCTGAGACAAACGAACGAGACAAAACGCCAAATGGTTTTTGGTCTCTGTCGGCGTACAAGGTTTTATTGAGTCTTCGTTAAAAACATGACATGTGACCAAAAGTTTCAGATTTAGATGAATGCACAGCGGTTTACCAAAAAAGTGTTTATAGGATACACTGTACCAAATAACTGTTTATAGAATACCGAAGATGGGGTAGGCTTATCAATACCCCCAGGTTGGGCATATCAATACCCTGCACAATATACCTAGTTTACTCGATTACTTTTAATTACATTTAGTCTAGTTTACTACAATTTATGAGATTGGGTAGGCTTATCAATACCCACAGGGTAGGCATATCAATACCCTGGATAATTACGTTTAAGGCACATGTACCTCAGGGTACACTGCAACAACTTTTTTCTTATTTTAAGAAGAAAAAAAATCTTAAAACTAGAAAATTTTCTTGGGAGTGAGCCAAGAATTTTTTTTCCAGTTTCAAGAAAATATTTTTCTTATCTTAAGAAAATAATTTTCTTAAAATAAGAAAATATTTTCTTACGACAACAGCGACATTTATTTACCACGTGTGTAGAGATGATCAGTCAGGGCCCAGATATCCCGCCCTCTTGTGGTCATCTCATTGTATGACGTCACTAGTAGTACAATGATCTTTTGTTTGTCTGTAACACGGCTGTTGTCTCGAGTGTGCTCGAAAATGTCAAGAAAAATTACGTTGGACTATAGTTTTTTTCTGTTTAGAAGAATCATCGGGTAAAACAGACCACGGTACAACATTCTGAAGATTCCAGGTAATTCCATGATAAGTTTTTCAATGTTTAATTTTGACTGTATGGTGAACTATAGTTTGGGGTACGGCGGCCATCTTGCCGCGTGCAGCAAAATGTAAGGTAGCGAATGGGGTTAAATTGGTATGGGGCTAAAAGTGTAATATAGAAAATTATAACGTCCCAATATAAACGTTAAAAAAAAACACTTTTAGCCTTCTAAAAGTAGTAATAAGTCATGTAAGTCAGATTTGAAAAGCGAGCAATTTACAGCCCTAATTTTAGGGCTAGGCTAGTACATATAGGCTATACGTACGTATACTGCACAACAACCTCTATACTATTACTAGTCCTCTACACTACATCATACCATGCCATGATCATACATGTACACGGTAGGGCTATAGCATAGGCATACATGTACTGTAGTTCGCCATGCACAACTCGACCACGTCGATCGGCCGTGCATATGTGCAGACATGAACAACTGACTGCATGAACACAATAACTGGTTAGCAATAAACAATAAAAGTGGCAATAAAAGCCCACTTGAAGATGCAAATATAACACTCACTTTTTAAAAATTATTCTCTTGCTCGAATTTTGAAGTCTGGACGATCGTAGAAAAGTGCAAACACACAGGATCAGGCTACGTGCGTGATATAGGGCACTCGATGTGACACGTATATACACGTTGGCGGTTAATTTAGTCTGGCCCCCCGGCCGGAAAACTTAATATTTTAGATTGGAGTGGCGTGGCACCAGACTTGGTTTAAGCGGGAATTTTCAGGTACATAAAATCACAGGAACGACAGATTTATTTCGCAATTCTCTAAAAATTATGCATGAATTGAGTATTTGTTTATACAAATTTGCGAAAATATCTATACATTTTAACAAAATAATAAACAAAATAATTTACTTACTTACCCCGTCGAATTTTGTTTTGTTTGAAGTAATTTTTACATGTTTTCACCGTGACCGTCAAAAGCTGTATGCCGTAATAGGCTTTTTATAAGTCGTTTGTCGTAACACGTTAATTGTCGTACAGATGCACTTAATTTCTCGGGTTTTCGTTGTTATTCATTAAATATTGACTTTATTTCCATCGGTTTACTAAACGATGGTAATTTAGATATGAAACAGTCACGGTATTTTGTACTATTCATTGCAAAATAAGCTGACAGCAATTTGTCAGATTTGTTGTGAGACTAATCCTGAGAGCTGGAAGGTGTCGTAAAACATGTGTATCAATCCCGTTTGAGGGGTTGGTGGGGGGTGGGGCGGGAGGTGCAAAGGGGTAAATATTATAGAGGAGTTTCGTTTGCTGCAATCTGCAGCCGAGTCGTGCCTATATTTGACCCCCCAGTCAGTCGACGAGTTTAAAACAACATGCACAGAAATCTCTATTTCTTCTTCTTCTTATTATTATTATTTCTTTCTGGTATTCATACCAAGGATTCCTCAATAGTGCTCACTGCACTGTCACTCGCAAGCGTGAGGAAACCCATGAAGAATTAGAATTAGAAATGGCCAGAGACACCGGGGATGATAACCCTTGCTCTTCACGAAAGAATGCTCTGGGATTTTTAGAGTGCGTTTACCTAACACACTGGACCAACGGCTTTACATCCCTTCCGAAGGATGGAGCAAGTGTGGTTGAGTGCCTAGTCTTTACTAAAGACGTTAACTGTCTGTGTTTGTCACACGTTCATGTGAGCACACTTGCATGCCCAATAGAGGGCGCACTTCAAGTACTTGTATTTGGACTTTCGTACGTGTGGATTTGGACCCAGTTAACGTCTTTACGATCTTGGCATTTGAGGGCGGGACCAGACTATGCTAATATCAGATGATGTTTGCATTATTCATTGTCGTGGTTGGTGATTGACGGAAGATTGTAAAATAATGTATGCATCAGCAAAGAGTTCACAACGCGTAAGGTCAACAGGTCAACTGTACGGTAAACATACATAACATTTGCCGAACATGTGAGCCGTTTTACGGGCGAGTTTCCCGGTCCAGCTTCCGCGTTGTGAACTGAGCCTCAGATCTAGAATGACTGAAGCGTACGGAATGCCAAATAGGGGAACTAGAATCCAGAGGGGAAGTGAGGTCACCCCCCTCCCCCCGATCTGATTAACAAAGAAATGAAAATTCTCCTAATATAAAGAAGAGATGACATCCAAATCAAACAATCAAATTTATAATTTGTTGTTTTTCTTGCTCTTATGATGATATTTATTATTCAACTCACTGCTTTCAGTTTCATCTACCCTTACTCGATCAGTAAACTACCTTTCCTATCTGTTGTTTTTATTAATTGTTTGTGCAACAGATATTTCATGCAAACATTTCTGACCTGGTTTAAGTCAATTGCAGAATTGAGGACAAGGCTGAAATTTATTCACTCCTGCACTCGGACCGCTTGTCAGATTTTCTAGATTATGGGATACTGATACTGTACCAGTTTGTCAAACTTGTAATGAGAGAAAAATCATATGCAGACACAAATTTTATATTTCTTTTTTTTGATATAAAAATGCAGATTTTGTACATAACATCTGTGCTAACATTTTCAGTTACTGTTTATGTAAAATTAATTGTAATTTCTATTGTTGTAGCTCTCAGATTTTAATTTTGGTTAGAAGTAAATGGAATATATACTGTGTGCACTTATCCTGAATATCCATTCACAAAAGTACCAGCATTTGGACTAAGTGCAATTAGTTTAATGGCGAAGATAACATTTGTTTGTTTTTTTAAATTTTAAATTCTAATAATTTTGCTAATATAACAATAACAGTTTGGGCCGATATAGCCACTCGATAGTGATTAGTCTGCTTTTTTGGGGTGCCAACACAATTTGTCATCACATTGCTGTTTTTGTAAATACATGCACTGGGAAATAGTGAATAAAATGCAATTAAATGTCCAGTCATGGTCCAGTAAAAACAACCTTTTGTGTGCATGATTAATGTTTAGCCCCCAAAACCAAAATCATAATACCCATGTACAAAGTAGAGGAGGGTGGGGTTAGTTGGAACATTTTTCACAAAATCGACTATAAAACACTAACAGAATTTAGTAACCCTAAATTCCTAGTGTTAATGTAAAATCATATTGATTTTGAAGGATTGAGGAGTGTTGGGGTTAAAGAAAAAACAACCGTACCACTTCAAGCATACATAATTATTTGGGCTACAAATTAATGGAGCTTATAAAATGTTACGACTCGCTGGTTTCTTGGATAATCCACCTTGAACATGACCATGTCAGCTGTTCCGACTAGCCCCACCTATGGGGTAAGTTGAAACATGGTATGCTGTCATTTAAAAACTACTATAACTTCTGTGATCACCCTAATTAGCAAGGCATACACTTAAGCTGTAAATTGGGGTGCTAATCAACTCTTTGGGGTACAGGGAGTCATTGACAACTGCTCACTTATAATGCAGTGAAACGTGTATATAGTTTGCACCTTCGAGACTGGCAACTATAAACAGGTGGCCTGTTTCATGTGGTCAATGAAACATGTTCCAACTAGCCCCCTCATTTTGTTCCAACTAAACCCGCTGGCCTGTTTAAAAAACAGGGACTACAATTTGACATCTCGTTAACCTCATTTTGTACTCAAAAACTAGTCAAGTGAATCTATGAACATCATTAGCATACAATGCAATTATATTTCTTAAAAATAACTGATGCCGTGGAAGAAAATATAAATGTTTCAACATACCCACTGTTCCAAGTAACACCTCTTCTACTAATGGTGTATAGCTGTATTTCGATAATTGTTTTCATGTTATGAACAAGTTAAGTGCCCTCTGCCCAGTTTTTAAATAACTGCATGCATGATACATGTCGGCCTACAAATTGTCATGTGCAAGTAAAACAATGACACAGTGATTGTGATTTTCATAAAAAGTATTATTACTACATTTACAGGTCTTTTTTCATAAGTTTGGGATTTGTTTCAGTACTTGTATGTGTTTATATACTGTTTGTATAACTAGGCCTACAAGTCGGCAATCCATAATTGCTGAAATAAACAAATGTAAACCAAACCAGTACAACCAAGATTAAAACCTTTTGTTTCGAGACAATTTTAAATACTGATTTAATGTTTGTTTTTTTTGCTTGGATGCAAATATCCTGCCTGCACCAAGTGCTGCAGTAAAGTGCGACTGCTTATTCTCTGTAAACAGACTTCAGATCACCGATGTGCATTGGAATGCAGTAATTAATCTCTGACAATATCACGTCTGCTCTTTCAACTACGCGTGTTGGCTGTGATTTGTGGATAATAATTTTTTTAATGAAATGGCACGAACATGTACAATGCTAAAGCGAAAAATGATTTAGTAAATCCCAGTGGTCATGCATAGATTCAAGGACTGAGTTGTGATTATACACGACTGTTATAGTCAAACTACCAGGGCAATGTGAGGGAATTTAGTGCAGTGAATGTGCACAAAATCAAACAAACCAAACAACGTGAATATTGGATGTCATTAATTTCTCCATATCAGACATATCAACATCACTTTAGTACATGTACATGTATGTTGCAGATTAGATGTAAACAATCCACATTTGTAGAAGGAACAGCATGTGTAGGCCTATAATATCCTCCATGATGGTAATGAGGTCATTCTGTTGCATATACTTGTACATGTATAGTTCTTTTTTTAATCTGATGATGTTGTCCAATAAAAAAACAGTAATGTAAATCTGAAACAAGACCTATGCTATCAACAGGATTTATAAAAATGTAACATTGTGTCATATAGGAAATTTGTACAGCAACAGGTCTGTTATTTCCTTTCTTGGCTCTCCACGTGGGCATCTCTTTTTTATTTAATCGTCTAGTACTGATGTGCTTTTTTAGAAAACATGATTGCATTATTTCAGAAAGATGAACTGCAAACAAGAATAGGCAAAGAATCTCTTAGGTCATTTCAGACTGTTTTGTGATGCAAACAGGCTCTCAATTTAAGAGATGTCCAGTCAAGGACATAAACATCATATTAAAATTCCATTCTGTGAATTTCTGTTTATACCCTGGATGACACGTTCTTTCCTTTATTGGTCAAGTGGTACTATATATATACAATGTGTTTACTGACCGGGTACATGTATTAAAAATGGGTATGTAAAACAAACATTATAGGACGTGTGTTGATATTTTGTTTTGCCCTGGTATTTGTGAATTTTGTTGAACAGCATTTCAAATTAGTTTGTTGTTGAGACTATAACTCGAACACTTTACTGTCAAACTTGAACATACAGTTTGTGATGATGTACTTTATTTTCGACCGAAAACAGTCGAGCAGGCCGAGAGGAAAAGGAGTATAGGCTGGGCATAGCTTGAGACCCTGTGGAAAAAATACAGGGGGCTTGATTTCATCTAATGCACCTATCAATTGTTGTCCCCACCTAGGGGATGGGGATTTGGTTTTTATGCCCCAGGGTGGGGATTTTGTCACCTGAATTTTTTCCAGGGGTGGGAAATTTGTCACTCGGAAATTGACAATCCCACCTCGTTTGTGGGGTAGACCTAGCCAAGGTTACCTATAGCTCGCTCGAATTGTATCCGATGGGGTAATCTGTTACCACAGATTACCACATGATAAAATTCGAGCCGAGGTAACCTTGGCTAGGGTAGCCCGGGGTGGGAGAAGGGGAGGGAGTTGGACAATTGATAGACCTGTATAAGAAAATTATTAATATGGTTTTCCCTTCCAAAATTACCCTTTTTTTAAACATCGGGGTAACCTCTTAACATTTCCCATCTTATTTGTCTGTTTTTATAACCTTTTTATTTGGTTTAGAGATCGATTATCTATATAATTTAATTCAAGACGAGTAACAAGCTAACGTCAGGGTACTGAAATCCCCAGGTGATATCCCGGCGGCCGTTAGCCGGGAAGCCGACCGTACCGATAGCTGCCTGCGCCTGCAGGCAGTGCGGTGTTACCTGGCCCGGGCGCAGCGCTCGCTTGTCCGCACATTTTACCGATGCCGAGTTTTCCCTACACGTCAAAAATAACACTTGGGCTGTTGACTCGATCAACCCAACAGACATCCCGCAATTGTACACATACATAAACCTGTTTTACGTTTGCCTAATGAATAATTCACGCTATGGTCCCAACCTAATCACTGATTGGCTCCCTTGGATTTCCAAGGGAGAAATAAAGAAAAAGTTAAGAATTGCTGCCAAGATTGCCAAGACCTTCGTGAAGGTCCAGTATCGTATGCACCACTGGTATCGATACCAGTGCAACGAATACGTACTACCGCTACGAATACACCAAATATTCGATTAAAATGCATGTTCATCGCGCGCTGTGGGAATTCTGTATAGCAACAACAAAAACTAACACGAAGGTCTTGGAGCCAAGACTATTGAGTGCCTTGCCCAAGGGCACAGGTACCGTAGCCGTGGGGAGGTTGCGAGTCAATGACCTAAACCGCTCGGCCACGGTACCCCCTTGTGATTTCGGCATGAGTTTAAGTCGACTGACCAATAGGAATTTAGTGATTTGCGTTTTTTTAAACTTCCCAAGAGGTCATCCAACATGTGGAAACTTTCCGAATAAAACTCTTCTTGGAAGCCAACATGCAAACCGTGCATGGCTTCATCAACCCAATTATCGTATGATATTCAAAAATTCACGTGGTCCTTCTTTCCTGCCAGACTCCTCTTGTTCAAAACTTGCTGCAGCAGTACAGCTCGTCTTTGTTGCAGGTCTCTTGTGCTCGGCTTTCCACGTTCGATTACACGGGATTTTATTGGCCCTTTTTAGGGGTCGTACAGAGGAACCATTCAACCATTCAGTTAACTCCAAATTCAGTGATTATCTTGCAAGTGTTTTTATCTTCAGTATTACACAAAGAACACAACGCTTAAGAAAATGATGGCCGGCCTTTCCACTATTTAACACGATTGATGACCACTTGTTCAAATTGTTGGTATGACCCGTTATCACACTAGCTGCATGCAATTCAAAAATAACACTTGGGCTGTTGACTCGATCAACCCAACAGACATCCCGCAATTTTACACATACATAAACCTGTTTTACGTTTGCCTAATGAATAATTCACGCTATGGTCCCAACCTAATCACTGATTGGCTCCCTTGGATTTCCAAGGGAGAAATAAAGAAAAAGTTAAGAATTGCTGCCAAGATTGCCAAGACCTTCGTGAAGGTCCAGTATCGTATGCACCACTGGTATCGATACCAGTGCAACGAATACGTACTACCGCTACGAATACACCAAATATTCGATTAAAATGCATGTTCATCGCGCGCTGTGGGAATTCTGTATAGCAACAACAAAAACTAACACGAAGGTCTTGGAGCTAAGACTATTGAGTGCCTTGCCCAAGGGCACAGGTACCGTAGCCGTGGGGAGGTTGCGAGTCAATGACCTAAACCGCTCGGCCACGGTACCCCCTTGTGATTTCGGCATGAGTTTAAGTCGACTGACCAATAGGAATTTAGTGATTTGCGTTTTTTAAAACTTCCCAAGAGGTCATCCAACATGTGGAAACTTTCCGAATAAAACTCTTCTTGGAAGCCAACATGCAAACCGTGCATGGCTTCATCAACCCAATTATCGTATGATATTCAAAAATTCACGTGGTCCTTCTTTCCTGCCAGACTCCTCTTGTTCAAAACTTGCTGCAGCAGTACAGCTCGTCTTTGTTGCAGGTCTCTTGTGCTCGGCTTTCCACGTTCGATTACACGGGATTTTATTGGCCCTTTTTAGGGGTCGTACAGAGGAACCATTCAACCATTCAGTTAACTCCAAATTCAGTGATTATCTTGCAAGTGTTTTTATCTTCAGTATTACACAAAGAACACAACGCTTAAGAAAATGATGGCCGGCCTTTCCACTATTTAACACGATTGATGACCACTTGTTCAAATTGTTGGTATGACCCGTTATCACACTAGCTGCATGCAATTCAATTCGCAATCTTCAAGCAGAAAACCAGGTTTTTTTAACGGGGACATGTATACTGGATCTAATAACTTTGAATGCAGTGACCAGGCACAACCAACCAGCTTTCTGGTATGCAAACCAGTGTCAATGCACACACCCACTGAGTTACCCTCACATTGCCACACGCTGTGATCCAATTACGTGTTAATGGAGCGATAGAATGGTAAGACACACCGTGAATATACAAAGGTCGAGTTGATTGAATTTTAACATACTTATCAAATACTAGTTTTTCCCAAAGCTATATAGTGCGTGTATCAGGACATTCACATGAGTAACTACATAGTTATTTACATACTTTAAACACCCAGAAATAGCAATTTTAAGTAAATTCAAGTACATTACATATATACTTAACGCATACAAAACGTCCAACGCAAATAGACCTTTTAAAAACCAGTTCCATAGGGTTTGTGCACAGAGTGAAAAGTGAAGATATTGAAGTAAAATCCTTCCGAAATGTAGTCAAACCTCGTTATCTATAAATAAAAAGCTTGGTAGGAGTTTACTTTAATACCTGCATCACATTTTGCTTAATACAGATTATAACCACCAAAACGTGCAGATCAGATAAGAACGTCTAATTTGAAAGTGAACAAAAACACTTGTTTTAAACTAGGTCCATAGGGCTTGTGCATTTAGGGTTAAAAGTGCAGGTATAAAAGTAAAATCTTTCTAAAACGTTCATGAAAGTTTGTAAGGTACGAGATGAGAAGTTGATCAAAAAGTTTTTCCTTAAAATGACTCATCTAGCATCAGTGTGTGAAGATTTGATGGAAAAACCAACTTATTTTGTAAGGAAACACTTCAACCTGTCTCATATGTTTTGTACACAAGGTTTGAAGCCATGGTCAATTTCTCAATTCTTTCCATTTATAAAGTATACAGTCGTTGACTTGGCTTCACACCTTGTGTACAAAACATAAGACTTTTGGAAAAATTACAGTGAAAAAAAAAATTTACTTTAATACCTGCACCTTAACCATGTGTACAAACCCTATGGACCTGTTCTAAAAATTAAAGTTTTTCCTGAGTTTTTCGCTTTAAAATAATTATTTCTCGTCAATTTCACATGTTGGTGGCTAAATAACTGGAACAAGAGAACAAATAGTGCAGGTATTAAAGTAAAATAATTTCAGATAGTTTAATAATCATACCGTTGTTGTGGATTTCTTCGCTCTCCAACGATCCTAGTTGTTGAAAGTGTTGGAGAAATTCTACAAAAACGTCGTAAAGATGTAATTTCAAACTCTGTTGCGACATGAAGCAACTTTTCACGGAATTCAACCCGTGCGCCGTCTGTAGGCACCACATGCACAGTATTATTTCCTACTTTGCTCTTTCGGACAACAAACCACAAAGGCAATAATCCAGATATCCACGTTAACGTCCAGGAGATGGTAACATTTCTCTTGCTTGTCCACGGAAACCAACACATATTCCGATTTAACAGTGAGAGCTTCAGATGACATTGTATTTCTTGGGAAATAGTTGTACTATGGTTTGCCCCGCAACGACTGAAGTGAATGGTGGTGAATGAAAGAAACGGCGCACATTGTTCTTTTGTCACCCGACTTCAGCGTATTCGCGCAACCTTACGTAATGCTTTGCTCAAAGGCACAAGACCGCACCATTCGTGCAAAATAATGGAGCGCCTAAAACAATAGGCTAGGCTGGTTGGAGGTTAAGTCGGATAATGCCACTCGGTAACGCGCCATTCGAATGGCGCGTACCTCATGTATTATCCTATACGTAATACATGGTCGGTTAAAATTTTAACCAAGTTGGTTAACATTTTTAACCAACAATCTGAGAGTGTACGCGGACATCAACAACTATCATATCCGCCAACAGATTTCTATTTAACAATTTTAATGGAGATCTGTGTATCCGCCATTACTCTGTCCATACTATGGCACGCCAAAGCGAAAATAATTCAACACTGAAAATGTTGCCATCAACCCTGAAAAACAAGTCTGAACATTTTGAAAAAAACTTGCCAACAAAAGCACACCTGTGCACAGCTGTGCCAGTTTCAAACAGTCTATCAACATTTAAAAGTCATGCTAACTTTTTTCTTGCGCAACATTTGCGAAAATATGTGTCAACATTAAATTATCAGTGTTGATTTATTTTTCGCTTTGGCGTCCCATAGTATGGCGGATAGCAACCGTTGTCAAGCCAAGTGAAAGCCAAGAATTGCAACGTTTGCATTGCTCGCCAATAACTGGTAGCCGGTTTTCCCCAGACGAGTGCACAAAACCAGTGGCGAACCGTTGGCAACGTTTGCGTTAGTGAATATGTTGTTTCCAACAGCGTCTTTCAGCAGATCAGTTGATGCCGGATCATCATGCACTGACTCGCTTGGCAAAGTACACCCAGACAAAGAAGTGTTTGAACATCAGGAGTGTTTTACATGCGTGTGCACAGATGGGGCCCTCCAGTGCGAGTTTAATGGCTGCAGTTCTAGATATTATTAGTTCTACAATCCAACTACAGATTTTGTGCAACATAGACATAGTCATTGGGTAAGTTCCAATGCTGCTGCTGTTGTTAATTGTATGGCATCTTTATGTTGTAGCAACCGACAAGTTTTGTATTATCGGCCTCCCATGTACAACTAACTTTTGGCACTCCATACAAAGTGCCCATAACTTGTGTACATAATGTACTATACAACTGATTGTGCAGTACATGTACTTTCTGCACTGCGGTGAACTTTTGACCTTGGCTAAAAACTCTGTGTGCATGACAACGTGTACATGAACACTTAGTCCCCGGGGTTGGGCCGTTTAATGGCGAAAAAAGTGCACAGCTCTAATGTTTATTTTATGTTGTAGTACACTTTGGGGCATATGAAAAGGGTATTCTTAAGTCGCCCATGGGGGGCATTTGGCCTACAGGTCAAAAAAATAGCTGTTTTAAGCAATTTTTACTAAAAATGACTTAAAATCACGTATCTGGGGCAATGTGCCCCCAAAAATTGTCCCACAGTGGGGTCCTTTCACATTTATCATCAGAATATGATTACAAAACATTAGAAAAATCAATTTAACCCCACCCTTCAAGGATTAGTGGGTTTTGAGATCAAGTTTTTCCATGACGAGTTTAAATTTTGTAACTTAGTCCGAATCTGAGACGCTTACAACTTCTGAAAACATATTGTTGTACCACTGACCTATCTTGTATGGATATAGAAATCTGCCCAAGGCCATGAGCTTTGATTTGAGTGGTGACTGAGCTCAATAGTGCAAAAAATGTGGGTGCTACGTCGATTTAGGCTAGCCCTACCCCTAACGCCCCAAATGCCCAATATCTGGATATGCGTAAACAAATTGAAGATAACTCGACAACCAGTGGCCGTAGACTCCTAAACTTGAGATCTGTGCCTCATTGTTTGGTATAGGCTTTGCAATGAGACTGAAACTGGTGTGTTTTGGTTCCAATTTTAGCTACCAGGGGTCAATTTTGCCTGAAATCATCAGATTTATCTGATATTGCTTCGGAATCTTCAAGACATATAGGGGTCATTCCTTGAGGTTGGGTATGTAAACAAAAATGCAGTGTCCATGTTGTGTTGGTAAAGTAAGTGCTTTTATTTAAAGACTAGAAAATTATTTATCTGGTGAAATATAAAATATGGCTAGGTGTCCCAATATAATCATGTTGTTTTCACTGACCAATCTCTCACAGATAATGAAAGATTTGTCTTACCTACGCAACATGGACACCACATATGTTTAACAATACGAGTATACATTTTGGAGGTCTGTAGTTTTGTTACATTGTGGTGTAAATACTTCTATTGTAGTGTAACATGCGTTTCTTTATGAAATGAATATACTTACTAAAGTAGCTGGGCTGGAATGTTACTCATATTTAAGAGCTTTGTATGTCACACTTTTTGTACCAAACCTCGTAGAATGACCAATACCTGTTGGCAAGCCTACTATGGTACAGAAAAATTAATGCACCCTGAATGGAGTGGACAACTTCTAATTTTAATCGTGGTCAGTATAGGCCCCAATTATGTTTGTCAGATGCGGTGTGTGATGCGCCATGATCTCATTCAATACAAACCCTGCTGTGTAATTACCGAGTGTGGCAGCCATTTCAGGAATACCTTTCACTAATATGTATGCTAATGGAGAGCAGAACAGCAATATACATATAGATGGTCTGTTTTAGTATAGTTCGGTACGGTTGCGCAAGCTCAGTCCTCATTTTCATCTGCCCTCCTCCCCGATCTCTTCCCCGTCATCTCTATCTCCGCTCGCCTCCTCTTGACTTCCATCTTGCTCATCAACTACAGTGTCAGCTTCATCCTCACTCTCCTCCATGTCCTTTTCAGCCTCATATAGTACAGATTATCTGGTTCCTACTCCCGTTCAAACATGCACAGCGGGAGGTACTTTCCCTCAACCAGGATCCAGCCATGCGTACATGGGTCCCACTCCCTGATAGAGGCCAGGTTCGCGCTGGCATAGATGTGAGCGACAATGTCGGTTCGTTTGATCTTTTGTGGGATTACTTTCTCGGAAGGGTGGCAGGGTCGAACCCTTCGTCATCTTCCAGCCTGCCCTCTTATTATCTTTGGCATCTTGGCCTTTATGGCGAGATAGCGGGTTTTGTCCTTTGTCAGGATATATCCTCCTTGCGGCCGTACATGTCACACGTCAACGACATGAGGATGTTCTTGATAGCTAGGCAGGGACTGTATCCCTCTTGCCACGCTCTCCAAAGGCCTTAAGAACCTCCCTGTCTTTGAGCATCGCGTCAAAGGGACGAACCTAAATTCCTGTGCGCGGTTAAAGGCTGCTGTATACATGTAGTTTGAGCCATGCATGGAACGCTGGTAGAGCTGCACACACACGTAAATGAATTGAAACCATTGCAAGATCAATGAGAATGTCTCCATCGATGCGACAAGCGTGCTTTGCAAGTGAGAAGATCACATCGGAGTCATCACAGCGGATGAGAATGGTGTTCCGCAAAGAGCTAGTGGACCGGTGTCAGCTTCGAGGTGACCTTAGCACTGGTACTCGCCAATCTCGGCACGTGTCACCTCGGATTGCTCGGACTGGATGTAGGACAGCGCGCTCCACCATGGCTTCCATGCAACCTATGCACCATACTGGCCTTGTAGGTGGATCAACATGCTGCCATTGAGGTGGCCCAGGACCTCTTCAAGTGAAATATTCTGATCCATGGCCAAAGAGATCTCTCGAGAAAGTCAGCTTTCACAGCACGGGACTGCAACACCTTCTTAAAGGAGTCACACCTCATTTTTTGTCTTGCAAAGTCTCGTGGTCGGGACTGGGCATGGCCAGGTTTCTCAGAGTAGGAGCCCCCGTGACAGCACCCCGCTGCTCCCTGCAGTTGTCTTTGATCGATGCGGTCCCGTGCTGTGAAAGCAAAGGTCAAAGGTTCAAGATTCTCGAGCTGACTTTCTCGAGAGATCTCTTTGGCGAGATTCTACTCCTCGGCCAGGATCAGAATATTTCACTTGAAGAAGTCCTGAAGTTCCCCCTCACACCATTCCCGTGGTCTCTGGGCCACCTCAATGGCAGCGTGTGCTCCACCAACAAGGCCATTCTGTTGCACAAGTTGAATGGAAGCCATGGTTGAGCGCGCTGTCCTACCTCCAGTCCGAGCAGTCCGAGGTGACACGTGCCGAGATTGGCAAATACCAGTGCTAAGGTCACCTCGAAGCTGACACTATGATGGTCCACTACGTAGTCGGTGCTGCCACCGCCAGCTCTTTGCGGAAAACTATTATCATCCGCTGTGATGACTCCGATGTGTTCTTCTCACTTGCAAAGCACACTTGTCGCATCAATGGAGACATTCTCATTGATCTTGGTCACAGTGGCAAATACAACCGTCGCTGCATCAACATGACCATTCTTGCCACGAAATTATGACCCGAGGTAACGTTGGGTCCATGGCGAAGCGGTTGATTGCGTTCTTTTTATACTTTACAAACCACAGCATGCTTGATGGTGAAGAGTTTCAACCCTGCCACCCTTCCACAATGTAAGAAAGTGATGATACAAAAGATCAAACGAACTAACATGGTCACTCACGTCTATGCCAGCGCGTACCTGGCCTCTATCAAGGAGCGGGATCCATGTAAGCATGGCTGGATCATGGTTGACTACCTCCCGCCGTGGTTTGAGGGGGAGCACGAACCATATAATCTGTACTATAAAGCTGAAAAGGACGTGGAGGAGAGTGAGAAAGAAGATGACACCGTAGTTGATGAGTAAGATGCAAGTCAAGAGGAGCCCAGCAGAGATGAAGATGACAGGGAAGAGAGCGGGGAGGAGGACAGAGATGAACATGAGGAGTGAGCG
This sequence comes from Henricia sp. BOLD:AAB3569, assembly GCA_037783545.1. Taxonomy (NCBI): domain Eukaryota; kingdom Metazoa; phylum Echinodermata; class Asteroidea; order Spinulosida; family Echinasteridae; genus Henricia; species Henricia sp. BOLD:AAB3569. Next base: position 649,238 of record JBBELK010000071.1, on the reverse strand, counting down.
GTTGTGCAAGTACCGAACTATACTAGAACAGACCATCTCTGTGTATTGCTATTATGCTCTTCCATTAGCATGCATATAAATGAAAGGTATTCCTGAAATGGCTGCAACACTCGGTATAATTACACAGCAGGATTTGTATTGAATGAGATCATGGCACATCACACACCGCATATGAAACCAGAATTAGGGCCTACTGACCACGATTAGAACTAGAAGTTGTCCACTCCATTCAGGGTGCATTCTCTGTACCATAGGCTAGCCAATAGGTTTGGATCTTAAAAATTCCGAAGCAGTATCAGATAAATCTGATGATTTCAGGCAAAATTTACCCTGGTAGCTAAAATTAGAACCAAAACACATCAGTTTCAGTCTCATTGCAAAGCCTATACCAAACAATGAGGCACAGATCTCAAGTTTAGGAGTCTACGGCAACTGGTTGTCGAGTTATCTTCAATTTGTTTACGCGTATCCAGATATTGGGCATTTGGGGCGTTAGGGGTAGGGCTAGCCTGAATCGACGTAGCACCCACATTTTTTTGCACTATTGAGCTCAGTCACCACTCAAATCGAAGCTCATGGCCTTGGGCAGATTTCTATATCCATACAAAACAGGTCAGTGGTAAAACAATATGTTTTCAGAAGTTGTAAGCGTCTCGGATTCGGACTAAGTTACAAAATTTCAAACTCGTCTTGGAGAAACTTGATCTCGAAACCCACTAATCCTTGAAGGGTGGGGTTAAATTGATTTTTGTAATGTTTTGTAATCATATTCTGATGATAAATGTGAAAGGACCCCACTGTGGGAAAATTTTTGGGGGCACATTGCCCCAGATACGTGATTTTAAGTCATTTTTAGTAAAAATTGCTTAAAACGGCTATTATTTTGACCTGTAGGCCAAATGCCCCCCATGGGCGACTTAAGAATACCCTTTTCATATGCCCCAAAGTGTACTACAACATAAAACAAACATTAGAGCTGTGCACTTTTTTCGCCATTAAACGGCCCAACCCCGTGGTCTAACTCTCTCTTGCCGTGTACGCGTGTGTAGCAAGTGCTGTTGCAAAGTTACCAAGTTTTACTCGTCATTTTTGTTATGCCACGATCGCATGTACATGTACACCCAGCACGGCGCCGTGCTAGCACAATTCGGTAACGCGAACTAAGCACTATCCTCCGTGAATTGACGAGCCGGACCCAAGCAGCGTCCCCGTAGGATCAAATAGATAAAGCATCTTCTACATTGATGAGTTGCCTTCACTTCAAATCAGTACTTAATTACTGCTGAACTTAAAGTCACAGGCTCGTCAGCAATGCGCGCCCGCCAAATTCGTGCTCGAAACACGCAGCTCCATGCCTTTGCTATGGAGCTGCGTATTGCGTGGCACACATTTGGCGGGCGCGCATTGCTGACGAGCCTAGTGCCTTTAATATCATCAACTAGACATAAAATCCCACAATGTCATCAACTAAATAAAATGCATGCATACAAAATAAAACAAATGGGTTTAAATTGTAAAATGCTCATATCTTAACTATGCGTGTATTGGGTTTGGGTCTTGGGTTTCAGTTGGTTCCTATATTATTTAAACGAAAATTTGGATCGAAACTAATTGCTTGTTAAAGAAAAAGTATGTAACAATGCTATTGTCAAGGTTTGATTGTATCATGAGGTTTGATTGTTACAGTAGCTTTTCCAGTCATAAAATCGAGGTTCATTTGTATCATATATAACTTATTTTGGTTACTGTCTAAATACATATTTGGTTACCATCATTCAAACTAAAATCACAAACCATCAGCAAAATATAAGCAGTCTGATGTTTTTTATAAATGCAATTTTACTAGAAACACGCATTTCGAAAATCTTTTGATTTTTGTCATCTATAGCTTGAACTTTAAAGACATTAAAAATACCAAAGTTTTTGAAGCCACAGTGTGCATTTAATTGTGACAAAAGTCCTCTATTTGACAAAACCACAGTTAGATAAATTTATTGTTAATATTGTGACTTGGCATTGGAAAATGTAACAGCAGTCGTCTATTTTGCCGATTATCAGTCTTGGAAATAAAGTAAAATAAAGGCTCGGAATAAACCTTTTGGAAGTGATTTTCTTCCGACTTCGGTCTCGTTTGTTTTACGTGTGGACGTAAATTTCTTCAATTTCAGAGCTCTATTTCTCAGCAATGAAGTCCCGTACATCCTGTATTTTTGTGGTGTGTGGCGGAAGGACTAGTCATGGTTTTCTAAACAATACATACAAACTGAGAAAGTTGTGGATTTTGTCTATAAAAACGGCAACAGTGGTCAACAGCGGCGCGCGGCGGCGGCTTCGGTGTACCTCAAGCGCGTACGTCACTCACCGCTGTGTATTTATGGCTGTACGCACTATAAAAGTCTATATAAACGGGGCACTCAATGCAGTGTGTCGCTTTTCGGACGACTTTCACCGGTTTAAAGACGATTGTATGAGCAGTGTTCATGTCACATTTCCTCCATGATGTCACTATCAATTTCCATTTTTTGTTGAAAAAAAGAGCAAAATGTCTTACCCCCACCCCCAGTCACTTCATTAAAACTTTGTGAAAACAAATTTGAATGACACATGCAGTGTTTGAATTTGTAAAAACACAAATTAGGCCAACAATTAGTCTTCCAAAATGATGCGGTGATGCGTTTTTGTTTTATTATTTATTTTTTTTTGGTAAGGGGATTCCAAGCAATAAAGTCAAGTTGACATGAAGCCAACAGGCATGTTTATAATCGAAACACTCAACAACAACAAAAAACCTTTGACGCAGAGGGTTGAAAGTGACGCGTGCGTCCACGATAGTTTTTTGTTTGTGTTTTTGACTTACATGTGTAACGTGATATCAATTTTCACCCGAGAGGCATGGTTAAGTACCACCCCCACCCCCAGGCTACCACACCTCGGACATGAGAATTGTCACTTTTTAAGTGACAAAATCGCAACCCCTGGGCCAAAATTTGTGACAAAATCTCTACCTTGGAACATCTGGTCAATGCCGAGGCATGTTACCAAGTCCCCACCCCACCCTTCGGACAATGCCTGCAGGGAAGGGGTAGAATGTTGATAAAACATTTGCATACATGTAAGAATGAAAGAAACAAAATTCTTCTTGCTTGCTATTTTGTTAATGGTTTAGAAAACTATAAATATACATGATATAAACAATTTACATGATAAATCTGCATAGAATATACCAAATAATGTTCATTTTCAACATAATTGCAGAATACCCTGCAATTCTTAGTCCGTGTAGCATTAGGTAGACGTGGCTTTGGAGGATTGTATTACGAAGGAAAGTTTGGTCCGAGAACGAGTCGAAAAAAGCACGTGCAACATCAGTTTTGAGTTGCAGGGTATTCCGCAATTGCTTTCAAATTTTCTACATGTAGTTTTCAAACTACCACCTGCTGACAGGGCCGTGTACGGAATTGAGCAGTTGGCCATTGCACAGTATGAGACTGGCTGAAAAAGAAATTCCAAGAGTTACATAAAAGACACCCGTCAATTTGCCACTTCTAATTTTGGGTTTTCTATCAAATCAGCATGTTCTGATACCTGTTAAATCATTTTGAGGAATACAAGTAATGGTCAACTTATCAATTATGCGGCTAAAAGAAACATGACAATTGTTAACTTGAGACTATCGGCAAGTTTAAGCTGACATAACATTAATAAAAAAAAGAAAAAGCTAGCAGTCTTCACATGACATGTTTATATGTACTGGTAAATCCATGCAATGTACATTTACAGTCCTGAATGTTCCTGTCAGTTGCTTGGTTTTAAAAGCTTTTTAGAATGTGTAAACACAGGAAATTAATAAGTATTTTAGCTCAATAAAATAATTAAATGGCAACAAAATGTTGATTTATTTTTGAAATTTTGTTTGACCATTGATAATTTGAGCATACATTTTGTTTCCATCACATGATTGAGCTGCATAAATCAATGTTACAATACTGTACACAAATTCACAAAATTAAAATTAATTCAGTCATTTCACAAATGTCGACTCTGCTGCCATGAAGGCATAACCATCCTGACTGCCCATGGAAGAACGCCTGATCTGAATCATTTGGATTTCCTGGAAAGCCTTGGCTGCTTCATTTCACATGTCGGGAATTTGTCAGAGAAACAAGTCATAAATAAAACAAGAGGTTACTTCACTCCTATTAAATTGAAACATTAAAGATACTTTTTTACGGTTTGAATTCCCTTTACTGGTCGCCAGGAAATTGTTGAATGTTTTCACTTCCCTTTAAAATATTTGCACGTTTTGGTGGTTTTTAAGTTTTTATGAGAAGAATAAGTGGCGACCAGTAAACGGAATTCTTTCCGTTTTTACAAAATCAGTCTGCCTGCTGTATAATAGGCTCAACTTCACATCAAAACAAAAGCAAATGTCTACAGGTATGTTTACAAAAAAAAGATGTGAATATTGCTTTATGACGTTCAAGTTGAGATTCGCACTGAAGTGAAGACTGAAGCAAGACCTAATTTGTGAGATCTAGCTTTTACCTGCTTGCTGTCCTTGTGGTGCCTTTAAAAGCCATAATGTGTGTGGAGTTGACATCACGTTTGTTGATTGTTCCTCACACTGTTGTAGACCCCATTTCTGGCAAAACAAAAATAAATAAATAAATTGTTAGAACAAATTTCTAAGCATTAGGCTTACACTGGGAAAATGTGTATTTGGTTTTACCACTTCAACCTTCATTTGTGATGAGTAAAAAATAAATAAACATCCATGTATTAGTAGAGATATCTCAAAAATATTATTAAAATATATATATATACCACTCATTGCCAAGTCTGTCAAGAACAGCATAATTCCATGACCAGGTCTATGCTATGGTCAGCGCTAGTGTAGCCTAGGCCTGGATTAGAAATGGAATAGGCCTTGCGGACGTACATGCACATGATCGTCCGATATTTTATATGCACTGTTGGCATCGTGCACACACTACATGTATACATCGTATACACGATCAACCACATGCATGACCGAAAACAAAATGACAAAAAAACCCGTACGTTTTACTTACCTCTTGGCAACCAACGTTTCCGCGCGACGTTTCAGCTTTTACTTTTCAAAGTCCATTTTTAAAGTTCTTCAATGGTTGATTTTTCATAATGACTGTTTGGGCTTTCCATCGTTGATTATTGTAGGGTTTCACGGCGACATTTCCAACCGCATTTTTAGCACGAAAATACGTGTAATGCAATGGCTGTCACCGTGGCGCGAAATGCGCTGGGACCGTATGTTTGGCGCCCTCTGTTGATATTGCTCCTCAAAAGTCTCCCATTATACTATCAGTACTCGGCTGTATTAAAGAAAAATGTTTCTATAATTTCCAAATACGCATGTAAAGCCGTTTTTACTCCTTAATGATGAATTAGGAACATGGTGAATTAGTTTGGAGGTCAAGGTCATGTAGAAAGTCCAAAATATCTGCCGGCCGCCATGTTGAGAATGTGCAATCCTCGATATACATGCACGTACCACACATACTAAATGTTTGATTTTGCGCGTTTCACTCGTCTTGGGACGAAATTGAAGTTAACCTATGCTTATCCAAAGCGACAAGCAGCAAAGACATTGCATACTTGGTTGTTGATCAGAATGTGTTGAACAGTGTGTAAATGTGAGGATTCATAGCTGTTTTCTAGTTCTAAACGACTCTTCAAGCAGCGATATACAGACAGCAAAGACAAGCTAATTCTTGACCGATTTGTATTAGTTCCTGGTGGATAGTAGCCAAGTTGTTACGGTCCGGAAAGTTCCAGACTATAACAAGAAAGAAAAGATGGAAGCTCGCCAAATGCAAGAAAAGAGTCGGACAAGATCACACTGTGATGTAAAGAACAAAGAAACAATGATAAATTTTATGATCTGAGAATCAAAAATAAATGCACAGTGATTAAGTTAGGTTTATTTGTTGTGAGCACTTAAAGAAAGATCTTATACAAGATGTATGCTGAGACAAACGAACGAGACAAAACGCCAAATGGTTTTTGGTCTCTGTCGGCGTACAAGGTTTTATTGAGTCTTCGTTAAAAACATGACATGTGACCAAAAGTTTCAGATTTAGATGAATGCACAGCGGTTTACCAAAAAAGTGTTTATAGAATACACTGTACCAAATAACTGTTTATAGAATACCGAAGATGGGGTAGGCTTATCAATACCCCCAGGTTGGGCATATCAATACCCTGCACAATATACCTAGTTTACACGATTACTTTTAATTACATTTAGTCTAGTTTACTACAATTGATGAGATTGGGTAGGCTTATCAATACCCACAGGGTAGGCATATCAATACCCTGGACAATTACGTTTAAGGCACATGTACCTCAGGGTACACTGCAAAAACTTATTTCTTATTTTAAGAAGAAAAAAAATCTTAAAACTAGAAAATTTTCTTGGGAGTGAGCCAAGAATTTTTTTGCCAGTTTCAAGAAAATATTTTTCTTATCTTAAGAAAATAATTTTCTTAAAATAAGAAAATATTTTCTTACGACAACAGCGACATTTATTTACCACGTGTGTAGAGATGATCAGTCAGGGCCCAGATATCCCGGCCTCTTGTGGTCATCTCATTGTATGACGTTACTAGTAGTACAATGATCTTTTGTTTGTCTGTAACACGGCTGTTGTCTCGAGTGTGCTCGAAAATGTCAAGAAAAATTACGTTGGACTAGTTTTTTTCTGTTTAGAAGAATCATCGGGTAAAACAGACCACGGTACAACATTCTGAAGATTCCAGGTAATTCCATGATAAGTTTTTCAATGTTTAATTTTGACTGTATGGTGAACTATAGTTTGGGGTACGGCGGCCATCTTGCCGCGTGCAGCAAAATGTAAGGTAGCGAATGGGGTTAAATTGGTATGGGGCTAAAAGTGTAATATAGAAAATTATAACGTCCCAATATAAACGTTAAAAAAAACACTTTTAGCCTTCTAAAAGTAGTAATAAGTCATGTAAGTCAGATTTGAAAAGCGAGCAATTTACAGCCCTAATTTTAGGGCTAGGCTAGTACATATAGGCTATACGTACGTATACTGCACAACAACCTCTATATTATTACTAGTCCTCTACACTACATCATACCATGCCATGATCATACATGTACATAGTCTTTGTGAAAGACGGTCTAACGTTGCTTGGTTCGTGTGGACAGGGAACTAGTTTATGCGCCGTACGTGCGGTCGATATTGCACTGTGTGGACAGGGAACTAGTTTATGGGTAGTGTTTGTAAGACCGTCTTTGGAATCGTTTCACGTGTCACGTGGTTTGCTCGCGAAATGGCGAGCACATTCCTACGTGACGTAATGATTAGCATAACCTGTTTCTGTGTGAAGGTCGTGTACCTGAACCTCGAAGTAGTTGTACTGTATGCAAGACTTTCCACACGATGTAACGATCAACAAAAATGTGCGTGGTGATTTTGAGGATTTATGATGGCGGATCGTCGCCGTGTTAACAGAAGCGACGAGGATTATATCAAAAGACAGACAGTTTAGCAAAGGATGCAGGTACTTCTCAGCGGCGTAGGTGCAAGATTTGAAGAAAGGTAGGAATGCTGTAAAATGATGGTGTTGTAGTAGTTTTTGGTGGTACAACTCACCCTAGACTCCGACCTGGGCAGACTCCGAGGGGTCGCGAGCGCACGTGATCACGTGATGTAGGGGTTTTGTCGTCCAGACAAAACACTACCGAATAAGTTTATTACGACGCCAAAATGCAGCGTTTCCCGATAACAATAATCCCTGTCTTCAACCTGGGCAGCCTCCGAAGGGTCGTCAAGGGATGTGGTCGCTATCGGCGACACACTACGGTGAGTTTCGCGGCTGGAAAACTGGTCCGATTTGGTAGGAGATTGTCGGCCAGTCCTTCAGTCAAACTTGATACTTGCAAAACTAGTGAGTTCGCACGAGGATGTTATGGGATGGAAGGTCAGTCGCTGTGCGCATGTCCCGGAGTGGGCAAGACCATTAAGGGAAAATAGGGGTGTTTACCCTGTTTTACCACATTCCCACCCCCGTTTTATAAAAGGAGGGATGTCCTCAAAAAACAATTCAAAACCTCTCTTTAACTCTTCTAGAGAGGAACTTAAACTTTGGGAAGCACCTGGCTTCTTAACTGGATTAATGGTTCACTAGCATTGTCACCTGTCAATGTACCCAGTGAAAAACTAATCTCGAAATGAAAACAAGTCACCTTCATCAGGCTTCCTTCACAAGTCCTATAAATCTTGGTCAATTTCATGCCGGTCTGTGGATTTGGTCTGGGGGTCTACCCTTTAAACGTGCCTCCAGGATCATGAATGAATCGTGGAGGGGTCACTTCCAACACGAGTGTGGATTCCTGCAGTGATGGGTCAACTGGCTTGCCCATCGAGTCTGGGGGGATGCCGGAGGTCTTCGGCTTGCCCATCGGGTCTGGGGGGATCCCGGAGGTCTTCGGCTTCGGCGCAGTTTTCAGTGGCCGAACTGTCGCTAAGTCTGTAGGTGTGTCTAGTATTGGTTGCTGGCCTATAGCTATTCGGGTCGCAGGATGGCCTATTCCTCCGGCCCGCTGCCGTTTAAATCCTTGAAGGATACACGTTTCTCGGTCTTTGTCTTTGGACAGTCTTGTTTGAAATGCCCTGCCTCCCCACAGTTGTAACAGGGGTTGTCCGAATTCGGAGATGTTGACCGTTCACGTGGGCTTTGGCTGGTAAGAGTTGTCACCAACTTCTGCAAAGTCAGCTGAACGTCGTCCATCTTCTCTTCTAGAGCAGTGATCCGCTTCTCAAAACCAAGGTTCTCAGTCCCTCCTGGAAATCTGGACTGCCCAACTTTCGGCGAGTGGATCACTTGGCAAATTCCCATCTCATCTTCTCTATTGGTCATGGCGAACGAGACTTGACGTACTTCTGGCCTTTTGGCTCGGCCATAGATGGCCCGGTGGGTATGCTGGTACCACCGAACATAGTCGATTGCAGTCTCCAGTGTGCTGGGTCGGGCATTTAGGGCATACTGACCCGCCTCGCGGTCTAGGCAACCCTGACAGAATTTCAGGACCACTTGCTTTTGAACGTGAAGTTCCGGCAAGTCAGGAAATGCTCTAGTGGCAAGATGCAGTAGACGGTCTGCCCAGTCCATGATACTCTCTTCGGCTACCTGCCGAGTATAATGAAACTGCATTTCAGTAGCCTCTGGTAGATCACGCAAACCAAAACGCTTTTCCATCCTCTTCATTATGTCGAAGAATTCTAGGTCGGGCTCACGCTCAATTAGCAAAGCGTAGTACTCGCTGGCTTTACCTTCCAAGCTCCAACACAGGCCATTGCGCCTGTCCCTTGCCGTCCAATTGGCTTCATCAGCATATGACGTAAACTTGGCGCAAAACGCGTGCCAACTCGTCTTGCCATCATACGAGATAGACTTAGGTAGAGTCGGGTGCTTGGTTATGGGTGTTCCACTCGTTAACCTCGGTGGGGGTCTGTACGAGCTCATGGCCGGAGACTCTGGCCAATCCCAATCTAACTCCTCATCACCGAAGACACGCTGCCCCCGTGGTCGGGCTGACTTGGTATATTTTGAAGACCCAGGTGGCGGATATGTATCGAACGGGTATGCTGTAGACGCTGTTCTGGGGAAAGGAGGCATATAAATATCTGGCTTGTGGTGCGGTACCTCATAACCTCGGTAAGCATCATCATAGAACCCGGTCTTCCTAACTGGGGATGTACTGGCATGCTGCGCATTCATGGCGGGTGGCGGTCGGGGTGGTAGCCCGGTCATCCGTTGCGTCCTTCCCAGGCCAGGTACAAACGGGCTAAAGTCAAAAAAGTCTAACAAGTGGGGTACCTCTCTAATGCCTGTAATCTCTGCCAGTAACTCCTCTGTCACATCACCGTACGAATTACGAAGATCAATGATGGTATTTGCTAACGCCTCACCGATTCCGGGGATACTGACCAGGTCTCGGTAAGAACAAAAGTTTATCAGAATTCTTTCCATTCTTGTGGATGCAGAGGGACGAGTTAATTCTCACTCTTCTTAACAGCTACGGTAACTACGTGCACACTGGTACAGCTTTATTCACTCAACCGTATACAATTGTTCTCTTTTCGGCAAACTCGCGTAACACTTGTACGCTTTAGTCAAAAACTCAACAAGGGTACATACAAACAAGCGAACAATGCAGTTAACAGTGAACCACAACACAGTTAGGCTCCAAAAAATGAATATAGACAATGAACAGTGAATATCACGGCAAGCTGGCTCAGGTATTTCGGCTAAACCAACATGCCTAAAGTGCGAAAACTTCTCACACCATGGAAAAGTTTGCGGGAAATCTTTCTTCAAAAATGCTTCCTTGACAATTTTCGACAAGGATTAAACGTGTAAGGAAACACCTTATCAACAATGAAACAACTCACCGAACAATGGAAAGTTGCTTCCAAAACTTCTAAATAATCACTGATAATTTGGGGATCAGTGATAAATCAAAACAATGTTTTACTGATTTGTGATTTTCTGTTTATCTCAGTTAGTCACCAAACTGGTGCTGAATCAATCTAGATTAATGGGAAACTTATTATAATTTTATTTACAATCACCCCGGGAGCTTGCTACTACGACCTTCCAATGCACATCACCACCACACAGCAAGGTGAAGCTAGCACGGCGCGGTACACTGTAGTACAACAGACAGGGGTCAGGAAACAGTCGTCGAGTTTCACGAACTTTCGGTTACGGCGACTTTCCGTCTTCGAAAACAAACTCTGTGCAAACTCTGTCGATGATCCGAGTATATTCCTGTGTTCCCTCGCCACAGAAGAATAGTCCGGTGTCGCAGTAATCCTGCCTACGACGCCACTGTAGTAGTTTTTGGTGGTACAACTCACCCTAGACTCCGACCTGGGCAGACTCCGAGGGGTCGCGAGCGCACGTGATCACGTGATGTAGGGGTTTTGTCGTCCAGACAAAACACTACCGAATAAGTTTATTACGACGCCAAAATGCAGCGTTTCCCGATAACAATAATCCCTGTCTTCAACCTGGGCAGCCTCCGAAGGGTCGTCAAGGGATGTGGTCGCTATCGGCGACACACTACGGTGAGTTTCGCGGCTGGAAAACTGGTCCGATTTGGTAGGAGATTGTCGGCCAGTCCTTCAGTCAAACTTGATACTTGCAAAACTAGTGAGTTCGCACGAGGATGTTATGGGATGGAAGGTCAGTCGCTGTGCGCATGTCCCGGAGTGGGCAAGACCATTAAGGGAAAATAGGGGTGTTTATACCCTGTTTTACCACAGTGTTTACAAAATATCCGCATATGCTGACGGAGAATTGTAATGAACGACATGTTTGCATAGGCCTACACACATGACACACTACACATGCTACATGATGCAGATTCACTCGCATATCGTGGTAAAATTTTACTGAAATGCCTGCACTACATTTGTCTTAGGTTATTACGGCATAATATCACCAAAGCGTGAAATTCCGTTAAGAAATCGTAATTTTATTGTGGAAATGTTAATGATTTCGGAAAGAATCGGGAAGTTGATCACGGCTTCAGACCTTGCGTGCATACTGCTTGCAAAACATATGAGACAGGTTTGTAAATTTCTAAGTGTTTCCTCGCAAAATCTTAAATTTTGCCACTCGAAATGTTGTTAATTTCCCATTAAATATACACATTCCAATGCTAGATGATTCATTTTAACATGTTTAAAGAAAACAATTATGATCAACTTCCCAAATCTTGTCACGGTGACGACCCTCCTGACCTGAGTTTGTCCTCCAGATGGGGGGCTGGGGGAGGGGGAGGGGTGGGGGACAAGGTGGTGGAGGGGGAGGGGACAAGGTGGGGAAACGCACGTAGCTGCTAGCAGGAAAGCATCATAGCATGGGCTCTATTTGTTCACACTTCCAATCTGGAGGACAAACCGGGTAAATTTGGTCTGCAGGAAACACGTTTTAGCAATGAAAATATTTCAAGTGTTTGCTTGAAAACACTTTAATTATGTCATGCTCCATTGCATTCTAACCATTTCTTTCACTTTCGTTTCTCTTTTTTCTCCTCAGACCCACAAATTAGCAGAGTTTCAATAAAGTACGGTACAGAAGATGGAATTTCTTTCGGCAAAGTATTTCTGCGAGGTAAAATTTGTTGTAATTTATAATCTTTTCTTTAACAAAAATTCCAATGCCACAAGATAGCAGTCAATCCACCCATGATGGCACACACAAACCCATGTTGAGCATTTACTGGTATTTCCTTTTGCAGTCTCTGTACAGGGGAACAGTGACAATAATCACATAATTATTAATACAAGATCCACCTTATAACGAGCTTTTCATGCTGATATTACAAAAATCATGTTAAAACAGGGCACTTTTGCCTACACAAGTGTTCAGTTCAGCTTTATGCATGAACAACTCGTACCTGCTTGAAACAGTGTAGTAGAGACCAGACCTGTGGAAAATGCTGTGTCCTTGATATGCATTTTCTGAGTCACGGGGGGAAATTAATTTAGTAATTACAATTAAACGCTGTTTTAGACAGATTCTTACCAAATTCTCACGATTTACTATCGTATGCGATTCTTTTGCTTTTTTCTTCAGAAAATGAGGAATAAGATTGACCTCCATCTACACGGGATTCTCATCAGTCCGTATACTTCCTGACTACCTGCGGCTTCTCCCAACAGAAGAGTGTGCAATCCTTTGTCTCCACACTTTGGTCTTCTTTTAATGTAAAATGTCCTGTTGGTGCTTCGTGTCTGGGGTTTCCATATTTGATGAATGATGGAAAATTAAAGCTACACAAGACTTTTTATTTCAAATGTCCTGCAGCTAGCTGCACGACTTTGTGACTTATGTCAATTGCAACGGACAGCCACACACAAAACAGTAGTCTTTAATCAGAATGAATTAGACTGTATTGAAGCCTTGCTTGACAAATTCTTTTTTGAGCATGTAATCGGCTACATGTAAGTACATGTACACTCCATGGTGTATTCACATAACATGGAGGCCTAATTGAAAGGTACAACTTCCATGCAGATGTACATGTAACTAGGACAGTTCTTTAATAATCATGAATGAACCTATGTTGAAATTTTGAGCAACTGTAAAAGTGCCCAATTTCGTGGTGATGCTTGGCTTACTGATGTCATAAGATTAGCTAGTGGATTTTGAAAGTTCATTTTTCTGAGCTATAAAGGTACTATGTACATGTATATTCCTGCTTAAACTTAAAGAGCAGAATGAATTTGGGCCATGGGGTCAAAGACTTGCGACGTGTCACAAGTATACCAAATCCATCACATCTCGCAACGGGTTCAGCGAGTTCCGATGGATTTGGCTACTTTTGCGACACGTCACAATTCTTTGTGATATCAACCCCTGCTCCTGTATAGAAAAGCGAACATGTGAACAAAATTTGACAGTTTGAGTCCACTGGGAAGCATGCCTCCAACCACACGAAATAAATGCTACATAACAATTGAACTCTAACCTCCAAGTTTTTGTTTATTCTTTACATGTATAGTCATCAGTGCTTGGGACAATTATTTTTTGGAAAGACAAGTAAATTCATAAACGTGCCTGCATTGATATAGCAACACAGCTAGCTGTATTAATACTGTCACTTATAAGATTTGTACTAATTATTAGTACTATAGTAAAACAATCTGCTTATCACAAGAAAATGTTTATGCCCTATCTTTCAATCATTGCTTAGGTTTAAAGACATGATTGGTAAACTTTCAAAAATGGTACCAAACGCATTACAGAACTAAAGTATGCCTTTTAAAATTTCACTCGGCCATAATTCAAAACCCTTTAAAATACACGCATGGTTTTTGTGTTGAATAAATGGTAAATAATTCATTTGCAAATTGTCAAAAAAAACAAAAAACTATCTGGCAATTTCTCGCACAAAGGTACCGGATCATGGCTTTAGACCAGGGGCCAATTTCATGGCGTTGCTTAGCAAAAACATTTGCTTAGCACATGATTTGTTTGCTTTATTTTGCAAAAATGGATTGCCAGCCAAAGTCGTAAGTGACGTGTATTCTTCTACTCTTGCGAAGAACACAAGTTGGTGTATAATTTTGGCTTGTAATCCATTTTATAAAGCAAATAAATCCTGTGCTTAGCAAACTTTCGTGCTAAGCAACGCCATGAAATTGGCCCCTTGTGTGCAAAACATATGAGACAGGCTGAACAAATGTTTTTTCCCAAAATCTTAAATTTTTGCCACTTGATATAGACCCCTTGCACGGCGGCCATGACAGAGGGCAGGTTTTTATATTTAAATGTGTGACAATAGATCCATCAAGTGCATACTCGTGCATGACGCAATGCAATGTGACCAGGTGACTGCCTTCTGTCATGGCCGCTGTGCAAGGGGTCTATTTTTTCCCATCAAATCTGCACATTACAATGCTAGCCGAGTCATTTTGTTTTTAAAGAAACAATTATGATCAACTTCTCAACCCTTTACCAATGGTATTATTTTATATGAAAAAGGAAATAATTTACAAGTCAACTTCATTTAGGCTACTTACTAAGTTTTGTCCAAATTAAAATATAATCGTCATTTCTTCCTGCCAAATTTGTTTTTCTATCAGATCTGCACCTAATGACGGCTAACATCGGTAATTTAGTCATTTTGTCAAGGAATAGTGATGTCCGACTTGTAAATTCTTACTCGTTAAATCAACAGAGGAAGGAAAACATTTATCCTTGCTGCATGGCCCAGTTTCCGGACACGGTTCGAATTTTTTTATTTTTGTAAAATGTCCTTCGAAGATCTGTCCTTCGTCTCTCCTAATTTTGATTAGCCCCTGCTTCTGGCGGTCATTATTTATACTCAGAAATCTATTGAAGCAAACCTAAAAAAGTCCAACGACGAACGTTTTACGCTGCCGACTTGGGGAGCACATATCGGTACATTCGTAGGGCGTACAGTCAGACAGTGCGCTTCCGTACGTCCATATCCGTCATGTCACCAGTCTTACATCATTATTCATGAGCAATGATATCATCTTTGCGATTGGGCGATTCCAAAATGACCTTGGTTTGAATATGTATGTTCAGGTCAAAGTCCCTGGTCTCACGTGACAGGTGGAACGATTCCAAAGACTGTCTTACAGACTGAACCCAATGGCACATAAACTAGTACCCTGTCCACACGGTGCAATGTCGACCGCGATACACGAACCAAGCAACGTAAGACAGTCTTTCACAAAGACTAACATGTACACGGTAGGGCTATAGCATAGGCATACATGTACTGTAGTTCGCCATGCACAACTCGACCACGTCGATCGGCCGTGCATATGTGCAGACATGAACAACTGACTGAACACAATAACTGGTTAGCAATAAACAATAAAAGTGGCAATAAAAGCCCACTTGAAGATGCAAATATAACACTCACTTTTTAAAAATTATTCTCTTGCTCTAATTTTGAAGTCTGGACGATCGTAGAAAAGTGCAAACACACAGGATCAGGCTACGTGCGTGATATAGGGCACTCGATGTGACACGTATATACACGTTGGCGGTTAATTTAGTCTGGCCCCCCGGCCGGAAAACTTAATATTTTAGATTGGAGTGGCGTGGCACCAGACTTGGTTTAAGCGGGAATTTTCAGGTACATAAAATTACAGGAACGACAGATTGATTTCGCAATTCTCTAAAAATTATGCATGAATTGAGTATTTGTTTATACAAATTTGCGAAAATATCTATACATTTTAACAAAATAATAAACAAAATAATTTACTTACTTACCCCGTCGAATTTTGTTTTGTTTGAAGTAATTTTCACATGTTTTCACCGTCAAAAGCTGTATGCCGTAATAGGCTTTTTATAAGTCGTTTGTCGTAACACGTTAATTGTCGTACAGATGCACTTAATTTCTCGGGTTTTCGTTGTTATCCATTAAATATTGACTTTATTTCCATCGGTTTACTAAACGATGGTAATTTAGATATGAAACAGTCACGGTATTTTGTACTATTCATTGCAAAATAAGCTGACAGCAATTTGTCAGATTTGTTGTGAGACTAATCCTGAGAGCTGGAAGGTGTCGTAAAACAATTTTTGAAACGAATAATTGGAGAAAAATCTAAGAAAAAAATCAAGAAATATTTTCTTATAAGAAAACATTTTCTAGTTTTCCATGCAGCCAGTACATTTCAAGAAAAAAAATCTTATGCCCTAGAAAAGTTTTCTTAGTTTCTAAAAAAAATCTTGAAACAAGAATATTTTAAGAAAAATCTAAGAAAATTTCAAGAAATATTTTCTTATTATAAAATATTTTCTAGTTTTCCGTGCAGCCAGTACATTTGAAGAAAAAAAAACTTATGCCCTAGAAAAATTTTCTTAGTTTTTTAAAAAAATCTTGAAACAAGAATATTTTAAGAAAAATATAAGAAAATTTCAAGAAATATTTTCTTATAAGAAAATATTTTTTGCAGTGTAGGCATATCAATACCCTGCACAACACCCTAGTTTATTCGATTACTTTTGTTGTATATTTTATGGCATCTTCGGCAACTAAGGCCCTTTATGCCATCAACTATACGGTTTTAGCTTTAACTATACTATATTATCAACTTGAGATGACGAAGAAGGAGTTGCAGTTTTAGAAGTGGGAGAAAAAAAACCCAGAGAAATGCCCCAGGGGAAAACCCACGCGGTCAAGTAGGGACTGCAAACCCAATCCACATACACGCCCCGGATTCGAACCCGGTACCCCAGAGGTGAAAGGCGAGGAAAGAACCCGTACGCCAACCCGACCGCCCTCCGATTACTTTTAATTACATTCAGTCTAGTTTACTACAACAGACTACAAAGGTGTGACGTCAGTTGCCAACACACAAAGGGTGACGTTTTCACCTTATCCCTGCGTAATTACGTTTAAGGCGCATCCATGTTCCGCAGCGGTACCTCAGCGGAAGTGAATGTGCTCTGTTAAGTCTACATGTGTTTACTCGATAACTTTTGATTATATTTAGACTAGTTTACTACAATTGATGATATTGGGTATGCTTATCAATACATGTACCCTGCACAATTACGTCCAAGGCACATCCATGTTCCGCAGCGGTACACTCAGCGGAAGTGGATGTGCTTTGTAAAGTCTAGTTTACTCAATTACTTTTGATTACATTTATTTAGTAAGCAGTCATACTGTACGCATATGCACTGCGGATTGAGCCTTAACTGTGTAATTTGTTAACATTATTGCAAGAAGAACAACAATTCACAAGTTGTGCAAAGTTGCTGTTGGTTTCCTGCCAAAACTTCCACACGCGCTGCGCGCACCCAAAGGAAACGACAGTTCAAGAAGCACAACCAGGACAAACCAGCCCGAACGCTAAGCACGAAAAGAAAGGGGAACCACAGCACAGCAATCTAAAAAATAAATCAAGTGATTGACGTGTTTTGTTTTTTTTAAATTTAGGTCAAACCGAGACGCATACTTAGAAATAGCAACGTTAGGTTCGTCGCGTGCGAAGTGAAACCCGTCAACAAAGCATGACTGAGTTTCATGGTTAAGCTCCAAAAGAAATGACAATCTCAGATAGTTCTGTCTGCCTTCCACAAGGCGATTAACACCTGGCCCAATTACGCCAACACGAATCAAAACAATGTGTGGCTGTAAAATTGGAAATCAAATTTGTGTGGACAAAGCATGTGAACTTTGTTTCATGAAGCCGCGAAAAATGTCCCGAAGTAGGCTGTACAGTTGTCAAAAATTGCGGCACCACAATCTCGTGATTGTCTCTTTTTTATTTTATTGTTTATTTAAAGATAAATTTAGAAACACGAGAAAATTACAATACCCCGACTTGGATTCGAGCCCAGATCCTTGGCATACATGCCAACTGCTCTACCAACTTAGTTAAGAGGGCATCCCGTCGGAGCATGCATCACAGCAATCTCGTGCGTGCCACTCCTTTCCCAACAATGCACGAAAGAGGTCATTATTATGAAAATGGGGTAAATGGTACCGTATATAGGATTGACAATTATAGATGAGATAAACATTTTAAAACGCGATGCAGCAATAACCACTGCAAACGGACATTACTGCAATGAACATACAAGGCCCATTTTCCGCTAAAGTGTTCAAGTTGGGAGTGACAATTGGCGAAATGTTGACAACAGTGAAAAAAACAAATATGGTCAAAATCGTAAAGTGTAATAGCTCCAGAATATCAAACAAGGCATTGGTGATCTTTGACTCGTCTACCTTTCTAGAAATACGAACACAAAGTCAGACCTTGTAAAACGTGTTTTAACAACATAACAGATACGTTACCACAATTCTACTTGTAGAAAATGCATGTCTGTTAATTGAGTATATGATAAGGTTTAAATTGTGTGAATGGTGGTGTTAGGCCTCATATCCGATTGAAAACACGTCGGTTTAATTGAGATTTTTGACTGGTAAATAATCTAAAACACGTGTTTGCCCGTGTGTTGTTGAAACAAATCAGGGTAAGGTCTGTTTGAAATGGATGTCGACATAATTGTTCTCGCTTTATTAATTGCTCCCCGTCTCGCAGTTTTTGATTAACCGCCGTAAACTAATAAACTGGTCACGACAAATTCAACGAACATGAAATAACACAGATTTTTCTTCCCCAACTCAGACAGCAATAAATAATATAAGGATGTGTCTGGTAACGTATCTGGCAAATCAAATTTGAAACAGCCAAAAAGGGTTACATATCGTAGTTAACAGCAGTTATACACAAACACATGTCTTTTGCGATATTTGCATTAAGAAAAAGGTAGAAAACTCAAAAATTTTAATTATTTTTGAGTTATATAAATTAAATTATATCTGGTTTCGGTAACGTATCTGGCGTAACGTATCTGTCCGCGGCCATATGTTTTGATGCTACTTTTCAAACGTCATACTGCAATTATGCGTTGACCCTCTTTTACAAGTTTTAAACCTTTTTATCATGAACATTTGTGTAAAAACATGTCTTTTGCGGTATTTGCATTAAGAAAAGGGTTAAAAAAACTCAGAAATTCAAATTATTTTTGGGAACGTATCTCGTTTCGGTAACGTATCTCGCGTAACGTATCTGTCCGGCCATAAATGAAACATGCCGTCATTTCCAAACTGCGCTACCGTACACTACATCTATCGCTCCTTGATTGGTCATGGCCCGGCCCTCTATTGACTGGTATGGTGCAAGAGGGCTGATACCGCTGGGTTTCTCCAGAGGATAGGGGAATGTAGGTAACGTATCTGTCGCAACTCGTGCGTAACACGGTGGTTTTTTTCCAAGGACAATGCAGGTCTATATTTTTTAAAGTGAACATGTTCAGATAGTTCAGAAAAAAACGGTAACGTATCTGGTTGTGAAATTGGCGACATGTATTTTCGCGTGGCTTATGCAAAATTTATGAGTTCAATTTTTTAAATTTGTCATTGTGCAATGAGTACATACTATCAGCTTATGATGTAAAATGATAAACATTCGGTATGTCACCCCAGGAACGAACTGGAGCGTTTGTGTAAAATACACTTTGACCGGCGACATCAGGAAATCGCAACATATATGACCTTACTGTCACCATTTCTCAAATATTTGGTGGGTAACCATAATGTTACCCCATAAATTTCTTAAACAAATCCGAATCACAAATAAATTCACCATACATTATTCTTTTAAATGATTTCATCAGTCCGAAATGTGCAATCGACACATAAATGGCAATTCTGAGCACTTTAGCGGAGAATCAGCCACAACATGGACCTAAATGGACCACAGCTCTTTTTTTCTCTTTTTTTTTTGACCATAATTATTATTATTATTATTTTAAACAAACAACGAAACCGCGCTGTAAATGACAGACACATTTGTAAGTTCGTGCAGAACTTGAAACGGATGACACACGTACAGACAATTACAGACAGAACATGCACGAATAAAAATACCGGCCGATTACAGCTACATAACATTTGCTATAGCCTATTAAACTTTACAAAACTAAGCATATACCCAGTCTTGTCCTGAAAAAGAACAGTGTGCGTTAGCATTATAAGGCAAATTGATGTACATGTACATGTACGTGGTATACAAACCTGCGGAGAACGCTTGAATACGACGGCACATCTTCTTTAACCCACGCTGTTAAAGAAAGCAAGCTATATAAGAACCTACTGGAAGCATAAACCAGAATACATAGAAAAACACAGAATAATGCATAGAATATAAATGCATAGAATTAAGCGAAATAAATCCGCCACCTCCTCTCAACTACCCCCGTTGGTGGTCTCCGAACTGAATAGGATGCAAACCTGCAAGAAATCACAGATTGCGGTAAAGAACGCCTACCGTACTTTCCGTCCAGTCCCGTGAAAGTAACGACGTCAAACATTGAAACCACTATCCGCCTAGTCTTTACTAAAGACGTTAACTGTCTGTGTTTGTCACACGTTCATGTGAGCACACTTAATTGCATGCCCAATAGAGGGCGCACCTCAAGCACTTGTATTTGGACTGTCGTACGTGTAGTCTTGGTGCAAGACGATACTGACCGCCGCGAGAGGGCGCCATACACTTTACTATGAGGACAGGAAACCAGTCTACGTCCGTGCCTGCAGTATCGTCTTGGGACAAATCCTGACTGTTGGTATGTGACACCATGTGACCTTTGACCTAAGCTTATACATATGCATTAAGAGGTCAATTTCACCTGGCATAATGAGACTGCCAGTCTGGCAACTTGCAAAAAAAAGGTGGGAGGGTAAAGTTCTGACGACATGGTGTGACATGTGGTAGTCTGTCTAGTGTCATCATGTGTACAATGTATGCGATCGATCGATCGATCGTTGTTGTGTCTTATCACGGAGGTAGGAAAAGATGTCTAGTGCAGTCTGTTGTGAACTGTGTAAACAAATAAACTGCCAAGTTATAATTAAAGTTTAAACAACCATGCCGCCAAGGTGGCGCGGTGCACTCCAGTTTACTCCATGTGGCCGTGAACACGTGGACGGACGGACCTGCCCTGGATGGGAAAAAGCATTAAAATGTTGCCAAAAGTTTTGCAGAACAACAATGCATTTTGGTTTATGCCAGGGGCTCTACTCCTGCCCCTGTTGTGAAGCACGTTTTTTTAAGCAATAATTTATACTCAAACATCATTGTTTTTTCCTTACAATGACTTACATGTATTAGGCATCAATAAGTGCAAATCCAATGGAAAACCAAAGGATTTTAGTGCAGCAGGGCTTATGTGATGTCCGACTTGTAAATTCTTTCGGTCAGCGAGACCGAGAATCAACAGAGAGTAGGAAACATGGGTTGGTGCGAAAGAGCAGTTTAAGAGATGATGTTTATTAGGTTTAAACGCAGAACGTTTTCCCAGATGCACTCACAAATTTGGATAAGAATGAAGTTGACCATAAATATTTTCGCCCATAAAATGACTGATTTTTAAAGGAGCGTGACCAGAGTTTCTGGAAAATAGTTTTCGATGTAACTTACCAATATTATCAAGTAACTCCCATACACACCTCCCATGTCCCAAAAACCCGAAAACATTCGCAATTTCCAGTAAAAAATTGAACAAAACTATTGAGTATGCTTTTAGCGGATAAACGTTGATACTGGAAAATTAGCTTACAAATAATCGGTGGATTTTCGACGATATCCTCGGAAATATGCGGCCTAGAAGCGCGGGAGTTTCAGTTTCGTAATCAAAAAAAATATAACGGATGTTATGATATAAAAATCTCATGACCCATAAGGTAAGTCCCGGGGAGTTATGGGTAAAAAAAAGTGATCTGGTCACACTCCTTTAAGCATTAGATTTGATAGAAAAACGCAAATATTTTCTGGTCAACTCTTCTTTCCCTAGAGAGTTCCGGTGTTTTTAAGGTTTGTCTTCATTGGCGGATCCAGCCTCATTAAAATACAGAAATACAGGAATACAAAGAAAACGCAGGGCTATAGCCCACTGAAATCCATTCTATTCCTGTATTTGAATGAGGCTGGATCCACCACTAGTCTTGATGGTCTTTGTCATTAAACGCTGGAGTGTAAAGTCCTGAATAATTTGAAATTACCACTGGTATTTCATGACGTGACCGGGTCGGCAACACTTGGAGTCAACCGCTCCCGTGACTAACATTGCCAGAACGTGTTTACCGGTACACATCCTCTGCCTCCTCTGCCTGGATGTGTGGTCGTAAATACTTTAGACTTTACATTTAACTTCCTCTTCCATTTTTTTTGTTCACTAAACACTAGGAGGTTTGCATGTAAAACGTGAATGTGAAATGGCTTGAACCCAGGTTCGAATTTTGGTCACGGCAAAAGAGTTATCTTGCCACGAAAGTCACATTTGTGGATTTTTGTTTTCGTCTGTTGTAAGGTTTCCTCAAAGTAACGACCAAGTGCTCACAGCATTCCATGTTCGCATTTTACGTGCATCTAATCATTCATATTATGTCCTTGCATCACAACCCTACTTCATTTACATGGTGCTACATGTAGAACCATGGACAAAGGAAATCCACAGGCTCAACTGAGGGTGACAGTTGCAATAGGAGATTTTTGAGACGCATGTGGCAGTAAACAAACCAGTCCTTCATTATTTACGTCACATTGGAGCTATAAAGTGTGCATGCTCAATGTGACAAACAATAGAAAAGGACCGGTTTGTTTGATGCCAACATGTTTCTCAAAAGTCACCCATTCCCGAAACAACAGATATTGTGCTGAACTTGGCCCGCTGAAAATCAGATACAAGCTTCATAAAGTACATGTACATAGCAATTGCAGCTACATGTACTTTGTGTAGCATGAGCGCCACCATTTTGTTTAGAAAATTTGTAGACAGCTCCGTCGTGTACTCCTTTTGCAGAAATACGTAGTTATTGAAGTGCCTTCCAACTTATTGAGATTCTGAAATAATTTATCGCAGGATGACACATATTCAGTGTCTAAAGTTCAAAGTATGTTTTTTCGTTTAAAGGCACAGGCTCGTCACCAATGCATGAGCGCCAAATTCGTGCCACGAAATACGCAGCTCCATGCCATGGAGCTGCGTATTTTATGGCACGAATTTGTTGAGAACCACAGACTGTATATCTTTAAACAAACAAAACTTCATACAAAACTACATAGTTTATTTTTATACAACCAGAACAGACTTTACAGTTTTAAGTAAATAATTATACCATGTGTTGGGGCATGGAGGTACGAAAAGTTATGGTTGGGGTTAGCACACTCGAGAAATAATGAGTTTTTTGCATTTTTAACTGTACAGTATACCGGTACTTTAAGATTGGAATTAACAAGAAACTAATGGGGCCTACATTAAATACAATGTATTTATAAGTAAGTAAATATTGCATGTGAAAAACTTCTGGTCTTTATCATCCTTCGCTAAGAATGAGTAAACGGGCTCAGGCGTTTCACAAAAATTCACATGTACATGTACATGGAAATACGTATTGTGCTTATGTGCTATTTACATGTAGTTGTAAATTTCATTGTATACAAGCCCATGACACTACTTGATTTCCAAAGTAAACGTTTACATTCACTGACTCATACATGTAGGTGACATTTATGCAAATTGCAACAGGGAAAAAACATTGGCTGTCACACATGTTTAAATTTGACATTGGCAGATTGTAAATACATAGTTAAATGGTTAAAATTGTGTACAACAAACTGGCGTACATGTAGCATGGGTAACATCATTTCAAAACGAACACTGGCTACTTGCAAGGCAGTCATGTTTTCCGTAAAAAAGTCACAATTGTTAAAATTTCTATTTAAATTACTATTAACTATCTAAAAGTGTACATGGCATTACCTTTGTATAAATCAATCACAGCAGCTAGAGCATTGTCAATGATCGTGTATGGCATGCCTCAATACATGTATTTATATGCTTCATAAAAGATTTCCCACATCTACTAAATTCACTATTAGTAAGAAACATAAATCAAATATCGCAAACTTTATACACCTGTGAAACTTGGATCAACTACAGTACAGTACTGTAACTGTCCAATCACTCCACATAGACCTTATTGCAAATAACGCTTGGGTGAGTTTTTACAAAAGCAGCAATGTATTGTGGGAAGGTTTTCGGGGCAGACTTTGCCCCGTTTTCCTTCCCACAATACAGTTGTGCTTTTGTGCAGACTTGCCCAAGGGGTATTACTATTAGCGATAAGGTCTATTACTCCCCATTACTCACCACCACCCCCCGCCCCCCACTACACACGGACACCATTTGTTTAAAAGTAGCATTTGTACGCTAAGAAAAAACATGCATCAAGGATTTAATAAAAATGGAAACACTTCAACCTGTTTCATGTGTTTTGTATTATGTACACAAGGTCTGAAGCAGTGGTCAGCTACTTAATAATTTAATCACTACCAGTACTGCTAGATCCAAATTGTGGTTCAGCATACTCGCCACCCAAGGGGTCCTCGAAAGAATCTGATGCAGTGCTGTTGTCGCTTTCCAACTCTGACAATGGTCCCTTGTCTGGTGACTGGACACTCGAGTCATATATTTCAGTTTTCATGACTTGCCATACTTGTGATGCAATCTCTTTGCGTGCAAAAGCATATCGATCACAGAAGTCATCAAAAGGAAACACGATGTGACATTCATTGACTACTTCTGTTATTGTGGAGTCTGACAAGCCACAGGCAATACCCTCGCTTGTGTACATGTGGCTGCTGCTGTCTGCCAGTAACGTTTGTTTGTACTCCTGTAGATGTTCCTTTAATTGTGTTACCAGACTTTGTGGCACCGTCACAATTAGATATTCAGCCGATGTTGACTGTCCATGAAGCAGAGCATCTCGCATTTGCTTTTCAGCATAGGAGTGTTTACCAGAGCATTCGCTTCCATCACAAGCACATGTCTGGGCACAAACGTCGCAACAATCATGTTTTATCATTGAGGCATCAGTGTCAGTGTCGCTTCTTGCTGGTGAAGGGAAGTTTTTCTTGATAACAAGCCGTCTGCACTCGCTTCCCTCTACAAAAGCTTTCATAGCATCACTTGTTTTCCCACCAAGCCCACCACCACGATACTTAACAAGGAGTGCCAAACTCTGGGCTCCATCACGGCCTGCCCTCCCGCTCAACTGCATCAAGTCATCTAGATGTGATGGGTGACCTACCAATATTACTGTGTGAAGACCACACACATCAATCCCTAGACCGAATGCAATCGTAGCAAACAAAATGCGCACCTCTCCATCTTCTCGTGAAAAACTGTCAATGATTTTTCGTTGTACGTCAGCTTCCGTATTTGTGTGGTACATTTCAAAGTAACGATGCAGCTCCTTCGGAAGAAGAAAACGGAAGAGAGAATGAAGTTCACTGACAACTCTGCGAGATTGACAGTATAGAATGATTCTCTCCATGGAACCGCCTCTCTCATTGATCCCCTGTGCCATCCATTTAAACATGGCTTCAAAGTTCTTGTCGTCAGACTTCAGAACAACATACTTGATGTTCAAGCGTTCAGGGCTCTCCTCTATCATGCCATAATTCCGGAGTGCCAAGCTCTCAACGATCGTTTGTCTCACTTTCACAGTTGCAGTGGCTGTCAAAGCTACAACGCGGGTAGTGGGTTTCACCAAAGATCGCAAATCTCCAAGTCGACCATAGCACTTGCGGAATACTGTGCTCTCTTTTGATGAATGACCCCTGTAAATAAAAGAAAACAAAAATTAAATGTTATCGTACAAGTAAATTAAGCTCAAACTGAATTCACACGAAGACATTCATAATGGCCTGTGGGTATTCACGCTAAGACATTCATTCTTGAGTACATTGTACAATGTAACTTCAACTTGCAAGAAAAAGTGGATATATGGGAACCAGTCTATTAGTATTGGTACACCCGACCTTTGACGTGCATTGTGCGCAGAAAACTCCGAAAAGATTCATTGATGAATGTTTTCCTCTCAAAATGATTAATATACAACTAATGAATTGTTATGAATGCAATGGGAGGAATATTTTCATGAGGTGAAAGATGGAATGTTACATTCAACGAGGAGAAGCCGAGTTAAATGGAACATATTCCATCTTTCACCGAAAGAAAATGATAATCATTTTTGTGTGCTAAAACAAACAAAGTGCTTTTTTTTTACACTGAAATTTTGCACAAACA
Source organism: Henricia sp. BOLD:AAB3569 (assembly GCA_037783545.1). Lineage (NCBI taxonomy): Eukaryota > Metazoa > Echinodermata > Asteroidea > Spinulosida > Echinasteridae > Henricia > Henricia sp. BOLD:AAB3569. The sequence goes on along the minus strand of JBBELK010000071.1, from coordinate 623,001 downwards.
TAGACAACAATCTCCCCAAACTGTCGCTGGTTTCACAACTGGACCAGAAATCTCACCGTCAAACTAACATCTTGCTGTGTTCCATTTTTAATATTAAAAAATAACGTTTTAAAAATAAATATCGTCAGAAAGCATGGAAAGTTTATCATTTATTTTCAGTATCTATTACAAAAGTTGGAATTGAACAAAGCTGTTCCCAGTGCTGGTTTAGACCTAATTAACCTACCATTTTGATACGCAGTGACTTTCGTCAACAAAGATTCCGCAGCATCTACTTTTCACCGACTGAAGTAGCTCCTTCCCCTTAGGTCCGCAAAGGGTCTCTGGGCTGGCAAATAATATGGAATACTTGTCTGCTTGCTCAATGACACAATCTGGAATGACCGAGGTGATGTCGGCTGCCGCTACACCGAGCCGACTTACTCGTTCTAACTGGTTCACCGCCAGAGCCTTCAGCGGGAGAACCACAATGACAAGAGCATGGTCGCCGTCGTTCGTACTAGTTTTTCCCTCAGTCTCAGGCCCGTCTTGCAAAAAATCCACAACAAATATCACGCTTTTCCCGAAACCGGTAGGTAGATTAATAAACAAATCACAGCCCTGTGCGAATTGCCGGAGAGCATTTATTTGGTGTCTTTTCAGTTTCTCAAATCCTAAATTTACTGGCAGCAAAGTCAATAGCGTCGTCCACGCTAGCCGACATTTTTTTCTGAAGCAAGTGCAGTTAGTACATGTACATTATAGCTTTCCCTGTTTGTACCGTAGATGTGCATATTAGACGTACAGGTACCAGACTGCACAGCGCTGGGCTTAACTTATGTTAATAAGCTCACGTCATAGGTATGCATGGCATAATGAGCAATGCGTGGAATGCGCTCGGAATTTCCCGAGCGATTCAGGATTTGTCCCAAGACGATACTGCAGGCACGGACGTAGACTGGTTTCCTGTCCTCATAGTAAAGTGTATGGCGCCCTCTCGCGGCGGTCAGTATCGTCTTGCACCAAGACTATCGTACGTGTGGATTTGGACCCAGTTAACGTCTTTACGATCTTGGCATTTGAGGGCGGGACCAGACTATGCTAATATCAGATGATGTTTGCATTATTCATTGTCGTGGTTGGTGATTGACAGAAGATTGTAAAATAATGTATGCATCAGCAAAGAGTTCACAACACGTAAGGTCAACAGGTCAACTGTTCGGTAAACATACATAAAATTTGCCGAACATGTGAGCCGTTTTACGGGCGAGTTTCCCGGTCCAGCTTCCGCGTTGTGAACTGAGCCTCAGATCTAGAATGACTGAAGCGTACGGTATGCCAAATAGGGGAACTAGAATCCAGAGAGGAAGTGAGGTCACTCCCCCCCCCCCCCCCCCCTACCCCCGATCTGAGTAACAAACAAAGGAAAATTCTCCTAATATAAAGAAGAGATGACATCCAAATCAAACAATCAAAGTCTTAATTTGTTGTTTTTCTTGCTCTTATGATGATATTTATTTTTCAACTCACTGCTTTCATCTGCCTTTACTCGATCAGTAAACTACATTTCCTATGTTTAATGTCGAAGATAACATTTTTATTTTATTTTAATTTTAAATTCTCATAATTTTGCTAACAATAACAGTTTGGGCCGATATAGCCACTCGATAATGATTAGTCTGCTTTTTTGGCAATCCTTCGATCTGGGGTGCCAACACAATTTGTCTAGGTGATTTGTGTAATTGTCATTGTCATCACATTGCTGTTTTTGTAAATACATGTACTGGGAAATAGTGAATAAAATGCAATTAAATGTCCAGTCATGGTCCAGTAAAAACAACCTTTTGTGTGCATGATTAATGTTTAGCCACCAAAACCAAAATCATAATACCCATGTACAAAGTAGGGGAGGGTGGGGTTAGTTGGAACATTTTTCACAAAATCGACTATAAAACACTAACAGAATTCAGTAACCCTAAATTCATAGGGTTAATGTAAAATCATATTGATTTTGAAGGATTGAGGAGTGTTGGGGTTAAAGAAAAAACAACCGTACCACTTTAAGCATACATAATTATTTGGGCTACAAATTAATGGAGCTTATAAAATGTTACGACTCGCTGGTTTCTCGGATAATCCAACTTGAACATGACCATTTCAGCTGTTCCGACTAGCCCCACCTATGGGGTAAGTTGAAACATGGTATGTTGTCATTTAAAAACTACTATAACTTCTGTGATCACCCTAATTAGCAAGGCATACACTTAAGCTGTAAATTGGGGTGCTAATCAACTCTTTGGGGTACAGGGAGTCATTGACAACTGTTCCCTTATAATGCAGTGAAACGTGTATATAGTTGCCACTTTCGGGACTGGCAACTGTAAACAGGTGGCCTGTTTCATGTGGTCAATGAAACATGTTCCAACTAGCCCCCTCATTTTGTTCCAACTAAACCCGCTGGCCTGTTTAAAAAACAGGGACTACAATTTGACATCTCGTTAACCTCATTTTGTACTCAAAAACTAGTCAAGTGAATCTATGAACATCATTAGCATACAATGCCGTGGAAGAAAATATAAATGTTTCAACATACCCACTGTTCCAAGTAACACCTCTCTTCTACTAATGGTGTATAGCTGTATTTCGATAATTGTTTTCATGTTATGAACAAGTTAAATGCCCTCTGCCCAGTTTTTAAATAACTGCATGCATCATACATGTAGGCCTACAAAATGCCATGTGCAGTAAATCAATGACACAGTGATTGTGATTTTCATCAACCGTATTATTACTATACATTTACATGTCTTTTTTCATAAGTTTGGGATTTGTTTCAGTACTTGTATGTGTTTATATACTGTTTGTATAACTAGGCCTACAAGTCGGCAATCCATAATTGCTGAAATAAGCAAATGTAAACCAAACCAGTACAACCAAGATTAAAACCTTTTGTTTCAAGACAATTTTAAATACTGATTTAATGTTGTTTTTTTTTACTTGGATGCAAATATCCTGCCTGCACCAAGTGCTGCAGCAAAGTGCGACTGCTTATTCTCTGTAAACAGACTTCAGATCACTGATGTGCATTAAATGCAGTAATTAATCTCTGACAATATCACGTCTGCTCTTTTAACTACGCCTGTTCAAGGCTGTGATTTTTGGATAATCATTTTTTTAATGAAATGGTACGAAAATGTACAATGCTAAAGCGAAAAATTATTTAGTAAATCCCAGTGGTCATGCATAGATTCAAGGACTGAGTTGTGATTATACACGACTGTTATAGTCAAACTACCAGGGCAATGTGAGGGAATTTAGTGCAGTGAATGTGCACAAAATCAAACAAACCAAACAACGTGAATATTGGATGTCATTAATTTCTCCATATCAACATCACTTTAGTACATGTATGTTGCAGGTTAGATGTAAACAATCCACATTTGTAGAAGGAACAGCATGTAGGCCTATATTCCTCCATGATGGTAATGGGGTCATTCTGTTGCATATACTTGTACATGTATAGTTCTTTTTTTAATATGATGATGTTGTCCAATAAAAAAAACAGTAATGTAAATCTCAAACAAGACCTATGCTATTAACAGGATTGATAAAAATGTAACATTGTGTCATATAGGAAATTTGTACAGCAAAAGGTCTGTTATTTCCTTTCTTGGCTCTACATGTGGGCATCTCTTTTTTATTTAATCGTCTTATCGCCTACAAGAATAGGCAAAGAATCTCTTAGGTCATTTCAGACTGTTTTGTGATGCAAACAGTTCTCAATTTAAGAGATGTCCAGTCAATTTCTGTTTATACCCTGGATGACAGTTCTTTCCTTTATTGGTCAAGTGGTACTATATACAATGTGTTTACTGACCGGGTACATGTATTAAAAATGGGTATGTAAAACAAAAATTATAGGACATGTGTTGAGATTTTGTTTTGCCCTGGTATTTGTGAATTTTGTTGAACAGCATTTCAAATTAGTTTGTTGTTGAGACTATAACTCGAACACTTTACTGTCAAACTTGAACATACAGTTTGTGATGATGTACTTTATTTTCGACCGAAAACAGTCGAGCAGGCCGAGAGGAAAATGAGTATAGGCTGGGCATAGCTTGAGACCCTGTGGAAAAATACAGGGGGCTTGATTTCATCTAATGCACCTATCAATTGTTGTCCCCACCTAGGGGATGGGGATTTGGTTTTTATGCCCCAGGGTGGGGATTTTGTCACCTAAATTTTTTCCAGGGGTGGGAAATTTGTCACTCGGAAATTGACAATCCCCACCTCGTTTGTGGGGTAGACCTAGACAAGGTTACCTAGCTCGGCTCGAATTGTATCCGATGTGGTAATCTGTTACCACAGATTACCACATGATAAAATTCGAGCCGAGTTAACCTTGGCTAGGGTAGCCCGGGGTGGGGGAGGGGGTTGGACAATTGATAGACCTGTATAAGAAAATTATTAATATGGTTTTCCCTTCCAAAATTACCCTTTTTTTAAACATCGGGGTAACCTCTTAACATTTCCCCTCTTATTTGTCTGTTTTTATAACCTTTTTATTTGGTTTAGAGATCGATTATCTATAGAGTTTAATTCAAGACGAGTAACAAGCAGGGTACTGAAATCCCCAGGTGAAATCCCGGCGGCCGTTAGCCGGAAGGCCGACCGTACCGATAGCTGCCTGCGCCTGCAGGCAGTGCGGTGTTGCCTGGCCCGGGCGCAGCGCTCGCTTGTCCGCAAATTTTCCCGATGCCGAGTTTTCCCTACACGTCAAAAATAACACTTGGGGCTGTTGACTCGATCAACCCAACAGACATCCCGCAGGCATTTTACACACACATAAACCTGTTTTACGTTTGCCTAATGAATAATTCACGCTATGGTCCCAACCTAATTACTGATTGGCTCCCTTGGATTTCCAAGGGAGAAATAAAGAAAAAGTTAAGAATTGCTGCCAAGATTGCCAAGACCTTCGAGAAGGTCCAGTATCGTATGCACCACTGGTATCGATACCAGTGCAACGAATACGTACTACCGCTACGAATACACCAAATAATCGATTAAAATGTATGAAAAAACGCCCTCAATAGTTTCGCGCACTGTTCATTGCGCGCTGTGGGAATTCTGTATAGCAACAACAAAAACTGACACGAAGGTCTTGGAGCCAAGACTACTATCCGCCATACACTGCACCCCACCTAGTCTTGATGCAAGACCGAGTTCGCGATCCCCACATTGCTCATTTTAGCCGCCAGAGGGCGTACCTACACTTACAACGTGAACTCGAAAACTCGGTCTTGATTACTCCGTAAGAAAAAAGTTCGATAACCTTTATGGAAGCACATGAATAATTAAACAGCAAGGTCAAAAATTATGGGCGCCTGCGTAGAAGAGAAAGCGATGCCTCCATAACTAGGTCATGTGGGATGGTAACTTGCCGTGTACATTTGTACGTGTGCAGTGATTCACCGTGCCGCGCGAAAATGATATCGGGCCATTTTCGTGCAGTGACCGTGGTGCATGGTTTTATAGCAATGGAAATCCAGGCTGGGTGCCCAAAATCAGACATGTCATAATTTTATTTCTCATTTTTATCATCAAACTTGTTCTAACATGCATTGTTTATTTTTCATTTAATATAAAATATAGACGTTTATAGTGGTCGGATATGGAATTCAACCTAAAAAATGAAATTATTTCTGCACTTGAAGTGAAATATTGAACTAATGAATCAGACAATGTTGACGAACATTTCCTTGGACAATGTTGGACAGCAGTGGGACAAAATTTAAAAATCATGAAAATTTCTCTTTCTTAGTTTTTACACCATGGTTTTTACAACTAAACTAAAATTTTACATGGTTTTATAACAATGGAAATCCAGGCTGGGGGCCTAAAATCAGACATGTCATAATTTTATTTCTCATTTTTATCATCAAACTTGTTCTAACATAAAAATCATGAAAATTTCTCTTTCTTAGTTTTGGGTTTTTACAACTAAACTAAAATTTTACATAGTTTTATAACAATGGAAATCCAGGCTGGGGGCCTAAAATCAGACATGTCATAATTTTATTTCTCATTTTTATCATCAAACTTGTTCTAACATGCATTGTTTATTTTTCATTTAATATAAAATAAAGAGGTTTATAGTGGTCGGATATGGAATTCAACCTAAAAATTCAAATTATTTCTGCACTTGAAGTCAAATATTGAACTAATGAATCAGACAATGTTTTTTTTAGTTAACCAAACTGTGCAAATTTCCTTCAAGGGCTTCTGTCCTATCTACAAAGTAGTATGCTGTTGTTCCCTGGAATTCGTAAAAACAGCTTCATATCCACAAAATTAATGGGCCTTCTCAAAGCATTCTCCTCAGAGCACTGAAAAGGGTGAAATTTTAAACATTTAGTAAACTAATAAACATCAAATTTTAATATGTTCCATTAAACTTTATTCCAGTATATTTTCGGAGGCTTATGCAAGCAAGTTGCTCTAATTAATTTTCTGCGATTCTGCTTGCTGTAAAAACAAAAACATGCACGAAGAATCAGAAAAAAAGTATTGTTTTAAATAGGCCGTAAAAGGTCGATCCTTAATTGGGTCACAAAAATTTGCCTTATTTGTTGTTGGCCTAAATGAAAATCAAATGGGTCATATTTGACTTTAGAAAATGTACAATTACTTTTGTAAAACCATGTGGCTTTGAGAGACTCCTTTCAACATTAAGCTTACAAAAATTTAATAAGGGCATTTTGAAATTTTTTAAAATCTGCCCAACAATTTATAATACTTCAAACATTGTGTACAAAGCATGTGATATAGTGAGTGAAATTACTAGTAGTAGTTTTTAAGAAAGTGGGTGGTTCTTCACTCAGATTAATTCACTCCTAAATTTCGGGTTTTTTTCTATCATATCTAAACTAACTGATGCTTGCAAGTCATTTTAGGGAAAAATAGTAGTGGATAACTTCTCTGAAATCGTTTAGCACTTTTTTTTTTACCGAAGCCAATAATATGAAAAGAGGAGAAGAAAACAATCCCAGTCGTTTTCTTCCTCCATGCGTAAGCGATGAAAAAAAATCGTGACCAAGCAGAACATGCCCTAAGAAAATCTCTAAATGCCAGTCTTTGATAGCCTTTGAACTTTCCGATTATCAACTTGGAACGAAATACTTCGTCTTCACTGGCCGCCCAATCATCACACCCGACCGTAGACCCGTTCACGGGTCTAACCCGACCGTATACGAGCAACGCAGGCCGGCAAGCGGTAAGGCCCGGACGACGGTACACGTACGTAGGCGAGCCACTGAGTGCATGCAACGCGCAAGATAGCTTTGTCCGTGGACAACGTGTTTGCCTCATATCATGTTTGCCTGCTGACTGCTGATCGATCGATCGATCAGCGACTGGAAAAGCAGCGACATTTGTATGCACTGTCCTGTCCAGTGTGTACTCTGGGTACCAGACAGACCAGAGCTGTTGTGAATTATGGAAATTAGATGACGTCACGCATTTCAACGTGTCACACAAAGGTATGCCAGGAATTCGCTCGGTATTTTGCGAGCGATTTATACGGAATATGAAAGACTGTCTTTTCGACTGTATTTCAGGTGCGCCCTCTGGCGGCCAATGATGAATAGTCTATGTACATCGTGTATTGTGCGCAAAAAGGCAGTCTTTCCGAAAGACTACACCCCACCTAATACAATGCATTGCATAGACTGGTCACACTGTCCTCACCGGTCAACGTCGTGGGCTACATGTATTAAGTGGCATGCAAACGACCGCATGGACGGGGAGCAGTCCAAGCCAAGCATTGCCCGCGGGGCACGAAGGCGGCCGGCGCGCGGCTTCAATTCTTGTATAGCCAACTGCCACATCGATGGTCAAACCATTCAGTTGTCACGTTAGCGCATGCCCATTCACATGTTTTAATTGGCGTGCGCATATTTTTGACAAAAATTAACTGTTTAATAACATAAGTTAGAAAACCGAAGATCGGCTGGACCGATCAATAATCCACAGGGTAGACAAATCAATACCCAAAACCATCAGCTTGACCTCAAGTGCAAAATGTACATGTTCTAGAAATGCGTGGCTTCAATTCTCAAATAGCCAACTGCAACTGCATATCTCATCTAGCGCACACACATGTACATTCATGGTCAAACCATTAAGTGTCACGGAATGGGCGTGGCTTCCATGGGGAGGGGAAGACCACGCACGCAAACCTCAACTTTTCATAGGATCGTTTTAAACACCACCGTACCATCGTCATGTTGAACAAATGTATTGTCCAACGTTGAATAAGAGATGTTGAATAAAAAAGTTGGATAGCTGCGTTTCCGTACACATTTGTTGATTGAATGTGAGCAGCGGGAAAACAAAATTGACAACAGTTGAGCAATATAGACCACGTGGTTAAAATTAGCTAACATTTGTGTAAAAAAATACCCAACAGTTATTTAAAGTTGCACTGCCCGTGTTTGGGCCGATTTGGGCGTCAAATTTGTTTTTTAAAGTTAAATAGGTATTTTTCTAGAATATAAAAAGTTATCAGCTTTCATTTGGTACCAAGAACGTAAAAATCCGTCAAGGATTAATGCCAGTCGATTAAAAACAAGAAATGATTAAAGTTGCACTGCCCGTGTTTGGGCCGATTTGGGCGTACAATTTTTTTTTAAAGTTAAATAGGTATTTTTCTAGAATAGAAAAAGTTATCAGCTTTCATTTGGTACCAAGAACGTAAAAATCCGTCAAGGATTAATGCCAGTCGATTAAAAACAAGAAATGATTAAATGGCTGGCAGGTCATTTAATCGACAGGGTTATGACGTAAATGTACATGTGCGCGTACATGGGTACATTGTACACATACTATGTACATATGAGCGTACGCGCACATGTACAACATGTGAAGCACGTTTCAAGAAAAAGGCTTGTATCTCCAATTCCCGACGTCGGAAATTTAAGTTTTTGATATTTTTCGTTACAGAGACACGTAAGCTTTCTAAATTCGTTCGCTTGTGTAAATTAATTTGTTTAATCCTTTTACCGAAACACGGGCAATGCAACTTTAAACGTCATGTGCGCGCGCATATGTGTGCTTGGTAATGATGGAGCTAAAACATCGTCGAAGTCGATACCGAGAAAATGAAGAAAAATCCTAAACAGTTGGGCTTGTTCAGGCAGTGGAGGACACTCATATGTAAATAGGATAACTAGGACACACTGTGGCACGTTATTTAGGGTATGTTTGCATTAAAAAGACGTTCAGTACTTGAAGAGATTATGTGACATGCGATTAGCACATGCATGCGGCCATTTTCATGTCGCTGTGTTACAAAATACGTACGCATACGTACAAACGTATGCGTGTATATACGTACGCACGTATAATAATGTAGCATATACCATGCATATACGTTACATACGGTACGGTGTCACCGAATCTCTTGGACAACTGGACATATTACCTGTCAAAAAGTCCTACTTTGATCTTGAATAATTTTTCAACGGATTTTAACCAAACTTTTATATCATGTAAACAATGCCTGATAATTTTTATTGAGCGAGTTTAATCAGGTTTTTCCAAGAGGCTGAGATTTTAAAAGCCAGACAAAAATAGATCAATTTCAGAATTCGCTATTTGTATTTGACCTGATTTAATAATACATTGCTGGAGACAGTGGTGGAATGTGCGAGCTGCAGGATCCCCGCTAATGTTTGCAAACCACTCAATCGTTTCGCACAAAGAGGTACAAATTGACTTTTGTTTTTCGTATGGCTTTTAAATCTTGCTCTATATGAAAAAGCTGATAAAACTCGCTCAATAACATTTATCAGGCCTTGTTTACATGATCTAAAATTGTGGTTTAAATCCGTCGGAAAATTGCAAAGTTACACTGCAAAAACTGTGGTGTTAAATTAACACCAGTGGTGTTGTCTTATATAGATACCAAGCATAGTGTTAAAATTTAACACTGTAGGTGTTACTTTTATTACCACATTTGGAATAAATTAGGCCGTGGGCCAATTCCCCAAATCGTTTCTTCCGTAGGGCAGTTTGCACGACTACTTTCCGTTCACATTTTCCCACAGAAAATAATACCTCTTGTGATTTATTGGATGTTCTTTTTGTCAACTTTTTGTCAACGTTGATGAGCTAGAAGCGACAATTACAGCGTCAGTTTGTGGTATTTTTTGTATTGCATGAGCCTAAAATTTCATAGTCTGGCGATGATCACAGCGGTCATGACAGTTAAGTTGTGAGGCTTCTGGGAACCTTGCACACTTTTCGCGCAATTTATGTGTGCCGACCTGTCGTTTCGCGCGAGATGTCGATTTACGTTTGTGCAAGATCGACGACCACGGATAAGTGTGTTTATTTACGTTTGAAATTTAACAAATCAGTAAACATACACACGCATGACGCACGTGAAATAGGATTTGTCACACGTTGTCACCAGTAGTACTGGAAACTATATTTTTGGGCCAGAAGACGGAGTTTTCCAACAGAGTTTATGTTTGAACACGGACAAAGTGTCAAAGAAAACGATCACCGTGCACCGTACGCGTACCATGGTCAGATGGTACCGTGACCACATCGTTCGTGTACATCGCGCCGTCAAGAACCCCACTTCCTCATGGTCATGATGGTAAGAATGAATTGGGTAGGTGGCCATGGCTTCTGATTTTGTGCACACAAAATCCTTTCATACATTTTCTCAACAACATTTCGTATGATTTTAAATGGCAACTAATTTTTAGACACACAAATTCTGTTCTAAGCAGACTTTTGTGCCAAACAGCACCATGAGATTGACTTCTGGTGTGGTTTTGAAGCAAAAATCTTGAGCATCTTAAGTTCCTCAGCATTTTTTGTTTGTGCTCGGACAACTATGAAACTACTACTGATAAGATCCACCTTCTTTTGAAGGGGAATTGTACCCAAGAAACCAAAGACATTGTGTGAACAAACGCAACCCATAAATTACGTTATGCAAAGAACCAGAAATATTACCCACTGAAAAGCAAATACAAACTTCGTAAAGTATGGCAATTTTGGTGATGCATCGCACCATATGGATATAATTCTTTTTGAAGATGTGCTTATATTATAACCAAATTCTTAAAGCCTTAAAATAATTCTTAAATTCTCCCTTTTTTCACTTTATTACACAGGCGAGTCATGCAGGACTATTGGATTAAACAGACAGTTATGCCCAGTTCATAGGTGGATTCAGTTACACCCCTTGCTTTTGAAATTTAGTGCATGTCATGTGACAGTGGACCAGCTATAGGTTCTATTGCGCCTTAAACATCCAAGGTATTCAAGAGAGTCTTTTTATTCTTTTGTGGAGGCGGCCGGGGTTTGGCATTAGCCTTTTAGAAGAATGGCAGGACAAAATGAGAGGGCAACATTTCATTTGGCTATAATATTTTTTAATAGATGTATTTCTTTCCAAAAACTTGATTGATATGTTGCAATTATAATACAGAGACAGAATTATAAGTACAAGTGCTAAGTGAAAAGTGCATTTGTTTTGCATTTATTTTAAAAATATTCAATTTTATATCCACTTTAAAGTCCGCCATACTTCCAAAAGGCTAATAACAAATGGGAAGAGTGTGTTAAAGTACATGTAGGTGTGGAGGAGACCCCATAATATCATGCTTACTATTTTACTCTAACTGGAATAGATGGGGGCAGTTGGGGCAAAACATGTCATACTATACTCACAATGAGTTAGAGATAATGTGGGGTGTATATGCTGTTTTATATTGAGAGTATGCATTTTGCTTGAATGATTTTGTACATGATTAGTCTTTTTATAATTGTATCTGATTGACGGACACACCTTGTCACAGAAATTGGTGGAAAAACAATCATTTAAAAAAAGTAATCCAAAATTGACAACATACCAATATCCCTAACTTATTGTGAGTAGTGTAGGCCTACATACTACATGTACTCGAAAATTTCTGAGGGATCATCTACTAATTTTGTTCTAATTTTTCCTTAATGCTGGAATTATTGTTTTATAATCTGTATTTTTTCTCTTAAAGATTGTCAATTACATGTGTTACAATAAAGAATATTTATGCTTGTATTGCGAACATGAGGTCTGCTTACGAGCCAACAGCGAAAGTTGGGGGTAAAGGCCAAACATTTTACTGTGAGATGTTGTTCAGTCCACCCCTTGCATCTTGTAGAAATAGTTAAAATATGCAGGTGCAAAATTCATGCATCAAAAAATTCGTGCCAGAGGCCAGGGTGTTGGGCATTTTTACCGGGTATTTAAAGTGTCTTAAATTAAAGCAGGTCATTGTTGGTACAAACAAGCTTTGAGAGAAAACATGACAAAGTAAAAAAATTAAATGTTTCATTATATATTATATTTGTTTTAATTGTGCCTAGTACAATCAGATTTGTACAAAATGCAAGATTAATTATTAAAAAATGAAGTCCGATAGCATTAGTACACTGTATTACAGGATGTGAAAGTCATTTTCGTTGTGGAATTGCAGCTTGTACATTCAACAGAGCCCTTGCATACATGATTATGCGCGGTGTTCCTTGCTTTATAAGGAGTGGAATGCGGAATAAATTTAAGCACGTTTTCGTGTCTGCAGTCATCACCTCAAATACCTCTGTGTTGTGTCTTTTCTTTTGTCCTCTGCGCGCGCGAGGTAATAGATGTTTCAAAAAAAGTACTGAAGAACGTGACTGTGCCTATAAAAAGCGTCGGCTGGTAGATCGTATTTCATCTTTTGAGGTGGTTCTTCCAGACACGATCAGTATAGGAACTGTCATCACCCATGAGGGTCGGAGGAGAAGTGATGAGGCGGTGGTGCGGGACCCGCTTATTTACCCTATGACTACACGCTACGTACACGCTACGTACACGCCAGGTATACGCTAGGAACACGCAAGAGGAACGTTGGGTGCGTTAGAGACCCGTTCAGCACGCTCATATTCGCCGCATGTTCGCTGGGCATGCGTTTGAAGCACGCTATGTGTGCGCTAGGTGTGCACTATGCGTTCGCTAGACCTCAGCCGCCGAACTTACAACAAATACACAGCGTGCGCTCCGCGTATGTTTGGCGTTGGTCTAGCGCGCTCTGCGCGTGTCTGGCGTCCTTTTGACGTGTACATTCATGCGTCGAGCTCCGCGCACATTGTTGTGCATGCACAAAAAATCCCGACGCACACGGCGAATGACGTCGAATGCGTAACGTTGGTCCAACGCGCTCGACGAACGAGTAACGCATAATGACGCATACCTAGCGAACGACAACGCACTGGCCAAAATTGCAAATTTTCAATGCGCGGGCCGTGCGTCCCCCGTGCGTCGTCTATGTGTGACCGGGCCATTACATAGAGTTGTATAAGCCTTACGGCTTAAACAACTCTATGCTTATACAACTCTATGGATGTTCATGATTGTATGGTTGAATGGTTTATTTATCTCTGCGACCCCAGAGAGGTATGAGAGCCAGTATAAATTACATGACAATAAGTACGTTAATTAATAAGAAAAACATATTTACAAGTAAACGTAATAGGTTAAATGAGGAGTAACCAGAGAAGACTGTAGATACAATACAAGTTATTATGGGAACTTGGATAAAATAATCTTTATAAATTTTGCAAGGTTGTACAGTTGATGGGAGCTGGTTATGTTAAAAAGCAAACCCAATTTCTTTTTGTTTGGCCTGGCCCAGTAAAAATTCTTAATCAAACTCGATCTCTCATGGCTAAGTGCAGTGCAAACAAGAACATAATTAAATTCATCACAAAGCTGGTCTTCAGCTGGTATGTAGACTGGTTCCCGTCCACATATTCCACATAGGAGTCAGAATATAAGGACAGGGGTAAGGCGCTTCTTCTTGATCTTTGCGCGTGCGCATTGTGTGTTTTATATTTAAAAATTGGCCAAGCCGTTTGCTTTAGGCAATGTACTTTATTTACATTTGGATACGCACGGCCGGGTTACTGTCAATGCAAAATATACGCACTTACTAAACAAAAATAATAATAACCACGTGACCACGGGCAGATTTCTGCCCGTCATGGCCGCTCTTTACCGATCCTTATATTTTCGCAATAAGCGATAGGATCGGGAACCAATCTACATTATTGTATGATGAACATCGCCATTTTGGTCATGCAGGCATGGCCAATAGACTACTAAAGTGTGACGTCAGTTGCCATGGTAATTGGCTCTAAACATTCGCTGGTAATCTGAGACGTCCATTGCCAAAGCACAGGGAAACAGTTCAATGGTTTTAGTTTAGACCCAGAAACCTTGGCAACGCACAAAGGGTGACGTTTTCACTTTAGTAGTCTATTAGATGGCGCCGTAGATAGCGACTTGGAAATCCGTGACGCAGTCGTGACACTATTATTGGTCAAATCCGTAACCGAAGTTCGCAACCTTGATGTGGACAGCTGCGTGAAATTGCACTGTAAATCATGTTGCCTTTTGTTTCTGTCATTTAATCTATCGGACTGATTTATTTTCGCTGCAGGTCCGGTCCATTATTGGGGCTGGTTTTTTTTACAATGTATATTTGTGCCAAATATCAAGCAAATCCCAGTGGTAAGATTTTCCGCCCCAAAGTATCACCCAAGTCAGCAGTTGGCAGGCGCCGTCAACTACCTAGTCTTGATTCAAGACACCAATACGGGCACGACCATGGGTATCTGTAAAGCCCGTGCTTACAGGTATAGCGCTCTCATGCTCTTGGCACCACTGTTTAATGTCAGTTGATGGCACCCTTGTTTGCAGTCTGCTCTTAATGGACAAGATAAAATTTAACGCTAAAAAAAGTTAATACAATAATTGTCTCATAAGCTAAACATTTAATCACTTTTTATGCCCGTAATTTTTGAAAGCTAGCCACAAAATCAAACCCCCCATGCACAAAATTGGAAGGTCCGTGTCCCATGTGCTACATCGCCCACAGACTGGACTCGGTGGGTGCAAGTCAACTCGACCGTTGTTCGTTCAAACTCAGTCGAGTCAAACTAGTGGCGGTTTCCAAAAGCGAAGCGAAGGCGATAGATAGTATTCGAACACGTGCGAATACGCCATTTTGTAAGTCAAATAATTGTGGAAGTGATGTGCGTGCGCGTTGCGTGTGTCTCTGGTGGGCGTAGCGCGGTTTAGTTCACCAATGGGAGCCTTCGTACAGAGCGTTACGCGTGCTATGGACACACGCGGCGCCCGCGCGCATTGCTTCCGCAGTGGCGCGGCGTTGTTTGACACACGACATGACGTCATGAGAAAGCTATCAATAGGCAAAACTTATGAACTCTAACATTTCCCTGCTAATCTTTGCGCAAGCAGAAAGCAGTTAAACCATGGAGGAATAAGGTTCTGCAAATTCGCAGTGCGAAAATTTCGCTTTCGCGTGATTCGCGCGGGGCCGACTGGGGATTCGCGTGAAGATAGGCACAAAATCGCGCTACACGATCAGAAAGAGTTGAGTTGGCAAACGGTCGAGTTGACTGTAATATAAACCAAATAGGCCGTGGGCCGATTCCCCAAAATCGTTTCTTCCGTAGGGCAGTTTGCACGACTACTTTCTATTCACATTTTCCGACCGAAAATAATACCTCTTGTGATTTATTGGATATTCTTTTTGTCAACTCTTACACGTTAATGAGCTAAGCGACAAACAGCGTCAGTTTATGGTATTTTTTTTTATTGAATGAGCCTAAAATTTTGTATGATCACAGCGGTCATGACAATTAAGTTGTGAGGCGCCTGGGAATGAAGCAAATGCCTGTTTCGCGCAATTTATGTGTGCCGTTTCGCGCGAGATGTCGATTAGTACGTTTGTGCAAGATCGACGACCACGGATAATGCTACAGTCACACGGTCATATACGGATCTTGCGGACGCTGCGGATTTTTGTCCGTAAAAAATCCGCAGAATCCGTATCTATCCGTAATGGATCCGTAATTAATCCGCAGAATCCGCAGAATCCGCAGCATCCGCCAGGATCCGCAGAAATATTTTGAAAATCTCAAAATATTTTGTAAAGTTCCCGCGGATAAAACATCCGTAAAAAATCCGCAATGCATCCGTAATTATCCGTAATATACGTAACTCTCCGTAAACTATCCGTATTTCTTCCGCAGTCAACACCTGAGAGACTTTCACCATCAGAACTGTCTTCTTCTTGAACCCTCTTGGGCGGAACTTTTCCTGAACTTTTCCTGACTTGCCAGACATCTAATTGTAGACAGTCCTACAAAATCTAGAGATATTTGTGAAAAATAGAGCAGAACTTGTC
The DNA here is from genome assembly GCA_037783545.1 of Henricia sp. BOLD:AAB3569. NCBI lineage: Eukaryota > Metazoa > Echinodermata > Asteroidea > Spinulosida > Echinasteridae > Henricia > Henricia sp. BOLD:AAB3569. The sequence continues at coordinate 606,706 of JBBELK010000071.1, read as the reverse complement.
CTCTTGGCATCCAAAATGCGACTGAAATGGCGTCGCGTCCGCTGCTAATGAAAATCGGAGAATGCGGACGCGAAAGTAAACCGCATCTTTCCGTAAGTCTCTGCAAGTCTCCGAAAGTCATCCGAAAGTCATCCGTAACTATCCGCAGCATCCGTAAAAATTAGATGTCACCTGCCGCAATTGTTTTTCATTTAGGCGTAAATATCCGTATTTATCTGTAATTCTCCCGCAATTATCCGTATTTCATTGCTAATTTAACTTTTCTGCGCAGTTTTTAAGTGATTTTCTGCGGATAAAAAATCCGCAGCATACGTATTTGACCGTGTGACTGTAAGTGTGTTTATTTACGTTTGAAATTGAACAAATCAGTAAATATACACACGCATGAGAATTGACGCTTCACGTGAAATAGGATTTGTTACACGTTATCACCAGTAGTAGGCCTACTGGAAACTATACTCTCTAAATGCAAAAGAGTGAAAAACTCACTCTTTAAAAGAGTGACTCCCTTATAAAACCAATCGGAAACAGTGCAAATCACTCTAAAAGGAGTGAAATTCTGAAAAAAGAGTGGCAATCACTCCAAAAAGAGTGGGGAAAAAAACGCTCAAAGGAGGAGCCATATGGAGGACAGCTCTTTTTCGAGCTGTCCTTTATATGGCTCCTTTGTGAAGTGGTTTTCCCACTGCACAGAATTTCACTCCTTTTAGAGTGATTTTCACTGTTTCCGAGTGGTTTTTTAAGGGAGTCGCTCTTTTAAAGAGTGAGTTTTTCACTCTTTTGCATTTATAGAGAGTATTGTAACGAGGAATTTCCCCTCTCGTCTTTGCTACTCGACACAAAGGAAGAACACACAGGAAATTCGGGTTTAGGAACAATTCACTGGACGTTTATTGTCAACACTCCTCCTGCATCAACAATCAAACACAAAGATGGCGCTCAGGAAACGTCTCCCGCCGAGACGGGTGTCCCAACCTTCTAGCAGGGGCTCGCGCCAACCGGCTCCGTGGAACCGTGTTAGCGCCCTCAGCTCGTCAGCTGGCCTAACCGTGGAATGGTGCTGGCGCCCTCTGCTAGCCGATTGGGAACGGCGTTACACAGCCCCCTTCGAGGACCCTGCTTTGTCCCCAAAGCAGGCAGCGAACCCCGCCGTCTCGCCGGGGAGACGCTTCCTTTACAAATGGTAGCATGGCTAGAAAAAGAAACACATGGGGGTGAAGTCGGGGACCGCTCCGGCCGGATGCAGCTCCCCTCTGGCGGCTGCCTTCGCAGACGCGGCGGAGATCTCGTCCGGGACCGGGTCCCCTCGTGGTGCCGATGGCGCGATGGGGGCGACATCGGGGCTCTCCGGGCGTGGTCCTCTCCCCTGTGCCAGCGGCCGGGGGAAGGTGGAGTCGGCTGGGGTGCAGAAGCGACCGGGGTTGCTCCGATGTGGTGCTATCTCCCCCACGAACTGGCGGCTCCGACAGGTTGGACTCCGGCCGGAGTGCCGCAGCGGCTGGGGGCGGCTCCGTGTGGTCGCCAGACCCCCTCAGCTCCCTGCCTTTATCGTCCAGCTCGTCGTCGCTGGCGTACACTTCCAGTTCGTCGGTGGCTGTCACGGTCGCCACCCTCCCTAGTCGCCAGGCACAGTACTGGGGGTGGCGTTGCCGCATGTCCTCCCGGTAGAACTTCCTCCCGCAACCGAACGGGCACTCGAACGGCATTGTCGGGTGTAGCGCCGGGCACGCTGTTCGGTGGTGCCTCATCAGGTTCGAAGGGCGGGTGAACCGCCGGTCGCAGTGGCTGCACTGGGCGTTGCTCATCCTTATAAGGGGGGGGGGGGGGGTGCGGGTTCCGGCCCGCTCTCCGCTGTTTGTGGTGCGCCCTGCTGTCGGGGCGCCTCTGGTCTCCTGCTTCCGCGTCCTTACCAGGGGCGGGTTCCGAACCGCCCTCAGCTGTGGGGGCGCGCCCTTGTGGCGGGGCGCCTTCCGGTCTCCTGCTTCCGCATCCTCCTCGGGGTTTCCCGGCGGCGGCAGCGTCGCCAGGTCCTCGGTTTCCACTTTATCTCCTGGGCCCTCTCTGGCCGGCCGCGTCTCCTGGTTCAGTAGGTCTCTCTCCGTCCCGGTGGCCTCCTTCTCGCGGGGAGCCGCTGCGTCTGGCTGACAACATCTTCTCCACCCCGTCGCCGCCTCGCCTAGGTACACCGTCCCAACCCCTATCCATTGCATTTCCTTTACCGCTCCTCGAATTATCACCTTGTGTCCAACATGAACTCTTGCCACCGATGGGTGCTGTTCGTAGCCCCTTAAAGCCGCGGGCTTTCCATTGATCAACACTGTGTTGTCCCCCCACCGCCACTGGCAACGGTATGTCGACAGGAAGTCTATCCCCAATTTTAGCCACAATGCAGGCGTGGCTCAAGACCTGATCTCCGATCTGGAGTTCAAAAGTAGCCCTCCCCCGGACCTGCATGGGGCTCCCATCCGCTTGCCTCAGAGTCGGGGGCGGGGGCTGGAGGTTTGGCTTCCCGGGTCCGTAAAGCTCGTCATAGATGCGTTCCGAAATTAGGCTCACAGAAGCTCCCGTGTCCAGCAAGAAGCAGACAGGCGTCGACACAACTTTCCCCGCAATGTAGTTTTCCCCCAGCGGCACATTCGGTGTCGTCTGGTTCCGTCCTGGTGGTCTTCCCCCGGCTGTCCGCTGGCTCGGCTTCCTGCGTGGACAATCGCGCAGGAAGTGCCCGAATTCGTGGCACCCAAAGCACTCAAAGCACTCATGCGATGCATGATGACCTGCACGTTTATAGCCACTAGGCGATTTGTGCAGTACCAGACAGATACAGATACTCCACCATCGACCGGTCGAGCGGTCTACGCGCGTAGCCTGTGCTCGCAGTGTTCCTGTCTGGTGTAGGTTGCGCTAGTTTCACTACCGACCTCACTTCCCTGGTTCCTTGTTTTCCCTTCCTGTTCTGTACCTGGGAGTCCAGGAAAGCCTATACATTGGCTCCTGGTGTGGTTTTTAAGCAAAAATCTTGAGCATCTTAAGTTCCTCAGCATTTTTTGTTTGTGCTCGGACATCCATGACAGTACTACTGATAAGATCCACCTCTTTTTAAAGGGGAATTGTACCCAATAAACCAAAGACATTGTGTGAACAAACGCAACCCATAAATTACGTTATGCAAAGAACCAGAAATATTACCCACTGAAAAGCAAATACGAACTTCATAAAGGATGGCAATGTTGGCGATGCATCGCACTATGGGCGCTGCCATTTTATATGGATATAATTCTTGTTGAAGATGTGCTTATAACTAAATTCTTAAAGCCTTAAAATAATTCTTAAATTCTCCCTTCTTTCACTTTATTACACAGGCGAGTCATGCAGTATTGGGTTATGTACAGCACCAAACTCGTCTCGAAGGAAATGCTTGACCAACTGACAATCTTCTGGGACTATCCAAACCACTGCTACTCTGACACCAGTACAATGGAGACAGTTTGAAAGCTAGACTACTGGATTAAACAGACAGTTATGCCCAGTTCATAGGTGGATTCAGTTACATCCCTTGCTTTTGAAATTTAGTGCATGTCATGTGACAGTGGGCCAGCTAGGTCCTATTGTGTCTTAAACATCGAAGGTATTGTGGCGGTCTTTGTTTTGCTAAAGCCTGGGCTTGCCCTCGGCCGACCGGCTGTAGAGTAGGCCAGGGGTGCAGGTCCGTTTTTGGGGAAGTCTACCGCCAGGCGGTCACAGCTGCGGGACGGGGTACGGAGAGCGGCACACGGGAGGGGCTAATACTTAAATTGGGAACACTCCACCGGCATTGATTAAAGAAGACAGCTAGACTTATATCTGGTTTATATTGCCTTTATTAAATGTTGCCTAGACAGACTAAGTGGCGCCTATATAGGTTTAAGTCAGGCAAGTGAACAACAAAACAATCTTCCCACTCAATCAGAACTTGACTATAAGGGTTCTCTTCTGGTAGGCATTACGAACAAATTACTCACAAGGCTGCAGTATGTGGTGTTCAACATGCACCCGGTGCAGCAGGGAAGGAGAGGACTGTAAGTATAGACCACACTTGAGATCTGCACGTGAGAACTATACGGCGAGCCCGACTCGAGAGACTCGTCCTTGCAACTCCCCCGAATCTTCCACACTGGAAGACGTCCAGAAGCCACCCAGCAACACAACTACGTCATGAATAGATAAATATATGAACTTCTAGAGGGCGCCCTAACTCGTAACCACAAATTCGCTACATTATTCAAGAGAATTTTTTCATTCTTTTGTGAAGGGCCAGGGTTTGGCATTAGCCTTTTAGAAGTATGGCTGAACAAAAGGAGAGGGCAACATTTTATTTTGGTATGATTTTTTTTAAATAGATGTATTTCTTTCCAAAAACTTGATTTATATGTTGCAATTATAATACAGATACAGAATTATAAATACATGTACATGTACATGTAAGATAAAGACATGTAAGTGCAAAGTGAAAAGTGCAGTTGTTTTGCATTTTATTCAATTTTATATCCACTTCAAAGTCCGCCACACTTCAAAAAGGCTAATAACAAAAGGGAAGAGTGTGTTAAAGTACCTACTTTAACACAGGAGGAGATCCCATAATATCATGCTTAGTATTTTACTGTAACTGGAACATATGGGAGCAGTTGGGGGAAAACATGTCATACTACTCACAATGAGTTAGGGATAATGTGGGGGTGTATATGCTAATGTTTTATATTGAGAGTATGCATTTTGCTTGAATGATTTTGTATAAGATTAGTCTTTTTATAGTTGTATCTGATTGACAGACACACCTTGTCACAGAAATAGGTGAAAAATAATCATTTAAAAAAGAAATCCAAAATTGACGACCTTCCAATATCCCTAACTTATTGTCAGTAGTGTAGGCCTATACTACATGTACATGTATGTACTCGAAAATTTCTGAGGGATCATCTACTAATTTTGTTCTATTTTTCCTCAATGCTGGAATTATTGTTTTATAATCTGTATTTTTTCTCTTAAAGATGGTAAATTATACATGTGTTACAATAAAGAATACTTATGCTTGTATTGCGAACATGAGGTCTGCTTACGAGCCAACAGCGAAAGTTGGGGGTAAGAATTTTTACAGTGAGATGATGTTGTTCAGTCCACCCCTTGCATCTTGTAGAAACAGTTAAAATATGCAGGTGCAAAAATTCGAGCTTGAAATGTGTCAACTGCCAGAAGTCCATCCTTCGGTTTATGATTAGACTTGGTTCCAAGTCCGAGATCCTGGTTTTTTTCCGTATGCGTAGCGCCCTCTGTTGATTTGTGAAATGTATGGACAGGGAACTAGTCTATTTCGGTTCAGAATCTCGGACTTGGGACTACGCCGCCAGCTATATTCATGTCACCAGTTTGATTTACATACAGTGCGGTTTCCGTAGCGACGGCCAATTGGAACGTATACAAATCCGGATGGTCGAGTCTATATGCTGTACAGGTAAGAATAGATTAAACAAATTTCGCAGTGTTAATTTTAAGGGCGTTTTTGTGGCTTGTAGATATTATTAAGAACTAGTGCATAAGAGTAAAATGTTGTAACATTCTGGAAGAAAATGAAAATAAAACGTACTCCTGACACTTACTCGTGTCAAAATACCCATCTCTTACCTTTTAATATAATGGAATAGTCGCTTTGTAATCCTCTAAGTGCATGTATTTTAGCACAACTGCACCGCCGCGCCGTGTTGCGAATAAACTTGAAATATTTATTTTGCGCTAGTTTGAAGGCAAATGCCGAGACCAAAACGCGATAAAAGCAGGTAGGCCTACTGGGGTACTTTTGTACATGTATTTATCAAAACTGGGGACACGCAACACCAACATCAGAACCTTTTTGATGACGAAAGCTATATTTTTTAGGCAGTTTGCGAGTGATCGTAACCGATCGTGGGCCCCGGCCGGCCCGGCGTGTTCCCCGCATGCATGGCATGCGCACCCAGCCGGCCGTACAAAAGACAATTAGAAGCAGTACTCCAATAGTATAGTACAGCATCCATTTCGTAACAAATTTACCTGAACTCACCATGCGCGGTAAAGTTATATTGTTATGTCGGTGCACTGTCATTGTACACCCCAATGTTGCTTTGTTATACAGTATATAAACTGTTTTGCCAATTTCCCCAGTCTATTACTGCAAGTATATAGAGGTTAATATCAGTAACAAGTGAATTTCCCCTAAACATGTTAACAAGTTTTCCGTTACACCGATGCGGAAATCTTGGCGGTCTAAACGTCCTCCGGCATCAAATGGTTAAACTTGTGAATAGTCCCTGAGAGTCTGCAACGCATTACAAAGGCATTGCCGAGGCTTCCTCGGTTCCTCCAGTGAGTTCAAGCTGAGCCCTCGATGAAGTAGTCCTGCCTCAGTTGGACTCTGTGCACAAATACAAGTAAAATTATTATTGGTAAATATTTAGCATACTAACTTTGTCTCTTCTGACATACATGTGTCACAAGAGATAATTAACAGCTAAAGTTTTTCCCAGCATGCCTATCTTGTGGTGAAATCATAGAAAATCAATCAAACATACCAAAAATGAAGCTAACTTGAGAAGCACCCCTCCACCACCCCCCAAAAGTTTCTGTTTCCTGATAAAATGTTAAATATTTCTCGCTCCTAAAAGGCTAAAATTTGGTTTTTCATCAAATCCAAATACTGAGGTTTGATAATCAGGGGCGGATCCAGGGGGGCGTGCGCACGCCCCCCCCCCCCCCCCCCCCTTTCCCCCCCAAAAAAAGTGGTTAAATATTGCCTTAGATAGCACCACAGCATCTAGAATCCATCTAGAAGCCGTCAGGGCTTCGCGCTACGCGCTCGCTATTTCATTGTCATCAGCATTTCATGCTTAAAAATTTCAGGCCCCCCCCTCCCCTTTCAAAATCCTGGATCCGCTCCTGATAATGATAGCCTAAGTGATCTTAACAAAAAAAAATTTCTGGTCAACTTCTCTATTCTTACTACTACATGATGTATACAGTCTGATTAATATGATGGGAGTATATCAACGTAGGCGTACCCTATGCGGTATGCCTTGCCGCATGCATGTACCGTGGAACCAAGCCGGGGACGGCCCGGCCCTAGGCCTGGCCGCGTGTTTTTTATTTACACCGCAGCGAGGGGTACACCCCAATTTTTCAATCCGAATAGAGTCTAAGTTTCCAATGACTGACACTTCTCGAGTGACAATCTTAGAAATAGTGACAACTCTTACTCTCACTATTAGAGAAAAAGAAGAAACCGAGAAATTTCGGAAAATCCCAAACAACCTTATGATTACAAGTCGAGCTCTCTTCTAACCAGACCACGAAGCTGGTTGCAAACCGACCGCATTCAAAACCCTAAATTCCTTTAAAATAACCAACCCTAAACCCTAACCCTGAACCCTAACCTATTATATAGTCTCCTCTCAAGACGCTAAAAAGGTACAAACCCCATTGTTCTCCCCTCGCAGTGGTGTAAAAAAAAATATGGGGCCTGGCCGGGGCCGGCGCCGCTGCTGCCCAGCTTCACTGTTGGCCAGGCCAGGCACTGTCCGTGTATCACGGTCATGACGGTGTCAATGATAATCTTTACTCATTTTAAGCGATTACCTGTTGAGGCTTCATCAGGTGATGCCATACATAGGCTTTGTCAATGTTCACCGTCTCAACCATATTAGTCCATGGGCTACCAGAACCCCCCCTCCCCCCCCCACCCCCCCCCCCCCCCCCCCCCCCCCCCTCGGGATTTTTCAAGACAACTTTTTTTGGGAACCTTGACCATAGAGCTATTCAAATCAGGTTGTTTGCAAATTCCCTACTGGTGGGTGTGGCCATGGGGGCGTATTTTCAAAACGGCTGCCAAAATCCCTGTTTTTGACCATGCCACGTGGGAGGACGGGTTTTTCTTTTGGTACCACCGCTAAAAATGCATTGTAGAAATGGTGTCCCCCTCTTAAATGCTCAAAACCCCCTTAAAGAAATATTTTTAAAAATGGCTAACTATATCAGAACTCTGGAGGGCGCTGTTGACACAATTAAATGACATCTTCCATTGCTATTGTGTGAGGTAAGTTGAAGTACAAATCCTGGACTGCTTTTTCCAAGTTACAGTACGTCCAATTTAGATTGAAAAGACTTGAACTATATTACTTAAGATAGAAAAGCGGTAATAACAACAAGACGATATACCACGGGTCCAGAAGTCCACCTCGATGAGGTCGTAGCGAGCAACAACAAAAGAGACACACTACCCGCCGCCTGGAAAGCTACTAACTAAGAGATTATATCGCGTTCAGTATGTTACAGCAACAGCAAGTCAGCAGTGAGCTGCCCACTCCTGCGCACACTAACAATGTGGCCAAGCATAAAGCGAGGCGACAACATCTGAGCAACACGGGTCATGATGGTAAGACCGTCGGAGCCCACACTACACAGCACTGCGAAACCACTGCCAGAACTCCCAGTCGTAAGACTCTAAGCGGTTCCAAGATGATGCGCAACGTTCACCGGCTTTTGGTCGGAGGTGCGGATGGCGGGGGCGGGAGTCATTGAGGAGTGGCCGATAGGGTCGCTCTTGGAGGGCTGGAGGTTTGTATTTTCAGGCTTAGCCAGGAAGAAGGCGGCCGGAGTCGGGATATTGCTTTCTCCAGAAGCGAGTCTAGTTGACTACGAGATTATTGAGCCGGGCCGAATACTCTTTGCCCGAATAAAATATCGCGGAGTCAAACTAGCTGCTTGGTCGGTCTATGCGCCTACCAACATGCAGGCCGACGCGTCGAAAGCTTCGATGCTCCATGGCGGACAAGCAGAAGCCACGCACAGTAATCAAATCCCTTCGCAATGATCCGATCATCCGCCAGCTGTACGCCGAGGCAATAGAGCAACACCTTCCGAGCTTGGACTCTTCGGACAACGAGCTCGATGCCGAGGCGTTGGAGTGCCGGCTACGCACAGCAATAACAACAGCGAGCGAGTCGGCGCTACCGAAACAGCTGGTGGAGGAGAGTGACTGGGTGACGGATGTGTACAGGGGCATGGTGGAAAGGCTAGGTGAGACCAGGGGTGCTCGCGGGCGTAAAAGGTTAGGCAAGCAGGTGAAAAAGTTAAGGTTAAAACTCAAGTCCGAGTTTCATCGCCTGCGAGCCGAAAATATCAACCGGGCTGCTGAAATGCGCCAGGTTGAGGAGGAATACCGATTAGCCCGCGAGGAGCGCCTCCTATGCACTACCGACCGCCAATTCTGCCCAGTCGAGTCGCTGCACCAACATTTCAGCGAGCACTTCAAGGCGCGCCCCCGGCCGCCGGCGAGCGCACTCGACGAGCCCGAGTACCAGAAGGCCCTGCCCGAGGTCGATGTGGCGCGATTGACGATAGTGAGCCCACCCTGGAGGAGACAAGTAAGGCTCTGCAGAAGCTGAAGAATGGGAGGTGCTTGGGGGTTGATGGTATAGCAGGAGAACACCTCAAGTACGTGGACACTCCACGGCTGGCAGAGTACGTGCATGCTCTAATCCGACGGGTGTGGGTGAACGGGGAGTGTCCAAATGCCTGGACTAAGTCGCGATTGAAGCCGCTGTTTAAGAACAAGGGCTCCATGACTGATGCTAAGAACTACCGAGGCCTAATGAGCAATAGCACGGTCAACAAGGTTTTGGTGATGGTCATGTTAGCCCGGCTGACACCGCACTATGAACAGGCGATACTCCCAAGTCAATACGGGTTCCGAAGCAACAAGTCAACGACGGATGGCGTTTTTCTCGCTCGTCCAAATCTCGACGAAAACCGCCGATGACGTCTGGGGGTGCTTCGTGGACCTCAAAGCTGCATACGACTGGGTGGACAGGGCAACACTCTGGAAAGTACTCTGGAGGCGACTGGGCGATTCGGGTGGCAAGTTGGTCGATATATTTGAACAACTATACAAGACCACTACAGCCGAGTTGGTCGGGCACAAGGACCCGGTACAGATCGAAGTTGGCTTACGGCAAGGGGCGGCGGATACAGTAAGATACAGTAATCCGCTGCGCGCTCCGTGACATTGAGCAGCGATACCCCAGGCCCAATGCCGGCATAAAACACAATTATGCGGTCAACAACGAATGTACCAACCGTGCACAACGCGCTGATTTCCCATCACGCGGCACGGCGGTGTCGAAGTTGATCATGTACGCTAATGACATTCTGGTGGTGGCGAGGTCCAAGGTGGAGTTGGAAGGGATGATGAAAATCATCGTCGAGAACTTCGGAAACTTTGGACTTGGAGTGGCCGAGTCAAAAACGGTCACGATGACGTGGAACACACCGCTGGATGTCAAACAAGCGACAACACTGATCAACGTGAACGGCGCTGACCTTGACAACGTGCGCCAGTTCCGATACCTGGGTTATGTGCTCACCGACAACCCGAAAGACCCCAAATACCTCCAGCACCAGATTGGTGCGGCCTATGGGAAGTGGAATGAGTGCAAGGGTGTCCTAACAGATAAAGAGATACAGCTCAGGGTACGAGTGAGGATGGCAGAGTCACTCATACAGTCAAGATTGAAAAATGCCGACATCCTGCGGATATGCAAGACCTCCACAGCGTCCACTTTCTGTCAAACCCAACATCTCAAATACCTCGGCCACATCTCAAGGATGCCCAACTCCTCCGAACTCAAACAATGGCTATTCACACCCACTGCACACAAAGGCATAGTATGCCAGTGGAGAAGACTAGCAGGAGACTTAGGTCTCGACCCGATCCAGCTCCGACGAGCACTTTTCAATAAGTGCAAACTAAACGCGTTGCTAAAGGCAACATACGCTCCTGGCTGCTAAGCGCCGAAGTAGCGTCAACCCTACGAACGAACGAAGCACTATATTATTAAAGTGAGAACAACATATTGGCCAGAAAGTCTTGCTATTTTGTGTTAGATTACAAGTGACTGCTAGACAAATACCAATATTGCACATGTAAAGATCACTCCAGTTTAATCCTACACAGAATAAAATAGTGTTTTGGGTTTATGGCCACCAACAAAATACTATGAGTATTATATATGTGGGGATGGGTTGGGGGGGGGGGGGGGGGGGGGGGGGGGACTTCCCCCCTTCCAACCCTCTTTTTCTGGCATTGTACCAATGGCTGTCGGTTTTTGGTCCCTACCTTATTGCCTGGGATTCAACAGAATATTTGCCTTGAACTGATACGGTTATTTCAAAGAGGCCCTTTTTGGTGTTTTTTTTTGGGGGGGGGGGGGGGGGGGTAAGAAAGACCTCAAATACCAATATTTTATCCCCAGACCATTTGCCAGGTACTAAAACCATTAGGGGTGACACTTAGAACCAAAATACATACATGTGATGTAAGTCTGTGCTTGCATAACAGCACAAATAGGTTTTTAGTGATTTTAAGGGGGAAATTTTCCCCCACCCCCCCCTAACTCCTTATTCCACCAGTATTAATTTTGCAAACAAGCAGATATTGCAATGGTACACTATCGGCTACCCAGAAAAAGTGGTCTCCAAAAATCCCGAGGGGGGGGGGGAGGGTTTCGGTTGGTAGCCCATGGACTATATGCGAATGCCAGTAAATTCTCAACCGATATGATAATGTCCGATGTTTGTCTTCTTATTTACGATAGGTTTGTAAACACTTTATTTATATTACTTAGACTCGATATGAATCGTATGTACAGTACATCCTCCAGAAGATTTTAATGAATATGCATTCCACAGAAGGCTTCGTGCGATTTCAACCAATCACATCGTTACGTCCTGTTTTGGACTAATTTCCCATAGACCGTGTACAAACAGCCGATCGAATGTCCCAAGTCCGAGATTGTGAACCGAAATAGACTAGTTCCCTGTCCCTACATTTCACAAACCAAAAGAGGGCGCTACGGAAACCAAACCACAATCTCGGACTTGGAACCAAGTCTAGTTTATGATGCCTTAATTCATGCAAGGAGAGTTTGCTGTGCAGCGCCAAGGTAATTATGGGTTTTCTCAAGTAGCATGCGACCAGGCAATAAGAGCAAACCTGTAACCGAGACACAAAGACGAAGGGTGGCATGGTCGGTTTCACGACACACAAAGGTGCAGTTCAGAGATGGATTCTTTCTCAACACGAACGCTCGGTAATATCAAAACAGTGCGCGGAGATGGCAGGTCAGGGTGAGAAGATGAGAGGTAGAAAAGATCTCGACAAGACCAGAGTAAAGAGAGATGAAGAAGATGTTCGTGCAGTTGTGACCAGCATTGAAGCAATGATCAACCCCTTTGAGGAAACGAATGACCTTCTCGTTCACATTGCATCTGGAGTTGTGGCTTCAAAGGAAGTTACCAGCGCTTACACTGAAGTCCGGGCGATATGGGATTCAGCTGTCATTGACTACTGCACAGATCGCTTGCAAGGTGACAAGGATATGTTTGCGACTATCAAGAAGCAGAAGACAAAAACCTTCAGCTCCATGAACAAAACAACAAGGTCAAAAGTGAAGGGGAAAGAAGTGACCCTCAAAGCAGACAGGAATCTCTTCCAGAGACTTCTCATCATCGCCAGCGTACGGAAGTTAGACATTGCCAAAATGTTAACTTACAATTTGGGTCCATTGCCATTGTCCTTGGCAAACTTCAATGGTTTCCTTAACAAGACCACAAAAGCTAGTCTCATGCACTATGTTGAGTCCCATGTCGAGCCATGGATAGTGTCCCAAATGGAAGTGTGTGGATAGTAGACGGGATGGCCATGTGTTTGAACATCGGCCAAGTTAGAATGAGCGACTCATTTTTCTCTCTCTTGGTAATAGAAAAGAAAATCTTTATGCTTTTTTTTTCATAGTGTCTGGTGAAAACATACAACCACGCAGCTACTGGGCATATCTCTGGCTTTTTGGACCAACAAAATTCTTCAAAAAACACCATCTAACACAGACGGTTTTCCAAGTTTTTTGCGTGTAAACGTATGGAGCTAACAATCGTGTTGACTTCTCTTTCTCAGGATCTAGGATTGCGTCACGGGGTCATTTTCGAAAAGCGCACTTTTGCTTGCAATTTATCCACTTAAAACCGACAATTAAAAAAAAAAATCCACGTCGGCAAGAGGGATGTTTGGACTATCGAAAAAAGCCTAACTGCTAGATTTTCCTTCAAGGGGGGTTCTAGCTCTTTAAGATTTGCAGGTGAACATCTCCTTCAAGAACTCTCAGAACTGCTTACACTTGTAAGAGTTACACACGTGATGTTTAATACAACAAACCGTTTTCACTTGCACACCATGCAAAGCCTCAAATGAAAAAGATGGTGTACATTGTTTCATATTGTAACAGTGTAGAATTTGAAAATGTTAGATGCAATAAATGAATGTACAATTTTATGTATAACAAAGTAATGCTGTTGTATGATAGCAACTGGTTAATATTAACCTGATAAAGTACCCCACCATACATGTACTTTTTAAAAGGAAGGTTCTTGTATCGCAACATATAATTTGGGTTTAAAGCACACTAACTATTGGGAATCTCAAAATCAGAAATGTTTACAGATTTACACCAAACTTACACAATATAAACATGGTGATGGTAGAAAACTTCCCCTGGAATGGTTTGGTCTGAAGTGCTATGGTCTTTGAGAAATGATTACAACAATTAGTTTTGGTCTCATGAGACGAATAATATCCCTATGTTTTTGTGGGTAAAAATCGGTATCGGTTTTTTTAAATTTTGGCTTGACTCACATGACTGATTGAGCTCAAACTTACACAGGTTGCTCATTTCATGCATACTTTCCACCACACAAAGTGCGAAAACTGCTAGTGATAAAAAACCTGATGAATGTACTGGGGCTTTAAGTTTGTTGATTTTTAAAATTCACTTCATAAAGTACCTCACATAATACATGTATGTATGGAGGGAGACACAAATGTTTTTGTCCATGGTTTAAAAAAGGATTCCAATACATGTACTTGTGACAAAAGCAATTGAACATCAGTCCATATCTTGCAGCCGTAACAAAGACTTGAAATATTTAAATGAAGGGCCTATTACATGTAAATGTATCCATACATTTCCGATGTTCAGTTATTTGATGAAGATCGTCACATGCACCTGATGACAACAGAGCTAGGTTACACTGTTAATGATACTTTGCACTAGTCCATTAACATGTGGCTGGCTAAGAAATTACAATTCAGAATGGATGAGGAGTACAAAATATAACGTTTTTGTGAAAACTCTGAAAATTTGCTGTATATATTAACTTTTAATAGTACATGCCTGATAACAATCTCCCAACAGAAATGTAATTGATTAATAAAAAGAATAAATACATCTATAATCAGTATTTAAGCATACAAAATGTAAGGGGAGGTAGTGATGCAGGAATGATTTCAAACCATAAACAGGAACACATCTGAGAAAATAATTTAAAGGGATGCTTTCATATGACTTTATACAAATTGAGAAAGCAGAAATAGAAATAATGCACCTCAAACAATAACAAAGTCCCTGATGCACCCGTCAGTTGTTGAAAAAAAACTGACTGACAAATTTCCAACATTGGTTTGTGTGCAATTTTGACTACCATAGATTTGTATACGACTCTCCAAAAATTACCAATAGAGGGCGCTATTTTGAAACGTAAATTTTTAAGTGAATTTTTACTAATTAGTGTGCAGTTTTTGACACTGGCGACATTGATATTTTTGTTATGGGGTATCAAAACTATACATTGATCAACTTTTCAGGTAGTTTCTGGGGGATAGATCACAGATTTTGATTTCTGAAATCCTTTTGCATGATCATCCCATGGCCTATTGTGTAAATGAACATGTTATAGGTTGTTTAAAGGGCCTGTGACATCCTAAACAACTTTGTGCCTAAGCTTTGCTTCATAATGACGGATTACTTGTTCTGCAAGACATACTATTGTTCGTTTGGATGTAAAATCAATAAAAGGTGGCATTTTTCAACTTTGAAGATTTCACTGCAATAAATCACAGACAGGGGGCGCTGTTTTGAGTGCATCACATAAGGAAGACAGAAGGGAAAAGTTAAGAAAAAACATAAGACTTCAAGTTGGACTTGTGGCAAATTGCTGCAGTTTCTACCCCCAGTGTTGTCATGGCTTACAGCAGGCAACATGTAAAACAAACTCAAACAGCCATGGATTACAAAAGTTTCAGGAAAATTGAGAAAAAAGTGGAATCTTTTGTGCACAGTGTAATGTGATTTTCCTGTTTTTGCCTCTTGTGACATAGTGACCTTGGTCATGAATATGCATTTTCGCATTAGCATAAAAACTAAAAACCTTTGTTTTAACCCCCAAAGCAAGCTCCAAATAGGATTTTTATGACTTTAACTGAGTAGAGTGGTTTTAAAGCATATATTTCATTGATAAAAATCCTAAATAAGGGCCCTTTAAGCCTGAAATACATGAAGTTATATTAGTCTGAGTCACTATAGAAATAACTGCACGTAAAAACGTAGGTATAGTTATGGCATTTATTAAGATGGACACACACACACAACATGTCAATGATTTGAGGTTTGAAATAAAACAGTTCCTTCAGTTTTCCCTATATCATCTCACAGCTCCTTACCTGGTATCATATTGAACGCACATATCCCTGTGGCGCAACGGATTAGCGCGTTGGACTTCTAATTCAAAGGTTCCGGGTTCGAATCCCGGCAGGGATGCTTCATTCTTTTGTTAAGGTCGTGCGACGCACACCCGAGTGCTGCGTCAAAAAGTTGATCGTCAAGCCAATCGGTCGTAAGAGTGTGTCGAGTATATAGATGCTCAGTGTGAATGCATAGTTCCGAGATTGCCCAGTTAACTCCGCCCCTTGGATATTGTTGCTATGTGCTCGAAAACCATCGCAAAAATATGGCGAAACTACGTACAAAGCAACGGGACTCGGCATGGAAAGCACAGATTCATTGGAGAAAACTCAAAGGTATTTATGTTTTAGGGTCGACAGTTACCGTAGCACACACTGAGTGAAGGGCTAGTAATGCAGGGATGACATATATTTCATAAAAATGCGCTTTCCTACCTTTGAACAGCGAATCGCCGAACATTGACACCAAAATTCACCCGGTCACTGGCGCATACAACATACAAACTGTATGGGCAGAACATCGCGGATTGTTTGTGATGATTGCATCACTTTGACCTTTGTGGGCGCCGTCTGCTAGCTCTGTTGTGATTGGTCGCGGGTTCGGCTTGATTGACAGGTCGGAACTATGCATTGACGTGGTTTTGCTCAAACCTCCGTCGTTGTGTATTGCTCTGGACGCTTCCATGCGCCGCGCTCATTAATAAGTGGGCCCTACTTAGCCATGCAATAGACCAGTTCACTAATAAATTCAAATTTATGCACGCATGCGCACAACAGACATGCGAGGCAGAAGCGAGTTGAGTCGATATGTACGTACACATGTTTATATGGCGATACGTGAATGAGCATCATCTTCCTCAGCTTTTGAGTTTAAACTGTAGCGTTTTGGAGTGTAGCAAAAGGCAAAATGACAAATCGAAGGATAAAGGAATACATAGAAGGTAACGTTTGGTTTGGACAAAGGAAATTAGCTGAACAAAATATACACTCCTTTAGCAGTGCTTTGCGCGCGCCACTTTAGTTTGCCCGCTCCAACCACTGCTAAACTTCGCCGCATATCCTGCAAAGCCAATCAGCACACCGCTTACAAAATCGTTAGGATTGTTGCACGGATAGCCAATCACAATCGGGTATCGCGCCGCGCCCCTGACGTCATGCATATGCATATATACCGCCGGTCCGCAGCGCGAGAAGTGAAATATACGCTTGCAAAAAAAGACGATGAAACACACACCAAAAATCGGCAAATATTTCCCACTGCTAATACTCAAAACAGTCCATGTTTCCCTTCTACACAAAGAATATGTAATATTCTACCCATAAATAATGAAAATTCGACGTACATTTGTCTAGTCCAGTCGGGATCCAACAAAATCTAACGGCATTCCGAAAAAACAGAAATCCAAAATTACCGCCGTGGCGCCGTATGGTTTCCCGTAGTCTGATGATTGGCAACAATGACGTCATTGCTCGTTCCAGATTAGACTGCTTTACGGTCCACCTATTTTGCGTTGGTTAAGTTGTACGCAAAGAGCTTTATTGAATCGCCCCGAATTCAAGTACACATACCTTATTTTTTAAATATCTATATTTCTCTTCTTTGAAGAGTATTATTAAGCCCCACTAAATCAAAACCAATAAGCTATTAAAACTCAAAGCATAGCCAATAAGCCAGGCGTGCATTTAATCAAGTTTTGATAAGTTTTTACTTAAAATCACTTAGCAAGGATTTGCAAGTTCAAATTTAAATCTGAAGATTTTACTTTGTTGTACACAAGATTTAAGTAAAGGTCAGCTACTCTATTTCCCAATCTTCTGTTTTTTGCTCTATACATCTGCCCAAATAAATTTAAATAAACAGCCAAACTCACTTTGGAAAAAATATATATTATGGTCTTGTTTTTGTGACACAGAAACACATCATGACATAAAATGATAGACTGCTAACGGTTTTCTTTATTTATTCACTGTCACACAACTTTACACAGTCACTACACATGACATGGTGGATTTCAAAAACGTAAATATTGCCAAAAATGTAACCCCTAATACACTGTACATGCAAAACCATCTGCTGAATAAATAGTCACATCAATTAAAAGGTTTTGCTGTTGCAGAGAGTACATCATGAAGAAATATTATTAATTAAACTCCTTAACAGCATTGTTAAATTCCAACTTGTTGAATAGATACTGAAAATAAAGAATACTCTCTGACGATATTTATTTTTAATTGGAACACAGCAAGATGTTTGTTTGACGGTGAGATTTCTGGTCCAAACAGGGTAGTTTGTGTTGCGAAACAGACTTGTGAAACCAGCGACAGTTTGGGGAGATTGCCGTCTGTGTTTGTGCAAAATTTCAGTGTAAAAAACGTGCCCTTTGTTTGTTTGTTTTAGCACATAAAAATTATTATCAGTTCCTCTTCGTGAGCTTTGTCGAGTGCGTAGTTTTCATTCCAGGCGTAAATGTGTGCTATTACATTGACAACGACGTTGCGTGCCCCCACGTGTACTACGTACTCCTGCTGCATTTAGGCTTTCGTGACAAAGCTTATAGTTTAGCAGAAAACGAGACAGCGTGTTGAATTAAGACTGATCAGACTTGAAGTTGAGGAATTATTCGCTGGCTTGGCGCAATATATCTCTGTGGGGGCGCTTCATACTGCACCGCATTCTTCGGTATTTTTTTCGTATACATTGAACAAAGATTTTAAGGAAATTACCTCCTGGAATCAACACATAATGTAATTTTAAGATATAGGCCTACTTCCCACTTGCACTTTTGTCGCAAATGTTGCTTTTCTGTAGAAAAATCACGTTTTCTTCCTCAAAAATCGCCTTCAGTTAGTGCACAAGATAACCATTCACGCGCGTGCGCAGCGCCCTCTGTTGTCGCGCTTACGCACAGACCGCTCGCCACGTCATTTTGTGCATTACTTTATGCAGTAATTTTATCATTTATTTATCTCGACAGAAATGCAACATTTGCGACGGAAGTGTCAGTGGGAAGTATATCTTAGAATTGAATAAGCTATCGATTCCAACATATAAATTTACCTAAATCCGTGTTCAATGTATATGAAAAAAATACCCATTGTTCATCTCCAGCTCTCCCCTAAACAGCCTAATCAGTTTTAACACACATGATTTCGCGGTAAAAGAAGAGCTTGAAAAATGTGATTTCCCCACCTTTCTATAGGGATGTACAGTGATCACGGTGAAGGATTAGTGATGTCCGTGAAACAAATACTTACTGTGTAAAACCACACTAACAACCAGGACGAAATAATGACAAAAAAAGTCGACGCGACAGTGGGCAAAGCAACGTTAGTGTTGACGTACCTGGGCGCAGCCATCTTTACTGTGTCAGATGCAGGTCATGTGACAGAACCAACGTCAGGTGACAGAATCTAGCCAATCATGGCAA
This sequence comes from Henricia sp. BOLD:AAB3569, assembly GCA_037783545.1. Taxonomy (NCBI): domain Eukaryota; kingdom Metazoa; phylum Echinodermata; class Asteroidea; order Spinulosida; family Echinasteridae; genus Henricia; species Henricia sp. BOLD:AAB3569. The sequence continues at coordinate 587,647 of JBBELK010000071.1, read as the reverse complement.
GTGTCATCCAGGCTCGGTCTTGGGTGACGTCACACCCACGCGCTTCGCAGGATTTGCGGCGAAGTTTAGCAGTGGTTGGAGCGGGCAAACTAAAGTGGCGCGCGCAAAGCACTGCTAAAGGAGTGTAAACAAAATACGGAGCTACAGGATTGTTCGCGATCTACCGTGTAGCGCGCGCTAGATGAGGCCGATCACTCCACACCATCAAGACACACACAAAGAGTTGCCAAAATAAAGGAAAACAAGGTACGATCTTACTGGCCACTTGGTAACAATTTGTCCCGATGTCGACTTGGAGGAAATACCATACACTCTGGCTACTAGATTTCTGGGGGAAATGACCATGACTTCTCACTTTTGAAAATTCGTAGTTTTTTGGTTATTCTATATTTGAATTATTCTCACATGCTTAATACTCATGGTATTATTGATAAACCTCTCAATTCTTATGCCCCTCTTCTCCCACGTACACCTCTCCCAAGAAACAGGGATTGTCACTTTTTGATACTAAAATATTCCTACACCTGGGGCAAAATTTCGGCAACCAAAACCTGTGGGAGAAGAGAAAGAATGGAGTAGTTGACATGACTTACTACCGTCTGTACAAAACATAAGATTGGCTAAACAATTTGGTTTTTCCATCAAATCTGTACCAATGCTTGATTAGTAATTTTAAGCTGATAATAAAAATCTTCTTAACTCTTACCCAGACTTCAGAGGTTATTAAACTATATCTTGTCCTTCAAATCATCATGACTTTCAGTATCAAACATAAGTAAGTGCAGATTTGATTTAAAAGCTCTAAAATTTAGGAGTGAGACAAATTGGAGATTAAACGTTTTTTTTTAGCCAGTCTCGTATGTTTTGTGGACAAGGTCTGGGCTAAGAATTTACAAGTCAGATATTACTTTTAGTTATTGGTGGGTACAATCCGCATGTAATGTCATTTACAGTAACTTGTCTTCGAGGAGCTGAAGAAAGCAGAAAACTCCACAAAGGAGCCATATAAAGGACAGCTCGAAAAAGAGCTGTCCTTCATATGGCTCTTCCTTTGAGTGGTTTTTTTCCACTCTTTTTGGAGTGATTGCCACTCTTTTTACAGAATTTCACTCCTTTTAGAGTGATTTTCACTGTTTCCGAGTGGTTTTATAAGGGAGTCACTCTTTTGAAGAGTGAGTTTTTCACTCTTTTGCATTTAGAGTGAACTTTAACTAGAAATCAGTCAAAACATTGCACCCAGCGGACCCTGAAAACCTAGTTACTGATAAATGACTAGAAATATAGTTATACCAGTGAATCCGACTCCGCCTGGTAGTTGGTTTAACTAGATATCTGTTTGACGTTAAAAAGATTTTAGTCATCCTGAAAATCTAGTTAAACTGACTAGAAAATAAGGGTCCGCTGGGTGCAATTGAAAATCAGTTATTTTTGACTAAGTTGTTTTTAGAGTGATAATGAGGAACGTCTTGATCACAGAGAAACATGTGATGCCTGTAAGTTGACTGATGGAATTGACTGACAACATTACGCATGTATTGGCATTAACACAAGCCATTTTAATGGTCATGGAAATGTTTTGATAATTTAAAATGTACAAGCAGTCATAAATAGGGGTGGGACGTTTAACCGGTTAACCGAAAAAAAAAAACATTTAAATGAAACTCTATTTCAAAGAATTGATAGTCATTTGTAATGACTTCATAACATATATTTTCATGAAATACATTTGTAGTAAAATTTTGACCAGATAAAGGTTCAATTATTATTTTGGGGGCCTATAGGGGCATTGTGTACATTGCACATGCACTTACTAGTAGTTTTTACTATAAACACCAGCAACATTCTTTAGTCTCGGCCGAACGGTTAACACTTGGAAGAATTGCAAACCGGTTTCTGAACCATAAATTCCCATCCCTAGTCATAAAAATGCAAAATTGCTCTTTGAAGTGACACATGTTGTTGGAACTGAAAAGCTAGTTGACAGGGTTGAGACAGAAAGTTGCAAAATTTCAGTATTTTGTAAAACTGATGTAGTCAACATATAATTGTTTTGATGTACTTGTACTGAAAAGCTAGTTGACAAGGTTGAGACAGAAAGTTACAACATTTTAGTATTTGTAAAACTGATGTAGCCAACAGAATTGTATTGATGTATGTACATGTACTTTATTTTGAAATGACAGACAAAAATGTCAAGACCCTTGATGTCGGGGACCTGGAGCAGGTTGTTTAGGACCGGTGTTAGAGCTACAATTACATTGAGGACAACGATGCCAAGACGATGATACTGTGTAAATGTGTAATGCCTCACCATTTGCTCAGTATACTGTAACGAAACTGGGAGGGACTTGGGTAAGTCTAGGTTATGTATTATGCATAGCGCATGGCGGCCAATCAGGAGCGCGCATTGCCCCAGGTTTGGGCGTTTACGAGGCGGCTGGGGGAGTTGGCAGAATAGCGTGGTAGAAGACGGAAGTGCGATTTCCTGTTCCGTGGTTAATAGCTACATACCTCATACTACACCGCGCGTGGTACATCTGCAGCGTAGCCGTTGAACGCGACGAATGCCAAGTAGGGCGACTTCAAGAAGATAACTGAAGCACGGTGAGTGAACCGTTCTAGCGATATAGCAAGTAAGTGGTGTTTGCCTATTCTTTTAAAAGGGGATAAGGACTTGTGGAACTAGGCGAATTCTTGTCTGGGAATGGTTTATTGGCTGTGAGAGACGATAGCACTCTTGACCGGTGTATGTTGCTCGTTGGCGAGCGGCGGTAGAGAAATAGCCTTTGTCTCAGTGCCTTTAGTCCCTGAAGAGTCCGCCATTTTCTGTAGTAGTCCCGTGAGGATTACGGTAATCCTCTGTTGGCTCCTTGTGGTAGAACCAGGTAATCACCATAAGTTATAAGTTATTTGTGAGCTATACTTAGTGCATGCTAACACCCTGCGAGGATTACAACCGGGTAATCATTTACTCTGAGCGCGAGATAGTTTGAGCGAGGGTTACCCCTCAGACTGTTTATAGCGGGTTTCCAAGGTACTGGCGCGTGTGAGGTTTATAGTCAAGGTTTTGCTGTTGAGGCTGTCGCTAGCGAAGTTTATACAAAATAAATAATCAATATTGTGTACATTTAATTGATTATAGACTAATCCGACAAAGGAAAACTGCGGTGTATCTCCAAGGTATTTACTTGACGTCACAATACACCGCAGTAACAATAGAGGAACCACAAGAGGGCGGGCTCACTAAATGTTGCTCGGATTACACTATATCAGTGATTATTTATTAAACATTTTTCATTGTTGTTTTGCAATTATTGTCCTGTGAGGTTTATTGCATTATCCTGTGAGGTTTATTGAATTTCCCCGTAGGCTCCGTGAGGTTAATTGTTGCTCTGTTTCTGAATAAATCGGCACCCATTCACAAATTAGCGGTGGTATACTTCCACCAAACGAACAGCCCCTAGGTTTGGTCCACTGTTCAGTAAATTATCCCCTCTCGTGCAGAGATAACCGCTCATCCCTGTGCGAGGTTAATAGATTGTGTCTTTCGGTCCAAATCGACCGTGTCGCGTCAACCGCGCGCGCTACAAATGGTGTCAGAAGTGGGATCCTTTGTGATTTTTTGTGCGATTTGTTCAGCGTAATAAAGAGTAATACATTTGGGGACATTTTGCCAGTGAATCTCATTGAGGTCCGCTGTGAGGTTTAATTGTGTCGAAGTCACGGCGTGTTGTGCTACGAGATCGATACGTGGTCTAGAGTAAATTCGGAAGGCTTTAACCGTGAGGTTCATCAGCCTAAGTTTACTAGTGAGGTACCACTATCACCCAGTGGCCAGTGGCCTAGTTTAGAGAGTGTTGTTGAGGCTGAGTTTCCTAACAAGGAGGAAATACCAGCATGAGTAAAACTAAGGATAGTGAGGCCGCCTTACGCAGTGAGGCTGACCGCAGGTCTGTCCTTGATGAGCTGAACCGCTCTAGAACGGGGGTTCAGTGGGAGCGCGAGATCGGCTTTTAGCCGAATTAGAGGCTGTCAAAAAGGGTGTACAGCCTAAAGGTGAAAGTGAGGTTGCTCCTCAGGGAGGAGGTAAACCTCACGTTGAGGTTGAGTCTGAGATTAGTTGGAAGCTGCCTGAGGATACCTCCGGGTATGCCTCATTGATGGCACGGGAGCACTCCGGTGATGGTACGTCACCTGAGTTGGTCCAGAGGGAGGCAAGGCACGTTGAGAGTACACCTCACATGGGGTATATTTCTCCTTGTACCAATCTCTTTGTGGACCGTGAGGTTGATGCACAAATAAAGGAGCGAGCTCTACATAGTGAGTTGTTGAGCTTTGCAACTCGTGAAACCTAGTGAGGTTTATTGTGAGGGTGACTCGCTTGGAGTGGGTCGCCAGCAACTCAGAAGTGAGGCACAATTGCCTGGTAGTGAGGTTGACTCACCTGGAGTGGGCCCGTGGCCACTCAAGAGGGAAGAAGTTCACTTATAGTGAACTGGTGAAGGTGTTGAAGAGAAGGTTCGGTCCTGGTCAACATGCCGAAAACTATATATGGTGGAGTTGAGACACCAGCGGCAAGGAGCAAAAGAAAGTTTACAGGAGTTGGGACAGGCCATACGTGATTTGACAATAAAGGCCTACCCAGAAATTCCCGAAGGGGCACGTGAGCGCCTGGGGAAGAACCATTTCATAGATGCCGTCGATAGTCAAGCCGTGAGGGAACGCATTTGGGTGCTGATGGAGCCACAAATTTCTCGTAGCCTTTAGAGTGAATAGGTGTTGGCGCAATGCTTCAACTAGTGGTATCGCGCCTATACATGTATTAGATTTTACGTTTAAATCTTCCCTGAAAGTCGGCCCTACTTAGCCAAGCAATGAAGGGTATTTTCGAGGATGGTGGGCAATAACTTTAGTCCGGTGAGTCAAAATGGCCCTCCTAAAAACAAAAAGCCAAAACAATCGGACACTTTCGTTTTTGTTTTTTTTGTGGGAAGTTGACCTATGCAAAAAGTCTCTGCATAGGCCGTCTTGTGGCGGTTTGGCCCCACAAAAACAACTTTCTTAAGTTTTCCGTAATCATAATTTCAAGTGCCATTTGGGGTTTAAAGGCATTATACGTGATTGGTATCTCGACAATCAGAAATGTTCACAGATTTATGCTTAACTTCCCCAAATAAACATGATGACCGTTACAAACCTCCCCTGAAATGTTTTTTTGTCTAAAGTACTATAGTCTTTGAGAAATGAGTAAAACAAGTAGTTTTCGTGTACAGGCCGTGGTTCAGGACGAAATGGTTTAGGGCGAATTGGTTTTGGGGCGAAATGACTGCAAACTCTTTTTTGACTGTTTTCTCAAAAGTTAGACGAAGTACGGAGCTGGTGTTTGCTCAGGTTGGTTTTAATCATGCATATCTTCAATCACACAGGGGAATACAACTATTTGTAACAGTTTACCAATCATTAGAAAACCCTGGATGTGTTTCGATTCATTCTTCTTCAATTTTGTGATAATGGGTTTTAATGATAAATCAGACTGTTAGCTGCATATGACTGAGTTATAATACTAATAATAATAATAATTGATTTTACGAGCGCCACACATGCGTCTCAGCACTCGGTACAATGTAAAACCACTTAGTTGTCCCTAACAATTAAAAAGGTTAGAAATTTACTTAATATTTAAAAATTAATGTTTAAAAACCAATTCAAAACAAATAAAAACTTAAATACACTATTTAAAACATGTTTTAAAAAGCCACGTTTTCAAATTCTTTTTAAAATTGGCCAAATCTTCCACCAGACGCAAGCCATCTGGCAAGCTGTTCCACAGCAGTGGGGCAGAAACAGAGAACGCCCTAGAACCATAGTATGCAGTCCTACATTTGACCGGTACCAAGTAGCGTTTGTTGGCAGATCGGAGAGTACGAGGAGGAATGTAGATCTGAATGAGCTCATTCAGATACGCCGGACATTGGTGGTTGATAATTTTGAACACCATCAGTAATATTTTGAATTGAATGCGTTCGGAAATCGGGAGCCAGTGAAGCGCATGGAAAATTGGAGTTATGTGAGTGGCCTTTCTGGACAGAGTAATCAAACGAGCAGCAGAATTTTGTATTGATTGTAGTCTAAGAATATATGATTTGGGAAGTGCATATAGAAGGCTGTTACAAAAATCAAGGCGCGATGTAACGAAGGCATGAATCAATCGTTCAGTGGTCTTCTCATCTAAAAGTGATCGAATTTTCCCTATGCGCCATAGTGCGAATGAAGCCGCCTTGCATACCTGACCAATTTGTGCTTCCATGGAGCCAGACTGGTCAAGCAGCACACCTAAATTTTTCACCACTGATGACGCACAAACATCGTTCTCACCAACCGTCAAACACTGCAGCTTATTCACTTGTTTAAAACGAGAAGAAAAATGGATGACATCGGTTTTTTCATCATTCAAAACCAAAAAATTAGTTCTCATCTCGCCTATACATAATTCGATAGGAGAAATAGCGTCAACACTAGTCTCGCACGATATGTACAATTGTGTATCATCGGCATAAAACATACAATTAAGACCATAGCGCTCAATGATGTCTTCGAGGGGTGAGGTATACAGGGTAAAGAGAATCGGTCCCAGAACCGAGCCTTGGGGAACACCACAAGTAAGTGACAGATAACGTGACCTATTTTCAATCGACCCAACTGAGACACACTGCCTCCTATCTGACAAATAGGACCGAAACCACTTCAAGACAGTTCCCGTAATGCCGAAACGGCGCTCCAGCCTGTGCAAGAGGACATCATGATCGATCGTGTCAAAGGCAGCGGATAGATCTAACAACACCAACACGACATGTTTCTGTTTGTCTAGTGAGATCATGATGTCGTTATGCACACGCAGGAGCGCCGTCTCGACACTATGGTGAGCTCGGTATGCTGATTGGTGTTTCGTATATAATTTATGTTCATCCAACTGTTGTTTGACGACTTTTTCAAGCACCTTAGACAAAAACGGAAGATTTGATACCGGTCTATAGTTCTTTAATATGTCTGGATCCAAATTCTGTTTTTTCAGCAACGGTCGAATGACTGCAGTTTTAAAGTCCATAGGAACAATACCGGAGGTCAGGGACTGATTAAAAACTCGAGTGAAAAATGGCAAGATGGCATCTAAGCACCGCTTCAAAAGTGAAGTCGGCAGTGGGTCCAAAAAACACGACTTGCACGGAGATTCCATAATCTACGGTGGCCCTGGAATGACACTTTCGATGTGCACCTTCTCGATATGAATGTACAATCTTGTCGATGTGCATGTAGGATGGTGCTCGGTATGGACATGTGAATGTAGCATGATGCTCGGTTTCCATATAGCACAGTGCTCGGTGTGCACGTTCCACCTTCTCGATATCAACAGTGCACCATGTTCGATGTGAGTGTTGTGTGTTGCACCTTGTCGATGTGAGTGTTGCATCATAGTCGGTGTCAATGTTCAACGTTCGCCGTATCAGTGTAGCATCTTTCATCATGTCTGAATGAATGGTGCTAGTAACATGTTGTCGATGTGCATCTTCTGTCGTGACTTTTTTGAAAAATTACGTAGTTCCCGAAATGCCATATTCAGTTTTTATCGTTTAGTCACAACGGCTGTTTCAGACTCAAACTTAGCTTACATGTACGTGTACATGTATTGCTACAGTTATATGTTGGTACGCACGGAAGGATAGGAAATCGTGGATTGGGCGACCTTCACGTTTTGTGTTTATGAACTTAAACTGTGTGTTGTACCGCGGGTGGAGTAGTGTTTCAATACACGTGGCACAGGGTCTGGAATCGGGCGGGTTATCGAGGTCAGGGATTAGGGTCTTGCTAGCTGCGTAGTGAATTAGTTCATAGTAAGTGCTATGCAATGCGTGCGTTTGGATGATTGGTGTCAGCAGTTATTTTTCTACGGGTAATGAATGAATGATACGAATAGCACACAGACGTTGTCTGGTGAATTGGGTGGGCGTGGAGTGCAGTGGATTTAGTATTATATCACGTTGCTTTTGGTCAGCCAGTGAGTCAATACACTATAGTCCCAATGCCACTGTTTGTATCGAGTTCGGGTTTTCATGTTTTCCAGCCTTGCAGATGTTCGTACAGGTGTAAATGTAATTCAGTGCGTTTATATCGAAGTTTGGTGATTGCGGTTTTTCTACTGACAGGTCGCCCCATCAAGTGTCAAAGTGTTTTTGGCTGTGCCTATAGGCGGCCATTAACAAAAACGCCGCACAAAATGTATGCATATAAAGTAATCTACAAACAAATTGACGTAAGAAAATGTAAATGTTACACAGATTTTTATACATACCCAGTTTAATATGTGTTTACTCTATAACCAACTAAGTCAACAAACAAGTATAGTTTTCCAGCTTTTTATTACATTTATTTAAATACAATTTCAACTGAAACGACACTTTCGATGTGCACCTTCTCGATACGAATGTACAATCTTAATTGTCGATGTGCATGTATAGGTGTTGCTCGGTTTGGACATGTGAATGTAGCATGATATGCTCGGTTTCCATATAGCACAATGCTCGGTGCGCACGTTCCACCTTCTCGATATTAACAGTGCACCATGTTCGGTGTGAATGTGTAATCATAGTCGGTGTGAATGTTCAACGTTCGCCGTATCAATCTAGCATGTTTCATCGTGTTCATAAATTCACTGCGTTTTACGAGTTTGAAGCGACCACGCCTCGGAATTCCAAGATTTTTGTACAAAATTACATACGAGATACGACGAAACGTACTATATTTTTATACATATGCCTATAGGCCTACCCAAATGAATTGTTGTTTATTCCAACCAACTAAGTCAACAAACAAATATGTTTTTTCAGCTTTTTATTACTTTTTTTCAAATACAATTTTCACATAGTAACGACACTTTCGATGTGCACCTCCTCGATATGAATGTACAATCTTGCTCGGTTTGGACATGTGAATGTAGCATGATGCTCGGTGCGCACGTTCCACCTTCTCGATATTAACAGTGCACCATGTTCGGTGTGAATGTGTAATCATAGTCGGTGTGAATGTTCAACGTACGTTCGCCGTATCAATCTAGCATGTTTCATCGTGTTCATAAATTCACCGCGTTTTACGAGTTTGAAGCGACCACGCCTCGGAATTCCAAGATTTTTGTACAAAATTACATACGAGATACGACGAACGTACTATATTTTTATACATACACTGTATGCCTATAGGCCTACCCAGTTGAATTGTTGTTTATTCCAACCAACTAAGTCAACAAACAAATATGGTTTTTCAGCTTTTTATTACTTTTTTTCAAGTACAATTTTCACATAGTAACGACACTTTCGATGTGCACCTCCTCGATATGAATGTACAATCTTGCTCGGTTTGGACATGTGAATGTAGCATGATGCTCGGTTTCCATATAGCACAATGCTCGGTGCGCACGTTCCACCTTCTCGATATTAACAGTGCACCATGTTCGGTGTGAATGTGTAATCATAGTCGGTGTGAATGTTCAACGTTCGCCGTATCAATGTAGCATGTTTCATCGTGTTCATAAATTCATCGCGTTTTACGAGTTTGAAGCGGCCACGCCTCGGAATTCCAAGATTTTTGTACAAAATTACATACGAGATCCGACGAACGTACTATATTTTTATACATAGGCCTATGCCTACCCAGTTTAATTGTTGTTTATTCCAACCAACTAAGTCAACAAACAAGTATGGTTTTTCAGCTTTTTATTTTATTTTTTTAAATTCCATTTTTTACAGTAACGACACTTTCGATGTGCACCTCCTCGATATGAATGTACAATCTTAATTGTCGATGTGCATGTAGGGTTTTGCTCGGTTTGGACATGTGAATGTAGCATGATGCTCGGTTTCCATGTAGCACAGTGCTCGGTGCGCACGTTCCACCTTCTCGATATTAACAGTGCACCATGTTCGGTGTGAATCATAGTCGGTGTGAATGTTCAACGTTCGCCGTATCAATGTAGCATGTTTCATCGTGTTCATAAATTCATCGCGTTTTACGAGTTTGAAGCGGCCACGCCTCGGAATTCCAAGATTTTTGTACAAAATTACATACGAGATCCGACGAACGTACTATATTTTTATACATAGGCCTATGCCTACCCAGTTTAATTGTTGTTTATTCCAACCAACTAAGTCAACAAACAAGTATGGTTTTTCAGCTTTTTATTTTATTTTTTTAAATTCCATTTTTTACAGTAACGACACTTTCGATGTGCACCTCCTCGATATGAATGTACAATCTTAATTGTCGATGTGCATGTAGGGTTTTGCTCGGTTTGGACATGTGAATGTAGCATGATGCTCGGTTTCCATGTAGCACAGTGCTCGGTGTGCACGTTCCACCTTCTCGATATTAACAGTGCACCATGTTCGTTGTGAATGTGTAATCATAGTCGGTGTGAATGTTCAACGTTCGGCGTTTCAATGTAGCATATTTCATCGTGTTCATAAATTCACCGCGTTTTACGAGTTTGAAGCGGCCACGTCTCGGAAGCCCAAGATTTGTGTACAAAATTACATACGAGATCCGACGAGCGTACTATATTTTTATACATAGGCCTATAGGCCTACCCAGTTTAATTGTTGTTTATTCCAACCAACTAAGCCAACAAACAAGTATAGTTTTCCAGCTTTTTTTTACATTTATTTAAATACAATTTCAACTGAAACGACACTTTCGATGTGCACATTCTATATGAATGTACTATCGTGTTGATGTGCATGTAGGGTGTTGCTCGATATGGACATGTGAATGCAGCATGATGCTCGGTTTCCATATAGCACAGTGCTCGGTGTGCACGTTCCACCTTCTCGATATTAACAGTGCACCATGTTCGGTGTGAATGTGTAATCATATAGTCGGTGGGAATGTTCAACGTTCGCCGTATCAATGTAGCATGAATTCTAGTTTCGCCGCGCCGTTACATGCCCAATTATTTATCGATCAAAATAGTTTGTTTTGCCAAGATCGGTAAAGGGCAGCCATGACGGGCAGAATTCTACCCGTCACGTGGTTATTATTATTATATTTTTTTTGTAAGTGCGCATATTTTGCATTGACATTTTTAACCCGGCCGTGCGTGTCGAACATATCCAATTCTGTAAATAAAGTACATTGCCTAAAGCAAAGGGCTTCGCCAATTTAAAAATATATAATACACAATGCGCACGCGCAAAGACGACCAATCACAGATCAAGATGAAGCGCCTTTTACCTGTCCTTATATTCTCCTATGTGGAATATGTGGACGGGAACCAGTCTTGTCGTGTATGGATCCTAAATCGGACAACAAACGAAGAAGCGCCCTCAATAAGTGTTAGGGTTGAGCTGCTTCGGTACGCAGCCGCCAGCAAATGCATTTTACAATAAAATTAAAAATTGTGCTTGTATTAGGATATTGGCAAAGTAACACACTTTGTTAATAATTAATTTTGTCGGAAACGATTGCTCTTTAAAAAAAAATGTAATTAGATCGAGAAGTCACGTGACCTCGGTTTTTTGAAAATTGCTAAAAAACGGCAAAATTCCGTGGTTTCTTTTCAGGATATATTCAGTTTATTTCGGAAGGGCATTCATAATCTTGTATGGGTCAATTTCGAGCCCAAAATAGCCCAACGAAGCCGGTGTTACCTTTAATGCAGGATGTTTTACAAGTGTTTATATCCTGTATTTAGACCAGACCAGAAAGTGTTCAGACCAGCTGGTCTTTATCGTCTGATAAAGACAGGACATCCCATGTGACTGTCTGATGAGCGAATATTGTACATAACTGGATAAAAATAATAAAAAATATACAGCAATGAACAATTATTAAAATTCTAAAAGTGACCTTACTTTTAAATAATTGTTGTACGGTAAGTGCTCACGCTTGCGAGTGACCGGGCACTTTAGAGGAATCCTTGGTATGAATACCAGAAGAAAAAAAATAATACTAATAATTTGCATGAAGGAATTACATGTCATAAGAAAATGTTTTCTGCTGCTGAAAACAGCTGAGTCTGTTGATCTTGTTGATACAGAAGATCATTCCGTTATGTCAAGGACCTCATTGCAATCAGCAATCAGGGTTGTAGTCGAGTCCATCACAAGTCCTCGCAAGCCTTTACAAGTCCACCACAAGTCTCTGGGTCTCAATTCAAGTCACAAGCTATTCAAATGAACTCCAACAAAGGCATTTGTTGATACTTTGTCTTGGAGATTCAAGTCCTTCAGGATTATCTGTATTGTTACAAACAATTATTGGAGATAATCAAAACTCTGCATCAAATTCAGAACATGAAACAAAAGCACTGCAGTGCAGTCCCTAGTACCTGCATGTTGATGCAGTATTCCAATAACATGTCACATTCCAAAATGTAATACAGTTTGTAATTAACAGGCACAGACTTCAAATGTTGCCTTCATATTTCCGTTATTATGCTGATTACTTACATAAAAGCATCATGAGCAGCTCCACGTCTGAACGTCCGGCATTCATCCTCAGTCCCTAATATCCTCGAGTCATGATATTTCACGCACATAAGCCTTTATCACTGTTTTGACCACAATAAAGCAGCCAAAAAGAACCTTTTGGCTCCTTTGTCAGATTCCTTATGTCCAACCCTACCTGGGAGTAAAATCTCAAGAAAGAGCAACGTCGCCGTACGACGCCAGCTTTGTTTTTGCAAACGCATGCAAAAGTAGACTTGCTAAAGTTACGTCATGTAAATTGGCAGACTAGTCACATGTCACACTACGGTGTCCCAGTTGTGCCCAGAATCTGGAAATTAAGCTTCCAGAAGAAGTGCTTTCTAAATCTATGATCCAGTACATTATATAAAGACATAATTGAAAAATAATTTGAGTTTTGGAGATGATTCAGTCATACACATAAACTGCACGCTTTTTCTGGAACATCTATTACCAAAACCAGCAGTGAAGTTGACTGAAGAAGGTCGGAATGGGCTCAGGTCCGCTATATATTGCCGTTGATTTCATTTTATTATGAAGCCTTCTGTTTCTTTGTTTTTATCATGTTTCATTATCTGTTTGTATTCTCTCGGTCTGTCTTCCTGGTGGGGTGAGAACAAAACACAAAATTGTATTAAAATCCTATTTAAATTATTATGATTATGAATGTATACGACTTGTAAAATGTGTTTTAGAAAGTTTGATAAAATAATTTAGTTACAACACTCACGGAAGAATATATGACTCCATCATAGATTAATTTAGTAGATTAACTAGTTGAAATCGCGGCTTTGACTCCATACCTTTGTTTATTTGATAAAAGCTTTAGGTCCACACACTTAACCAATTAATTAAGCAAATTATGACTCAGCAGCCCTGCGGGTGCATAAAGCTACAGGTGCATAAAGCTTTAAACAAACTCATCATCACAGAGCAAGGAAATATACCTATTTCCTTGCCGGCCCTATGTATATGAGTATTACATTACAAAATTATTTTAAAATGTGTGGAGATATTTAAAATGTCTTGCCGCAATTTTTGATTCATTTACAACTTATTTTCTTATAAAATTATGAAATATTAAGGCAGCTAGCATTACATGTTGTAGTCCACACAGAGTCTAAGTTTTAAAGCAGTAATATTTCAATTTGAAAGCTATAAGATGGATGTCTTTTTTTAAGCTCCGTACCTTTCAAGGCGCCCTCTGTTGAAAAGTTTAACCTAATCAATTTTGTCATTTAGTGCCTGGAGATGGAGTAGGCGGTCGGTGGTGAAAGTTTTTGTGTATTTTATAGGATTTCTCCGACCATTTTGGCTGTAGTATATTTGTACCTTGTCTATACACGAATCCGGTTGCTAAGGACTCCTTCCCTACAAGTCCGCCATGGCTGGGGGCCATCCACTGTCATGGACTGGGCGCTTTGTCTTGTTGTTAAATCGAACAGCGCACAACGCGTACGCGCGCGTACACAGGCTTCGCAAGCAAATAATCGCGCAAAATTGTTCGACGTGACAACATAATGTAACAGCATATCATCAACACAAAACCCACAGTTCATGGCACTGGATGGCCCCCAGCTATGGCGGACGTACATGGACCATGACTTTGCAGCTTGGATTGGTGTATAGAAGGTAGGAGTTTGTACCCTTTATTCATAAATACCTTGGACAGTTTACGCATCCCTATTGGCTGAAAGCACGTCACATGGGCAGTCTTAAAGGGCTATATACAGCGGTGGCGGCCACTGTCTTTCCAATGACAGAAAGGTATGCTGTAAAATTGCTGTCAGGACCAAATAAGCATGTCAGTTTTGATAAAAAACAAGGTTAAGTAAATTGCTGTATTCAACCATGTCATTCATATCATTCGATGCCGTTTCTGTCATGTTTTGTCGAGTTTATTGATGGGATGAAAAAAACTCTTTTTAACCACGGCCGCACACACGGTGATGACGATGTTTGGCGGCTTAAAAATACGGCAAACAGTGCGATTCCAAGTAAAAAGTAATGCATCAGGACATCATGGACGTTGACAAGTACACCACTGCCAAAATTACTAAAGAATTATAAGGGATGGCAAAGATTGAATAGGATATGCAAAACCTGGCGACAAAACTTGAAAAAGTTTTGCAGCGCATGCGCATACCGTGACATAGCCCCTTTAAATTAGTGATAAAGAATAGTGATAATGCCCGGCTGGCTGTCCCGCGTTTGTGCCGTAGTCAGCGCGTATATGGAAAACGCACATGCACAAAGAAACTGCACGTGCCTAAAAGCAAATTGTGCACTTATATCCAGTCGTGTGCGTGCGCGAGCAACGCGCCTGCGTTACTCATAACGCGTGCGACCGAACAAAAACAACATCACGCACAGCTCGCAGTTGTACGAACGCCGTGTTGACACTAGACTGTAGGCATAGGAAAGTGAATGCAAAATATGGCAAAACGACGAGCTAATTTTGGTGAATTTTACTGATTTACACGAAAAGGTATTTATGAATGGGATTAAAAGTAGGTTTGGCCAATCTTAAACAACCCGTTTAAAACCAGCTAGGGGTCCTAGGCACTGATAATGCCCTCGGCTCGGGCATTATCAGTGCCCAGGACCCCTAGCTGGCTTTAAACGTGTGTTTAAGATTGGCCAAACCTACTTTTAACCCCTAATTAAAATTTATTCAATTACTTACCGGGAAGGCTTTGATTTTCCATATTTTTGTACAAAATGAAAGATAGTGAGACCAACAACTTTCAAGAAAAATCTGACGTCACTGCGTGATCGCCATTCTTTGGCGCCCATGCTTGACAGCACTGTTCAAAATTTCAGCTCCTGTCACCATCTTTCTCCAAAATCACGATCTGACAATCATGCAATCATCAGCGTTTGCGATTATATTTTAAACAAAAACCATCGATTATCGCAAATTTGCATAAACTTATCAAGTCGAATAGGCTTACATGTACATGTAGCCTATATAGCCTAACAAATTTGCACTTCAAGCTTGCTGCATGCGTTATTACGATGGAGATGAAACCCAATTCAAAATTCACAAAAACACATCCATTTAGAGGAGTACCATGAATATTAATGTCGTCCTGCGTTTCGACCAATCAGCTCTCTACGTCCAATTCTGGTAGCAATCTCCATAGACCGTGAACAAAACGGAAACAGGTTTCTCCAGTCTGTAACTAGAGTCGATTAGACTTGTTCCCATTCCATTCGCGACTACGCTGCTGCCGTTTACGAAACAACCGGTCTAGTTACAGAATTGACATCAAGTCTAGTTTAGTGCTGCATTCACATGTCCATATCGAGCAACACCCTACATGCACATCGACACGATTGTACATTCATATAGAATGTGCACATAGAAAGTGTCGTTTCAGTTGAAATTGTATTTAAATAAATGTAATAAAAAGCTGGAAAACTATACTTGTTTGTTGACTTAGTTGGTTGGAATAAACAACAATTAAACTGGGTAGGCTTATAGGCCTATGTATAAAAATATAGTACGTTCGTCGGATCTCGTATGTAATTTTGTACAAAAATCTTGGAATTCCGAGGAGTGGCCGCTTCAAACTCGTAAAACGCGATGAATTTATGAACACGATGAAACATGCTACATTGATACGGCGAACGTTGAACATTCACACCGACTATGATTACACATTCACACCGAACATGGTGCACTGTTAATATCGAGAAGGTGGAACGTGCACACCGAGCACTGTGCTATATGGAAACCGAGCATCATGCTGCATTCACATGTCCATATCGAGCAACACCCTACATGCACATCGACACGATTGTACATTGATATAGAATGTGCACATCGAAAGTGTCGTTTCAGTTGAAATTGTATTTAAATAAATGTAAAAAAAAGCTGGAAAACTATACTTGTTTGTTGACTTAGTTGGTTGGAATAAACAACAATTAAACTGGGTAGGCCTAGCCTATAGGCCTATGTATAAAAATATAGTACGTTCGTCGGATCTCGTATGTAATTTTGTACAAAAATCTTGGAATTCCGAGGCGTGGCCGCTTCAAACTCGTAAAAACGCGATGAATTTATGAACACGATGAAACATGCTACATTGATACGGCGAACGTTGAACATTCACACCGACTATGATTACACATTCACACCGAACATGGTGCACTGTTAATATCGAGAAGGTGGAACGTGCGCACCGAGCATTGTGCTATATGGAAACCGAGCATCATGCTACATTCACATGTCCAAACCGAGCAAGATTGTACATTCATATCGAGGAGGTGCACATCGAAAGTGTCGTTACTATGTGAAAATTGTATTTGAAAAAAAGTAATAAAAAGCTGAAAAACCATATTTGTTTGTTGACTTACAGTTGGTTGGAATAAACAACAATTAAACTGGGTAGGCCTATAGGCCTATGTATAAAAATATAGTACGTGCATGTATTTCAACACTTTGACACTTGATGGGGCGATCTGTCAGTAGAAAAACCGCAATCACCAAACTTCGATATAAACGCACTGAATTACATTTACACCTGTACGAACATCTGCAAGGCTGGAAAACATGAAAACCCGAACTCGATACAAACAGTGGCATTGGGACTGTAGTGTATTGACTCACTGGCTGACCAAAAGCAACGTGATATAATACTAAATCCACTGCACTCCACGCCCACCCAATTCACCAGACAACGTCTGTGTGCTATTCGTGGGGTACCGTGGCCGAGTGGTTAGGGCCATTGACTCGCAATCATGGGTGAAAACTTGGGGTTGCGGGTTCGAATCCGGCTGCGGTACCTGTGCCCTTGGGCAAGGCACTCAACCACACTTGCTCCATCCTTCGGAAGGGATGTAAAGCTGTTGGTCCAGTGTGTTAGGTAATGGTAACGCACTCTAAAGATCCCAGAGCATTCTTTCGTGAAGAGCAAGGGGATTCCCCGGTGTCTCTGGTCATTTCTAATTCTAATTCTTCATGGGTTTCCTCACGCTTACGAGTGACAGTGCAATGAGCACTATTGAGGAATCCTTGGTATGAATACCAGAAAGAAATAATAATAATAATAATAATAATAATAATAATTCATTCATTATATGGAAACCGAGCATCATGCTGCATTCACATGTCCATATCGAGCAACACCCTACATGCACATAGACACGATTGTACATTCATATAGAATGTGCACATCGAAAGTGTCGTTTCAGTTGAAATTGTATTTAAATAAATGTAATAAAAAGCTGGAAAACTATACTTGTTTGTTGACTTAGTTGGTTGGAATAAACAACAATTAAACTGGGTAGGCCTATGTATAAAAATATAGTACGTTCGTCGGATCTCGTATGTAATTTTGTACACAAATCTTGGAATTCCGAGGCGTGGTCGCTTCAAACTCGTAAAACGCGGTGAATTTATGAACACGATGAAACATGCTAGATTGATACGGCGAACGTTGAACATTCACACCGACTATGATTACACATTCACACCGAACATGGTGCACTGTTAATATCGAGAAGGTGGAACGTGCGCACCGAGCATTGTGCTATATGGAAACCGAGCATCATGCTACATTCACATGTCCAAACCGCGAGCAACACCTATACATGCACATCGACAATTAAGATTGTACATTCGTATCGAGAAGGTGCACATCGAAAGTGTCGTTTCAGTTGAAATTGTATTTAAATAAATGTAATAAAAAGCTGGAAAACTATACTTGTTTGTTGACTTAGTTGGTTATAGAGTAAACACATATTAAACTGGGTATGTATAAAAATCTGTGTAACATTTACATTTTCTTACGTCAATTTGTTTGTAGATTACTTTATATGCATACATTTTGTGGGGAGTTTTTGTTAATGGCCGCCTATAGGCACAGCCAAAAACACTTTGACACTTGATGGGGCGATCTGTCAGTAGAAAAACCGCAATCACCAAACTTCGATATAAACGCACTGAATTACATTTACACCTGTACGAACATCTGCAAGGCTGGAAAACATGAAAACCCGAACTCGATACAAACAGTGGCATTGGGACTGTAGTGTATTGACTCACTGGCTGACCAAAAGCAACGTGATATAATACTAAATCCACTGCACTCCACGCCCACCCAATTCACCAGACAACGTCTGTGTGCTATTCGTATCATTCATTCATTATATGGAAACCGAGCATCATGCTGCATTCACATGTCCATATCGAGCAACACCCTACATGCACATAGACACGATTGTACATTCATATAGAATGTGCACATCGAAAGTGTCGTTTCAGTTGAAATTGTATTTAAATAAATGTAATAAAAAGCTGGAAAACTATACTTGTTTGTTGACTTAGTTGGTTGGAATAAACAACAATTAAACTGGGTAGGCCTATGTATAAAAATATAGTACGTTCGTCGGATCTCGTATGTAATTTTGTACACAAATCTTGGAATTCCGAGGCGTGGTCGCTTCAAACTCGTAAAACGCGGTGAATTTATGAACACGATGAAACATGCTAGATTGATACGGCGAACGTTGAACATTCACACCGACTATGATTACACATTCACACCGAACATGGTGCACTGTTAATATCGAGAAGGTGGAACGTGCGCACCGAGCATTGTGCTATATGGAAACCGAGCATCATGCTACATTCACATGTCCAAACCGCGAGCAACACCTATACATGCACATCGACAATTAAGATTGTACATTCGTATCGAGAAGGTGCACATCGAAAGTGTCGTTTCAGTTGAAATTGTATTTAAATAAATGTAATAAAAAGCTGGAAAACTATACTTGTTTGTTGACTTAGTTGGTTATAGAGTAAACACATATTAAACTGGGTATGTATAAAAATCTGTGTAACATTTACATTTTCTTACGTCAATTTGTTTGTAGATTACTTTATATGCATACATTTTGTGGGGAGTTTTTGTTAATGGCCGCCTATAGGCACAGCCAAAAACACTTTGACACTTGATGGGGCGACCTGTCAGTAGAAAAACCGCAATCACCAAACTTCGATATAAACGCACTGAATTACATTTACACCTGTACGAACATCTGCAAGGCTGGAAAACATGAAAACCCGAACTCGATACAAACAGTGGCATTGGGACTATAGTGTATTGACTCACTGGCTGACCAAAAGCAACGTGATATAATACTAAATCCACTGCACTCCACGCCCACCCAATTCACCAGACAACGTCTGTGTGCTATTCGTATCATTCATTCATTACCCGTAGAAAAATAACTGCTGACACCAATCATCCAAACGCACGCATTGCATAGCACTTACTATGAACTAATTCACTACGCAGCTAGCAAGACCCTAATCCCTGACCTCGATAACCCGCCCGATTCCAGACCCTGTGCCACGTGTATTGAAACACTACTCCACCCGCGGTACAACACACAGTTTAAGTTCATAAACACAAAACGTGAAGGTCGCCCAATCCACGATTTCCTATCCTTCCGTGCGTACCAACATATAACTGTAGCAATACATGTACACGTACATGTAAGCTAAGTTTGAGTCTGAAACAGCCGTTGTGACTAAACGATAAAAACTGAATATGGCATTTCGGGAACTACGTAATTTTTCAAAAAAGTCACGACAGAAGATGCACATCGACAACATGTTACTAGCACCATTCATTCAGACATGATGAAAGATGCTACACTGATACGGCGAACGTTGAACATTGACACCGACTATGATGCAACACTCACATCGACAAGGTGCAACACACAACACTCACATCGAACATGGTGCACTGTTGATATCGAGAAGGTGGAACGTGCACACCGAGCACTGTGCTATATGGAAACCGAGCATCATGCTACATTCACATGTCCATACCGAGCACCATCCTACATGCACATCGACAAGATTGTACATTCATATCGAGAAGGTGCACATCGAAAGTGTCGTTCCAGGGCCACCGTAATAATCAGACCCCGGACAGTCTCTGGTTGCACCATGTCGAACTCCGCCATAAGGTTTGAACAAGGGCTGCACTGAGTGGCGTCATAAGGACCAAGACCGACGCGCAAATCTGTAATCTTCCGATTGAAGAACTCAAGGAACTTCTCTGGCAGGAACTTCATTGGGACGTTGCCTGGAACCACAGTTGCCACATTTTTACCAGTAACTAGGTCATCAACGATCCTAAACAACTGTTTACAGTCTGCATTTTCAATTATCAGTTGGTCCTTCGTTGTTTCATATAATTGTTAGTATAGAACCAACATTTAATGCATTTTTGACGGTTAGGCCTAAGTGGTAATCATTATTTGGATAATATTAAAAAATCATTGGTTTTAAAATAGTTTGTATCATTCCGACACGCAAATTCAAAAATATTTATTGCGTTTTGTAAATCCGCAAGATGACCAAAAAATGCAATTTAGTCCAAATTATGTTAACAATTTTTACCAGAAAGGCCCTCAAAAGTCTAACAACGTATCACACGTGTTCCCTAAACGGGATAATTTTCACCCAAATAAGCCTCATCCATAGGACCCACAATTTCATTTGAATTCTTGGTCCGGTTTTAGTTTTCAAATCACACTGTTAAAAATTTCCGTATTTTTACGGACAAAATTTTAAGGAATTGTCAGGGTCATTTCCGTACTTTTACGGACTGCACACGTATAATCCGTTGCACAAACATATTGGATAAAGGATTATTTCCGTAAAATTTATTCCGTAGATTTACAGAGCAGAGAAAAAAAAGTTATGGTAATTTTGCTGCCGAAATTTTTTAGAAAAACCCGTAAAATTTGTTTACGGATTTTAAAAACAATTTCCGTAATTTTACGGACATTGTCAAATAATCGGTATTTTTACGGACGAAACAACGGAATAATTCCGTAAATTTACGGAGAAAAACAAAATGTTCCGGTAATTTTGCTGCAGGACGTTCCGTAAAAAACCCAGAGAAATTGTTAACAGTGCACCAACGTCATCTGCTAGCAATAAAACAGATTGTCGTCTCTAAATAGTCAGACCCTTTTCTTTTGGGAGCCAGACCAAGTTTATGTCCGTTATCTCTATTGTACTTGAACCGCCGTGGCTCAGTGTGAATCATCCTTAAAGTGAATGGAGACGCGCCTGCTGTCTTTCTGTTTCTGTGGCCCTTGCCCTTAGGGTGGAAATCAATACAAAGTAATCTATAAAATTGTAAACAGAGTTACCAATTTTCACACAAAGGCACTAACAACATTGTAAAATGTACATAGACCTACACAATTATTGTGATTTATTGATCACTTGCAAACAATCAGTTCCATCTTCCTGCGCTGCATAATTATATTAAGTTGTATATTGTTTAAACGGTACAACAGATGGGTAGTAGTCAATGGACCGCCTGCAGTTCCATGAACATGTGCCTCATTCACAATTCACGTTTGTGTCGTTCGTTTTCCTCCAGTTTCAAATATATTTCTTCACCAACGCCATGGTACCAACAAAATCCTCCCACATTATTCTCATTTTACTGTTTATATTTCTTCTTTCCCGGCACTTTACCCCGACAGTTTCTGATACCGCTGAGAATAAACCGAAAGTTGCGGAGAATAATAACGGTTTAGGACATGATTCAGAAAGGATGTCCGCCGGAAGACAAAACAGAATGTCATTTCGAAACTTCTTAGCTGGTGACCAGGATATTAATATAACTGAAACTAATGAAGATTCCATCTCGACAAAAAAGACGCTGGAACACGAAGATGATTTTAGTGAATACGACTACGATGATTATGACGACGATGTTGAGGACGAGGACACTGACGACATTGTTGAAGATGATAAAATGTTCCCGGAGGATTACAAAGGGAACTGGCCGGTAATCAATCAGGAAGAAGGAAGCGAAACAAACAAACTCCGGAATTTCTCAAAGACAAAGTATGGCGGAAATAGTGAAGTGAACTTTAACTCCTCGGATTGGGATCCACCGTACTCGGATCCACTTGGACAAATGCATACGTTAGTCCAGAAGCTGAAAAGGACGGATTTTAAAGAAACTGTGTACGAACCGGGAGAGTGGAGGATGGTTTGCTTCTGTAAGTATTACAGCTAAGAGGTTATAAATGTATTTTTAAATCTCTCTCCATAAAACGAAACACTCAAGTCAAACAGCCCCTGCGGTATCGTTTTGCGTTGGCGTGTTCGAGGTGAATTCGTCGATTGGAGAAAAATGAAGGAGTGTACACAGCTGTAGGTTTTGGGGGTATTAGATATTATGCGGTGTATAGATCGTGTAGAGATTTTGATTTTACAAAAAAAATGGCAGTTTCATGTAAAAAGACTTGGTTAAAGATTCCGTTTGAAGCCGCGTTTTTGATGGGAGAAAACAATATCTCATTCTGAAAGTATAGGATATCATTTCAGTTAAAAACAGGCCTATATATACTTTCAGCTTTTTGGAAAAACGGTCCACGTACAGCATGTTCAGAAATCTCGACCTAGAATGTGGGTATATATAATTTTTGACAGAAATTGTCCAGTTTCCCAAGTAGTTGCAATGGCGGCAAAATAATTATCAAATGTACATGTCTGCCCACTTCATGCACGTCACCCCTCATCCCGGCCGCCTCCTCTTATATAATTTCCTCCCTACACCCTACAGCTATAGCCCACGTAAAGGGCTGTGACATCCTAAACAACTTGTTGCCTAATCTTTGCTTTATATGATGGATTACTTGTTCAGCAAGACATACTATTGTTCGTTTGGATGTAAAATCAATAAAAGGTGGCATTTTTCAACTTTGAAAATTTCATTGCAATAAATCACAGACAGAGGGCGCTGTTTTGAGTGCATCACATAAGGAAGACAGAAGGGAAAAGTTAAGAAAAAACATAAGACTTCAAGTTGGACTTGTGGCAAATTGCTGCAGTTTCTACCCCCAGTTTTGTCATGGCTTACGGCAGGCAACATGTAAAACAAATTCAAACAGCCATGGATTACAAAAGTTTCAGGAAAATTGAGAAAAAAGTGGAATCTTTTGTGCACAGTTGAACGTGAATTTCCTGTGTTTGCCTCTTGTGACATCGTGACCTTGGTCTTGAATATGCATATTCACATTAGCATAAAAACTAAAAACCTTTGTTTTAACCCCCAAAACAAGCTCCAAATAGGATTTTTATGACTTTAACTGAGTAAAGTGGTTTTAAAGCATAGATTTCATTGATAACAATCCTAAATAAGGGGCCCTTTAAGGCCTTTTCGCACTTAAACATTCTCGGGGTTGACGCGGGGTTGGCGCTAGTCTTGATGCAAGACCGAGTTCGCGATCCCCACATTGTTCATTTTAGCCGCCAGAGGGCGTACCTACACTTACAACGTGAACTCGAAAACTCGGTCTTGATTACTCCGTAAGAAAAAAGTTCGATAACTTTAATGGAAGCACATGAATAATTAAACAGCAAGGTCAAAAATTATGGGCGCCTGCGTAGAAGAAAAAGCGATGCCTCCATAATTAGGTCATGTGGGATGGTAACTTGCCGTGTACATTTTGTACGTGTGCAGTGATAGTGATTCACCGTGCCGCGCGAAAATGATATCGGGCCGTTTTCGTGCAGTGACCGTGGTGCATTGCCTGCCGAGAAGAAGCGGCATTTCTCGGTACGAGTGCGCGCCCAGCCCAGCCCGGTGACTTCCTGTCCCCGGCCGGGGGTGCCTGTCCGTGTAGATTAAGACCCAATGCCATGGCCAAAACATTGAACAATGTTGGACAACAGTGGGAAAAAATCTAAAAATTTCTCTCTCTTAGTTTTTACACCATGGTTTTTACAACTAAACTAAAATTTTACATGGTTTTATAACAATGGAAATCCAGGCTGGGGGGCCTAAAATCAGACATGTCATAATTTTATTTCTCATTTTTATCATCAAACTTTTTCTAACATACATTGTTTATTTTTCATTTAATACAAAATAAAGACGTTTATAGTGGTCGGATATGGAATTCAACCTACAAATTCAAATTATTTCTGCACTTGAAGTCAAATATTGAACTAATGAATCAGACAATGTTGACGAACATTTCCTTGGACAATGTTGGACAGCAGTGGGAAAAAATCTAAAAATCATGAAAATTTCTCTCTCTTAGTTTTTACACCATAGTTTTTACAACTAAACTAAAATTTTACATGGTTTTATAACAATGGAAATCCAGGCTGGGGGCCTAAAATCAGACATGTCATAATTTTATTTCTCATTTTTATCATCAAACTTGTTCTAACATGCATTGTTTATTTTTCTTTTAATACAAAATAAAGACGTTTATAGTGGTCGGATATGGAATTCAACCTACAAATTCAAATTATTTCTGCACTTGAAGTGAAATATTGAACTAATGAATCAGACAATGTTGACGAACATTTCCTTGGACAATGTTGGACAGCAGTGGGAAAAAATTAAAAAATCATGAAAATTCCTCTCTTAGTTTTTACACCATGGTTTTTACAACTAAACTAAAATTTTACATGGTTTTATAACAATGGAAATCCAGGTTGGGGGCCTAAAATCAGACATGTCATATTTTTATTTCTCATTTTTATCATCAAACTTGTTCTAACATGCATTGTTTATTTTTCATTTACAGAATAAAGACGTTTATAAGTGGTCGGATATGGAATTCAACCTAAAAATTCAAATTATTTCTGCAAATATTAAACTAATGAATCAGACAATGTTGACGAACATTTCCATTTTGTTTTTAGTTAACCAAACTGTGCAAATTTCCTTCAAGGGCTTCTGTCCTATCTACAAAGTAGTTTGCTGTTGTTCCCTGGAATTCGTAAAAACAGCTTCATATCCACAAAATTAATGGGCCTTCTCAAAGCATTCTCCTCAAAGCACTGAAAATGGTGAAATTTTAACTTGTTCTAACATACATTGTTTATTTTTCATTTAATACAAAATAAAGACGTTTATAGTGGTCGGATATGGAATTCAACCTACAAATTCAAATTATTTCTGCACTTGAAGTCAAATATTGAACTAATGAATCAGACAATGTTGACGAACATTTCCTTGGACAATGTTGGACAGCAGTGGGAAAAAATCTAAAAATCATGAAAATTTCTCTCTCTTAGTTTTTACACCATGGTTTTTACAACTAAACTAAAATTTTACATGGTTTTATAACAATGGAAATCCAGGCTGGGGGCCTAAAATCAGACATGTCATAATTTTATTTATCATTTTTATCATCAAACTTGTTCTAACATGCATTGTTTATTTTTCTTTTAATACAAAATAAAGACGTTTATAGTGGTCGGATATGGAATTCAACCTACAAATTCAAATTATTTCTGCACTTGAAGTGAAATATTGAACTAATGAATCAGACAATGTTGACGAACATTTCCTTGGACAATGTTGGACAGCAGTGGGAAAAAATTAAAAAATCATGAAAATTCCTCTCTTAGTTTTTACACCATGGTTTTTACAACTAAACTAAAATTTTACATGGTTTTATAACAATGGAAATCCAGGTTGGGGGCCTAAAATCAGACATGTCATATTTTTATTTCTCATTTTTATCATCAAACTTGTTCTAACATGCATTGTTTATTTTTCATTTACAGAATAAAGACGTTTATAAGTGGTCGGATATGGAATTCAACCTAAAAATTTAAATTATTTCTGCAAATATTAAACTAATGAATCAGACAATGTTGACGAACATTTCCATTTTGTTTTTAGTTAACCAAACTGTGCAAATTTCCTTCAAGGGCTTCTGTCCTATCTACAAAGTAGTTTGCTGTTGTTCCCTGGAATTCGTAAAAACAGCTTCATATCCACAAAATTAATGGGCCTTCTCAAAGCATTCTCCTCAAAGCACTGAAAATGGTGAAATTTTAAACATTTAGTAAACTAATAAACATCAAATTTAAATTTGTTCCATTAAACGTTATTCCAGTATATTTTCGGAGGCTTATGCAAGCAAGTTGCTCTAATTAATTTTCTGCAATTCTGCTTGCTGTAAAAACAAAAACATGCACGAAGAATCAGAAAAAAAGTATTGTTTTAAATAGGCCGTAAAAGGTCGATCCTTGGGTCACAACAATTTGCCTTATTTTTTGTTGGCCTAAATGAAAATCAAATGGGTCATATTTGACTTTAGAAAATGTACAATTACTTTTGTAATGTACAATTACTTCAAACATTGTGTACAAAGCATGTGATAGTGAGTGAAATTAGTAGTTTTTAAGAAAGTGGGTGGTTCTTCACTCAGATTAATTCACTCCTAAATTGTGGTTTTTTTCTATCATATCTGAACTAACTGATGCTTGCAAGTCATTTTAGTGAAAAATAGTAGTGGATAACTTCTCTGAAATCGTTTAGCACTTTTTTTTTTTACCGAAGCCAATAATATGACAAGCATGCCATAGTATAGAGGAGAAGAAAACAATCCCAGTCGTTTTCTTCCTCCATGCGTAAGCGATGAAATAAAATCGTGACCAAGCAGAAAATGCCCCAAGAAAATCTCTAAATGCCAGTCTTTGATAGCCTTTGAACTTTTCGATTCCCAACTTGGAACGAAAATGCTTCGTCTTCACTGGCCGCCCAATCATCACACCCGACCGTAGACCCGTTCACGGGTCTAACCCCACCGTACGAGCAACGCAGGCCGGCAAGCGGCAAGGCCCGGACGTACGGTACAGGCGAGCCACTGAGTGCAACGCGCAAGATAGCTTTGTCCGTGGACAACGTGTTTGCCTCATATCATGTTTGCCCGCTGACTGCTGATCGATCGATCGATCAGCGACTGGAAAAGCAGCGACATTTGTATGCACTGTCCTGTCCAGTGTGTACTCTGGGTACCAGACAGACCAGAGCTGTTGTGAATTATGGAAATTAGATGACGTCACGCATTTCAACGTGTCACACAAAGGTATGCCAGGAATTCGCTCGGTATTTTGCGAGCGATTTATACGGAATATGAAAGACTGTCTTTTCGACTGTATTTCAGGTGCGCCCTCTGGCGGCCAATGGTGAATAGTCTATGTACATCGTGTATTGCGCGCAAAAAGGCAGTCTTTCCGAAAGACTAGGTTGGCGCGGGCTTGAAAAAAGCGACGGTTCACACTTTAGAATTGTTTACCCCGCGCCAACCCGCGTCAACCCCGAGATTGGTTTCAACCCGGGTTGAACTTAACCCTGCTCGGGACCAGAGTTGAAATTTTTCGAAACGATCGCCCCGGGTTGAAAACGGTAGTGTGAAACGAGCAGGGTTGAGTTCGCCCCGGGTTGCGATTCTTGCCGCTTGTGAGCTACGCAAATTTTACCGTACCCGGTTTTTATTTTTTTAATAATTTGCATGTACACTACCAGATGAATGAATGTGTTCGGGTTGAGAGGTTGTTGTGTCAGTGAAAAGACCTTTAGTTTACACCAAATGCTCGTGTACAAACGACCCAAAATTTTGGTACCGTAGTTGCAGTTTTCACTCTATCTGTGGGTTGGAATTTTTTTCAGTGAAGGCTGGACTCAAATGTTCAACAGGACTCAAATGGACTCAAATGTTCAACAGAACATGCTCTCACTGATATTATTCCATTAAAACTAATAATAATAATCAACAACTAAGAAACAATTCAGCATTACATACAAACAGATCGTCTTACGCAGTATATCGCTCCAAATAAAAACTAAGTCAATATAAACCAAACATGCAAATTTCCGCACCCAAAATTGCCCCAAACAATTATTGGCCGCTGCGGATCTTCTTACAAGCAATAACCTGAAAACGTGCTCGTGTTCATCTCAAGCATTAAATCGTGTACATTCCGCCGCGGAAAACACCCTTTAGTTAGCGCATTATAGCAAATAATAGTCATAGAAACGTGCTTCTTTAAACGTTCTACACTCCCAATTATATTTAGATAAACTATTATAACCTCGAGAAGAGGAATATCCCATCAGCAATACGTTTTTAGTTTCTATCCGTAAACGGTAGCGTAATTAAAACACTCTCCCCGAAAATGTAACTATTTATTATCATAGGCGTGTGGGGGAGGGGGGAGGGGAGGGTGGGGGGGGGAGGGGGGGGGGGGGGGTTGGGTTGAGGGGGGGGGGGGGGTTGTATAAGGGCAAGAGGGGCTGGTCCTCCTCCCCGGGGGTGGGGGGGGGGCAAATATTTCAATTTGCTCCCCACACATTTTTGCCTCCTATACATGTAATTAATATTTTGTGGGTAAAATCATGGCACTGTCGGCAAAAATAAAGGTAATGAAACTAATATAACACCGCTGTTAAAATGTCACGGGAATTACATTATATTACATGTACATGTTATGTCTATACAAGCTGTTGCGTGCGGGCGCTCAACCCCCTTCCACACCCACCCCCCTGAGTGACACCAGAGCGACCCGCTGTGCACACCCCGCCCCCCACCCCCACACTTTTGAAGAGCTCGTTACGCCTATGATTATAATTTTATCGACGTAATCCCAACGTCCTTGTCAACGGGTTATCAATTGAGATTATTTCATTTCGCACACATCACTCGTCCATCTGTCACTAACTTACCACGTTAAACAAAATCTGGACTACCACTCATAAACGAAGTCGAATTACAGTGAAACGCATCTTTTAAAATACACTTCTGTTGGTTTTCGTATAATTTTACTACCCAAAGGAGAATTATCGTGTATCTGGTTTATCATGGAATTTACAAGGGGGTTGCTGTTAAGCTGTTTTTTCATTGTTGTGCTTACTGTGAAGGCGGACTTTACCATGAACCCACAGCATTTGAAAAAGCACCAGGAAATTATGCGGAGTAAAGGTTTGCCGCTTAAGCAAGCAGAAAGCAACACTCCGCGTCCCGGTGTTGGACCGCAAACACCAAGTACCATAGTACACTCTGCTAAAACTGCTGAGTCCAAAAACCCGTCAAGGATTACAGTACCTCGCGAGGAACCCAGACGTGAACCACCACTACCTGCGGTCGACCAAGCCCAACAGCACTTTAAACATCATGAAGAACTTTTAAAGAACAAAAACAAAATACTTCCCACAACGCTTATAAACTCCGGACGGTCGCTCAAACCAGCGACAGGCGCACCGTCGTCATTCAAAGTTCCCGTGGGAACTAATCACCGCGGGGAGTTTACGAAGATGCCTCAGCATATTAAACCGCTGGAGGTTGTCAGTCCTAAACAAGTTCAAAGCTTCTTGACAAATCAACAACTGAAAGAAAAACAACTTCTGAAGAAAACACATCCAGGACAATCAACACAGCATATTAAAAGTATCGTTCCAGAGCGAGCAACGAATGCAGCCCATGCGTTCAGAAGGCCCGACACAAGCGTTCCACTCATAATTCGTGGCACTCAGCCAGACGTTCTTATTACAAATAAAATACAACACCCAAAGCAAGGACTTCGTCAAAAGACATTGTATGAACTTCCTACACAACATGTAGATGCCCCTGTCAAGCCAAAGAGAGATGCCCCTTATTTTAGATCAGGAGGCCAGCCTTTTTCGAAGGCACCTACGCACGAAAATGTTTCTGTTATGAAGCCTGATAAACATAACCAGAAACAAAGCACCTCATCGCAGATTCCTTCCATCGATAAGGTTCAACAAGATATTGAACAACAGAAAGAATTCAAAATGATGCACCAGGAGCTGCCGACAGGATCACAACACGACGCGCTTACGCCATCGACAGCAAAAACACACGCAAACTTTAAACATGCTGAGCATGTTAAACCTTCAACTCAATCGCGTCATCCCGGTGATTCTCTGCTCAAGACAAATCAACGTTTGAGAGAACAAATGGGACTTCTAACGAAAAAACATCAAGGCTTGCAACCAAAGCTAGCCGTGCCTATTATAAAACCATGGTTGAATACAATACCTTCGTCTAAATTTCCTGTGGCAAGTAAAACCCATATCCCAACTGTTCCTCTACTTGATAAAACACAACGCCACAAACAAATAGGCGCCACACCTGTACCACGAAATCCTACGTCTCACGTAAATCTTCCACTCGGAGAACAATGGAAGAAGTTAGAAGTTCCTCATTCAGACGAAACCCAAACCCACAAGAAGTACGCTCGACAAAATTCCAGAATGCAAGAAGAACTATAAAATATGAACTAAGGGCTGCCGACTGCAGGAGAAACAACGCTAATATCATCGCTGGGACCGGTTCTCTCATCCAAAGTGCCCAAGAAAAGTAACAAGTATTTAGCATAAACGCATCCACATGCTGACTTTGTTAAACCTTTCACTAAAAACCCTTGCACAAGTGCTTTCCCCATGGAGAAAAATCAACATTCAAAAGAAATGGAGAAACTACTTAAGAAAAAAACATATACGAGATTAATGAATATTAATCAGGTCTATGGAAAGTCAATCTGTGTGTTTGCAATTCCGAGACCTTTACCGATTGCACCCTTTGGTATGTCTCCTTCATAACCATTCTTTGTCATGGGTGCAGCCCAGCAATGCAGTACCATATGGGTTCACGGTTCAATGATTCTTGGTTCAGCCTATATAAATGTCGCGACGTGGTTCGCTCTTTTTCTGACCATACCCTCTGATCCGACGTATTGTATAGAACAAAAACGTAACAACCCCGGGCCGATTCTTGTCACGGAAGAAGTTAAGTACAATTTTTCCTTTGATGAGTAGTCCTATATAATAGTTCCCTGTGTCTAGAGTTGTGTTTTATATCTGAAATCTGGTACAAGACACGGGGGAAAACTGGGTATAAGGAAATAAGAATTCCTACCTTTTGCTGCTGTTTTGCATCGGGAACCCAAGTACTCGTGTAGCAGATCTTGCACGTAAGTAACGACCCTTATTCGGTAGTACTATTTACCGGAAAACACCGGAAAACACCAGAAAACACCGGAAAACATACTAAATACCGGAAAACATACTAAATACCGGAAAACACCGGAAAACAGTATTTTATGGTGTTTTCTGCAGGTAGTGGGGGTGGTGTTATTAAGTGCTTTCGGGTGTTTTCCGGTATTTAGTGTGTTTTCCGGTATTTAGTATGTTTTCCGGTGTTTTCCGGTATTTAGTGTGTTTTCCGGTGTTTTCCGGTATTTAGTGTGTTTTCCGGTATTTAGTGTGTTTTCCGGTATTTAGTATGTTTTCCGGTGTTTTCCGGTATTTAGTGTTTTCCGGTATTTAGTATGTTTTCCGGTGTTTTCCGGTATTTTCCGGTGTTTTCCGGTGTTTTCCGGTATATAGTATCACCCCTTTTATTGCCGTTCAGATTAATTCGGTTGAAAATTACAATCAGTGGGTGGATCGAGCCGATGCTTTTGAAAAGTAATTGCGTCGACTATAAAGGCATTCAAATTCTGGAAACAATGGTTTAACAGAACCAGACATTATTTTCACAAATAGGTGATATTTTCTGCCCAGAGGGGGGTGTTCCTCTGTAGGTTTCTCACTATGCACGGAACACCCAGGATTTTCCGCTTGCACATAAACCATTCAAATTTGGTTTTTCTTTTCTTTTTCTTAAAAAAAGAAAAACACGCTAAATTTTGTGTACTGAATTTAATTTTTAAATAATAATAAGATTGAGTGTCTTGGTATAACTACCTTTCACGGACGCCAATAATATTTTCCTAATCTGACAATGAAAATGTTCCAAAAACTGTAAATAATAAACGTTCTTAAGTTTCCTTCGTTTCGTGTACGGGAATGAGTGTCCGTCCTTGGTAATCGTTCCAACTTAATTACTGAATTTGTTGCTCCGTTTCCAGAGCTTTATCCATAATAGTTGCCCGCTTTCGTTGGGAAGTTGCTAATTTGTTTTTGTTGCTCGTTTCAGAGCTTTAATTTGGGCAGTTATTTGCTCGTTGGTATGTTGGGAACTTGATGAATTGTTGCGGGAAAACATTGAGAAGTTGTTAATGGCTTCATATACCTTGTGTGCAAAACCTTTGATCAGCTTCCTATCTATTACCAATTATTGTTGCTCTGTTGCCGGAGCTTTAATTCGGACAAGTCGTCCGTTTTTTGTTATTTTGTTTAGCTTTTGCTCTGTTTTCGGAGCTTTAATTTGGACAAGTCGTCCGTTTTTTATTTTGTTTAGCTTTTGCTCTGTTTTCGAGCTTTAATTTGGACAAGTCGTCCGTTTTTTGTTATTTTGTTTAGCTTTTGCTCTGTTTTCGGAGCTTTAATTCGGACAAGTTGTCGTTTTCCTTGGTAACTTGACATTTCTGGCTTTGCTTGCAGAGCTCAGTCGGTCAAGCTTCCCACAATATTATCATTCTTAAATGGTGACCTTGCTAAATATATGTACCTGCTAAATTAAAAAAATAAAATAAAAAATAGTCGGTGACAAAACGTCACTAGCCGAGAGTCCAATGATGAATCTTGGGAAAAGCACTCGAGAAATGGTAATTAACTTGTTTCCAAAATAGTAATGGAATTACTTTTTGAGTCCGAATTTTAGGATGGCTCCACCAAAACGTGCTTTGGAAAACAAGTGGAAAAGTTGCGTTTGGAGGCCACCTATACCAACAACTTTCACGGCGGGGACATCGCAACCAAGCAACAGCACCACACTACCAACGGCTACAAGGCAAGAACCCGGCTCTACGTCAACACTGTAGCAACAGTGACTCGCCGGGAGCGATTTTTTTGTCCGTACCACATACACTATGAACATCTACTCGGTTAAAATTACCGTGTCTCGGTTAAAATAAAATCAACCAGTATTTGAACACTTTTTTAAACCATGTTTTTTTCGCCACCGAAAGTGCCACATTTCAACCGTGTTTCAACCCTCAGCGCTGCGCTAATCCTTCCATTGTTATGCATGAATGCGCATCGCATTCATGCATAACAATGAAAGGATTAGCGCACACATTTTAACCCTTTCAATACCACCCACTCATATAAGACAGTACCCTTGTTTACCACAGCAATTACGAGCCCAGTGTCACTAGAGACCCACTGGTTTGGGAGACATTTCATTGAAGTGAGCCCTCTGTGGTATACATGCACTAAATAGCTCTGATGATTTTGTGTACACCTGATGACACAAATCATACAAAAAGGAGAGAAATTTAGTGTGCATATTTTTATTTATTAAGTGTAATTTCAAGCTAGTTTTTACACAACAAAAGTAATACAAACTGGTAATACAAGGCCCTGTACTCGTACATCAATATAAAAAAGAAAAACCTAATGAAAATACCTAAAAAGTATACAATACAAAAGAAAATTAAGCACTCAAAAGTTAAAAATCTAAGAAATTAAAAATGCTTGTCTAAAAAGATGTGTCTTCAACCCTACTTTAATTCTGCATGTACTTGTATTTTCTCTCGCCCCTCCCCCGCCCCCCACCCCATTCAATGTTGGTTTGAATCCGTGGCTTGTCGAACCAGTCTTCAACATTGAATGGGGTGGGGGGCGGGGGGTGGGGGGTGGGGGGCGGGGGGAGGGGGGAGGGGGGTGGGGGGCGGGGGGTGGGGGGCGGGGGGAGGGGGGCGGGGGGAGGGGGGCGGGGGCATGGGGAGCAGATTTGAAGGCGAGCAGATTGTACATATACATACTTACAATCATTTGGTATGATATTTTTCAAAACAAGGAACTGTGCACATTGGTTTATTACATTCTTTACAGATCATCCGGGTCTGTTTTCGCCTGTTTAATGTGCGGTTGCTACAAACAATGCAGTCGCGTTTCTTTCCATTGCGGTTTTTGCCAGGATAGTGTTGTTGTCTTGCCAAATCAATAGGAATGTGGTATCTCGGCCGACTTGTTGCATTAGTACGTTCCCAACCTAACAGCAAGCCTTGTACAATACCTACACGAAAATCTAGGTTACTGACATGTCTGGTCTCGTTGCTCCCAACCGGATCGGAAATCTACCTTCGCAGTCTTGCTCGATTTTGGCAGGTGGTCAGGTTGGTCGGTAAGCTGCAACAAAAACAAACTATAACATTGGAGTATAATCTTTGTAGTTGCAAACAAGAGCCATTTGAGCGTTTTTGTTACTACATGTATGATGTACATTTCTCAATTTCAGCATTTGTAACCCCATAGACCTATATAGGCCGACGTTAGGGGTGGGCCTACAAAAATACTGGGCCTGGTGAATTACATGGGATAGCAATTAGCCTAATTGATTCATTAACATAACACCGATCATGCTGATGATAATGTTCACCAAAGAATTAGTAATTATTACCTCAGGAAATGCTGCAGTAATGACGTCTTCGTGGTCCAGTTCTGGTTCGTCGTCAGAAAACTCATCTTGAATGGAACTTTCCTCTGATTCTGAGCCACTGTCTGCCAAAATTTCGGCCAACATGCCATCGACGTCTGTTGCCATCATAGTTTCAGGATGCAAATGGCGTCTGTACTGTGCGTCCTCCCCTTTTATGTATTCCCGGCAAACCCACCCTATTGTTGTTCCTTTTTAGTTTTGTGAATTTATATAGGGCGGGCGCGCGTGTAAAACTTGAACCGTCTTCATTCATGCCAATAGAGGGCGCCAAACAAAAAAACTCTGAAAGCATTTGCAGGTGGTGACAAAAGTCGCCTTGGGTCTCAACTGAAAGACAATCTCGGGCACCATTTGGTGCCTTTGGGAATAAAGCGGAAAAACCAAAGGGCTCCTTTTGGCGCCTCCGGGAATGAAAGGGTTAACCGTGCTGAGAATCATTGGACTACGCTCCAAACATAACGGTACTGCGGTAGGATCCTTTGGATCAATGTAATTGCCGTAGGATACTGCAATTAGCACCTCTTAAAATGACACATTGGAATCGGTTCAAGGCCATTAAATCTTTGCTAGCAACAGCTCTATTTTGAAACCTTTCGCAATCATGCCTTTTCGGAGTTACGCTTGCGCATTGTCGCATAGCACGCCAACTCACCAGTTACTCACCGTTCTTTTTGATTTAGCCTTTATTGACGTGACATGTATTCTTAATACTCTGCCATTTTTAACAATTGTGTCACTCTATAGTTAAGCCAGCCGCGCACCTTTGCGATTTACCGGCACACACGGACCATCGAATGCCGATACAAGTTCGACTTGCCCTGTTCGTGCGGTGTAGGCCTACGGTCAGACCGGCCCGAATTGTTTTAGCGCACGTCTGTACCTTTCCGTTTCGTGTGCCGATAGACGCGATTCCGACGTCAATCGAGCATTTCGCGGCGAGCTTCCTGTTCCGTTTCAGCATTTTTTTTTCTCGATCGCTCAATTATTTGTAATGTATCAGCACATGAACCCATGCGTTCGAAATACACTACTCAAAAGAATTAAAGGAACAAGAGAACATAATGTTTTTGTCATGGTCTATATGGGCTACCGTTAGAACAAGAGGAATTAAAGTTATGTGAAAATCATTCAGGTGTTGTCAATTGATTCTCAAACAATACTCAACAATGTATAGCGAAATTTATTGATGTGGTAGCCTGTTAACATGACTAAAACATGAATGAACAAAAATATGGACATAATCATCTGGCAGGTTATCATGACTATCCGTACATTGTCCACGTTTTGGCAAAGTAAACGTTAATTAATCATTGTCTAGTAACTGGTATGACCTCCACGTGCTTGTATGCACTCCTGACAGCGTCGAGGCATGCTTACAATTAACTGTCTTATGGAGTCTTGAGGAATGTTCTCCCACTCTTCAACCAAGGCCTCTCTGAGTGTCTGTACAGAGTCTGGAGCATGTTCTCGACCTGCAACACGTCTGCCAAGCATGTCCCGTGCATGCTCTATAGGTCATGCATGCTGGTTTAGGTCAGGAGATCTTGCCGGCCAGGGCATCGTGCTGATTCCCTCATTCTCAAGAAAGTTCATGGACACTCGTGCAGTGTGTGCACGAGCGTTATCTTGCACCAGGATGAAATTTTCACCTACGGCAGCAGCATATGCCCTCACAACAGGTTCCAGTATCTCATCTCGATACCTTAAACCTGTTAGTGCACCACCAGCTACCACGACGAGGTCCGTACGCCCCTCCAGGGAGATACCCGCCCACACCATAACTGATCCACCTCCAAAGTGGTCAAATTCGACAATGTTGCAGTTGAAATATCTTTTCCCCGACCGTCTCCAAACCCTTACACGTCTATCATTGGTTGAAACAGTGAACCTGCTTTCATTTGAGAACAGTACTGGTGCCCACTGGTCCATCTGCCAAAATTGATGGTTTCTAGCAAAGTCCAGCCGGGCTCTGCGGTGTACTACGGACAAAATGGGGCATGTGGCTGGTCGTCTGGCTCTCATACCATCTTCATGCAGACGATTCCCGACTGTTTGATTGGAAACACGGACATCAGTTGCCCTGTGGAAGCTTGTGGCTAAGGATCTCGCAGTAGATCGTCGATTTCGACGTGCCAGGATCCTCAGGTATCGGTCCTGGGGAGGGGTAGTCACACGTCTGCGACCTTGTCCTGGCCTCCTGGTGTACAGACCATCTTCCTGAAAACGTCTCCACAACCGGTTGATGACACTTACGGACACATCAAAATGTACAGCCACCGCACGCTGTGTATTGCCAAATTCAAGGAGTTGGACAGCTCTAGCAACCTCGGCTTCAGTTAACTGACGGCGAACACCAGTACTCAGTCCCAGCAGACAGACAACAAACAACAGAATTGGAAGAACCTTTATTTTGTTGCAAGAAGTGATAACAACTAGTGATGACAAGTGTACCAATACCAACACCTTATACAGGGTAAAAGAACACGCCTGTGGACACCCCCGTGTCCACGTGTTAGAAGACACGCATGATTTCACCAACATTGTTGAGTATTGTTTGAGAATCAATTGACAACACCTGAATGATTTTCACATAACTTTAATGCCTCTTGTTCTAACGGTAGCCCATATAGACCATGACAAAAACATTATGTTCTCTTGTTCCTTTAATTCTTTTGAGTAGTGTATATGAAAATACACAATCTGAAGCCCGGTGTGATTTATTTGTTTGGTTAAAAAAAATACAAGAACGCAACTCGCAATGATTTTATTTTAACGATATTTTCTTCTCTTTCTCTCCGGCAGAAGTTCTTTATTGCTGCCACAATGCTGGCAAATAATTGTGCAATATCACGCGGGACCTGGCGACTTCGAGCCAGATATAAAGTCCCACAATTTTTATTGTATGCAAGTTACATTGGTTATGACTGCCTGAAAATATGTTTTGAAGGTTTTTAAAAGGCATCAAGGAAAGGGAAAATGGTACGTGGGAACCTTTACCGTCTATAAATGGGGTGGAGATCGTCAGATAATTTCAATCATTGGGACATAGATTGATCATCATTCATTGAAAATGACAGTGAAAATAACGATAATTAAATTATTAGAGCTTAAATAAGAGCACCCTTTTTATCTCAAATATCCAACGTTGGGACATGTCTTTTCAATCAACTTTCAAACTCTGCCAACATGTACCGTATATTGGCCTACCATGAACTAAATCGGCCATCATTGTCCATGATCCAGGGTCTTCAACATAGCATACATAACAAAGAATGCATGCCATGGATAAGTAGATGACCACTGTGTGATATACATGTACAACAACATAATACAATAATAATACAATGTAACAGTATTACAATAATACCGAATCCAATTTCAATTTTCTGGTGTTCGTTTGTGCGAAGATGTTAACCACCTCCTCGAGATCTATCGGATCATCGTAATGGACAGTCATTAGCGCCAAGTTCGAGAGGCGTTCCTGCCCCATTGATGCACGTAAGTATGTGTGTAAGCGGCGTATCGTGCTGAAACTTCGCTCACACTCGCATGAAGTCACAGGCAACGTACATCCTATCTTCAGTAGAACGAAGATGTTGGGAAACATCGTTTCATCACAGATTTTCAGAGCCTGTGCAAGGGAGTTCGGTTTGTCTGCCACATTAGTAAACTTATGCTTCCAGCGATCAAGTTCAGTGGACACAAGATGAGGCGCCGGCAAATCATCTTCGTACATGTCCACAACCTCCGAGATGTCGATGTTTTCTCCCAGTAGAGTAGGAACGAGACCCAGCAATTTACTGGCGGTCGTCTGCAGCCCGGAAAACTGAGCCTCAAGTTCAGTAACAATATGGTCTGTGAACGGAATCAACAGGTTTCGCTTGTAGTATTCATCCACGCTCGCGGCTGGTGTATTGCCTCTGTGTATTTGCCGCGCGTTGATGCGCGGCATGGAGGGTACCACATCCACCTTTTCTGCCATCTGCACGGACCTCGTGAACATGTCTTTCATAACATCGTCCATGGTGTTTCTCCTCATCCGAAAATAATCTGTGACCTCTTGGACCATTTCATGGGCTTTGAAGATGTCCAACGCCGATTTCTGCAACTTCACGGTGATGCCTTCCAGATGAGCGAGGGAATAGTAGACAACGTTGAACGTCATTATGAACCCGAACGAGGTAATGGATGCAAGGATGGACACGGCGTCTTGTTTTGACTTGGCATCCCATGCTGCTCTGAAGTCCTCGTCCAGAATATCGGAATGTAATCCGTGCGCGATCTCTTCAAATGTCGTCACTAGATGCGGGTACGAGTCATTGAAGTGCGTATATGCTTGTTGACGCTCTGCCCAGCGGGTCTTACATAAGTTTAGTAGCGGCTTCCGCTTACTGGCAGGAGCATTTTTTGTTATGATGTGCTCCAACAAACCTTGTCTCTTAGGACTGTACTTAAAATACAGGCACACGGCCTTGAGTTTGTCTATCATATTGCGCACGTCCGTATTTGAACAGGCATGTCCAATTACCAAGTTCAGGCAGTGACCATTGCAGTGCATGTACACTGCCTTGGGGGCGTCATCACGGATTAACTTTTGCACGCCGATACGTTCACTCGACATTGCAGCCGCTCCGTCATAGCCCTGACCTCGCATGTTGCTGATGTCGAGTCCTATCTCCGCGAGAACAGATTTAATTTCGTGGGCAATGTGATAGCCAGTGGTTCGGTGTAGTCCAGAGAACCTCACAAATTCCTCTCTTATATCCTTACGTTCGTCCACAAACCGGATACAGAGCGACAGTTGTTCTTTGTTATGCGAGGTGGTCTCGTCAGCTAACACACTATAGTAAACTGCCGAATTTACCTCACTGACTATCTGCGCGAGGATCATGTCCTCGCCCATTATATTAATCACCTCATTTTGAATTTTCGGGGACACATATGTCGCGTTCTTGAGGATTGGTGAATCTAAGTGTGCTCTCAATATTGGATCGTGGTTTGCCATCAGTTTCATGAGGGCAAGGAAATTGCCAGGATTTCCGCCGCTCTTGAGGTCTTCCTTGTCCCCGCGTAACGCGATGCATTGTCTGCTGCACCACAGCACAGCTTCGGCGACACATTTCACTATGTGTCTGTTTCTGCCAATGTTTTCTTTGACACGAGCGTCGCTGAGTGCTGGAATTGTTGATTGGGGGGTTTCGATGCTGTGGATCAGACCGTCCGCAACTTGCATGGCACGAGTATGGTACAGACATTCCGCATGCGGGTT
The DNA here is from genome assembly GCA_037783545.1 of Henricia sp. BOLD:AAB3569. Classification (NCBI taxonomy): domain Eukaryota; kingdom Metazoa; phylum Echinodermata; class Asteroidea; order Spinulosida; family Echinasteridae; genus Henricia; species Henricia sp. BOLD:AAB3569. The sequence goes on along the minus strand of JBBELK010000071.1, from coordinate 547,648 downwards.
GATCGTGTCCTTCTTTTTACTCCATTTTCGGAACGGCTTATTGACTAGCAGACCTAGGTGTTCCCTCTTCTCCTCCACAAACAGGGCACATGGGAGACAGAATGCGCCGTCGGTTGCTTTAGAATAGACAATCCAAGGAAAGTCATCGATCCAATCGTTATTAAATCTTCTGTTGCATCCGGCGATATACCGCGACGGAAACACGTAGTCATGTGGCATGCGCGCATGGTGCTTCAGCAGGTGGTATTTTTGTTCGCGGGTTAGATTGCGAATGTTTTTGAGAAAAGTTTGTACATTTTCATGAGGTATGTTATCATAGTTTTCCGACGCGGGGTGCATACTACCAACATCCGTTATCAATTCGCCACTTTCCTCAACCTCATTCGCCGGATGGGTATGGTGAGCGGTGGAAGCAGGAGGTGGCGTCTCAGGTTCATCGGTGTTCGGGGTTACCACCGTACCCTCACTGTTCTGGTTGGCCACATGACGTCCGTCAGCCTGGTCGGCAGCAGTCTCCAGAGCGTCGTTATTAGCACCACATTTTCGCTTGAAGTATCCGTCAAGGGTTGAACCATTACTTTCCGCTGCGCGTTTGCGGTCACGTTTCCTCTGCTCCGAGCGTCCCATATTCCGTCGGAATTAGAAATAATATAAACAGTGGGTTTTGAAACCGTATAGAGTTACTGCGGTCATTTGCTTTGATTAACTACAAAACAGCGCGGCGACGACAACCAGTGAAGCAGTGTCATGTTGTTTTCCCAACACAACATAATTATGTGCTTGAAAGGGCGCCCTCTTTTTTAATAAATGCACGACATGTATAGTCTTTGCCAAAGACGCAAAAAACTTACTTGTGCTTGAAAAGGCGCCCTCTTTTTGAATAATGCATCGAACGATGGACGTATGTGTGTTAGCCCGATCCAGACCGTCTTTGACCAAGACTATCATCGCGTACGTACGTCCGTGTGTACAATATTTGATCATCCTCAATTAAATTGTGAGTAAATTGCTGAACATATGTGAGCTGAACAAAACAAACACAATAGTTTTTTATTACACCAAAAACACTTAGCGGTATATTGTGCGACGAACAATTTAATTATTCGAATTATTGAATTTTTATTTTGTAGAGCGGAACTCCCTGTTCCGCGGGGGGGGATCGTCCGATCCACCCGATCCCCCCCTGGTTACGGGCCTGCATGCAGTGTTGGGAGTGCGTGATGCATGCATACACACACGCATGCAGCAGGAGCTCGCAACACGTGGTCCTATCATGTAGCAGACGACTGTTCATTGGCTGTAATGCAGCCCTGTGTATGTGGATTACTACAATGTACATGTACCACGTACCAGCTCCTGGTTTGTTTTCATGAACTGATACACGAAACAGTAAAAAGTTGCATGAATATTAATGAGAGTTCACGATTGGTCACCACAATATCCAGGGTTTGATGCAAAATTATTAATCCAAGCGTGGATTGGAGGACCTGTTCAATAGGCATTTTCGGTAGTACCTTTATATGGAAGTAAATAAAGATGCTGCACTTGGCGAGGGAACTGTAACCTGGGCATAAACTCCTCAAATAAACCATTGACCCTGATTCGCGTAGTATCTGCTCAATTTCCTATATAAATCGCAAGAATGTAGGTTTGTCATACTTGTAGCTGTTTTACAAAAAAAAGTAATTAATATGATGTTATTGCGATTAAATAATGTATTATGCATGTTCTTATCAAACAACTCATAATAATTTCTTAAGCAATATGGACATTTTCAAAGTACCAAGATTCTTTAGAAAACAAATATGTGCCGAAAAAAAACTTACCTCGCCTGTCAGGCTACACCCAGACAACGATTATCGTCCGGGCCTGCCAGTCATACTTTCTCCAGCAGGGTCCAGTCGGCTAGGTGCCTTTGAAGTCATCCCTGGCCCAGCAGGCTGTTTATATTTATTGCTGCCTTTATTTTCCACTTGAGTTCCATGTGGCTGGACACTTTGGCAGTGAAATTGGTTTTTTTTCAGGATTGCGTGGTTTCCACATTTCTCTATAAACCTAAATCTAAGGGTATTTTTTTCGATTACATAAAGTTATAGTACAATACTTTAATTTAATATAATGCTGTACAATCACTAAATAAAGGTAAAGTTATGACTTCAATAACAAAGTTAAAAACAACTTTTCTTTAATATTGTGCAAGAACAATAGATTACATTTTCTCCCTGTCCGGCTGCAGAGGTCAGTTGGAGACAAATATGGGCCCGACGTTTCCACCTCATGCAACTGCAGAAGAAAAAACAAAAAAAAATGTTTTGAATTAAATAATCAGTTTGCCTTTGTGTACAACATTATACCATGTACATGTAGGCCCATACGTGAAGCTACAAACATCGTTATGCTACGTTTACACCATGTCCCCGGCAGTCCCGGCGCCCCGGTTTGGCCAAAACGTAGCGTGCCGTGGAACTTTTGTCGTTTTTGAATTACTTTGGCTCGACTCGGCCCTTGTTGGGCCGGTGTGTTGCGTTCTACCACGGTGCGTTACGTCCCAGTACGTAAAGCGTGGCGCGCCGTGCCGGTTCCGGACGGCGCGCTACGTTTTAAGCGCCGTTCCACTACGGATGGGTCCACGTTTCAGGCCGGCCTGCTAAGTTCTGATGCGGTGCCTTACGTCCGTCCCGTTCGTGTCACGTTTGTTGTCCCGGCCCAATACGTTCCCGACGGTGTGCGAGGGTCTGCTGCGGCGCCCTGCGACTGAACGTGGCAGCTGTCACGTTTCACGCCCCGGTGGTCACCCGGTGGTCTCCCGGTGAGCCCCGGTTGGTATAAATAGTGCGCTCCACACCTTCATTTTCACTTCGTCCTGGAGCGCGACGCAGTGAGGCGTAACTGGCCGTGAGCAACAACCGTCAGACACCTTGGCGCACCGCAGTTTACCAGGCCGCATTCACACCATGCTGTGGCCGCTACCGTGTCGGGCCCTGGCAGACCGTGGGGTGCCGGGCTTCCAAACGTGGCGGAGCGCGAGGCACCGGCCGCGATCAGAGTTCCCCGGCACCCCAAGGTGCCACACCCGGTGAGTCAAGGCACACTGCGGTCCGTCACGCCCTGTGACGGAAGCCCCGCCCCACTGCGGCCCAGGACGATTCTCATTAGTGCCGGGACTGCCGGGGCTAAATTTTTGACAGAACTGCTCACCGGCCGGTGGCAAGGGTGAGCTGCGGTCATTCACGTTTCGCCACCCCGGTCCCCTACGCTCCCCGACGTCCATCCCGGTGCCTCCCCGGTGCTCCTCCACCGGGGTGCCGGGACTGCCGGGGACATGGTGTAAACGTAGCATTAGCGTGGTCGTTCACGGCCGTTCGGCAGAATTTATGATAGGCCTATAGCAAACAAAAAAACGGCAAATTTCCGTACGATATCGGCAGGACAACGCAACCTGCTGCCGCAGAAATATTCGGCGTCGGATCTTGTCGCCAAAATATCTACTGAGAAGTCGCACAACAGCAACGATTTTCAATCACGAACCAAGTTCATTGTACTGCTGTGCAGCGTCGTCTGATGAGCCGATAATTCAATCGCCCGTAATCTTCAGCGCAGGGTGACTGACACTCGGATTAGCAACGGACTAGCTGACCGACTAGCTGACCTACTATGAAGGAGACATACTTTGGTATGTCTCCTTCATAGCCCAGCAATGCAGTACCATATGGGTTCACGGTTCAATGATTCTTGGTTTAGCCTATATAAATGTCGCTGCGACGTGGTTCGCTCTCTTTTCGGACTACCCTCTGACCTGACGTATTGTATATAAAACAAAAACGTAACCACCTCCCACCCCTCCTGCCATAATGTCACGGTTTTTTTCTTCTTCCTCGGGTTGGGTATGGCATGTTCTTTAATCATTATGGTGGCTGAACATAATTATGTCGTTTTTGAAAGTGTACATGAAATGTGACTTCAGTTCAGAGCCGAGTCAGAAATGTGAAGATATTTCTTGAGTCTATACAAGTATTTAAATTATAGAAGATAACATTTTACGGTTGTATGGTTATCCATTGTTTAAAAATACGAAATAGTCCTTGTATCAAGTTTGTTAGATTACTGTATTCTGTCTTGTGGCGGTTAGCTACATGTGAGTTATCAGTTGGTCCTTCAGGGGCGGATCCAGGAATTTTTGTGGGTGTCGGAGCGGGGGGGGGGGTTATGACCCCCCCCAACCCCACCCCCCCACCCCCCCCCCCCCCCCCCCCCCCCCCCCCCCCCCCCCCCCCCCCCCCCCCCCCACCACCCCAGAAACTTGGCAGAGTTCCTTGATCAGCTGGCTCTCGAAATTTCGACCTTGATCGCTGTGGATACGAACAAGAAACCCATAATGCTGAATGAAGTTTTTCCAGAGTACCTTGGCTACAGTGTCGGCCTTTTGATCCAGTGTTGGGAAAGCTTGAGCGTATTTCGTGAAATGATCTGTGATGACTAATATATTTTCGAAGCCGCCTTTAGATCTTTCTAGCTTGAGAAAATCAATGCAAACCAACTCCAAAGGCTCACTGGTGGAAATACTAACGAGGGGGCACTCTGGTTCTTGACAGTTGTGTCTTTCGGAGACAGCATCTCTTACATCTGAGACAATATTGTTTAACATCGTCGTGCATCTTTGGCCAGAAAAATCTGCTCCGAACCATGTCAAGAGTCCGTTCGAACCCTGGATGTCCAATTTCGTCATGGAGCCCGTACATTCCAGTTGTCTTGTATTGCTCAGGTAAGACCAACTGATGTATTACCTCTCCATCAGATAATGTTCTCGTTCGGTGAAGAAGATCTTCCCTCAAACATAATCTGTCCCATTGTCTGAAGAAGAGTAGGCATTCGCGAGGCTCTCGTTTTCTCTCGTTATTGTTTGGTTTCTTATTCTGTTGGATGTAGAACATAACTCGAGAAATGATTGGGTCATCTCGCTGGGCTATAGCTAGCTCTGCTCTGGAAATTCTTGGTAGCTCATCTTCAGTAGACTCGAGCTTGGTAGTCAATTTGGGTGGTTGCTTGGTCGTCACTTGCATGCTTGGCACTGTATGGTGGTTCGCTCGATGTAGAGCTGTGGGGTAACTAGGTGCCCACTGCACAAAGCTTGAACATCTTCTGGTTCAATGGTGATTGCCTCTCTTTGAAATGAAGAAGAGACCCTGGTTGTGTAAGCATGATGTCGTCGAGACAATGCGTCGGCAGCAGTGTTGTTCTTTCCAGGTTTGTACTTAATGGTGAAGTTAAATTGTGACAGTGCGGCAACCCATCTTTGGCCAGTGGCGTCTAGTTTTGCTGATGCTGTTACATTGTTGCCAATGAGGTATTCTCGGAGCTTGTCCGTTACGGCCCATTTCAAAGCTAGAAACTCCAACTTGTGAGCTGCATACCTCGACTCTGCTGGATTGAGGCTTCTGCTAGCGTACGCGATCACACGTTCTGTTCCATTCTGGACTTGGCTCAACACTGCCCATAATCCCTTCCCAGAGGCATCTGTTTGAAGGATAAACGGTTGAGTGAAATCTGCGTACGCCAAGATTGGAGGGGTCGTCAAACGGTCTTTGAGAGCATCCATTGCCTTCTGAAATTCGTCGGTCCAAACGAAGGGGGGAGGAGGACATGTTGGCTTCTTAGTGCCTCTCTTCTTGCGTTTTGGGTCTCCTGCGGTCAACGTAAAGAGCGGTGCAGCAATGTCGGAATAGCCTTTTATGAAGCGGCGATAATATCTAGTGAATCCCAAGATCTGTTGCACCTCTTTGCGGTTAGTGGGAGCGGGCCAGTCAGCAACTCTTGATGTCTTTTCGGGCTCTGTAGAGATACCTTTGGAAGAGACGATGTGTCCGATGTATTTCACTTCGGTCCTGAGTAGGTTGCATTTTGATGGTTTGAGTTTAAGGCCGTGCTGACGTAGACAACAGAAGACTTGGTTTAGGCGCTTGATGTGTTCTTCGAATGTGTCTGAAAATACAATGATGTCGTCCAGGTACAACAGGACTGCAGAGTAGTTGAGATCACCTAAACAGGCCATCATAAGACGTTGGAACGTAGCGGGTGCGTTTTGCAAACCAAATGGCATCCTGTTACACTCAAAGAGACCCAATGGAGTTGTAAAAGCGGTCTTTAGTTTGTCTTGTTCTTCCACCTCCACTTGCCAGTATCCCGATGTTAAATCTAAAGTGCTGAAGAGCGTTGCCTTTCCGAGTGCGTCCAGAGCTTCTTCTATACGGGGTAGAGGGTAGGCATCGCGCACTGTTTTGCTGTTAAGACGCCTGTAATCCACACAGATGCGCAAGGAACCATCTTTCTTATATACAATAACCATGGGAGAGGCATAAGGACTGCAGCTGCGCTGGATTGCTTTCGATTCCATAATCCCTTTCAAATAATCCTTGACTGCTTCGTACTGTGAAGGAGGGGTGCGTCGATAAGGGATACGGAAAGGCTGGTTATCAACTAACGGAATACTGTGCTTAATAGTAGATGTATGACCGAAATCTAACTGACCAGTGGAAAAGACATCGGCATGTTTTTGAAGGAGATTCTTCAACTGCTGTTTCTCGAAATCGTCTAAGACCGATGTATTGGACAAATCTATAGAGACGGAATGACCTCATCCAACCTTTCAGCCACATTCTTGAGCTCATCACTAATAGTGTTGGTTTGGTGATTATCGGTTAGAGGTTGAGATACTAACACAGTCGGTGCATCATCAGCTCGAAGGATGAAAGATAATTGTGCAAGTCGTCTATTTCGGGTGATGGTTATAGGCTTCGCGGAAATATTGCAAAGTCTCACGGGGACCTGATGGTCGGGGCCTACGTCTACCACCGCATTGCACACTTTAAGACATGAAGTAGACTTCTGAGACAGTCCTTCAACCACAGCTGTATACGGCTTGTGTCCGGGAAGACAGGGTACCCCACACATGATGTTTATTTCCTTCCCAGGAGGAATGGCGTGAGGGCGTCGACCCACGTATTTGGCGTAACCAATCTTACCATCCTCACTTCCCGGTTCAGAAGTAGCTGTGTGGAGATATGCAGTGTGCCAAGCCGAATTCTCACGCTGTATTTGTTGCAGGTAATGATTACCCTTTAGAATGGTCTGATCTCGCTTTGACGCTCTAATGACGTTTGTGCCAATGAGTACGGGTACATGCTTTCGGTAACCGTCAACGGGAACCACGAAGGTCGGGACGTCTTCGTAGAGAATGCCCAAAATCGTGAAGGAGACGGGGATTACACCGAGGTACGGTACCTTTTGCCCGTTGGCACCTTCTATAGACACGTCTACAGACTCCAGTGGAATGCTCTGAAGTTCTGAGTGGCTTTTCCAGAGTTCATCTGTAACGGTTGTGATTTGTGAACCAGAGTCGATCAGAGCTAAATACTTCTCGCCTTGTATTTCAACAACGTCCTCATTGTTGGGTCCAATGAGTTGCTTGTGCTCTAACTGTCCATCGTTCACGTTGTTCTGTGACGCTTGCTGTGTAGCGAGTCCTATTGGGCTGGAGGAGTTCGGCCCTCGAACGGCTTGCCCGTCAGCCGCGGGGCCTTGTAGTTTAACGACATAGATCTGCAACCTTTGGCGATATGGCCTTCTTTACCGCACTTCTGACAAATTATTATACGTTGACCATCTCGTTTCTGTGGAAGGTCTCCTGTTCTTCTCATAGAGAGTTGTTCTACCTTCTCGGACAGCTGTTTTACGGTCGCGATAAGTTCCTGCAAAACGTCATGGTCAGACCTTTGTCGCGCCTGCGGCTTGTCGAAGGGCTGGGCAACGCGAGACGGGTTGGGTTTAAATGGAGCAGTAGATAGTTGCTGAGGTCGAGCTTGAGCTGGCTGCTGTGTGTACGAGTGAACCTTTGGCTTCGAAGTAGAACCCGTAATTCTTTCTCGTTCAAGCTGACGAAACTCAACTTGCAGGTCATGAAAATCCATGTCTCTCGGCCTCATTGGAGCAAGTCGTTGAGTTACCTGTTTGTCTTTAACACCCCTCATGAACTGTTGGGTTAACATACTACGGATCGCAAAGTAGCCTCGAGTTCGACGGCGTAAATGCTTGGCGACTCATTTGGAAACCTCTCTCGTTGGTAAAAATCGGCCAAAGGGTCACCTATCATGGATAGTTCTCCAAACTGCGACCCGAGTTCAGCAAAAGCGTCCGCAGCTGTTTGGCGATAACGGGGGAGATTCAAAACAAGCTTACGTGCTGCACCCGTAACGAACGATTGTGGGAAACTGCATCGCAGGTGGTATGGCAGTGCTGTCGAGTAAGTACTTAGTATCCCTGATCCAGTCATGGACGGAGACATTGGAGCCCTCTCGTCCAGAGAAGATAGGGACGTTCTTAATTTGGTAAGAAGGCATGAGGTTCATGGGAGGCATGTATGCAGGCAGACCATTGGGCGGACGTTGTTGAGGATGTGGCGTCTGGGAGGATAAATTCTGCGAAGTCGACGATGCACTTCTTCGTTTAGGTACAGCTCCAGTTGGACGAATAGGGGTTGAGACTTGGCGTTGGGATTGGGTTGGTGGTTGCCGCCGCGGCACAGTTCCCGAAAACCTTCTTTCCAGATCCACCAGCTCTAAAAGAAGTTCTTCCTCCAGCTAAGAGGTGCGAGCTTGCGGTCAATGATGCTCCTCGGCTGGATGATGTGGACTAAGCACAGGTGGGTTTTCAAGTACTTGTAGTCGAGTAGGTCGTCCAAATGTTGTCGTTGGAGTTGGAAAGGCTTCATCAGACTTTCTTCTTGAGGCAGCCATTGCGGGGGACAAAGTGTCAGAAAGCTGGCGCACAAACTCAGGTAAGTTGTACAATGGGTCTGGGGAGAAGTCTAATGGTACGCAAAAGTTCACAAGAGCAAAGCAATGGAGAATTCGCAAAAACATTGAAAAAAACAAACTGATTAATGCAAAAAGCAATCAATGACAATTTCAACTCTCAATGCACATATGAAACACAAAATATACTACTAAAGGGCGACGTTAGTTACTAAGGTAACTTGGACTAAACATTCATCGGTAATCCAAACCATCCATTGCTAAGACGCAGGGGTTCAGTTTAACGGTTTTTCTGTTCAGACCCAGTAACCTAGGCAACACTCAAAAATGACGCGTTCACTTTAGTACTCTATACCAAGTCACTATAAATTCTCTAAATGGCAAATTACCAATGCAATCAAATTCAATTATTAGATAATATACACAAAAACAAAATGGTCACTAACAAAAATCAACAAAGATTAGCAATGCGATCCAAAACTTCACTTAATCTGTGCGGAGTAACGCTATACTAAAAAAAAATTTTGTGACTGCCGACTAGTGAATGAACGTTTTGGCTTCGTCAAACGGCTGTGAAGAGGTACACTGCCAAATGCAAACCACAAACTAAAGTGAACAATGTACCCTCAGGTCAATGCAAATGTCTTCAACAAAGCAGCGACGATCAATTCAATTTTGCAAAGCACTTGAATATGAGTATGCGACTCAGCGTGTAGATGATGCTGTGTATAGGCAAGATTAAATGCACAATAGCAAATGCAGATAATTCTGGGAACAATTGAATTCAAATGTACAATAATTATGCGGTATTTGAAACTTACAGCATCTTGAAAAGGTTGACAACGCCGTTCTGTGTCGTCTTGATCTTTGCCTTGCAAAATCCTGGGCGTACAGATTGTTCAAAAGGTGCACTTGCTCACAAACAAAATGGAAGCTACAATGTGACTGACGCAGTCTCGGTTGTCGAAATCCAGTACTTGAACACAGCACAAAACTAATGGCACAGTTCAACGAGCTTTCAGTTCCGCGACGAACAGTGAGTTCCGCGACGAACGGTCAGTTCAGCGACAGGTCATTATCAGTTCACGCAAAGAAATACCTGCTCGGTTGCTAGTACACCAAAAATGATGGTCCACTGCAACCGTGAGTCCTGACGATGGTTCAGTCCCAAACACGGTTGTCTTGGTAGTACCCAGGATCGAGGATATCGGTCGTCGTTGAGGTTCCCCAGAGACTCACAAGAAGGGAATACCGTGTGACGTCATCACGGAATCTTGGGCAAAAGTTTACAAGTCGGACATCAGTATTAGGAGTTCTCAAGAGAATCAGGTAGTGGGTGAGCGTGCGTCCCGGTTCAAACCAGTCGTCGGCGGTGAGACGTTGGCGCGCCGGATTATCGGCGATCAGTCACCAGGCATTTTCCCGTACCCGGATCTTCCACCAATGTGACCCTCGGGGGAATTAGGGTCAGAAAATGGAACGGGAAAACTGTCTGAAGTTCTTTGACGGTTTAATCTGTGAAATGGCGAAGAAATACACAAGGTGTTGACACGTCTTCGACCATGAGCAGAAACACAAGAAATATATAATACATCAATTACCGAAATAAAGAATGACTAAATTTGGTAAATCCTAAAATTAAACGAATACGACTATCAATTATTTTGCGTATGATAGCGTCACCCACGAAAACCTTGGTGGTTGACGCCATATTGCCAAAATATGTAGTTTTTTTAACGAAATTACGTATTCGCAATGTCACTCCAAATTAAATCCAAATACTAATCTTTGCATTGGTTTTTAGGGAGTTATTTTAAACAAAGTGCAATTCTACTTTAACTGTACGAAATACGATAAAGAAATATATAAATTAACATTGCGTCATACCTGTGAAATGGCGAAGAAATACACAAGGTGTTGACACGTCTTCGACCATGAGCAGAATGACACGGCGTGCGAATTTCAAAAATACCTAGAGGGCGCTTTACAAGAAATTTACATATGAAAAGAGTCGAGCAATAGAAGCAAAAAATTAAATGAATCAACACAAGAAGATTATTACATATGCACGCATGGGCAGTAAAGTAACAAACATTATAGGTGGGTACGACGAAAATAATGCAATATACTTTTAAGCGTCACATATAGATTGTGAAGATTTTCCATTTTTAACCAGTAATGTTCCCTTTTCATGGCAGGACTTTGGGCGTATAACCGACTACACACGGAAATGCATGGTCTCTAATGGGTTAATAAAACCTGGTCCCTGGCATGGCTGTCGGTTGAGAGGATCTTTATAAACATGCATGTAATTCTGTTTAATACAACATCACAAAATAACAGGAAGGACCGTGTATCGCTAAGAGAGTGGGTATTAGCAAACCAGTAAAAGTCATTATTGTCATTTTGAAAATATTTTCTTCTGAAAGAATAATAGAATATACTGTACGCAAACACAATGGATGTAAAACATGAGCGTTAACCAGTAACATTATGCTCCGGTCCAGTGATGACCCCGATGTAACGTCACGACTCTGCCCGCGAATTGTCTCCTCTTTTTCTACAATCTAGCATTTTTGACACACTAGACGTTATTTCTCCTTCTGAGAAAACTTTGTACCAAGAGTAACAAAAAATAGTCCCAATTATCCAAAAGCACATGTACACATTTCCTAAAGGCCCATTGTATCTTTTGCAATGACCCAAATATTACTTCATAAAGTTGACAACAAACTTTCTCAAAGTACTGATATGGTGACAAACTGCACTATACCCGATATGTGACAAAGGATATACCCCCACCCCCACTGCCCCTGTACCTCAATGCAACCTTACTTTTGTTAACGCACCAACTTCCTCGAAACCTGAAATGAATTTCTTAGATGTTTGAGACACAACGGGGGAACAATAGATGTATTGTCCGTGCGTTTTGGGTGTTTTCCTTTCAAATTAGACATTCGCTTTCAAATGAGACATCAACGGAAAAAAAATGGACCAACGTTTAGTTATCGAACAATAATTTTGTCAACATTTCGAAATATTGGCGGTCCGCCAATAATTCAACTCACGGTAAGGCGTAGACTCGCCCAAGTCTGACTTCCTGTGTTTGGTCTGTAATGCGCAGCGTACAGCGCGCCCTCTGAACTAGTGGCCTGTCTAATCTGTTTTCTTCTTTCGGAGACAGAAGAAAGGAGATTAGACAGGTCACTAGTCCGGAAGGCGCGCTGTACGCTGCGCATCACAGGCCAGACACGGGAAGTAAGACTTGGGCAAGTCTAGGTATATGCGCAAAACGGCCGTATAAAAACGGCGTTTTTTAAACTTTTGTTTGCGGATGTCTAAAATACAAAGTACGATGTTTTTTGGTTAAAATAAAGTAAATGCTTTAAAAATTCGTTCGGAGAAAAAAATAGAATTTGCTGAGAACCACGGACAATACAACTTTAACAACTGTATGTGGTAAAAAAGACTGTTGCACAAGACTTGTTTTAACCATTCGCTTAATACAAAAACCATGCATGGAAGGTTTTCTGAAGCATTGCAATTGATACATCTATGCAGCTGAAATTTCTGTATAGGCTAGTTTACTATCATTATTCTTTAGATATGTTATGCCCTTATTCCAGGAATCCATTAAAATGTTCTTCTTGCAAATGATGTGACAATAGAACTATTTTAGCCATCCCAGTACCGGAAAACTGCATTGAGGATCCAACCACAGCGCTGCCCGATGAAACACAAAATTAGCCGTCTGACCAAGCGCAAGCCATTTAAAACAAATGGGCGCTTTGCCAACGGCTGTTGTGTATTTTGAAGTTAAAGTTTCCAGAAGCTGTCACAGGCTTTCCTTGGGAAATAGATTTTTAACTTTTTGAGAGAGACACCTTCACTAACACACTGGTGACGTAAAGAAATTATTTGAGAAAGAATTTGTTCCCAGATTTGCCAGATGTCGGAAAATTTCCCTGGCTTAATTAGCGGCATCTAGAAGTAATATCTAAGATAAAGATATTTAATGCCTGCATAGCAGTGCATGGTATTTCAGTAATTTCACATATCCAATTTTACCAGTTAAATGGTGCATTATTAAACTAGTAGTGTTTCGTTACCTTTATAGATTGAGGTGAAAAATAATAACAACTAATATAATCAATATAATGAGTTAACATCGCAAAACAAAACTAAAAATATGTGAACCGTTAATCGCAGCAGGAGCAATATACAAATTGTTGGACCACGACGGAATGTTTATAATGTAATTTGCTTTATTCACGCATCGGCCATCTTTAATCCAAAGCGAGGCGAACCCTGTAACAACAGTAAACAACTCTGTGACAACACGGAGCAAAGAACATTATGCAAAAAACACTTTGAAAGTGTATGCCAACATTTTGTCAGAAAACATGATTTTAGCAGTGAGAAATTTTTTCTTTGAAAACACTGGATGTTTGTGTCATGTTCCATATACTTAGTGCACGGAGTCTTAACTGGCGAACCTGTGTGGTATTTTCTTTTTTCGTTATACCCCCGTCACACCGGAGGCGCGGTGCCACTGCAGTGCTTGTACGGCATAAACCGCAGTGGCACCGCCATGATCGCCGTGGTTCCGCAGTGGTTTCGCCATTGATCGCCGTAGCACCGCGGAAAACTGCCAAAACCCCGAACGTACCTTCGCGGTGGCACGGCGGAAACTCTGAACATGTTAAAACTTCCGCAGTGCCACCACGGGTTGGGCCAATCCGCAGGGGGATCGCCGAGGCACCGCCATGACCGCCGTGGGACCGTACAAGGACCGCAGTAGCACCTCCATCACCGCCGTGCCTCCGCAGTACAACCGCCGTGCAATCGCCGAAAAAGTAGACTGGCGACCCTACGGCGATCCCGTGGCGATTCTACTGCGGTTATGGCGTTGCGATCTTACTGCGGTGCCACTGCGTTTCTACGGCGGTTTTCTGCTTCAATTTCAGTGTTCTAAAAGTCTTCAAACAGTTCAGATCGACAGTCGGTATTGAAAGCACTGCGAAGAAAAACACATGTGTGACGGGTATGGGAAAACTATGAAAAACTACTGGCGGTGTCACTACGTTGATGGCGGTTTTGACCATAAAAACCGTAGTGGCACCGCCAATCCGGTCTGATGGGGGTATTAGGTGCACTAAATAACATAGGTGCACTAAATAACATTAGCAATGCATGCAGGTCGCTTGCCTGCTGGCCGCGGTGCGTACTCACCGCGGTATATGCTCACCGATCGTCCCGAAATCATGTCTGAACAAATCCCTCCAAATAACCCCCCATCTCAGGTGCTCTGGACAGTTTTTTTTTTGCTGATGAACGTACTCTTCCAACTGTCCACGTGATATTTTGTTAATTTGCCGAGGTATTTCTACGAAATGCTTGCTGAAAAGGCTGCTGAAAGTTAACTTTGTGCACATATAGTACGTGCTGTTGTCACGAAGTTGTTTGCGGTTGCTACAGGGTTCGCCTCGCTTTGGATTCAAGGTGGCCGATTCGTGAATAAGGCCAATGGCAAAAATACATACGACGTTGTGCTATCTCTAATTTTTCTAAACGTTTACAATTACCAGAAAATCAAATCAGTTCTGTTCTTTTTTTCATAAACCTGCTTTTTTCCTTTAACCATGTGTCATTATTATTCACCAGTATTGATTGTTTATTCATTATAGACACAGGGGCGGATCCAGGAATTTTTCCAGGAGGGGGTTTTGCCACCAGGGAGGGGTTTTGCCCATCAGATTTTTATGTCTGCTTGTTTCGGACAGACGGACACGCAAAAAATGCATTACATTATATTTTTTGGTGTCGGAGCAGGGGGGGGGGGGGGGGGGGGGGGGGGGGGGGGGGGTTTGACCCCCAAAACATCCCCTCTGGATCCGCGCCTGAGACAGGTGTTATTGTATTGTATGTATAAATGCATTTTTCCTCTGTCCATTGTAACTTCCAATTGCAAGGCCATCGTCTGAACCAGATGTTCATCTTGCTGTAATTGTGTGCCGTGTGTGGCCTTGATGCTCTTATGGACAGTGTGAATAATATTGTTCATGTTGAGCATCAGTTCTGTTTGTCGACGGTTGCTGATCAAGGTTATTTTTTGTGTTTTCTATTTTTTAATTAGGTTTAATGCGGTCTTCAATAAAGTACATTTGGAAGCATAATATATAATTAGGAGACTTGAATATGGAAACAATATATTCATTAACTTAAAGGAGCGTGACCAGATCACATTTTTGACCCCCACATTTTCCCCATGAGTTTTGAGATGTGTATACCATAATAGTTGTCATATTTTTCTCATTACAATTCTTAAATTTCGCGTTCTCAATCCGTCTTTGTTTTTGTTAAGGATACTGTCAAAAAACCACCTATGTTTTGTAAACTAAATTATCTGGTTACATAAAGCAGTGCAGTAATTGCACCAATCTTTTTCGCTTCCACATCCAAATTGGAGATTGCAATTTTTCCGTTTTCATCCTATAGTATTTTAGGAAGGTATTTTATATGATTGTTAGGTTAAAATGAAATCCATTTTCTAGAAATATCCGAAACGCTCCTTTAATTCGGGACCTAGTTCATCAACTTAATTCGCTCCTGAAATGTTCATCATGTCGACGCTTTGATTAATGATCGGTACATCTTTCTTTTTTTCGGATGCAGTTTCTGAAGGGTGTGACACTTGCGAGCGATTTCGACCGCAATTTTTAGCGGTTGCAAGGAATTTCTGGATGGTGGGAGCGAAAGAATCGGACTCGACCGCGCTGAATACGCCAATTGTCTCGTTCTACGAGGTCACAGACCCACGGCTTTTGGTCCGGTTCAACCTTACCCTTTTACCGGCAGTCTTTTTCTACCGGATCGGTGTGCCCATTTTGTACGAAGGTATGTTCATGGATTCCGGAGGAAGGGGTCACCTTGACGTAAGGGGAAGGTGATGTGCCCTTTTACCGTGTAACGACGTACGCTGTCTCCTCCCGTATCAGTGGTTGTTCCAGCCATACACAATGTCTTCTTTTTTTCTGTACATGTATAACTTTTGTTAAATGGCCGGCTATAATGCGAATTTAATTATGCATAAAACATTATTAACACACTTGAAATAGGAGACCGTTGCTGTTAATTGTTAATCTACGAATGTACATGGAAACAAAGTTCATGTCCATTATTTCCATGATGCAAACTTGAAGAGAAACCAAAATGCACTTGTAAGGCGCTGATGTCAATCGTTCCGAGTTGGGGTGAGCGGAGCCTGTGGGGATGAGGCGAGGTGACGTTGGGTGGGGTTGTTTGGGGTAAGGTTGGCGATGGAGTTGTGTTTGGGTTGTGATGGGGATGCGTTGGGTTGCGTTGGATCTGCGTTGGGGCTGTGTTTTGGTTTTAGGGCTGCGTTGGCGTTGTGTTGGGGTTGTGTTCAATGGGTTGCGTTGGGTAACCGTTGCGTTGGGGTTGTGTTCCGGGGTTGTATTTGGGTTGTGTTCTGGTTTTATTGGGATTGTGTTGGTGTTGGGGCATTTATTTTTAAGGTAAAGCCCTGAGCACATACCAAAACGCAGACCTTTTCTTACCGTGCCGGCGATGGCCAAGCCGTGGATAAGGCGTGGTTGCATGCAGCGACCAGACGCGGCAAACATATACCCAGCACGATATGGGGTCTAAGCACTCCCCTACCCTTTTGTTAACGCACTAACCCCTTCCTGTTTGAGACACAATATGGGGTCGGAACAATGGAGGGGGCGGTACCCTCGTCCCCATATCGTGCTGCATATGGGCGAACAAACATCGTTCTCACCAACCGTCAAACACTGCAGCTTATTCACTTGTTTAAAACGAGAAGAAAAATGGATGACATCGGTTTTTTCATCATTCAAAACCAAAAAATTAGTTCTCATCTCGCCTATACATAATTCGATAGGAGAAATAGCGTCAACACTAGTCTCGCACGATATGTACAATTGTGTATCATCGGCATAAAACATACAATTAAGACCATAGCGCTCAATGATGTCTTCGAGGGGTGAGGTATACAGGGTAAAGAGAATCGGTCCCAGAACCGAGCCTTGGAGAACACCACAAGTAAGTGACAGATAACGTGACCTATTTTCAATCGACCCAACTGAGACACACTGCCTCCTATCTGACAAATAGGACCGAAACCACTTCAAGACAGTTCCCGTAATGCCGAAACGGCGCTCCAGCCTGTGCAAGAGGACATCATGATCGATCGTGTCAAAGGCAGCGGATAGATCTAACAACACCAACACGACATGTTTCTGTTTGTCTAGTGAGATCATGATGTCGTTATGCACACGCAGGAGCGCCGTCTCGACACTATGGTGAGCTCGGTATGCTGATTGGTGTTTCGTATATAATTTATGTTCATCCAACTGTTGTTTGACGACTTTTTCAAGCACCTTAGACAAAAACGGAAGATTTGATACCGGTCTATAGTTTTTTAATATGTCTGGATCCAAATTCTGTTTTTTCAGCAACGGTCGAATGACTGCAGTTTTAAAGTCCATAGGAACAATACCGGAGGTCAGGGACTGATTAAAAACTCGAGTGAAAAATGGCAAGATGGCATCTAAGCACCGCTTCAAAAGTGAAGTCGGCAGTGGGTCCAAAAAACACGACTTGCACGGAGATTCCATAATCAGACCCCGGACAGTCTCTGGTTGCACCATGTCGAACTCCGCCATAAGGTTTGAACAAGGGCTGCACTGAGTGGCGTCATAAGGACCAAGACCGACGCGCAAATCTGTAATCTTCCGATTGAAGAACTCAAGGAACTTCTCTGGCAGGAACTTCATTGGGACGTTGCCTGGAACCACAGTTGCCACATTTTTAACAGTAACTAGGTCATCAACGATCCTAAACAACTGTTTACAGTCTGCATTTTCAATTATCAGTTGGTCCTTCGTTGTTTCATATAATTGTTAGTATAGAACCAACATTTAATGCATTTTTGACGGTTAGGCCTAAGTGGTAATCATTATTTGGATAATATTAAAAAATCATTGGTTTTAAAATAGTTTGTATCATTCCGACACGCAAATTCAAAAATATTTATTGCGTTTTGTAAATCCGCAAGATGACCAAAAAATGCAATTTAGTCCAAATTATGTTAACAATTTTTACCAGAAAGGCCCTCAAAAGTCTAACAACGTATCACACGTGTTCCCTAAACGGGATAATTTTCACCCAAATAAGCCTCATCCATAGGACCCACAATTTCATTTGAATTCTTGGTCCGGTTTTAGTTTTCAAATCACACTGTTAAAAATTTCCGTATTTTTACGGACAAAATTTTAAGGAATTGTCAGGGTCATTTCCGTACTTTTACGGACTGCACACGTATAATCCGTTGCACAAACATATTGGATAAAGGATTATTTCCGTAAAATTTATTCCGTAGATTTACAGAGCAGAGAAAAAAAAGTTATGGTAATTTTGCTGCCGAAATTTTTTAGAAAAACCCGTAAAATTTGTTTACGGATTTTAAAAACAATTTCCGTAATTTTACGGACATTGTCAAATAATCGGTATTTTTACGGACGAAACAACGGAATAATTCCGTAAATTTACGGAGAAAAACAAAATGTTCCGGTAATTTTGCTGCAGGACGTTCCGTAAAAAACCCAGAGAAATTGTTAACAGTGCACCAACGTCATCTGCTAGCAATAAAACAGATTGTCGTCTCTAAATAGTCAGACCCTTTTCTTTTGGGAGCCAGACCAAGTTTATGTCCGTTATCTCTATTGTACTTGAACCGCCGTGGCTCAGTGTGAATCATCCTTAAAGTGAATGGAGACGCGCCTGCTGTCTTTCTGTTTCTGTGGCCCTTGCCCTTAGGGTGGAAATCAATACAAAGTAATCTATAAAATTGTAAACAGAGTTACCAATTTTCACACAAAGGCACTAACAACATTGTAAAATGTACATAGACCTACACAATTATTGTGATTTATTGATCACTTGCAAACAATCAGTTCCATCTTCCTGCGCTGCATAATTATATTAAGTTGTATATTGTTTAAACGGTACAACAGATGGGTAGTAGTCAATGGACCGCCTGCAGTTCCATGAACATGTGCCTCATTCACAATTCACGTTTGTGTCGTTCGTTTTCCTCCAGTTTCAAATATATTTCTTCACCAACGCCATGGTACCAACAAAATCCTCCCACATTATTCTCATTTTACTGTTTATATTTCTTCTTTCCCGGCACTTTACCCCGACAGTTTCTGATACCGCTGAGAATAAACCGAAAGTTGCGGAGAATAATAACGGTTTAGGACATGATTCAGAAAGGATGTCCGCCGGAAGACAAAACAGAATGTCATTTCGAAACTTCTTAGCTGGTGACCAGGATATTAATATAACTGAAACTAATGAAGATTCCATCTCGACAAAAAAGACGCTGGAACACGAAGATGATTTTAGTGAATACGACTACGATGATTATGACGACGATGTTGAGGACGAGGACACTGACGACATTGTTGAAGATGATAAAATGTTCCCGGAGGATTACAAAGGGAACTGGCCGGTAATCAATCAGGAAGAAGGAAGCGAAACAAACAAACTCCGGAATTTCTCAAAGACAAAGTATGGCGGAAATAGTGAAGTGAACTTTAACTCCTCGGATTGGGATCCACCGTACTCGGATCCACTTGGACAAATGCATACGTTAGTCCAGAAGCTGAAAAGGACGGATTTTAAAGAAACTGTGTACGAACCGGGAGAGTGGAGGATGGTTTGCTTCTGTAAGTATTACAGCTAAGAGGTTATAAATGTATTTTTAAATCTCTCTCCATAAAACGAAACACTCAAGTCAAACAGCCCCTGTGGTATCGTTTTGCGTTGGCGTGTTCGAGGTGAATTCGTCGATTGGAGAAAAATGAAGGAGTGCACACAGCTAGGTTTTGAGGGTATTACGACCACTGCGGTGTGTAGATCGTGTAGAGATTTTGATTTTACCAAAAAAAATCAGTTTCATGTGAAAAGACTTGGTTAAAGATTCCGTTTGAAGCCGCGTTTTTAATGGGAGAAAAAAAATCTCATTCTGAAAGTATAGGATATCATTTCAGTTAAAAACAGGCCTATACTTTCAGCTTTTTGGAAAAACGGTCCACGTACAGCATGTTCAGAAACCTCGATCTAGAATGCGTCTATATAATTTTTGACAGAAATTGTCCAGTTTCCCAAGTAGTTTGCAATGGCGGCAAAATAATTATCAAATGTACATGTCTGCCCACTTCATGCACGTCACCCCTCATCCCGGCCGCCTCCTCTCATACAATTTCCTCCCTGTGTACACCCTACAGCTAAAATAGCCCACTTAAGGCCTTTTCGCAATTATCGGGGTTGACGCGGGGTTGGCGCGGGCTTGAAAAAAGCGACGTTTAACACTTGAGAATTGTTTACCCCGCGCCAACCCCGCGTCAACCCCGAGATTGGTTTCAACCCGGGTTAACCTCAACCCTGCTCGGAACCTGCAGGGTTGACATTTTTCGAAACGCTCGCCCCGGGTTGAAAACGGTAGTGTGAAACGAGCAGGGTTGAGTTCGCCCCGGGTTGCGATTCTTGCCCCTTGTGAGCTACGCAAATTGTACCGTACCCGGTTTTTATTTTTTTAAATTAATTTGCATGTATACAAATGAATGAATGTGTTCAAGTGCACGTTTTATAGCGCAAGCAGCAGAAAACGAAAAAGGGGCAGAAAACCGATGATGAATTCGGAAAATTTGAACTATTTCCAACAGGGAATAGGCTGCACTTACGCATGCGAGCAACGCTCGATTATATTACTCGCCCCGGGTTGGAGTTGCACAAGTGTGAATCCTCCCCGCGCGTTCAATTCAGGGTTGAACTCGCGCAGATAAACCCGGTTTGGCCAAAACAAGTAAATGCGGGGTTGAAAATTGGCATTTAAAGCCGGGGCGGTCTCGAAGTTCGCCCCGGGTTGAGAGGTTGTTGTGTCAGTGAAAAGACCTTTAGTTTACACAAAATGCTCGTGTACAAACGACCCAAAATTTGGGTACCAAAATTTTGGGTATCTGTGGGTTGGAGTTTTTTCAGTGAAGGCTGAACTCAAATGTTCAACAGAACATGCTCTCACTGATATTATTCCATTAAAACTAATAATAACTAGACCTGTGTTCGTTCTTGACAACGAACACATGGCTGTTCCCCTCCTTTTTATAAACATATATGGTGTTCGGGATGACCTTTGTTAGTGATCGTATATGAAGAAATCACGATCGTATGTCAAACGATCGAGTTTTTATCGATTTTTAAATATCGAATTTTATTACATGCCCCTTTAATCTGACATGTAGGGAAGGTCAAAGGTGTTAATATATGTTTGGATACCCCACCCTAGTCGAAGTGTAACACAGTTGACCCCATCGTGATATATTGTACCCCTTTCAAATGGCAAGGCAAAATCTGTTTGACCAATAGGAAACGAGGTCAAAGGTCAAGCCATGTGCGCATCTTAAAGACATTTGTTAGTGATCGTATATGCAGAAGGAATCAATTTCGTAGGTCAAACGGTAGATTTTTTATTGATTTTCCAATATTTCATTACGTAATCATCTTGTCGCTAGAGGGCGCTATTTCGTACGATGACGTCATCACTTATATTTTTGGAAAGCTTAAGGGCCTCTGATAATAACACCATTGACCCCATCTCAATACCTCCTACCACTTTTAAACTAAGGGCCACTTCCGGTTTCGACCGGAAGTGAGCAAGGTCAAAGGTCACGACCAAATTTTTTGGATACACCACCCTAGGTCGAAGTGTAATACAGTTTACCACATGCAAATATCTTATACCACTTTCAAATGGCAAGGCAAAATCTGTTTGACCAATAGGAAACGAGGTCAAAGGTCAAGGGGTGTGCGCATCTCAAAGACCCTTGTTAATCATCGTATATGGCGAAGGAATCAAGATCGTAGGTCAAACGGTTGATTTTTTAATGATTTTTGAATATTTAATTTATTAAACTTCATGCCCCTTTAATCTGACACGTGATGACGTCATCATGACGTCATTAGTACTGTGCACAACTTTACATAGTGACCAATGTCCATGTGAAGTTTGAAGTCAATCATGAATGTGCAAGTGCCCCAAAAAGCGTCTGAAAAAAGTGGAAGAAGAAAAAGAAAAAAAACTAGAAATGTGTTCGTTGAAAACGAACACATGGCTGTTCCCCTCCTTTTTATAAACATATATGGTGTTCGGGATGACCTTTGTTAGTGATCGTATATGAATAAATCACGATCGTAGGTCAAACGGTGGAGTTTTTATCTATTTTTAAATATTGAATATTATTACATGCCCCTTTAATCTGACATGTAGGGAAAGTCAAAGGTGTTGCTATATGTTTGGATACCCCACCCTAGTCGAAGTGTAACACAGTTGACCCCATCGTGGTATATTGTACCCCTTTCAAATGGCAAGGCAAAATCTGTTTGACCAATAGGAAACGAGGTCAAAGGTCAAGCCATGTGCGCATCTTAAAGACATTTGTTAATGATCGTATATGCCACAGGAATCAAGATCGTAGGTCAAACAGTTGATTTTTTATTGATTTTCCAATATTTCATTACGTAATCATCTTGTCGCTAGAGGGCGCTATTTCGTACGATGACGTCATCACTTATATTTTTGGAAAGCTTAAGGGCCTCTGGTAATAACACCATTGACCCCATCTCAATACCTCCTACCACTTTCAAACTAAGGGCCACTTCCGGTTTCGACCGGAAGTGAGCAAGGTCAAAGGTCACGGCCATATTTTTTGGATACACCACCCTAGGTCGAAGTGTAATACAGTTGACCACATGCAGATATCTTGTACCACTTTCAAATGGCAAGGCAAAATCTGTTAGACCAATAGGAAACGAGGTCAAAGGTCAAGGGGTGTGCGCATCTCAAAGACCTTTGTTAGTCATCGTATATGCCGAAGGAATCAAGATCGTAGGTCAAACGGTTGATTTTTTATTGATTTTCCAATATTTCATTACGTAATCATCTTGTCGCTAGAGGGCGCTATTTCGTACGATGACGTCATCACTTATATTTTTGGAAAGCTTAAGGGCCTCTGGTAATAACACCATTGACCCCATCTCAATACCTCCTACCACTTTCAAACTAAGGGCCACTTCCGGTTTCGACCGGAAGTGAGCAAGGTCAAAGGTCACGGCCATATTTTTTGGATACACCACCCTAGGTCGAAGTGTAATACAGTTGACCACATGCAGATATCTTGTACCACTTTCAAATGGCAAGGCAAAATCTGTTAGACCAATAGGAAACGAGGTCAAAGGTCAAGGGGTGTGCGCATCTCAAAGACCTTTGTTAGTCATCGTATATGCCGAAGGAATCAAGATCGTAGGTCAAACGGTTGATTTTTTATTGATTTTCCAATATTTCATTACGTAATCATCTTGTCGCTAGAGGGCGCTATTTCGTACGATGACGTCATCACTTATATTTTTGGAAAGCTTAAGGGCCTCTGGTAATAACACCATTGACCCCATCTCAATACCTCCTTTCACTTTCAAACTAAGGGCCACTTCCGGTTTCGACCGGAAGTGAGCAAGGTCAAAGGTCACAAAAATATTTTTTAGATACCCCACCCTAGTCGAAGTGTAACACAAGTGACTTTGTCCAAATATCTTGCACCACTTTCAAATGGAAAGGCAAAATCTGTTTGACCAATAGGAAACAAGGTCAAAGGTCAAGGCGTGTGCGCATCTTAAAGACATTTGTTAGTCATCATATATGGCGAAGGAATCAAGTTCGTATGTCAAACGGTTGATTTTATATTGATTTTTGAATATTTAATTTATTAAACTTCATGCCCCTTTAATCTGACACGTGATGACGTCATCATGACGTCATTAGTACTGTGCACAACTTCACATAGTGACTAATGTCCATGTGAAGTTTGAAGTCAATCATGAATGTGCAAGTGCCCGAAATAGCGTCTGAAAAAAAGTGGAAGAAGGAAAAGAAAAAAAACTAGACCTGTGTTCGTTCTTGACAACGAACACATGGCTGTTCCCCTCCTTTTTAAAAACATATATGGTGATCGGGATGACCTTTGTTAGTGATCGTATATAAAGAAATTACGATCGTAGGTCAAACGGTTGAGTTTTTATCGATTTTTAAATATTGAATATTATTACATGCCCCTTTAATCTGACATGTAGGGAAGGTCAAATGTGTTGCTATATGTTTGGATACCCCACCCTAGTCGAAGTGTAACACAGCTGACCCCATCGTGATATATTGTACCCCTTTCAAATGGCAAGGCAAAATCTGTTTGACCAATAGGAAACGAGGTCAAAGGTCAAGCCATGTGCGCATATTAAAGACATTTGTTGGTGATCGTATATGCAGAAGGAATCAAATTCGTAGGTTAAACGGTAGATTTTTTATTGATTTTTGAATATTTAATTACGTAATCATCTTGTCGCTAGAGGGCGCTATTTCGTACGATGACGTCATCACTTATATTTTTGGAAAGCTTAAGGGCCTCTGATAATAACACCATTGACCCCATCGCAATACCTCCTACCACTTTCAAACTAAGGGCCACTTCCGGTTTCGACCGGAAGTGAGCAAGGTCAAAGGTCACAACCATATTTTTTGGATACACCACCCTAGGTCCAAGTGTAATACAGTTGACCACATGCAGATATCTTGTACCACTTTCAAATGCAAGGCAAAATCTGTTAGACCAATAGGAAACGAGGTCAAAGGTCAAGGGGTGTGCGCATCTCAAAGACCTTTGTCAGTCATCGTATATGCCGAAGGAATCGAGATCGTAGGTCAAACGGTTGATTTTTTATTGATTTTTGAATATTTAATTACGTAATCATCTTGTCGCTAGAGGGCGCTATTTCGTACGATGACGTCATCACTTATATTTTTGGAAAGCTTAAGGGCCTCTGATAATAACACCATTGACCCCATCTCAATACCTCCTACCACTTTCAAACTAAGGGCCACTTCCGGTTTCGACCGGAAGTGAGCAAGGTCAAAGGTCACGACCATATTTTTTGGATACACCACCCTAGGTCCAAGTGTAATACAGTTGACCACATGCAGATATCTTGTACCACTTTCAAATGGCAAGGCAAAATCTGTTAGACCAATAGGAAACGAGGTCAAAGGTCAAGGGGTGTGCGCATCTCAAAGACCTTTGTCAGTCATCGTATATGCCGAAGGAATCAAGATCGTAGGTCAAACGGTTGATTTTTTATTGATTTTTGAATATTTAATTTATTAAACTTCATGCCCCTTTAATCTGACACGTGATGACGTCATCATTACGTCATTAGTACTGTGCACAACTTCACATAGTGACCAATGTCCATGTGAAGTTTGAAGTCAATCATCAATGTGCAAGTGTCCGAAATAGCGTCTGAAAAAAATGGAAGAAGGAAAAGAATAAAAAAAAAAAAAAAAATCGTAACGAAAACAAAGGCTGTTCCGACCCGAATCGGAACAGCCAAAAAAAAAAAAAATAAAATAAACTAGAAATGTGTTCGTTGAAAACGAACACATGGCTGTTCCCCTCCTTTTTATAAACATATGTGGTGTTCGGGATGACCTTTGTTAGTGATTGTATATGAAGAAATCACGATCGTATGTCAAACGGTTGAGTTTTTATCGATTTTTAAATATTGAATATTATTACATGCCACTTTAATCTGACATGTAGGGAAGGTCAAAGGTGTTGCTATATGTTTGGATACCCCACCCTAGTCGAAGTGTAACACAGTTGACCCCATCGTGATATATTGTACCCCTTTCAAATGGCAAGGCAAAATCTGTTTGACCAATAGGAAACGAGGTCAAAGGTCAAGCCATGTGCGCATCTTAAAGACATTTGTTAGTGATCGTATATGCAGAAGGAATCAAATTTGTAGGTCAAACGGTAGATTTTTTATTGATTTTTGAATATTTAATTACGTAATCATCTTGTCGCTAGAGGGCGCTATTTCCTACGATGACGTCATCACTTATATTTTTGGAAAGCTTAAGGGCCTCTGGTAATAACACCATTGACCCTATCTCAATACCTCCTTTCACTTTCAAACTAAGGGCCACTTCCGGTTTCGACCGGAAGTGAGCAAGGTCAAAGGTCACGGCCATATTTTTTGGATACACCACCCTAGGTCCAAGTGTAATACAGTTGACCACATCCAGATATCTTGTACCACTTTCAAATGGCAAGGCAAAATCTGTTAGACCAATAGGAAACGAGGTCAAAGGTCAAGCCCTGTGCGCATCTTAAAGACATTTGTTAGTGATCGTATATGCCACAGGAATCAAGATCGTAGGTCAAACAGTTGATTTGTTATTGATTTTTGAATATTTAATTACGTAATCATCTTGTCGGTAGAGGGCGCTATTTCGTACGATGACGTCATCACTTATATTTTTGGAAAGCTTAAGGGCCTCTGGTAATAACACCATTGACCCCATCTCAATACCTCCTTTCACTTTTAAACTAAGGGCCACTTCCGGTTTCGACCGGAAGTGAGCAAGGTCAAAGGTCACCAACATATTTTTTAGATACCCCACCCTAGTCGAAGTGTAACACAAGTGACTTTGTCCAAATATCTTGCACCACTTTCAAATGGCAAGGCAAAATCTGTTTGACCAATAGGAAACGAGGTCAAAGGTCAAGGCGTGTGCGCATCTCAAAGACCTTTGTCAGTCATCGTATATGCCGAAGGAATCGAGATCGTAGGTCAAACGGTTGATTTTTTATTGATTTTTGAATATTTAATTACGTAATCATCTTGTCGCTAGAGGGCGCTATTTCGTACGATGACGTCATCACTTATATTTTTGGAAAGCTTAAGGGCCTCTGATAATAACACCATTGACCCCATCTCAATACCTCCTACCACTTTCAAACTAAGGGCCACTTCCGGTTTCGACCGGAAGTGAGCAAGGTCAAAGGTCACGACCATATTTTTTGGATACACCACCCTAGGTCCAAGTGTAATACAGTTGACCACATGCAGATATCTTGTACCACTTTCAAATGGCAAGGCAAAATCTGTTAGACCAATAGGAAACGAGGTCAAAGGTCAAGGGGTGTGCGCATCTCAAAGACCTTTGTCAGTCATCGTATATGCCGAAGGAATCAAGATCGTAGGTCAAACGGTTGATTTTTTATTGATTTTTGAATATTTAATTTATTAAACTTCATGCCCCTTTAATCTGACACGTGATGACGTCATCATTACGTCATTAGTACTGTGCACAACTTCACATAGTGACCAATGTCCATGTGAAGTTTGAAGTCAATCATCAATGTGCAAGTGTCCGAAATAGCGTCTGAAAAAAATGGAAGAAGGAAAAGAATAAAAAAAAAAAAAAAAATCGTAACGAAAACAAAGGCTGTTCCGACCCGAATCGGAACAGCCAAAAAAAAAAAAAATAAAATAAACTAGAAATGTGTTCGTTGAAAACGAACACATGGCTGTTCCCCTCCTTTTTATAAACATATGTGGTGTTCGGGATGACCTTTGTTAGTGATTGTATATGAAGAAATCACGATCGTATGTCAAACGGTTGAGTTTTTATCGATTTTTAAATATTGAATATTATTACATGCCACTTTAATCTGACATGTAGGGAAGGTCAAAGGTGTTGCTATATGTTTGGATACCCCACCCTAGTCGAAGTGTAACACAGTTGACCCCATCGTGATATATTGTACCCCTTTCAAATGGCAAGGCAAAATCTGTTTGACCAATAGGAAACGAGGTCAAAGGTCAAGCCATGTGCGCATCTTAAAGACATTTGTTAGTGATCGTATATGCAGAAGGAATCAAATTTGTAGGTCAAACGGTAGATTTTTTATTGATTTTTGAATATTTAATTACGTAATCATCTTGTCGCTAGAGGGCGCTATTTCCTACGATGACGTCATCACTTATATTTTTGGAAAGCTTAAGGGCCTCTGGTAATAACACCATTGACCCTATCTCAATACCTCCTTTCACTTTCAAACTAAGGGCCACTTCCGGTTTCGACCGGAAGTGAGCAAGGTCAAAGGTCACGGCCATATTTTTTGGATACACCACCCTAGGTCCAAGTGTAATACAGTTGACCACATCCAGATATCTTGTACCACTTTCAAATGGCAAGGCAAAATCTGTTAGACCAATAGGAAACGAGGTCAAAGGTCAAGCCCTGTGCGCATCTTAAAGACATTTGTTAGTGATCGTATATGCCACAGGAATCAAGATCGTAGGTCAAACAGTTGATTTGTTATTGATTTTTGAATATTTAATTACGTAATCATCTTGTCGGTAGAGGGCGCTATTTCGTACGATGACGTCATCACTTATATTTTTGGAAAGCTTAAGGGCCTCTGGTAATAACACCATTGACCCCATCTCAATACCTCCTTTCACTTTTAAACTAAGGGCCACTTCCGGTTTCGACCGGAAGTGAGCAAGGTCAAAGGTCACCAACATATTTTTTAGATACCCCACCCTAGTCGAAGTGTAACACAAGTGACTTTGTCCAAATATCTTGCACCACTTTCAAATGGCAAGGCAAAATCTGTTTGACCAATAGGAAACGAGGTCAAAGGTCAAGGCGTGTGCGCATCTCAAAGACCCTTGATAGTCATCGTATATGGCGAAGGAATCAAGATCGTAGATCAAACGGTTGATTTTTTATTGATTTTTGAATATTTAATTTATTAAACTTCATGCCCCTTTAATCTGACACGTGATGACGTCATCATGACGTCATTAGTACTGTGCACAACTTCACATAGTCACCAATGTCCATGTGAAGTTTAAAGTCAATCATGAATGTGCAAGTGCCCGAAAAAGCGTCTGAAAAAAGTGGAAGAAGTAAAAGAAAAAAAAAAATAAAAAAAAAAAAATAAATAAAAATCTTAACGAAAACAAAGGCTGTTCCCAACCGTATGGGAACAGCCAAAAAAAAAAAAATCGTAACGAAAACAAAGGCTGTTCCAACTCGAGTCGGAACAGCCAACTAGAAATGTGTTCGTTGAAAACGAACACATGGCTGTTCCCCTCCTTTTTATAAACATATGTGGTGTTCGGGATGACCTTTGTTAGTGATTGTATATGAAGAAATCACGATCGTATGTCAAACGGTTGAGTTTTTATCGATTTTTAAATATTGAATATTATTACATGCCACTTTAATCTGACATGTAGGGAAGGTCAAAGGTGTTGCTATATGTTTGGATACCCCACCCTAGTCGAAGTGTAACACAGTTGACCCCATCGTGATATATTGTACCCCTTTCAAATGGCAAGGCAAAATCTGTTTGACCAATAGGAAACGAGGTCAAAGGTCAAGCCATGTGCGCATCTTAAAGACATTTGTTAGTGATCGTATATGCAGAAGGAATCAAATTTGTAGGTCAAACGGTAGATTTTTTATTGATTTTTGAATATTTAATTACGTAATCATCTTGTCGCTAGAGGGCGCTATTTCCTACGATGACGTCATCACTTATATTTTTGGAAAGCTTAAGGGCCTCTGGTAATAACACCATTGACCCTATCTCAATACCTCCTTTCACTTTCAAACTAAGGGCCACTTCCGGTTTCGACCGGAAGTGAGCAAGGTCAAAGGTCACGGCCATATTTTTTGGATACACCACCCTAGGTCCAAGTGTAATACAGTTGACCACATCCAGATATCTTGTACCACTTTCAAATGGCAAGGCAAAATCTGTTAGACCAATAGGAAACGAGGTCAAAGGTCAAGCCCTGTGCGCATCTTAAAGACATTTGTTAGTGATCGTATATGCCACAGGAATCAAGATCGTAGGTCAAACAGTTGATTTTTTATTGATTTTTGAATATTTAATTACGTAATCATCTTGTCGGTAGAGGGCGCTATTTCGTACGATGACGTCATCACTTATATTTTTGGAAAGCTTAAGGGCCTCTGGTAATAACACCATTGACCCCATCTCAATACCTCCTTTCACTTTCAAACTAAGGGCCACTTCCGGTTTCGACCGGAAGTGAGCAAGGTCAAAGGTCACAAAAATATTTTTTAGATACCCCACCCTAGTCGAAGTGTAACACAAGTGACTTTGTCCAAATATCTTGCACCACTTTCAAATGGCAAGGCAAAATCTGTTAGACCAATAGGAAACGAGGTCAAAGGTCAAGGGGTGTGCGCATCTCAAAGACCTTTGTTAGTCATCGTATATGCCGAAGGAATCAAGATCGTAGGTCAAACGGTTGATTTTTTATTGATTTTTGAATATTTAATTTATTAAACTTCATGCCCCTTTAATCTGACACGTGATGACGTCATCATGACGTAATTAGTACTGTGCACTACTTCACATAGTGACCAATGTCCATGTGAAGTTTGAAGTCAATCATCAATGTGCAAGTGCCCGAAATAGCGTCTGAAAAAAATGGAAGAAGGAAAAGAATAAAAAAAAAAATAAACTAGACCTGTGTTCGTTCTTGACAACGAACACATGGCTGTTCCCTTCCTTTTTATGAACATGTGTGGTGTTCGAGACGACCTATTATCACCTATGTTGTTATATTTAACTATTTAATCATCTTGTCCCAAGAGAGCGCTATTTTATACGATGACGTCATCACTCACATTTTGGGAAGCTTGAGGCCCTTTGACATTAACACCCTTGACCCCGTATTTATACCCTCTACCATTT
Organism: Henricia sp. BOLD:AAB3569; assembly: GCA_037783545.1. Taxonomy (NCBI): domain Eukaryota; kingdom Metazoa; phylum Echinodermata; class Asteroidea; order Spinulosida; family Echinasteridae; genus Henricia; species Henricia sp. BOLD:AAB3569. The sequence goes on along the minus strand of JBBELK010000071.1, from coordinate 517,098 downwards.
TCACACTAAAGGCCACTTCCCGTTTCGACCGGAAGTGAGCAAGGTCAAAGGTCACCAACCTATTTTTTTAGATACCCCACCCTAGTTGAAGTGTAACACAACTGACCTCGTCCAAATATCTTGCACCACTTTCAAATGGCAAGGCAAGATCTGTTTGACCAATAGGAAACGAGGTCAAGGGTCAAGGCGTGTGCACATTTTAAAGACCTTTGTTAGTCATCGTATATGGCGAAGGAATCAAGATCGTAGGTCAAACGGTTGATTTTGTATTGATTTTTTAATGTCTAATTTATTAAACATCATGCCCCTTTAATCTGACACGTGATGACGTCATCATAACGTAATCAGTTAAAGACCTTTGTTAGTTATTGTATATGGCGCAGGAATCAAGATAGCAGCTAAAATGGTTGATTTCTTACGGATTTTTTATATCCCATTTATTTTATTTGATGCCCCTTTAATCTGACACGTGATGACGTCATTATGACGTCATTAGTGAAAGACCTTTGTTAGTGATCATATTTGGCGCAGGAATCAAGATCGTAGCTCAAACGGTTGATTTTTTATTGATTTTTTATATTTCATTTATCTGTTTTCATGCCCCTCTAATCTGACATGTGATGACGTCGTCCTGACGTCATCATTTAAAGACATTTATTAGTGGTCGTATATGGCGCAGGAATGAAGATCATAGCTCAAACGGTTGATTTGTTATTGATTTTTGAACATTTAATTTTATCAAATACCTCTTTAATCTAACACATTGAGCAAGGTCAAAGGTCGCCACCATATTTTTTGGATACCCCACCCTAGTCGAAGTGTAACACAATTGACCCCGTCCAAATATCTTGTACCACTTTCAAATGACAAGGCAAAATCTGTTTGACCAATAGGAAACAAGGTCAAAGGTCAAGGCGTGTGCGCATCTTAAAGACATTTGTTAGTCATCATATATGGCGAAGGAATCAAGTTCGTATGTCAAACGGTTGATTTTATATTGATTTTTGAATATTTAATTTATTAAACTTCATGCCCCTTTAATCTGACACGTGATGACGTCATCATGACGTCATTAGTAGTGTGCACAACTTCACATAGTGACTAATGTCCATGTGAAGTTTGAAGTCAATCATGAATGTGCAAGTGCCCGAAATAGCGTCTGAAAAAAGTGGAAGAAGGAAAAGAAAAAAAACTAGACCTGTGTTCGTTCTTGACAACGAACACATGGCTGTTCCCCTCCTTTTTATAAACATATATGGTGTTCGGGATGACCTTTGTTAGTGATCGTATATGAAGAAATCACGATCGTATGTCAAACGGTCGAGTTTTTATCGATTTTTAAATATCGAATTTTATTACATGCCCCTTTAATCTGACATGTAGGGAAGGTCAAAGGTGTTGATATATGTTTGGATACCCCACCCTAGTCGAAGTGTAACACAGTTGACCCCATCGTGATATATTGTACCCCTTTCAAATGGCAAGGCAAAATCTGTTTGACCAATAGGAAACGAGGTCAAAGGTCAAGCCATGTGCGCATCTTAAAGACATTTGTTAGTGATCGTATATGCAGAAGGAATCAATTTCGTAGGTCAAACGGTAGATTTTTTATTGATTTTTAAATATTTAATTACGTAATCATCTTGTCGCTAGAGGGCGCTATTTCGTACGATGACGTCATCTCTTATATTTTTGGAAAGCTTAAGGGCCTCTGATAATAACACCATTGACCCTATCTCAATACCTCCTACCACTTTCAAACTAAGGGCCACTTCCGGTTTCGACCGGAAATGAGCAAGGTCAAAGGTCACGACCATATTTTTTGGATACACCACCCTAGGTCTAAGTGTAATACAGTTGACCACATCCAGATATCTTGTACCACTTTCAAATGGCAAGGCAAAATCTGTTTGACCAATAGGAAACGAGGTCCAAGGTCAAGCCCTGTGCGCATCTTAAAGACATTTGTTAGTGATCGTATATGCCACAGGAATTAAGATCGTAGGTCAAACAGTTGATTTTTTATTGATTTTTGAATATTTAATTACGTAATCATCTTGTCGCTAGAGGGCGCTATTTCGTACGATGACGTCATCACTTATATTTTTGGAAAGCTTAAGGGCCTCTGATAATAACACCATTGACCCTATCTCAATACCTCCTTTCACTTTCAAACTAAGGGCCACTTCCGGTTTCGACCGGAAGTGAGCAAGGTCAAAGGTCACCAACATATTTTTTAGATACCCCACCCTAGTCGAAGTGTAACACAAGTGACTTTGTCCAAATATCTTGCACCACTTTCAAATGGCAAGGCAAAATCTGTTTGACCAATAGGAAACGAGGTCAAAGGTCAAGGGGTGTGCGCATCTCAAAGACCTTTGTTAGTCATCGTATATGCCGAAGGAATCAAGATCGTAGGTCAAACGGTTGATTTGTTATTGATTTTTGAATATTTAATTTATTAAACTTCATGCCCCTTTAATCTGACACGTGATGACGTCATCATGACGTCATTAGTACTGTGCACAACTTCACATAGTGACCAATGTCCATGTGAAGTTTGAAGTCAATCATCAATGTGCAAGTGTCCGAAATAGCGTCTGAAAAAAGTGGAAGAAGTAAAAGAATATAAAACTAGAAATGTGTTCGTTGAAAACGAACACATGGCTGTTCCCCTCCTTTTTATAAACATATATGGTGTTCGGGATGACCTTTGTTAGTGATTGTATATGAATAAATCACGATCGTATGTCAAACGGTTGAGTTTTTATCGATTTTTAAATATTGAATATTATTACATGCCACTTTAATCTGACATGTAGGGAAGGTCAAAGGTGTTGCTATATGTTTGGATACCCCACCCTAGTCGAAGTGTAACACAGTTGACCCCATCGTGATATATTGTACCCCTTTCAAATGGCAAGGCAAAATCTGTTTGACCAATAGGAAACGAGGTCAAAGGTCAAGCCATGTGCGCATCTTAAAGACATTTGTTAGTGATCGTATATGCAGAAGGAATCAAATTTGTAGGTCAAACGGTAGATTTTTTATTGATTTTTGAATATTTAATTACGTAATCATCTTGTCGCTAGAGGGCGCTATTTCCTACGATGACGTCATCACTTATATTTTTGGAAAGCTTAAGGGCCTCTGGTAATAACACCATTGACCCTATCTCAATACCTCCTTTCACTTTCAAACTAAGGGCCACTTCCGGTTTCGACCGGAAGTGAGCAAGGTCAAAGGTCACGGCCATATTTTTTGGATACACCACCCTAGGTCCAAGTGTAATACAGTTGACCACATCCAGATATCTTGTACCACTTTCAAATGGCAAGGCAAAATCTGTTAGACCAATAGGAAACGAGGTCAAAGGTCAAGCCCTGTGCGCATCTTAAAGACATTTGTTAGTGATCGTATATGCCACAGGAATCAAGATCGTAGGTCAAACAGTTGATTTTTTATTGATTTTTGAATATTTAATTACGTAATCATCTTGTCGGTAGAGGGCGCTATTTCGTACGATGACGTCATCACTTATATTTTTGGAAAGCTTAAGGGCCTCTGGTAATAACACCATTGACCCCATCTCAATACCTCCTTTCACTTTCAAACTAAGGGCCACTTCCGGTTTCGACCGGAAGTGAGCAAGGTCAAAGGTCACAAAAATATTTTTTAGATACCCCACCCTAGTCGAAGTGTAACACAAGTGACTTTGTCCAAATATCTTGCACCACTTTCAAATGGCAAGGCAAAATCTGTTAGACCAATAGGAAACGAGGTCAAAGGTCAAGGGGTGTGCGCATCTCAAAGACCTTTGTTAGTCATCGTATATGCCGAAGGAATCAAGATCGTAGGTCAAACGGTTGATTTTTTATTGATTTTTGAATATTTAATTTATTAAACTTCATGCCCCTTTAATCTGACACGTGATGACGTCATCATGACGTCATTAGTACTGTGCACAACTTCACATAGTGACCAATGTCCATGTGAAGTTTGAAGTCAATCATCAATGTGCAAGTGTCCGAAATAGCGTCTGAAAAAAGTGGAAGAAGAAAAAGAAAAAAAAAAAAAATCTTAACGAAAACAAAGGCTGTTCCGACCGTATCGGAACAGCCAAAAAAAAAAAAAAAAAAAAAAAATCGTAACGAAAACAAAGGCTGTTCCGACCCGAATCGGAACAGCCAAAAAGAAAAAAAAAAAAAAAATCGTAACGAAAACAAAGGCTGTTCCCAACCGTGTTGGAACAGCCAAAAAAATATTAACGAAAACAAAGGCTGTTCCGACCGTATCGGAACAGCCAATAATCAACTGAGAAACAGTTCTGATAACCATTTCAGCATTACATACAAACAAATCGTCTTACGCAGTATAACGCTCCAAATAAAAACTAAGCCAATCTAAACCAAACATTCGAATTTCCGCACCCAAAAATGGGGGGGAGGCAAATATTTCAATTTGCTCCCCACACATTTTGGCCTCCTATACATGTAATTAATATTTTGTGGGTAAAATCATGGCACTGTCGGCAAAAATAAAGGTAATGAAACTAATATAACACCGCTGTTAAAATGTCACGGGAATTACATTATATTACATGTACATGTTATGTCTATACAAGCTGTTGCGTGCGCCCGCTCAAACCCCTTCCACACCCACCCCCCTGAGCGACATCGGAGCGACCTGCTGTGCACACACTCCCCCCCCCCCCCTCCCCCACACACTTTTGAAGAGCTCGTTACGCCTATGATTATAATTTTATCGACGTAATCCCAACGTCCTTGTCAACGGGTTATCAATTGAGATTATTTCATTTCGCACACATCACTCGTCCATCTGTCACTAACTTGCCACGTTAAACAAAATCTGGACTACCACTCATAAACGAAGTCGAATTACAGTGAAACGCATCTTTTAAAATACTCTTCTGGTGGTTTTCTTATAATTTTCCTACCCAAAGAAGAATTATCGTGTATCTGGTTTATCATGGAACGTACAAGGGGGTTGCTGTTAAGCTGTTTTTTCATTGTTGTGCTTACTGTGAAGGCGGACTTTACCATGAACCCACAGCATTTGAAAAAGCACCAGGAAATTATGCGGAGTAAAGGTTTGCCGCTTAAGCAAGCAGAAAGCAACACTCCGCGTCCCGGTGTTGGACCGCAAACACCAAGTACCATAGTACACTCTGCTAAAACTGCTGAGTTCAAAAACCCGTCAAGGATTACCGTACCTCGCGAGGAACCCAGACGTGAACCACCACTACCTGCGGTCGACCAAGCCCAACAGCACTTTAAACATCATGAAGAACTTTTAAAGAACAAAAACAAAATACTTCCCACAACGCCTGAAGTAAACTCCGGACGGTTGCTCAAACCAGCGACAGGCGCACCGTCCCCATTCAAAGTTCCCGTGGGAACTAATCACCGCGGGGAGTTTACGAAGATGCATCAGCATATTAAACCGCTGGAGGTTGTCAGACCTAAACAAGTTCAAAGCTTCGTGACAATTCAACAACTGAAAGAAAAACACCTTCTGAAGAAAACACATCCAGGACAGTCAACACAGCATATTAAAAATATCGTTCCAGAGCGAGCAACGAATGCAGCCCATGCGTTCAGAAGGCTCGACACAAGCGTTCCACTCAGAATTCGTGGCACTCAGCCAGACGTTCTTATTACAAATAAAATACAACACCCAAAGCAAGGACTTCATCAAAAGACATTGCATGAACTTCCTAGAGAACATGTAGATGTCCCTTTCAAGCTAAAGAGCGATGCCCCTTATTTTAGATCAGGAGGCCAGCCTTTTTCCAAGGCTCCTATGCACGAAAATGCTTCTGTTATGAAGCCTGATAATCATAACCAGAAACAGAGCACCTCATCGCATATTCCTTCCATCGATAAGGTTCAACAAGATATTGAACAACAGAAAGAATTCAAATTGATGCACAAGGAGCTGCCGACAGGATCACAACACGACGCGCTTACGCCATCGACAGCAAAAACACACCCAAACTTCAAACATGCTGAGCATGTTAAACCTTTGACTCAAACGCGTCATCCCAGTGATTCTCTTCTCAAGACAAATCAACATTTGAGAGAACAAAGGGGACTTCTAACGAAAAAACATCAAGGCTTGCAACCAAAGCTAGCCGTGCCTATTATAAAACCATGGTTGAATACAATACCTTCGTCTAAATTTCCTGAGGCAAGTAAAACCCATATCCCAACTGTTTCTCATCTTGATAAAACACAACGCCACAAACAGCAAGCGGAACAACATAAAAAGGAAATTCAGGGAACGACAAAACAAATAGCAGGCGCCACACCTGTACCACGAAATCCTACGTCTCAAGTAAATCTTCCAATCGGAGAACAATGGAAGAAGTTAGAAGTTCCTCATTCAGACGAAACCCAAACCCACAAGAAGTACGCTCAACAAAATTCCAGACTACAAGAAGAACTAAAAAAGATTAACCAAGGGCTGCCGACTGCAGGAGAAACAACGCTAAGGTCATCGCTGGGACCGGTTCTCTCGTCCAAAGTGCCCAAGATAAGTAACACGTATTTAGCAGAAACACATCCACATGCTGACTTTATTAAACCTTTGACTAAAAACATTCGCACAAGTGCTTTCCTCCTGGAGAAAAATCAACATTCAAAAGAATTGGGGAAACTACTTAAGAAAAAACATAAAGGATTGTCTACAAAGTTAACAGGAGGAACCCCCGATATGATAAATCCAAAGGTGAATACAATGGCTTCGTCTAAATTTTCTGAGCCAAGCAAAAAACCTTTTTTACAAACGGACCAGCACACCAAACATCCCAAGTACATGTACACAATACCTTCCGGGTCACAAAGTCACAACCACGATGTTCCTCATCTAAACACAATAAGACACTCTAAACAACAAGAGGAGCTTCAGAAGAGACACAGAAGACAACCTACAGAGAAATTAGCAGGTGATATAAATGTAGCACAAACTTCTACTTTCCGAAGATTTAAGCCTCCCTCTGAACTGAATGCTCCTGCCAAGTCGCAAGCTCCTCATGCCGACACAACCCAACAGCACCTAAAAACGGTTGAAGCCTTGAAGAACATCAAAGGCTTGCCTCCTAAGGCCGACGGAACTGCCACACAAGCATTCAAGACAGACATTACTCAGCGAGATGTCGATCCACCATTAGACATGGTTCACGAACATACAAAAGCGCACAATATACCCCAAACGACGCCTTTTGGAAAACCCTCTGGGCAGAAACATGAGGAAGAACAAGAAACTGATATAAACTTGGCGACTATCGGTCCTGCAGCCGGAGCAGCCAGAAAACCGTTTGGAATCGATGAACGTGAAGCGAATGAGGGGCATCGTCCAACGGAGGAAACATATGTCGCGAAACAGAACGAGAAAAGTACGCGAATAGATACGGTTTCTTCTCAAAAAGAAGCATCGGGGACGACAAGGGAGCAACACAGTGCACACCCTTCTGGATCACTTGTTCCAGTGAAGGTAGAAGAAGAAACTTCAACAAAAGATTCACCATTAGACAAGGTTCAAGATCATACAGAAGCCCGTCAAGGATCAAAAATGACTTCATCCGAGAAACACTCTGAGCAGAAATATGAGCAAGAACACGTAACGAATACCTCGGTGACGACTGGTACTACAACCAATGGAGCAGCCAGAGAACCGTTTGATATCGAGAAACGTAAGGAGACTGAGGAGCATCGTCCTACAGAAGAGAAAGATGCCATGAAGCAGAACGAGAAACAAACAGGAGTAAAAGCGATTTCCTCTCAACAAGAAACATCAGGGACAACAAGGGATCACCACAGTGCTTACTCTTCTGGGTCATCTGTTCCAGTGAATGTGGGAAAAGAAACTTCAGCAGAAGCTCTTCCAAAATCTCAACCCGTGTCACTGGAAAATCTGGGAAAACACGGAGAGCAGTCTGATGATGTGATTTACATTGATGGAGACGAAGAAGATCAGCAACTCCGTAAAACATACCCGGATTCGGATTTGGATAACGAAGATATTGGGATTAGTGATCCTGCCTGGGAAGAATCGCGGGAAGAGCATCTGGCAGGAGCTGACGACGTGGAGAAGACGAATGATCATCCAGGTGCGGCCGAGACACGCAGGCCCGATAGCGAAGCAGATCTGATACGGCCACTTGCTTACGAAAACTGGGAAAGTGTCCTCAGGGGTCGGCATTACGTCATGGTGGACCTCGGTACGGTAAACCAATTATATGCATGGTAGCCTGTTCGGGTGCCACGCGATTGCTGTAAACCATTCTGATTCAAACAGTTATTCAAAGTACATGTACATTGTTTCATTGTTTATAGCCGAAATTCATGTAACACGAAAACAAACGTAATACAGGGAATATTGCTGCAAAATCTGGGAACAATTTCCTTTCTTCACCAATGTGTTAGTGAAGGTGTCTACTAACACCTCTCCTATAGGAAAGACCGTGACAGCTTCTGAAAGTTTTAACTTAAATATACAGTACATACAACAGCAGTTGGCAAAGCGATTTGTTTTGAATGGCTAGCGCTTGCGGCTGTTTTGTGTTTCATCTGGCGCAAATGCTGGCAGCGCTGTGATTAGATCCTGAGTGCAGTTCTCCGGTACTGGGATGGCTAAAATAGTCCTATTGTTACATCATTTGAATATTAAACCATTAGAGATCACAGCGGCCACAAGCGGCCTGAAGCCTAACGCCTATAGCGGCCGGAAGCGGCCACCAGCCCCACAATGTTTGAATACTTCTCATGTACAAACTGTACTCGACATCTAAATGTTTTTAATTGTGTTGTGTAGCCTAAGTTTTCAGCTTTTGATTGAGGTACCAATTAATATGTATGTTACCTTGTATAGATGTAAAGATTTTGAAACAGTAATATTCCCTTTTCATGGCAGGACTGTGGGCGTATAACTGAGTACACGAGGAAATGCATGGTCTCTAATGGGTTAAGAAAACCTGGTCCCTGGCATGGCTGTCGGTTGAGAGGATCTTTATAAACATGCATGTAATTCTGTTTAATACAACATCACAAAATAACAGGCAGGACCGTGTATCGCTAAGAGAGTGGGTATTGGCAAACCAGTAAAAGTCATTATTGTCATTTTGAAAATATTTTCTTCTGAAAGAATAATAGAATACACTGTACGCAAACACAATGGATGTAAAACATGAGCGTTAACCAGTAACCTTATGGCCCGGTCACACATAGACGACGCACGGGGGACGCACGGCCCGCGCATTGAAAATTTGCAATTTTGGCCAGTGCGTTGTCGTTCGCTAGGTGTGCGTCATTATGCGTTACTCGTTCGTCGAGCGCGTTGGACCAACGTTATGCATTCGACGTCATTCGCTGTGTTTGCGTCGAGATTTTTTGTGCATGCACAAAAATGTGCGCGGAGCTCGACGCATGAATGTACACGTCAAAAGGACGCCAGACACGCGCAGAGCGCGCTAGACCAACGCCAGACATACGCGGAGCGCACGCTGTGTATTCGTTGTAAGTTCGGCGGCTGAGGTATAGCGAACGCCTAGTGCACACCTAGCGCAAACCTAGCGTGCTTTAAACGCATGCTCAGCGAACATGCGGCGACTATGAGCGTGCTGAACGGGTCTCTAACGCACCCAACGTTCTTCTTGCGTGTTCCTAGCGTATACCTGGCGTGTACGTAGCGTCTACGTAGCGTGTAGTCATAGGGTAAATAAGCGGGTCCCGCACCACCTCCTCATCACTTCTCCTCCGACCCTCGTGGGTGATGACGGAGGTTCCTACTGATCGTGTCTAGAAGAACCACCTCAGAAGATGAAATACGATCCACGAGCCGACGCTTTTTATAGGCACAGTCACGTGACCGCTGCCGTTCGCGGGCTGTGCGTTGAGCGCGCGGTGCATGCGCTGGCCATTCGTCCCACACGCTAGCAACACGTGATGCATTTGTTGGGGTTTTTGACATGTGCGCTCTGTATACGGTCTGTATGCGCTTTGTATGCGCCCAGTCTACGCGCAGCGCGTCAGCAACACGCTATGCATTCGGTGTCAGCTCGCTAGCCTCTCCCAAATCCTGACAAAAGTTGGGCGCACAACGACGCACTGATCCTATTTTCCATTTTTTGCTGAATTTTCAGTGCGCGGGCCGTGCGTCGTCTATGTGTGACCGGGCCATTAGCTCCGGTCCAGTGATGACTCCGATGTAACGTCACGACTCTGCCCGCGAATTGTCTCCTCTTTTTCTACAATCTAGCATTTTTGCCACACTAGACGTTATTTCTCCTTCTGAGAAAACGTTTGTACCAAGAGTAACAAAAAATAGTCCCAATTATCCAAAAGCATGCATGTACACATATTTCCTAAAGGCCCATTGTATCTTTTGCAATGACCCAAATATTACTTCATAAAGTTGACAAAAAACTTTCTCAAAGTACTGATATGGTGACAAACTGCACTATACCCGATATGTGACAAAGGATATACCCACACCCCCACTGCCCCTGTACCTCAATGCAACCTTACCTTTTGTTAACGCACCAACTTCCTCGAAACCTGAAATGAATTCCTTGGATGTTTGAGACACAACGGGGGAACAATAGATGTATTGTCCGTGCGTTTTGGGTGTTTTGCTTTCAAATGAGACATTCGCTTTCAAATGAGACATCAACGGGAAAAAAATGGACCAACGTTTAGTTATCGAACAATAATTTTGTCAACATTTCGAAATATTGGCGGTTCGCCAATAATTCAACTCACGGTAAGGCGTAGACTCGCCCAAGTCTGACTTCCTGTGTTTGGTCTGTAATGCGCAGCGTACAGCGCATTTTAAAGTTAGTTTCCAGAAGCTGTCACAGGCTTTCCTTGGGGAATTGATTTTTAACTTTTTAAGAGAGACACCTTCACTAACACACTGGTGACGTAAAGAAATTATTTGAGAAAACAAATTGTTCCCATATTTGCCAGATGTCGGAAAATTTTCCTGACTTAATTAGCGGCATCTAGAAGTAATATCTAAGATAAAGATATTTAATGCCTGCATGCCAGTGGTATTTCAGTAATTTCACATATCCAATTTTACCAGTTATAATTAATATAATGAGTTAACATCGCAAAACAAAAATTGCAGCAATATACAAATTGTTGGACCACGACGGAATTTTTATGTATTTTCTTCCTGCAATAAAATTGGCTTTATTCACGCATCGGCCATCTTTAATCTAAAGCGAGGCGAACCCTGTAGCAACCGTAAACAACCCTGTGACAACACGGAGCAAAGAACATTATGCAAAAAAATACTTTAAAAGTGTATGCCAACATTTTGTCAGAAAACATGATTTTAGCAGTGAGAAAATGTTTCTTTGAAAACACTGGATTTTTGTGTCATGTTCCATAGACTTAGTGCACGGATTCTACTAGCGAACCTGTATGGTATTATCTTTTTTCGTTAGGTGCACTAAGTTAACATAGGTGCACTAAATAACATTAGCAATGCATGCAGGTCGCTTGCCTGCTGGCCGCGGTGCGGACGCGGTGCGCACTCACCGCGGAATGTACTCACCGATCGTTACGAAATCATGTCTCCAAATAACCCCCGTCTCAGGTGCTCTGAACATTTTTTTTTTTTGCCGACGAACGTACTTTTCCAACTGTCCACGTGATATTTTGGTAATTTGCCGAGGTATTTCTACGAAAAGCTTGCTGAAAAGGCTGCTAAAAGTTAAATTTGTGCACATAGTACGTGCTGTTGTCGCGAAGTTGTTTGCGGTTGCTGCAGGGTTCGCCTCGCTTTGGATTCAAGATTGCCGATTCGTGAATAATGCCAATGGCAAAAATACATACGACGTTGTGCTATCTCTAATTATTCTAAACGTTTACAATTACCAGAAAATCAAATCAGTTCTGTTCTTTTTTTCATAAACCTGCTTTTTTCCTTTAACCATGTGTCATTATTATTCACCAGTATTGATTGTTTATTCATTACAGACAGGTGTTATTGTATTGTATTGTATGTATAAAAACATTTTTTCCTCTGTCCATAAAAACATTTTTTCCTCTGTCCATTGCAAGGCCATCGTCTGAACCAGATGTTCATCTTGCTGTGATTGTGTGCCGTGTGTGGCCTTGATGCTCTTATGGACAGTGTGAATAATATTGTTCATGTTGAGGATCAGTTCTGTTTGTCGATGGTTGCTGATCAATGTTATTTTGTTTGTTTTCTATTTTTTTAATTACGTTTAATGCGGTCTTCAATAAAGTACATTTGGAAGCATAATATATAATTAGGAGACATGAATATGGAAACAATATATTCATTAACTTAAAGGAGCGTGACCAGATCACATTTTGACCCCCACATTTTCCCCATGGGTTTTGAGATTTGTATACCATATTAGTTGTCATATTTTTCTTATTACAATTCTCAAATTTCGCGTTCTCAATCCGTCTTTTTTTCTTTTAAGGATACTGTCAAAAAACCACCTATGTTTTGTAAACTAAATTACCTGGTTCCATAAAGCGGTGCAGTAATTGCACCAATCTTTTTCGCTTCCACATCCAAATTGGAGATTGCAATTTTTCCGTTTTCATCCCATAGTATTTTAGGAAGGTATTTTATATGATTGTTAGGTTAAAACGAAATCCATTTTCTAGAAATATCCGAACACGCTCCTTTAATTCGGGACCTAGTTCATTAACTTAATTCGCTCCTGAAATGTTCATCATGTCGACGCTTTGATTAATGATCGGTACATCTTTCTTTTTCGGATGCAGTTTCTGAAGGGTGTGACACTTGCGAGCGATTTCGACCGCATTTTTTAGCGGTGGCAAGGAATTTCTGGATGGTGGGAGCGGAAGAATCGGACTCGACCGCGCTGAATACGCCAATTGTCTCGTTCTACGAGGTCACAGACCCACGGCTTTTGGTCCAGTTCAACCTTACTCTTCTACCGGCAGTCTTTTTCTACCGGAGCGGTGTGCCCATTTTGTACGAAGGTATGTTCAGGGATTCCGGAGGAAGGGGTGACGTAATGGGCAGGTGATGTGCCCTTTTACCGTGTGACGACGTACGCTGTCTCCTCCCGCATCAGTGGTGGTTCCAGCCATACACAATGTCTTCATTTTTTCTGTACATGTATAACTTTTGTTAAATGGCCGGCTATAATGCGAATTTAATTATGCATAAAACAATTAACACACTTGAAATAGGAGACCGTTGCTGTTAATTGTTGTTAATCTACGAATGTACATGGAATCGAAGTTCATGTATATATTTTCCATGATGCAAACTTGAAGAGAAACCAAAATGCTAAATGAAATGCACAAAGCGTCGTTGTATCCTTCCACTTCAGGTGAACTAAACGCGAATGCCTTGCAGAAATGGGCCTTTGCCCATCTGGATGTGGTGGGTTCGACACTGACGGAAGACACTTTTGATGAGAAGACCAAAGGAGCACGGACGCGGAGCAAGGCGGCTGGCAAGCCCTGGATGGTGCACTTGTAAGTCGCTGATGTCAATCGTTCCGAGTTGGAGTGAGCGGAGCCTGTGGGGGTGAGGTTGGGTGGGGTTGGGTTGGGGTAAGGTTGGCGTTGGAGTTGTGTTTGGGTTGTGCTGGGGATGCGTTGGGGTTGCGTTGGATCTGCGTTGGGGCTGTGTTTTGGTTTTAGGGCTGCGTTGGCGTTGTGTTGGGGTTGTGTTTACACACACAGATATGCGCAGTCCCTTGCCGTAGTGTTTGAAATTCACATAGGGTCGCTGCATGCACCAGCGCCAGGTTGGCCGGGATTTCCTCAGGCCTTCTCCGCTGCTTTGGACAAGGCTAGGAAGTTGATAGATGCAGCATATTTTATCGGATGTATTGAACCAACAATCGCAATAAGAGTAATATCCAGCAAATATACCAACCAAACGGATTTAAATGAAGCTTATTGACTTTAAACGTACAGGAACCAAAAGTTGTCCAGGCTAGCTGTATTCTTTGCTTTGTTTTTGACCATTCAGTTGTAACGAATATGCTCAAGGCTGCGATGGTTTTATGGCAACGTGGGAAAGTGCTGCATCCAGGTAGGAAAAATGTACACGGCATTTCGGATAAATTATTTTAAAAGATGATTATTTTCACTGTATATTTCTTCAACCATTTTATTTACGTTAGTTATCCTTATAGACTACTAAAGTGAAAACGTCACCCTTTGTGTGTTGCCATGGTTTTGGGGTCTACACTAAAACCAGTGAACTGTTTCCCTGCGCTATACCAATAAACGTTTCAGATTACCAGCGAATGTTTAGACCCAATTACCATGGCAACTGACGTCACACTTTAGTAGTCTATTCCCAGTCTTTAGTATGAGATTCGTCGTAACGAAATTCGAATTATTTTTATCAATTTGCATAAATCAAAGGCTGAAGGACAAAGTCATGTTCGGATACGTTGACAGTAATGTTAACGCGAAGCTTGCGAGGCAGTTCAAGGTGGATCCGAAGAAAATTCCAGCAATAGTTCTGTAAGTTTTTCTTTGTTTTCCGAGCCAGAGGATAGCCTGCTTGAGCAGGAATTGTTGACGCGATATGGATACAGCAACACAAAGAGAATGATCAAATGGCATAGAGTTAGTTCAGTGTTTCGTTTATAAAACATAATAATATACGAGAACAATTTTAGGAGTCGAACCTTTCGATCCGATGATCTTCTTCAGTGACAGAACTACGGATCAATAACGTTCGACTCCTAAGACCGTGTTTACACTGTCCCGAGCTCGGGATCAAGATTGCTCCTCTGATAAGTACTGCGTCAGTGTTAACGTTTGACTCCTATTGGTCTCACCTTGGCGGAGGGTTCGAGCTCGGGATCAGTTTGCGGTTAGATAAGCAATTAATCTTTACCGCATCTTGCCGCATCCGCTCCACAGCCTTAGCGGGGGAAAACCCGCGAAATTCAAGGGCCTTGTACACTGTACATGCACAACCCATGCACACATTGATCAGTGCACATAGTCGTGAACCCACCGCGGACGCACGGTCCCATTGTTCCTATTTTGTTTGGACTTAGTTTTTTTGGCGACTGCTTTCATTTGTTTTGCACACGATTCTAAATCGCGGACGTCTTTGGCAATCGCAGATCCTATTGTTCCCATTGTTCCTATTGTTAAACGTCCCCCATTTGAATACAGAAACCCGCACACCCACACAAAAAGCATGACCTTTGACTGAAACTTCTGGCACCCCGCTCGAGATCAAATACATAATGTAAACGCGGCACGTAGGCTATATAGATCATTGCTGTTAACACTGACGCATTATTATCAGGGGATCAATCTTGATCCCGAGCTCGGGACCAGTGTAAACACGGTATTAGGTTGCACCATGTGATCCCACCACACTAAACAGGCAAATTCAGGGGTACATTTCATGGCGCTGTTTAGCAAAACAATTTGCTTAGCACAGGATGTATTTGCCTTGGTTGGGAAAATGGTATGTGATGTGTATTTACTAATATTTTTCTACTGCAGACTGTTTCTAAAAACACAATTTGACATATAATTTTGATTTGTGACACATTTTACAAATAAGCAAAGAAATTATGTGCTAAGAAAATTATTGTGCTAAAAATGAAATTGGCCTTAGTGCGCCAAGCTTATTCAAATTATGTGTGCCCTCAAATGTTTCCTTAAAAGAGAGATTTGAGAGCTAAACGAGTGTGACCTATAGTAAAAAAATATCCCGTCATCGTGCTGCTGGGTATTCTATCTTTCAACTGTAAGTAATTTTGACAATCTAGTCAAAATGGACGCAAATGTTCTCTCTTGCAGCGGCTGCAGGGGTGGTTTTCTTTACATGGAAATTAATTAGGGTTTTGTTTTGCCCTACCCGACGTAACTTGATTAGCACTGTATACCCAGTCCTTCCCCGAGACACTATGAGAAAAACTTAATAGCGTGCTCAGGTGGGACTGGAAACCACGACCTCCCGCATACTATAATGTAGGCGTCTTAATCACTCGACCACCGAGCTGGCCGGTGTTGAAGAGCTGGTTCGAATCATTTAGCAGCGGGCACCGCAACTGATGAGAGAATGCGATTTGGCTCTCGTGGCGAATGAATATTAATCTGCAGGGTTTTGTTTTGACGCGACGTAACTTCAGATTAGTGAATTATAAGTGACGGTCTCCTGGCCCCCACCATAAAATTGAACAAAATAGTCCTAATTTAGTGGGGTGCGCCCCTAAATTTCTGCTTGGTGCGTGAAATTAAGCTGAAAAGCTCCATTATTTCTTACCCGCTCTGTTTTAACTGCTGGTACAGTTTCATTTTGGAGTTCGCAGGGAATTATGATGAGCCTTTGTCTATACACAAAAGCTCATATCATGATGTACTGGCGGTCGACATTATCCAGGACTGTATTCCATTCTCGGTAATGTTGCCAACGTTTTCAACATAATACATGTATCACAATACGTGTACACGTGCCCAGCATCTTCAAAACACCACGATCAGTTGAAAACATTCACAAAACGTTCATTAGTGAAACGGTCGTCTGATGGCTGCACGGCCTTTGACGAATAGTTTCTGACGAGTGCGACCCGAACGTCCTTTTCCCTTTCGCACAGGTTGAAAGAAGGGCAGACTTTCTGGTACAACTTACCTTCCCAGGAGCTGAGTTCAGACAAATTGGTGCATTTTGCCAAGGAGGGTCATGTGAAGATCCAACAGGAAACACCCCAGCCCGACACCCCGAAGCCGAGCATGCTGTAAGTGTGGACCTAACGGTCCAATAATTCACTTGCAATATGAAACTTTTTACGGACTCCTGGAATAAGGGCATACCTAGAGGAGAACAACATCTTGGTAAACTAATCCACAGGATTTCCAGCTTTGTACATAGATGCATCAATGCTTCAAATATCTTCACCATTCATGCATTTTTTGGGTGTGTGTGTGTTAAGTGAATGGTACAAAACGTGAGTTCACGCATTTAAAAAAAACGTCAGTTTTTAATTTCTTTAAAAAGTTACCATCTTGGATAAACTCATTCCATGCATGTTTGTTGCCGTTATTTACGAAAACTTGCTACTCCTTTTATTAACATTTAGTCTGACTCCATTATGCTCTTTTTACAGGTCGGTCCTTTTAATTAAAGCTGGTGAAAACATAAAGGTAAAAATACTTTTCCCCATCAGTGTTATAAAACCTGGGGGAATGAACCGTTATCCTTTTTGAAATATGGCGCAAATTTATTAGATAATCTGGCTGAACCCTGATCACCTATTACTTTGTTATTGGTTCTTTGTATTTTTTGTTTTAGGTGTTCGGGACTCCACCCGAACACCTATTGTTATTGTACTGTTTTTTGGCTTTTGGGCTTTTTGGCTAGGGCGAAAAGGCTTTTGTTTTCGTTCTGATTTTGTTTCCGTTTTCTTCTTTCTGTTCTGACTTCTACGCTTAAAACGCCATAGACATTACGCGTGTTCTCGGCACAATTTCAAGTTGTTGCCAAACTTTGATCTTAACCAATAAACCCCCACCTGATTGCGTCATCGTCATCAGGTGTCAGAGTACAAGCACTTGAAATTTAATATTTTTTCCACATTCAAAAATTTATACAAAAAATCAACGCCTTATACGATCACTAACAAAGGTTGAAACCGGAAGTGACGCCTAGTATAAAAATGGTATGAGGTATTGAGATGGGGTCAATGGTGTTAGTGTCAGGGCCGATCAGGCTTTCCAAAAATAAAAGTTATGACGAATCGTACGTAATAGCGCCCTCTAGGGACAAGATAAACATTCTTCATAACGTATTTTAAGCAGATGTCTGTAGGGAAGTTTGTCTAAAAAGGGTAAAACTTGGTCTACAAGGCCTTGGGTCAGTTTGATGCCTATGGTGTCAAACTTCAATGAACAGACGTCATAATGTGGAATTGTACATGCATTTGAATTTTAAAGCTTTGATGACCTATATTTGCAAAACCCAACATCGGAAACAAAACTTCACAGGTATGTTAATTTTCTGCGGTTAGCTTAGTGACATGCTGTAATTACGGCATGATGACGTCATCGTGCATCACATTACGATGAATTTAAAATTAAAGGTCAACATTTTAGCAAAATCAATAAAAAAATCAGCTCTTTAACATATGACCCTATTTTTTTGCGGTAACAGTCACAGCTAACTGAGATCTGAGTTTCGTACACAAACAATGACCCTTGATTTTGCGAAAGTGGTAAAAGATGCAGAGATTGGGTTGGTAGTGTTATTGTCTAAGAAAAGCAGGCTTTCAAAAAATGTGGGTTTGACGTCATTCCATGAAAGAACGCCCTCTACCGGCGAAATTAAAAATGTCCCCAAATTAACTTTTATGGCTACGTTTGTGCAAATTAGCTTAATTTTAGTAATTGTAGAGGTTATAGGGTGCCAAACAAGTTTGTGTGGTCAAAACCTTAGTGACGTCATCTTTCCTTTAAAGGCAGGGAATTAAAGGTAACATTCATTATTTGTTATAAATAAGTTGAATAGTTTGCGTGCTTTTTGAGCAGTAATGACGTTGATTTCTCTCAGGCATGTTGCCTGCTACGAAGTCTGTGACGAATAACAATATTGTCATGATGACATCATCAAGTGTCACATTACAATAAATTGAAAATTAATAGTTTAAATTTTCAAAAATCAATAAAAACTCAGCACATTAACACATAATCGTAATCCCTATAGAAGCGGTAATAACTGAGATTTAAATTTCGTATACAAACATTGGCCTTTGACTCTTTAACATCCGGTAAGAACAGGAAGTGGCCCTGTAATTTGAAAATAGTAAGAGAAGCAGAAATTAGGTTGGTGATATTAGTTCCCAGCGTGACTGAGCATTAAAAAACGATATGCCGACGTCGTCTTATAAAAGGGCGTCCTCTATGGAACAAGATAGTAATTAACTAAAGTAATTAAAAGTAATTAAATGTTTCAAATAGTAATTAACTTTTTAGAAGCACACCAGATGTTTGTACATGACAAATATATTTGATCTTGTTCAGCACTAGTAAATACCGGCAGTGAATCTATTATTTGAAAGTGGTAAGGGATATACAAATGGGAATAGTGCTGTTATAGTATCCATGGTGAATTAACTTGTGGTCCACGTCATCGGTTAAACCCATGGAAGGACGCCCTCATTTGACGACTTTTTTATGTCGGAAAGTTTATCTCTATGGCTATGATTGCTCAAATTAGGTCAGTATATGTTGGTGATTATATACCTTGTACACCACGAAACGTGCTTATGTAGTCAAAACCACGATGACGTCATGGATTATATCAAAGCCGTTGAATTGGATGCAGCAATCATTCGTTTTTGACGTTGGAAAATGAAGAAAAAAAACCAACGCTCTGTTCAAAGAACAGACATAGCTCTTAGACTATTTTTTTTTAGGTGTTCGGGTCTCGACCCGAACAACTACTGTTTCTGTTCCGTTTTTTTGTTTAAGGTTTTTTTTTCTTCTACCAGTCCAAACTTTCTCCAGAGCAAAACTCAACGCATATTGTCGTGACGTAATGATGACGTCACCAGTTAGCTAATTATAATAATTTGAAAATCGCCAAATCCGGCATTTTTAACAAGACTTGACATAATTCAAGAAGCGAAGAAGGTAACAACTTGAAACTTGGTACAGTCATTCAGCTGTAGACGTGGCCTCGTGACGTTAGTATGACTTCACCGCGACATCATCGGTTACGTAATTATTATAAATTAAAAATGCCTTAAAAAGGCGGAAAATTACCAAAATATGCATTTCTTAAAATGTTTTCCTTTCCAAAACCACGTGACACAGGGTCTTCAAATTTGGCAGACATATAGATCAGACCATGGGCTACAACTTGCCTTGTGTAGGCATTATCTGACCCTTCCTTCCTGGGACAATTGGGGGTCAAAGTTTAGCCAATTCAAAAATCACATTTTTAAACCGGAAAATGGACAACGGAGCGAGGTATGAACTTGAGACTTGGTATAGTCTTAG
Organism: Henricia sp. BOLD:AAB3569; assembly: GCA_037783545.1. Taxonomy (NCBI): domain Eukaryota; kingdom Metazoa; phylum Echinodermata; class Asteroidea; order Spinulosida; family Echinasteridae; genus Henricia; species Henricia sp. BOLD:AAB3569. The sequence goes on along the minus strand of JBBELK010000071.1, from coordinate 497,071 downwards.
ACCGCAGATATAGGATCTTGACGTTTGTATGACGATACCATAGCGTTATTGATTACGTAATTATAATAGTTTCAAAATGCCAAAAAATATGCATTTTTAACAGCTTCCCACTCCAAAACCACGTTACCCAGGGTCTTCATATTTGGAAGACGTATAGACCATTTAATTGGCTATAATTTGTAATGGGCATTTTCATCCGACCCTTCCTTGCTGGGTCAATTAAAGGTCAAAGTTCAGCCATTTTTTGGGTGTTTTTTGTTTGCTGTTTTTGCCCATGAAACTATGCTTGATATTCGCGGTGGAGCACAGACCGCGCAAAAATCAAACAACATTGAACGGGGGACGGAGGCCTGGGGCGCAGCGAGTTTTGGCCAGGATTGTCTGAATTTGTACAGAAACTGTGGTATGAGAAACAGCATTGTACGGGGGCGGGCCAAAATTACTTACTTGTTTACGTATTTCTTTATTTCTTTACTATTTTATTTTATCTTTTCCCCAAAGGACACAGCACGTCGCTTTCTTATAAGTGGATCAAACGCATGCGATTTCACATTCTTTAAACCCAAGTTTAGTTTTGAAATGTATTTCATCAGTTAACGAAAAACTATAACCAGAGATCTGGACTCGGGTCCCTCCACTTGATAGTCCCAAGATTTCCCACTAGACCACCAAACAAGTCGCCAAAGCTCCTCATTCTCGTTTCTTTATTCGCTAATTGAAACAACTGTAAGAGGCGTTCCATAAATAGTATGAATATTCCAATCAGAATAGTATGAATGCACCAATCCTCTGCCTGCGGTAAGTCATTTGGAGGGGTAAAAACGGTTGTCTGTGTGCAAGACATGCTGCTGTGGGAAGGGGTGGGTAGCTGGGACTGTTTTCTTTCTCCTCTTTCCAAAAATATTGGCAGGCGTCCGAAGGTTGGAAAAATGTCCATTTATTCAGTGTAATAGTGTATTAGGCCTATGTCCTATCATCCTGAGATCTCAGGGAATTTCCAACAATACGAGGAAATCGACGCAAATCTTCGAAGAAACACGGCTGTTGCGTCTGGCAAACACACGCCCGAGTCATTTTGATGTAATTTTATCAATTTGGTCATGTTATGCCGAAAAGAAACAATTTCTATACTTTCCAGAAATTGTATTGTGTTCTGTTCCTTACGACTGTGCCATTCCTATCAAAATTCCCGGCGACGATCTTATTTACTTCAAATAATAATAATAATAATAATGTATTAATTTATATTGCGCCCATTCCATCCAATGTTCACAGGCGCATTACACTTTCAATAATAATAATAAAAAAATTAATAACAGGGATGCATGCTGACGAATGTGAATGGAACGAATTCCCAAGAATGCTCTAAATAGCAGCCAATCGCCGACGCGGACAACAGCCAACATTACCGAGTACATGTAGCACACTGCATGCACGGTATTTACAATCTGCGCGGTTACATTTAAATGCCTGCAATGCACTGCCAAGTTTCCTGATTGGTCCAGAGAAAGCGACAAGATTTCTGTCGCTTGTTCCCCAGCGAAATGGGGCCGGTATCCTCAGGGTTTTGTAACGTCGCTTCGTGGAAATTCCCTCAGTTCTCAGGAAGATATCTATTAACAAAAATAGAATTAACAATAATAAATAGGTAAGCATTATATCTTTAACAGGTAAGTGCGATAGGCGGTGTACATATTTCTTTTCTATATTGTTACGGGGAAAATAGAGGGGGAACAAGGGGTAATTATAACGTTTTGTCTAGTGGGATTCGAACCTACGATCTTCGAATTTCAAAGGCTATATCTTAACCGTTAGACCACACAGACTACCAGATTAGTGCTTATACTTATAAAGCCTTACAAAATACATCGTTCATGGTTCGCCATTCTATTTTGGCCGATTTCTGTAAAAGAAATGCGTTTTTTAAAAATGTGAATTGGGATCCGCAATAGCATCGTACATTTTCCTTGCAGCTATTTATTCTTTCACCCCATTATTTTAACGAATTTAGCAAAAAAATCCTCGGTGCTCCATCCCCCCCCCCCTGCCCCGCCCCCCCCCACCCCCCCCCCCCCCCACCCCCCCCCCCCCCCCCCCCCCAAAAGAAAGGAATGATTCTTCTGTTTATAGTGTGCAGCCGAGAACCGTGGCTATTGCGTAACCCACCAACGTGCGGTGTCGGGGAGATTTAGCGAGTATAGACTGCTGAAGTGAATACGTCTTGTTTTGTTAGCTGCCTCGCCAATGGCTTTTCTCTAAAAATCACTGAACCGTGTCAATGTGCTTTTGCAAGGGTACCTTTTTCGAGGGCCATGATGTTTATAGGGCCCAGCGAGTTTTGGCCAGGATTTTAGGTACAGGCATAGGGCCTGTATGTATATGTATGTATATGTATGTATGTATATGACGTCACCATGACGTCAATGATTACGTAATTATAATAGTTTTAAAATGCCAAAAAAGATGATTTTCATCATGAAAATTACCAAAATATGCACTTTTGTTTCCCTCTGCAAAACCACGTGACCCAGGGTCTTTATATTTGGTAGACATATAAATCAGAGGCGGTATTCAATTCAATACTTAAATTAGGTAAAAACTTTACTGATGTCATTTTTCTTAGCCAAAGTAAATACTATCTCGTATTCAAATGCCTTCTTAGAATTTTACTTTAGTAAGTAAAATACTACGATAAATTGTGACGTTAAAAATCAGCCAATTGCATACAGCCAATCGAAAACAGCGTGGGACGAGCCATAAACCACGCCTTCTCATGGGCGTTTTTCTCAAGCAAAACGTTCTACATACACACGAACCCAAACAAAACTGGTCTAAACTGGTTACAGTGTGCGTGTGATGTATGTAAAAAAATATGCTAAGTGTGCTTTCTTGCCTTCTCAAAGTTAAGTAAAATACTTTCCCAAAAAGAACCATTTGAATACCAAATGTTCGTAAGTATTTTTCTTACATCAAAAACTTACGAACTGAATACCGATAAGTTACGACTGCAACAGTGAGGCTTGTATAATTGACGTTCACTTACGCTGATTAAATGTCTTTATTTGTTCAATTTAACTGTTTAGTCAATCAACCTCTGAATCCAACCATCCCCGAACACCTCGCGTTTGTAACCTGTTTCAGACGCACTCGTCTAGTTTCTCCTTTTACACTCAAACGATTCCAAAGCTTTTCTTCAAAACGGTTCAAGGTTTTAACTTGAAACTTGGTAGGAACATCAACCCCCATGTGAAGGTGTGCATACAAGTGTTACGTCATGATGACGTCATGGCATGTCAAATTACAAGCAAAAAACTAGAACTGACCATTTGTTTTTTTACAAACGCAAGGTGACCGGGTGACATGAACATTCATCTTATGATGACGTCACACTTTTGAAATTGGTTGAAAACTTGAGTTGGTCGATGTTGCAAATGAAACATTCACATATCGATTGCCAGTATTGGAATTCTCAAGACATGACTCTTTGACTATTCAACGCTAAAGTTGTGAATCTGATGACGTCATTATTGGCACAGTCAATCTCATCATGACGTCACTATTGTGTGTACAAATTGTTCTTTTGTACTGAAGAACAAATTCTTACATGTATATGTGGTGAAATAATCTTTCCAATATCTATTACAGTTCTCAAGATTTTATAATTTAAGATCATACTACATAACCACCGTGCACGTGATGATGTCATCATTGCTATAGTCATAAAGGGCATATGTGTGGGAACATTTCGTTCCGTAGAACTATGGTCAAATTCTCTACCACGTTGGTTCTATTTGCATTCAAAATGCTAAACAATGGCACATTTTCGGACAACTTCCGGTTTGGACCAGAAGTAGGGGTCACACAAGGGTCATATTATTGAATGATTTGTTCAGTTGATTGAGACATATCATGCTGTGACATTTTGTTTCAAGTATCTATTACGGTTCTTGAGTTATGAATGTTTGAAATAATCACCTTTGAATTCTTGTAATTTGACACCTGTGACGACATCATGACGTCATAATTCTGTGCACGAATTGTTCAACAATCTGTTAAACAGCAATATTGTATAGGCCATGATCTGATCTATAAGCCTGCCAAATACGAAGATCCTGGGTCAAGCGGTTTTCCAGACGGAAGCATTTTAAAACATGCATATTTTGGTCAATTTTGGTTTGTAATTTGATACCCGATGACGTCACAGTGACGTCACACTTGTATGCACACCTTCACATTGGAATTGATGTTCCTACCAAGTTTAAAGTTGACAGCTTGATCTGTTTTGAAGAAAAGCTCTGGAAACGTTTGAGTCGAAAAAAGAAGGAAAAAAGACAAAGAAATCGTACAAGAGTAATAGATGATCGGGCTGTTGGCCCGATGACCTAATGACCAAAATATGTATTTTTTAAAATGTTTCTCAAAAAACTACGTGACCTGGGGCCGATTTCACTAACACAATATTTTGCGATCATCGTTAGAATGACACCATTCCGCGTAAACCGATAATATTTGTGAATTTTTTTGTCATTGTATGAATCCAGAGGATTTGTCCTGTCCCTGAAAACCCTCTCTCTCGGTAATGCTGTTGCATTGTTTATGTACAACAACTGAAACGCCATTTCGAGACACACTGAAAATCACCAAACCTTCAAAATACTAAACAAATGGCGCGAAATTGTATTTTAGCGATGAATGTTTCCATTTACGATGACAAATTAGTCGTCGCTAAATATTCATCGCTAAATAACAACTAGCGATGGTTAACGCCATCGCTAAGTCTTTGTGAAATCGCTCTTCGAAGTTGATCGCAAAGTTGCGATGGATTTCGAGTTTAGCGATTGATTTGGGCATTAGCGATCATCGCAAAGCGTTAGTGAAATTGGCCCCTGGAATCTTCATACATGTATTTGGCAGAACCACAGTACAAAACATGGGCTACAATTTTCCTCGTAAGTGCATTTTATATGACCTTTCCTTACTGGGTCAAATGAGTGTCAAAGTTCAACCTATTCAAAAATCACATTTTGTACCAAAATACCTTCAAAAAGTATACTGGATCTTCATACAACTTAGCCCATGCACAGGTTCCATGTCAATCTTCCAATAGCATGAATGATGTCACGATGGCGTCATTCATATTTACGTGACGCCATTTTGATTATTCAAATTTCTCCCTAAAAATTGCATTTTAACATTTAAATTTATCTTTTTATAAATGTTTCCTTCTCAAAAACCACGTGAACTGGAATCTTCATACTTGGTGGATACATAGAATAGATCATGGGCTACAATTTTGTTTGTGTAGGAATTTTCATCTGACCCTTTGTTCCTGGGTCAGATGAAGGTCAAAGTTCAGCAAATTCAAAAATCACAATTTTTGTACACAAATCTCACTTTTGCAGCAACAATACCAACAAAAACTATTCCGGATCTTCATGAAACTTGGCACAGGCATAGGTTCCATGGCATAGGTAATGACGTCGTTACAGGTGTCAAATTACAAAAATTCAAAGGTTAAATATTTTTTCACAAATTCACATCTCAAGAACCGTAATTAGGTGATCGGGCCAACGATTTGTTGGCTTTTTCGTTTAGGACGAAAAAGCCTTTGTTTTCGTTTTGATTTTTGTTTTTCTTCTGATTTTTTCCTATAGACATAACGCATGGGCGTTCTCCTCACCTTTTCAGGTTGTTCTCAAACTTCGATCTTAACCAAACTTGGTCACATCAAGGATAGTATAAGAGGTGTGCACCCAAGAATGGCTTAATTGTGACGTCGTCCGTTACGTCATTATAACACTTTAAAGGGGCACAAAAACGCAAAAATTAGCAAATAATGCATTTTTAAAATATTTCCCTGTCCAAACCCACGTGACCCATGGTCTTCATATTTGGCATGCATACAGATCAGACCATGCCTCACACTTTTCATCGTGTAGGCATTTTGATCGGACCCTTCCTTCATGGGTAAATTAAAGGTCAAAGTTCACCTATTTCACAGATCACAATTTTTCGGCTTTTTTATAATTATGCAGCAATTTCACCCCTTAAACTATGCTGGATTTTTATGAAATCAGGTAAAGGTATAGTTTCCATCCAACACTCTGAGCAGCATGTACATAATGATTGTGACGTAATCAGTGACGTCATTGTTTTCATTGAAAAATGGCACAAAAGTGATTTTTTGCATCAAAAAGATTACAATCTGCATTTTTAGAAATGCATACCTTTCAAAAACCACGTGCCCCGAGGTCTTCATATTTCGTAGACATATAGACCAGACCATGCCCTACAATTTTCCTCGTGTACGCATTTTCATTTGACCCTTCCTTCATAGGTCAATTAAAGGTCAAAGTTCACCTTTGTCAAAAATCACAATTTCCCGGCTTTTTTGTACTCCTGCAGCAATTTCACCTCTTAAACTATGCTTGATTTTCATGAAATCAGGTAAAGGTACACTCTGAGCACCATGTACATCATGATTGTGACGTAATCAGTGACGTCATTATTTTCATTTAAAAAGGGCGCAGAAGTGATTTTTTGCATCAAAAAGATTACAATATGCATTTTTAGAAATGCATCCCTTTCAAAAACCACGTGACCCATGGTCTTCGTATTTGGTGAACATATAGACCAGACCATGCCCTACAACATTCCTCATGTAGGAATTTTCATTTGACCCTTCCTTCATAGGTCAATTAAGGGGGAAATTTCACCTTTGTCAAAAATCACCATTTTCCGCCTTTTTTGTACTCCTGCAGCAATTTCACCCCTTAAACATTGCTGAATTTTCATGAAATCAGGTAAAGGTATAGTTCCCATGATACACTCTGAGCAGCATGTACATCATGATCGTGACGTCATCGATGACGTCATTATTATCATTTAAAAATGGCGCGAAAGTGATTTTTATCATCAAAATGATTACAATATGCATTTTTTTAAATGCACCCTTTTCCAAAACCACGTGACCCGGGATCTTTATATTTGGTAGACATTAAACCAGACCGTGCCCTCCAATTTTCTCCATGTAGGCATTTTCATTTAACCCTTCCCTCATGGGTCAATCGAAGGTCAAAGTTCAGCCAATTCAAAAATCACATTGTTTGTATTACCTATTAAACTACGCTTGATCTTTATAAAACTAGGTACAGGCATAGGCATCATCAAACTTCCACCACAATGTAGAACATCACCATGACGTGCCAAAAATGCATTTCATGAAGTAGCCAAAAATGCATTTCGTAAAATTTTTCCCTCTATAAAACCACATGACCCAGGGTCTTCATAATTAACAGACATGATAGATCAGATCCTGCGCTACAATTTGCTTTGTGTAGTCATTTTCATCTGGCCCTTCCTTCCTGGGTGAATTGAAGGCCAAAGTTCAGCCAAGTCACAATTTGCGTAAAACCATGCATAAGCCAGGCCATGCACTCGCGTTTTGCTACCGTGAAAGTGATATAGCGCCCTCATAGTGATAGAGAGAAAGAGAGAATGCGCAGTACGTGTAATCATATATTACATGTACTTGTCGTAAGTTGCGCGTACATGCGGTGAACGTCCCATAAAAAAGCTTAATATATGCCTGAAATAATTCAGTCATTGTAAGGATTTTACTGAACATCTTCAAAAAATCTAATTACGAAATTGTCCTCCTTGGCCAAACCCTTTTTAATCTTAACAAATTATGTGCTCTGATTTCTGCCTTTGATGACTAATATATGTATGTTAGTATTTCGAGTAAACATCGCATTTTCTATCCCAAATGTGAACAAAACAAACTAAAAATGAACAGTTTAGAATTCGCAAAGGGAAATCAAAATTGCCTCTAAACTGAGTTTTCAGGATACACTTTGGAAATATTTAATTTATAACGCCATGTGACATTATGACAAATAGTACTAATTTTACAGTAACTTAGGCCTAATCGATGTTTTTAAATGTGCAAAAACTGAAAATTGTCATATTTTCAAATCTAAACATATTTTCTGAATCGATGAAGGCTTCTGTACTATTTCCATTAAATGTACATGTTATTTTGTTTTATATGAAATTTGGCTCAATACTCTCTTAAGTATAAATCCTGAACCTACATGTTATGATACTCCTCAAGGAGCTAATTAAGTAATCAAAAGTTTTTTACCTGCACCATAACTTGGTATCTCACAGTTCATCAAACACCTCGAAGTGGTAGATCTGTATAGCAGTACTCCCCCACCCAGGCAAACTGACACAACTCAAAAACTGTTCATCATCAGGTATCAGATTAAAGGAGCATACAATTTAATGTTTTCCATATTCAAACATTCATAACAAATCAGCCGATTGACCTATGATCGTCATTCCTGCGCCACATACGATCACTAGCAAATGTCGTTAATTGATGACGTCATGATGACGTCATCACGTGACAGATTAAAGGTGCATCAAATACAAGTATATGCAGACGCGCACATTGCTTGACCTTTGACCTCGTTTCCTAGTGGTCAAATATTCGTTGGCTTATAATTTTAAAGTGATAACAAACAACACGGGACTCATAGCATTATGGTTAGGTATAGCAAAGCTTTAAAAAAAATGAAAAGGGTGACCTTTGACCTCGATAACCATTAGTCAAACAGTTTTTGGCTTATAATTTAAAATTGTTCAAAAATAGATAATTTAGTTAATCATTGTATTCTGGTTAGGCGTTTTTCAAGTTTTAAAGTTAAACAATGTGAAAAAGCCCTACGCTCTGTTCATAGAACAGACGTAGCTCTAGTTTTTTTTTTTTTTCTTCTTCCACTCAAACGTTTCCAGAGCTTTTCTTCAAAACGGTTCAAGCTATCAACTTAAAACTTGGTAGGAACATCAACCCCAATGTGAAGATGTGCATACAAGTGTGACGTCATTGTGACGTCATTAGGTATCAAATTACAAACCAAAAATGACCAAAATATGCATGTTTTAAAATGCTTCCGTCTGGAAAACCACGTTACCCATGATCTTCGTATTTGACAGGCTTATATATCAGATCATGGCCTACAATTTTCTTTGTGTGGGCATTTTCATCTGACCCTTCCTTCTGGGGTCAATCTGAGGTCAAAGTTCAACGAGAACGAAAATCTCAATTTTTGCACTTATTGAGCAACAATGCCCATCAAACCAAGCTGAATCTTTAAGAAACTAAGTACAGGCATAGGTCCTATAGCAGACTTTCACCAGCGTGTTTAATATTATGATGGCATCAAGCGTGACGTCATCGTGACGTCATCAAGTATCAAATTACACCTCCCAAAAAACCAAAATATGCATATTTTAAAATGCTTCCGTCTCGAAAACCACGTGACCCAGGATCTTCGTATTTGGCAGGTTTATAGATGACATTCTGTGCTACAACTTTCTTTGTGTGGGCATTTTCATCTGACCCTTGCTTCTGGGGTCAATTGGAGGTCAAAGTTCAACGAAAACGGAAATCTCAGTTTTTACACTTACCAGTAACAATGCCCATCAAACCAAGCTGAATCGTTAGTAAATTAGATACAGACATAGGCCCTACGGCAGACTTTCACCAGCATGTATAGTATCATGATGGCATCAAGTGTGACGTAATAATGACGTCATCAGGTGTCAAATTACAAAAATTCAAAGGTTATTATTTTCAAAATTCATATCTCAAGAACCGTAATAGATACTTGAACAATTCTTTCACAACATGATAAGTCTAAATGAACTGAACAAATCATACGATGTCATGACCCCTGTGTGACGCCTACTTCCGGTCCAAACCGGAAGTTGTTCGAAAATGTGCAATTTTTTAGCATTTTGAATGCAAATAGATTCAAAGTGGTAGTGATTTTGACCATATTTCTACGGAACGAAATGTTTCCACACATGTGGACCTTTTGACTATACCATTGGTGACGTCATTACATGGACGGTGGTTACGTAATGTCGTGTCAAATCACGCAAATTTGGAGCTGAGATGTTTTAAAATATTGGTATGATTCCTTCGCCACATTTAAGAACTTGATGTTCAACAATTTGTGCACAAAATGGTGTCGTCATGATGTCGTCACAAGTGTCACATTACAAGATTTCAAAGGTTATTATTTCAACAATTCATATCTCAAAACGGTGCAAGCTATCAACCCCCAGCTATGGCGGATATGCAGGGAGGAGATATTAGTTACCGGATTAGTGTATACAGCAGCCGATTTCACGAAACTTTACGCAATTGCGCAAGTCCACTTACGCCATAAGTTATTGCGCAAGTAATGGCGTAAGTGGACTTGCGCAATTGCGTAAAGTTTCGTGAAATCGGCTGCTGAACTTCCATTTTTGCCATTCCACAGGTGATAACAACGTCTGAAATTCATCACAATGTTCATTTAGCCCGATCACCTGGCGTTTGTAACAACAAACGTCATACCTCTAGTTGAAACTTGAATTCTTTCACAGCATGATAGGTCTTAATGAACTGAACAAATTATACGATAACGTGACCCCTGTAAGACCCCAACTTCCGGTCCAAACCGGAAGTTGTTCGAAAATGTGCAGATTGTTAGCATTTTGAATGTAAATAGAGCCAAAATCGTAGGGAATTTGACCAAAGTTCTACGGAACGAAATGTTCACACACATGTAGACTTTATGACTATACTAATGATGACGTCATCACGTGCACAGTGGTTACGTAATATGATCTCAAATCACAAAATCTTGAGAACTGTGATATATATTGCAAAGATTCTTTCACCACATATAACACGTCATCAGATACACAATTTTAGCGTTGATCAGTCAAAGAGTCCTGTATTGAGAATTCCAATACTGGCAATAGAAATGTGATTGTTTCTTTTGCAACATTAAACAACTCACGTCTTCAAACAATTTCAAGTGTGACGTCATAATCAGATCAATGTTCATGTCGCCCGATCACCCAGCGTTTGTATCAAAAACAAACGGGAAACCTCTAGTTTAAGTATGTTTCTCCTCCCCCCCCCCCCCCCCAAAAAAATTGTTTACCTGTTGTAATTATGTTATTGAGACAGAAGTGAAACAATTAATGTAGTTAATATTTCGAATGTAATTATAATGTACTTCGAACCCTGTGAGTCTTACCCGAATCAAAGGTGCTTATATGATGTGACCACATCATGCGATGCATGATGACCTGCACGTTTATAGCCACTAGGCGATTTGTGCAGTACCAGACAGATACAGATACAGGAAAAGCTGTATGGAGAATTACTCCAACTAATGCGCCGAGATCGTGCACATAATGTAACTAAAAAGTCGCGCTCATCGAAAAATTGGGATATGTACAAAAAGTTAAGAAATTATGTTACTAACAAAGTTAGACAAAAGAAAAGCGAATATTTCACTTCGGCAATTGAGGAAAATAAGGATAACTCATCACTCTTGTGGAAGAAACTTAAAGAAGTCCTTCCCAATAAACAAACATGTGTCCCGAGTTCAATCATCTCCTCAAACGGAGAATATGTTGATGACCCTACCGACATCGCAAATAATTTCAATGAATATTTTTCAACAATTGGTGTACGTATGGCCGCTGAGAATCACACAAGTTCAAATGAGGCCGATGATTCCCACGACCATTCTCTTGTTTCTTCACCAGATTACGAACATTGTTCTCTCCCTATCCCAGAAGAGTTTGTCAAAAAGCAAATTGCATCTTTGTCGGTTGGGAAAGCAACAGGCCCAGACGGTATTAGCGTTAATATGATTAAAATGGCTGCACCTTTTATTACTAAGTCTTTAACGCATATATTTAACCTCTCCATAATAAATGAACAGTATCCCAAGGCATGGAAACATGCTTCAGGCACACCTATTCATAAAGGAGGCGATAAGTGCAACGCATGTAATTACCGACATATATCAATCTTGCCGATTATCTCTAAAATCCTAGAAAGATGGATACACTCGAACCTGTACTCGTACCTTGATGAACATAATTTCATTCCTGTTTGTCAATCTGGATTTCGGCCTTTGCACTCAACAGAAAGTACACTAAACGATTTGACAAACAAGTGTCTTCAAGCTATATGGATCACGGGAGAATGACCGGAACAGTTTTCCTAGATTTCAGTAAGGCATTTGACTGCGTTGACCATAAAATTCTTTTTGGAAAACTAGAAAAGCTGAACATGTCGATTTTGGTAATAAACTGGTTTAAGTCCTATCTCAGTTATCGCAGTCAAACCGTTAATACATGCATGTATTAGTAAACATATATCAAAATCCTTGCCTATAAGTGTCGGTGTACCACAAGGATCAATTCTGGGCCCATTATTGTTTCTTATATATACATATGACATGCCTCTTTATGTATCCGATAAAATGCCGATGACTCTACACTAACTTGCTGTTTCGAAAGCATTGTCGAAATTGAAATTAGCCTTAACAAGTCATTAGACATGATTCATATTAAAAAAAAAAAAAAAATGAATGCCAGTAAAACTAAATGTATGCTAATTGGCTCAAAGAAAAAGATAAGCGCGCATGAGCTCAGAGTACACATTAACAATGATCAAGTGCATAACGTTAAATTGTTTAAATGCTTGGGTGTTATTATTGACGAAACCTTAAGTTGGAACCAACATGTCGAATATGTAAAGAAGACAGTTTTCTCGAAATTAGCTATGTTAAAAATAATTCGCGACTGTGTAACTCAAAAGCACATGAACACCCTTATGTTAAGTTTAGTCATGCCTAGTCTAGGTTATTGTTGCACAGTATGGGCTGACCGTCACGCATCTCATAACACTGTCTTGAACAAAAGCCTCAAACGTGCAGCCAGTACAATACTGAAATGCGATTTCCTAACGCCATCAGCTGACATGCTTAAAAAGCTCGACTGGCTTGCCTATCCAGAGAGAGTTAAATACAAGAAAGCTATATTTGTCTTTAAAAGCATCAATTCCTTGGCCCCGCAGTATATGGCAAGTCTATTTACACCTTACGTACAAACTCGAGAAACTCGTCAATCTGCCGAAAAGACACTGAAAATTCCCTTTGCACGAAAGAGGTCTTACGCCTCGAGTTTTGCTGTAACTGGCTTCTTTGAGCTCATTCAAATGGCACTTCGCCAAACATACACATAATATTCACATGATCAACTTCAAGTGAGAAATGCTAATTTACGGAGTCGTATGACTTGGTTGCCATACAATCAAACTTAAATTTTTTTTTTGTTCTCTTAAAAAAAGGAACTAAGGTTTTTGCGGGTTTTTCGCACTTCCCGTAATTAGCGTAAATTGTAGTGTCACGTGCATGTATAATAATTACTTGTGATGTAGTTCTTCTGTAACCATTAGTTTTTTGATGTTGTAGTTGTTGTACAAATGTATCTTATTCCAGTTTGTTTGTGATTGTGAAGTTGTTCAATTTAGTATTTTTGTTCCGTGTGTGTTTGCAGGGCCCCAATGGAAACCAGTTTTTGTAAACTGTTTGGGCACACCCTGGGTAAATAAATGGAATAAATAAATAAACAAAATAAATTCAACAAACAATATCACAGCTAATCACACCTTTTTGCTTTCCACACAGAGCATTGTGCTTGCAGGTATCGCCATACCAATTGTCTTGTGCGTCCTGTATATCATCTACACCCGGCCCAGACGTAATAAAAAGCCTTTGCGGAAACCGCGGAAAAAAGAAAAAGGACTTTAACGGATCCTGGAGCTACGGAAGGAAATTATACGAGGAAACTAATAATGATGCTCTAAAACATTTAAAGATAGTACATGATTGGTAAACTATTACAAATTGTTTTATCCCCCTGTGTGATTGAAGATATGCATGATTAAACTAACCTGAGGGTTGGGGGGGAGGGGGTTGGGGGCGGGGGGGGGGGAGGGGGTTGGGGGCGGGGGGGGGGGGGGGGGGGTGGGCGGAAATGGCACTCGGGCGAAGTGGTTTTGGGTGCGAAATGGCACTTGGGCGAAATGGTTTTGGGGCGAATTCAATTTTTGTCTCATTAGACGAAAAACAATTGTTTTACTCATTTCGCAAAGACTACAGCACTTCAGACAAAACCATTTCAGGGGAAGTTTTCTACGGTCATCATGTTTATATTGTGTAAGTTAGGCGTACATCTGTGAACATTTCTGATTTTCGAGATACCAATTATACTGCCTTTAAAAGTAGTTTTGCTCGACAATGGACTTCGAAGGAAAGTCCTCCGCCATGCAGTGTGACAGCCTACTTATGTTTGATCGTCGTCAAATATGTTCTGGCCATGAATCTTAGTTAGATTACTTTTAATTGCTTTCTTTGATTTGTAAGATGTTCGCTAGTATTATCTTATCTTTTAGAAATAATAAACACTACTGAATAGAGTGACGTCACAAGAGTAGTTTAATCGTACGAAAGGTTATTAGCTTCTTTCTTTTTCAATTTTACCTAGTAAATTAATACGCTTTAGCGCCACCTTTAACCCCAACTGAAAGTTAAAGCTGGGTTGACTTTAAATAAGTCCTACCATTTTCTTTCTAATTTTATTTTGGTTGTCCTTGAAGTTAACGTAGTCGACGTTAGGTCTGTCTATTTAAATTTCATAATTTTTAATTACCGTACAAAACCTACGTGGTAATGCCCAATCAAAATCGACTGGCTCGATCACTTCAAAATTTTTCGTTTGCCATTTTTTCTTTTATCGGCTCTACGTAATCTTTCTTAGTGTATTTACCGTTTTTGCCAGCAGCGTCTATGACCCCGTTCTCACTAGAGAAATCGCTTTGTTCGACGATGATTCAACGATATTTCGACGAAGAGTTTTCCTGATGTGAACGCACGCCTCTTCTTTCGAAGATGATTAGAATCGCTTCGTTCGATTAAGGAAATAGCTTCATTCGACAAAGACAACGCTTCATTCGATGAAGCAAATTTGTAATGAGAACGCTCCCTTTGTTCGACGTTGCAATTTGGTAGGCCTGCAGCCGATTTCACGAATCCCTTACGCACCGCGTAAGCCCGCTTGCGCAACTTTTTATTGCGTAAGCTGCGCAACATTCCTGTGATAATTACACGCAAGCCTATGGGGCTGATTTTGTAAAAGTTGCGCAAGCTACGAATTTTTTTGTGAAATCGGCTGCTGGTTGCACACGCGCGTTGTGTCAAGCGCCCAGCAAGCGTTGTTTTTGACGCGCCACTGGAAAACCACACAGCGCGTCTACGACCTCCCGCAGCTTCATTCGATCTTCGTTAGCGGTCGCTTATAATGTCCGTCGTGATCGGACGCTTCATTTTATAACTAACGATGATTAACTACCGGTAATCTTCGTCGAACGAAGCGATTTCTCTAGTAAGAACGGGGTCTATTTTATTTATATTATACTTTTCGATCAGCTCTTGTAAATCTTGCTTAGTAATATCTAACCGACCTTAGACAGTTTTCTACTTCCGTGCTGATCATCCTCTTGAACAACCACGGGTAGATTATTCGTTTTAATAAAAATCATATAAGCGTTTTTATTCCATCTCTAATAACCGGTAGGCTTGTTTCCGATCTCCATATTAAAGTTGCACTGCCCGTGTTTTGGCCGATTTGGGCCGATTTTTTTAAAAAGATAAATAGGTATTTGTCTAGAATAGAAAAAGTTATCAGCTTTCATTTGGTACCAAGAACGCAAAAATCCGTCAAGGATTAATGCCAGTCGATTAAAAACAAGAAATGATTAAATGGCTGGCAGGTCATTTAATCGAGAGAGTGTTGACGTATTATGTTTTGACGTTTTAGGAAAAAGGCTTAGACCAATAATCTCCAGTTCTCGACGTCGGAAATTCAAGTTTTTGATATTTTTCGTTACAGAGACACGTAAGCTTTCTAAATTCGTTCGCTTGTGTAAATTAATTTTTAAATCTTTTCACCGAAACACGGGCAGTGCAACTTTAACATATAGATATATTAAAATCTGAAATACACATCTGTTCATGTTTTATATATAGTGAGATGAGGGTTTGGAGAGGTTGAAGTCATATTTTAACCTTGGTTTTGGCTCGACATTTATTCGAATGAGCAAGAACCCTCCTCTCCCTTACTACTGGCGGTGCCGTTACAGTATAACATTTGCAAGATAACCCCTGGAACCGAGCGGGAAACCGTAGCTGATCCAGCATATAGAATCCAGTCGCGTTTTAAACGTGACGTCATCCTTAAATAATATACAAAACAAAGCAAATGAGCGGTTCTTTGTGAGAAATTTGGTTTATTATACATGATTTGTTAACTTTATATGAACATTTTTGAAATCTTTGAGGGATTTTTAATTGGTAGACATGTACATGTAGTTGAAATATATAAGAGAAATTTGGTCTTCCATGATACATGAGTATAATTAACATTTCTCGAACAGACAGAATGTTTCAGATTGTATTTGTACTGAATTGTTTTAGTACCGTTTTATAATTTAAAACTACAATATTTACATGTATATTACGACATTCATGCATATACAGGGTGTGAATTAATACAACTGAATTATCTTTTAGCACATTTTCTGCTTCAGCATTTTATACAGAGCCAATATATTCAGAAAAATAATTAACATTTGAAAAATAAATCATCCCATTTTATACTGCACATTTTGCTTCCTTGCGTAGCTATATTTGCATAACATGAAAGCAGTTTTATCTAAATTATTTTAAAGTTCAACAAAGGATTTCGATAATCGAGGCACAATTTACTCGTTTTCAAAGAAATCCGGCTGGCTAAGTTTTTCTATTTCTAAATACATTGTAATATAAATTGTATAGGCATGTAAACCACAACCACCTTGCTATACTACTGTGTTGGATGCATATTAAACAAGTACATGTAATTGATAAACGCGGTCTATACACATTTTTAACACATTTTAAAGAATTATACCCAAGAAACAAATGAGGGGGTCAAACAAGTGCAGCCTGTACATTGTCATACAAAGAAATACAACCCACTAAAAAGTGCACACACGTGTCCCGAAGAGTGACAATTAATAAGCAATTGTCACTGCAATTAGCTGTGTGTAACCTTTGCAGTATAACTGGCGCCCCGAATTATTCACTTTGAAATGGAGGTGCAGTTAGAAACTCCACATACTGTTTGATGTTGCTACGTGGTGCAAGCCAATGTACAGCAACCTCCATAGTCTTGTTGCTTTATGCCTTACTCTTGAACACAGTATTTGGTCATCTGTACAATTCACACCAGCTGCTTGCACCCAGTCACATTACATACTGCATGACATGTATAGCAACAATAATTTAGTTTGGTCAAGTGCACCAGATGACCTGCAAGAGGCTAATTGCCATTTTTAGTGAAGTTGATATCCGCTTTTCATTCAGTTGGTGACATTTCTTGTTCTTTATAAAAGCTGCACAAAGTCTTGTTTAGCATATTTTTAGTTCTGGTATACATACTTCTTTAAAGAACATGTACACATAAATTTTCCCCTCAAAACTAATTATTTTCTAAATCACAACATGGCTATAAAACGAAAGACTTCCACGACCCAGCTTTCTGTGTATCAGATGTTCTGCACGAACTTTCGCCAATTTTTTTTCTTGGAGATTTATTACTGCATCTAAGCCTTAAGTTACGACTAATTGCACACTCAGTCACCCAACCTTTGAACCAGCATTTGTGTTTATCTATACATCTTTTTTCTGTGCCTCATGTACACAATATACCCTATTCAATTCACATGTTTAAACGGTTCAATCATGTACCCTATAGCCTGAATCGGTTTTATAGAGTGCAAACTGTCAATGGAAAAGGTGCCAGTCACGTATGCGTTTCGAACCTCGATCTGAATACGAGGCTTGGAACGCACCTTTTCAATCCGCAGTTTGCACTCGAAGAACTGGGGACACGATTGAACCGTTCAAACACGTTAATAGGGTCTACGATTTGCAATGGGCCGAATACATGTACAAAAAAACTAGCAACTGCTAATAAGAAGAAGAAGCACCGAGCAAAAGCAAAAGCATAAGCTCATCAAGCAGAAGCAAAAGCAATAATTTCGCTTCAAAACATTCATAACCCTTTGCTTTGGCTGACGGCTTTCTTGGCAATTGCTTGGGGTTCTGAACTATAGCGCTATTCATCAAGAGGCACTCGTGTTATGTAACGGCCTTGTACAGCAATTACTTGTTTTTATGTATACGTTTTTATGCAATTGCTAATTTGGGAAGCTTTTGCTTCAAAGTAGAAGCTTTTGCTTGTGAGCACTTGCTTATTGTATAAGAATGAAAGTAAAAGCCTAGAAAAAGCAATTGCTAATTTTTATATCAGCCCATTGGGCCGAATACATAAAAACTAGCAACTGCTTATAAGAAGAAGCACCGAGCAAAAGCATAAGCTCATCAAGCAGAAGCAAACGCAAAAGCAATTGCTTGAAAACATATTCTTAACCCTTTGCTTTGGCTGATAGCTTTTTCTTAGGCTTCCTCAGCAATTGCTTGGGGATCTGAACAATACCGCTATTCATCAAGAGGCACGCATGTTATGTAACGGCTTTGTATAGACGGATGGGTTTGCTTTTAATCCTCATCCGGGGTATCCTATATATACCATTCTCAGGTATAATTTTTGCGCCATGTAGCCGTTCCACATGCATGTTGTTTGTTGAAACAAAACAATTTACGATAAGTTGGATTGGAGATTTCTTCTCGATTAATCCTTGGTTTGTAGACCTTAGGCCGAGCCCGGTCATCTCTAACAGTCATAAACATGATGAAATCTTCTCTGGTTGTTTGTAAAATCACGAACAAGTAAGAGGTCAAGCTACCATGCAAGGATCTTGTAACACTGCAAGCAATTGCTGAATAACACAAGCAAAAGGTTGTTGTTATGTATACGTATTTAGGCAATTGCTAATCAAGGTGGCATTTGCTTGCAAGAAACAAGCTTTTGCTTTTGCTTAAAACTAGACACTTTTGCTTGCTAGCAACTGCTTATTTTTATGTATGAAGATGTAAGCAAAAGCCTACAAAAAGCAATTGCTAGTTTTTATGAATTCGGCCCATTGTGCATTTAATACCAACATTGATCAAAGAAAACATTTTTTTTCCACGTACATTGTAAAGTGGTTGAGCGAATTGTAAAATACAGTACTTTCCTCCATAATCATGTAAATACAACCACATTTATAGCTATTATATAGATTACATGATATTCTGCTGTGGTCAAGCGGAGTTTCCAGAAAAATTAACAACAGCTTAATAATGTAATGACTAACAATAGACTACTAAAGTGTGACGTCAGTTGCCATGGTAATTGGGTCTAAACATTCGCTGGTAATCTGAAACGTCCATTGGTATAGCGCAGGGAAACAGTTCACTGGTTTTAGTGTAGACCCAAAAACCATGGCAACACACAAAGGGTGACGTTTTCACTTTAGTAGTCTATTTCATATATCGTTACCCCAGTAGCATAATTGCCTCAGACGGATTCCATGCCACCCACTACCTCACAAAAAAACTCTTTGGAGGGGAGGGGGGTGGGGGGGGGGGGAGATTACGATTTAAAGGCAGTTTTTCTAGAGTTAATGACATGTTGATTTTTTGGGTATATAGTCTGTTGTGTGGACATACATGTACGTGTAATAAAGTTTAGACCACTTACTGAATACAGCGTAAAAACCCTGTTCATATGCATTTGAAATATTGGGCCTCTACGAGTAGGTATATAAATACATAAACCATAGAATCAGATTACAATCAAAATTTGACACCTAAAAAGTATTAAATTAAAACAGTACATGTATGTATATTAGTATACCACAGGCGACCGTTAGCTTGTTATGAATACAATGCAATTTGAGAACAAAAAAGGAAAACAAGTCTTGTAGAACCGAGTTCTTGCTTATCGTCTTCCATACATAGCAAATAAAAACTATAGTATAGAGCCTTTGCACGGCGGCCATGACGGGGGCAGTCACATTGTTACCATGTGTCATGCGTGAGTATAGGAAGTTGCTACATCATTTAGATAAGAAAACCTGCTCCCTGTCGTGGCCGCCGGTGCAGAAGCTCTATTGTAGCACTTACACGAACTAACTTCTTTTTTTTAAAAATGCATAAGCTTTCGTAGCAACAGTACGTATAGCACAAACCCGGATATTCACATTTCAAATCCGGACTAAGGATCTGGCGTGGTGTTACTGAACAAATCCGATTACGTTAGCAAAATGCTTGACGTTCTGAACGACGACTCCAAATCTAGTCTACTTGTAAACGCCGCCGACTACATGTACATGTGATCGCACCGCGTCACTACACTGTCCTCGAACACAAGCTGTCCAAGAATTTCCTTGAACTACATGTACATGTACACAAAACCTGTAAAATTTCGACCGCCGTATATAACCGAATCCGCCCTTCGGGATCGCAACGACCGCGTATATACGGGTACATCACAAACGTGATGTACCATTGCGTCCCATTCTCTCTATGACAGGTTCTGCGCAGCATGAATTGGCTAAATGGCTCGCTGAACTTCTTTAACCCGTTTTGGACACATTTTCTGAACATGTCATCAAGGATTCGTTTACTTTCGCCGAAAGAATACGCGCGTGTACTCTCAATTGCCAACGGGTAACGCGATGTGTTCTTGACGAAACAGTTCAGAGCTGCACAAGAGTTATTCCACAGCACCCTTGAACCACCCCCATTGTCTAAATCCGCCTTTGTCGAGCTCATGAATAGAGCCACGAAGGGAGTTAAATTCAGTTTCAATGACATGTACACAGACGGACGGCGTGGCTATGGGGTCACCACTGGATCCGATTTTGGCAAACATTTTCGTTGGCTACCACGAAAAGCGGGCTTTTGCTGATCTACCCGTGAAATGCACGCCACTCGTGTACCACCGTTATGTTGAGGACACATTTGCCGTGTTCGATTCGGCTGCAACATGCAAAGCCTTCCATGATAAGCTAAACGGTCTCCATCCCGCACCCAAGTTCACCCTTGAGATGGAGCAATCTGGCTCTCTTCCGTTCTGGTTGAGAAAACACCCACCGGCTTTACCACTTCTGTATACCAAAAACCTACGTTCACAGGAAACTACACCCGGTGGGACTCATTTAGTGCTACTCGGTACAAAATAGGCTTGATAAATATACTGGTGTCAAGAGCAGCAAACATCTGTTCCCCGTGTAAGCTACACGACGAAATAAACCACATGATCAAGTCAATCCTGCGCGAAGACGGCAATCCCGAATCAGTGATATAAGCAAACATGTATCCCTCTCGCTCGCAAACCGCTCTAAACTGCGACCTCGCACAAAGGCCCACAGATCGAACAAATGTCCCGTGTATCTTATAAAGTACCGTGGAGAGGAAAATATTCACGGCGCACAAGTTATTTCCGGCAGTCCGTAAAGACGTACTATCACACAACTTAATGTTACTTTTGAGTTTGTGTCGATGTGAAGCTCGGTACGTAGGGCGTACGTCTCAAAGACTGGCGGATCGCATTAAAGAGCATGTTCCATCCTCCATCCGCACCAACTTCCTGCCTCCCGCAAACAGCTGTCGCGCGTCTGCAAGAACGCTCGCAAAGCTGCCACACACAGCCCGAATGTGCATCTGCTATAGGACAACACTTACTTGATCACCCGGAGTGCTCGAAACAATACAGCGAACAGCAGTTCACTGTACTGGCCAGAGCACGCAGTATCATGCATCTGCACATGCTCGAAGAGTCGAAGCTACATACATTCACTTCACAAAACCGGTGTTATGTCGTCTGAAAGAATGTGTACACACGATACATGTAGTCTAACTGCGCGTGTGCAGTAGCGTGCTCCCTGCTGTTATCAGCTGACTAATTAGCGCGCAGCATTCTGAACGTCATTCCCGCCTTATATTATTTTCGATAGCGTGACCCGTGTAATTCTTGCGTTTTGCTCTGATGAGTGCAAGTCATAAAGCTTTAGCATGTCTTTGTCGTTACTTAATTATATTTTCCAATACGTACTTCATCAGATGCAACTACATGTAAGTAGTTGTTGCTCCGAAAGTTTATGCTTTTTTGGGGGCTAAAAGTTAGCCGTATAAGTGCTACAATACATATGTTTTGTTCACCTAACTAACACGGCTACCCACCAGATCATACAATAGCAGTCAGAGGTACATGTACCTGAACTTACAGTACACACACAATGGCCATTAGCCTTCTTGAAGTACATGTATATATATATGGCAGAACAAAAACAAGCACAATTTTATTTGGAAATCTATTTGTTCTCAAAAACTTAATTTACCCGTTGTAATGATGTTATAAAGACAGATTTATGAATAAAATAAATAAGCGCAAGGTGAAAGTGCAGGTATTTTGCATTTACTTACAATTTATTCCCAAATAAAAGTACGCCCTCCTATTGTGTCAAACAGACATGTACTTCATAAAGGCTAATTATGAATGAACCGGTATCACTGTGAAAACTGCTTACGTTCTGGTTCCTTCAAGAATCAGTAAATGAAATACAATTTAGTTTTATATGACCTTTTGATGGTACGAATACATCTATGTTCAAAGAGTATGTAATAATATTGTCATTCAGAACATTAAGAAATGAGAAAATAGTTTCCCGTGTTTTAAAATCTCTTTTCTTAATCGGATGAAATTCATGCAGTTATTAAAAACTTGACTGCCAAATGAGGCACGCTATGAATTTTTAGTTTGAAATTTTACATGTATGTATATGGCATGTGTGATATCGTTACCTTTTACCAATAGATTGTGAGCTCAAGGTAATTTACCTGTATGCTGCACAACAAATAAATAAATTGTAGAAAAAAATCATAGAAATCTATTTTTGAGGATGTCCCTTTTCATATTCCATAGGAATGCACGACATTATACTCCCAAAAGTACATGTACAAACATGTACGTACATTCCATACCTTATATGGACTGGCGAACAAATATAAGGAGGTCCACACTTGGCCGGAGAAAGTGACGCTCTGTGGACTAGCACGTCCACAGGTTGTCCAATCTTTAAAAACAAGGCTAACTGTCAGGGTGTTAGTTTATGGTTTATAGGGCACAGTTTAGATGAGAGCCGTTTTAATTTTGGTGAAAAGGGGTTTTTTCATTTTGAAAACAAAGTTACTTTTGGAACAGTTTTCTTAACTACACGAGAACCAAGGAATGTCCAGAGAAGGTATGGAACGTATATGGGTCTGTCCACAGTAATGGGGTACATTTGAAAAGTAAGTCAATAATTCCTTTCAGATGTCTTTAGTTTATCTCAGAATTAAAGAAATGTCCTTGTTTTGTTCGCAGGAGATAACTTTTGCCCAAAAAGGTAAACAATTTATGCCACAACATACATTTTTGAAAAGCTTGTGTACAAATTTTCCTATTACGTAGGTAACGTGGACAGACCATTTTGTGACATTTTTTTCCGTCTTTGTTACACGCGTAATAGGAAAATTTGTGCACGGGGTTTTCAGAAATGATTTAGGACTATTTTTCTTACTCCTTGGTGAAAAAGTTATTTCCTCAGTTTAGCTTGATAATTTAAAGATAAAATTAAGACATTTGAAGTGAACACGGACCTAAGATCTTGAATGTTACAGAAATGTACCACATTACTGTGGACAGACCCATATGTAAACCTGTGTGCACTTGTGTGTACAATTAACATGTACACAAAATTAATGACGATGTGTAATAAATATGTTCAGTTACGGAAATTGATTTTAAATTACTTTACTATTTTAAGTAAAATTTAATACAATCAGATACAATTTACAATTATTTAAAATACAGGACAGACATGTCATTGCATTTTATTGGAAACAAACAAAACCCTGTGTCGTAGTCTGAGCGAACTGATAATCTTGTATAATATAGATGCACTGATGAGAGAACAATATTCACTTTTCACAAGAAAGCAAAAAAGAAGCATCTTTATCAAAAACTACACGTACAATGTATCAAAGGCACCTAAATTTATGTATATTATTCCCAATGTTGACAAAATATAAGAGGCGTTCGAGATGCTTACACCGTGTAACACCAACTTACACTGCGTACTGGAGCATTCTTTTAGGGATCACATGATACACGAGTCTGCCCTGGTGGCAGCCACTACTGCCCGAGCTCGCGGCAGGGTCTCTGGAGCAAGACTCGGTGTAATGACGTCACCTACATGTAGTAACCACAAGTACTAAAACATGGCGGACAGTTTGCAATCGCGACGCGAGTACGAATAAAAAAAAAACAGATTTATGTCACAAAATAGGAGATAATAGGGCTGTAAATACATTTTGCTTAATCAGTACATGTAGACAAAGCTTATTGACAAAGCTTTATTGCGGTACTTTTAGGGCAACTAATTATGCATGGCACTGGCTTAATTTTTCATCGTGAGTCAAACGATAACAGCGTTTATAAAGTCCCGCCTGGCAACAACCTTTGTTCCAATAATTTAAAGCGAACCCCTATGCCACACGGTGTAAGCATCTCGAACACCCCTAAAGTAACCTATTGGTGTGACTGCAGGTGGGTTAGTTCAATTTGAAGGGGGAGACAAATTAATTACAACACCTACAAATATATATCAGGCAACTGCATCATTTCTTTGGCAAAGTACACCAGCTCGGTGTTGCGGCATTTTGCCTACTTGTACTTCCCCATGCCAGGCCACATGCCAGAAAGTACTCTTACGAGCAATATTCGCCAACAAAGCATAATGCCAATGTGGCAACCACTCAAATCTACATTGTACATGTACCAATGGTCTTGTCGTTTTCATGTATGCGTCATGTACGAGTAGGCACTTTGTATTTTGATTTGCAATAGTGGAACAATCAGACCCAAAGGAACATGTACAATGTAAGTAAGAAATTACTGCTCGGAACTGAGATGATTTTTTTTTATCTCCAATATCACCTTTAATCACATGTGTACAGTTGTGGAAAAATACTTCTTTCTGTCCAGATTCCTGTGACTGAAGGGGTTATGAATTATGACAGCCTCATTAAAATTACTCTAATAACAAAACATGTATAGTACATGTAAAACAAATTGTGAAAGTAGTTATTGTTCTCTTGGTATACATTGTAGTTTTGCTACTCCCCCTCACCATACAATTTTCACCACTGACAGCAATAGCCATACTTAAAAACCTACAATACGTCCAGAGTGTTTTACACTTCAGATAAATATTTTAAAACTTACCTTAATTTATGTGTGGAATGTTATACATGTACAACTGAAATTCACCGGAAAAAATCCCAATGTGCAAGCTTGCACATTGATCCAACTGGGGTGCAAATTGTAATTATTTGTAATGTTGATTTGCAGTGCATACTATTCCATGATCGTCCTTATAAGATTGTTTTTACAATTATCAAATGTTAAACCTACAGAGGTGCTTATTGTATTCCAGACAGGCAACAGAAGGCAGCCATTTATATTACATGTAATTATACACAGTTAAATATACACCACGGTTAAAGAACAAGCTACGTGCACTTTAAAAGTTGTACATACTTGCTTTTATGCTATGAAATCATTTCACTTCTAAGCCCAAAATGCAAAAAACAAAAAAATCTATAAATGTAAAAGCTGACTGCCAACTCTGATACTGCTGGTTTTTCCCAATTTGCAGATTATACTTGTATAATATGTTTTCCTCATTCAAATCAGGGACGGGAGGGAAAGAACAAAAGAGGGACAATAGGTCCCTGATTCACCCCAGGTCCCCGATTCCCAACCCTGTGCAAATCCTATGGAAGCTTTCGCAAAAAAATCTACATTTATGTCCAGACAAAAGAGGAACAATGGGACTTCCCTGATTGTCAGTGAAAACACACCTGTGTGAGTACATGTATACTTGTATATATACACACCCGTCTACATTGTATTTCAACCAGTAAGTGGATGTACATGTACAGTCAAGCCCAAAATTATTCATACCCTATGACAAATCATTTATCTCATACATACCTACATGTACAAGCTGGAGTGGTGGAACTTTCACTTTACCCAAGGACATTTACATGTAGTTGGCACGTACAAATCCACATATTTTGGCTCAACATTATTAGCAATAAATAACAATAAAAATTTTAAGATTTTAGTTTTTATGCCTGTCTATAATTATTCATACCCTATACCAAGTCTCAGATTTGAGGCAGATTGTGATAATGCACATGCTTTAGACATTCGTAAGATTCTTTATAATGTTATGCAATTATTCCAAGATGTGCATAAAATCTGAATGCATTCCAAATATTTAATGTACAGTGATGAATGTTATAGAACACTCTACTTTTAGACTGTATAAATTAATGGGAGCTGATGCAATCTCAGAAGAAAAAACTGAGTGAGGGGGGGGAAGGGGGAAGGGGGGAGGGGGTGCGGGAGTCCATGGCCATAAGTTTTGTGGTTGGATAAGATGCAAATGGAGCTTTTTGGGCACAGAGATGATATTTCGTTTAGTGAAAGAAAGGTGAAGCATATACAGCCCTAATACCGTAGAACAGTCCCGGCTGTTCAAGCATGGAGGCGGGAGCATACTGCTTTGGGGATGTTTATGAGCCAGTGGGCCTGGCAATCTCGTCAAAGTGGATGGCATCATGAAAAAGGAGCAGTACAAAGAAATAAACTTCACCTTGGACAGAAATGGACATATCATCAGCAGGACAACGATCCTAAACACACCATCAAGTTAGTCAAGAAAATTATGTACACGTTCTAGAGTGGCCAAGTCAAAGTCCGGACCTACATCCAATCGAGATTCTATGGAGGGAGCTCAAGACCCGAGTGATGGCAAGGAAGCCTTCCAACCTCAAAGATCTAGAGACTTTAGCGAAGGACGGGTGGGACAAAATCCCTGAAGAAACATGCAAAAACCTTGAGAGCAAGTACAAGAACCGTTTGAAGGCTGTGGTCACAGACGCTTTTCCATTGATTACTGAATGTGACTTTGAACTGATCTAAACAAGGGTAAGAATAATTCTGGACATGCCATTTTTTTTAAATCTGTCATTAAAATACCCCGGACAGAATTCATTTCTTGAAATGTCTCTTGCAGTGATTCTTTCAGCTGTGTAACTTAAGCCAGAAGAAACGTATTCATCAAATAACACAAGTCAAAATACTCCAAATTTTGTAAGGGTATGAATAATTTTGGGCTTAAATATATATCCAGCAATATATATTTCAGTAAGGAAAAACACAGCTGAAACACTAGAACAAGAAACTCAATTGCCTTCCAATATGTTTAGCACAAAAAGGCATGCTAAAAAAAAAGATTCTTAATTTCACTCAAACAGCACCTTACCAAAAATACAAACGTTGGTTTCTTGATGAGCCCTTAGCTAAAAACTGGAGAAACCTCTGAACTTCAAAGAAGAACCAGGTGTACATGTACATGTATGTCAAGAATGTCTCTAGCCAAAAGCATAAGACTAGATACCAACATACATTAGTTAATGGTTCATGAAGGATGTTTTAGACCGCTGGATCTCCTACACGCACATTGTAACTACATGTGTACACCCACTCAAATCCTTACATTTGATAAAAGCCCACATACATGTATGCAACGATTTGCATATTTTCTAATGACTACATGTACACATGTTTTTTTACATTGCCAGCACTAGCCTCACATGACCACCAAACTCATTGAACCGAACACAACTTTTAAAATAAAATTAAGCTGATTCCTAACATGCACAGCTACTTTTACTCTCACCGGCTTCGTCAACTTCCATAGGAAGACCACGGCCATTGCCGTGGGCAACGACTGCCCCGGGGAACTGGCTCTTGTCTACACTGCGCTCCATGCGCAACATGACGTTGTCTAGCAGGCACTCGATGGCTTTACTGATGTTGTTTCCTGTCTTAGCGCTTGTCTCAAAGTAAGGCAACCTGCAAAACAGATTGATAAAAACATTCAAACAAATCAACTACAAGTAAAATTCTGGACTTAGAAGTATACGTGTACATGTACATTGTATGCACTCATGTACCGGTACATGTACATTTGTGTGAAAAGGAACCTTAATAATAATAATAATAATAATGCGATTTGTAAAGCGCACATATCCACCCTGCAGGGTGCTCAAGGCGCTGTTAACAACAACAAGTAATTAATTCTCGAAAATTTGCGACATCAAGTAAGTTTTTAGAAGTGATTTGAACCTAGTTGTACAGTGGCATGATCTGAGGTCAAGTGGCAATGAATTCCAAAGTCGAGGAGCTGCAACAGAAAAAGATCTGGCGCCCCATGTTCGCTTAGAATTTGGTTCCTTGAGAAGTTGCTGGTTACTTGATCTAAGAGTTCTTGCTGGAGAATATTCATGTAGTAGTTCCTTAATGTAGTAGGGAGCCTTGTTGTTGAGAGCTTTGTGGACCAGAAGCATGAGTTTGAAAATAATCCTTTGGGAGACAGGAAGCCAGTGTAGTTCCTTCAAAATGGGGGTGATGTGACAGTTCCTCCTGGATAAGGTGATGATGCGGGCAGCGGTATTCTGAAGACGTTGAAGACGGTATATTTGATTCTGAGGGAGTCCGTAGAGTAGTGAATTGCCGTTGTCTAGTCGTGAAGTCACAAATGCATGGATGATTTGCTCGGTGGCACTTCTATTCAAATACTTGCGTATACGACCAATGTTTCTAATTTGGAATGATGCCGAACGGACAGTGTTAGCGACGTGAGGTGTAAATGTCATTGCTGAATCAAATATAACCCCCAAGTTCCGGGCCTGCAACGATGGGGCTATCTGTGCATCACCAATTGTAATAAATGGCACAGACACCTTTGTTAATTGTTGGCGTGATCCAAACAAGAGAAACTCCGTTTTTTCCTCATTTAGCTTTAGAAAGTTGTTTTTCATCCAGCATCGGATCTCGGAGATGCATTGTTCCAGTCTTGCAATAGAAGAATCGGCAGGCTCCTGCGAAGACTTGAAGGTTATGTAGAGTTGAGTATCATCTGCATAGACGTGGTAGTTCAGATGATGTTTCAAGATGATATCACGAATTGGCAAGGTATAAAGAGTAAACCACTGTGGGCCTAGCACAGACCCTTGTGGTACAGAGTACTCTAAAACAACAGGATCTGATATTGCATTGCCAATGCGGACATGCTGGGTTCTATTTGAGAGATAGGACCTGCACCATTCGAGAGCCGTGCCGTGTATACCGAGATAGTTCTTAAGTCGAGATACGAGGATGCCATGATCAACGGTATCGAATGCTGCACTCAAATCAAGCATAACTAGCGCAGTGATATCACCATTATCCATTGCGGACAGGATATCATTACTGACCCGAACAAGCGCAACTTCCGTCCCGTGGAATGGCTTATATGCAGACTGGAAAACGTCCGAAAGCTCATGGTCTTGAATGTGGTCAGAGATGCGGGATGAGACAATACGCTCGATGATTTTTCCCAGGTACTTCAGGTTTGAGACGGGTCTGTAGTTTTTCAGAATCTCCTTGTCCAGGCTGGGCTTCTTCAGAAGTGGCCGAATGTAGGAGACTTTTAGGTTGTCCGGGAAGCAACCCGAGTCCAACGATGTGTTGACCACCTCGGTAATAAAAGGAGCAAACACATCAATGTGTTGCTTTATCATCATAGTTGGAATAGGGTCAAGTTCGCATGATTTTGATGGCGAGTTCATGATGACACGCTTAATTTCGTTAACATTGGTTGGCTCAAAATTAGAGAGTCTGCAGTTGGGATCCGCATGTGGCTGAACTAGTGGGACGGAGTTGGACACTGGCATCAATGAGGATCGGATGTTCGTAATCTTGTTGACAAAATAATTTGAAAATGCATTTGCAAGGTCCTGGTCAGATTGTGAGGATGGAAGGACCGGGGACTTAGGCTTGTGCAACAGCTTGTCGATTACCCTGAACAGCTTTTTCTGGTCACCAGAGCTTTGTTGCACCTGTGTTGAATACTGACTCACTTTCGCTTGGTTGATCATGACGTTCACAACATTACATTGCTGGCGAAAGCTCTGCCGATCAGCCTCTTGCTTGCCATTGGCACGCCACCTCCGTTCAAGCTGACGGCGAATTTTCCGTGCTGCTCGGATGTCCTCCTCAAACCAACGTGGTCCCGGTCGACTCTTGATGGATCGTGTTACCTGTGGAGCATGTTTGTCCACATTTTCACGTACCATGCATTCATACTCTTCAACACAAGCTTCAAGGTCATCAGTGCCGAGGTCGATGTTCGATAGAGATGTTTCAATATCATGACAGAAGGCAGTGATATTGATATTACGCCATCGCCGAGTTTTCAAAGTCATAGTTGGGAGGGGTGGCTTCTTAAAGCCAACGTAGCCCATGATCGCATAGTGGTCCGAAAGTCCAGGGTGGATTTTAATATTTGAGATTATAGGTGTGACATTCTCACGCGTTATCACCAAATCGAGACAATGTCCAAGTCGATGAGTTGGCTCATGAATGTGTTGGACGAGACCGTACGATGAGAGCAAATACTGAAACTGTTTTGCATTGGTGTTGGACATATCGTCAACATGGATGTTGAAGTCGCCAGCGAATATGACTTCGGATGGGTGGAGGAGATATTGTGTGATCAAGTTCTCAAATTCATGCAAAAAAGTGGAAAAACACACATGTTGTCCATGGATGTCTCTTTCCGGACGATAGATGACTACCATGCGAACAGAATTGGAATTACCAGTTATCTCCACATGGAGAGATTCAAAAGTTGCATAGTTCGCGTTATCATTTTTCATGCAGACACCCAACGTAGATCTGTAAAGTAGAGCAACACCTCCACCTGTCTTGTGGGGTCTGGGTATATGATGAAAAAGGTAACCATCTGGGGTGCACTCGCGAGCTATCAAGTCGTCGTCTGGTTTGAGCCACGTCTCTGATACAGCAACTAAATCATGATTATTTTGAAGTACCAAGTCGACAAATTCATCCGTCTTGTTGCAGATAGACTGCGCATTCAAAACACAAAAACTAAGACTTGTGTTTTTACATGTAGGTGATGATGATGAGACATACTGGGGTAAATCTCTAGAAGATGGAGGTTTTCCAACTGCCCGACGGCGACCAGCCTTCTTGCCTCGATGTGTAGGCTGGTATATGCAGGTTGGAGTACGCATTCAACCTCATTGAGTCTCAAAAGCTATGATTGTGGTTGTTGTTCATCTCAGATAAATTACAAAAATTCCTGAAAATTCCTATGTGAAGTCTACATAGAGACAGAGAGGTACATAAGTCATTCCGTGTCAAATCACCTACTGTAGAAGCTGTCAACGGTCCGACTCCGATTTTGACAATTTTTCTTAAAATACTGTACTGCCGGTCCCAATCGGCTAGCAGAGGGCGCCAGTACCATTCCACGGTTAGGCCGGCTGATGAGCCGAGGGCGCTAACACAGCTCCACGGAGCCGGTTGGCGCGAGCCTCTGCTAGAAGGTTGGGACACCCGTCTCGGCTGG
Source organism: Henricia sp. BOLD:AAB3569 (assembly GCA_037783545.1). Lineage (NCBI taxonomy): Eukaryota > Metazoa > Echinodermata > Asteroidea > Spinulosida > Echinasteridae > Henricia > Henricia sp. BOLD:AAB3569. The sequence goes on along the minus strand of JBBELK010000071.1, from coordinate 465,621 downwards.
AAACGTTTCCTGAGCGCCATCTTTGTACTGGACGTTGTTGAATGAAGAGTGTTGAAATAAACTTGGAGAGTTTTGTGTCTGAATAAGTTTTCCTGTGTGTTCTTTCTTGTGTCGAGTATCAAATAACAAGTGGGATAAATTCTTGTTACAATACCTTAACCTACATGTATGTAATGAACATGTACACAATTTTAGAGGCCAACTCCAGCTCGTTGCCTAGATACGACCTCCAGAAAATGCCTACCATAGTCACTTTTTCCCAATCATAGCAGTGCCATTGACGTCTTTTGCATGTGTTTTGGGGGCGTGGTCAAGGCTAAAATGTGGGTCCGCGGAGAAAAATGACTTCCTTCTTCTGAGGGGTGGTTCCCCCAATAGGTCACTACCCAAGTGATTGAAACTTACATCTATCTTTGGTATTATATTTGGTTTGGTATCTTTTTTCTTTGATGGTTTTCTGAATTTATATAAAAGGTTGATATTTTGCTCAATAAGGCTAGTTTTAATTGTATTATATAAAACATATTACTAAGTACACACACGCGAAATCCATTCACTCGATGCACGACGCGCGCGTACGCGTGTGCTTATACATGTAGGTCCGCCCAGCATGCACGCGCATCAGATTGGGCCTTTGTGCTGCACAGTATCAGAAACGCACGGTATTGATCACGTTCAAATGACGTCACTTCCTACAAATTGCCACGAGCATCATGACTTTGAGCGTATTTTTTTTTGACTAGCGCCGCATTTCGAACAGATTTCGAGCAACATACGCGCGTGTTTGGAACATGTTCCAGCGTGTGCGTGTACGTGCGCGTACTTCATGGCATTTTTAACACACAATAATTGAAGGGTATTCATTTATACAAATGTGTGCGCACACAGGCTCATTTACAAGGGTGCCCTCATGTGATAGAAACTAGGCCCCTGACTACATGTACCATGAAATTATGGCCGCTATGCTGTCTATCTGTGCAGTATAACCACAAAACCTGCCTCAATAAGATGACAGTTTCACAATTTCTCGAAAGCATCGACAGTTTTTTCATTCTTTTCTCGGAACATAAATGAAGTACCGGTACTGAGCTGACTCACACACAGGTTGGTATTGATTATGTATACATATACATGTACATGTACTTAACCTCACATGGGGATAACGCTAGCTGTTTCAGTTTCCAAATTAAGTACTGCAAACTGTCTTTAACCCATTAGTCCTCAAAGCCCCCAAAACCGACATGCAGCCTTCTCCTCAAAGCACCCAAAACCTATATTCCTTCCATGTTCAACTCAGTGAAATTTAAGTTTCTGCAAACACACCCTCACTTGATAGGCATGTACTCATAGCATGATCCATCCTTTTGAATTTTTTTTTTCTTTCAGTAAGAGCGGCAATTATTGGATGACTTTGGTTTATGACCTTGACATGTAATGTTGCTTTAAAAAGCTCAGTGTAATAAGACACACTACTTGTTACCAATGAGTGCTGTTGGGTTAAACAGTGTGGCCATCACTCCATTGCTGATACATGTACCCGACTTACCCATACTTTTCAGCCATTTCCCTGGCTCTCTCGTCACTAATCACCCGGTTCTCCTCTAAATCCGTCTTGTTGCCACACAAGACAATGTCTGGATTCTCGCAGTAGGCATGCATCTGCAGTTGCGTCATCCAGTTACGGATGTTGATAAAGGACTGCTCATTGGTCAAATCAAACAGGAGGAGGAAACCCATAGCATCACGGAAGAAGGCTGTAGTTAAACTGCGAAACCTTGTAAAGAAGAAAGGCAAGATAGGGTGATTACATTCAGTAGATGCATTAGACAGTGAAATCACAAAGTATTAATTCATGAACATCCATGGCCTGGGGCCCCTTCCAGTACACAAACTGCATGCTGTGTGTTGAGGCATGCAGGTCTTGTTTCAGAAAAAATTGCGGATGGGGCCGTGGTAAAAGTTAAAGTTTTCTCCCTTTGAACGAGTTTATCTCAAATGGAACAATCAAAACACACTTTCTAATAGTGCAAATGTGTAGTGAATGTGCATACGTATGTACATACATTCATCTGACATAGACCTGTGTATTTTCGAATAATTCACTATTCGAAAAATCGTTTTAATTTTCGATCGAATATTCGATATTTTATGCGTAAATTTTTTCCTAAGATTTCGACAAAATAGTTTGCCGTTAAATTAATTGATTTTGGCACATCCGAACTCACAGCTCACAGGAATACAGCAGCCTTTTTATTGCCGAATTTGCCGTGTCAAAAAAAAAATCTGTGCTCCAACTACAGACTTCATGCTGTAACTTGCATAGCAGTCTCTCGCCCGAAGACGTTTTTGCAGAAATTATCGTCGGCCCTTGTACACTAAACTCATGGTTGGATGCAAATATGACATCAAAGCAGTCGTTTCGGCCAAGGAAAAAGAGGTTTTTTACTTCTTCCTAGTAAAAAAACATGTTTGGTAAAAGCACATACCGAATATTCAATTTGGTAAAATGCTATTTGAAGATTCGATGGACGACCGAATATTCAAATATTCGGTTCGTTAGGCACAGCCTTAATCTGACACCAGATCAAAGCAGTTTTTATGGTAACACATCCCAACATTTTGTTGTCTCCTATGCATGTTAGATGAGAAGCTGACAGAAATGTAATTTCACGGTCTACATCCATGGTAATTTATATTGTGAACTAAGTAAGCATAAACATGCACATTGCAAATTTACAAGTACATGTACATGTACATGTACAGTCCAAGATAAATGGGACACGCTCTGCAAACAAAACCATTACATGTAAGTTGCACAGGCTAGGTCGAGTTTTTGTGATCATAAGCATCTGTGACAGATCTACGCTCATTGAAAGACAAAAAACAATGGAAATTTGAGGCGGTGCCTAGATATTGCCTGGAATGTCCGTGTTCCACCTGAAATTCCCATTGTGTTCCTGGTTACCAATGGAAAGGTGTTCATCCATAGAAAAAGAGCCTACACATGGATACTGCAACCTCATACAATCAAACACTGAATAATTCAACTACATGACAATTAAGTTTCAAAAATTTCTTTGCTAAATATGACCTCAAGAAATTTTTAATTTCTCTAACTTTTGAAATTCTAAGAAATTAATTCCAAATATGAAAAAAACCTGCATCTACACAAAGCACACTACTCACAATAAGTTAGGGATATTGGTGTGCATCGTTCAATTTTGGATTTTGTTACCCCCCAAATGACTGTTTGCACTTATTCCTGCGACAAGGTGGGTCTGTCATGCAGATACAACTGTCTAATTATATACAAGGGTATGCGGAATGCATACCCTCAAAATGTCTGCGTACACCCCACAATATCCCTAACTTATTATGAGACAAGTTTCACTGTATTCACATGTATCTTGCTAGATATGGAAATGCTAAATAACTTAATGCCTAATCTTTCTTGTACATGACACTATGTACATGTTCATTGTAACCCCATTGTTAGTAACAATGGTGTGTGTCCAATTTCCATTGTTAGATGTTCATAGTGTGAGGGATTATTTGTTTAGCAAGATATTACTACTGTTTATTTTGATGTAAAATGATTAAAAGTTAGCCGTTTTCAACTTTGAAGATTTATTTGCAGAACATCACAGAATAAGGGCACTGTTTGGGCAAATCACTTCCGGAAGACACACAACGAAACACAACGAAAGTAGTACAAAAGACATAAGACTTGTATTTGATGGCTTATAGCAGGAAACATGTCAAACAAACCCAAACACCCATGGATTATAACATTTTCAGGAAGTTGGAGAAAAGGAAGTTTTTGTGCATTTGGACTCGAGTCGAGTCACATTGGAAAATGACTCGGACTCGAACATATTTCAAAAATAGAAATAAATATGTATATAATCGCGCGCTTAAAGGCACAGGCTCGTCAGCATTGCGCGCGCGCAAAATTCGTGCCACGAAATACACAGCTCCATTCTTTCACACATTGAGTTACATACAAAACTATAGCAGATTCAGTTTCGTGACTCGGACTCGAGGCTAATGACTCGAGACTAGATATTGATGACTTGACTACAACACTGCTGAATGACCATGCAAACACCCCAAGCCAACACCGGCATTTCATGCTGAAAACCTACCAATTACTATTGCAGTCCCATCTGGCTAAAAGAAGGTTATAATTGTTAAAGGGCCATGCCATGGTATTTTTATCATTGAAATCTATGCTATGGAACTGTTCCATTCATTTACAATTATAAAAACCCTACTTGGAAGTTGTTTTAGGGGTTAAAATTTACATATTCATTAACAAAGTTGTGATGTCACATTAGGCAAACACAGGAAATCTCATTCAACTGTGCACAAATGATTTTCGTATTTTCTCCAGCTTGCTGAAACTTTTGTAACCCATAATTGTTTGGGTTTGTTTTACATGTTGCCTATTGTAAGCCATGAAAAAACTAAGGCTGGAAACTGCAGCAATTTTCCACAATTCCAGTTTGAAGTCTTATCATTTTTTGTGCTTTTCTGCTGTGTGTTCCTAAAGTGACATGCCTCAAACAGTGCCCTCTTTCTTTGAGTTTTTGTAAAGAAATTTTTAAAGTTGAAAAATACTACCTTTTATTCATGGGGCATCAACATGAACAGTGGTATTGTCTTTCTAAACAAGCAACCCTTTATTATTGCAGCAAAAACTGTGCATAAAGTTATTGAGTATTCCAGGCCCTTTAATTTCACATACTACTGTATTGGAGACCAATCTTGTCAGTCATTGGTATCCGTGACACTCTGATACATGTAAGATATGTAATTATATGGGGGGTCAGTCTATGCCTTTAGGGGTAGGGCAATTGCTAAAGAAAAGTTCCAAGTAGAATTCTGCATCCTTTGAAAGGAAGATAATAAAATGCAACATGCAGAAAATGAACTGCAGCAAGTGCTTTCAGATGCAATCTGACAATTGTGAAGACAGTTGAAACAATTTCATGCGCTACAAAACAAAATGCTGATTTTCACCACACCTTTTGCCACAATTGTATGTACACATTGTTACTACAGACCTTAACAAGACTACATGTAGTTTTAGGCTGATGTGTTCAACTTGGAGCCAATTTCTTGGTGGTATTTTGCAGAAAATACTGCTTATACAGGGTGTATAAAAAAAAGGTAATCCAAGTTCAGGAGGTTATTATGCACAGATTTTTTAATTTGACAATAAAGAGGAAATCCTCAGCTTTCCAATGGCACCTCACATCCCATTGCGCTCACACATGACTGAGCATATTGTTATTAAAAACAAGGAAAATAAGAAGGATGTCTTCAACATGTCCACCTTCCCTTTTTAACACAAAGCTGATCATCTACAGTCCACTTTTGTCGGCTTATGTTCACCTCAAAGTTAAATTCTGGGGTGTCCTAATGGGGCGTATTCAAGAACATTATGCGTATTGACCTTGCCGTCCATGGAGAATGCAGCCTCCTCGCCAATAACGAGTCTCCATAGGAAATTGAAATCTCTCTCGGTATGGGCTATTAACCATCTGGCAAATGCCAGCCGCCTAGCAAAATCTCTCGGCATAAGTTATTGTCGAACGAGAACCCGATAGGGATGCTGGTGGAGGTCTAATCTTGTGATTCTGTTGAATGTCGCAGAAGGCAATCCCAATTTTGCCTTGCGCTGGTATCCCTAGGATGTTCCAAGAACACTGCTGCAATGTTTTCTCGTGAACGCCCAGTGCGCCTCCTGCCAGAATTCCCCTTGTTACAGATGAGGCTAGTACCGTGTTCTTGGTACTTTCTAACATTCGCCCAGATGGTTTTGGTTGCTGGTGGCTCTCGTTCTGGAAAACGTTCCATGAAAGCATCGCGAGTTTGCTGCAAACTCCGAGTTTGATGAAATGTTGTAACCACGAAAGTTAGCTGTTCAGCTGTTAGCTGCACCATCTTTCCAACTACATGTACCTGTCCCTAAACCTAGCTATAGGTGCTCCTTAAATACCCAAACTTGAAGAAAAAGCATTCTTAACTGACAATTACCCCACCAGCAGTCTTTAATACATAATCAACTTTGCAAGGATTACATAATCAATGTCTTTCAATGATTACCAAAACTTGGGAAAATGCGACCAACTTGCTATTTTCAATAATGTGCTCAGTCATGTGTGACCACAATTGGGTGTATCAGTAAGGTATCAGTGGAAAGCTGAGGAATTCCTCTTTATTAGTGAACCACCTATAAATTGTCAAATTAAACAACCTTGGCATAGTACATGTAGCCCCCTTAACTGGGATTACTTTTCTTTTTGTTTACACACCCTGTATATGTAGTGGGTGTGGCTTGTGGCTTGTCTGACTTGATTGACAGACTTTCACCCAAGGACTGCCACACAAAGGAGAAGTAAGGCAACTCCTTCCCTCCATAGCCCGAGGTGGTGCCTTGAGCAAGCACCAGTAACCTCTTGCTCCCCTGCTAAGAAAACGGCTCGCCGAGTCCCAGGTGGCGGAAAATAACCTGGGCAACTTGGGTATCCTAAGTAGGGTAGTGGACCCCCCAATTAAGGAAATGCCGCTAAAAGGCGGAGGAACCAACCACTAAACTACCGGTAGGTGAAAGGTTAATGGCATCCACAAACTCGCCAACCCGCACTTGACCAGCGTGGCGAGTATTGGTCGAAACCTTCCAAACAATGAAAGTAAAACCAAAGCCAAGGCCCCCAGTCCCCTGCAGCAGCTCTGGACTGTCAAACAAAGGCAACTGGGAAGGAGCAGAATATGCGAAGAATTTCTGGGTTAATGATAAAATTTGCTAAAAAAGAATCAATGTCTGCACCTACAACACAAGATCAATGATGGGAGAAGACAGGCTAACAAAACTAGAAAAAGAACTAGATCTGATTAAATGGGATATAATTGGACTAAGTGAAGTGATGAGGAGAGGTGAAGAACTAATAGAGCTTTAAATCAGGCACATGTAAATGTTATAATGGAAGGGACAACAGTGGAGTAGACCTGTGACAGTTTTGTATGCACTTCATTTAGGAGAGGATTTCTCAACTGATCTGGGCTAATTTGACCCCAAGGAACAACTTGGGATGTGTGCCAAATTCACTATCTGGGATGAAATACCCGAGCCCTTTTAAAAATGGCCACGCCCCTTTATTCATCAGAAGTGCTGCTTCCGACAAAGTTTTATCTACTGAATTCAACTGATATTACATGTAGCTAATATGACCCCGAGGAACAACTTGGGATGTGTCTCAAAATCGCTATCTGGGGAGAAGTACCCCCAAATTACCACGCCCTTTTAAATGACCAAGACCTTTATCAGAAGTGCTACTTCCGACATAGCTGTACATCTACTGAACTCGACTGATATACATGTAAGCTAATTTGACCCCGAGGAAGAACTTGGGATTTGTGCCAAATTCACTATCTATGGGAAAAGTACCTGGAAATGACCACGCCCGATCTTATCAGAAGTGTTACTTCGGACATAGCCAAACTACTGAACTCAACTGATAAAGCTAATTTGACCCCGAGGAAGAACTTGGGATGTGTGTCAAAATCGCCACATAGGGAGAAGTACCCGAAAATGACCACGCCCCTTATTTAAAGTGCTACTTCTGACATTGCTGTATCTACTGAACTCGCCTGATACAAGCTAATGTGACCCCGAGGAACAACTTGGGATTTGTGCCAAATTCCCTATATATCCAGGAGAAGTACCCGGAAATTACCACGCCCTTTTAAATGACAACACCCCCTTTTTATCACAAATGTACTTCCGACATGTACTAGTATGTAGTTGTACTTTCTGAGTTGCTCAAAATGGTAATAATGTTTAGGAGGTTCATAGAAGAGTTTTAAATTTCTATTTTGATAGAAATTAGATCTCTACCGTACATATTAGAGGGCAAAGAGGGATCTTTGCTTTTAAGAGAAATACCAGTATTTGATGGCAGGGCAAAATTTACTCTCGACTTTGTGTAGCAATCCGACGATGGTATAGTTGTTTCTTTTTAGAATGAGGTCACTCTAACTGCTCCTTGTGCTTCACGCCTTCACCTTGTTCGAAGTACATGTACATGTAGTTAAAAGGTGAAAATTATCCAAAAGAAAAAAATCTACTGATTATAGCTTGGTGCACATTATTTACAAATTTAGTTATTCGTGTTAATTCATACTGCTGATAGGGTGCATTGCCTACCCCACCCCTAAAAAAATGCTATAATGTCATTAAGACCGAAGTCATAACAGCAGCCATTTCAAACTCTGACACGGTTTACTCCTGTGTTAGTGCACTATAGAACAAGAGATAGACATACGTACAATTTAAGCATGGAACGATTACGTTAATAATTATTTGGCAATTCCTATACAGTATATGTAGGTAGTAAGGGGTAGTATCTATGGTAATAGATAACATTATTTGCCATTTTTTTCTCTAATATCAAAATATAAATTTGAAAGTCTTCTATGACCCCCTGAACATCATGGCCATTCTGAACATTTTGAGCAACGCAGATGTAACAGTTCTGAAAATAAAACTACATGTACTTGTATGTCGGAAGTAGCACTTCTGACAATGTCTGATGAAAAAAGCCACCAGGTAGTGATCTTGGCATGTATGTTGTTCCTCAGGGTCATATTACATGTAGCTTATTATTTGTATCAGTTGAGTTCAGTGGATGCATTTAAAAGGGCGTGGTAATATTTTTAGGCACAAATCCCAAGTAGCTCCAAATTAGATTCTATCAGTTGAGTTCAGTAGTGCAGCTATGTCGGCAGTAGCACTTCTGATGAAAAAAGGGGTGTGGTCATTTAAAAGGGTGTGGTCATTTCCGGGTACTTTTCCATGGATACTGAGTTTGGCACAAATCCCAAGTTGTTCCTCGGGATCAAATTAGCTTATATCAGTCGAGTTCAGTAGATACATGTACTGTACCTAGCTATGTCGGAATAGCACTTCTAATAAAGGTCGTGGTCATTTAAAAGGGCGTGGTCATTTTTGGGTAGCGATTTTGGGACACATCCCAAGTTGTTCCTCGGGGTCATATCAGTTGAATTCAGTAGATACAACTATGTCGGAAGCAGCACTTCTGATGAAGAAATGGGCGTGGCTATCTTAAAAAGGGCGTGGTCATTTTCGGGTATTTCGTCCCGGATAGCGAATTTGGCGCACATCCCAAGTTGTTCCTTGGTGTCAAATTAGCCTAGATCGGTTGAGAAATCCTCTCCTACATGTGTAAATGAAGTGCATATAAAACTGTCACAGGTCCCCGACTAATAATAAGATCATCAAATACAACAATTCAGGAGATAGAATATACATGTAGCCCAGATAATTGTACGAATTTCCGAAAGATACAGGCTTGAAATAATACAGGTTGCTGCGACTGAGACATGTGCAATCGTAGCAAGTATTGTATGTTTTCGTAAGGATTCTCAGCCACTTCATGACATATATTTTTATTTGGAAATTCTAACGCTTACGATATGGTTACAATGTGCAATTTATTCTGAATACATGTACCGGTACATAGGAATGTTTGCATTTATTTTCTTAGTGATCTCCCAATTAACAGTTCCTTTTGATTCATTTGTTTAAATGGTACTCAAATGTAGATCTACATGTATAGACCATGTAGACTGAAAACCTTTTTATGTACAGTACATGTATTATTGCTTAATGCTGTCCAGTGCAAATTGCATCATTGTGTTATAATACTCAAAGTGGTTTGTCTCAGTGTGAGTCAATGTGCAACATCCATATATACGGTATGACAAATGATGCTGCTGCGTTTATTAGACATAGCTTAAATACACACACACCAAATATACAGTGTGTAGCACATATATCAGATGGAGTCACTAAAGTGGCTGGCAAACACATTTATACACGTGGGCAGATAGCCCATCTGCCAAGCAGTATTCTAATCCCAGAGGTTTGCATGTAAGTGGGCCCCAAGGAGCAGGATATGCACTGGATATTTTAGTAACAGTAGCCTGTGGGGAATCCGCCAAATCTATGATGTGTGTAAACATCCTAATATATCAAAATGCCATCTAGTACAGAGGGGATATTTTGCAAAAGGCAAAACACTTGATTTTATTCAACAACATACCTGAGATTGTCATTTTTTGTTATTTACTACAAATTGTAAGAAATCTCAAAAAAGAAAAGCCTGCGTGGAGTTGAAGGTGGAAAGTACATGTACATTGTACAATGTACATGTAATGTTGATCTATTTCAAATTTGCATATATATATATTGCCAATACATCAAATACATGGAATCTCCTTTTTTACCCGTCTCTAGTATAATAACATTCAGGATGTTTCCTAATTTTCACCCCGGCTGGATTTATATTTTACTGCTCACATTTCCGATACCTTTACTACAGTACGTGTATGTCTTGCCAGCCGACATTTGCCTTAATTTGTCTTACATTCAACTGGTTCTTTCTATAAATTAGGGGTCGTCCAGTGTTGGTGTCCCCCGTTACATTTACATCTTGTTTTTGTAAATTCAGGACAAATTCTTTAAATACTCAAAGAGTGAGTACACATGTATACATAAAGTACAATTCATACAAAATGGTTTAAAAGCCATTTTAATGATTTTTGTACGAAATATAACACATACATGTATCAGGTGTAACGGGGGTCACTAAATGTCACACTTTTGGACCCCTAATTTATAGAAAGACCCAACTGTTAAGGTCCGTGCTAAGTTAACATTTACAAACACATTTACAAATACATGTAAATGTATATGTGTGACCAGGGCCCAATTTCATAGAGCTGCTTAAAGGTACATGTACACACCTGCCTACTGTTTACATGATTTAGTGATGTAGCAGCATTCAAAATATCCCGTAATTTACTAAAGAAGTGCAAAAATAACGAAAACGGTCAAAAGACGGGTTATACGCTTTACCAGCCGTTGCAACTACGCGAGAGCCTCACGACTTTGTCACAAACGATTCGCTCTTCTCCTGCTCAGGATATCTCCAATTTTCTGCTCACAATTTCACTGGACAGCCCGGACGACCGAATAGGAATTTCCGTTTTCTTTTGAGGAGTTGGCATCATGTTTTTTCTTCACGAACGTACGTGCACCGAAGCAACACGCCCGTGTGTGTGTGTGTGTGTGTGCACTCAGGCTACCGGTATTTGCCGTATACTGCGCGGGGCAAATTTCTACACTCCACGGTAGCCTGCCGTAGCACGCGCTCGCTCCCGTTCTCCGGACTCTCGAAACAAACAATTATGTTCGAATTTTCATACTTATGTTTAACTTTGTTTCATACCTGTATAAATTTCTCTTTTGTGAATTACTTATAAATATTGGGGGGAAATCAGAGTTGAATTTGGTGCAGTTCTGCAGCAACAAACTTTTATACGGCTGGAAATACAACTAACTCACAAGACCACGTGACTTTTCGGAACCAAAATTTGGTTCCGAAAAGTCACGTGACCTTGGATTTTTTCAAAAGTGCTCAAAAACGGCTAAATTTGACGGCGTCTTTTCAGGATCTAATTTACTCTCGAATGCGCTTCAGAATAATGTATGGGTCTATTTCGAGCCCAAAATAGCCCAACAAAGAAGGTGTGTTCCTTTAAGCGCTAGCTGAAAATGTGTGCTTACTGTAGCAGAAAGGTTGTGCTAACGTTAAGGCTATTTCACAGCCTTGGCGTGCTTAAGCATGCGCGTGCTTAGAAGCCGCCATTGTTGCGTCACTATATTAAGCAAAATTTGGCTCTGTGGTTAAGGCAAGTTTTCAGTTGCTTACCGTTAACGATGTCTATGAAATAGACTGACGCTCCGTTAACGGAAAATGGGCTGTTAAACAGCTGTATGAAATTGGGCTCAGGGCTGCGTTCCACTTGTTTGCATATGTTTGCAAACGTTGGGCCCAATGTGGAACGGATTGTTTGCCAAAATACATTGTCAAGATGGTGGCGCCCACAGTCCCAGCGGTCTTGGTGACATTTTTCATGTCGCGTGCGCCATTTTGAAATGACTCGCGAACATTTGCCTTTGTACATGTACATGTACATGTACCGGTATTTATAGCCCCATGTATTTGAACTGAAGCAAGCTCAGTACATACAATAGAAAACACATTTTGTCTAGATGCATGTGCAATATTCGTTCTTATAAGTCAGTTTTGGGTGGTACAGTGAATGTATAAGAGGGCTACATGTACAGTGTACCTCTGCAGATTTACATTGTACATGTAGGCATTAAAATGTTAATAAAAATCTGTTTGGCTTCAGTTGTGAGAGCATTACCAGCATCTGTGTTGAACCTTTCTGGCAAGAGCATGGCATCGATCGGTATGCATGCATTTTAATTTTTTGCAATTCATCTATGGACGACTATTCTCAAAATTATCTCACTGCCTACCGATTGCCACGTGCATCAGGATTTTGCGCACAAATCTTTGTGATGCACATCAGCTGCTCGTACATGTATTTCGAACAAATATTGAGCATGGTACATGTACATCACCTGTACATGTACCTGATGGTATTTATAATACGTACGCATTTTTTTTCTCAGTTGCTGTGGTTCAGCATATTTATTTAAATATTCCATCGTTAAGAGATTTATGAGTGATGAGTTGCTCAGCACAGGTTAAGTTGCTACAACAATGGTAGGGGAGAGTGGGGTTAGTTGGAACATGGGGTATGTTGAAACATTGATATTTTCTTCTATGGCTGTAGTTATTTTTATGAAATCCTGCTATTAGCAACAGCTATCCACCATATTTTCCACAGCACAACCTTCGTGAAATGAGAAAGGAATGGTCTGTGTTGCCAAAATACCCCCTTTACTGTGGAAAGACCCATACGTGAACACATTCTAAAAAAAAGCTTCATCAAGAGCAAAGCCCTTTTTTCAATGTTTTCACAGGGGACCAAGGAAGTGCCCCCAAATTACATTTATGCAAAGTGCCGTGTTTTCGTACTGCAATCATCTTTCCCTAAGGATCTCAGAGTTTGATAGCTGGAGAGTATTGATATTCATAGAATCTATAAAACACCTACATGTACATGTAGTGTCATTTCCCAATGCTAATGTACCAATTACCTCTCTTGGCCGGCCGTGTCCCATAATTGCAGGTGTACCCGTTGACCTCTGCTCATATTGTCTGCTACCCCTTTCGGCCTGTGCATCTAAAGCATGCCAAAAGTAAAAACTAAACGTTAGTACTTTTACTACAAGTACATTACGTACATAAATTACACACTGAGCATGTACAATTTGTCACTCCGGATCTCTCGGAAGAAAATGATCCACGTCGATGCCGGGAGCCACCGGTACCAGGATCCTCCATGAAGCCACCGAAATATCCGTAATAATAATGCGTATACACGTACATGTACACCCCTATTTCCCTCCTATTTTTGTTATAAATCCGTGCATTTCTTCATACTCACGTCGCGATTCAAAATTGTCCGCCATTTTTTACCACTTGCAACTTCCACACGGTTACAAGGCGACATCATTTACACAGACCCTTACACCAAAGACCCGGCCGCGAGTTGGGGCAGTGGTGGCGGGCATCGGACAAACACATGTATCACATGATTGCAAAAAGAAAGCTCTGGTGTACATTGGTGTGAGCTTTTTGAATGCCTCTATTGTACCATACCGTACCTCCACGAATTCCCCGTTAACTTAAAATGTACAGTGTACAAATGTACATGTAGATAAAGACAGACACTTGTGGGACATCTCAGTTTGACCTATTACACATCATTTTTAACTAGTTCTCACAAATCTTCATGTCTTCCACACTCCAAAGCAATTGCAACAACCCAAATCAACTACAGTGTACCTACATGTACATAATAAACTCACCACCCGCTTTTCCCTGAAGTCGATGCCCACTGTTGAGATGAACTTGGAGTTAAACGTGCCATCTGTGTATTGATAGAGAAAGCTGGTCTTGCCAACTCCCGAGTCACCGAGGGCCAGGAACTTGATGAGGAAATCGTACTCGCTGCCCATGGCGTTGGACGAGGGTGAGACTGCCGTAGAGTCCCCCATGGGTGGGGTGTTTAGTCACTCACAACCAGCACCTCAGGAACTATGTTTGAGTGAATGAGGAATACAATGTACGTCCATTAATAATATGCAAGATGTAACTAACTAATCTGAGTAAAACACAGGGCAATGACCTCTGGACAGACTTGTTTATTTATTCACCACATCCAACAGCGGAGGGACCGCCAATTACAGGAATGGGAGCAAGTGTGGGTGCCTTGCTCAAGGGCACAGGTGCCACAACCCGTCGCGGCCCGGAATCGAACCTACATTCTAGTACTAGCACAGGAACTTAAGTTCGACGCACTAGACCGCTCGGCCATAACACGGTGATACGTTAGTAAATTGCCCCAATCGTTTGTGGCATACATCATGTACGTGTAAATGAGCTTGACAGGATCACAATCAATATGCAGTGGCTCGAATTCCACGAGTACCGACCGTACAGCGACTGTAATTACATGTACCTTCGTTCCCCTTTTGTAAAATTGAAAAATGCCTTGGTGCCCTTTAAAATTACCCAATACTTTCAGATTTATTGAAAGCAATCTTTGAAGTTCCCTCTGTGACTTCTAATTCGAGCCCGGGATATGTACAAATGCACATGGTACAGAGTATTCTGGAGATGTATAATGGACAGTATATACATGTACGTACATGTAAGTACACCAGAGCACACGTACAGTACGTACCGTACAATGTACGTACAGTCTGTCTGTATGTTAGGATGATACTCGTACAACGTACAAGGCTGCACACATGCATTATTAAAGGGACACACCAGCTTACTGTTTACATAATGTACCGGTAGCAATCTAGCATCCTTGACAATAATATTTTGATGGTCGTTGTGAAAAAACAAATATCAAAATGTCACATAATTAACTAGAAATGTTTACAATTAACAAAAGAGACAAATGTTGTACATGTACATGTATCATGTGTTTGTAAATAAAGGTGGCGTTCGATATGGGTCGATACGTGTTTACCGGTAACCTCGATTCCTTGTTTTCCCTGACTCATCACACCTTGCATGATCCCTCGCACTGACTCGAGGAAGCACATCGAACGAAACGTTTTGGAGTCTTTAGCGCACTCAATAGGCCTGTGCTGTTTTTTTTCTTCGGATATTATTTATCGCTGCGAACGCGAAGCGAAGACACGAAAATCTGAGAGATTCTCTCGTCCATATCAACACCCAGAAAATCTGTTGGCAGATTTGTGTACATATTGGAAAATAAGGTATGTACAATGTACCGGTACATATAGTGTTCGTAGGACATTATTTTCCAACAAGAAGAGAAACCAACCGCAAATGACAAAAGCAACTCGCACTTCGCGCTGGTTTCTATGGCTGGAAATACAACTAACTCACAAGAATCTGGTTCCGAAAAGTTACGTGACCTGGAATTTTTGAAAAATGCAAAAAAACTGCAAAATTTGACTGCGTCTTTTCAGGATATATCTAATTTACTCTAGAAAGCGCTTCAGAATAATGTATGGGTCTATTTCGAGCCCAAAATAGCCCAACAAAGCCAGTGTGTCCCTTTAAAGCTTACCTGAATGCAAGATTTGCAATTTCCCAAAATGTTAATATCCTATTTGATCAGAAAAATCTTACTTAAATGAAACACAGTTGGTTCCAAGTTAACTGTATACGTCCAATGCAACGATTCCACTACCGGTAGTCTTTTGGCAAGACTGCCTTTTGGCGCGCGATACACGACGTACATATATATAGACTATTCACCATTGACCGCCAGAGGGCGCGCCTGAAATACAGTCTGAAAGACAGTCTTTTGTATTCCGTATAAATCGCTCGCAAAATACCGAGCGAATTACTGGCATACCTTTGTGTGACACGGTTTTTTAAGGCATGACGTCATCTAATTTCCATAATTCACTACAGCTCTGTGTCGGTCTGGTATCCAGAGTACACACTGGACAGGACAGTGCATAATAATGTCGCTGCTTTTCCAATCGCTGATCGAACGATCAGCAGGCAGCAGGCAAACATGATATGAGGCAAACACATTGTCCACGGACAAAGCTACATGTATCTTGCGCGTTACACTCAGTGGCTGGCCCGTACCGTGCCTTGCCGCTTGCCGGCCTGCGTTGCTCGTACGGCCGGTCGGATTAGACCCGTGAATGGGTCTACGCGGTTGGGTCAAATATGACCCATTTCATATGCGAACAAAACAGGCAAATTGTTGTGACCCAAGGATCGACCTTTTACGGCCTATTTGAAACAACACTTTTTTTTCTGATTTTTCGTGCATGTTTTTGTTTTTACAGCAATCAGAAAATTAATTTGAGCAACTTGCTTGCATAAGCCTCCGAAAATATACTGGAATAACGTTTAATGGAACAAATTTAAATTTGATGTTTATTAGTTTACTGAATGTTTAAAATTTCACCCTTTTCAGTGCTTTGAGGAGGATGCTTTGATAAGGCCCATGAAGTTTGTGGATATGAAGCTGTTTTTACGAATTCCAGGGAACAACAGCAAACTACCTTGTACATGTAGATGGGCTAGAAGCCCTTGAAGGAAATTAGCACAGTTTGGTTAACTAACAACAACAAAAGGAAATGTTCATCAACATTGTCTGATTTATTAGTTAAATATTTGACTTCAAGTGCAGAAATACCGGTAATTTGAATTTTTAGGTTGAATTCCATATTATTTTGTATTATACAAAATAACCAATGCATGTTAGAACAAGTTTGATGATAAAAATGAGAAATAAAATTCTGACATGTCTGATTTTGGTCACCCAGCCTGGATTTCCATTGTTATAAACCATGTAAAATGTTGGTTTGGTTGTAAACCATGGTGTAAAAACTAAGAAATTTTCATGATTTTTTAATTTTTCCCCAACATTGTCCATTGTTTTGGCCATGGCATTGGGTCTTAATCTACACGGACAGGTACCCCATGGGACAGAAAGTCACCCCGGGCCGGGTGGGCTGGGCGCGCACTAGCTCGCGTGAATTATCACATGCACCGTACCGAGAAATGCCGCTTCTCGAGCTCGGCAGGCCATGCACCACGGTCACTGCACGGTCAAACCATGGAGGTAGGCTACAGTACCTCCATGGTCGAACCCACGAAAACGGCCCGATATCATTTTCGCGCGACACGGTGAATCACTGCACACGTACAAATGTACACGGCAAGTTACCATCCTACATGACCTACATGTATTTATGGAGGCACCGCTTTCTCTTCTACGCAGGCGCCCATAATTTGACCTTGCTGTTTAATTATTCATGTGCTTCCATAAAGGTTATCGAACTTTTTTCTTACGGAGTAATCAAGAGCGAGTTTTTGAGTTCACGTTGTGAGTGTCTACAGGTACGCCCTCTGGCGGCTAAAATGAACAATGTGGTCATCGCGAACTCTAACATGTCTAACAGTAAATTCGGTCTTGCATCAAGACTACGATTCCACATGAGATATCTTTTTATAAAAAATTGATAAAGATGAATTTATGTTTCTGTGTGCGCACACACACTTTTTTACAAGTGCACCCTTTTGTGAAAATAACTATAGGCACACGATCATTTTTACATAAAAACAGAGAGGTACATGTACATGTACCGGTATGGTACATTGCTTGTCTATACAATGTCATGATGTACATGTACATGTAGGTATCATGTACACGTACTGACGTACAGTACACATGGTACAAGGGGTGAGGTCACAATTAGACATGTACCGGTTTGTGTGTTACGTGTTAGTGTTACAGATTTGTTAACAGATCTGTTATCTTAATCAGAATTGTGACCTCAGAACAAACAGTGTTAACAGGACGTGTTATAAGTCGTGCGCAGAACTGCAAATTGCAGCAAGTGAGGGCGCACTTCCGTGTTGCGTGTTAGTATACCGGGGTAGTGTAACAGATCTGTTAAATCGGCATCTCGGGAAACCGTGTTAGTGAAAACAGATCTGTTGACTCGGCATCTTGGGAAATGTCAAGTCGGTAGGGTTTTACAGGACTTTCAACACTAACACTACGGTAACACAGATTTGTGACCTCCGGTCCACGTTACACAAGCTTTTAAAACCACAAATTTTCAAAATCTTCACGGAGCCAAAAAGTCTCAATTGTGAGTAGAATGCAAGATCCAGCACATTTATACATAAGTTGTGTTAAAAAATAAAACTCAATTTATTGAGAATCACGAAATTTCTAAAATAATCAAAATTAACACCACTCACTTAACTTCACAGATCCGTTACAATAACACGATCTTTAACATGAGGTGTTGAACTAACATGAGATGCAACACTAACACACGTGTCCTAAACAACATGTTAACATCGAGTTAACACAGTGTTTGTTCTAAGGTCACAATTCTGAATAAGTAAACAGATGTTACACTAACACTAACACGCAACCCAGAGTTGTGACTTCGCCCTATGTACAGTGCAGAGAAATAACATGTGTTAATATATCTGTTAATGTGGTGTTAACCTGGACGTTAAGTTAGAGGTCAAGATTAAAATGCCGTGTTAACAGATATGTTAAACTAACACTAACACATAACACACACAGATTTGTGACCTCACCCAATGTACCGGTAGCCACTGGCAATATCCGAGATGGAAAAACAAGGCTGATCCGATCCTTTCAGTGGTCTAGCCATCAACATCATACATGTACATGTACAATGTATACATATTGTGTCAAAAATTCTATTTTTAAGCACATCAATACCATATCGAATATCAGCCTGAATCCCAAGGAGACTACTTTAACTGGCAGATCCACAAGAATATATTCAAAGCCTCTGGTACACTGTACTTCGTTATAAATTGTGAAAGTGATACAGTACACTTGACGAGCCTATAATTTGCATTCTGTCCAGATGGATCATTTGGCTTGAATATACATGTAATGTACTATGCAGGAATGCAGCAATGCATCCTGATGAAAAACATTTTGAATGCTCGAGCTTAAAATTTAACTGACTTTACATATTTCCTGTATTATAAATACTAGTTTCAGTACTTTTGTTTCCTAGCTGTTACAAATGTGGGTACATGTACATTATACTAGAAGACCAACCTTAAGGCTGGATTCAGCTTGGTTACATATACCGGTAGGTTAAAACAAATACATACATGCATGTACTATATATACTTAAAACTAATAATAAAAAATTGTGGATCACCGTCACGCTTGAATCTACATGTACAATAAATACTAAATTCATGTACAGTAATTACTTTAACTTCAATACATGTGTACATGTGTTGTTGAAACATCCATGGGCATTTTCACAGTAACTGACGTTACATTTGGACACTTTTTGCCTTCCTTATTCTGTTATATCTACATTGTAATAATTAAGAATGATTGGGGTATCTCCTCAGTATCATTTTTTTAAGAGCCATATTGAAGGAATGGGTGATAAGTTTGTCACTGTAGCTACTGTACAGTATGTATATTTCTTTTGTAGCAGTGAGTAAACACGTGTCGGTAACTTATGACGTTACGCAAAAAGGACGCCAACAATCTTGGTGCAGAATCATTTTCTAATATCTCATGTCCACGAAATGTTGGAATGGTGAAATTTATGTGACAGTATTAGTGGGTTACATGTACATGTAGTACATGTGTGCAAGATAATAGACATAAAGCCTCTTTCTTATTAAGTACTACATGTACATGTACCGGTACCTTAACATGCTTAATGAGAAAATGCCGGTAACTGATGTTACACATGTACATTGCATTTTGCCATGCTGTTTTCCTAGAGCTTAATTGTGTATACATAGTGTACACTATACATGTACCAAGTGTACTGACATGCCGTAACTATCAAGAGCATACCAGTACATGTAGGCAGCGATCCTGGGGAAGAAGGGGCTGAGTGGGGCAGAGTGGGGCAGAGTGGGGCAGAGTGGGGCAGACGGGGAGGGGGTGGGCAGGGAGGGGAGGAGAGGGGAAGATGACGAGATACATGTATAGACGCGAAGGGGAGGACAGATGGAAGAGATGGGCAGGGGAAGGGCGTGGACTGGATGGGGGGGTGGGTGGAGGGACCGGGGGTGGGAGTCAAGGAGGACGATGGGCGGGGCATTGGGGGAGGGGGAGGCGACGGGGCATTGGAGGAGAGGGCGGGGTGTTGGTGGAAGGGGACCAAATTTTATTGCAGGATTAAATATTGAGGGGTGGATTTCACCCAACATGCCCAAACAGGGGCGGATCCAGGAATTTTTTCCAGGAGGGGGTTTTGCCACCAGGGAGGGGTTTTGCCCATCAGATTTTTATGTCTGCTTGTTTCGGACAGGCGGACACGCAAAAAATGCATTACATTATATTTTTTGGTGTCGGAGCAGGGGGGCGGGTTTTGACCCCCAAAACCCCCCCTCTGGATCCGCGCCTGCCAAATGGCAATTTCAAATTTTAGCATCTGTACTGTGTCACACTTTTCGTGAGCCTTTTTTTAAGACTCAAGAATAGCTCAAAAATTCACCACACATTTTCAAACTTGTACTGGGGAGAACCTTATGACTAGTATCAAATTTTCCTAGTTTATTCACTCAAATGTGTTTATTGCAAACATTAAAGGTCGACTTTCATTAAAATGAACCACCAGAATTGAAATTTGAACCGAGCCACTTGAAACGCCAACGGGCCAGTCAAAACTTTAGCCAACTAGTCCTGGTGGCCAGTTGGGAAAAAAGTTAAGGGCAAACGCTGTTCATGTCGACCTCCATGCTGTTTATAATGCATGATCAATAGATACATTTTTCACACGCAATTACTGTACATGTACTTCATATGCGAATTTGACAACGAATCAATGCGACATTGTGTTGTTTTGTAATAAACCGCAAACGAGTTGTCTGTACTTCGTAATTGATTTCATTTGTCGTCATGATTCGTAAGACGAGTTCAACCAATTATCACTTTTCATCAGCTTTGGTTGCTGACGACTGCAAAGCTGACCGTTGAATCAGTAATCATGTCAGAAATATGTTTCTTGATGGTTTCAAATCAAGCCTACATGTACATACTGTATGTACATGTACCGGTACATGGTTGGTGTACCTGGGAAGGTGCGCGTGCAAAACTGTAGTGGGAAAAGGGTACATGTACACGTAGCTGACGACCCGGGTAAGTGTTTCTCCGGGTTAAAATTTCACGTGTGAAAATTTGACTTGTGAAGGGGAAAATTTAAACCGGGTTATTTGCAGCTACCCGGGTACCGGGTAAAAGTTACCCAGTTCGGACGTGGGTTGTGTGAAAAGGCCTACTGTACGTACAGAGGTAATATTGTAGAACCTTGATATTGTGGAGCGTCCAGTGGCTAGCTAGGGCACGTTGAGTCTCTGTATTTACAATCCTACAATGTATTGCAGTCAAACCTGGATAACCTGAGCACACACAGTTAATTGCCTTAATGAACCAAGCTACACATGTACATACATGTACTGTCAACTGTGGGAAATTTTATGAGGAGCTTATACCGGGTAGTTGTAGCCTAAACTTTGCCGTTTCGCTATTAAGAAGTGAACTTTCCCACATGGATTAATTATATTCATTTAATGTGCTGTGAGTCAAGTTGTTTTTGTTCGATCGCGTGTGTTATGTGCATTGCACGCGTGTTGTACCTACAATGTACCGGTACATACATGTACATGTAAGCGTACACATGGCCGGGTAAACTTAATTTTTTGTCACACTCCGTCAAATTTGCTTACGAGCTTGTTCGGTTTTTGTATGCATGTGCAGTTTTTGTATGCGTACGTGTGCGTGTTCCATATGCACTGAAACTGACTAGGGTGCCATGGGCCAAATTAGAAAGTGTTTAAAACCAGCTGGGAGCATTATCGTCTGTTTAAAGCCACCCACCCAACATGTTCTCTAGCTAGCTTGCAGATACATTTTAACCACTCCATGAATATGCTGGCCAAACTGACTTTAAAACAAATTGGACACAGCCCTGCCAGTATTATTTACGAACACGGCACACACAACAATTCATGCACACATTAAATGTGTACTTTGTTCAAGATTCCTAAACATGGAATATTTCAAGTCTGAAATGCCAAAGTCTTTAATTTAATGATTACCCCAGGATTACCTCTGCCGTAACGGTCAAGCATGATCAAGAATATCTGGCAATAAACAGCTGCAATCTTCAAGTGTCATCCAACATGTCCAACAGAAAGCCAATCAAAGCGTTTATCCAGAGATGTTTGAAGTTTTTATAATCTTCCTGATGAAGAGACTCTCATGTATACGTGTTTCACAATTAGATGAGTTTGCAACAATGGTGTACCGGTAAATATACCGGTACATGTACCGTATGTATTACAATCCTCTGAAAGTTTAGCATTTGGTAAATTTTGCAGACGTGCGTACCATGTGTACATGTAATTTGTATGCAATATGGTACCAGCATATCATTTCACGCTTGAAAATTCTAGGAGGTCACAAGTTTTATCGCATGACATCAAAATTGGGCGCATTTTTGTGCAGACGGACTGAAAAATATACTGGTACAGGCACATGTTGTATTGTGTAATGTACAGTAAAAAAATATTTTAAAAAGAAACTGGAGCTACATACGTACGTCTTTTCTATGAACAGAGCGTAGGGCTTTTAAATTCAAAAATTATGCTTACCGGTACATATGTACCTTGCAAAATTAGATCTTGTTAGCATATCAACTATTTACCTTTTTAATAAAATTATTGTTTAATGCGTTACCTTTAAATGATCGATGTCATCAATGTTTTAACCACACAGACATGTTTGGTCGGCATGCTCTACCACCACTATTGGGCTAATTTGTGGAAACACTGTTATGAAAAGGTAATTTTAAGACCTAGGGGGCGCCCTCCTGGACACTAACACCATCGATTCCATCCCTGCATTACCGTACTTTACGTGTACATGTACATGTACATTGATGTACCACTATCTTAATGTACATGTACATGTACATGTAGGTTCATCTTTGTCTACATGTACATGTACAAATGTACTTCCGGTTTCTAACGGAAGTTAACAAACTCAAAGGTCATTGTATGTGTTTGAAATTTAGATTAATGCGGGGTTAAAAATCCACATTTCAACCTGGGGCAGTCTCGGGGTTCGCCCCGAGTTGAGTTAAACCCGGGTTGAGACTAATGAGAGGCTGTAGTGTGAAAAGGCCTAAAGAGTTTTCTGAGAAGGTTGATCGATGCTACTGTCTATTAAAAGTGTGTTTACCATACCTTGCATATTGCAAATGTACATTGTACCAGCGTGTACAATGTGTCTGCAAAGTACATGTACAGTGTACATGTATGTACACAGTATTTGCTTTGAACTTCTGCTGGCTCTCAACTTTTATTGCAAGTCGGCCATAACAATTTGTGGGGTACAGTAAACTCTCATTATACATGTACATGTAGTGCTCTTCAAAAGACTGTTTAATGAGAAATTTACTGTATTTTTTTTGTTAAAGTTAGAACACATCATTGACAATCTCGAAAATCAGAAATGTTCACACAGATTTACACTATGTAACTTACACAATAAAAACATGATGACGGTAGTAAACTTCCCCTGAAATGGTTTTGTCTCAAGTGGTAAAGTTTTTGAAAAAATTAGTTTAAATTAATCTTCGTCTCATGAGGTGAAAATTCACTTCGCCCCAAAACCATTGTGCCCTGCACCTTATCCCTGAACCACTTCGCTCCAAAGCCACCTTGCCCCAGAACCACATCAGAGCATAATCCATAACTGGTAAACACTGAATGAAGACTTCAAAATTTCTTAAATCAATCAAAATAATACCTTGATCTGTAAAGAAATGTCCATATTTTACAATCATATCACAAAAATTAACAGAATAAATTTTACTCGGCACACTGTGCCATCACATTTTTAAGAAATAGTTGAAAATGCATGTAGAAAATTCCCTTTTTACATGTACAGCTGTACATGACTGCATCATTTTTATAAATCAACTGCTTGGGCTATTCTCGTTGCTTGGAGTTAATTGTCACCTTTTTTATGAAATGGCTAATTCCTTAAATTAAGGGTCCAAAAGTGTGACATGTGATCAAAATTTCAAAATTACATTTTATTTATTGTAAGTGTACTATTCGGTAAAGCAAACATCACAGATCACTGTTTTGAAAACAGTGATGGGAAGCATCGCATCAATTTGTAGATGGTATGACTTTGAACATGGTTAGCAGTGCAAACCCTATTGGACCCCTCATTACAGGAATTAGCCAAATACGTTATGCTACATGTACATGTACATGTACCTTAAACGTGTTTGTCGATTTTGTTCTTGACGATGACTACATGTACAATGTGTACACGTGTATGTATGATGTTGTTGCACTATGATACATGTAATTGGAAACTAAAAATAAGGGATATATACACTTTTTAGAATTCTTCTACATGTAGGATCACAACAACAACTTGGTAAAGTCACTCAGATACGGTACATGGGTATGTCCCTGTCAAACACGTTCGCAATTTATGTAGACATACATGTACATGTAATAATGGACTCTGCGATACCTTTAATTTTCACTCCACATTTCACATACAATCGACTGCACACATTCTTAGAAACCTCAGTAAAATTTAAAACCATCTTTCAAAACAACCGACTGAGCAACTCGCACATGCTTTCATCACTTCTCATTCGGATGTGCAACTTGCTCCTCTTTGGCATTCATCAACAACTGCTCAACAAACTCCAGCGGAGACAAAACACTACGGCATGCCTCATAACACGCATTGATCAGACGTTTTTCACATTGTACAGTACATGTATAACCTCAACTCCACTGGCTTCCCGTTAAATTCAGAATGTATACATATGCTCCTCACATACATTGTACATGTATCATCTATTGCATTTCACATAGCCTCTCCTCCATATTTGTCCCCACTACTACATGTACGTATACATTGTGTACAAATGTATGTAAACTAGCTCCATACCAGTCTAGCCGTTCAGGTCTCCGGTCTGCCAAGCATCTTCCGGCTGTACCGAGATCCTACAGGTTCTGCACGTTGCCCCAGGTCTGTGGAACAGCTACCGGTAGTCTCTCTGTAAATATCTGGTCTAGTACATGTACATGATGTACATCACTCACCTCCTTCAAAACAGCACTCAAAATACGTTGTAATTTTCTTTTCTTTCTCTAGCATGTCTAGCGCCATGAGCGCCTACCAGTGCAGTGAATGTGTGCACTATCCGACATGTACCAGTATGCCACTGTACCGGTACATGCTGTACGTGGCTGAAATTTCCACGAGGCAGTTTATCAACATTATTCTTTAGTAATGTACTGTATTATTGCTGTTGTTTATGTTTTTAAAAGTTTTTAAAATCAGACAAAATCTACATAATTTTAATTTCATCAAAGCATGAAATGTACTAAATTTCATCATTTTTTAGACATTGTAATTTTGTATGTTCGTGTCAACATGGCAACATGTGTTCAGCAAAAAAACAGAAATACAAATAATCAATTTCTAACATTGATAGAGCTACTGGAATGCATTATTAGGCCTATTGCTCTGCTGGAAGACAAACAGGGAATTATAAAGTTGTACCGATAAACATGTACTGTACATTGTGTACTCTGAACGTGTGTGATCTTTACATGATACACGTAGTACATGTACATACACGTGTACGTTCACGACAAACCAACAATCAATAAAGCCTTCCGTTCTATCTTGCGCATTCTGCATTAAAAATGTAATATGAATTTGCGTGTATAGCCTTTTTGTCCTGCCTGCCTGTAAGAAAAAGTGCTTGACAGTTGCTACCGGTACATGTACAGTACGCCTTATTGAATAGGGAGAAAAATAGAACTTCAATGATCTTCCTTTGCAAATGCTTTTCACAGTGATTGAAATGAAATGGGATACAGAATGTACAGTATGTATGTATGTACATTGTTTACGATCGAGCACAATAAACAGTAAGTGTACACTGAAGATGTTTTGGGTGATAGAAGGTTTGAAAGCTTGACAGGTTCAGGCGCGTTTTGTTAGATCTACATGTATGCGCGTTTTGCTTTGGCACACCACATGTATTAGGGCGCATTGCGCGTTATTTTGTCTTTTTCTTGCTCTCAGTTGCTTCTGATTGTAGATTAGTCAAGACATATTGCGATCACTCTGTCGCAGATTTACTCCCGGAATCATACCAGTAGTTTGTGGCAATTAATACATTATTACAGATTTTGCTTGCGTTATTTAAATCACTTTTACCAAATTAATTTCTTAAATCACTTTTACCAAATTAATTTCTTAAATAAATACACAGCTGATTTTCATATTGCAAGAATAATTATGTCTGACCATTCACGACAGAATTAAGACCAGCACCTTGTGTTCTCGAGATATGATCAACTTCATGGTGCATCTCTATTTAGCCTAAACAAAATGACATAAAATGGCCATACAAGTCGTCGTATTTGTTTGAAGCGTATAGAATATCAGAAAAGGCGCATTGTATAACAATGCATTAAACATTACAAGGAATGCGCTTGCGTAAAAGTTATAAATACTTAACTCAAAATTGATTTAAATAACGCAAGCAAAATCTGTATTAATGTTATACAAGTAAGTAAATATATTTTCTTACCTCAAACTATGATTACGGGAGTAAATCTGCGACAGAGCGGTTGGAATGTCTCGACTAATCAAACGATCAAAAGCAACTGATGAGAGCAATTAAGAAAAACAAAATAATTTGGAGTGCGCCCTAATACGGTATCTGTATCTAACAAAACGCGCCTGAACCTGTCATTTGCAAAGTAACAGTACACTGCATTGTCAAGTCCCAGCAAAAGCAACCGATTTCACACTAAAATTTAGCAGCCACGAATATGCTGACGGAGAGGGGGAGGGGGCTTAGACGAAAATTACAACAAAGTACAGTGTACAATTACAGATCAAGGATTAAGATACACATGTACACATTAAGTTATCACAGTTTAATACATGTATATGGTACTATCTGAAAAAAATATACATGTAATACATACCAAATAGTGCATTGCATGGGAGCCCTAAAATTGAACCAGAAAGTTCTCATTTTTTCTACGGTACATGTAGCTCCATAGTTTTAATCTTGATTTTAATTTTACATACATTGTACCTGTACAATCCTGTACAATGTACATGACATTGTACAGTATGTACCGGTATCTTTCATTTTTATAACGTCATTTTACATGACGGATTTTTTTATTTTTTTTTTATTTTAAGTTTATCATGAATCGAGAATTTCCTTAGCAAAGTGTGTTTGACTGTTTTACAATGTCTACACATGTACAATAATCTTCGGCCCAGATACTTTCTTTGACTCTTAAACGGAAGCCAGTAACTTGTAATTATCACATAAATAATAATCTTCTTAGCAGAGTTACTATACAGAAAGATCTTGGCATTTTGATTGATTCTCGGCTTAGTTTTATCCCTAATGTAGATCACATTATTAAGAAGGCTAATCGTATGTCTGGTTTAATTTGGCGCAATTTTAGATTAATCAACAACGAGCACACACTCCGCACTTTGTACTGTACACTCATCAGACCCCATTTGGAATATTGTACTGTTACTTTTAATTCTATCTCTACTTATCAGGAAACCAGGATCGAACGGGTTCAGCACCGATATCTGTATTTTATGTATAAGACTCTAAATGGTAACAACAACGGTAATACTCCTGATTATCTAGAACTTTGTGATCTGTATAAACTTTCTCCACTGTCTGTTAGGCGTACCATCAATGACTGTTTATTTCTGTAAACACTTTCACAACCTTTTTAGCTTGACCGATGCCAACCCTTTCAGTTTGTATGCGCCCGTGCGACGGACAAGGCTTTCCAACGAACACATCTTACATGTCCCACGGAGTCGCGTTGAGGTCACAAAGCGTGGCTTTGTTTCCAGAATTTCTTCAACCTACAACGGACTCCATGGGAGATGTGATGTGTTCGGTGTCGCAAGCCTTGGAAGTTTCCGGAACCAAATTTACCGTGCCATTGCAGCTGATACAATCTAATACAATCTAATGTGCTTTATGTTTGCCCTTTTCATCTTGTACATACATGTAGTGCCAGTCCTTGTATAAAATTATATATTTTTTTATTTTATTTTATTTTATTTTCAATTATTCAATTTGCTTTTTTTCCTGTAATTTATTTAATTGTTCATTTTTACAATCAGTGGTGTAACTTCTGGTATTGACACTTCTTGTCCTGTATCTTTTAAACTAAGTGACAGAAATCTTTGATTTTTTGTAGTGGAACTGTCCTAGAGAGGGGCTACCTTGGGTAGCTTAATGATCTCTCTCGCTTTCTTCTTTCAACTGTGGTGGCCATGAATATAGTGCAAATATGACCCCTTGGCTGTCCCATTTTTTACACATCCTTATTCTATGAGCCTGCATTTTTACTTGCATTTAATTCAGACCTTTTGTTTTTGTGGTTAGTATAGGCAAGTGTTCAACCTTTATTTATGTTTTGCTTACCAGGTTCTCTTCCTTCTCTTTTTCATAGACACACTGTTGTAATAAGTCGTTTCGGAGGTGACATTTTCCGTTAACAATCTATAGCCATTTATAGTAAGCTGTTACTGTACATTAATCAAGAGGAATTTGTTCATTTGCCGTTGCATAAATAAAGTGAACAATAGGGCTTTCCTATGATATCAAAACTTCTCCGATTCATGCCTATTTGAAAATTTTGTGTAGATTTCAAATCCAATGTTAACTTCTCCGTTAACTTTTCCGTCACATCCGAAACAAGGCATGGATGTGTTTATTTTTTACAGGAGTAACAGTGTTCAAATGTTTAACTTATCAAATGATAATATATTGGCCAACATTTCACCTGAAGGAAAGCTGTAGGGATATGTGCTGTGACTTTTATTTCTGAGGTATTATTAACTTTCCGTTAACATGCGTCACCTCCGAAACACAATGTCACCTCCGAAACAGTGCTGTCATTATATCTTAGGTTACAAACTGGGTAAAAATGTTTACATCTTAAATTTTTATATACGTTTGATTCTCTACCTACGTAGAATACGACTGCACAATGGAAATAGACAAAATGTGCAAGATAACTGAAAAAAAAAATTTTTCACTGAAAAAAGTGTTTCGGAGGTGACACACCTTTGTTAACAACATGTATCATTATGTTTCAAAGCTTAAAGGCCTTCGGATATTAGCAAACAGTTTTTGTTGTGTCTTTGGAAGTGATGCGACAAAGTCTTACTTTAGGTAATCCATTAGATTGATAAGTTTTACTCTATTTATTTGTTTAATTTGGTTTATCAAAATAATTTTTCACCCTTTCACATGACATATCTTGTTACTTGACACCCACAAAAGTTAAAATACACTTTTTTTTTTTTAATAAAGCAAAGATAAGGTACTTGAACTCACCTAAAGTCTCTGTACTTTAAAGCTAACTTATTGTTGTACAGATTGAACATAATTAAACAAATTTGTTTGTTTAATTCCCCACTGTTTCGGAGGTGACGGTATTTGTTTCCATGGCATTTAAAAAGTTTGATTAATTTTTCTCACTTGATTTTTTATAACAAAAATTGTCACCAACATACATGTAGCTATCAAAAGCACAGTTAAGTCAATTAAACTCATAGGAATTGCAGTGAACATGGGAACCCTCCATTAATTAATGTTAGCATCAGTGCATGATAAATTATACACGTACACTAAACAAGATGATTTCAGTGTAGCCATTGTTTTGTACTGTACATGTAGTTGTAGGCCACACCAGCAAGCTCACATAATGGAAAGTTTTGACCTACATGTATTGTAACCTTCTACCCGGGTAGCTGCAAATAACCCGGGTTAAATTTAACCCGGAGTTTTGTTTCACACGTCAAATTTTAACCCGGAGAAACACTTACCCGGGTCGTCTCTTACACGGGTCACTAGCGGCCCTTTTCCCACTGAAGTCATACACATTAAGAAACGTATATTTCTGACATGATGACTGATTTAACGGTCAGCTTCGATCAGTCGTCTGCAATCAAAACTGATGAAAAATGATTGTTGTTTGGACTCGTCCTACGAATCATTACGACAATAAACGAATTCAGTTATGAAGTACTGGCGACACGCGTTTGCGATTTATTACGAAAGAACACAACTCCACTTTGGGTTGATTTGTTGTCAAATTCACGTGACTGAAGTACAGTCTGACAGTAGTGTGTGAAAACTCGATCTACTGACCATGCATTATAAACAAGATGGCAGTCGACATGAAGACATCGCTGGCGATAATGCTTCTTGTATTTTTTCTTGAGCTTTTGTGCGGTTGAAACACCTTCCATTGCAAACAATGTTTGGTTGTAACAACACAATGGTCCCACACAGTAAACAAGTGCAAGCAAGCGCAGAAGCTTTTAACCTGCTTTGCTCGCTAATAACCCGGGTCGGCCAGTGTCGTCATTTCTCACGGCAAACGTTAACCCGGAGAATTGTGTCAAGGCTGCTGTTAACCCCAAGATTAGTGGGTTAACCCACCTCCCGAGCAGGGCTAGAAGTTAACCGCGATAAGTGGCATTTTTGGCCAGTTAACCCGAGTAATTCGTAACCCCGAGATTTGCCGTGGGAAACAAGCCCTTAACCCGGGTAATCTTGGGGTAAAATTTTTCTGTTACCCGGGTAATATTGGGGTTAAAGTGTCGTGGGAAAAGGCCAAAGATCACTTAGAAATTGTTTTGACCTAATAAACTGGATCACCACAGGCCTATAGTAACCACATGCACAGTGAACTTGATTAAGCCTGAGTCAATTCGAATAATTTAGTATTCGAATATTCAATTTTTAAATTATTCGACTATTCGATCGTGTATTTGTTCCCAAAAGAAAAGGCCCCAATACCATTCTTTGACATGATTATGTGACTCACAATTGTGTATTTCTCTCCTTCCCAGACAAAATGAAAACACTGATACTCACACTGGGTCATGTGCTTTGATTTTGAGGATATCCAGATACCCAACCATTACAGTTACTGTGAATATGGTTCTCTTCAAACCCAAATTATCATACAACATCTTATCTCCCATTTCAAATTTGAAAAAAATTATTCAAATATTCGATTTTCGATCGAATATAAAAATTTGGCACAGGCTTAAACTTGATGTGTCCTACATGTACAGGCAGTTAGATTTTGCATACATGTACATGTATGCAAGACAGCCACATGTTGCCTGTAGGCTAGGCATGGGCTGAATCTGATGCTGGGCTACATTTTGACAGTCCGAAGCTATACTGTGAATACTGAATGTTGTTGCTACACTGACTATGGTAATCATTTACAGCTACCGGTAATGTACATAATGCATACTATGTGCGTGTACAATTTTATGACACGTGGTGGGCTGGATTGATTCAGATGGCAAATGATGACTCCTACAACATAAACTTCGTGACACCAGTGGGAATGAATAAGTTTGTTTGGCCAGAAGAGGTAGACAGCTGTGAGATAAAGAAGACAGGTCTTTTGATATGTATGTACAATGTAGCTATTGAGGAGCCACCTCTTCACCACACGCTACTACTTCCAAGCCAATGTGGCTAAAACGATCACAGCTAAAATGGATGCCTATTTACAGCGCATTAAAGGGCCCCTTATTTAGGATTTGTATCAATGAAATCAATGCTTTAAAACCACTCTACTCAGTTAAAGTCATAAAAATCCTATTTGGAGCTTGCTTTGAGGGTTAAAACATAGGTTTTTAGTTTTTATGTTAATGCAAATATGCATATTCATGACCAAGGTCACGATGTCACAAGAGGCAAACACAGGAAAATCACATTTAACTGTGCACAAAAGATTTCACTTTTTTCTCAATTTTCATAAAAACTTTTGTAATCGATGGCTGTTTGAGTTTGTTTTACATGTTGTCTGCTGTAAGCCATGACAAAACTGGGGGTAGAAACTGCAGCAATTTGCCACAAGTTCAACTGTCATATGTTTTTTCTTAACTTTCCCCTTCTGCCTTTCTTATGTGATGCACTCAAAACAGCACCCTCTGTCTGTGATTTATTGCAATGAAATCTTCAAAGTTGAAAAAGGCCACCTTTTATTGATTTTATATCCAAATGAACAATAGTATGTCTTGCTGAACAAGTAATCCGTCCTTATAAAAAAAAGCTTAGGCACAAAAATGTTTAGCATGTCACAGGCCCTTTAAATAATCTGTTGCCTGTAATATGCTAACATTTACATGTACCGGTACGGTACATGTATGTAAATACATTGAGAACTGATCTTGTTTGAAGTGAAGGACGACAGTATCTCAAGTTTGGAATAGTTTGTAATTGTGGCATTATACGTAAAGAATTTTAATATTACGATATTTCAAGAATTATTGACATAATTTTTGACATTATGATTACAATGGTAATGTTAACATTTTGTGTCACCTCCGAAACAAAAGTCCATTTTGCTTGAAATATCGATATAGGGCCTAAATGGCTTATTCTCCTATAAATGACATGTACAATGTATGAAAAAATTCATAGTCAACTTCAAATGGCGACAAGTAATTAGTGGGTTTGACTGAAAAGTGAGTATCTCGGAGGGTACAAGAGCACGTGCTCTTTAAATGCTAATATAAAAAACATTAGGTAAAATACAACTTGGTAAAATAGACAAAGGTTGTACATTGTAAGTTCTACAAAAACGTAGATGCAAACTGGTTTTGAAAATTACCCAGAAACATGGAAAATAACTTATTTCAATGTGTGTGGCAACTTGTTCCCACCAAAAATGAACCTTCTGCAATGTGTTAACAGTTAGTATGTCACCTCCGAAACAGTGACAAAGTTGTAATTACTTAGACCATACAGTGTAGAAGATTACTTTGTCCTTTCTTTTGTATATTCACACACATATGACACAGAAATACCCCCATATTTGGTCACTTCTGCATGGTTACAAGAGAAACTTAGTAGCATTTCCCTTTGGGGAGCTGTGTACCTGGTGTTAATTGTACAAGTGCATTTTGTTGCCAAATATAGGTCAGACAAAGCTTCATTCCTACTGAAAGGTGACCATTTTAACTTCATGTAGGTCAGCATGTTTAAATTAGTTGTGGAAATTGATTATTTCCAGCATAAGCGGATCAAAACAAAATGTTAACATCTTTGTCACCTCCGAAACATGTTAACAGTGTTAGCTGTCACCTCCGAAACGACTTTGTGTGAAAAATCCAACTTTGTAAATCTATGTTACCTAATTTTGCAACTTGCATACACGTGTGGGAATAGCCCTTGTTAAAGCCTTTTAATACAGGGAGTTTTACCCAGTTTGTCTTCTGGGAATGTGGGCAAAATTTTAAAAATGTTCTTTGAATTTAAATATTTCTCTAAAATTTAAACTTTATTCGCAATTATTTGCCAAAACATTGAAAAATAACCCCAAACTCATTTATAATTTACAATTGCATGCATACATGAACTATTTAATCTTCATTTGCAAGAAACTTTTGACTTAATTTTTCAGATATGCCTCATCCTATAAACATAGTATTTTTAAAATTTGTGTCCATTATTCTGCACTTTCTCAAAAATTGTACCCTTAGAGGCTGCCGTTTAAGCTCCGAAATGTTAAAATTTTAAAAATTTGAACATTTTAAAATGTGATTATAGTAAAAAATCAACAAATTAATAAAGATAAAATTTTGGACCTGTTGACACACAAGTTACACCACTGATTGTAAAATATGTAACATGGTTTATTTAATATATATTTATGTACATGTACATGTCATTTATTTAAATACCAACCTGTAATTGGCGACTTGATCGCTGTTGGATTTGGTTAATAAATAAATAAATAAAAAAATAAAAAGTCCTGTATCTAAGGTACATGTACAATGTACCGGTACCGGGTATACGACTGTACATGTACTGTACGGTATGTGATGGGATGATCTACATGGGTCATTCCATGAAAACGGGACACAGTGTCCCCCTTACGTCGTGACACTTCTAGAGTTGATTTTGTATAATTACCGGACTTCAGAGAATGATTACCCTCGGCATATAAAGAATATATGACCTCGTGAATCGAACACCACCTTTATCTGTTGATACTACCCAAAACATAATGAGAACGATTCAATAAACTTGTGCGATAAATGCAAGTGTGACATTTTGAATCTTTCGCTCAAAATGTAACAAATTTCGCTCATAAAATACTGTAATTTGAATCAATACAGTGCAGGTTCTACAGCTGGGTAAAATCAGCAACTACCTTTTCCAGAACGAAACTGGTCAAAAAGACTTGAAATGTAGTCGCAAGAGTTGGAAAATGCCTTGGAGTCCCCCCTTACGTCGTGAAACAACATTCTTGAATATTTTGAAAACTGTTTGTAAATTATTCTAAATATTCTACATTATTCAGAAATTGCACAGAAATTTCTTTAAACATTTTTGTTAACTTGCAAAGGCCATTTTTACAAATGCATAAAAATGTCACACTTTGGCTCCTTTTCTTATGGAAATACCCACATATGTACATGTACGTATGTACATGACTATATACCGATACATATTAGTTTTGCCTTTGCCCATCAGCCACTCCTTGCATTGTGTTGCAGCTGGCGGCCGAGAAACAGTGCTCCCGCATCTTTTTTTTTGAGCTTAGTACGATTATAATCTAATTACATACAGTACATGTGTGTACCGGTGCATGTACATGTACATGGCCTCATAATCTCAAGATTTTCATAAAATGTTATTATTACCTTATTATTTCTTCATCATAAAGTACCTCAACAAACAGCCAAATTCACAGCTTGTTCCTGATACATGTGTAGCATGGTGATGCATGGTGCAGAGTTACAGACAAAGAGGGCGCTATCCACAATCTATGACTGCGATCAGTGTATGACGACATTAATCTTGACTCAAGTCGTGCCATTTGTGTTTTGTAACGTGGAGAATCGACCACTAGCATTTAATTAAACAAGGGTGGGCTACATACCAGTACAATTTGAGCCAAGATTAACCAAGCGTGCTAACAACTTGAGCCAAGATTAACCAAGCCTGTTAAGAGCCAGATTCTGTAAGATTCAACCAGGGGGTGATATACACCGTTCAGTATTCCATCAAATTTTTTTTGTGGATAGATATATTATAAAATACAAACTGACAAAAATCACGTTTTTTATCCGAGGACCTGCTCCGGTAGAAAACTACAGCCCTTTTTAGGGTAGGGGTCCGAAGGGCCTAATAATTGCCAAAGTCAAAATCTGGACTTTGTCCTGTGAATATCTTGGTGCTCCCTCAAAAAGCCTTCCAGATCTTATGGTATATAAATATATGGGTGGAGTTGTTCTAAAAAACGTTATAATTTTCGAGGCTAATTAAGGGCGCCACCCATAGGTGGCGCTTCAAATCGCAACTTTTTGCATTTTAGACCATGTTTGAGGCCCTCCCAGTTCCTGCGCCCTCATAAAGCCTTGCTTGTTCATGTTTATTTGGACACATGGGGACCTTTTCTTTCCAAAAAAACATAAATGGCAGAGGCTTAGTGAGGGCGCTTGTTAATAGAGGGCGCTTTTTGCCGTAAGAACGCGATTTTGGGCAATTTTCGTCAGGCTATATCTCAGTGCGCCCTCTATGGAATTCAGTGAAACTTGTTTTATTGTGTTCCTCTATATAATCCCCACTATCACTATTCATAATCAAAATAACTAGGAGGCTTTTTGTCTCATTGACCCTTTATGTGCAAATTCATGCACACCAGATCACCACTTTTTGAAAAACAACACTTGGTTCTCGTACACACCTACATGTATACATGTACATGTAGGTGGCAACAATCATTTGGGAGATTTATTTGAGCATTTTCAGAGCATAAAAAGCATAACAATTTATTAAAATCAGCAACAATTTATTGAAATATACCCAAACTTT
The DNA here is from genome assembly GCA_037783545.1 of Henricia sp. BOLD:AAB3569. Classification (NCBI taxonomy): domain Eukaryota; kingdom Metazoa; phylum Echinodermata; class Asteroidea; order Spinulosida; family Echinasteridae; genus Henricia; species Henricia sp. BOLD:AAB3569. The sequence goes on along the minus strand of JBBELK010000071.1, from coordinate 429,581 downwards.
AAAGAAAACAGCAATGAACAAGGCACCTTTGGTGCTAAAAAAAAGCCTGAATGGCCAGCAACTACATGTAAGTGAATGACATGCTTGGTCAAAAGGTTCTCATGACAGCCCCTAAATTAGAGTTAGCACATACATGTACGTACATGTAGTTCATAACCAACTGAAAATGTGGACCAACTTTCAAAACTATAACTGAAGGTTATACTTGTCCAAAAGTTTTGACAAGGCATTCTCACAACAAAAGGTGACAGTCAACATGCTTATGCCTACAGAAGCTCTCCATGAAAAGTTCATGAATGGAGGTATTAATTAAATTAAATTTCTGACGGGCTCTTCTTAGAAAAGAAGTAATGTCCACATCTGCTTCCTGAAAGAAAAGTGCATCACTGAAAATGTTATCCTATTTTACTCCAATAAAGATGTATGATTGGGAATTCTGTGGCATTCCAACCCAAGCCTAAGCCTGTAATGCATACAATGTATCCCCATTTAATGTAATCTTTGCAGCCACAATCATACATCAGCCCAATCATACATCTTTATTGGAGTAAAATAGGATAACATTTTCAGTGATGCACCTTTCTTTCAGGAAGCAGATGTGGACATTACTTCTTTTCTAAGAAGAGCCTGTCAGAAATTTAAAAATACCTCCATTCATGAACTTTTCATGGAGAGCTTCTGTAGGCATAAGCACGTTGACTGTCACCTTTTGTTGTGAGAATGCCTTGGCAAGAACTTTTGGACAAGTACAACCTTCAGTTATAGTTTTGAAAGTCGGTCCACATTTTCAGTTGGTTATGAACTACATGTATGTGCTAACTCTAATTTAGGGGCTGTCATGAGAACCTTTTGACCAAGCATGTCATTCACTTAGTTGCTGGCCATTCAAGCCTTTTTTCAGCACCAAAGGTGCCTTGTTCATTGTTTTCTTTAAAGTTTGGGTATATTTCAATAAATTGTTGCTGATTTTAATAAATTGTTATGCTTTTTATGCTCTGAAAATGCTCAAATAAATCTCCCAAATGATTGTTGCAACCTATAGGTGTGTACGAGAACCAAGTGTTGTTTTTCAAAAAGTGGTGATCTGGTGTGCATGAATTTGCACAGGGTCAATGAGACAAAAAGCCTCCTAGTTATTTTTATTATGAATACTGGGGATATAGAGGAACACAATAAAACAAGTTTCACTGAATTCCATAGAGGGCGCACTGAGATATAGCCTGACGAAAATTGCCCAAAATCGCATTCTTACGGCAAAAAGCACCCTCTATTCATAAGCGCCATCACTAAGCCTCTGCCATTTATGTTTTTTTGGAAAGAAAAGGTCCCCATGTGTCCAAATAAACATGAACAAGCAAGGCTTTATGAGGGCGCAGGAACTGGGAGGGCCTCAAACATGGTATAAAATGCAAAAAGTTACGATTTGAAGTGCCACCTATAGGTGGCGCCCTCAATTAGCCTCGAAAATTATAACGTTTTTCAGAACAACTCCACCCATATATTTATATGCCATAAGATCAAGGAGGCTTTTTGAGGGCGCACCAAGATATTCAGAGGACAAAGTCCAGATTTTGACTTTGGCACTTATTAGGCCATTCGGACCCCTACCCTAAACACGGCCGTATTTTTCAACCGGAGCAGTTTCTCCGAAAAAAAGCGTGATTTTTGTCAGTTTGGATGATATATCTACCCACAAAAAAAATTGGATGGAATACTGAACGGTGATATATCACCCCCTTGTATAAATTGGTCCATAGTTACAGAATCTGGCTCTTAACAATGATGACGCTGTATTCATTGCAGTCACTGATTGTACATCTACAGTGCCCTCTTTGTAACTCTGCAGTTGCACAATGATGTACAGTATGTACGGTACACATATTTCACTCAAAATGTCACTTTTTATTTTTCAAAATTGACAGGCAATGAACTCGCATCTGACTACATGTAAACATTGTAAATTGTAAAAATGCATTAACAAAGCTGAAACATGTTATCTTTGAGTATTTCATCTTGAGATGAACCAGAGTGTTTGGGTATTTCGCCATTATGCAATACATGTAAGTACATGTACATATATGAATGTATGTCAGTGAATGAAAATAATTTTAGAAATTTATAGAACTCTGGATGCGGCAATAGGGCAACATTTCGGGAAGCCTTTCCCCGGAAACCACCGAAATTTCGGCAAGAATCACTCAAATTGACACCTTATTTTTTTACCCAAAGCTTCCAAAAATGGTTCCAGATCTAAGAGAATTGGTTCTACCCCGGTAGTCCTAATAAAAATGGTTTTTGACCTAAAATGTTTTTTTTTTAATCTCAAAAATATTAGGGCGACACCAAAATGTCGCCCTAATATAGCTTTTTTACACACAAATTGTCGCCCTATCCTAGCATCCAGAGTTTTTTTGCTGCAAACAAATGGTTTTAATTCAGATGATTTATTAAATATTATTGAGAATATGATGAGGGAAGGTGATTTGGCTTGCATTGGGGAGAACCAGGGTTAATTAGGGCTTGTTTTGACACTTGCCTGACGTACTAGGCATAACCAAAAAAATGTTATGTTGGCGTAACCCGACCGACCCTAAAAATACGGCCGACTCTGGATATTTTTATTTTTTTCAAGGGAAGAAATTTAATGATTAAAATCTATATAAATGAGTTATAAATACGTTTGAAACCATTTCTGACCGTTTCTCATTGTTGTATTGACTGGCGCGCCTGGAACTTTGGAGTGCACATTGTTGCACCAACAATCGAACATGCAGCAGAAGATTGCGCAGGCTCTACAACAATGTACATGTACATGTACAGGTGTGATATCGATACGGAGATGCACCAAGTATACATTGTACATGTATAGTCGCGTCCCCGACTCCCACTCAGAGAGCAGCCTCACGCTCGCTGAACCGAAGGAGCTCTACATGTACATGAAAAATATGGTAGCCTCGTCCTAGACTGTTGCACGGCGCGGACAGCTACATACAATATTTAAAATATTTGGCTATTTATTTTGTGTTTAAATAAATAGTTTGTTACAATATAAATTATTTTAATTATTTTTTCAGCATTTTACACAATAAAAACTGATATATACATTCTAAAAATTGTAAACTATTTTGTGACCCCGGCGCCCGGTCCTGAAGCGTACAGTGTTTCCATCAAGGGAAAATGTGGATCTGCGGTCATTTTTGATCGCTTAAAACGGATAAATTTGAGTCAACAGCTGAGGTTAATCGCCCAGAGCTGCGCCGACGATGTCAAGGTGGGGTACACGGTGCTGAAAATATAATCGTCAAAGGAAGAAGCAGGTCCATACAAAGATATTGATGTTGGAAAATAACTAACGGCTTAAACAATTAGAAAGCATGTCATTTTCGTTGCTGGGAGGAAAAAAAAAAAATCCCTACCTACCTATCCTATTTTTGGGGGCCCTTTACGCCAACATAACATTTTTTTTGTTGATGCCTCATTGCATCCCGAAACACTATTAGAAAAGCTTGCTTGGGCAGGACTGAAACCCACAAGTACATCATGCATGCTAGGCACTAGGGTAAATGTCTTAACCACTCAACCCACAAAGATTTTCCCATCTTTTGAACTTGTCCAATGATAAAAACACTATACTGTTAACACTATACTGTAACGTCCAAAACATGTTTACTATAACCCAGAAAGTATTATTTATATGCCTCAAAAATTCTGATGAGTGGAATAGTCGACACTGTTTTGGTTTGATTAAAAGTAAGGTTATTTTAAAACAGTCCAGCAATGCCTTTATATACAGAATCTTAAACACTTCATTGTTGAAGAAAGCTTCAATTGACAATGATTGACAGTAGTAAAATTTGATTTGTGCATCATGCATGTTATTTTTACATTTGAAACTGAATAAAATAATGAGAATATTGTTTTCTTGACCTGATGAAAAAACAAAATGACAAACAATACTGATAATGAAAACAAAATGCAATAAAATGATAATTTTGTGTTAGCATTAAGATTGTGTAACGTCCGAAACATATTTCCTGTGCTGAGAGAAATTTGTTTGGTATAAATGACCAAATTTGTATCCAGAATTGTTTTAAATGTCAACATTACATCTCATGATGATTGATTCACTTCAGATACATGTACATGTACCCTCTATTTTGAGTTATTAGCTGAAAACAGTGTTGTTTTGTTTCGGACGTTACATTTGTTTCGGACGTTACAGCTGTTAACGGGAAATTTGTTTTGCTGATATTATGGCAATAAAATCAGATACTGGATTAATTGATGCTGTGATAGGAAGCGGCCTTGAGATTCTTCCAAAATAAAATCATAAATAGCTTTTGCCATTTCTATCTTAACTGATGCTTTTAAATTAATGTTGTTTCGGACGTTACAAAATTGTTTACGGAAAATGAGATAACTTTTTCATTTGACAAACAAATTTTAAACAACGTCACTACAATAACCTAATGTTACTTTATTTTTAGACATTGAAATGGAGTAACCAATAAGTGTATTTTGACACTGATATTACATAATTAAATTGTAGTCCCATTGAGTCAAATGGAGGGTATGATTGTTAACGGAAAATGTAACGTCCGAACCACTATTTTCAATTTAACCGTTCCATCATAATAGTCCAGATAATTCAGATTACTATGAGTCATAGTAATTCATTATCAATTGGAAAGAGAAATATTGTTTCCCCCTTTATCTATTTTTCAGCCATAACAAAATGATAACTTTTTTTGGTTGACAAAATTCCGTTCAGCATTACCTCACACACATAAACCAAAGTTGGGCAATCCTTGTTAAGCTATATGGGAGATCAATCTAGGTAGGTCCATGCTCCAAAAAAATATGAAAATAGATTTCCAGTTGTGTACAGTACAAAACTGCAACCTCACAAAGGGTATGTTCAGACGGAGGGCTACTTTTTTTAGCTCCAATCCAATTAAAGGACTCAGTGGGGGTTCGCTGGAGCTAAAGTGAGTTAGTCCAAAATGCCCTCCCGTTCAAACGATGATGATAACTCCGGAGCTACAGTTTCAGAGGAGCTAGAATGTGGTCAAATTTGATAGCATATTAACATTGGCCAGATGCCACAATGCGAGGTCAGTTGTGTTCAGTCAGTAAATAATGGGGCTACATTTTGGGAGAGCTAGCTCCGGAGCTAGCCCCAGAGGTGGAGCTAGTTGCGTTCTAACAACGGGAGTTTGGGGTGGAGCTAGCTAGCTCCGGAGCTAGCTCCAGAGATAGCCCCTCGTCTGAACGACCTCAAAGTGCCATTAAGCTATTTGGGCTATGTTTAAAAAACCAGAGCCATAAGTGGAGTATTAAGTCGGAACAGCTGACATGGTCAGGTTCAAGGTGGATTATACGAGAAACCATCAACGAGTCCTAACATTTTATAGGATCAATTTTGTTGGTATAGTCGTTTTTTTCTTTAATAAATTCTGTTAGTGTTTTATAGACGATTTTGTGAAAATTGTTCCAACTTACATACATGTACCCCAAGCTCCACTACACTTTTTACCATGATGAACAAGCTCTGAATTTGGCTGCTCGGTGAGGTACTTTCGTTTGAAGATTTACTAATAACATTCTTACGCAAATATTTAGTGAAAATCACAGAATGACAAAAACACTTTCCACCCAAGATAAATCTGTGATTTTCAGTGCGTCGTTTCACTCCAAATTACCTACAGTACAAGTCACTTTTTCTCAAAGCGACTCGCATCAACTTTACACGCGTTACCCCGGTAAGTCTGTGTGTGAATCAACCGTTATACCGTACATGTGTGTATGACTGCACAGTGGCGCGAAAAGAAAAAAAAGAAGTCTCCCCTCATCCGAAAATGGTACGGTCCATCAAATATTGCAATGTTCAAAACGACATTGATTTGTAAAATAAATGGCAAATATGGAAAGATTAATCCTTTGGTCTAACATGCCTGACAGCGGGTACCTGGCACTAGGAATTACATGTATAACTGTATAATGGGAAGCAGGTATACGGTACATGTAGGTCTACACGTACATGCATGAACTGCTTGGATCCTACATATCGCAAGCTACACCTCCATGTTAAAAAAAAGCAATATTTAGGGTCCAAGCTAATTAGATGTTAATTAACACCCGTTTCATACAGGTGTTCCAGAGACGACCTGAATTAAATTGTATTTGGAGCGCCTTGAGGTCGGGTCGACCCAGATAAAATTTGGTTTCATACAGGCAAACTTTCGCTGCACGTCACTGCACGTGACGCGCCATGAGTTATTATTTTTTAAACCGTGTTCATTACACGAAACCTTTGTAGAGAACTGCATTATATTTTTAAAATGCCGTCTGCTTTCTATGCTTATGGAAAGCAGAAATGTCCCACCTCTGTCAACATGGTCAAAGCAAATGAGTTATAAATACAAAATGTGGAAAATGATGTCCAACCACAATAACAGCCCGAACTTGTATTTAGTTACAACAGATATTTTGCAAAGAAAGATGGGGGGGGGGGGGGGGGGGGGGGGGGGGGGGAAAGGAACCCTTCCCTCACTGAGTCACCGCTGTGCATGTCTAGTACTTACTGGGGTAGTAGGCCTATTACACTGATGATGATGGTCCGGTTGGACGTACAAAATAATGCCAAAAGCACATGAAATGTGGCGTTTCGACATATAGAAATAGTGGATTTCAAAGGTCACTGCACTGATTTGCATACATTTACATTAGGTTCGGCTCGCCTGAAGATCGAATATATATGAAACCAAGTCACTCTTCAGTCATTCTGACAGACTGGAACAGTTGATCTTTCGACTTCTGGTGAACCAAGTCGCTCCTAATTGTTTCATACGTCGATCTTTTGGCGAACTTAATTCAAATTCTCTCAATAATTTAGTTCGGCGCGACTCTGGAGCGCCTGTATGAAACGGGTGTACATGTATTGTTAGTTGGCAAATGGTCGAGCTGACCTGCAGCTGGTCGACACTGCATGTATTAATTTATGTGCATGTGCATCATACATGTACACCGTACAGGTACATGTACATGTACATTGTAGCCCCATAGTACTGTGGCCAAGACTCTGATGCTTGGCCAGAACCGCGTATAGACATGATAGATAGACCTTTCGCTAACAACTCCGACAACGAGTACTTTAAAACTACACAGTTATAGAAGCTGTAACTCACACTATTGTTTCCTTACCTCACCCTAAAAAGATACGCATTAGGTACTGTATGTAGGGTATCGTGCGATCTCTACCGGTACATGTAGTTTCCGAGAAAATACAGTGGGAATTCCACCCAAATTTCACCGTTTTTGTTCAACACTCCTCGCATCGAGTACTGTACCGGTACATGTACATGTGTCTGTCCACAGTAATGGGGTACATTTGAAAAACAAGTCAATAATTCCTTTCAGATGTCTTTAGTTTATCTCAGAATTAAAGAAATGTCCTTGTTTTGTTCTCAGGAGATAACTTTTGCCCAAAAAGGTAAGAAATTGCTGCCACAACATACATTTTTGAAAAGCAAGTGTACAAATGTTCCTATTACGTAGGTAACGTGGACAGACAATTTTGTGACATTTTTTTCCGTCTTTGTTACATGCGTAATAGGAAAATTTGTGCACGAGGTTTTCACAAATGTATGTTGTAGGACTATTTTTCTTACTCCTTGGTGAAAAAGTTATTTCCTCAGTTTAGCTTGATAATTTAAAGATAAAATTAAGACATTTGAAGTGAACTGGGACCCAAGATCTTGAGTGTTACAGAAATGTACCCCATTACTGTGGCGTACCGACGGTACTACGCATGTGCATTGTGCCGTTGAAGCTGTGCGTTGAAGTGTTAATGCACATGCGCAGTACCGTCGGAATACTAAATGCATGGAGAGTCGAACGCAAACATTGAAATTAGGGTAGAATTCCCACGGCTTCTGAAACTGTGTAGTTTTCTGTATTTGTTGCATTTTTTGCACAATTTAGCGTGATTTTTAGCCGGTTTCCTCCGGATTAACTGATTAATGCATGTTGGTGCTGTGTAGAGTACATTTCTAAACCCGGCAATCCCAGAGATTAGGACATGTGGGACTTTGTTAGCACATTACTGGCTTCCAGCACCAGGTAGAAATATTGAAAATTGTTGTTATAACATTTTTTCGCCCCGTTTTTGGAACGCTATGTCACGGTTTGCGCATGCGCATCAAAACGTGAAAAAGAGTGGCTAACTTTTTCAAGTTTTGTCACCAGGTTTCGCATATCCTATTTAATCTTTGCCATCCCTTATAATTATTTAGTAATTTTGGCAGTGGTGTACTTGTCAACGTCCAGGATGTCCTGATGCATTACTTTTTACTTGGAATCGCACTGTTTGCCGTATTTTTAAGCCGCCAAACATCGACATCACCGTGTGTGCGGCCGTCGTTAAAAAGAGTTTTTTCATCCCATCAAAAAACTTGACAACACATGACAGAAACGGCATCGAATGATATGAATGACATGGTTGGATACAGCAATTTATTTAACCTTGTTTTCCATCAAAACTGAAATGCTTATTTGGTCCTGACAGCAATTTTAAAGCATACCTTCTGTCCTTGGAAAAACACAGTGGCCGCCACCGCTGTACGATTTTTTTCTTCAAAACATTAGTCGCGCAATCGCGCGCGCGCGATGCCAAATCGAACAAGAGCGCGCACACGATGCACAATGTAGCTGAATTCTGCGTATTGTAAACACTCATGAAAGAACACACTGCCCATGCGGCACGTGCCAAGTACACGATGTACACAACTATAGCACACGCACCAATGGCGTTGTGTAACGAAATTGCACTACATTCATCTGAGCCCGCACGTATGTCAAAATAGGGACCATTAGAAATTATACGCGTACGGGAAACATATGCGGCTCAGAAAAATCGGGTGGTTGTATCACGATTTTGCGTGGGTTTTAATCTGAAACAACACAAGTAATGAGAATTTCACATCAATATGCTCATGTACACATGCGCTCATTTCTTGAATAAAAACACAAAATCGTGATACAACCACCCGATTTTCCCGAGCCGCATACGTTTCCCGTACGCGTATCATTTCTAATGGTCCCTATTATGAAATAATTTGGCGCATGCGCAAACCGTGACATAGCCCCTTTAATATCCTGAACTATGTCCACTATGTACCGGGGGTAGTATGCAGTAAGGAGTCCAACCTGGGCTAGGGGCTAATCATATACTACAGGTGATGTACAGTATGTCTAATGCAACATTATGCAAATTTTATGAACTTGACCTACTTACCACATTCACAAAACAAAACACCGTCAATCACCTTACTACTACCGGTAGGCTAGCCAGGTACAGTATAAGGTTATTCAGTCAGTCAGTTCAAACGCTTCAACCAGCTGGCTTTTTCCGATCCCAAGCTTAGAATATCATTATCAGCTCACTCATGCATTAAAGTTGTGGGTCGTTAGTCCTACAGATTATGAACAAAAGAAAATAGTACATAAACAGGGCATAATTTACAGCAAAAAAAATGTATAGCAATTTTGCTATACATTTTTGATTTTGTGTAGCAGTTTGGAAAGTTTGTGTAGCAGTTTTGAAATGTTGTGTACTACTAGTAGGCCTACTACTACTAGCAATTGCAGTTAACCATCATCATAGAAATGTTAAATTAATGAAAAAAGAGCACTTATTCAGAATCAGACCGGTGTCTTTTGTGTCACAAATGACACGATACTTTTTCATAGCTGCCAACTATTACAAAAAAATCGTAGTTATTACGAATTTATTAATAAATTACGAAAATACGAAATTGCTCTTGAAAGTTACGAATTTCAAAATGTTCGCCTTAATATTTGTTTTGACAACCGAATTCACGTAATTCGGATTGAGATCGATACTTTTTGTCATGTACTTTTGTTGATTTTATTGCAAAGTAACCGAAACATCGAAAAATACGGGAATCGATATTTTATTATCATGTACTTATGTTGGTATAATATGCTTGAAAACGTCTGGGAACCAGGTATATGTCGTAAACAAGTTTTTCGGTTAGTACAGTATCGATACTACTATTGCAGGGCACCAGCGTGTTGATTGATATACTGGTATGTGTATGGAAACCAGCGCGCAAGTGATCGCTATTCAAAATGGCGCCCAAAACATTTCGACGTTCGTAGTTTTCATAGAACTATTTTTCAAACGTTCGCGCTCGCCAAATTGGGTTTATTACGAATTGGTTTATTACGAAGTTCAAACATATACTCGTCTGATGTTTTATTATAATTAATGCATCGCAATCATTGCTACACAAGGACAAAATTGCATCGCTATGGAGGGTCAAATGCATCGCAAATTGCGATGCGATACCGGATAAATTATGCCCTGCATATTAAAAGTCTTGGTACACGTACATAGAAAGCTCATGGAAAGATCAATCTCTAAAACAGAGAAATGTACAGAAAAATAATATGTAGGAATGTAGCACCCCACCATTATCCCACCATGTACTGTGTTGGGCGCAATCTTTATGCTCGGCGCAATTTCTAAATTTGCGCGTGCATATTTGAAAAGTCCGCCATTTTGATCGTGCAGCCATGGCAAATATTTCGCCATGGACACTAAAACCTGATCAGCTAGTAAAAGTGATTCATCACGACCCAATGTAAACGTCAGAAAATCACTTTTAGCCTTCTAAAAGTATCGTAGCCCCAAACATCTACAATGTATGTGTTGGGCGCAATCTTTATGCTCGGCGCAATTTCTAAATTTGCGCGTGCATATTTGAAAAGTCCCCCAGTTCAAAGATTACACAGCGCAAATTTGGATTGCGGGAGAAATTCTGAACCGTGCGCAAGTTAAATTAGCTTATCAGTTAGGTTCAGTAGTACATCTATAGTACATGTATAGCATTTCTGATAAGGAGCGTGGTCATTTTCGGGTACTTCACCCGGATAGCGAATTTGGCACAAATCCCAAGTTGTTCCTTGGGGTCAAATTAGCTTGTTTGTGTCAAGTTCAGTAGATACAGCGATGTCGAAAGTAGCACTTTAAAAAAGGGGCGTGGTCATTCTACAAAGGGGCGTGGTCATTTGTGGGTACTTCTCCCTAGGTGGCGATTTTGACAAACATCAAGTTATTCCTCGGGGTCAAATGAGCTTATATCAGTTGAGTTCAGTAGTTTGTCTATGTCGGAAGTACATGTAGCACTTCTGATAAGATGGGGCGTGGTCATTTAAAAGGGTGTAGTCAATTCCAGGTACTTTTCCATCGATTGTGTACAGATATGTCGGAAGTAGCCAAGGCGTGCACAATCCAATATCGATTACCATGGTCTTGGGCCAAGACTAATGCGCACTTGGAACTGTACCTTATTTACACTGCCGCCTGCGGAGAGCGCCCTCCCACGTCCATAATTATTTAAACAGCGACGAGAAAAACTATCGTTGAGTTTGCACGTGGGAGAAAATTTTGGCTTCAAAAACAGTGTTGTAGGTATTTTTTTCCAATCATTTTCCAATCATGGACACTCTCAAACCACTGCAGGACACAACTAGGAGGAAATTTTTGGGTGTGATTCTAATTTCGAGGCAAAATGACAACAAACCACTGTATGAAAGGGGGGCTCACAGACTAGGAATGACCCCAAGGTGAAATTTCAGATTGGTGAACGGCCGCCATTTTGATCGTGCAGCCATGGGAAATATTTCGCCATGGACACTAAAACCTGATCAGCTAGTAAAAGTGATTCATCACGACCCAATGTAAACGTCAGAAAATCACTTTTAGCCTTCTAAAAGTATCGTGGCCCCAAACATTTTGTAGAAAGTTTTGTAAGACGGTTTTTAGCAACTCATTTTCAAGAAAAATTTAGGGCATAAGAAATTGCGTTATTCAAATGTTTGTGAATACAATGATGTAGGGCCTACAGTGTATGTGTTAAAAAATAATGATGAGTACGAGTTGGTGCGCGTTCGAGTTGGTGCGCGTTCGAGTTGGCGCGCGTAAGAGTTGGCGCGCGTAAGAGTTGGCGCGCGTACGAGTTGGCGCGGGTACGAGTTGGCGCGGGTACGAGTTGGCGCGGGTACGAGTTGGCGCGCGTACGAGTTGGCGCGCGTACGAGTTGGCGCGCGTACGAGTTGGCGCGCGTACGAGTTGGCGCGCGTACGAGTTGGCGCGCGTACGAGTTGGCGCACGTACGAGTTGACCTGCAGCCGATTTCACGAAAAATTTCGTAGCTTACGCAACTTTTGAAAATGGCATATTATTAAGCCCAATACTCAATAGGCTTGCGTGTAATAATCATGGGAATGTGGCGCAGCTTACGCAATAAAAGTTGTGCAAGCGTGCATACGCAGTGCGTAAGGATTCGTGGGTATTTTTTCCTTATACGTTGAACAGAGATTTGAATGAAATTACCTTCTGGAATCAACAGATCATCCAATTTTAAGATATACTTCCCACTTGCACTTTTGTCGCAAATGTTGCATTTCTGAGATAAATAAATGATAAAATTACTGCATAAAGTACATGTGTAATGCACAAAATTACGGCGCGAGCGGTACGTGCGTAAGCGCAACAGGGGGGGGCTGCGCGCGCGGGGGAATGGTTAACTTGTGCACTATTAACTGAATGCAATTTTGGAAGGAGAAAATGTGATTTTTCTACAGAAAAGCAACATTTGCGACAAAAGTGCAAGTGGGAAGTAGGCTATATCTTAAAATTAGATCATGAGATTGTCTGTTGATTCCAGGAGGTAATTTCCTTCAAATCTTTGTTCAATGTACGTATACGGAAAAAATACCGATTCGTGAAATCGGCTGCTGTTTCGTCCATACATGTAGGCATAGCCAGATACATGTAGCTGGAGCGGCCGTTTAATAGCACAAACTGACAAAATCGGTTGCTAAACAGCTTTATGACACACTGATGAAATTGGGCCCAGAACAAAAAGCAGAACTTACACTCACTACAGAACGCTGCACAGATGTGCGGAATTGACTAAAACTTTAAAACTGCTGCACAGTCACACTCACCATGCTCGCGCTCACAGACTGCTGCACAGACATGATGACGACAGATGTGCGGAATGGACTAAAACTCGTGTAAACAATATCAAATAAAGATGAACTATGTCATCACATTCCAATATTATGAATTAGACATAAATAACCAGTTTTATTTCTTGAAATTTGGAGAGGTGAGATAGCTGATTGACCATATGCACAGGGTCGATATATTGTTAGATCTCAAACGCTGCAAAAGGTCGGTAAAAATCAAGAAATATCCGAAGAAAAAACATCATTGGATCGCACGAGGGCGCTGCAAAAGACACAATTTGGACTTGATCAAGTCTTTCAAAGGCAGATTTGTGTATGCGAGGGTGGGAATAAGCTAGACTGGTTCCCGTCCACATATTCCACACAGGAGAATATAAGGACAGGTAAAGGCGCTTCATCTTGATCTGTAATTGGTCGTCTTTGAGCGTGCGCATTGTGTTTTTTATATTTAAAAATTGGCCAAGCCAAAGGCTTTAGGCAATGTACTTTATTTACATAATTGGATATGTTCGACACGCACGGCCAAGTTACAAATGTCAATGCAAAATCTGCGCACTTACTAAAAAAATAATAATAATAATAACCACGTGACGGGCAGAATTCTGCCCGTCATGGCTGCCCTTTACCGATCCCTATATTTTCGCAATAAGCGAACCAATCTATAGGGATCGGGAACCAATCTAGGAATAAGCCAGTTCGGAGTCTCGACTGTGCATGCGTCTCCCGACTTTGATTTGAGATAAACAAAGGCGCACCCTGTGCGTATGCAATGTGTTTATCTCAAATGACCTTTGACACAATGCCATAGACGTTCCTTGCGCGCGCGAGATTCCGAACTGGCTTAAATACGGCCGGGCGCAGTATAAATGCCAGGGCACCGAAATGCTGTGGATGCATTGACCAGGGCAAGTAATGAGGGATTAATAATAATAATAATAATCACAAGCATTTGTAAAGCGCCATCTATCTATGTAGACATATTCCGAGGCGGCTGTTGCCATTATTACCGCTGCCATCAGGAAATCACCAGCACCATTTCGTTTCAACTATAGGTGGCAACCCGGCCAAGGCGCACAATCCTATCAGCAGTTAGATTGTGGCATTCCCCATAACAGCTTCCCATATATCGCTTGGGTTGACGAGGCAACTGGGATTAAGTGCCTTGCCCAGGGACACAGACACGTTGGTCGAAGTGGGGCTCGAACCCACAACCTCTGATTGGGAGTCCCGCTTCATACCACACGCGTTCCCGGATTCTATGAGCCTTCTTGGTTGTGGCAGTCCAATGAATAAATTGTAATTGTATCTTAGTATACCTTTGGGTCTCTGGCGGCCGGATAAACTATATGCTCTAACGAAAGACCACAATCCTCTGCAGGGTTGTAAATTTGGTGCAACACCAAAGAAAATATTTATCAACAGCACCTCCCTCTCCCTCTCTCCCCGACTCCACCCCCCCCCCCCCCCCCCCCCCCCCCCCCCCCCCCCCCCCCCCCCCCCTCCCCCCTCCCCCCTCCCCCCAACCCCCTCCCCCAAAGGAAACATATTGGTCAGCTCCACCCCACCGCACCCCGGCGCTCCCCAAAAAAAATAAACATGCTGCAGTAAGATTTCTTTATAAAAGTGCATTGGTCAGCCTGAAAACCACCTCAAACGCTGCATAGATTTCTTTATAAAGTACATCGGTCAGCCTAAAATCCATGCACCTCAAACGCTGCAGTAAGATTTCTGTATAAAGTATGAATTGCTAGCTCTGCCTAAAATCCACCTCAACCGCTGCAGTATAAATTTCTTGATAAAGTGCATTGCATGGTCAGCCTGAAAACCACCTCAAACGCTGCAGTAAGATTTATGTATAAAGTACATTGCTCTGCCTGAAATCCACCTCAAACGCTGCAGTACTGAGATTTCTGCGTGAAGTATGCCTGAAATCCACCTCAAACGCTACAGTAAGATTTCTTTACAAAGTACATTGGTCAGCCTAAAAACCACCTCAAACGCTGCAGTAAGATTTCTGTATAAAGTACATTGGTCAGCGGGGATGATCCACCTCAAACACTGCAGTAAGCTGCGTAAAGGAGATAATGTCTTAATTGGCGAGAAAAACGCCGCAGTAAGGTTTAGCGCGTATGAATACTGTAGTTCCGGGAGAGATGCGTCCTAGACTTGATGTCAAGTCTGTAACTAGACCGGTTGGTTCGTAAACTGCAGCAGCGTAGTCGCAAATGGACTGGGAACAAGGCTAATCGAACTCTAGTTACAGACTTGAGAAACCTGTTTCCGTTTTGTACACGGTCTATGGAGTTTGCTACCAGAATTGGACGTAGAGAGCTGATTGGTCGAAACGCAGGACGACTGTTACTCCTCTATAAAAGGATGTGTTTTTGTGAACTTTTAATTGGGTTTCATCTCCATCAAACGCATGCAACAAGCTTGAAGTGCAAATTGGTTTAGGCTAGTGTAACGCCGTTCCCATTCGGCTAGCAGAGGGCGCCAGCACCATTCCACGGTTAGGCCGGCTGACGAGCTGAGGGCGCTAACACGGTTCGACGGAGCCGGTTGGCGCGAGCCCCTGCCAGAATTTGCTCCGCACTGCACAACCCTATGGTGCGGAGCACGAGAATTTGCTCCGCACTGCACAACTATATGGAGGAGAGCTCCCCTCTGAGCTCCGCACTGCACAACCCTACGATGCGGAGCAAGTGAATCAGCTCCGCACTGCACAGCCATATGGTGCTGAGCGCCATCTTTGGCTGAGTTGTTGTCGGAGAGCTCCCCTCGGAGCGATCCGCACTGCACAACCCTACGATGCGGAGCAAGTGAATCAGCTCCGCACTACACAACCCTATGGTCGAGCACCAGAATTTGCTCCGCACTGCACAACCCTATGGTGCGGAGCACGAGAATTTGCTCCGCACTGCACAACCCTATGGTGCGGAGCACGAGAATTTGCTCCGCACTGCACAACTATATGGAGGAGAGCTCCCCTCGGAACTCCGCACTGCACAACCCTACGATGCGGAGCAAGTGAATCAGCTCCGCACTGCACAACCCTATGGTACAGATCGATTCATCCCGACGTCTGGTGCACATCGACAGCTGGGCCCGATGCAGTGGAACTTGGGCCGTGACTCCGAAACGGAGTTACTCCGTCCAAGCCAACGGTGCCATATCAGCCAGAGCTTCCCGTGCCGCGGCCCTTCAGATGGCCACGCTCTCAAAATGGATCAGGTAATCCAACCACGAGGAAACCCCGTCAAACTTATCTGGAAGCATCATCGGTCTTCGACCTCCCCCGGGGGTCTCCTGCTTCTCTGGCCTTGTGGTCGTCGGTTGCGCCGGTGATGGATCGGACCTCAGTGGCTGCGAGGCTGGCGTGTTGCTTACGTCTGCATCCGGGTTCCCGATCTGCGGTGGCGCCCCATAGGTTTGTGCAGTGCAGAGCTGATTCATTCGCTCCGCATCGTAGAGTTGTGCGGTGCGGAGCAGATTCCCTTGCTCCGCACAATAGGGTTGTGCAGTGCGGAGCAAGTCTCCATTGCGTTGTACAGAGCGGAGCTGATTCCCTTGCTCCGCACCATAGGGTTGTGCAGTGCGGAGCTCCGAGGGGAGCTCCGAGGGGAGCTCTCCTCCATAGAGTTGTGCAGTGCGGAGCTGATTCCCGTGCTACGCACCGTAGGTTTGTGCAGTGCGGAGCAGATTCCCTTGCTCCCACCATAGGGTTGTGCAGTGCGGAGCTGATTCACTTGCTCCGCATCGTAGGGTTGTGCAGTGCGGAGCTTCGAGGGGAGCTCTCCTCCATATAGTTGTGCAGTGCGGAGCAAATTCTCGTGCTCCGCACCATAGGGTTGTGCAGTGCGGAGCAAATTCTGGCAGGGGCTCGCGCCAACCGGCTCCGTCGAACCGTGTTAGCGCCCTCAGCTCGTCAGCCGGCCTAACCGTGGAATGGTGCTGGCGCCCTCTGCTAGCCGAATGGGAACGGCGTTACACTAGCCTAAACCAATTTGCACTTCAAGCTTGTTGCATGCGTTTGATGGAGATGAAACCCAATTAAAAGTTCACAAAAACACATCCTTTTATAGAGGAGTAACAGTCGTCCTGCGTTTCGACCAATCAGCTCTCTACGTCCAATTCTGGTAGCAAACTCCATAGACCGTGTACAAAACGGAAACAGGTTTCTCAAGTCTGTAACTAGAGTTCGATTAGCCTTGTTCCCAGTCCATTTGCGACTACGCTGCTGCAGTTTACGAACCAACCGGTCTAGTTACAGACTTGACATCAAGTCTAGGACGCATCTCTCCCGGAACAACATCGCGAAAATGTTTTTATAACGTTTTATTAGCATTGTCAAAACATCACGGAAATGTTTTTGAAATGTTTATCAAACGCCGTAAGCACGTTTTAACAATGTTATAGCAATGTTTCCGAAAAATGTTTTTTTAACATTAAAATGTGTGGTTTTAAAAACGTTGTAAAAACATTTGGACACAACATCGTAAAGGGATTAAGTGCCTTGCCCAGGGACACAGACACGTTGGTCGAATTGGGGCTCGAACCCCCAACCTCTGGTTGGGAGTCCCGCTTCATACCCACTTCAGTTTAAAGTTGCATTGCCCGTGTTTCGGTGAAAGGATTAAAAAAATTAATTTACACAAGCGAACGAATTTAGAAAGCTTACGTGTCTCTGTAACGAAAAATATCAAAAACTTAAATTTCCGACGTCGTGAATTGGAGATACAAGCCTTTTTCTTGAAACGTGCTTCACATGTTGTACATGTGCGCGTACGCTCATATGTACATAGTATGTGTACAATGTACACATGTACGCGCACATGTACATTTACGTCATAACCCTGTCGATTAATTGACCTGCCAGCCTTTTAATCATTTCTTGTTTTTAATCGACTGGCATTAATCCTTGACGGATTTTTACGTTCTTGGTACCAAATGAAAGCTGATAACTTTTTCTATTCTAGAAAAATACCTATTTAACTTTTTTTTTAAAATGGTACGCCCAAATCGGCCCAAACACGGGCAGTGCAACTTTAAAGACAACTAGCGGTAGTATCCCTTATCACAACATATGATACACCAAGTACATTGAAATTTCAACTGCGCAATCAGACAAAAATAGGGGTATCATATTGCACAACACCGACTTTTCCGGCGAGCGCAGCCTTGCTCGGGTGCCGTGTTTCTCAGTGGAGCGCGCCACATGTAATATAGAGTTCAGAAAAGGGGCGAAAACTTAGTGATCGCTTCAGAAAAACTGCTCTAAAATCGTGTATCGCAGGTTGTCGCAGCTAAATTTGGTACCAAAATGATGCAAACAAGTTGCTCTATTAGAAATGAGTAGACTTTAGGCAGCAATCGACGGCAATCCTTAGTTTCCGTATTGCTGAACACAGAAAACGTAAATTTTATGTAAATTTTGACACAATTATCAGTATTTATTCATAGAAAACTTTAACAAAAATAAAAACTGATTTCATTTCCTTCAAATATGAACTCTAAACTAGAGCCAAGTGAAAATTTAGCTCCGTAGTTCAATGCAAAGTGTCTAATTTTGCTTTATGAAGATTTCTGCAACTATTTTCATTTTATGGCCAATTTCTGTGGATTTGCATACCTTTAAGAGGTCATGACAAGTCAATATATATTTATTTTGCTTAATTTCCCCATAAAATGGTCCCATGGGGTATAAGCAACCTCAAAAGTGTTGAAAAAATAAAAACTAGCAGGGTCAGGTATCACCCTTTTTGGCGCACTTTGGTTTCGGCCTGGCCCACTGTGCGGCGGCTCTGACAGGTTGGGCTCCGGCGGGAGCGCCGCAGCGGTAGAGGGTGGCTCCGTGTGGTCGCCAGTCTCCCCCCGCTCCCTGCCTTCACCGTCCAGCTGGTTGTCGCTGGCGTACACATCCAGTTCGTCGGGGGCTGTCACGGTCGCCACCCTCTCCAGCCGCATAACGCAGTACTTGAGGTGTCGGTGCCGCATGTCTTCCCGGTAGAAATCCCGTCCGCAACCTAGTGGGCAGTCGAATGGCGGCGTCGGGTGAAGTGCTGGGCACGCCGTGGCCAGGTGTCGCATCATGTTCGACGGGCGGGTGAACCGTCGGTCGCAGTGGCTGCACTGGGCGTTGCTCATCCTTATAAGGGGCGGGTTCCGGCCCACTCTCCGCTGTTTGTGGTGCGCCCTGCTGTCGGGGCGCCTCCGGTCTCCTGCTTCCGCGTCCTTATACCAGGGGCGGGTTCCGAACCGCCCTCAGCTGTGGGGGGAGCGCTCTCTTGGCGGGGCGCCTCCTGGTCTCCTACTTCCGCGTCCTCGATCCTTGGGGTTTCCCGGCGGCGGCCGCGTCCCCAGGTCCTCGGTTTCCACTTTATCTCCTATACGCAAAACGTTTTCAGTGACCACGAAGTAAAACATTTTGATAACGTTTCTTTTACGCTATTTAAAAAATGTTTTGTATATTACTTTTTAAGAATGTTTTTAAAATGTTATCAATATAACGTCTTCAGACTGCACAGTTTTAACATTTTCACAACATTATAAAAATGTTATAGAGAAAATGTTTTCAATTAGATTTCAGTTTAACGTTTTAATAACGTTATTTTCATGCTATACGCAAAACGTTTTCAGTGACCACGAAGTAAAACATTTTGATAACGTTTCTTTTACGCTATTTAAAAATTGTTTGGTATATTACTTTTTAATAAAATGTTTATAATTAGACTTCATTTTAACGTTTTAAGAACGTTGTTTTACTGCTATACGCAAAACGTTTTCAGTGACCACGAAGTAAAACATTTTGAGAACGTTTCTTTTACGATATTTAAAAGAAATTTGGTATATTACTTTTTAAGAAAATGTTTATAATTAGACTTCATTTTAACGTTTTAAGAACGTTGTTTTACTGCTAAACGCAAAAGTTTTCAGTGACCACGAAGTAAAACAGTTTGACGTTTCTTTTACGATATTTAAAAAATGTTTGGTATATTACTTTTTAGGAAAATGTTTATAATTAGACTTCATTTTAACGTTTTAAGAACGTTGTTTTACTGCTATACGCAAAACGTTTTCAATATAACGTCTTTAACATGCACAGTTTTAACATTTTCACAACATTATAAAAATGTTATAGAGAGAATGTTTTCAATTAGACTTCAGTTTAACGTTTTAAGAACGTTGTTTTACTGCTATACGCAAAACGTTTTCAATATAACGTCTTTAACATGCACAGTTTTAACATTTTCACAACATTATAAAAATGTTATAGAGAGAATGTTTTCAATTAGACTTCAGTTTAACGTTTTAAGAACGTTTTTTTAATGCTATACGCAAAACGTTTTCAGTGACCACGAAGTAAAACATTTTTATAACGTTTCTTTTACGCTATTTAAAAAATGTTTTGTATATTACTTTTAAGAATGTTTTTAAAATGTTATCAAAATAACGTCTTTAGCCTGCACAGTTTGAACATTTTCACATTATACAAATGTTATAGAGAAAATGTTTTCAATTAGACTTCAGTTTAACGTTTTAAGAACGTTATTTTAACGCTATACGCAAAACGTTTTCAGTGACCACGAAGTAAAACATTTTGATAACGTTTCCTTTACGCAATTAAAAAAATGTTTTGTATACTACTTTTTAAGAATGTTTTTAAAATGTTACCAATATAACGTCTTCAGACTGCACAGTTTTAACATTTTCACAACATTATAAAAATGTTATAGAGAAAATGTTTTCAATTAGATTTCAGTTTAACGTTTTAATGACGTTATTTTCATGCTATACGCAAAACGTTTTCAGTGACCACGAAGTAAAACATTTTGATAACGTTTCTTTTACGCTATTTAAAAAATGTTTGGTATATTACTTTTTAAGAATGTTTTACAAAGGTTATCAATATAACGTCTTTAACATGCACAGTTTTAACATTTTCACAACATTATAAAAATGTTATAGAGAAAATATTTTCAATTATATTTCAGTTTAACGTTTTAATAACGTTATTTTCATGCTATACGCAAAACGTTTTCAGTGACCACAAAGTAAAACATTTTTATAACGTTTCTTTTACGCTATTTAAAAAATGTTTGATATATTACTTTTTAAGAATGTTTTACAAAGGTTATCAATATAACGTCTTTAACATGCACAGTTTTAACATTTTCACAACATTATAAAAATGTTATAGAGAGAATGTTTTCAATTAGACTTCAGTTTAACGTTTTAAGAACGTTTTTTTAATGCTATACGCAAAACGTTTTCAGTGACCACGAAGTAAAACATTTTGATAACGTTTCTTTTACGCTATTTAACATTTTTTTGTATATTACTTTTAAGAATGTTTTTAAAATGTTATCAAAATAACGTCTTTAGCCTGGACAGTTTTAACATTTTCACAACATTATACAAATGTTATAGAGAAAATGTTTGCAATTAGACTTCAGTTTAACGTTTTAAGAACGTTATTTTAATGCTATACGCAAAACGTTTTCAGTGACCACGAAGTAAAACATTTTGATAACGTTTCTTTTACGCTATTTAAAAAATGTTTTGTATATTACTTTTTAAGAATGTTTTAAAAATGTTATCAATATAACGTCTTTAGCCTGCACAGTTTTAACATTTTCACAACATTATAAAAATGTTATAGAGAAAATGTTTTCAATTAGACGACATTTTAACGTTTTAATAATGTTATTTTATGTTAGTTTCACAATGTTTTGCTTACAACCTTTCAACAATGTTTTTAAAATGTTATGTGTTTGCTGGGTGTTTCGGCTGCCACGAGTTCGGTCACTTTCGGCGTGATTGTCCGCAAAGAAGGCGAGGATTCACCAGCGGTCAGAGAAGAGGACGGAATGAGTCTAGGTCGACCCAGTGGACGGCCGGTGGAGGACCCCCAGGACAAGACCAGATGAAACCGAAGGTGATGCTGGGGGGAGGGGGGGGGATTACATCGCAGGAAAGGTTGCTTCGAAGCCCTGTTTCCTGCTGGACACGGGAGCTGCGGTGAGCCTAATTTCGGAACGCATCTATGACGAGCTTTATGGACCCGGGAAGCCAGACCTCCAGCCTCCGCCCCTGAGACAAGCAGATGGGAGCCCAATGCAGGCCCGGGGGAGGCTACCTTTGAACTCCAGATCGGAGATCAGGTCTTGAACCACGCCTGCATTGTGGCTAAAATTGAGCCGGATGTCATCCTGGGGATAGACTTCCTGTCGACGTACCGTTGCCAGTGGCGGTGGGGGGACAACACAGTGTTGATCAATGGAAAGTCCGCGGCTTTAGGAGGCTACGAACAGCACCCATCGGTGGCAAGAGTTCATGTTCCTGAGAATACTGTGGTGCCGGCTGGACACCAGATAAGTCGAGGAGCGGTAAAGGAAAGACAATGGAGAGGGGTTGGGATGGTGTACCTGGGCGAGGCGGCGACGGGGTGGAGAAGATGTTTTCAACCCGACGCCGCAGCTCCCTGCGAAGAGGAGGCCACCGGGACAGAGAGAGACCTACTGAACCAGGAGACGCGGCCGGCCAGGGAGGGCCCAGGAGATAAAGTGGAAACCGAGGACCTGGGGACGCGGCCGCCGCCGGGAAACCCCAAGGATCGAGGACGCGGAAGTAGGAGACCAGGAGGCGCCCCGCCAAGAGAGCGCGCCCCCCACAGCTGAGGGCGGTTCGGAACCCGCCCCTGGTATAAGGACGCGGAAGCAGGAGACCGGAGGCGCCCCGACAGCAGGGCGCCCCACAAACAGCGGAGAGTGGGCCGGAACCCGCCCCTTATAAGGATGAGCAACGCCCAGTGCAGCCACTGCGACCGACGGTTCACCCGCCCGTCGAACATGATGCGACACCTGGCCACGGCGTGCCCAGCACTTCACCCGACGCCGCCATTCGACTGCCCACTAGGTTGCGGACGGGATTTCTACCGGGAAGACATGCGGCACCGACACCTCAAGTACTGCGTTATGCGGCTGGAGAGGGTGGCGACCGTGACAGCCCCCGACGAACTGGATGTGTACGCCAGCGACAACCAGCTGGACGGTGAAGGCAGGGAGCGGGGGGAGACTGGCGACCACACGGAGCCACCCTCTACCGCTGCGGCGCTCCCGCCGGAGCCCAACCTGTCAGAGCCGCCGCGGCGGCTCGTGGGGAGACAGCACCACCTCGGAGCAACCCCCGGTCGCCGCTGCACCCCAGTCGTCTCCGCCCTCCCCTGGCCGCCGACGCAGTAGAGTGGACCACGCCCGGAGAGCCCCGATGTCGCCCCCATCGCGCCATCGGCACCACGAGGGGACCCGGTCCCGGACGAGATCTCTGCTGCGTCTGCGATGGCAGCCACCAGAGGGGAACCGCATCCGCCGGTCCCCGACTTCACCCCCATGTGTTTCTTTTTCTAGCCATGCTACCATTTGTAAAGGATGTAATCTCCCGGCGAGACGGCGGGGTTCGCTGCCTGCTTTGGGGTCAAAGCAGGGTCCTCGAAGGGGCTGTGTAACGCCGTTCCCAATCGGCTAGCAGAGGGTGCCAGCACCATTCCACGGTTAGGCCGGCTGACGAGCTGAGGGCGCTAACATGGTTCCACGGAGCCGGTTTGGGCGAGCCCCTGCTAGAAGGTTGGGACACCCGTCTCGGCGGGAGACGTTTCCTGAGCGCCATCTTTGGCTGAGTTGTTGTCACGAAGAGACGTGTTGGAAATAAACGTGGAGAGTTTCGTTCCTGAACAATATTTCCTGTGTGTTCCTTCTTTGTGTCGAGTGTCAAATAACGAGAGGGGAAATTCCTTGTTACACTAGGCTAGGCCTACTCGACTTGATCAGTTGATGCTATTTTGCGATGAATTACTTACAACGATTATAGATGGTTTCTGTTTAAAGTTGCATTGCCCGTGTTTCGGTGAAAGGATTAAAAAAAATAATTTACACAAGCGAACGAATTTAGAAAGCTTACGTGTCTCTGTAACGAAAAATATCAATAACTTAAATTTCTGACGTCGGGAATTGGAGATACAAGCCTTTTTCTTGAAACGTGCTTCACATGTTGTACATGTGCGCCTACGCTCATATGTACATAGTATGTGTACAATGTACCCATGTACGCGCACATGTACATTTACGTCATAACCCTGTCGATTAATTGACCTGCCAGCCTTTTAATCATTTCTTGTTTTTAATCGACTGGCATTAATCCTTGACGGATTTTTACGTTCTTGGTACCAAATGAAAGCTGATAACTTTTTCTATTCTAGAAAAATACCTATTTAACTTTAAAAAACAAATTTTACGCCCAAATCGGCCCAAACACGGGCAGTGCAACTTTAAAATATAATATCGCAAACGCTGATTGCATGATTGTCAGATCGTGGTAATTATGGAGAAAGAAAGAGCTGACATTTTGAACAGTGCTGCGTCGAGCATAGACGCCAAAGAATGCGGTTGTCGGATTCGTTGAAGATTTGTTTGCAGGACTTTTTATAATCTGGAGCGAAGATCTGATTTATCAAGACTGTAATATTTCCTGCATGCAGGATAGTAAAGTCGCGTTACAAACTAAGCACGCACGCCACTTGTGGGTATTAATGCTTGCCATTTTCGCCACCAGCAACACGTGTTGAAAACCATCAATTCAAAAAAGAATATGTTACAAACAAAAACAAAAATCCGATTTGTAGGAGAAAAAAATAAAACACCGGGCAAAATTACTGACCCGCTAGCTCACATCGTTAGTCGAGTTTGGAAAGTTGGCAGTGCACAGTACAGTGGCAGTGCGCTCCCTTTCAATTTTACCTAAAGCGCATCTTAGTCCGTAGTCCGTTAACTGGACTGCACTAGTGCCACGAAAGGTGGAAAAGGATAAAGCCACAGAACGTAAATACGAGATTAATGAATATTAATCAGGTTTATGGAGAGTGCGTCGATCTGTGTGTTTGCAATTCCGAGACCTTTACCGATTGCACCCTTTGGTATGTCCCCTTCATAACCATTCTTTGTCATTACAAGTTCTTTTGTCATGGGTGCAGCCCAGCAATGCAATACCATGGGTTCACGGTTCAATGATTATTGGTTCAGCCTATATAAATGTCGCTGCGACATGGTTCGCTCTCTTTTCTGACTACCCTCTGATCTGACGTCTTGTAGAACAAAAACTTAACCACCTCCCACCCCTCCTGCCATGATGTCACGGTTGTTTTTTCTCTCGGGTTGGGGATGGCATGTTCTTTCATCATTATGGTGGCTGAACATAATTATGTCGTTTTTCGAAAGTGTACTTGAGATGTGACTTCAGTTCAGAGCCGAGTAAGACAAGTGAAGATGTGTCTTGAGTCTATACAAGTGTTTAAATTATAAAATATGACGTTTCACGGTTGTATGGTTATCCATTGTTTAAAGATACGAAATAGGCCTGGTATTAAGTTTGTTATTTTACTGTATTCTGTCTTGTGGCGGTTCGGCCCCACAAAAACAACTCTATTAAGTTATTGCAGTATTCCTATTTTCAAATGCCGTTCGAGGTCTAAGAAAACTCTTGATGTGTTTGGATTCTTGCTTCTCCGATTTGTTCCATTTTGTGATAATGGGTTTTCATTGATAAACCAGACTGTTAGCTACATGTGAGTTATCAGTTGGTCCTTCGTCGTTCCATATAAATCTTAGTACAGGGGGACCAACTGATAAAGATATTTAATTCAGTTGACGATGTTTTGGTAATCATTTGTTGGATTATATTAATAAATCATTGGACTCTGAACCCATAATTCCAGTGTGGCAAAATGGTTTTTCATTCCGACGTGCAAATACATAAAAGTAGTTTTAATACATTCTGCTCAGCTTCATTTGTTTTCTGTGACGTGTTATACTGTAGAACACATTAATCAAAAGAAGCTGATAATATATAGATCTCTCATAATCATTATAGGGAAGATCTTTTTTTATGAATATTGTTGTACATTTATTTGTACATCATAAATGCTCTTGACTGTAACTTATACTATATTTCACTAAACTCTCAACACAGTTTCTCTAAATAACAAAATTGAACTTTTAAAACACGCATTAACTGAATCAGTTAACATTACATCCCCTCTGGTAGAAGTGGACGTTACCACGGCACGATGGACGAAATTTGATTGGCTGGCTCTATGGAAACTGCGTGATATGTACGCGCCATGAACTTGCATTAATATTGGCGCGAATACAGGTTTCTCAAGTCTCTAGACAGGTACTATTCATAACAACGACTGTTGCGTGTGGGGATTATAGGCATCAGACGGACCAAATACGACTGTCTAGAGACTTGACCTCAAGTCTAGATGCGTCCCGGCGTTTGAACCGTCACTCTCATCGCGTCGTGGAAATTTGCATAGTTTTTGTTAATTCTGCTGAATTAACAAAATTCATTCACTGTAATTCATTGTAATAACTTGTATTTCAAGAACTATAGGGAGACACTTGAAATGTAAATGAACGTGACTTTCGGAAAACTGTTATTGTCAGTGTAAAACATTCTTTCATTTTTATAATTTGTTTGAGGTACTTACTATTTGAGCGGTCCTTACCAACCTACAAGAGGTCAGTGTAGAGTTCCACTCCGCTACCCGCTTACTCTTTAGTCACCATGGAGAATTAGGCTGGAAATAGATGAATTTAGTGAACAAAACGAATTGTGCACTATAGCGGTTTGTCGTTTCAATTCCGGCCTAAACGTAATACAAAGATTTGAAAGGCAGAAAGGCGCTTTCTTGTTATATGTGGTTGAATACAAAACCATAATATTCCGTTAATTAAAGGTCATGCTACAATGTATATGCAAAAATACAACTGATCGTGTAAATTTACATCTTCATATTTTTTAAAGGAGCGTTTAAGATTTTTCCAGAAAATGGATTATGTTTTAACCTAGGCTAGCAATCATATAAAATACCTCTCCAACATACTTTTTTTATGGGGGCAAACAGGAAATTTGCAATCTCAGTCCAATTTGGATGTGGAAGCAAAGAGGTTGGAGTAATCACTGTATTGCTTTATGTAACCATGCAATTTACAAATTACATTGGTGAATTTCAAATTACATTGGTGACCATATTTCTGGAAATATACGGAATGGGGCCGCGAAAAACTCAGAATAATGAGAAAAATATGACACATCATATGGAATCAAAATCTCAACACCCATGGAAAAAAATGGAGGCTCAAAATGTGATCTGCTCACGCTCCTTTAAACGAAAACAGTAAACACACAGGTATAACAACTGTTTTTGTAAGAACTCTGGATGCCGCAATAGGGCGACATTTCGGGAAGCCTCTGATCCCCGGGACCACCGAAGTTTTTTTACCCAAAGCTTCCAAAAATGGTTCCAGACCTAAAAGAATTGGTTCTAGACCTAATAAAAATGGTTTTTGACCTAAACAAATGATTTTTAATCTCAAAAATATTAGGGCGACACCAAAATGTCGCCCTATCCTAGCATCCAGAGTTTTTGAAGTTATGTTTACGTAAATAACGGCGTGAGCTGTTATAAGTTACGGGAGAAAATACAACTGATCGTACGGTAAATTTAAAACATATTCCTGTAATTTTAAACGAAAGCAGTTTAAAAAAAATACACAGGTAACAATAACGGTTTTAACAAAAGTTAATGCACAGTTTATTTACGTTAAAAAAACTGTTTACACAAATAACGGTGTAAAACTGTTATCTTATAATACGGCAGAAAATTCACGTTTTTTTACGAATTGTTTCTGCAGTGATATAACAAAATCGAACACTTTTACATTGTTTTCAAAGCAATAATGCCCACATCAAGTATAAATTCGTTTTGCATTTTATTTCCCTCTTTATAAGCAACGATCGATCTTCCTCCTACCAGTTAAAAATAATTGCCCACCAACGGAGACGACATAAACAAACAACCATATAAACGCTGGGCGCCGCGGCCTTGCAAATGGGCGTCTTGCAAACTTTATGGACAGCTCTTAATGGCCGTTCAGCTTCAATTAACTGTTTACTGTAGAAGATAAGGGATCGCTTTTCGAGGACAAGCTTATACTGCAGTAAGTGGTGTTTGAAGCTTTGCATGGTGTTGAAAGTAAGAAGTAACTATAAATAGTAAACTTGCGGGTACAACCATGTGAAAATCTCTTTTTTGGAGTAGTGTTGGCTCTGAAAAGAGCCGGTTTGGTCTCGACGTTTCGAACAGTATACCCTGTTCGTCTTCAGGAGAATGCTGGACTGCTGGTGGTGTTGCAGCTTAAGTAGAGCTTGTAGGATGCACTTTTGGGCGGGAAGTTTTCAATTTGTTGTTGATCGGTGATGCATGCAGCTTAAGTAGAGCTTGTGGGATGCACTTTTGGGCGGGAAGTTTGCACGTTGTTGTTGATCGGTGATGCATGGTGGTTGGCTGCTGGCTGGATGTCTGTGCGCTGGAGTGTGTCAGTGTTGTGGTGGGCTGCTGGTGGGAGGGTTGGCTTGAGTAGAGGCGACCAGATGTCATTGATGAAGAACCCGATGTCTTTTGAAACCGTGTTGTGTGACTTGATCTCGATGGCTTCCCTGACTCTGCGTTGGTGCCAGAACTTGACAGGTGCGATGAGCTTGGCTTGCTTCCATTTAATGACATGATCTTGTTCTTGAGAATGTTTGATGATTGCAGATTTGTCCAGGTGTCCCAGTCTGCCGTGTGCTTGATGCTCCTTGATTCTGGTTGATAAGTTGCGGCCGGTCTCTCCGATGTATACTTTACCGCATTCACAAGGAATGCGATAAACGCCGGGCTTGGCTTGAGTGTCTTGCTTGTCCTTGTGTGTGTGAAGGGATGCTTGGATCTTGTTCGGTGCTGTGTGGAAGGTCTTGACTTGGGCTTGGCTGAAGATTCGTTGGAGCTTGTGTGATGTGATGCCGATGTACGGGAGAGTGATGGTTGCCTTGAACTCTGGTCGTTCCGCTGATGGTAGGCTTGGCTTTGGCTGGTTGAGGTTGAAGGTCTTGTATCCGTTGAGTCGTAGTGATGTCTTGATGTGATGGAGTTCCTGCTTCAAACTGTCTTGGTCGCAGGTGTTGAAGGCACGGCGGACCAAGGTGTTCTGGACGGCAGACTTGACGTTCGATGGCCGGCATTGGGTTTCTTGGCAGACGTTTGTACGTGTCAGTTGACAGGATATCAGTCACCTTGTGGTCATAATCAGTGGTAGACATGACCACAGTGGCATTGCCCTTGTCGGCTGACATGATGTGGATGGACTGGTCTTGATGGAGAGCTCGGATGGCGGCGTTCTCTGACTTGCTTGTGTTGGGTCGTGGTAGCTTGGTGTTCTTGAGGGTCTGCAGGATCTGGATGCGGACTTGATTGGCGGCTGACTTGTCTAGATGCTTGAGTGCTGGTTCGGTTGACTGGATGATGTCTTTCACTGGAATCGTGCGCGGAGTGAGGGCGAAGTTCATGCCTTTGGAGAGAACCTTGGTTTCTATCGGGGTGAGCCGACGTTGACTGAGGTTCACAACGGTGTGCTGTGTGAAGGACTGGGTGCTGCGGAGATGGGGTTTGGTAGTAAAAGGTCGAGTGCCACGGGGATCGCTTTTGTTAAAATCTCTTTTGTAAGTGGACTCCACTCTTTTGCTAGAGCAGAGCTGGGTGAACTTGGAGACTTGCTTCTGGCGGGTGACCTTGGCGTGATGCTTGCTTGATGCTTAGTTGAGTTCTTGGATCTTGGAATAATCTACCCTCAACCAACAAGATTATTCCAAGATCCAAGAACTCAACCAAGCATCAAGCAAGCATCACGCCAAGGTCACCCGCCAGAAGCAAGTCTCCAAGTTCACCCAGCTCTGCTCTAGCAAAAGAGTGGAGTCCACTTACAAAAGAGATTTTAACAAAAGCGATCCCCGTGGCACTCGACCTTTTACTACCAAACCCCATCTCCGCAGCACCCAGTCCTTCACACAGCACACCGTTGTGAACCTCAGTCAACGTCGGCTCACCCCGATAGAAACCAAGGTTCTCTCCAAAGGCATGAACTTCGCCCTCACTCCGCGCACGATTCCAGTGAAAGACATCATCCAGTCCACCGAACCAGCACTCAAGCATCTAGACAAGTCAGCCGCCAATCAAGTCCGCATCCAGATCCTGCAGACCCTCAAGAACACCAAGCTACCACGACCCAACACAAGCAAGTCAGAGAACGCCGCCATCCGAGCTCTCCGTCAAGACCAGTCCATCCACATCATGTCAGCCGACAAGGGCAATGCCACTGTGGTCATGTCTACCACTGATTATGACCACAAGGTGACTGATATCCTGTCAACTGACACGTACAAACGTCTGCCAAGAAACCCAATGCCGGCCATCGAACGCAAGATCACCAACCAGCTCCGGAGCCTCTACCAGTCCCAAGCCATCAACGCACCAACGTACCGCCACCTCAAGCCCTCTGCATCCTCCTGCCCCCGGTTCTTCGGTCAACCCAAGATACACAAGCCAGATGTTCCCCTCCGCCCCATCGTGGCGTCCAGGGGCTCACCAACCTACAACACGGCCAAATATCTAACCAAGATCCTCCACCCACTAGTTGGCCTCACACAGCACCACATCACCAACTCAAGCCAGTTCGTCAACATCATCAAGGACATCCATCTCAGTCAATGTGACATTCTCGTTAGTTTTGACGTAGTCTCACTATTCACCAACATACCAACGGAAGAAGCTTGCCTCATCGCCACACAACGTCTTCAAGCTGACCCTAACATGAAAGACCGCACAAGCCTCACTCCTGAACAAGTCCAAGATCTCCTCATCACCTGCGTCTCATCATCAAGCTTCCGGTGGAGGGACCAGTTCTATGAACAAACCTCTGGGGCCGCCATGGGATCTCCTCTATCCCCGGTCCTGGTGGATTTGTTCATGGAAGAGTTTGAACTGGACACCATCGAGAATGCTGATCTTCGCCCCAACCTCTGGCTCCGCTACGTTGATGACACCTTTGTGGTTTGGCCCCACGGCAAGACAGCACTCGACCAGTTCCTCCAACACTTGAACAACCAGCATCCTCTCATCAAATTCACCATGGAACAAGAAGAGAACAACACCATCTCCTTCCTTGATGTTCAAGTCACCAGAAGAACGGATGGCACAGTCGCCCACACCGTACACCGCAAGCCCACTCACACCGACCGGTATCTACACAGCTCTTCATGCCATCATCCACGCTTCAAGTCTGCCGTCCAGAACACCTTGGTCCGCCGTGCCTTCAACACCTGCGACCAAGACAGTTTGAAGCAGGAACTCCATCACATCAAGACATCACTACGACTCAACGGATACAAGACCTTCAACCTCAACCAGCCAAAGCCAAGCCTACCATCAGCGGAACGACCAGAGTTCAAGGCAACCATCACTCTCCCGTACATCGGCATCACATCACACAAGCTCCAACGAATCTTCAGCCAAGCCCAAGTCAAGACCTTCCACACAGCACCGAACAAGATCCAAGCATCCCTTCACACACACAAGGACAAGCAAGACACTCAAGCCAAGCCCGGCGTTTATCGCATTCCTTGTGAATGCGGTAAAGTATACATCGGAGAGACCGGCCGCAACTTATCAACCAGAATCAAGGAGCATCAAGCACACGGCAGACTGGGACACCTGGACAAATCTGCAATCATCAAACATTCTCAAGAACAAGATCATGTCATTAAATGGAAGCAAGCCAAGCTCATCGCACCTGTCAAGTTCTGGCACCAACGCAGAGTCAGGGAAGCCATCGAGATCAAGTCACACAACACGGTTTCACAAGACATCGGGTTCTTCATCAATGACATCTGGTCGCCTCTACTCAAGCCAACCCTCCCACCAGCAGCCCACCACAACACTGACACACTCCAGCGCACAGACATCCAGCCAGCAGCCAACCACCATGCATCACCGATCAACAACAACGTGCAAACTTCCCGCCCAAAAGTGCATCCCACAAGCTCTACTTAAGCTGCATGCATCACCGATCAACAACAAATTGAAAACTTCCCGCCCAAAAGTGCATCCTACAAGCTCTACTTAAGCTGCAACACCACCAGCAGTCCAGCATTCTCCTGAAGACGAACAGGGTATACTGTTCGAAACGTCGAGACCAAACCGGCTCTTTTCAGAGCCAACACTACTCCAAAAAAGAGATTTTCACATGGTTGTACCCGCAAGTTTACTATTTATAGTTACTTCTTATACTGCAGTGTTTGAGGTGGATCATCCCCTCTGACCAATGTACTTTATACAGAAATCTTACTGCAGCGTTTGAGTTGATTTTCAGGCTGACCAATGCACTTTATAAAGAATGTCAAATTCTCTTTGGCACTAGTATAAAAGAGAATTTTTATCTCGTCGAAAGTGTGAGATTCCATGGGGACGCTGGTCATATGCAAAGTAGAGATATGTGTGCAGCGATGTATGGAATTTGTTGAGGTATGGGTTTTTAGGCGTGGTTGTCATTCGCGGTCACCACGCTGCACAGTTAACATCGCGTTCTTCACTAGTCCCAGCCTTACTCAACAAACCCAGATGGAGCAGGGTTTATTCAACACGCAGAGCAGTGTATCTCAGGCTTCCACGGGCCTTGACGCGAACAGTCTTTCTGCAATTTTGGACACAAAGTTCGAAAAATTCAAGCGAGAGATTACCGAGGAATCTGCTCAGCAGTTTAGTACTGCCGTAAAACGGGCAAGGTTGGCTCCCACCCAGTTCAACAAGAAAGGTTGCAAAAATCAATACCTTCACAACGAGGACGTCAAGGACAAAATCAAGCAATTTCTAAGTTATTAGCGACAGGTAGCATAAAAGAACATTGCGCGTATCGCGGGTTTTATTATCTCCGCATCTCCAGCCATAGGCCGTTTGTCAAGACTGTTTACCAGGCACTTATACAAAACAATCGAATCCCGAGACTCTTGGTCAAGTAAGATTTTTCTCTCCGCGGGAACTCTAGGCGAGCTAGAATTTTGGCACGGAAATTTACCTCACTTTAATGGTCAACCCATTATACCATTATCTTACGCAACATCGGCGATATACTCTGACGCAAGCGAAACGGGTTTTGGCGGCCATTTTTCAGTTCAATTTCACGATCTAAAATGCTCGGGCATTTGGTCCGAATCGGAGAGCAAAGAAAGTTCGACATTTCGTGAGTTAAAAGCGATCTTATATGTTTTGCGCTCTTTTGGTCCAAAATTGTCGGGTAGAAAATTGAAGTGGTACACTGACAGTCAAACTGCAGCTCGCATCATATCAGTTGGCAGTACGAAGCCTCACTTGCATGACTTAAGTATCAAGTTGTACAATCATTGTTCAGAGTTCAATATCAGTATTGAGCCAGAGTGGTTGCCGCGTGAGTTGAACGAGCGTGCAGATGAATTGAGCAGGGTTATTGATCCGGATGACTGGTCTTTGAACCGCAATATGTTTCTTATGTTGGACGATCGTTTTGGCCCCCACACGGTTGATCGGTTCGCATCATTTTATAATGCTCAATTACCCTGTTTCAATTCAAGGTATTGGAATCCAGGATGCGTGGCTGCCGATTGTTTCACACAGAATTGGGAAACAGAAAATAATTGGGTTTGTCCACCTCCCTCTATGGCTTTGAACGCCGTAAAGCATATGCAGAAGTGCAAAGCCGCTGGTACAGTGATTGTACCCGTGTGGCCATCTGCGATTTTTTGGCCCTTTCTGTCACCCACATTGGGCATTTTCAAAACATTCTTGGTAGACCAATGCATACTACCAAGTCTTTCAGATTTGTGCATTCCAGGAAGAGGGCAATGTCTTTTTTACAAACCTGGTATACGTCTATTTCAAGGTTCTTTGCCATTTAAGATAATTGCCTTGAGATTCGATTTTAGTTTGTCATGACTTATTTAACCTCGTGACAACTATTTTGAGCAGAAGCAGTGATCATGACGATCCGACCCGAGATTGTGTTAACTCGAGTATAGTCCATGAGTGACGAAAGTTTTCATATTACTAACCCATGAGTGGTTACTTGAAGCATGTTGCTTTTCGGGGCTCATTTATTGATTATGAAAGAAAGAACATGGTTGTTCGCATACGGCATGATGCCGCACGCATGATTGCGGTAGTTGATTTAAAAATTAATTATCATGAGCATAATAATATTTGAAACGGTTTTTTGTATTTAAAGTCGATCCTTTATTTTTTCAGATGTTTTCGATAGCGGAATTTGGAGCGAATTTGCTTCTGACGTCAACATCGGCAACAGCGATTATCTTTCCGGGTTAGTCGCATCAGCGAAAGGTACCGTTTTAGCTTCGAAGGCCTGTTCAACCACACAAAAGTACCTAGGAGGATGGAGACGGTGGAAAGCTTTCGCCATTCAACACCAGCTCCAGGCTTTTCCCGTTAAGCGTACAGATATAGTTCTGTATATTGAACATTTATCAAGTTCAGCTACTTCAATTTCTCCAATCGACACTGCAGCCTACAGTATAAGATGGGCTCATAACCTCGCGGAAATTTCTCCACCTACCGAGGACAGTTTCGTGAAGTTAGTGATTGAAGGTTGCCGTCGCAAGCTCGCAAGGCCTAAATCACCCAAAGAGCCAATTTCGCCCGAAGTTCTCCAAAAATTAGTCGCAGATAAGGGGAAGCAAGATGCGTCCATTTCAGATATTCGTTTACTCTTCGTGTGCCTAGTTTCTTTTTCTGGCATGCTAAGATGTGACGAGGCCATTTCATTGCGCATTCGCGATATAACGTTTTTTCAAGACCACAGTTCACGTTCCCAAAAGGAAAAACGATCAATATAGGCAAGGGCATACCGTTTTCATTGCCAAGACAGGGAACCTCACATGTCCAGTCAGCATGGCTAAGCGTTACATCGCTATGTTAGGAGTAGCCGACGTACCGTCTCATCCCTTAGTCTGTAGGCTGAATCATTCTAAACGAGGACTTAAGCCTTCTAATAAGGCGATTTGTTACACAACTGCCAGGGAGTTGATCGTCAAAGGTTTAGCTCCCTATGTTGCCGATCCTACCGCTATCGGTACACACAGCTTAAGAGCGGGCGGTGCTTCTCAAGCCGCTTCTTCAGATGCCGTAAATGAAAGATGTATCATGCGTCAGGGAGGATGGAAATCAACCTCTTCCAAGGACATGTATATTGAGGACACTATTTCAAATAAGTTGTCCGTATCACGAGCTATGAACCTTTAGAAATTGTCAAATATTGACAGTTGCTTATAAATCAAGAAAGTTTACTCGAAATATACTTTAAGCTAATATTTGTTTTTCCCATTACATTTTCTTACTTTTAGCTCGCTATCAGCTGTGAGACAGTAGATCAGTGCGTAGGTGACCGCACACCAGCAAGATTAAAACATGAAATTTGTTTTACAATTTCGTTTTGCTAAGGTTTTGGTCAAGTTGTAGTGAATGAGACGAGATTGTCAAATTCTCTTTGGCACTAGTATAAAAGAGAATTGTTATCTCGTCGAAAGTGTGAGATTCCATGGGGACGCTGGTCATATGCAAAGTAGAGATATGTGTGCAGCGATGTATGGAATTTGTTGAGGTATGGGTTTTTAGGCGTGGTTGTTATTCGCGGTCACCACGCTGCACAGTTAATTGTTCAATGTATTTCTGAAAGTACAGATAACAGTATGGTTAATACAAAGTTTCTTTAAAAAAGAAGTAACAATCAAGATTATTAATTTTCATTTATGAAGTACAAGAGTACCGTACACATTTCCTTATACTTTCATCGAGAAGACGTTTTTTACATTTTCAGTTTAGACCGGTGTATGAGAAACCTCGGGCAAGTAACAATATATATAATCAAAGTAGCCTAATACCAAAACAAAAATTATAATTAACGAGGCAATTTGCAAAATCAAAGGGTCTTCTTTTTTCAAACTTTATCCGTAGATTCTAGATAATTTGTCACGTATTTATTTAAATTACACACACCGTTGGGTTTATATGAGCATAATATAATCCCACTCATAAGTTAATTTTTGACCTTGGAGCTTTCCATTTTTCCATTACAACGCTCGATCGCCTTCGGGGGTCAGGCAGGAATTTTCAGAGGGTCCTTTCCTGAACACAAGTTGCTGTCAGTTTTTGATCTCTGTTTTTCGCCTGTCTCAAGGTCAATAGGCAAAACGCCGATGCATTTTCGGTTTGGTTTTCGCCTCAGATAGGGGTTAAGAGCTTTCACTGAAAACGTAACAAGTATAGCTTTGGTTTTGAATTGCATGGTGGCATTGTATACACAGCTAAACGTAATGTTACACAAATTAATTTTTACAGTTTTTTATTTAGCGTATTTGACTGGTTTAGTTTCTTACAGTGGCGGTGAACGGCCAGCTATAATGTAAGGTTAAGTATTTACCAAAGCATTAGGTACAGCGTACATATTTGAACATAAGAATAAAGGTATTGTTTGTGAGACAGTAGATCAGTGCGTAGGTGACCGCACACCAGCAAGATTAAAACATGAAATTTGTTTTACAATTTCGTTTTGCTAAGGTTTTGGTCAAGTTGTAGTGAATGAGACGAGATTACTTACTGCAGCGTTTGAGGTGGATTTCAGGCAGACCAATAAACTTCACGCATAAATCTTACTGCAGCGTTTGAGGTGGTTTTCAGGCTGAACAATGCACTTTATAAAGAAATCTTACTGCAGCGTTTGAGGTGGATTTCAGGCAGACCAATAAACTTCACGCATAAATCTTACTGCAGCGTTTGAGGTGGATTTCATGCAGACCAATATACTTCACGCATAAATCTTACTGCAGCGTTTGCGGTGGTTTTCCGGCTGAACAATGTACTTCATGAATAAATCTTACTGCAACGTTTGAGGTGATTTTCCGGCTGACCAATGCACTTTATAAATAAATCTTACTGCAGCGTTGGAGGTGGAATTCTGGCTGACCAATGCACTTGATGAATAAATCTTACTGCAGCGTTTGAGGTGGATTTTAGGCTGACCAATGTACATGTAGGCCTACTTTATACAGAAATCTTACTGCTGTCTGCAGCAGCGTATATATGGGTCTTTCTATAAATTAGGGGTCCAAAGGTGTGACATTTCCCCCGTTACACCTGATATGTGTTATTTTTCGTACAAAAATCATTAAAATGGCTTTTAAACCATTTTGTATGAATTGTACTTTATGTACTCACTCTTTGAGATGGAAAGTATTTGAAGAATGTGTCCTGAATTTACAAAAACAAGATGTAAAATGTAACGGGGGACACCAACATTGGACCCCTAATTTATAGAAAGACCCATATACGCGTTTTTGGTGGTTTTTAGACTGACCAAAGTACTTTATAAAGAAATCTTACTGCAGCGTTTGAGGTGGATTTCAGGCTAAACAATGCACTTGATGAAGAAATCTTACTGTAGCGTTTGAGCTGGATTTCAGGCAGACCAATAAACTTCACGTATAAAATCTTACTGCAGCGTTTGAGGTGGATGATTTCAGTCAGAGCAATGTACTTTACACAGAAATCTTACTGCAGCGTTTGAGGTGGTTTTCAGGCTGACCAATGCACTTTATAAAGAAATCTTACTGCAGCGTTTGAGTCCGGTATCCAACTGAACGTGGGGCGCGTGCAGCTCCACTCCGTAAACGATCCGTCCAGGGAGAATCGGACCCCGTCCGCACAAGAAGTCTGATGATGGAAAAACGGGACTACGGCAAAGTTGTAGCATAACGCGAAACCCCAAACATGGAGCATAGCACGGGTTAGTAGAGAGCAACAGCGAACACGCCCTATATACGTGGAGTATATATAGT
Organism: Henricia sp. BOLD:AAB3569; assembly: GCA_037783545.1. Lineage (NCBI taxonomy): Eukaryota > Metazoa > Echinodermata > Asteroidea > Spinulosida > Echinasteridae > Henricia > Henricia sp. BOLD:AAB3569. The sequence goes on along the minus strand of JBBELK010000071.1, from coordinate 391,712 downwards.
GGGCTCTGCCGAACCCAGTTCACACCCCGCTTTTAAAGTAAACACAATTCATAACTGGGTGCACTCTAATAATAAACCCAGTGGGTTACCTGGCCAGCGTGTACGTTTAGGAATGCCATACATTTCATTACCGCAATCAACATAATAATTAAAGGAATTCTGCTCTTTAAACACTCAATAAATTATAAATTCTCCGTTATTGCACTTTCTAAAACCTGGTTAAAATTATATCCCTATAATTATTATCATATTAATGGTTATGAACTAATTACTAATAATAGACAGCGTAAAACTGGAGGAGGAGTATATATATATAGCATTATATATTGATTCTGAGTTAAAATTTAAAATAAGGGTGACCTCAATTTTTCTAATGACGTACTTGAAACTTTATTTGTTTATATTTGTGTTCCAGAATCTAAACATATAATTGTAGGCGTTGTGTATAAACCGCCAAGTGTATCTAGGTCATATTGAGTTTTTACCTATTTTTGAAAATATGTTAACCAAAATAACCTCTGGGAAAAAAAGCGTGTTGTATTACTGGGGATTTTAATATTAATTTACTTAATCATACCAATAATACCTCTCAAGCTTTCATGGACATTGTAAATTCTTATTCATTTATTACTAATAAATTATATATGTATACATGTAAAGTGATTAACTCAGTTTTAAATAATAAAATGACATCTCGTACAATTCGTAATAACTATTTTTTGAGGGAAATTGATTAATAATCCAACACAAATTGCTAACTGTTTTAACGATTATTTTATCAATATATAGGTCCTAATCTTGCTGGAAAAATATCCGACGATCGGGGCTTGTTTGCTAAAATCCATGTTCATTTTTTTCACTCCAGTGGACGCGTCGACGAGAAGGAGATAATGGATAACAAAAAAAGAACAGGTCATGATTCTATTAATGTTTCTGTTATTAAAAATTGTGTTTCAACTATATGTAGACTTGCACATATTATCAATATGTTGTGCCCAATCAATAACAAATTGCCAAAGTTGTATATACCTGTCTTTAAAAGTGGTGATTCGGACAGTATAAATAATTATAGGCCTATTTCTATATTGACTACTTTATCTAAGATATTTGAAAAATGTGTGTATACCCGTGTTGTACATTTTTTAGATAAATTTAATTTGACGAGTACACAATTTGGTTTTCTTAGTAAACATTCTATACAGCAGTTTTTGTTGACAAAGTTTCGACTGCAAAGGATAGTTCTGAACACACTCTATAGGGATATTTCTTGATTTGTCAAAAGCCTGATACAATTGATCACGAAATACTTTTGCATTAAGCTTTCTTATTATGGAATACGTGGAACTTCCCTAGAGTGGTTCAGAGGTTACCTTTCTAATAGGATCCAGTATGTTTCTATTAATGGTTGTAATTCGACTTTTAGGAAAATAGATTGTGGTGTACCTCCGGGATCCATTTAGGGCCTTTGTTGTTTTTAATTTAAATTAATGATTTTATCAAATCATCTGAGATTTTCTCATTTATATTATTTGCCGACGATTCAAATTTATTTATTTCTCATAATAAAAATACCCTCGTTGAGACAGTTAATCGTGAACTTACTTCTGTCTCAAATTGGTTTCGGTCAATAAACTTTCATTAAATTTAAGCAAAACTAGATATATGCTATTCAGCAACTCTGTAAGTGAATTACCAGGTGAAATTTCAATTAATAATATTAACATAGATAAAACTGGCTGTATTATAGGTTTCTGGGGTTAGTGATTGATTCTAGGTTAACCTGGAACAGTCATGTTGATTATTAATGTACAATTATAGGAATATTGGTGTGATTTATAAAATCAGAGATTTTGTTCCATATCCTATTTTCCTTATATAATACCTTAGTGGTGTCATATATAAATTATGGAATACTTGCTTGGGGTAATTATGCATCCAGTAACGCTGACTCGTACTTCCTTCGCACAGAAAACTGTCAGATATGAGAGGCCCAAGTTATGGGACTCATTTTAATAGTAATTTATTGAAAACAATTACAAACCTTGCAATATTTAAAGGCATATTTATTGGTATCTCGAAAATCAGAAATATTCACAGATTTACGCCTAACTTACACAATATCATGATGACCGTAGAAAACTTCCCCTTATTCGGTTTTGTCTGAAGTGCTATAGTCTTTGAGAAATGAGTAAAACAATTATTTTTCGTCTCATGAGACGAAAATTCAATTCGCCCCAAAACCATTTCGCCCAAGTTCCATTTCGCCCCCAAACCACTTCGCCCGAGTGCCATTTCGCCCCAAATCATTTCGCGTCCAAACACTAGATCGCCCAAATGCTACTTCGCCCCAAAACCATTTCGTGTACAGGCCGTGGTTCAGGGCGAAATGGGTCAGGGCGAAGTGGTTTTGGGGCGAAATGACTGTTTTCTCAAAAGTTAGACGAAATACGAAGCTGGTTTTTGCTCAGGTTGGTTTTAAACATGCATATCTTCAATCACACAGGTGGATAAAACTATTTGTAACGGTTTACCAATCATGTATACTATATCTTTAAGCGACTTATAAATCCACTTTACTTTCTAATTATCATTAATTTAAGTGTGTACATGTATTACTGGTACTTATCTTAAGATTCCCATGCTGGTTTTAGGCATAAGTTTTGTTTGTTCTTGTATATTGTGTATTAAATTAAGGTATAGTTTGCAACTTATTCATTTGTATGGAGAGCCAAAGTTAATGCCAATATATATAGTGGTAACTGGCTCTTTATACCTTTAATGGTACATATGTATTTAACATCTAAGGTAAATATTTATACAAGTTTGGTGTGAAGCCACTGTGAGCCACTGTCACAATAGTATGTATAGTGCGACGTGTATATGCGTATTAACTTTGGTTCCCCATTAAGGACCCTGTACTGGTTTCTGTTCTAAACGTAGCCTCAGGGAGACGGTAGCTTAGTTTCCACCAGTAGTGTCAACCACGTATCACAAAAAATGGCCAAAGGTCGGGACTTCGGTTTCCAAACTTTAATGAACGCGGTGAACTGTATAAGAGAAACAATACAGTACAAAACTACTTTAAACATTAATCATAAAGGCAAAGAATAAACCCTGTACTTCTGTCACAAGTAGTGTTACATCATAAACAATGCCATCAATACAAATACGCAAACTCTAATCAAACTGTTTAACAACCGATAGACGAATACATGTAAATACAGGAAATCCAATACGTAACGAGTGGAATTAAAGATGCTTCCAGAAATACCATAAATTACTCACATGACTGTGGTTCTGGGAAGAGAGTAGAAATACGTGTACTATTCTGGATATGCACTGGGCAGAATCATCTTAATAGTTGAGGAGAGAATTAGGCCTGAAGAATAAACGTGGAATGGAGCAGGTTTATCAATTACGGTGTGTCTCAAGGAATGTCTGGACTCAAACTGAAATCCTATACAAAGGGTTCTGGAACGTACCAAGTGACTCGAGGGGGTGGTCACTGGGTTGTACCAAGGAGATAAAAAGGGTGGTTTTCTAGGAGAGTAAATATAGCAGCTACCGATAAAGGGAGAATCGATACGACCGTCACACTCCCCGTCTAAAAATACTTATTTTTACATAATGCGGTAGATTCCGGTATAAGCTAATCTATTGGACTACGTTACAATTACACTAGGTAGTCTGACACTTGTCATCTCCATTGACAGCAGATGTCTTCTCAATCAGGACAAGCTCGGAGATTGGTCTCAGATAGGTGCGTCGAATTTCTTCACTACAGGTCGTGACATCGACCTTACGTACTCTACCGTCATCGCTTGGGTACGTTTTAACAACGCGAGCCAAGGGCCAGTTGTATCTAGGGGCATCTTTCTCACACGGTAGTACCACGTCACCGTCGGATATGGTGGGTTTTGCTTCGCACCACTTCTGTCGCGGTTGAAGGGTTTGGAGGTATTCCTTCCTCCAACGGATCCAAAATTGGTCGGCTAGATATTGGACACGCCGCCATCGCTTTCGTCCGTAGACGTCTTCTTTCACGAAGTCTCCGGGTGGTTTCTGGAGAGGTTGTGTCTTGAGTGTGAGCAACATCGAGGGGTTAAGCGCCTGGGGGTCGTTAGCATCTGAAGGAATGGTCGTATAGGTCGTGATATGGCTTCTGCCATGAAAGTCGTCAAAATTTCGTGCGTTAACTGATGCTTCCCCAGCTGTAGGAACATAGCATCTAGGACACGCCGGATGGTGGCAATCTGGCGTTCCCACACACCCCCGAAGTGAGAAGCGTGAGGGGGGTTGAAAACCCACTCGCACTGTTGTGAAGATAGATACTTGGCGATCTGATCTTTGTCCATACTTTTTAGGGAAGCATCTAATTCTCCTTTGGCGCCGACGAAGTTTGTTCCACGATCACATCGCAGCCTTGCAACTGGTCCTCTGATTGCCACAAATCTCCGAAATGCGGATATAAAAAACTTCTACATGGACAGCTCGGCTGTGGAGGCAAGTAAGGAGGAGAGCCCATCTCTTAAATTTAGCAGCTCCACCTCTAGTCCTTCTTGTGACAACCGTCCATGGTCCGAAAACATCCATGCCGACGTTGGTGAAGGCTGGTGTGGCTGGATAAGCGGTTTCCCTCTGAGCTTCTTGCAAGTAGTATACACTGGCTGATGATTCTGCGAACCAGGTAGTGGGCTCCAATTATCCACATCCCTCCTCAGCGTACGGCTGCAGATGTCTGTTGACGGCCCTGATGGTGTATGTTCTTGTGGAAGTGTTCTACGATGAGTCGCGAGACATGGCTATTATTTGGAAGTAGTACAGGGTGGCGGCCTCCCATGTTGAGATTTGTACGTCTAAGCCTCCCGCCAACCCGAATTATTCCATCTCGATCTATTGGTGTATTGGGTTCGTTCTTCATTTCTGACATCAACTCTCGGAGAATGATTTTTCCTTCAATAGTGACAGGAGCTGCGAGGCCCATGGGGTCATAGATTGAGCTCGCCACGGAAAGAACTCCCCGCCGTGAGAACGGTTTGTCTTGCAGGTTTATCTCGAAGGTGAAACTGTCTTGTTCGAGCGACCAGTAGACACCTAGCGATCTTTGTGTGGGTAAAGCATCGTGGTCAAGATCTAGGCTTTTCAGATCCTTGGCTCTTTCATCCTCTGGGAGAGAATTCATTACTTCTGTACTATTGGAAGCGATCTTGTGGAAATGTAGCCTTTTGGTCGCAAGGGCATCTCTAGTTCGTTGGATTATGCTGATGGCCGTCGTGTAGTCAGGTTGAGAGGTGAGGCCGTCGTCAACATAAAAGTCACGATGAATGAACTCCTTCACGTCTTTCCCATGAGAAGATACACACTCATCAGCGACCATTCTGAGGCCGTATGTGGCGACTGCCGGGGATGCGATACTGCCAAATAGATGTACGTTCATTCTGAACTCTGTGATGGGCTTTGATGGATCGTTGTCTTCTTTGGTTTCGACGTAGATATCCTGAATGGTCTTATCGCAAACTTGGTGTGGGGTCAGGACCTCTTTTACCCGGATGTGATTATCACACATGTCGTTTTGGGCTACCTGTATATCTGGTGTATCTTCGGTTGGTTCTGGCAAGATGACAGTACGGCTTACCGATGCATGGACTTTTCCTTCAATGCCACTCGTGCAGACTTGGCCGGAGATGGTCCAACCTAGGTTCGTGCGTTGAGCCCACGGCGTACGTGCCTCTTGGGCCATTTCTCGACTCCCTGACCTTGAGGAGTTCTGGGCAGTTCCGTCCGATTAATAGAACTATGTTGACATCATCTCTAGGTCTGGGAATTGTACTAGCTAGTGCGTTCAAGTGGGGAAACTTCTCACATAGATCGGGACTGGGAATCTCGGATTTGTCACCAGGGATATGGGCGTTTTCAATAATGGTCGGTAGCTGCTCCGTCTTTCCACCTTCCGATTCTACTATCAGACCGTTTGCTCGTCTTCCCTCCTTCAAGATTTTATCTCCTCCACAAGTAGACAGCTCGTATGGGAGAGCTGGGCCCAAGAGCCCCAGGGCATCAAATATCTCAGGACTCCCCAAGCATGCATTGGATTGGTCATCCAGCACGGCGTAACCGAGAATGGACTGGGAAGGTCGGTCTCGATGATATATCTTGCAAATAATGATCTTCGAACAGGAACGTGCGGAAGAGCAAGCTACAAATCTTGTACATTTTGTTATGGCATCCGTTGTAGTTTTGGGGACTTCTGAAACCATCGACTGGCTCTCTGTATTTCCTCCACTGCTTTGTTTGGGTACATGTACGTGCATAAAGGACGCGTGTTCGGTGCTACTGCATTTCTTGCACTGAACCTTTGTCTTGCAGTCCCTGATGCGATGATTTTGACCGCACTTGAAGCAGAGACCTTTTGTTTTGCAAAACTCCCTCCTCTCCTGGATGGGCTGTCGGCCAAAGGCGATGCATTCCGACAGCTGATGACCTTGCATGTCATGGAAGGCGCATCTACATGTATCTTCTGATGGCTTGACAGGTACCGGCTTCACGGGCGTGGACGTTGCCATGACGCGGATGGAGGAGCCTGCGCTTCTGTTCCTTATATTATCCTGTTGGTGATGATCAGTCTGTGTCAGTGGATACAGCTCGTCTGGATCATTGTGTAGTCTCGCCTTTTCTTTGAGGAATTTGGTCAACTCGGGGAATGGGGGGGTAATTGCCGTGACGGGACTTGTAGTCGCAAGCCCTTTTTCTCCATGCATTGTGCAAGTATGTAGGCAGTTTGTCTAGGATGGGGTGGAGGTTGTATGAAAAGTTGAGAACCTTCAAATCTGGTAGGTCCTCCAACTGTGCTGTGATGTCGACGCATATGTCAGCTAGCTCGCGTAGTTTATGACCTTCCTCTAGCTTGAATTTCGGAAACGTGTGAAGTTTCTTCATTACGTCTGTTGTCACTTTGGTTTTGTCGCCGAACCTTTCTTCCAGCTCTTTCCAAGCTTCGTCGTAAGCTGTCTGGGGACACGAGACGTATCTATGTCTGAATCTGTCGACGACTTTCCTCACTTCCCCTTTCGTGTATTTTGCGAGAAAAGTGAGCATCTGTGTGGCTGGAGTGCGGGCTTGATTGACCATTGCTTCGAATGAAGAGCGCCATGGCCGGAACATGATCGGGTCACCATCGTAAACGTCAGGTTCATGGGATGGTTGCCGCTGACGGGCTAGGGTGTCTGTTATTTCTTGTGTCAAGCGGAGGAATGGATCCTCACCTCTAGGGGTTAAAGGGTCCCGCTCGATATTAATATGAGGGACTGGCGTTTGTTCTGCCGAGACTGGTTGGAAGACAGGGGCTGAAGCATCAAGATGGTTAACTGAAGGAGAGTTCCTTAGTACGTCGTGACCAAGTGTAGTTTGGAACCGCCAAGCATGATCATTCGAAGATTGATGTGGTGCGGTGTGGGTGGTCGATTCCTGCTCTTCTCTTTCTGCTTGGAGAAGTGCATCAGACCTTGCTCTTTCCATCGCAGCGGCTTGTCATGCGCGAAGTATTTGAAGGTCTGCCTCTGCTTGTGCTTGCCTTTTAAGTTGTTCGGCCTCTATCTTTGCCTTTTCTGCAATCTCGGTTGCCTGTTGCATCTTTAACTCTGCCATTCGTTTCGCGATCACCTCTTCAAACGTTGCCCTTTTGTCTGCTGCAGCAGCATTCGCCAAAGCCTGGGCTCGTGCACTTAAGCATGAACCTGATGAAGATCTTGAGCTCTTTGCAGAAAGTCTAGATTTTCTACTGGTTGCTGACCGTATTTCAAGTGCCAGTGAATGGAGCCGTTTTATTGTTCCCGTAAAAACGTCGTTGGCCAGGTTGCAGTTCTCAAGAAAGATGTCGAATGCGTTTAATGCGTCACCTTTAAACGCATCTGTTTTGTCGTGTGCAAACATGGTCTTCAGTTCACCCCATATGGTCTTGTAGGATTCGAGGAAAGAACGGGCATCACTCAAGTCCATTTGCAATATAGACTCGTCTTCAGGATCTTCTGTTAGGTTGTCTAGGATTTGTTTCGTCTTCTTCCATTGCGCATGCAATTCTTTCGTCTTTGCCTCAATGTCGTTGGCGAGGCCTTTACGGTCGGATGCCAATCACGCTGTGGTCGGCCAGGATCGTCTTCTGGGGGGATATTATCGTCATGCAATAGGGGATCTGCCATGGCTTTTCAGAATGATGAAAGAATCGAAGTGGATCTTACCCGATTTGTCGGTCCACAGTCATTTCACTGTACTGGTTTCAGTTCTAAACGTAGCCTCAGAGAGACGGTAGCTTTTATTAGTTTCCACCAGTAGTGTCAACCACGTATCACAAAAAAATGGCCAAAGGTCGGGACTTCGGTTTCCAAACTTTAATGAACGCGGTGAACTGTATAAGAGAAACAATACAGTACAAAACTACTTTAAACATTAATCATAAAGGCAAAGAATAAACCCTGTACTTCTGTCACAAGTAGTGTTACATCATAAACAATGCCATCAATACAAATACGCAAACTCTAATCAAACTGTTTAACAACCGATAGACGAATACATGTAAATACAGGAAATCCAATACGAGTGGAATTAAAGATGCTTCCAGAAATACCATAAATTACTCACATGACTGTGGTTCTGGGAAGAGAGTAGAAATACGTGTACTATTCTGGATATGCACTGGGCAGAATCATCTTAATAGTTCAGGAGAGAATTAGGCCTGAAGAATAAACGTGGAATGGAGCAGGTTTATCAATTACGGTGTGTCTCAAGGAATGTCTGGACTCAAACTGAAATCCTATACAAAGGGTTCTGGAACGTACCAAGTGACTCGAGGGGGTGGTCACTGGGTTGTACCAAGGAGATAAAAAGGGTGGTTTTCTAGGAGAGTAAATATAGCAGCTACCGATAAAGGGAGAATCGATACGACCGTCACAGACCCATAATCAATTAAAGGGATACCGGCTTTGTTGAGCTACTTTGGGCTCGAAATTGACCCATACAAGATTATAAAAGTCTTTCAGAAATAAACCATCAAATTTTGCCGTTTTTTGAGCATTTGTCAAAGAAACCAAGGTCACGTGATTTTCTGGTACCAGATTTCGGTTCTAGAAAATCTCCTGGTCTTGGAGTTAGTTTTATTTCCAGCCGTAGAAACCAGCGTGAAGTGCGACTTGCTTTTGTCATTCGCGGTTGGTTTCTCTTCTTGATGGAAAATAATGTCCTACGAACGCTATTTACACACTGTATTTTCCAATTTGTAGACAAATCTGCCAGCAGGTTAAGGGTTTCTGGGTTTCGATATGGATGAGAGAATCTCTCAGATTTTCGCGGATTTTCGGCGATACAAATATGAATATCCGAAGAAAAAAGCACCATGCATTGCGGACGTGCAAGAACCACTGCATTCGAGTACCTTCCGTGAGTCAGCGCTGACCTCGGAGGATCATGCAAGGTGTGATTAGTCAGGGAAAACGAGGTATAATTTAAACACGTGTCGGCCCGCATCGAACGCCACCTTTATTTACAAACACATGGTACTATACAGCGATAGCCGGCTGGTAAAGCGTATAGCCCAATACGGGCCTCTTTTGTTAATTTTTAAACATTTTTACTTACTTACGTGACATTTTGATTATTTTTTGTCACAACGACCATCGAACAATTATTGTCAATGTAATGTTTTGATTTGTTAATTATTTTGTGAAAAGTGTGGAAATAGAACGAATTGAAATTGAATTGAACTTTTGATGCGACATTGACGTCACTCAATATACGCGGTCCTTCCTTGCTGTCCCTTTATGACCACCATATTTTGGGCAAATCTAGACTTTTTTTACAAAACTGATGCAAAACGAGTTGTTTTTATGGCCAAATTTTTTGTAGAATCCAAATCCGTCAAAATTGTTGACCTCCGATGACGTTTTACGTCGCTACTGATTACAAATTCAAAATGGCCGCCAAAATGACTAAATTGGCTTGTTATTGGCATATTTTAAAAGATATACGGCTTCAATATGTCTTTTTATATGTTTTCAGGGTCTGGAAAGTTGACTTTGTGCTTTAAATACTACTTGGTGTATATGGATGACATTTGACCCTAGACTACTGATTTAAACATTCAAAATGGCCGCCAAAATGGTGTAAAGTTGCCTATTAATTGTATATTTTCACAGATACATGGTTTCCGCTTCGTCTTTTTATGTTTTCAGGGTCTGGGAAGTTGAACATAGGTTTTCATAGTCAAGGATCACAAAGTTGACATGTGTAACATGATTAGCAGTAGGCCTACCGATTAAAGACATTCTTGTACCTATAAGACATTCTTCAATAGAGCATCAATATCAGTCACTAAGTTTGACTCTGGTCTCACAGCGTTGCGGATTGATTGTTTTAGTTCATCATTAGAAAATGTAACCATTTTGTATCTGCCATCTACTTTTGTTCGTCGCATTTGTCGAATATTTGGGGCTACTGTAGCCCTCAGATATACACTGTCTCACAGATAAGTTCTTTGTCAGTCAACTGCTCAAATATTAAAGGCGACGCAATCTGGTGTCACTGGACCCTGGTGGTCCTTACATGCTTCATTGTTCTGGTGAGTTTCTTCTTTTTTAGTTCTGCCTTCTTTGCAAGTGCCAATCGGTTTGACATTTTGACTTTCAGCAGGTAATTTGACTATCTCCTTAACATCGGAAACATTTTCCTAAACAACTAAGAGTTTGTTCCGACAATTGCTAAAACATTGGGAAAAATCTACGAGCGGTAGATAACCTTAAAACACCCATAAATGAGTGGCCAATTATGTTAAACACGCAAAAATCCTTTCTAACACCAAACGGCGACAAAAAGAAAGCATGCCGGCACACGCCTAAATAATACCCCAGTCACAATTAGCTTGCGGTGGGTTTGCGAGTAGTTTGCGACGGATTTTTTGTAATAAAACATTAAAAATTCATATTACAGGATTCATATGGAATATTAGGCTACTTTCAACGGAAAACTCATTCCGAGATTACCAGACAGTGTTTAGGTACCTCAGAGTATAGTACATGTAGGCGGAAAGGTATATTTTGGGCCTAAAACTTCATTTTAGAATTGGCGTTTTGGGGTAAAATCATGTTTTTAAAGATTTTCCTTATAACAAGAGTTTGCAGGCTTAAATGAACAATCTTTTTAAAAATGGATATTGTAAGCAGTGGGGCGTTGATATTTTTAGGTGGTTTGTTTTAAGTTTTTCTTGATGGTTGCCATGGCAACAGCCGTTTTGGGGGCAAAAACGAAATTTTGGGTAATCAAACTAAGAATTCATATCACAGGATTCATATGGAATATTGGAGTACTTCCAACGGCAAACCCATTCTGGGATACCCGTACCCATGCAGTTTTTAGGTACAGTACATGTACATGTCGGCGGAATTGTACATTTTGGGACAAAAACATCATGTTAGAATTGCCGTTTTGGGGTAAAATTCCGTTTTTTTTTTAATTTTCTGCTAAAAAGGTAGAGGAAAAAATCTGGCCGTGGAGGAATAGACCAATCCAGGAGCGTTTAAGCCCCGCCCCAAAAATGTTCACCCATCAATCATTCTGAAGGACAATGGAGATTTACGTGGTTATTTGGTGTCCAAACAATCTATAATGATTATGCGCACTTCGATGTTGCTAGACGCGTTTCTACGTGGGCGGGGCTTACTGGATCGGTCTATAGACCGTATCGAATAGCCGCCATTTCGTGGGGCAGTTTCTTTGTTCCTTGAGGACATGCATGGTTGTACATATTGTGCTTCCACTGTTGAACGGTTTAAAGGGCCCCTTATTTTGATTTTTTTTATCAATAAAATCTATGCTATATAACCAATATACTCAGTTACATTCATAAAAATTCCATTTAGAGCTTGTTTTAGGGGTTAAAACAAAGATTTTTTAGTTTTTATGCTAATGAAAATATGCATATTCATGACCAAGGTCACGATGTCACAAGAGGCAAACACAGGAAAATCACATTCAACTGTGCACAAAAGATTCCACCTTTTTCTCAAACTTCCTGAAACTTTTGACATCCATGGCTGTTTGAGTTTGTTCTACATGTTTCCTGTTGTAAGCCATGACGAAACTGCAGCAATTTGCCACAAGTCCAACTTGAAGTCTTATGTTTTTTCTTAACTTTTTTCTTCTGTCTTCATTACGTGATGCACCTCAAACAGCGCCCCTTGTCTGTGGTTTATTGCAATGAAATCTTCAAAGTTGAAAAAAGCTACCTTTTATTGATTTTACATCCAAACGAACAACAGCATGTCTTGCTGAACAAGTAATCCATCATATGAAGCAAAGATTAGGCAAAAAGTTGTTCAGCATGTCACAAGCCCTTTAAGTAACAAAAGGTGCCCCACAAGATGGCAGCTATTTTATACGGTCTATTGGCCGTGGGGTACGGTTGCTTAAACTGAAGACCTCAAAGGATTTCAAAGGATTCTGGGTAAGCGACCTGCCCGCATATGATGTGTGCCCTTGAGCAAGGCACTTTTCCGTTAATTGTATCTCTATCCAGGTGAAAAAATAATACATGTAAGCCTGTAAAGGAGATGTTTGATAACATAACATGCAATCGGGCTGTAATGCATACTTTCAGGAAGCTGAGGTTTACGGATTGATTTAAAGTGATTAAAATAACCAGTAGTACTAATCCAGTGCGCAAGCCACCGTCAGACCGCCGTCGGCTGGAAGGCGGCTGGTCGGCATCAACACGCTGACCCCAAAACCACCGGCGGTATCTCATGCCGACGTTTGTGGCGGAAGACCTCGTCGGCAGAACGTCCCCTCGACGTTCAAGACGAACGTAACTTCCACAAACGTTCAGGGAACGTCCCCTCGACGTTCAAAACGAACGTGACCAAAAACGAACATTCAGCGAACGTTCGCAGAACGTTATGTGTTAGCTGGGATGGTACCTGAAAACTGCCTGTATCTCAGAATGGGTTTGCCGTTAGAGTATACACCAGTATTCCATATCAATCTGGTGATATTGAGTTTTAAAGTTTTATTGCCAAAAATTAATGGCTGTTGCCATGGCAACCTACATGTATGAGAAGAAAATTAAACAAACGGTACAAACCACTTTTTTAAAAACGCTTCCACTGCTCAAAATATGGTGGCAGCGTTTTACCGCTGCCAAGCCACAGACCACTAGCGGTATTCAGCGGCCACCAGTGGTCTGCCGCTTCTAAACTACCAGCGCACAACTAGCGGTGGCCAGCAGCAAACCACCAGTGGTCTGTCGCACCTAAACCGCCAGCGGACACCTAGCGGCAGCGTCAAACCACGAGTGGTCTGCTGCTCCTAAACTACCATGTGGACCACTAGCGGTAGCCAGTGTTAAACCACCAGTGGTCTGCCACTCTAAAACCGCCAGCGAACCACGAGGTCTTCCGCGACAAAACTGCCAGCAAACCACTGGCGGTATCCAGTGGCAAACTACCAGTGGTCTGCCGTTTTAAAACTGCCAGAGGACCACTAGCGGTAGCCAGCGGCAAACCACTAGTGGTCTGCCGTTCTAAAACTGCCAGCAGACCACTAGCGGTAGCCAGCGTTAAACCACATGGTATGCCACTCTAAAACCGCCAGCGAACCACGAGGTCTTCCGCCACAAAACTTCCAGCAAAATTACTGGCGGTATCCAGTGGCACACCACCAGTGGTCTGCCACTCCAAAACCACCAGCAGAATATTAGCAGTAGCCAACGGCAAAACATCAGTGGCCTGCCGTTCTAAAACCACCAGCGGACCACTATAAAAGCACCCGTTGCCTGCCACTCACACTCCGCCAGTAGACCACCAGTGGTTGATAGGGGTATGCCTCGCCATTATGATGACCTGCCACTCCTAATATAAACCGTCATCAGTTGTTCACTGTCACTAAATATATAAGGTGTCCCAAAGAAAGCGTCCAGTTCAAACCTGGCAACATCAGAATCTCCGTTTTCCCGGATCCCGATAGGGAATCTTCTTACATGAAAAAATAGTCTTTATCGCATCTTTGTCACATAAAAATCAGTCAAGTGAATCAGTCAAAAGTCAGCCCTCAACTAGGAGTCACTATAGTTCTCGTTGTCAAACAATCCGATACCTGGTACATGAACTTGGGTGTGACTTATCTGCGTATCTCAGAGTGGGGTTGCCGTTGGAAAGACTCTATATAGTATTCTATACGAATTCCTGGACTGTGGAGTTTTAAAGTTTTATTACCAAAAATTTTGGTTTTGCCTCAAAATGGCTGTTGCGATGTTAATCATTGAGACAAAGATTAATTTAGCCTTAAAAAACAACGCTTCTGCTTGTCGCGAGATATATGGTGTACATATACCATTTTTAGCAGAAAATAATAATATAATAACACTTGAATTTACCCCAAAACGACAAATCTGGTAGTGCCTAATATCCCAGCTAACCAAATAACGTCCCCCGAACGTTCCCCGAACGTTAGCTGAACGTTCGCGGAACGTTAGGAATGAACGTAATTGTGTGGAGTTTTCTGGACGTCCTCGGCACGTTCAAAGCTAACGTCCCCCGAACGTTCCGCGAACGTACGGGAGACGTTCTCTGGACGTCCTCCGAACGTTAGAAACGAACGTTACAAAAAGACGCTCGGAGGACGTGTCAATTGAACTTACGACTGCTTTACTGTGACGCAATTGTGATGTAATCATGACTATTTTCAATGTGTTATTTTACATATCAACTAATCTCTTACCTGCAGTTCCAGTGCTCTTGATACCAGTCACTTCCTCTTACTACGTATAGTAAGTACGCTTTGTATATATGCTCCTTGAATTTCCCTCGTATGTAGTCACAGTTGGCGGTAATGGCGGACATTGGAAACCGCATTTTTAAATATTATTTCTTGCAAATCTTACCTTTTTAGACTATATATAGATGTGTTTTATATACAAAAGTACATACACTTGAAATCGGGCAGAGCGTGGTTACAACGTAAAGCTTAAAACAACGCATTTTTTCGTGAAATTTACGGAAAAATTATCTCCACGCAATCTGCTTTGTTAATAACGTTCTCGGAACGTTCTTAGAACGTTACACTGCAACGTTAGATTCTAATGTTCGCAGAACGTCCCCTCGACGTTCAAAACAAACGTGACCAAAAACGAACTTTTTCAGAACGTTATTAAAAACCGTTCTTAGAACGTTATAGTGTAACGTTAGATTCAAAAGTCCGCGGAACGTCCCCTCGACGTTCAAAACGAACGTGACTAAAAACGAACTTTCTCCGAACGTTATTAAAAAACGTTCTTAGAACGTTATATTGCAACGTTAGATCCAAACGTCCACAGAACGTCCCCTCGACGTTCAAAACGAACGTGATCAGAAACGAACATTCTCCGAACGTTATTAAAAAACGTTCTTATAGAACGTTATATTGCAACGTTAGATCCAAACGTCCACAGAACGTCCCCTCGACGTTCAAAACGAATGTGTCCAAAAACAAACGTTCTCCGAACGTTGTTAAATAACGTTTTTAGAACGTTATAGTCCAACGTTAGATTCAAACGTCGGCAGAACGTCCCCTCGACGTTCAAGACGAACGTAACTTCCACAAACGTTCAGGGAACGTCCCCTCGACGTTCAAAACGAACGTGACCAAAAACGAACATTCAGCGAACGTTCGCAGAACGTTATGTGTTAGCTGGGATGGTACCTGAAAACTGCCTGTATCTCAGAATGGGTTTGCCGTTAGAGTATACACCAGTATTCCATATCAATCTGGTGATATTGAGTTTTAAAGTTTTATTGCCAAAAATTAATGGCTGTTGCCATGGCAACCTACATGTATGAGAAGAAAATTAAACAAACGGTACAAACCACTTTTTTAAAAACGCTTCCACTGCTCAAAATATATATATTTTTTTTATTTAAGCCTGCATACCTTTTTATAAGGAACATTGTAAAAAAAATGTTTTAATACAAAAAATGGTGTTGAGAAAAAGATGAAACAAACCATTTTTAAAAAAATATTTTTTACTGCCTGGGTATCTCAGAATGAGTTTGCCGTTGGAAGTAGCCCAATATTCCATATGAATCCTGTAATATGAATTTTTGAAGTTTTATTACCAAAAATTGTGTTTTTTGCCCCAAAACAGTTGTTGCCATGGCAACCATTGAGAAAAAGATGAAACAAACCATTTTAAAAAATCACTACTTGCACTGCTCACAATATCCATTGTTTTGATTTTTCATTTAAGCCCGAAATCTCTTTTTATAAGGAAAATCTCAAAAAACGTGATTTTACCCCAAAACGGCAATTCTAAAATGATGTTTTTGGCCCAAAATGTACCATTATGCCTACATGTACTGTACTCTAAGGTACCTAAAAACTGCCTGTGTATCTCTGGATGAGTTTGCCGTTGGAAGTAGCCCAATATTCCATATGAATCCTGCAATATGAATTTTTAATGTTTTATTACCAAAAATTGTGTTTTTTGCCCTAAAACGGCTGTTGCCATGGCAACCATTGAGAAAAAGATTAAAACAAACATTTAAATAATCAACGCTTCCACTGCTCACAATACCCATATTTTATATTTTTTATTAAAGCCTGCAAACTCTTTTTATAGGGAAAATATTAAATAACGTGATTTTGTCCCAAAAACCATGTTTTTTTCACCAAAATGGTATAAAACTACCACTTGAGAATGTCCATCATACCAAAAAATGTGCCCATGGTGGTCATCTTTTTGTTCTCAGTTGATCGGGTACTACAGTGTATGTGGCTTGCGTCATGCACTCTGTGGCGCACATACTGCGTGTGCGCGCGATCCATAAAAATGCATCGCGTTGGAACACGCACATACGGAGTAGGCTACATACACAGCGCCCATGCATTTTTGACCGCGTAGATGCGAACCAAAAATAAGTAAATCGTTTGCAAACGATCTAAATAATTTCATCTTTACGGATTATTTTCTGGCAAAATTATATCATTTTGAGCGAAAACCTTTCATTGGATAGTTGCTATTAATTCAATCTTTACTTTCAGAACTTTTCCCCTGTAAACTCGTCGATTACTTTTTGGGGTCATTGCAAATGATCCACTGGCCTTTAAATCTACCTCTCGTGGATGCGTTTTACGCAGTTCGGTTCTTCGCTTAATAGATTGGTTCTCGATCCTATCGCTTATTGCGAAAATATATTCTCCTATGTGGAATATGTGGACGGGAACCAGTTTATTCGCTATTGAATGAGCCGCTAGTCTGATCCGCGATACCCGCGCGCCAAACAGCATCGTTTTGGCGTCAACTTTTCACAATCACAGTCTTTTACTTTGTTTGTAGCACAAGCCAACGTTAAACAGTTTCAGGTTTGTTGTATGATTCTACTTTTGTGATAACATACTCTTCTTAACTTAGGAGTTTGTTTCTTTTACCATGTTTATTGTTACTATGGCCGTCATGGCCGTGTACTGTCATGACTGTCTGTACATGCTGTACTACAGCCACAGCAGCAGGGTCAGGGCGTCGTATTCTTCGCCCTGTTGCCGTTTCTAACCCCAAATCTGTGGCAAACTCACGCAAATGAAATTTGTCCCTTGGCTCTGATATTTACTCAATAGGTGCACTCGCCCCATTGTTCAAATATTTCGAAGAGTACGCATTGATCCGATGTCTAGTTTCGGTGAAATCATGGGGCAAACTTGAGTCGAGACCCTCCCGAGTCCTACTTTTAGAAGGCTAAAAGTGTTGTTTTGGACGTTTTATATTGGGACGTTATCATTTTCTATATACACTTTTAGCCCCTTAACATTTTAACCACCTTCGATCGTGTGGACCGTTCTTCATGTTCTTACACGCCCTCAAGAGGCCAGATACACATGTGTAATATCGTACCGTAAATTCCAAATCAGACATTTAAAAACTCACCATCGGGGCCCTTGTAATCTCAAGACTTCTGTACCCTTGTCGTTCACTGTCCATGATGACTCAAACATCAAAAAAGGATAACAGGGAGCTAAATTATGAGTAAAATCGAAAATTTTCAGGCAGCGCGGTACACAGACTTCATGCTGAGACGCGTCAAAAGGAAAGTAGTCCCACCAACGCGGATGGATTTTGTTTAGCCTAGACTGGACCCCTGTCCACATACTAACTTCCCCACGCGTTGTATATGAGCGAGAGCAGCGTAGCGCACATAGACAGGGGGCAGATCTAGGCTAAACAAAATCCATCCGCGTTGGTGGGACTACTTTCCTTTTAACGCGATCACATGGGTAGCGAATTCAACATGCATGACGTGTCAAGTCTCCCGTCTGTCCAAATTTGTCGATTTTACTCCAGATTTTGCTCCCTGTTATCCTTTTTTGATGTTTGAGTCATCATGGACAGTGAACGACAAGGGTACAGAAGTCTTGAGATTACAAGGACCCCGATGGTGAGTTTTTAAATGTCTGATTTGGAATTTACGGTACGATATTACACATGTGTATCTGGCCTCTTGAGGGCGTGTAAGAACGGTCCACACGATCGAAGGTGGTTAAAATGTTAAGGGGCTAAAAGTGTATATAGAAAATGATAACGTCCCAATATAAAACGTCCAAAACAACACTTTTAGCCTTCTAAAAGTACCCGAGTCCCGCCTCTGGTCCGTGCGATAAAATACAGAATGTTTGCCCAAAAATCAAATATGCGCATGCGTGAGTGCGGAGAGGTCAACACGAGATAGACTGGTTTCCTGTCCTCATATTTACTTCCCCTTCGTCGTATATGACGAAGGGAAGTAAACATGAGGATAGGCATAGGGAACCAGTCTAGTGTTGACCTCTCTGCTCTCACGCATGCGCATATTTAATTGTTGGGCAAACAGTCTGTATTTTATCGCTTGGAGGGTCTCAAGTTTGCCCCACGATTTCACCGAAACTAGACATCGGATCGATGCGTACTCTTTGGAATATTTACACGCTTGGGTGAGTGCACCTATTGAGCAAATATCAGAGCCAAGGGACAAATTTCATTTGCGTGAGTTTGCCACAGATTTGGGGTTAGAAACAGCAACAGGGCAGAGAATACGACGCCCTGTTCATGGGTACGTCTATAGGCCTACCGGTAGTTGCTTTACAGTCACTTCCCCCTTTCCACTTTCCACAGGCTAAAAGTGACTTTTTGACATTTGCATTTGGAAAATAGAATTAAATTGGGCTCGAAATAGACCCATACATTATTCTGAAGCGCATTCGAGAGTAAATTGGATATATCCTGAAAAGACGCCATCAAATTTAGCCGTTTTTGAGCACTTTTGAAAAATCCAAGGTCACGTGACTTTTCGGAACCAAATTCTGGTTCCGAAAAGTCACGTGGTCTTGTGAGTTAGTTGTATTTCCAGCCGTATAAAAGTTTGTTACTGCAGAACTGCACCAAATTCAACTCTGATTTCCCCCCAATATTTATAAGTAATTCACAAAAGAGAGACTATTTATACAGGTATGAAACAAAGTTAAACATAAGTATGAAAATTCGAACATAATTGTTTGTTTCGAGAGTCCGGAGAACGGGAGCGAGCGCGTGCTACGGCAGGCTACCGTGGAGTGTAGAAATTTGCCCCGCGCAGTATACGGCAAATAGCCTGAGTGCACACACACGCACACACGGGCGTGTTGCTTCGGTGCACGTACGTTCGTGAAGAAAAAACATGATGCCAACTCCTCAAAAGAAAACGGAAATTCCTATTCGGTCGTCCGGGCTGTCCAGTGAAATCGTGAGCAGAAAATTGGAGATATCCTGAGCAGGAGAAGGGCGAATCGTTTGTGACAAAGTCGTGAGGCTCTCGCGTAGTTGCAACGGCTGGTAAACTGGTAAAGCGTATAACCCGTCTTTTGACCGTTTTCGTTATTTTTGCACTTCTTTAGTAAATTACGGGATATTTTGATGAAATTTTTTCGCAACGACCATCAAAAAAGTATTGTCAATGCTGCTACATCACTAAATCATGTAAACAGTAGGAAGGTGTGTACCTTTAAGTAATGACAAAGACATGCTAATACTAGATCGGCAGCCCAGAGGGTTTTTGTAAAAAAAAACGAGGTACCGAGGACAGGAACATTTCCAGATCTTGGCGTATGCCTACCGGTAGCTATAAATGTTACCTTATGCTATGTTTGCACGATCAAGTTAGGGTCGACTTACGAGTTGTAAAATTCTGTATTTCTTGGACTCGTGAGTGGTCATGAAACTTTTGTCAAGGGGGTGACCGAGAAAGTTTCCCGACCGTTTTGAACCGTTCCAATACGGTCGGGGAACTTGTGCCAAGCGATGGCGATTCCCCCCAAGTTATTGCGAGTGTTCAGGACTAACTTACGACCTTCTGACAAGTAACATACATGTAGGAGGAATTTAAGATCTTGCCGACCAACTCCTAAGGAAATGCCATTTTGACAAATTTTTGTTCGTAAATCACTCTCAAGTCCCTCGGGATTTCGGGGTAAACAGGGTATTAGCCCTAACTTTATCATGTGGTTATTTCATGTAGGGCTAATGAGAAATGTCAACATGAACGCGATATCTCAAATTCAGTCTGTGCACTGGTAGTCTGGTAATCGACCGCGCATTGGCATTCCTTCGTACACGGATAGACACATCGTACACAAGACTTGAATTTGTACACATTGGCTGTCATTCCAGACCTCCTTTTTTACTGCAATTGTAGGCTGAGTCTTCATCGTGGCTTGTTATTTCCCTGAATTACCTGTGTAGTGGTTAAATGCAAGGTTTGGGTGAGTCCAAGGGGGAATTAGTGTGTCACGGGAAAAAAATGACACATTTGTTTTGTGATATCGTGTTCATGTTGACTGTTCTCATTAGCCCTACATGAAATAACCACAAGTTAAAGTTAGGGCTAAGGTAACATTAGCTAGCATATGCCAGGGTCCCTGCTGCGTTTGACCAGTGAGGACCCCCAAAGGGGGCCAAAAACTACACGAAACTAAGTTTAGATGAAAGAGCACATCACACAGAGTACGAAATGGCCCTTGCCAGACAAATTTTCTGCTGCAAAAGTTCCGCGAGACGCCCAACAAAATTTCATTTTATATAGGGCCTAGGCCTAAAATGCAACATACAAAGGCCGCCGACAAACACGTCCATTTGTTTTCAACGGGTAGCATTGAACAGACGGCTTTTCTGTGTTTCATCCGGTGTAAATCTGGGAGCACTGTAAGAACATTATAAGTTCAGAATTTCATACTGGAAAAGTCAAAAAATTTCGGTCTTTTTCCGAGACCCTTTTTATGCGAAACTGAAAACGAAAGGTCACGTCAATCAACTTGAGCTATGTGTTTGACGTCATAGCGAGGAGACACACAGAACTGCTTTCTGACTATCTTCATGTACCTGA
This sequence comes from Henricia sp. BOLD:AAB3569, assembly GCA_037783545.1. Taxonomy (NCBI): domain Eukaryota; kingdom Metazoa; phylum Echinodermata; class Asteroidea; order Spinulosida; family Echinasteridae; genus Henricia; species Henricia sp. BOLD:AAB3569. Next base: position 370,314 of record JBBELK010000071.1, on the reverse strand, counting down.
ATCTTTGTACGTCAAAGTTGGTGTGCGACGCCCGGCGTTTGACCCGTATTGTACATGTATGTGAGTTCCAGTATTGGCAGGAGCCAATTTCATGGTGCTGTTTAGCAACAAAATTTGCGGAGCACAAAATGTATTTGCTTTATTTTGCTAAAATGGCCCGCCAGCCAAAATCGTATAGGCCTACTGGTATGATGTTTTTGTTTACTATTTTGCTACTGTTTCTAAAAACCCAATTTGCTATATGGGCTAATAATTGGCTGGTAACTTATATTAAAAAAGTAAATACATTCTGTGCTAGGCACATTTTTGTGTAATTCTGTGATTTTCAGTGCTTTTTTTTCAAAGAGACGCGCTTCAAGCCAGGCTCAGTGTGAATCCACCCAATATAAACCCTGCCAACTTTTACGATTTACCTTTGCGATTTACCGGCCAAAAACCGGTTTATTACCAAACCATCGAATGATGCAGACGAATCTAACAAACGATTTGTATTTGTCCCAGTTCATGTAGGCCTATAGTTAGACCGGCCCGAAGTTTCAGCGCAAACTTTCCAGGTTATGTGGGCCGATTGGCCGGTATATCGCAAAAGTGTGCGCCGGGCTTTAAAAGCGGGTAAATTTGGTATGATCCGACTCGCTGAAAATCCCCAGCATAACACGACATTCTTGTGCGTCACTTCACTCCAAATTCCTGGCCGTATTTTCTTCTAGCAGCGCGCGTCCAATTTGCATGCAGAACGCGTGAATAAAGTTAAGTGCATGAAAAAAAGTTGTGTACATCTCTAACTCATCTAATTTTAGGCTCTTCAAACTCAATGTTATGTTTCCCGTAACCCACCCGCGTTTGGATTTTTTGGCCGCGTTTGAGATGCCAAAATCCTAAAATAATTCATTATTTTGTATTTTCCCCAAAAATAACAAGTTTTTAATTTTTTTCTCCTGCCATTTTGATTGGATTTTTAAAATCAGCGCTCGAATTTCACATTGCTCATTCTCGTCCTCCCGCCAACAAAATGTTAACGTAATTTTCTTCCTCCATAAACAAAATATACCCCAGAAGCAGAGTATTGGCGCGGATGGCCGCCGGCACGTGAACGTTTGTAACAGTGTTTTACAATAAATTCCTGGAGAAGACATAGCGCTGCCATTTTTGTGCATGTACCCGGTGCGCTGCTGTACAAACAACCGTCCGCTCCATCGTACATGTAGTTATTAGATCAGTGGTTTGTAGCTGCGAGTGCTAGCCTAGAACTACACAAACTACACATGGGCGATTGTATTTATCGTTAGCGAGCGGCGCGGACCACAAATGGGCCATCGTACGTAGGCCTACTGACACTTACAAGTAAGTTGACTGCGGCTAGCTTTATACTACTGTCGACGCGTTTTGGAGAAGGTTGAAACTTGAATAATGCGAGACAGATAAAATGTTGTGTCAGTGAAGATACAGGAAAGGGGTGTAACCAAGATGCCATGGACTATCACGACTGTGTCTTAAACGTGGACTTTGTTGCAGTTATTTGAGTCAATTGTCGAACTCGGTAACGACAGTGTTAATCATGTTGTACCAATATCCGCCTGTTGGATCTTCACAAAACTTGCTTGGCTCACGAAATTTGTCAAGCTTTTGGCAATTTTGTGTGCTTTGGAGTACAAACAACTGTAGAGAGAGCCACCACAGCCGCAAAGGACCGGGAAGAGCCGTCCACTTCCATGACTTCACAATCTGCATTTGATACCCTTTGGTTTTGTTATTTAAATATATCTTGATCCTTAAATAAATCATAAATACCTGGGAAATGGTGAAGGATATTTTAATAAATACGAATTTGTGTATCAATTGATCAGGGTTGTTTTTTAACACACTATCAGAGGGTATTACTATAGAGCGCCCTAAGTTTTGATCAAATAGCCGTTATTTTGCAAATAACGAAATGCTACAAAATAATGAATAATGAATAATGAAATAGTTGCCTCATTTGGGCTTGACAAAAATGTTACGGGAAACATAACATTGAGTTTGAAGAGCCTTATAGGCATGTTTAGACGGCCAATTATCATCAATACTGAGGGTGGATATTCACACACAGCCTTTTTGTGTGTAAATATGACGCGCGTTGCTTTCGTGAAATGATGCTTTGCATGACAACCACATGAACAACTTGATTTTGTGTCTTAAAATATTCTTTTCACGTCGCTTTTTCTCTGGGGGTGGCACGTGCCCACCCCCACAAGTTTTCAGTGCCCCTCATTGAACAAAGATTTGAATGAAATTACCTCCTGGAATCAACAGATCATCAAATTCTTCCCACTTGCACTTCTGTCGCAAATGTTGCATTTCTGCGATAAATAAATAATACAATTACTGCATAAAGTACATGTAATGCACAAAATGACGCGGCGAGCGGTTTGTGCGTAAGCGCGACAACAGAGGGCGCTGTGCGCGCGCGTGAATGGTTATCTTGTGCATTAACTGAAGGCAATTTTCGAAGGAGAAAATGTGAATCTTTCTACAGAAAAGTGGGAAGTATATCTTTAGATTACATTATCTGTTGATTCCAGGAAGTAATTTCCTTAAAATCTTTGTTCAATGTACATGTATACGAAAAAAATACCCTAATTAATGTAACTGATGTAACGGATTTCCAAGTCTCTACATGTTGATGCGGTACATCTGTGCTAAAATGTTGGTTTCTTTTTTGCATTTCCTTCAGAGTTCATTAGGACTACTTGTAACACCAAGCAAATTGAACCATGGCACAGAGGATATACAAGCCTGGAGACAAGGTCTTTGCTAAGATGAAAGGTTGGCCTCACTGGCCCGCAAGGGTAAGTTCTTCTTGTTCTTCGCTAAATATGGAATAGGCAAGTTCAAGCATGAACAATAATTCAACCAGGGGTCAATTTTATAAAACATGTTACGCTTAATCATAAATTTTTGATTAAGCATCTATAGCACAAATTCGCTCAAGCAAGAGCGCAATTCATTAAGCTCGTTGTTCCAAGCACGCGAGGAGATTGTGCACGCTGTCGTCTGTTTTGTTTGAATGCATTCATCGCTGCTTTGCTCATGTCAACGTCAACAATACCATCATCGGTAATGTATACATTTTGGGATGGCTGTCACTACCACAAAAAAATCCTGCCTGTCACGGACTGGGATATTTGAACAACAGCTGAAAGCTGTGTATCTGTTGGAATATATGTCTCATATTTTGCCGAGTATGGTGACAACAAAGATTGGTAGGTTAGCATGCTGTTTGGTTTGCTACATGTAACGGGTTTTATGAACTTGACCCCTGGACTACGTTCTACTTAAAGCGAATGTTAACAAATGCTGGTGCCAATGTTTTGCCAAATGTGGAACGGAATGTGAGCCAAAATAATTGCCAAGGATGATAGTGGCGCCCAGTACCAAAGTAACATAATCTGGTTTGCTGCTCACCAAATAGAGCAAATATATGCAATGTTACCGCCAATCTTGCATTGCAAGAACAAACCATGAAAGATGTGATTCAATTGTCATTTTCAAAACTAGAAAGCATTATCGTCAGCTTATCTTTCTGCCATCTTGTAACTACATGTACATGTATGCGCGTAATGCGCCATTTTGAAATGCTGACTCGTGGACATCTCAAGTAACCCAGAAGTTTGTTTGGAAACAAAAACAAAAGGAGTTCTTCAAGAGCCCATAAAAACGCAGGCTTGCCGCGCTCCATACATGTACCTTGCCCTGGCAGCCACTCTTACGGTCCCTGAGAGTGTAGGGCCATGGTGCAGGCTAATAGCCTCGTCCATTCTGCAAATAGGGTATGTATCCTTTTGAAATCAAATTTATCACAGAAAACAGACCCTTTCGTTCAAACGACATACATGTGCATGTACAACAACACACACAACCCAGCGTGCGCGTGATTCGATTAGCCTAGCAATGCATAAACACACTGTGGCGAGCTCGCATAAATAATGAGTCTTCACCCTCTGGGATTGTAAAAGCAGCTGCCCTACTCGGGCAAGGTATGGAGCGCAGTGAAATTCGAGGCACGAATTTGTTCGTGGTGTATTGCGAGCCTGTGTCTTTAACTATTGGATTCTCCCAGACACAGGAAATGTCACATTTATTTACTGTAGGATTCACTTTAAAAGCAAGTCCATTTGAACCTGGATGAAATCACTGAAACGTAACAATCTTGAAAGCGATTTCAAGTGAACTGCAATTTCTTTTAAAACATTCTTTTGACGCTTTTCTCTTTTTATAGATTGATGAGGTACTAGAGGGCGGAGTGAAACCACCAATAAATAAACTTCCCATATTTTTTTATGGCACCCATGAGACGTAAGTCATCAGAAATTTTGCAAAGCCGGTATCCTTTTTAGGCAGGTTCTGTGGTTATACTGCATGGACAACGAAACCATAATACCACAGTAGTGGGGGGGGGGGGGGGGGGGGAGGGGGGGAGGGGGGGGAGGGGGGGGAGGGGGGGGGAGGGGGGCCTAGTTTCTGTCATATAAGGTCGCCCTTGTAAAAAAAGTGTGCATACTCATTTATATTAAATTCAATTTGTCTTCAATTTGTGTTTTCTTATAATAAAAGTTTAGATATATGTACATGTACATGTGCATACATGTACATGTACAACTCAGGCAGAATCATTGCATTGAACAGTTAAAACTACAGTAAAATATTTATAAGTCGAAACCGGATACCTCGAAACTCCGTTTACCTCGAAGTAATGTCACATTCCCGACATAAAAATAGGCTTTTGTGTACGCGAAAACCTCCGTAACCCGAAATTCCTGTACGAGAGCTGCAAGATTTTTTGGCCATTCTAAAAAGAAGCTGCAACTGAAACGTTCACAAAGAGCATGAAAATCTTTTCATGAGTCTTATCTGTCAATTTAATCTGTCTTTTCATCAAGATATGCAGCATGATGCATTCCCTCGCTGTTACAATAGAACCTAATCGATCCATAAACTGCAACAAATCAGGCGTCCTGGAATGCTTGAATGGCCTTGCCGCTGTGCTAGCGATAGGTGTAGTATTGGTTCTCGGTCGCAGTGGGCCCTTTGGGCGAAGCATGCGGTCGAACAACATGATCAACCTCGAACAACATGTTCACTGTCATTTTTAAAGCATGCGCGACCGGAAACTGGGATCGACCGTGGATAATGGTAAGTGTGTCTCTATAGACATGATAGCACCGATCACGTAACCACACTGCTGGCCGTGCGTGTGCGCACCCAGCCCTACAAACCGCCCGCAAGATACGGACGTATGATGATAAAAAACAACACAAAATAAAGACACAAAACACATGGTACGTGATTTACAAAATGGACATTTTAATATTTTAATCTTGCACGTGAAATAGACCTTCAACTAACAACAAAAATCTTGCCAAAACAACGTTTTGGAGCTGGGAAAGGGCTTAGAAAATGGGTTAATGCTAAATACCGAGTCCACAACACCCTGGGTACACACGGGGCTAGGAAGTTACGGTGGACACCTTTTGTGCATTTAGCGGAGCGAATCGGGACCTGTGTTTAACTCGAACTATGGATAGCTAAATTTTTTATCCATTCCCTTGAGTTTCGACTTAACAAGATTTTACATGCGTACAAAAATGGTTGAACTAATCCATGTCACGTGAACTGCTTTTAATCAATAACTGAACGAGAATCAATGTACGAGGCTTATAAGTCTTTTAAAGTGGAATCAAGCTATTAAGTACAATTGGTGTCTTATTGGTGTAAGGGGATTTAGGCTACGCAAGTGCAACTGGAGTGTAGGAACATTTCAATTAATTTGAGGTACAGTAGGTACATGTACATGTACCTCTTTGGTGTACGGTAGCTAAAATATATCTGGAGCGCGTTTGGTGTTGTTACATTATTTTTAAAAAGCTAGAATCCCCCTTGACGAAAAATCCAGCATTTGCACCTTTTTCGACACAAGCAAAAGTGCGGTTTTCGAAAATGAAATTTTCGCGACTTCTGAAACGCTCATTAGGTATTAATGATATGCGCGTGACCCCGTGACGCAATCCTGAGAAACACGAGTAAACACGGTCGGCAGTTCCATACGTTCCATACGTTTCCATACCGTCTCTGTTCGATGGTGTTTTTTGAAGAATTTTTCTCGTGCAAAAAGCCAGAGATGTGCCCAGTAGTTGTGTGGTTGTATGCTTTACCAGACACCATAAAAAAAAAAGAGTAGAAAGATTTTCTTTTCTATTACCAAGAGAGAGAAAAATGAGTCGCTCTTTCTAACTTGTACCGGCCGATGTTCAAACACGTGGCAACTGCGGCCTGCAGGGACCGTTCCCACTGCTGTACACAGACCGCTGTGAATGCCGTTCGTTCCGTGACAAAACCACCCGTTTTGGTTGTCCGGGGCACCCGGACTAGTTTGTATTGGTGTACTTGTGGTGCAGACACTGGGATCGGATACACTAAAAGTTTACCAGAAATGTACTAATAACCTTGGTGTACATTATGTACACCAGAGTTGGCTAAAGGACATTGCAACTGGAAGCAACTAGTGGCAACTGGTGTTTTCGGCAACTACATGTAAAAGCAACTCGCGGCAACTGGGAGCAACTGATCAGTTGCTCAAAAAGGTCGATGGGCGCGTACGGTACTTGCAACCGCGAGTTTCTTATGTTCTACTTTCTGGCAACTAGTTGTACCCCGTTGCGGTCAGTTGCGTCGATGTACGCGTACATGTACAGTGAAACTTGTCTATAGTGGCCACCCTCGGGACCGTAAAAAACTGGCTACTATAAAGAGATGGCCTCTTTATAGAGGTTTCTTAAGCATTATACACATGGCATTTGGGACCAAAGGTATATGCAGGTGGCCTGTTTATCAAGGTGGCCTTAATAGCAGGTTTCACTGTACCGTAGTTGCAACTACAGTAGTTACTGTCAGTTGCACGTGTGTGTCTGAATACGTGCGCACACATCGACAGCAACTGCAAGCAACAGTTGTTTCCAGTGGCAAAGTCAATGTACTCTACATGTAGGCTTTACCGAGTTGCTGTGTCGATGTGCGCACTCTGAAAACTGGATGTTCCCAGTTGTTGCTAGTTGCGTAACTGATCAATTGCTGTCGATGAGCGCGCTACGCACACTTCGACAGCAACTGATCAGTTCATGAGTTGTTTCCAGTTGCAATGTCGATGTACGCTAGGCATAAGGGTTAATATGTAAAAGGCACTGCTTTAAAGGTAACAATTATTGATTTTGAAGTTGAAAAATGTGAAAAAGCCCTAAGATCTGTTCAAAGAACAGACGTAGCTCTAATTTTTATTTTCCGTTAGAAAAAGTACTTAACGATTATTATATTTTGGATGACATGAAAGGGCATTGTAACAAAGGAGGGGGGTGGGGGGGGAGGGGGGGGGGGAGGGGGTGTAGTACATGTACAGCACTACTGCCGTCCGTGGGAAAAATCACAAGGGGGTAAGTACATGTGTAGCAACAATGGTGGCAAATGCTGGCTGGAAAGTTGTTGACATCCCTCCCTTGTTCTTCTGATGGTTTGGAGCATCCTGTCAAATAGATCTTTTGTTTGTGGTCTGCCACATGTTTCGTTACATTTTATTATATTCTCTTTCAGCGCATTCATGTTCCCCAAAAACCTGTACTCCTATGACGAATTTAAGCACAAGTATGGCAAGCATCACAAAAGGCTCAAAGCTTTCAACATTGGACTTGAAGAAATTATTGTGAATCCAAATGTCAACATGTATGCACAGGTAAATACGTACATTGTACATCACTTTTAATATTGCTGCAGATTATTATTCAATGACATATTTGTTGCTATCTTTTTAAAAAACTGCATCACCTGGGGCAATTTCATGAGCCGGGCTGAAAGCTTGAAGCTACAGTGTACTTGGCGAGGAAGAAAGTTATTTTATAAAAGGGATGTTACTTGATAAAGCTGCGTTTTTCTTATCTTTATTGCTGACTTTATATTAGAGAGAAAAATGAAAAACTAGACCGTATTCGTCAACCGGCAACGGGCCAAAATGAAAAACTGGGTGATGACGTCATAATTATATGCATTGATCCCGCTACGTCATAGCGAGGAGACTATTTTGCAAAGCAAGTTGCATGCTTTCCGCATAGCATAGACCACCAGTCGTTAATTTTCTGTAAAAGTTTTCAAAGTTTTCAGTGTATTTTCTCAGTGGTTGTTACACTGAATTCATTTTTGATATCAATAAAATGCCAGCTTCGTGCCTTGTTGGTGTTAACTCTTTCAACTGTGTGTAAGATCCGCGGTTCTGTGCGTGCATACAACGTGTACGTGTTTAATTGCTACACAGTCAGTAAAGCAGCTCCGTGTGTCTCCTCGCTATGACGTCACGCGCATAGCTAGATTGACGTGACCTTTCAGTTTCAGTTTCGCGTGAAAAGAATATGGAAAAAGACTGAAATTTTCTGACTTTTCCAGGATAAAAGGACTACATGTACATAAAGGACTACATAACAAAAGGAATAGAGCTTCTGCACTGGTGGCTATGACAGGGGGCATGTTTTCTTATTTAAATGATGTAACAATAGAACTACAAAGCGCCTACTCATGCATGACACACGGTGACAATGTAAGTGCTCCCTGTCATGGCCGCCGTGCAAAGGCTCTACTGTTTAAAACTGTTAAAAAAGAAAAAGGAAAAAAAAAAAAACTAACAGGCTTAAGTTACACTTGTTACTTTTTCTCATTTTCAATTGAGCACAGAAATTCAACTAAATCTCGACTGCTGTTCATCCAAAATTTAGCCAAGCTTCTCCAAAATAAACAAATAATGTAATAAAAAACTTATTTAAATGGAATGTAATCTACCCTACAGGACTCTAAATACACCATTTACTTATGTGTACATGTCGATCATTTCAAGATGTGCTGAGCAAATTTTACTTAAAGACAGTATACATGTACATGATTGGTATCTCGAAAATTAGAAATGTTCACAGATTTACGCTTAACTTACACAATATAAACATGATGACCGTAGAAAACTTCACGTGAAATGGTTTTGTCTGAAGTGCTATACAGTAGTCTTTGAGAAATGAGTGAAACAATTAGTTTTCATCTCGTGATACGAAAATTTAATTAGCCCCAAAACCATTTCGCCCAAGTGCCATTTCGACCCCGAAACCACTTCACCTAAGTGCCATTTCGCCCCAAATCACTTCGTCCAAAAACTACGGTACATCACCCAAATGCTACTTCGCCCCACAACCACTTCGTGCACAGGCCGTGGTTCAGGGCGAAATGGTTCAGGGCGAAGTGGTTTTGGGGCGAAATGACTGCAAACCCTTTTTTGACTGTTTTCTCAAAAGTTAGACCAAGTACGGAGCTGGTTTTTGCTCAGGTTGGTTTTAATCATGCATATCTTCAATCACACAGGGGGATAAAACAGTTTACCAATCATGTCAACTGTCTTTAAACATTGTATGGACTGATGCAATAATTACCTAATTGCAGTGAAACTTGTACGTTTACATACAGTGGCCACCATGGAGACAGGTGGCCCCTTTACAAACGTTGCATTTATAAGCATTATATGCATGGCATTTTGGACCAAAGACAGGTGGCCACTATAAACAGGTGGCCTCTTTATCAAGGTGGCCTTAATAGCAGGTTTCACTGTAAATAAATGAATAAATAAATAAAAACTTTAAATAATTTCTTTTTATCTCTTACATGTAGCAACCTGCATCCACCTCTGAAGAGGAAGAATTAGAGGAGGTGGCGGTAGAAGATGAACCTGATGCAGAAACGCCAGAAACGCCTGAACTGTCTCCAGAAGAAGAACCCATCGCTAAGAAGGCTAGGAAAAGCTCAACAAAGAAACGGAAATCTAGTTTGGACACGGCTAATAAGGTACAGTCCACAATCTATAGACCAATCTGGTAACTGAGGTCTCCTTTCCTGTATATCAGCTATACACCAATCCGGTAATAAGGTCTTCTTCCCTGTACATCCGCCATAGCTGGGGGGCTTCCACTGAATGAACTGTATGTTTTTGTTGTTGCTGAAGCTGCATTTGTTTACTTCGAACAAGTTGCGCGTCTTTGTAGGGTTGTGTGCGCGCGAAGGCGGGCGCGTCGCGTGTACGCAAAGGCGGGCGCGTCGCGTATACGCGAAGGAGGCTCGTTCGTGCATGTAATGGATGAGCGCTTTTCGTTCTAACAGCAACACAAAACGCACAGCCCATGCACTGGACGCCCCCCAGCTATGGCGGATATGCAGGGAGGAGATCTTAGTTACCGGATTGGTGTATAGCTGGGAGGCTTCCACGAAAAGCACTCATCCATTACATGCACGTGACGCGCCCCCTTCGCGTACACAATTCTACAAAGATGCGCAACTTGTTACGCACACGAACCAATGGCATTGTGTAACGAAATTGCACTACATTCATCTGAGCGGGCACGTACATGTCAAAAATTGAAAGGATTTGGCCCATGCGCAAATCGTGACATAGCCCCTTTAACAACAGCAAAAAACATAGTTCGTTAAATTTAAGCCCCCAGCTATGGCAGTAACATGTACATGTATAAATAAAAGGAGTCCTTAGCTCTCAGACTGGTGTATTGATTTATGTGTAACCTTTTTTTTTGGTGGTAGAAATCATATACATTGTACATGGTTCATTCAATGAAAACTACTGGTAGTACAAACTATATGCTTATTAGTACAATTAGGTAGTCGTATACCGGTAACACCTAAAAATGTTAAAGAGCTAGTATCCCCTTGACGAAAAATCCAGCATTTGCACCTTTTTCAATAGTCCACATATCCCTCCAGCTGACTTATACCGCTGTTTATTTCAAATTGTCCGTTTTAAGTGGATAAATCGCAACCAAAAGTGCGGTTTTCGAAAATGAAATTTTTGCGATTTCTGAAACGCTTATTAGGTATTAATAATATGCGCATGACCCGTGACGCAATCCTGAGAAACATGAGTAAACACGGTCGACAGTTCCATACGTTTCCATAAAACTCCGAAAACCATCTCTGTTCAATTGTGTTTTTTGAAAAATGTTTCTTGCGCAAAATGCCAGAGATGTGCCCAGTAGTTGTGTGGTTGTATGCTTTACCAGACACCATAAAAAAAAAGAGCAGAAAGATTTTCTTGTTTATTATCAAGAGAGAGAAAATTGAGCTGCTCGTTCTAACTTGTACCGGCCAATGTGCATACCGTGCTGTACCAATTTCAAACACGTGGGAACTACGGCCCGCAGGAACCGTTCAACACTCACTGTGTATGCTGTTCATTCCATGACAAAACCATCAGTCGCAATACTAGTATTTACTTGAAAAGAGCTTCATTGTGAGCCAAAATTTCACCGCTTTTTCACAAAAAAAGGTAATAGTAGTGTTTTCACGTTTGTATTTTGAATTACAAGGACAAATACAGGCATGATGAACATTCACTCCGTATATTTTCCATTCAATACTGCACAGGCCGTTTTGTGTTCTTCTCAGGATGACGTCAACAAACCAAGTGACCTCGGGCGTTTCAGAATTTCGGGTGAAGAGGGTCGGAACTGCTTTGCGTTTTAAACAAAAGAATGTCTATTTTTTGGTGGAAAACAAGTTGTGATGGTGTTGTAGACGAATGTCTACAAACATGAAAACTTTAAAAATGTGGACGGGGGATACTAGCTGTTTAACGGGTTCCCCTGCCTTTGAAGTATATATCTAAATCATTGGCAGGGTTTCTCCACTGGTCACTGACTTGTCTGGGCATGCTGAACAGTGACCAACCCAATGTTCACCACATGATAGCACTGTTCAAAACGGATGCATGTACCCGGTACAGTGTACATGTATGCATTTTTTTTTTCTCAACTGTTTCTTGCCATCCAACCTTTGGCCTTGATGTAAAGTGTTTTTAAGAACATTTGTAATATGTGCTGGTGCTTCTTTTGTGGCTTCAACATTGGAAACGGTGTTTTTTTAGAGATTTTTGAGTGAGTACTGTGAACGTATATTACGGTATACTGTACATGTACATGGTACGTAGTGTACAACTCATGATGGCCGCCGCCTTCACCAGCATGATACCTCATATTTTGATGTGTTGTGGGTTTCTACTACTGGTTTCTAGCCATCACTACAAGTCACTGGATATAACTGCTGATGACTCTATGAATACATCGCTGATTTATCAGTCAACCGTTTTTGTTATTCCGAGCACACGCCCAGTTGTGATACATCTGTGCTCTATTGGCTTTAAATGTGCTAGGTCTCCAGTGATGAAATGGACTAAACATGGTTACATGTACATCAGCCTTTCTGTGCCTGGCCACGACCCACCTGAAGACATAACGGTTTTTATGGACATTTCTTCAAACCCTGGCCCAAGTAACAACGACATTTTAACTTTTAACTCTCTACCTCACTGTCATGTATGTGAGGCTAAACCGCATGTTAGTATTAGCAACAGAAATCAACAGCTGACGATGTATAACTCTGTTACAAATCCTTGTAAGCGAGTGTACTGTCGAAACTTTTTGCTGAGTCTACGCAGCTCAGGAACATGTCCATGTTCCGAAGTACTACACCGGATCAAGAAAAGTGGTTTAAACCTGAGATATAGAGGAAGACGAGGTGGGAGGAAAGGAAATAAGATCTACCCCATTCCAGTACACATCTCTACTAGGGATCCACCCAAAAGCGAATACGATATTCGACAAATTGCTAAAACTCTGACTCATTGTCTGCCATTGCCAAGGAATATAATTCCCATACCTACTGCGGGAAACATGCCAGAGCCATCAGGACACACTCGGCTAACAAGCAACGAACATCATGATCTGAAACCATGGTCAACTTGTCCATCCTTTCCCCATTTAGTAAAAGCAAATGTTCAGTTTGCGTACATACATGTACGCATTGGCTTGGACCTCACCCCACCCCCCTCCCCCCTGTATGCATGGTGTACGCAATGTCAACACCCCCCTTACCCCCTACCCCCCCCCAAACCGGTTTTGAACGCGGTTTATTGACCCCTTTCAAACACGTGCGAATATGCCATTTTGGGAGTCAAATAATGCTGAGTCATTGTGGAAGCAATGTGTGCGCGCGTTGTGTGTGTCTCTGGTGGGTGTAACGCGGTTTAGTTCACCAATGGGAGCCTCATCATAGCGCGTTACGTGCGCTATGGACACACACAACGCGCACGCACATTGCTTCCACAACGACGTGGCATTGTTTTACTCCCAAAATGACGTCATTGGCACGAGCTCAATACATGTAAGTCATAACGAACAAGACGAACAACGGCTTTGATCAAGAACTTGCATAATGTGAAAATCATGGAAATCATATGCACGGTGCCATCATGACATGTAATTTTTCCAGCCAAAGGGATTCCTTTTATCTACATGTATTCTATCAAAACGGCTTTTCACAGTTTGGCAATTTTAGCTTATTAGTACAATTGCAAATGTACGCCGCGCCGCTATAGAGAGCGTCTAATCAAACCATTCTGATCAATCGATAGTGATCAATACATCGTGTAGATGGTCATTGTGTGATTTAACCTATGGCTTGAAATATTGGTCCAGTAAAGCCAATGTACATGTACATGTAATAATCAGCGTTGTAGTCGAGTACTTTTATCCGAGAACCAAGTACTGCCGAGTACTCAGACAGCCGAGTACCGTTTCCGTCCGAGTACCGTTTCCGTCCGAGTATTTTGCCAACCGAGTATTGGTACAAGTACAGGAGTCCGAGCACTTGAACATCCGAGTACGAGTACGAGTACTTTAACATCCAAGTATGAGTACCGTGTTCACGTAGGCTGTAGCCAACCGTGCGCTGCGCTGGCCCCATAAAGGTCATGCAGCACGTCCTGCTAAAATTGTGCCACCAATCTGTGTTTCAAATCCAACATTCCAAGGGTATTTTATACCCTAAAATATCGAACAATGGGCGTTGGTTACGAAAACACAGACAAATTTCTCAGAAATGTGGCACAATACAGTGGACGAATGAGACCCAAGTATTATTAACAAACCCAACGAAGGCAACACACGCGCCTAGCTAGCAGACTCCCAAATTTCTCGCTTTGTTTTTTTGCCAGACTCTGTTTTTTTAATTTCAAAGTTAGATTTTTGCCGGTGTTAATTTTGGCCAAATTCCGTGTTATTTAAAACTACAAAAAACACATGTCTGGTACTTTTTGCTGGCTACCGGTAGATGACTGCTACAGTGTCTTTGCGACAAAAATCTAAGCTATGGGAACAATATTTGCAGAATAGGATGCCATCTGAAACATGAAGTACCGGGTATACTTAGGGAAACTGACGAACTCGGAGATCTGGCGATAGAGTTTCGTTTTTCAGTTTTTTTGGACGGCAAAGCCTTCCACCTTTTTGACATTTTCTCCAGCATGACATCTCACATGGAGTGATCAGTCACAGATCACGCGTCACGCACGTGCACAATGCAGTATAGATTGGTTCCCATGATCCCATCCACATATTCCACACACTTTGTCCACATGACTAATAAATATTGCAATATGAATAAGCGATAGGATCGAGAACCAATCTAAAGGCAACACAAAATTGAGCATTACACATTGCAGAATACCACGGACTGTTTCGAAATTACAGGATTGGGTTAAACATGCGGTTTAAATACAAACTCAAATTTGCGACTTTGTTATATTTATATACATGTATCTGCAGGTCTAAATAAGGAACTACCGTAACTGTAAATAAGCGAGTTGAAAATAGTCTAAAGCCTGTAACCAAAATTTAATTTTTTTGTAAACACCGTCGCTGTGTCTCCGATCAATCGATCATGTTTGTTGCACAAAACATCATCACTGGTACCCGCTCCCACGAGTTGCAACATTGAACACTAGCAACAGAGAAGCGACCAACACCATGATCATGTCATGTGTAAAATGCACAGTGCTAGAGGCCAACCTGCCTGGCCAGGCGCAGCTTGAGAGTTTGCGGCAAATGTAGTGCATGTGCTGCGAGGCCGTGCTGCAGGAAAACGTTTTTGGTAATAATTTAAACGGGTGGTTCTTGCAATAAGATTAATTATATTCTGCTGGGAAGAGTTCCCAATGATTGAATTTAGAACATTTTAGAAGAAAACATGTGATTTCCGTTGTATTCTGATTATTTTCGTCACTTCCGTTTTATTTTCCGGTTTCTGTGTTCTTAATCAAATTCCATTTTTTCGTCTGTGTTCTCTGTGATGCGGAAAATTCAAGAGACTGCTTTAGTTACCAGACGTTAGCTAGCTTCGATTCATAGGTTTCGATTTGCTGAAGTTAATAACTTGTAAATGAGATATTGAAGAAGAAAAAATCTGTCAATTACATAACTTTTATTTCTAATTAGACTAGGCGACATTTTCACACAAAAAAGTGACAAGAGGCATTTTTTTAGTAGAAGTTGGTGACATGTTGATTTTACCTAAATTTGGGGTGCTGAATCAAAAAATGAATGTTCTCTCAAAACGCAGATGAGCTGACTTGTACACGGGCTGGATTTAAAGGCAGTATACATGATTGGTATCTCGAAAATCAGAAATGTTCACAGATTTACGCCTAACTTACACAATATAAACATGATGACCGTAGAAAACTTCCTCTGAAATAGTTTTGTCTGAAGTGCTATAGTCTTTGAGAAATGAGTAAAACAATTAGTTTTCGTCTCATGAGACGAAAATATAATTTGCCCCAAACCATTTCACCCAAGTGCCATTTCGCCCCAAACCACTTCGTCCAAGTGCCATTTCGCCCCAAATTACTTCGTCCAAACACTACATCGCCCAAATGCCACTTCGCCCCAAAACTACTTCGTGCACAGGTCGTGGTTCAGGGCAAAGTGGTTTTGGGGCAAAATGACTGCAAACCCTTTTTTTACGGAAGTTTTCTCAAAAGTTGAAGAAGTACGGAGCTGGTTTTTGCTCAGGTTGGTTTTAATCATGCATATCTTCAATCACACAGGGGGATAAAACTATTTGTAACAGTTTACCAATCATGTATACTATCTTTAGCCTTACACATCCTCAATCACGCATGGAGATAGCATCATTTGTAACAGTTTTTCAATCCTGTAATCTATTTTTAATATCTTTTTTTGCAGAGACCGTCCAAGTCAAAGAAACTTGCCGAAACTACTGAAGAGGAAGAAACTGACTACGATGAGCTATCGTCGGAGGAGGAAGAGGAGGAGAGCGAAAGTGATGTAAGTTCATGTTGGGTATTAGAAGTAAAAAAACTCAACCTTGTAAGGCCAAAGAAGTAACATACACTTGTAGTTTATGAAATATAACATTTTTTGAAAGTGAATGGTATACAAATATTGACTGCAATGAGGGGCATGGTTAAGATTATAGGCCTAATGCTGGGGTCACACAGTGCCGATTATGGCTCCCGTTTGAGATCAGACAGCGCTACGACACGAAAAGTGAAAAAGTCGGATTACTATCCTCAATGATCTGCAATGTCCTATCATTGTCTGAACATAGTCGTATACGTTTGTAACGGAGTCCTACGGATCGGGAATGTTCCGGAGAGGTCGGCTAACTCTGCCAATTTTGTCTAGTCGGATTACAATCGTGACTACATGTATGTCGTGACTGATTCTGCTGTATCGGATCAAAATCGTAACAATGTCCTGTGTTGTCTGGACGGTGTCCTGTGGATCAGGACGCTGTCGTGATGAACGGGCATGTCTCGAGAAATTGTCGATTGAATGTCGGTTCACTGTCATGTCACTGTCTGATCTCTGTCGGATCGCATTCGGGAGAATCGGGACACTGTCAGGACAGATTCGGTCGTTTTTTTACCCTGCGAAAGATACAAATCGGATCAGAATCAGATTGAGAACTGGAGAATCGGGATGAATTCGGCTGGGAACGGCTGAATCGGGACATTTCCTGAACAATATCTGATTGTTTTCGTGATTAAATAATTTTTTATAAATTTTAATAAAAAGTTTGAATTTCCCGTCACGAATCACAGGATCTTGGTCAGACTTTTGACAAATTTTATTCGGGAATGGTCCTATTAAGGACGGCAGTAAAAATCCTGAATGTGTGACCGCCGCATAAGCATAGTCATGGCTTCGAGATCACCGAGGGACTAACCATGACCTGAATCAAAACCAGTCAATATTTGTTTTTTATATACCTCATGCGTAGATTCCTGTCATCTGATTGGTTAAAAGTGGGGGCATTGAATCGGCTAGACCCGGCGCGTATATGCCCACCGGTCAATAGTCTTTGCCATGCCCCGGGCATAGTCATTTAGCGGGTTCCGGACGCGCGCATTACATGTGTTAGCATAGCTATAGCTGTGCACTAACTATGCAGCTGTGCGCTTCACGTAAACATTCATCAGGACGGTTAATGGCGGAATCTCGACGTCATTTTGTCGTCTGTCGTAGATGATGAAGTCCTTAAGAAAGTAAGAGAAGTGGCCTACAGTGAAAACTGTGTCGGGTGAAATGTGCTACTAAAGTGCCGGGTGATTATGCTACAATGTTTGCTGTAAATATACAACTTTTCCGCCGTAGACCAGCTTCCGAAATCGAAACGCGAAGGACCACTGTCATGACTGTATATGATGTCTCGTTACTTTTAACCAACCAGATGACAAAAATCTACACATTCGGTATATAAAACAAATATTGACTGCCGTTTATTCGGGTCATGGTTAAGATGATAGGCCCTCTGTGATCTCGAAGCCATGACTATGCCTCTCGGCTTCCGCCTCGGGGCATAGTCATGGCTTCGAAATCACCTTGGGCCTATAATCTTAACCATGCCCCTCATTGCAGTCAATATTTGTATAATATACAGGGGTGTGAAATCTCTGATTTTTAACGAATTTCTGTTTTTTTATTGTCCGCTCCATATTTTATTTTCCTTTTTTTGCTTTTCAATCCCTTTATCCCCACCCCACCCCCACCCCTTTTTCCCTGAAGGAATTTGTCCCAGTGAATGTAGGCAAAGGAAAAAAAACTGACTCAAAAACAGCCAAATCCAGGGGCAGGAAGAAATCAAAAACAACTAGTAGTTCTGAAAGTGAAGATGCAGCTAAAGATATAGAAGATGACAAATCGTCAAGCGCTGAAAGTGAGGAAAAACCGGTTATCAAAAAACCCAAAAAGGAACGCAGCAGCAAGAAGAAGAACGAGGAATCGGCTAAGAAACCCAGGAAAAGCGGTGAGCAACTGTCCATTTTAGAAAGGAAGTATACCCAAGAAACAAAACAAAATGGGTAAAGTCGTTTCACAAGCCAAGCTGGCTCATACAGCCGGTACTTATCCCCAGTTTCAATGGCATGGTTGGCCAATCCATCGCAGGTTTTTATCCCCAGCAGTAAGTTGGGTTTTCAACCAGTATTTGCTGGTACTCGTTTATACTATTATTATTATTATTTATTTCTGGTATTCATACCAAGGATTCCTCAATAGTGCTCATTGCACTGTCACTCGCAAGCGTGAGGAAACCCATGAATTAGAATTAGAAATGGCCAGAGACACCGGGGAATCCCTCCCCTTCTCTTCACGAAGAAATGCTCTGGGATCTTTAAAGTGCGTTACCTTACCTAACACACCGGATCAACGGCTTTACATCCCTTCCGAAGGATGGAGAAAGTGTGATTAAGTGCCTTTCTCAAGAGCACAAGTGCCACAGTGTCGCGGCCCGGCATCGAACCCACATTCTAGAACTGGCACAGGAGCTTGAGTTCGACGCACTAGACCGCTCGGCCATAACACTCCACAAGTGAGTGGAGAGAGACAATGTGGAGTAAAGTGTCTTGTCTAAAAGGTCAAAATGCGATAGCAGTGACCAGGCCTCGAACCATGGACCTATCACCCAAGAGTCTGACGCGCTATCCACTTGACCACCATGCCTCCACTAAGAAACAAAATAATAATTTGTGCTGAACAAGTGCAACCCGTACATTTTTAATACAAAGAACAGGAAATATGATCTGCCAAAAGGGCAGACCATACCAACTTCACAAAGAATGTCTTATGGGCGCTGCCATTTTGTTTGCACAAAGGACGTTTTTGCAAACGACTTGTTAATATATTACCATAGGAATGCAAGGATGAGTTTTTGAAACGAAATGGCGGGGTCCATACAGTTGCCATTTTTTATGAAGTTTTCTATGTTTCTTGGGTATAATTCATATTTAAAACCTGCCCCATGCAAGACTTATTTTCTGAGCAAAAAGTCATTCATGGATGTTTGCTCAGCACCTAGCTCGCCGTGTGTGGTCAAATATTTCTGCATTATATGTGCCTCATTAATTCGTGAGGCAATCTCTTTTTTTATGGGTGCCTCACGAGGCAAAAAACGCGAGCAAAATAGGTACGGGCTTAAAAAAAAATCAAATTAACTAGACAATGAAAGTACATACTTGGTCAGCGTGATTTCAATATGGCAGCCCCAGAGAAAGTGAATTATTTTGGGGCTAAAGTGGTTGACTTGTGGCCAGATTTTCTGTGTTTACATTCGTCCAATATAAAAATTGAAATAGGCACCAGCAGGCATTGGAAGAGATAGTTGAAGACAACTGGACCAAACAGGTATTTATTGCATAGACCTACCAAAGTAGCATAGGCCTAGACCAGGTTACCTCGGCTCAAATTTGTTCATGTGGTGTAATCTTTTAGAGCCGAAGTTACCTATGAACATGAACACGCTATCTGATAATAACTTACATGTATTTTTAGATCACGTCTGGTAACCAATGCGCATTGGTATTCCTTTGTACACAGACTAATCACATAGTATATTTTTGAACACAAGACAAAAACGGCTAGGCTGTGAGCATACCGGTTTGAATCGCAGGAATTGTTGGTTAAATATTCATCGTGGCTGGTTATTTCTCTCAAGGACCTGCGTAGTGGTTATGCCTGACAAGGTTGGGGTGAGTCCCAGGGGGAATTAGTGTGTCACGAGGAGAAAAATTACACATTTTGATTTGACATGTTTGAAGTTTTTTCAGATAGCGTGTTCATGTTCATAGGTAACCTCGGCTCTAAAAGATTACACCACATGAACAAAATTTGAGCCGAGGTAACCTTCTCTAGCATAGGCCTAGCATAGCATAGGCTTAGCATAGGCCCAGCCTTCGCTGTACTGCGTTAATGCAATGAAATTCCAATGTCCAACCTGGGCTAAGCATAGTCCTGGCATAGCCTTGTCCTATGCATAGTATGTCAATCAGAATAAAATGCAAAGGTTTTGTTTTAAATGTATGGACTGTTTTGTGTGTTAAAGCATAGGAGCAACACTTATGGGGCTGAGGCCTATCAATTGGTCTATGCCATGACTAAGCCTTGCTCAGGTTTATTTATTGTCCTCCAATTTAAGTTCAGGCGGGCAACTCTAGTCGAGCAATACTGTACTTAACTATTGCCATGTCTTGAACTTCCTCACAATCAAGCATACGTGTATTTTTAACCACAGTATTATTGGTAACGTCAAAGTATTTGTGTTTGTATGTTAAATTTTGTTTTCTTGTCTTGGCACAGTGACTATTGTCATGCTTAAAGGCCCAGAAAATTGTATAATTTTGTTTAAAGCATTATTACACTGAAGTGCTTGCCTTGTTCCATAGTTGACTGAACAATTGCATTGCATGACTCCCAAACGGCTTAAACGATGGATAAGGGGCAAGCTCGCCTAGTGGACCTCCCATCCAGCCGGACACGGGGGGACTACATTTATCTTCCCCGCATGCCCGATCTACCTCACGGTCTTGATGGACGTGTCAGGCTGGGAAGGTCTCCTGGTAGGCCCACGAGTCTCCAGACCTGATCGTAGGGGGAAGCTCGCTTACACACCAACCTCCTTGAACTATGGGCGGTCGGGCAGCCCCTCCCTGTGTCTCAACACCTCGCAAGTGAACGCCTGGTGCAGAGACAGGGCCACCACTCTGTCCGCGGTCCATATTCTGGAAGCGGTAAATCTGCTCGCCGACGACCTCTCCTATGGCAAGGCGTCAAACGCAAAATGGATCCTGAACCCGGATGTAGCCCTGGTGATCTTTGCGAGGATCTTCCTTCCTGTGATCGACCTCCTCGCCTCCGCGACCAGTCGCCAGCCCCTAGTGTATTGCTCCCAGGTCCCCGACCCGGGAGCATACGCAGTCAACGCTCTCTCCGAGTGGGAGTCCCACCACGGTTGCTGAACCGCCCAGACCTTCTGAAACACTTACGAAGACGGCTTCCAAAGCGTATCTATAGAGAGTCTGCCAGGAGAAGAGCCTTTCTGAGGGGTCTTTGTCGTCTATCCTCACCGGAAGAAAAGCGTTTACCCTCGACGCTTACTCTAGCGCCTGGGCCCCTACTACCAGCGGTGGTACGAAAGAGGTTGCTCTCCTACTTGAGCTACTGTAGCTCATTGCAATTTGCGGAGTTCCTCACTGAACGCCTTTGATTCGGGCCTTGAGCCATCCAAGGTGGAACTACAAGTCCATAATTCTGGCGGTTCATAGAGGATTTGAAGATGGCTTGAGCATGTTTAAAGGGATGTTTAATCCGATGCCGCCAAGTCGCAAGGACACACTTGAAAAAAGAAGACAAGAACACCGTTTGAAATTTGCCAAAGGTCTTGCCAAAAACCCTAGATCTGCTCATCTACTTCCCCCCCATGAGAGGGGAATGTCATGGCCGGAACCTTCGCAATATGGAAAAGTTAACGCAATTTCCCTGTAAAACTAAACGGTTCAGTCAAAGCCCAATCCCCTATTTTGTCAACATTTTAAATTCTGATCGTGCTTGATTTTGATTCGTTTGCATAGTGTGTCTGGCGATTGTGTTTTTTTAAGTATTTGGTGCCGTCTTGTGTGTAAGGATTTTCGATGTTTTTTGTTAAGGATTTTAATGTTTAAAATTGTAATTGTCTCCTTGAATTTGGCCTTTGGGCCACGAATTGAGGCAAATAAAATGAATGAATGAAAAGGTGATTTCCCCCTGGGGGCCCTAACCCAGTCCTAGAGTTCTTATCGCGCCCGCTGTTCGGGCCAATGAAGGGCACTAAACCTAAGAACTTCACCTTGAAGACCGTACTCCTTGTAACTCTCGCCTCGAGGAGACGTCTTCCCGAGATCCACGTCCCCTGTCGGCATAGGCTTTAGCGCTCCCCGAAAGCAATGCCTCCCTGTTCTTTCGGCCAGACGTTGTCGTCGCAAAGAACAGATCAACATTCTTCAAGCACTCTACGATCTCCCTACCAAGAATGTGCCTATTCTTCTGTAGCGGAGGATAGTCTTTGGTGCCCGGTCAGAGCCCTCGAGTACTACATGTGGAAGACCGCTGCTGTCCGGGGCTTGACCGACCATCTGTTTTTGACCCACGCATTCCCCCATCGACCGGCGTCGAAGTAGTCGCTGGCCAGATGGACATACACCGTGATCTCCGACTCTCACGCGGTGGGCGGATCGGATCATTCGATCCGGCCCATTCCACCGCTGAGTCACCATCTCACAAATCTGGAAGGCTCAAACTACCTTCTCCTCGGTCTACTACTGGAACGTGGTGTCTGCCCAGGAGGAGTTCGCCAAAGCCGTGTTGCAAAAACAGAGGCCAGCCAGCCAAAACCAAAGAGTTTAGTCTCGAGAGTCCTCCCAGAGGTACTCCTCCTCGGGTGAGCGAGGTCTCCCCTTTAAGCTAGTACTCTTTAGGGGCTTTTTGGGTTCAATCTGTCTGAGCCTTGCCATGTCCTACAATCCTGGCCAAAATGGTTGGGCCACCTCCCCCGCTCCCCCGATCAATGTTGTTACTCCGCGCTGGAGCACAGACCGTGCGGAAATCAAACAACATTGAGTGGGGCCGGGGGGCCCAGCGAGTTTTGGCCAGGATTGTAGCCCTGACTTGCCCCGGAGCCCTTCGATTGTTGATATCTTGCTCCGACCTCCAACTATAAAGTGTGCTAGTCTGGAAGTTGAATGCAATTGTTCAGTCAACTATGGAACAAGGTAAGCAGTTCAGTGTAATAATCTGTCACGAAACATATTGTGTTTCTTAGATTATTTCTGAAGCATGCTTACCTGTCCATACATGTAGTTGACTCCCACGCTTTACCCGCCCCACAGCAAGATGTGTATGTCTTCCGCTGCCGGGCCAAACGTAAAGTGAGGACGATCGTTGGGTCACGTGGCATGACATGCGTTTTGAGGGGTGTTTTTAGTGTATTTATTTGGGTTATTCCATTGTCGCTAAAGGAATGCAATTGTTCAGTCATCTATGGACAGGTACATGTAAGCATACTTCAGTATAAAGTAATATAAGAAACACAATATGTTTCATGACAATTTCTTCCACAAAGGTACCATTTGTGTTTGTTACAAGTCAAGTTTTTCTTGTCAACTCGTACGGTAAAATGTTGGGTAACTGCAAATAATGTATTTGGGCTTTAACCACATTATAAAATGTCACCGAATTGTTTGCATAACAGAAAATGCAAGAGTAATATTGATAACTTGTTTTTTTCATTTTTAGTTGACGGGGCGAAAAATAAACAGAGACTTCTGCAAAACAGCTACAATAAAGCTAGGAAGTCCCTGAGCAGTGGAAGGTTCAGAAAAACTTCAACCAAAAGATGCAAGTGGCTTTTGCAAAGACTCAAGTTTTTGGAGTCCCATGTAGCCACAGGGTCAACAGTGTCAGACTTGGATGCAGTAAGTGCCTTAATGTTTC
Source organism: Henricia sp. BOLD:AAB3569 (assembly GCA_037783545.1). Classification (NCBI taxonomy): domain Eukaryota; kingdom Metazoa; phylum Echinodermata; class Asteroidea; order Spinulosida; family Echinasteridae; genus Henricia; species Henricia sp. BOLD:AAB3569. Next base: position 346,594 of record JBBELK010000071.1, on the reverse strand, counting down.
AGCACAATACCGGTATATGTACCTCTTACATGTGCACACTGTACATGTACTTTATTCATGTGCAATATTGTTAGGGAGAGTTCCATTGTCACTGGTTCATTCACCATCACATGTCAGTGGTAAACTAGTATCTTGCCTAACCTTTGCACAGGCGGCCATGACAGGGGCAGTCACATTGTCTCCGTGCGTCATGCGATATAGTAGGCACTTTATATATATATTTCTTCCATCTCACAGATCCATGGTCAGAATTTTTAAAAGCAATTTATTTAAAGCTGTTGTCTTTGCTCTTTTGCAGTAGACTACTAAATTGTGACATCAGATGCCAGGGTACCTGGGTCTAAACATCTGCTGGTCATGTGAAACGTTCATTGCTAAAGCACAGGGAAACAGTTCACTGGTTTTAGTGTAGACCCAGTAACCTTTTTCACTTAATTACTCTGATGTTGGTTGCAACCCAGTCCAAGCATTTTGTGTCTACCATGTGATGTCACACACACAAATATACCACATACATTATAGGGGCGTTCGAGATGCTTACACCGGGTAACACCAACTTACACCGGAGCGTTCTTTTAGCCATCACGTGATACATGAGTCTGCCCCGGTGGCAGCCACCACTGCCCGAGCTCGCGGCTGGGTCTGTGGTGTAAAGCAAGGTGTAATGACGTCACCTAGTAACCGCGAGTAGTAAAACATGGCGGACAGTTTGGAATCGCGACGTGAGTACGAAGAAAAACACTTATTTATGACACAAAATAGGAGGGAATAGGGCTGTAAATACACTTTGCTGTATCAGTAGATGTCTGTGGGCAATGACGAAGTTAATTTTGGTACTTTAGGGCTACTATTTTTGCGTTGCTCCGGCTTCATTTTTCATCCTGAGTCAAACGATAACGGCGTTTATAAAACCCCACCCGGCAACAACCTTTGACCACGTGTTCCCAGAATTCAAAGCGAGACCCTGTGTCGTTCGTTTTGCATCTTCTGGGGGCTCCCCCCGGTGTAAACCCCCCGTTACCCGGTGTAAGCGTCTCGAACGCCCCTATTGATAACATAATTTGCACTCAAAAAGCAAAAAGTAATGCACTAAAGAAGTGTTTGTACATGTATTTCAAGTATTCTGGTTGTCTAAATGCAATGTGTTTTCCAGTTCAGCAGGATAATTCTAATACTGGCGGATATGAGTGCCTCTGATTAAAACCCCTGCACAAATCATCAGGGGGTGCTTTTAGAAGATGGGCACATTTTGTATTTGTTTAATTACATGTACTATTAAAACACCCTTGGGCCAATTCCGCTCAAACTCGATGTAATCTGGACCTCTTGCCAAGCCCCAATCATTTGTGTATAAACCTACATGTAAGCAGTCGAGTATAACCCTCTCTTGCCTCCCTGCTTAATAGAAGCTGTCATTCATCCTACTGGCCCAGTGACACAATGTATTAAAACAGCTGTTTTTGGCCCGACAGAAATAGCCCTAAGGTTCAGTGCTTCCGGGGTCTGACCTTTGAGTCCCTATGTAATTTTATGTGCGGTGCATGTCTGAGGGTTAAAAAAATTAACTGAAATTTCCATTTCATTTATCTTACTTTGCAGCCACCTCTATCTCCAACAAGTAATGATGACGCAAAAGTTGACCTTATGGAAGAAGAGCCAAGAGACCAACTTGAGGATGAAGCTTCTATTCTGTATGAACCTGATGAAACTGGGAATTGTACATCCTCACCCAAAAAATCACCAAAGTCCAACAAAAAACAGTGCGAAGAGGAGGAGTATGAACTCATAAAAGACTTGGCTAAATCACTTGCCCAGAAAGACAGTGAAAAGAAAAATGTTTCAAATGAGGACCGTGCAGTTGATACATTTGGCCGTTACGTAACACAGACACTGTCTAATCTTGATCCAGTGGTTTGGAACATGGCACAGTTTTACATTAATACGATACTTTTTCAAGCACAAATGGGAACACTTGGCCAAAATCCCCAGCCAGTTTTCTACCCTTCGACGCCAAGACCGCAACAGATGTTCCCCCATGAGCAGCAGCAGCAGCAACAGCAGCAGCAACAACAGCAGCAGCAACAGCAGCAATAACAACAACAGCAGCATCAACAACAACAGCAGCAGCAACAACAGTCATTTTACCCTCTTAAGCAAGAGTCGGTTGCTGAACAACAGCCATGCAACCTCGGAAGGTCCCTCCAAACTCATGCAAATCCCCAACTTAATAACTCATTAAACCATGACGAACAGATATACAGTACTAACATTTGTAATTAATGACATGCATGGCAATACTGTGTTTTCATGGTTTTGTTTTGATACAACCCAGTTCTGGATTTTTGTTTTTTATTAGAAGCGTTTAAACTTTTAAGGGTCAAAATTTTCAAATTTAAAGACCGCTACAGTTTTATCATTTTTGGTGGAAATGAAATTTTAAAATACGAGTGTTCCTGTTAAATTTTTATATTTTTTAAAGTTCCTAATAGTAGACACTAAACAAGCGGAATAATTACATGTATCCTTGGGATAAGAGAAAAACGATTTTGCCTTTATGGGATTCGAACCCGAGACCTCTGACTCATTGGGCAAATGCTTTACCAGCTGAGCTACATGTAGAAGGCACAATGGTATACTCCCTCTGGTTTCCCCTATTATGAGTCCAATTTATTTTCTCGGTGTAGAGCATCTGCCCGTTGAGTTAGGAGGTCTCTGGTTCGAATGCCGATAAGGCCAATATTTTTCTCTCAACCCAAGATTAGACACTAAACTGGACAACAAAGTTGAGCAAAAGCAATTACGATAGCACTGTGTTTCTTTGCAGGGTGTGTCAAAAAGAAAATTACTAAGAATAATCATTGTTTCTTTAACCAATTTACGCCGGAGGAAATGTAAACTTGTTCTGGCAATGTATAGTCACGGGGGCGGTTGATGAGTTAAAACACCAGCTTTGCTGCTGTCTTTCACGGTTGACATGTAAACACGTCCATTGTCCACTATTCATTTGCACACACTGGTTTTTAACTTGAACTTGACGGCTGTGGACGGGCTGTCAGTGCAGCAAATCCCGCTCAGTGTTGCAAAGTATGATCTTTTGGTGAGAAGATTCATACAATGTACAAATGACTCGCAACAGTCGGTCAACTATGAGCAACTAACAATGGAAATTGGGCAAAAACCATTGTTATTAACAATGGATTGTGCCCAATTTCCATTGTTAGTTGCTCATAGTGAGTATTTGTGGTGCTTGACCTGGTCTTAACTTTTGGCCAATCACATTTGCCTTTTTAAAAAAATTGTGGTTTTGCCAATAATGCCGGCGTCAACTGGTTAAATTATTATATTCTCTCACACATTCAAAAGAAAACAAAAAACAAAAATTTATGTTTACCATAAGGATTTGTGCATGTTCTGCTCAATTAAACAATTATTGTGACGTCACACTATTGAACAAACTGTACATTAAGTTTACGAATCAACAGTTTTACGGTACTGTAGTTTCGTAACAAAACTGTAGATTTGTAAGACAAACGATTTTACAAATCTACAGTTTTATTACAAATTTACTGTAAAGTACATGTAATTAATAAAAAAACAAATTGAACAAAGTGCAATAATACATTTGTTGTATATTTTATTTATTATGCACGAGTATACATGTGTATTTTCAAAACCGTCTTGGGAACATTACAGTGAAAGTACATTTGGAAATTTAACTTTCACATTGGTGCATTGATTAATGAATATATACAGCAGGTTATATTTGTTTTTGACAGCCATCCTCATCATCTAGAAAAAGACTAATTTATCATTTAAATTTACTGTACAGTAACACAGTTTCTTAAAACTGGCATAAGTGAACTCACATGAACATTTTCTTTTCAAAACTGGTTTACTTTGTCATGTTCGAATTGAGTCTGATGGTGATTGACCGTACATACTTTGATGAAGAGACACTTTTGCCGGAAGTGTTGTGGGAGTGACTTGCAGTGAGGACTTGACTTGCGAACCAGCAGGCTTATTAATGGAGCTGATAGTCTCACTATGACCTCTCATTGTTCATCCGTCTTTCTCTTGTACAACCGCACTACATATGACTCGAGACTCAGACTTGATATTGGTGACTCGACTACAACACTACTCATAAACAACCACCACTTTGGGTGTCAATCTTCGATGTTATACATGTATTCTGCCTTGACAAGTTTGTTATGTGTCTTCAGTGTAGTGCAGATAGCATTTTTCCCTCATTGCTAGTGGGAAGAGAATTCCAAACGGGTACAATACTGTGTCAACGTGCATCTGTGGATTGAAACTCCTCATCCTTGACCACAATAACCTGAACTTTTTCTAAGTTTTAAAGCTTGCGGCTGCCAGCTTCTTTATTCGGTAATCCAAGGAGAGGAGAGATCTCCACATTGTAAAGTAGCTGATATTCCCGACCATGCTTCTCCAAATATAGCGGAATACTTAACTCGTACAGTGTTTCGTTAGGGTATTCCTCTCCATTAACCTTTCAGTTTGGTATAAGTGCATGACATCTAACAAAACATAAAGGTGACCAACTTGTCTGTGCTTGCCAAACCGGCATTGAAGAAAAGGTTCAGAGACTACATCTTTTTTCAGGTACATTGTAAAATTCTGATGTTGGCTCTGAAGTCTGCATGCATGTGACTTGTGCCCTCACACATTTAGTGCCCTCTCTATCTGGAGATAGATGGGCCTAACTGCCAACATTTTCAAATTATTTTCTGTCTAATCTGTGGAACTGGTAAAAGCATTCTGGGTCATGAGCATTATATTTGCCCAGGTACGTGGTTGGCATAAACGTCTGAAAATGTTAATCAAATTGGACCCCAACAGAGTTGGATTTGGACCAAGTCTGGCACCCAAAAATAATGCATAGTTCTGACCTGTCAATCAACCGAACCCGCCGACCAATCACAACAGAGCTAGCAGAGATCACCCACATAGGTCAAAGTGCAATGTTTGCAACAACATCACGCGATGTTCTGCCCCATACAATTTGTACAGTGTTGTATGCGATGTTCCGGGTGAATTTTTGGTTTCAAGGCCGGTCGTTTCGTTGTTTAAAGGTACGAAAGCACGTATTTCATGATATGACATCCCTGTATTACTGGCCCTTTACTCGGTGTGTTCTAAGATAACTGTCGACCCTGAAACATGAATACCTTTGAGTTTTCTCCAATGAATCTGTGCTTTCCGTTGAAAGTCGCATTGCTTTGTGCGTTGTGTGTCGCCATTTTGACGATAGCGTGTGAGCCATAGCAACAATATCCAAGGGGCGGGGTTAACTGGGCAAAATCGGAACTATGCATTGTCTTACCCATTTCACTTTTAATGAAAGTTTTCTTGCAATTTGTGTTTAGTACATGTATATTGTGCTCAGTTTGTATCGGGCCGATTTCAGTTCCGTTTGCCCGAATCAAAGGGGATTATCTTCATTACTGTTTTCACACTTTGTGTGACATTCTAACTTCTGGCACTAATTTTACCTTAACATGTTTTGCTTTTGTTGTTTAGTTGCCTTCACCTTGAAGAATGTTTTAAAACTGTAAACAGCCTTAAGGAGTTTTAATTAAAGGCCTAAAAATGAATTAAGTTTTGTGTACCTATGGAATTCTTTCACGAGGTGACTGCAACGAGTTTGTTTGCGACCCTTGACTTGCACTGGCTTCTCAGCAATGGTTGACCCAACAGTATTTAAATTAATATTTATGTGAGCCCTACCTTTTACCTAACTTTTACAACATGTAAATCCGGCGACTGACGAATTCACCGAGGTGCGGCTCAGCCCAGGCTGCCCTCTATCTAGGGCTGCCATCTTGAAATCACATGGACAGTATGTACTTGCATTGCTTACTTAATTTTATTTGCCCGGCACGTACATTGTACATGTACCTGAGATTGCACAAACATGGTGTGTTTATTCACCATGTGAGACGAAAAAGGGGCAGATATTTGCCTCGTAGCCTAATAAAGCAGAAAATGCAGCAAAATTTGACTGTACCCACTGATGAGCAAATGGCCACGAATGACTTTTTGCTCAGCGGATAGCTTTTGTGTGTGCCAGGTTTTAGGGTTCTGTGGACAACAAATATTTGTTACCTCAAAAAAAGTGCAGAAATTATGCTTTACATTTTTGTTTTGCATTTGAACATTGTTTACCAGTATTTAACTTGTCATATATGTCATATGTACTATACATGTATGCTTGTTTGTAGCCTTTTCCAATATGTTCATTGAAGTTTTGTAGTCATCATTTTTCTTGAGTTTGTCTGTACATGTACAGTACAATATCAGTCAAAATATGGCACCACAGAGTCCTGTCCATTGAAAGCAAGAATCCAACAATAAATTAAACGGCATTAAAATTCTCCAGAAATATTTCTTGGCAGAAAACCATATTTGTTTTCTCAAAACTGTTCAGTAGTGCTTTAACTTTAAAAGCAGACAAACCTACTAGTAATTACCGGTATGTGTATTTCCAGAGAGCAAGCCAAGGGCTCCTAGTGCAAAGAAACCAGCAAAGACGCCAGTGACTCCAAAAGAAGAACTTAATATCAGCCTAAGCAGGTAGGTGCAAGTTTTTAATGGTATCCAGCTGTTTGCCCTAATTTTTGTTTTAGCCAAAAACATGTTTTATTCCCTTGCACCTTATAACAGTTAACATGTGTACATGTACATGGGTCATTCCCAAAATTAGGGGTCCAAAATGTTTGGTGTCCCAGTTACGTACGACACTCTCTGCTTCAAAAATCACCACTTATGACCACAAATTCTCAGTAATGGACTGTGGCCTGTGATTATATGGGGCAGCATAATTTTCTTTAATATTTTTTTTCTTCTGATTCCTGAAAAAAAATTCAAAACAAAAGACCATAAAGGCTTATAATTTGTTCCATGGTATTGGATAGGAGTTTGGTGTCCCGAGTTACCTACGCCAATGAAAATTGGCTGTAGAATGAGTTTGCATTAACCTTTGTGCCATATCTACACACAAACATTAAATTTGAGTGGCATTTGTTCAAATAAAAATAATTATTTTCTACTGGGAAACCTATTTCAATCATTAAAAATACTTGGAAATCTTAAAAAGCATGTCACACTTTTGGACCCCTAATTTTGGGAATTACCCACATGTATGTTAATAACACATTCCTGCACTGTACATTTACGGGCTACATTTTTTAGAATGTCTGAGTTCACAAAGCATGTAAAAGGTGGGCCACTTTTTTGAGCTTTGAAGGGATAAATAGAAGATGTGATGTACGAAAAAATTAGGTTTCAAAAGGATCCACATTTAGAAAACAATAAAAGTGTTTAATTCTTCATTGCAGTTCGGAATCCTCTTCAGATGACAGCGACTACGTGTCCAGGTGGCGCAAGAAAGAAGCGCAGCGACGAGCTAAGATGGAAGGCGAGAGAAAAAAGAAAGAGGAAGAGCAATACCGGCTAATGAGAGAGAAAGAACGGTTACAGGAGGAGATGGACCGCCTGGCCAAAGCACAGAAGAAGAAGAAAAAGAAGAAACGTACCTCGTCAGAGTCTATAGACAAACACAGCGACAGGGAGGACAACCAACAGGTCCTCGACAGTGATGCTGATAGCGACACACTGGTCATTGATGAAGCGCCATTGAAGATCAAGGCGAAGAAAGAAACAAAGAAGAAAGCAAATGATGTGAAGGTGGTAGTAAAGGTGGAGCAAGTGGCACAGCAGGCTGTGGAGGAGGTGGAGGATAATGAGCAAGAGGAAGATGAAGTTGAGAAAGCAACCTTGGAGACGCCCAAGGCCGATGGTGCAGAACGGAAAGCGGAAAAAGCTAAGAGGAAGGAAGACAAGGACAAGAAAAGGTTATTGAACATATGAATTGGTTTCCTGTCTTGTATAAGTTTTAAAAAACCTTTTTTTGTCCCACGACATTAAACCCTAACGGTACCAAATCCACCAAATTGTACCAAGGGGTTAGGGTTAAAGGAGCGTGTCCAGATCACAATTTGACCCCCTCATTTTTCCTATTGGTAATGAGATTTTGATACCATATCACTTGTCACAATTCTCTCATCACAGTTCTGAAATTTTGCGCTCTCAATCTTTATATTTTCAAGTATATCATAAAAAACTACCAATGTTTTATAAACTAGTTTATCTGGTTCCATAAAGCGGTGCAGTGATAACACCAACATTTTTGCTTTCACATCTATACTGGAGATTGGAAATTTTGTGTTTTCTTTCCATGATAGTATTTTGGGAAGGTGTTTTATATGATTTTTAGGTTAGAATGAAATCCATTTTCTGCAAAAAATAATTGAACACGCTCCTTTAGAAAAATCAATAGGGATTTGGGCCCTTGAACAGCCCACTGGGGTGTTGAGGCGTAGTGGTCAAAGTGGTGATCTTGTCTGTATGCCAAGTAGCTAGACAATGAGATCAATTCCGAGATATGATGAGTTATGGTATGTATCCTTAAGTGACCTTTGCCATACTTTTCAAATTTCTTTGCCACATTTCTCACGACGTCATGTTTGGCAGTCAGTGCCAGTCATAAAAAGGAATAAAAAGAGATCACCAAATTTAAACAGAAATATTTCGAAAAATTTGTTGGTATCCTCAATTCTTTATTCATGCAAGGAATTGTATTGGGCTGGCGTGGACATCCAGGAACTTTTGTCAAGTTCCCAACTTCAATCAATTAAAAGTTAATAGGTCACAAGTCCAGTGCACGACTCCACGCGCTGATATATAATCAACAGTTCCTATGTACACAAGGTGAAGAACAATGCCTCTTTTGTCTGGCAGACGTCATCCTGCCCCAACCCATTGTTATTCCTAAGTCAGTGTGCACAAATAAAGTGATGCGCAGAATCAATTATCCATAGTTGTTTATTCTGCATATTCCCTCTTTGAAAGCAGGCAAGAGAAGGAACGAAAGAAACAGGAGGAGAAAGAACGTAAGAAAGAAGAGAAGATGAAGAAAAAGCTGGAAGAAAAGAGAAAAGAACTAGAGGCCAAGAAAAAGAGAGAAGAGGAAAGGAGGCGGAGGGAGGAGGAGGTTAGACAGCAGAATGAAGCAGCCAGGAGTCAACGGGAAGAGGAAGAGCAGAGAAGGCTTGAAGAAAGGGTAAGGCAAGGTTTTAAACCTTCATTCTGCTCACATACCCAGAATTTATGTATCTTAACCCCAGCAATCCCCATCCAACTAATCTCCAACACCAGCAACCGATTTCAGGAAAGTGTGTAGCTTGCGCAACTTTTGAAAATGGCATAGGCCCCATAGCTTGCGTGTGTATTTCTCACAGCAATGTTGTGCAACTTATGCAGCAAAAAATTGCGCAAGTGGGCTTACTCTGTGCGCAAGCCACCAGAGTGAAACATGATGTGTGTGTTGCCAGAGGTTGATCTGCTTCCTTTGATGCATGCTTGAGTGACTCCAGCGATGTATATCGGGTACCCCGATGCAGTACCTGCCGTCAGTCCGATACCACCCCGAGAAGGGCTTGAGGAGTCGGACATCATGCTATCATGTTATGGTTGACTGGTCCTGAGGAAAAAATGGGAACTCAAACCCTAGTGTTGTAAGCATTGGTTCAGGGGTGCTCCTTAATACTCCATCTCCTTGGCATAGGAGAGACAGGGACTGCAGTGATTAAAGTCCACAGCTGGATAACCAGTGTGCAGCCGCCATTGTGACTGGAGAGTCATTAAGCTAAAAGTTGTACTGGCTAGCTCTGTCACGGCTGCTGCCCTGTGCCTTCACCAGAGCCCCATTGGCCGATTTTTTTCAGAGTTCTTGACAAGCCTTAACGGTTTCCACAATAGTTAAATGAAACAAAGTTCATCGTACTTTGCCTAGCTATCAAGCCATCTCCTAGTAAAGATGTCGCCCGTCCCCTGTGACATAGATGTGAAGTTAGACTTGGAAGCAAAAGGCTCTGGCTTAGAGAAAAGGCTTTGGGTTATAGATTAGTTCATTTCTGGAATTTGCGAGATGTTAATCGTAAAGTAAAATTAAGAAAGTTGACACACAACTTCACTGAGGCCTTACACGCAATTGGAGCTACCAAAACGATTGACCAACTTATCTTGCACCAAAGCTGTTGAAACTTATATCAAACACAAGGCTTTCTGTAACTCGAGCCATCTGTGCTTTATGGTAGATAAACAAGTCACTCATGACTCAAAGGATGGCAGCATAGACCTTCATCGCGGTGCGGCCATCTTCATTTTTCTCCTATTAAAATCAACGTAACCAAAGCGAGGCTTGCAGGAAAAATGGTTTGGTCCCATGTCCAAAATAATATGGAAATACCATGTACAGCACATGTACGTATACACAGTTACATGTTATTTACATGGTATTTACATTTTATTTGTTAGCCAATGTTAAAATTATCATAACTCAAAAACTGTAAGAGTGCCCATCCCAAATCTTTCTGGAAATGTTCCTTACATCTTAAGCTAACAAATAACAAAAAATTACGCAGCTTGACAAATACGCATTTTTGCAAATCAAGGTCAAAGGTTATAAATTTACATAACTTTTTGTGGTACGAGATACAATTTTGATGTTATTTTATAAAATGAAGGCCATTTCAAGAGCTTTAAAATGGTCCATTACTTTTAAAGATACAATTGTCCAAACATAGCAAGTCATGCTAATTAGTCAAAAGTTCGTATCTCAAAAATTAATTGACCAAATGAAATAAAATTTTAGTCCTCGAGGTTTCTCAAGGAGTCCAATCAGCACGCCAAATTTCATTTCAATCCGTGATGGTCGGGTCCAAAAGCGTGTTGAATTGACACGGAATGACCCATATTGCTGTACCGTGATGAAGATTTATACACCAGATAGACATCTTTCAGGTTTCAGAGACAGATAGTTTCGAATAGTTGGAGCCAAACGAGCATTTTAAATGAACACGTACAAGTTTGTATAAATCAATCTACATGTAATTAACATTTCTTTTCATAATTTTAGTCAGTTTTTGGGGTGCTTTCATCACCCCAAAATTGCCCAAAATCTCTTGCAGAAATGTACCTTTGCGTTAAGTACTTACTATATTGATCTTCATGAATGTTGCTTTTTTATATCATCCATGCAGAGCGAGGAAGAGGAAGAGGAAGCTAAGGAGCAGCGTGTCGACAAAGAGTAAGTTTAGAACACACAAAAGCATTGCTATTTCTTTAATTGCACCTTTTTCAATAGAGACCTACGGTACAGCACAATTTGCAAGCCTACTTGTCCGATAGTTGCCGTCTTAGGCTAATGCTACATGTAAATGGGCAAAGTGAATTTGGTTCCATGAAAAGTCTGACGAGAAGTCGGATTTCTGTGCACACGTTTTGGATTCAGCGACAGTGTACATATCTTTAAGAAAACACTTTCATTGTCAGCATTAAGATACGAAGTAGAAAATCATTTGTGACTAGCTTTGCAAAAATGGTCCTTGTCTGAAATTTTGTTTTATGTAATGTCCACAAATGGAAAGGCCATAAAATGAGGTTTAATTCGGTGCATGTTTGACCCCTGTAGTGTAGCATGTTCCATTCCAGTAAAATTTGGAAAGTAATCTCTGCCAAACGTACTGAAGCCTTTCAGAAAAATAGCCATTTAAACATTTTTGGAGCAGATAAAAATACCGTAGAACATGAGGCAGTACACAAAGTATGATTTTTGGCATCTTTATTGATAAAAATTAACCTTTCTTTCAATTGTTAAATGATAGTTTAAATGTCAACAATGTCAACATTTTCAAAAACTCTTCCCACATCGAACTTCCTATTACGTACCACGCCTGTCCGAGGGTGACACAGAGTACTGCGCATGTGCGAACTTTTAACGGCCGTACCGGTAGGTGTGTTTTATATTTGGCGCGCTTTTTGGTGTCGAAATCGTATGGGTGTTAACCTATGCAATGTTTGGCAAAAATAAGCATTAAACAACCAGTAAAAATACACAGAATGACTTTTGAAGACCTACCCCGGTACTTTAAATAATTCCAAGGTAAACAAGTCTTTAAAAAGGTTTTGCAAATCAACAAGATGACCTAAAATTGCAGTTTAGTCCAAAATATGTAAATAATTTTCGCCAAAAAATCCCTCAAATATCTAACCATGTCTCATACGGTACTATGTTCCCAAAAAGGGATTTGCACCCAAAAAGGTCTCATCTAGGACCCAAAATTTCATTTGAATTCTTGGTCCAGTTTTAATTTTTCGAACCGCTGGCGTCGTCTGCTAGCGGCAAAACAGACTGCTGTCTGCAAATAGTCAGGCCCTTTTCTTCAGGGAACTAGACCTTTCTATGCCCCTTATCTCTTCGAGCCACGGACAGGCGTGCACGACTTAAGGGCATTTTGCAAGTGGATATTTTTTATTAAACCTAAATATATTACAGTGCGTTACGCACGCTATGGACACACACAACGCGCACGCACATTGCTTCCACAGCGACGCGGCATTGTTTTACTCCCAAAATGACGTCATTGGCACGAGCTCAATAAGGGGAAATTTGTAAACAAGCTTTTCAGAAATGTATATTGTGGCAGCATTTTCTTAACTTTTTGGCCAAAAGTTATCTCCTGACTTGAACAGTACAAGGGAATTTCTTTATTAGTTGGAGATAAACTGAAGACATCTGAAAGGAATTATTTACTTATTTTTCAAATAGGCCCATTAGCTTGGAAAGACCCAGATATTAATGTCCAGCATATTAGTCTCTCAAACCCTATAATCGCTTGCAACTTGTGAGTGTAAAAAGTGGGCATGGCAGCCTATCTTTCAAATAACAATTCTCAGAAACCCTTCAATGTGTGATAAGGCCTAACTTTTTGTGTGCGTTCAGAATGTATAGAAAAGTACTGATTAGTTCTAGCAATCTTTAAGTCAGTGGCCAAGGAAGATTTCTTGATTATGATTGAATTGATATGGAATGACACCACTTTTGTAAATTGCATTTTTTTGTTCTATAACTTTCCACCGGAGGATTTTTTTTACCAGTATCACATTTGAAGTTAACAACTTTGGCCAGAAAAACAGGAAAAAAACTATTTTGTCTGCACTTATTTCTCAAGGTGAAATCGTGCTTGAGCACAGACCTGCAATGTATGTTTTTAAGTTGTGAGATTGTGTGGTATTTTTAATGAATGATTTAGTCTAGTATTGTGTTTAATTTACTGCCGAATCCATAGAAACTATTTTGGGAAACTTGCTTTAGGTTTGTTTGTTTCTGCAGGGAAGATTGCATTACTCTCTCCCATATTTTTCATTGCTACAGAATTTCGAAGCCGGACATTACAAACACATTTGACAAGAAAAGGATAGAAAGGAAAAAAGGTATGTTCAAAATATGGTGAGTGACGTCAGTTGCCATAGTAATTGTAGTAACCTAAAACGTCCATTGCTAAAGCACAGGAAAAAGGTCACTGGTTTTAGTGTAGACCCAATAACCATGGCAACACACAAAGGGTGATGTTTTCACTTTAGTACTCTGTTGCTCTAAGGAACATTATTGAAAAACAAAATGGGTAATAATTAGGGGTTAAAAGTAGGTTTGGCCAATCTTAAACACACGTTTAAAGCCAGCTAGGGGTCCTGGGCACTGATAATGCCCGAGCCGCCAGGCGAGGGCATTATCAGTGCCCAGGACCCCTAGCTGGTTTTAAACGGGTTGTTTAAGATTGGCCAAACCTACTTTTAATCCCATTCATAAATACCTTTTCGTGTAAATCGGTAAAATTCACCAAAATTAGCTTGTCGTTTTGCCATAATTTGCATTCACTTTCCTATACCTACAGTCTAGTGTCAACACGGCGTTCGTACAACTGCGAGCTGTGCGTGATGTTGTTTTTGTTCGATCGCGCGCGTTACGAGTAACGCAGGCACGTTGCTCGCGCACGCTCACGACTGGATATAAGTGCACAATTTGCTTTCAGGCGGGTGCAGTTTCTTTGTGCATGTGCGTGTTCCATATACGCGCTGACTACGACACAAACGCGGGACAGCCAGCCGGGCATTATCACTATTCTTTATCGCTAATTTAAGACTGCCCATGTGACGTGCTTTCAGCCAATAGGGATGCGTAAACTGTCCAAGGTATTTATGAATAATAATTAAACTTATATAGCGCCTTACATTAAAATAATTTCACAAAGCGCTCAACATTGAATTTTAAATAACTATACATTATTAAGTTTTTAAAAAAAGTATATTTTAAAAAACAACAAATAGACCAAAAATTTATTTTTTTTAAATACAAGTTAAAAGATCGACATATTGCATCCAAAATTACACATTAAAAATTTCGCACCCAAAAGGTAGAGTTACATTTAAAATTATGAAGACTCAAACCTTCCCATAGATACTCCCGGACAAGAGACAGAAACTGCACCGTGGTAAATGATAGCAATCAAAACACCCTCATCACACGATGCACACTATCTCCGGCCAAAACTCAAGCAGTATTCACGAAAAGGTCCATGCACCAAAACAAACTAAACAACCCATCCAATAACCAAATACCCGACCAACTGACAAACAGATTGACCGAAACAACAAACGATATTCAACAAGACAATTAAAACAAAATTGTCAAATCACTACTTGTCAAGCACTGACTTGTTTCTAAACACCAGGCACAAAAAATATGAGTTTTTAGAGCCTTCTTAAAAAGATTAAGGGACGTGATAGAACGAATATTTACAGGTAAGGTATTCCAGACTGTCGAGGATGATTCAACAAATGATCTGTCGCCGTAGAAGGTCGTTTTGCCTGGAGCAGGGTGACTGAGAAGGTTTTGAGATGAAGACCTTTGTAACGCACGTACAATATGGGTCATTCTATAAATTTGGGGTCCACTTTTTCTGTCCCCGTTACATCTGACATCTTGTAAAATGTTGTATTTTGTAAATTCAGGACATATTCTTTAAATGTCTTCTATTTCAAAGAGTGATTACATAAAATACAATTCATAAACATATGGTTTGAAGGCATTTTTAATGATACTTGTATGGCAAATAGCAGTATGTCAGGTGTAACGGGGACAGAAAAATGTCACACGTTGGACCCCAAATTTATAGAATGACCCATATGCATTCTGCAGGCTAGGCCTGCAGGAATGTTCATATATGTAGACGTAGGAATGTTCATGGACGTAGACGTACGTACGTACGTACGTACGTACGTACGTACGTACGTACGTACGTACGTACGTACGTACGTACGTGTACACGTGTACACGTTGAGCTCAGCAACACCAGTAACTGCAGTTTTATTTCGTTCATTTCGTTTTGTTCATTGAAAAGTCAGATAAAGTGGCATAAAACATTGTGAAGATTTTTTTGTCGAAATCAGCATCGATAAAAAATATTACATAAAATGGTCACAGAAAGCGACGTGGCATATATCCGGAAATAAATAATCCGCACCGCCCACATAGACTTGTTCTAGTCACTACACTTGTTCTAGTCAACACACTCTTCCCTTTTGTTTAACGCACCAATCCCTCCTAAAAACTGAAAGGAATTCCTTGGAAATTCCTTATTGTTTGAGGCACAATAGGGGAACTAGGGGGAGTCAGTTTGCCACATATCGTGCTGCATATGGCCAAATGAACCCAAAAGATCCAAGAATGTAGCAGCGTCACGGTTAGTTGGCACGTCCACATGAAAGTTGAAATCACCCGTCATCAGCATCTGGCCATGGTAGATGGTCACTACAAGTATCTCCAGGAGCGTAGAAAAACTCCTCAAAGAACAATTTTGGTGTTAATTTGTTCTTTTTTCGATTGAGGAGGGCGATAAATAATGAACAGTCTCAACGAAGATGATCCGTGAGATACGATTGAGTCCATGTATTCAAAGGAACGGATATTGTGGGTGTCGTTCTGCTTGACCTGTAGATCCTGATGAGCAAGAAGGCAAACACCACCTCCTCACTGTTGGAGCCGTGGAGCATGGTGTATCTTAAAATGTGGAGGGGTTGTCTTCAGATCTGCCAATGGGTAGTCATCACGCTCATCCCCGTTCAACCAAGACTCCGTGATTGCAAGAATGTCTAGTTTCTGTTCAATAATCATGTCGTTTTTCGCCTAATAGAATCAGCATTCCAGGTTGCCAAACCCACTTTGGTTAGTTTCCTACAATCGGCTGATATACCGTGGAAACTTATTGGAGCTGTCCTGAGGTTAGTGGTGGTCACATATCGAATTGGTGCCGCCCTGTAGGCCCGCTCAGTAGTGTGCGTCTGAATATGCAGTTTCTTACGCATCCGGCCCCTGCGATAACCTCTCTTTGTACATTTTGCAATGTTAAAATTCTTCAGTGTTTTCCAAAAGAGCTTGTTACAGTCTGGCTAATACTCACTAACATCTCCATGGAGTAATACAAATGGCCCACCATATGTGCACAAAATGGTGGACTGCTGAGATATATACAGTTGCATGAAAATGTTCCTCTGAAATAGTCTCCGTATCAGCGTCAAAACTCATAAAATGCAAACTTACGATATCTTGAGGTACTTGGAAAACAGATAACAGACACAAAGTATACAAACTGTATTTAAAGACACCAGAAAATGATCAAAATCTGTTTAAAAAACGGAGCAGCCACCAAGTACATGTAGGATAGCAAAGATCTACTTGGGCGTTATATAAAACAAATAATAAATGTTTTAATTCGTGCAATGGAAGGAATATTTTCATTCGGTGAAAGATGGAATGTTCCATTCAACTCGGCTTCGCCTCGTTGAATGGAACATTCCATTTTTCACCTCATGAAAATATTCCTCCCATTGCACTCATAAACATCCATTATTTGTATATTAGTGAAATGTTCCACTGATCCAGCTAAATGCCTGTGATAAGCCACCTTTTGAAGGGGCACAGTTCAATGCACACCTACTAAAAGTTTGGAATCGAATTGAACCAATCCCCTCCCTGCTTGTGGTATGGCATTACTAGTTCATTTCCAAATCATGAGTTGCGACTCACAGCTTGGCAAACTGGATATGCCACGGCTTTAAGATGGGACAGAGCATGTGCTAGCTGTTGGCATGTTGCAAGACGATACATGTATGTGACCTTGAGATGCTGCCAAACGGTTCCATGTCCATGAGTTGAGCACAAGCAGGCTCAGATACATGTAGCTTGTTGAGGACATTGGGAATGTTGCTGACGGACTGCGAACTGGCCGACCTCGTGTTGACGACACCTGCTCAAGACCTGTGTATGGTACATGTACTGCATCGGTTTCCTGACCGTCGTCGAGATAAATGTAGCTGCCAGACAGTTCAGGAATTACGGGGTCAAATCCATATCAGGGACCAAACTGTACGCAACAGATGGTGTGCTGCTTGTCTTCGTAGCCGACGTACTGTACTTTGCGAGGTCTGCACTTGATGAGTCTGGCCAGGCCCCAGAGGAGGTTGAAGTAATACTTGTTTTTTTTGTCCATGAATGAATGGTAAAAAAGTTGTCTGCAGTTAACTTTTTTAACCACTTGACACCAGAGGACGTGTAAACATGCCAACATTTCTGCATCTGTGTTGCAGGAGACTTGTCTACATTGTACACTCGCAGTAATTTACGAGGGAAAATGGCCAAAACAGTTTATAACAAAGAGGGGTGTACACGTACAATGACGGTGCATCGACATAACAATACCTAACCGCGCATGGTTAATGAGTTCAGTTGTTTTCCTTTCTCCATGCTTCAACTAAAAATAAACCTTTGCCTACCGACAGCAATGTTTGAAATAATCCCTGCGTTAACTGGTTAAAAAACCACCTTCATTTGGCAATTTCTCCCACAAAAGTCTCCAATTTTACACCAAAAATAAAAAATGTGGCGTTTACCATTGCTATCAACACCTTTCGTTTTTTTGTGTGTTCTTGTCAACTCGTGAAGTAAAATTTTGGGTAACTGCAAATGATGTATTGCAGCTTTAAGCACTCTATAGGTAGGTACATGTACAGTATATCGTGCAAACATCAACCTTGGACATGCATGGCGAATGTGGAACCAGGTGAGGTTTACTGCTGATGAGTCGCGCTTTGTTCACAGTGATGGTCATTGTCATGTTCGTGTTTACTGCTGGCGAAGTGAGAGGTTCAGCGATGTAAACATCAAGAAAGGGTACCATAGCAAAGGGGATGAGAAGCTCAGCAACCTACTACCATTAATTATGAAGGGAACAATTAAATGGGCACTGCAGCTAAGGTGGGGCAAATACCGTCATATGCAGCACGATACGTGGCAAACGGACTCCTCCTCTACCATTGTTCCCCTGTTGTGTCTCAAACATCCAAGGAATTTCCAAGGAATTCCTTTCAGTTTTTAGGGGGGTGCATTAACAAAAGGGAAGAGTGTGTTGAGGTATAGGGGTGTAGGGGGGAGTCCCTCTGCCACATATCGTGCTGGGTATAAATACAGTCATGAAAATTTAAGTAATGGTTTTAGTACACATGACCAATCCTAAATCCTCCATACAATGCACTGGGGGATTTGTGTGTGGTTTACCGACAACTGCTGTATGACAACTGGTATATACTGAAGGAATTTTATGAACATAATTGACTTCTTTTGAAAATGTTTTTTGCTTCTTCTCATCAAGGTCTGAGTAAAACTGAGGAGACTGTTGAGAGGTTACATCTGGAACTGAAGGTGTCATTAAGTATGGATCACCCAGTAAGTAAATGACTCTCTTAGACCCGCTGCACACCTTGGAGATTTACCGGCCAATCTGCCCATTGGCCCACATACCCGAAAGGCGTGCGTTGGAACATCGGGCCAGTCTGACTGTACACGAATGACTGGGGCAATGAAAGTTGATTTTTTTTTTCTGCATCCGATGGTCCGGTTATCCGACTGGCTGGTAAATCACAAAGATGTGTGGCAGGCTTTACTTACACCGTCTGAATACTTTTATTTATTTATTTATAAATTTTATAAATTTATTTTTTATTTAATTTAATGAGTTTAATGAACTTCACTTCGCAGCCCGTTGGCTGAATTCCTTGAAGCTTACACGTGTCTTCCACCTAAACATCGAGATACATGTACATGTAGGTGGGTGGTGCCAATGGCAGCCGACGGCCAGAGATACCCTAACTCGTCACGAAAGAATGCTCTGGGATCTTTTAAGTGCATTACACAATACACTGGACCAACAGCTTTACATCCCTTCCGAAGGATTAGCAAGTGTATTTGAATGCCTTGCTCGGGGGCACAGGTACCACGGCCGGGTATCGAACCCGCAACCCCACGTTTTCATCCAAGTGTTGCGAGTCAGTCTTTTTGTTTTTGTATCTGTCTTGATGACGTCATTGAGCTTCACATTAACAACAGTTTTAAATTTTAGAGAAGCCCTGTGTTTTGATCACTTGATAAACACAACCTCTTTTTTTCCCAGAATAAAAATTCACAAACATAAGCCTCAAAATGTCCACTTATTCATTACCAAATGTAATTGAAAAATATAACTTTGTTAGGCATTTTTCTGTATATTTTTGGTTGAAACCTTTCTGTTGGAACCAGGGCCCAATTAAATAGCACTGTTTGACAGAAAATATTTTCATGCTTAGTAAAAATTGGTTGATGACCTGTTATTCCTAAGTGCACTTTTTAAGTGCTCACTTTTAAGCAATATTTTCTGCTAAACAGCACTATAATATTAGACCCAAAATGTGATTGCTATTATTTCTGTGTATTACATGTAGTTAAAATCTCCAAATTGATTTTTTGGGTTATATATAAATACTGGCAAAATTGAACCAGTTACCAACGTTTTTGACGGTGTAAAAACAATAATTACAACCCTTTATCCTGATTTGTATATTAGGATCCAGCTAAGAGTGTGTCTGTGATGGCTCAAATCGATGAACTCAGTGAAACGCTCACCCCAGGCATCTTGAGAAAAAACAAGGACTTTGTTCAGACCATCAAAAAGGTGTTGTAGTTTATGTCAATGATTTGTGTGGTTTGAATTTGTTTCATTCAAGTAACCCTTGTGCTGCACTGACGTATTGTTTTCAGGGATGTAGTCGAGTCCATACTTTCCAAGTCTGAGTCCTTGGTGTCCGAGTCCGAGTCTAGCATACACCCGAGTCCTCAGCAGGCTGAGTCCGAGTCCTTGTTTTAATCTTAAGCACATTACTGTCAAGTAATCTCTGTGATCTCTGGCAGCTTGTAATTTTACATTAGGCCAAGGAAAAGATTTCTTTGGGAGGTGAAATGCATTTCAAGTGCTCAAAATCCTTTCGAGCACTCAAAATCTTTTCAAGCGGTTAAAATTTTACATTCTCAAAATTTCATTTCACATATTTGAAATATTTGTGGGTCCATAAACAATTTGTAAAATTTGCTGCTTGAAATAATTCCCAAGCTCTCGTAATAATATACTTTTAATGTATGTAAAGGAGTCCTTACTGCGTAAGTCCAACTCCGAGTCCTGCCGAGGCCGAGGCCCCATCTGAGTCTGCGTCCGAGTCCGAGTCCTTGAAAATCGGGACTCGAGTCTGGACTCGAGACTCGGACTTGAGTCAACTTGAGTCCCGATTTTCGCTGACTTGACTTGACTTGAGACTCGAACCTCACATTTTTCGTGACTCGGACTCGACTCGAGTCACATTGGAGACTCAGACTCGGACTCGAACATGGTAACTCGTGACTCGAGTCACATATTTCAAAAAAAGAAAAATATATACATGTACATGTATATAGGTAATCGCGCGCTTAATGCAGGATTTTTAAAGGAAAAGCACAGTACGACGCATGAATATGTACACTATCCCCACCAGGCCGGCGAGAGGCACACGAGTATGTCATCATTTCACACATTGAGTGTACGCAAATATAGCAGATTCAGTTTCATTATGGTGAACAAGTGACTCGGGACTCGGACTCGGACTCGAGGAAAGTGACTCGGACTCGAGGCTAATGACTCAAGACTCGGACCCGGACTCGAGGCTAATGACTCGAGACTGGGACTCGATGTTGGTGACTCGACTAAAACACTGCCATGTACTGTTAAAATGTACACCTTGGTGCAATGATGCATGGATTTTTCTTAAGGAGAGTGCAAATTTACACAACCAAAGCTTCAAAAAGGTTCACAAAGATTGTTTTTTGTTCTGTTTTTGTCTAAAGGAATATAAGAACTCAAAATTTGTTTCAAAATTATCAAACAGAGGCGCTCATTGTGTCAACTTCATTATTTTCTTTAAATTGAATTTATTTGTCCTTACACAACACGGTATGCACTAATACAAAGTGGCTTTACTCTGACATTGTTCGACTTCGGGTCCCTCTTTTATAAAAATACTAGGTTCGGAAGTACAAGTCTGATGAGAAAGTGCGCAAGAAGGCTGAATACCTGTACAACAAGCTGAAATCTATTTGTCTCATGCAAGAAACGTCAGGCAGCATTGATGACAAGAAGCAAGTCACAGAACAACAAACTGGTATGGTGACGTCTGCCTATAGTATGCAGGAGGTCGTGGGTTCTCGCCCGAGCACTTAGTATATAGTGCATACCGCGTCATGATGGGCAAAAATTACTTCCACTTATCATCATTTGGACTGACGCAATCATTCCTTACTTAATGTAAATTACAGTCGCCCGCTGTAGGACCATCTAACCGGCCATTCGCCATCGGCATGCCCAGTGGTCGAGTGGTTAAGAAGTCTGCCTAGTATGCAGGAGGTCGTGGGTTCGAGTCCCGCCCAAGCACGCTACTAGTTTTAGCGTGTCCTCGGGAAACGCATTTAGTATATACAGGGATGTGATTGTTCCGGTTTTTCCCGTAACTTTCTTTTGTCTCGTTTATTACTACAAATGCATTCAGCGCATGCGTGGCCAAATCTCGCTGAAAGAAAGCCTAAAGCGTGCCATAAAACCCTGTGCTAGAGAGAGGAGTCGTAGTTTTTTCAGCGCAGCCAAAGTGCGAACATCTTTTCATAGTTTTAGTGTCTACCATTACGGATACATCTAAGACCAAGAGGCGTTTCGGTCACAAATCGCCCTCCGTTTCTACTGCTCAGGAAGATCCGATCATGGCGGCGACCAGTGCCGGTCTATGGACAACCACCGGGATCTTCGTCCCGTGAAACTCCACGCACCTTCGCCAGTCTCGATGAACACATGGAGTGCTTGGAACACATGGAGATGTTTTACCAGCGGGTTTACTGGGATCCCGAAAAAATCAGTCGGCACAGCCCAGCCACCCACTGCCGGGGTCGCATGAAATCAAGGCAGCGCAACCCGGCCGGTCACAGGGACCCTGTGGGGCACCACCCACTCATGCTACAACATGCCACCCAAGAGAGGGAACTTACGCAAGCCACGTACGTTCCTACTACATATTTTCCGGCATCTTACCAAGCACCTCAGTCGTATTATTCGCCGAGGTCAGCTCACCATTGTCCCACACAGGATACATTCCACGCCCATTGTTATCGTCACACACACCGCTACGATAACACGCAACACAGAAGCATGCATCACTGCACGCAATGTGAAATGCCACGCGTGACGCGACACACATTACCGCTCGCGCTCCCGTTCTCCCCTCACATATTGCCACTCCACCGGGCGCTGTTCGAGGGACAGCTCTCCTCGGGTAACTCAACGTCCTCCCTCGCCTCGTTCTCCATTGGAATTTTCACAAAGTTCTTCATCTGACAACGTAGATTACCAATCCACTGTGTCTCGGATTAAGGCGGCCATTACCAAGGTAGGAAACATTCTACATTTTCCACCACCACCGCCGCCAGACGAGTCTAGCCGGCCCTCCTTTCGAGTCAATTGTCGCCATTCGCCCGAGCGCATTTAAACTTTCCCTATCGACAAAATGTGCACGGACATTATGGACAAAGCCCTCGCTACAGTCCAGCAACTTCATCGACCCCCCTCCAACGTATAGTGGAACCGTCTCTTCAGGGCTAACGAGAGCGATACGGTCAGGTACTTTACCACCCCGACTCACTCTTCCGAAGTTAAGGACACGTTACGGAAAGACAACCCAACCTCAAAGTCACAACACTTAAACCATCCAACAAGTTGTTGGATTCAAAATTGGCCTCCCTGGATGCCAATCTCCGTCTGGGCGCCAAGATTTCTTCATTCACCCTCTTACTCTCCGACGCCATGGCTAGTTCCCAGGAGGACGCCGACATGTCATCGGAGCTGCATCACACCCTTGACGATTGTCTTAAGTTGTGTCTCCGTCAATTTTCCTTGGGATTTGCAACTTCTTCCTTAGTCAGACGCTCCCTAACTATGGACAACATGTTCCTTCCTTCCACGGGTGCCAAGGATAGGATGCTTAGCCTGCCTCTCGCAGGCAGTGACCTCTTCGACAACGAGTTCAACGACTCTCTTCTTCAAGAGGCTAATTGACTCAAAGCCCAGGAGAAGATTGACCTACAACAGCATTCAACAAAACGCAAATCCTTTGGCTCATCGTCCCGTCGGAATTGGTCCACCCCGACTTCAACCTCATCTTATAAGCCCAGTTACAAGCCAACGTACAAGTCGTCATCCGCTAACCAGCCCCCCAGATTTACGCATTCGCCGAAGTTCCGGGGATCGCGTTCCTACAAGGGCCGATGACTATCTTCCTCTCGTATCTGGTCCAGTTGGAGGTCGCCTTCTCCAATTCCATCACAAATGGACCTCCATTACAACGGACAAATGGGTACTTTAGACGATAGCAACTGGCTATCGGTTGGAATTCACAAACACACCTCCTCGCCATGCACCACAAAGGAGAACACCAATTCCCACAGACAGCCCGGCGATCAGCACTAGAAGACGAAATTACTTCACTAATTCAAAAAGGGCTATCTATATTTCTATATCTACTTCTATATTTCTCCCTCGAGCTGCTCCGGGCTTCACTTCAACATTCTTCCTTGCACCCAAGAAATCGGGGGAATGGCGACCCATCCTCAACCTCCGGCCTCTCAATGCCTTCATTCGCCCCAATTACTTCCGTATGGAAACTCTCTCCTCTGTCCTCCAGTCTCTTCGGTGGAATTGGTGGGCAATCTCCATTCATTTGAAGGATGCCTACCTACATGCGGAGTCCGTCACTGCCATCCTCAACTTGGCTCCGACTTCTCAGAATTATGGCGAGCCCAGTGGATCTCATCCCATGGTGCACAATGCACATGCGTCTGCTACAGCTCCATCTGCTTTACCACTACAGCCCATGCCGGGCATACCAATGAAAGCGGCATGCTGGAAGAACCCTTCCACTTTTACATCCTGCTACTTGAGAGATGTTCTTCAGTCGGAAGGGAGAATGGGCAGTCGGGTTCTGCAATCAACATCAAGGGTGTCTCTTCGCAGCACTCCTGCACCCCATCATTAGGGGTCTCCAGGTATCTATTGGTAATATGGTGTCGTTCCAATATTTGTCGATCATTACCTATCCGTCCAACGCGTGCCTTTATACCCACCCATAGGGCCTTCCTCGGTGCTACTCTGCATTTGTAGTAATAAACGACAGTGAGTAATCTTCCGTACCAGAATTTCCCCTAATCCAAGGGGATTTCTAATTCCCCACCCTTTTGAGCAAAAAAGAAACATTAAAAAACATTTTTAAAAATACGACTCCTCTCTCTAGCACAAGGGTTTTATGGCACGCTTTGTGCACGGAGGGCGCTACTTTGTGCTTTCTTTCAGCGAGATTTGGTCGCGCAGTAACTTCCTACCAGAATTAGAAATCCCCTTGGTTTAGGGGAAATACCGCGTCATGATGAGCAAAAGTTACTTTCCCTTATCATGGTATGGTGATTGTTTTCTCATTGTGTGGCCATTGCCAAACCACTTTCTTGAGAAATTCAAGTGGGAATTGTGGCTTATTTTAACCCCGCGTCACCAGGATATTCTGTTCCATTACGTTGATCATTCTGCATCTGTCTTATTAATTTGAAAAACTGATGCGGAGTAAATAAAAACAAAAACTCAATTTAGGGGAAAGTATTAAATTCATTTCTTTTCAAGTCAACATGACCAGTTTGATTAAATTACATTTAAATGATTCATGGGTGTGTTCTCTATCAAAACATAATGGCCATGGGAAATGTAATGCGCTTAGCAGAGTGGAAATGCCAAGAGCTCATAGGATGGGGGAGGTTAGTTTTTGTGGTTTTTGTGGTTTGGTTACAGCAGTAACAAAATACTCATGGCCGCGCTGCCTAGCCCCCTCACATGCAGGATTAACTGGGAATGAGAATGAAACTTTGCTGTAAAAATGATCATACATCAACCTCAGAACTGTAAGCATCTCAACTGATCTACATACATATTGCAGGCAATGTTAGTACTACGTGTCAACAAAAACATTTCATACTTTTGATGTTAAATAACTTTGTCATTTTCCAATGGATTTTAACCAAAATTTTACATCATGCAAGCAAGGCTTGACACACTTTATTGAGTGAGTTTCATCCGTTTTGACCGAGAGGGGGAGATTTTATAGCCATATGAAAAAATATTAATTTTATAAAATTTCGCCACTTTCGACTTGGCCTCCTCCAATGTCAATACACCGCTGGAGACTGGTGGAATGTGCATGCTTGCATGAGCCAAAAGCTTCTGAAGAAATGCAGGATCACCCCTAATGTTATTGCAAACCATCTTGATCGTTTGGCTAACTCAACAAGAGGTGCAAAGGGACCTCAGACAATGCCTTGACAATGGAGGATGCAAAGTCGAAAGTGGCAAATTCTTAAATTTAGGTGTTTTTTTTTCGTGTGGCTTTTAAATCTCACTTTCTTGTCCAAAGCTGATGAAACTCACTCAATAACATTTGTCGGGCCTTGTTTACATGATGTTAAAGTTTGGTTTAAATCCGTTGGAAAATGAAAAAGTTATTTAAGATCAAAAGTAGTACATGTTTTTTTGTACACGTAGTATAAATGTGTGTACATTGAACATTTATCAGGCTGTCATCTGGGAGCAATAAAATCAGTCTTTCGAGATCAGAATGTGTATCGGTCGAAGGTTTGGTGCATAATTCATGTTATTATTTCCCAAGACAGCTGTGCCCCTAATGAAGGTGCACCGATGTTGTCGTGTGCAAAATTGGGTTCGTTTAGTTTGCCATGCTTGTGGTATCAAAACAAACACAGCCTTTCCTACAACATTTTGCGCATTAGAAGAAATAAATATCTTTACTTGAAAGATATTCTCATTTTAATTTTCAGATGTAACATTGAAGGAGGAAGTCACGGCAGATGTAAATACGGAGAATGTAAATACGGAGAATGTAAATAAGGCAGATGTAAATACAGCAGATGTAAATACAGCAGATGTGCCAGATAGTAACATTGTACCTCATGAAAATGGGACTCCTGATGTTGAACCTAAATCTGAAACGGAGGAACAAGTAACAGAAACAGGTGATGCACAGACAAGAGTGCATGCCTTGTCGCCAGAGGATGAAGGCTTAAGTGTAGCAGAACCTCGGGAGGAAACGGATGAGAAAGACTCAGAGCCAGAGGTGATCCAGAAGCGTCCAAATGAGGCTGAGAATCGCGACGTTCCGATTACAGAGAAGCAAAGTCCAGAGGAGAGGTTCGAAGAGGAGGTGACTGTAGAAAGAACTGACGACGAAGTCGACAATCACAAACCAATCACCGAAGATGTAAGGCCTTACTCCAGTCCCGAGGAGGTGGAGGACACAGTTGCTGATGAAGATGAAGAGTCGTCCATGGAAGGCAGAAGGGACTTGTCAGAACGTCTGGAGAAGATCTTTGGTACCCAGGGAGGCTTCCAGATTCCTGGTTTAGTCCTGGATGAGGGTGGGGAGGAGAGGAGGAAAGGGCATAAACGGGACAGGAAGCGGTCAACCAGGATGTCTGCGGAACATATCGGTGAGCAGCCCATGGAGCTGGACGAGGACTTGGACGAAGGCCTCAACTCAAAGGGGTAAGCTTCTAGTGTTGGAACTTAAAGACCTATTATATCATTTGCAATGACCAAAATTTTACCTCGTGACTTTAAACGTTTGATAGCAATCATAATGAATGGTAACAATCATCTACATGTATGTCCAAGATGGTACTTTCTGTGAGAAATTAACTGGTGAGAAATTAACTAGCAAGAAATTGTGTGGTACATGTTATATGTTGAGTCAACTCAACCTGGGAATGAGAAAAAAACAAAGTGTTTGGTCCTTATCGGAATTTAAACGAAAGACCTCTCCGGGCAAATTACAATGCACATGCACATGCACATTATAATGAAGCTTTTATGAAGCTAATACTATCTTCCACCTAAACAATGATAGAGGTGGGTGGAGCTATTGGCAGCCAACAGCCGGAGACATCAGGGAATCCCCTTATTCGTCACTAAAGAGGGCTCTGGGATCTTTTAATTGCAACATACTGGACCAACATTATTACATCCCTTCTGAAGGATGGAGCAAATGAGGTTTAGTGCCTTGCTCAAGGGCACACGTACCACGACCGGGTGTCGAACACTCAACACCAAGTTTTCACCCCAGTATTGCGAGTCAATGACCCACCCCTTGGCCTCCGACCGTACCCCACAAATGCTCTGTCAGCTGACTTGTGGGGCACATTGGTACATGTATACTCTTAGGTTTTACTTATAAACCAATTTTTCTCTGGGTACTGCACGGGTGCACAACAGGGCAAACAAGTGTGTGAATAACATGCTGTACATAATATATGCACATGCACAAATCTTACCTGAAAAGTACTATTTTGTTGATGTTTATTTTGCTTTTTCTATATTTGCAGCGAGAATACAGCAACAGACCAGGCATTTAGTGATGACAACATGGAGCTGGATTCCGATGAAAATTAATGGCTGGACTGTTTGTGGACTTGGTCTCATACCTACTGCGAGAACCATAGTTTTGATCGGAGGATATTGTTGAACTACATGTACATGTACAATGGCATCACGAGCTGATGCACACTCTAACATTTTGTGTGAGATCAATACTACAGGAGCAGACTATTTGAGTTCATTGTCCCTCTCATTGCCTCACTACCGATTTGAAAGAGTCCTGCAGAATGCCAAGTGGTTTGTACCAGCCTCGGGTACATTACAGATCAGATAGTCTTGCTAAGAATTCTTGCTCGATTATTAATAGGCAGTAGCAATGTGTATAAGGTTCTGAGACCACGAGACCATCCAGTGTAGGATGGGTCGAAATGTTTAGACTCGACTGACCATCATCGATAAAACTGCTCTCGGAGCCATTTGGTTCAACAAGAGTAGGCACAAAGTCCAATTTTAGAAACCTTTCAACTACCAGGCAGTAGCAAGTTTAGCAACCATCTCAGGGCTTCCCTGCATTACTACCCCTTTACTCGTTTGTGCTACATTAACTGTCGACCCTAAAACATACCTTTGAGTTTTCTCCAATGAATCTGTGCTTTCCATGCCGAGTCCCATTGCTTTGTACGTTGTGTGTCGACATTTTGGCGATGGCTTGTGAGCACATAGCAACGGTATCTAAGGGTGCGGGGTTAACTGGGTAATTTCGGAACTATTCATGGACAATGGTATTTTCGTTCGCGCCACATCAGCAAACAGATTTGAATCCGTTGTATAAATGTAAGTTCTGTATGTACATGTATTGATCGGGGCTACATTTTCACACATCGCATGCTGAGTGCTCGTGTGTGCGGCAAAAGTTAGATTTTACATTTGCCGTGGTGCTCTTTTTCAAACTGACAGAATTTTGGTGGTGCCCTTATTGGGGGAAGCCAAGGCAAAAAATGATGTACCCTCTGAACACGTAATTTGGTAAGTACCTGATCTCTAGAAACCCTGCAAAGTGCAAATAATCAGTTACTCAAATGTGAGTATGGGCTACTGCTGCCTGGAATTTCTGGGTACAATAACTGCTATCTCAAGTTATAAGGTTGGCTCAGAACTAAACAAGGGTGTGGCAGGGATTAATTATGTCATTTTTACCTCCCCAGGCCCTTTTCCACTTGCCAGTATATTTATAACTCAATTTAACCCCCTTTTTAAAAACAGGAATACAATTTTTTCTCTGTTCAGCTGATTTCCTCTTTTGTTTTTTCATCACTGTCATTGAAAATTAGTGAAGTTGGATGGTCATTTAAAGTCTACTTGTAGAATGCAGCCATGCAGGCTAAGTGTTAAGACCAAAGTGTAAATCCTCTTTCAAACTAATTGAGACTTGAACTTGGGCTGATTGCAATAAAATTGTCATAACCAACAGTTTTAGACCAGTAATTTGTAGCCGGCTGTTCAGTCTTGCACAGGGTTGTAACGAGTCTACTTCTGCTCGAGTCTCAAGTCAAGTCAAACTGCCTTCGAGTGTCAAGTCAAGTCAAATGGCTGCTGAGTGTCAAGTCAGGCATGTTGGTCAAGTAGTATTTGTTAAAGCTAATTTTAAAGTGAGTCTAAACCCTGAATTCTGCATTTGTGTTGGGTATTTTTGTTGTTCTGGCCAACAATGCTCTATGTTAAAAGAAAGCTTTTAGTTCTGAAAAACAATTCGGTCCTCAAAATGACAAAAAATGCATAATAGTTCTATTTCATTTTTGGCAAACCCAAGTAAACAAAATATACAAATCCGAGTAGAGTCATTTAAGGTTTGAGTCTCAAGTCAAGTCATTTGAGGTTCGAGTCTCAAGTCAAGACAAAATCGGGACTTTACAATCGAGTCATTACAACCCTGGTCTTACAGCATTGTAGCTTATGGTTTAGCCCAGTGCATTAAACCATCTAAAAGAATTACGGTTGCGCCTGTGTTCACCAGTCCCAAAAATAAAAATAATAATGCAAAGGGATGCCTCTGGTCTTTACTATAACCATGTGCAGTTATCATACCAAATTTAATGTCACCACCAAGCCACTCGATGACCCATTTGCTAACATAGAATTTGCTCGGAAGTTATGAAATGCCTCCAATGGACATAATATGCATTTTCTTCGCAACACCTTATTTCATCAATATCTACAAAAGGTAGCCAACAAAGGTATAGATTCGACAAAGGTCGAATCTTAAAACTAGTAACACAATTGCAGCTGGAACGTACATGTATACCTTAGTTGGTTATGCTCATGGTCACACCCTACATGTATGCGTGTTAACTTGCTGAAAATGCTCAAGGAACAAAGAAACTGGCCCACGAAATGGCGGCTATTCGATATCTGTGCCCTTTGAGGTTTAGCTTTCCTTTTTAATGATATTCTTGAATTTTGAATTATTTTTACAATGTTTTACTTGAATATTTGTTGTTAATCATTATTATTGTCAGATGGGAGTTTGAAAAGTCTGTAATATGACACACTTGGTCCATTATTGTGGTTTAAGCAAGCTTAACATCACACCAGACAATGTCAAGCAGCTGTATTCACATACAATCGGCCAAGCTGTCACTCACTCTGGACTCAAGTGGGTACCTTTATTTGATGTGTGGGTTATAAACCAAGTATGCGTGCACGATGTCATCCCCATTATAACCACTTCGCGTGTGAGTGTCTTGGGGGCGGTAATATTATACAAATATTGACTGCTCATGAGGGTGATGGTGCAAACTATCGTCCCGAGGTTATTTTGAGACGGCAGGCCTGCTATTTTCCCGAGGCCGTAGGCCGAGGGAAAATAGCAGGCCTGCCGTCTCAAAATAACCGAGGGACGATAGTTTGCTCCATAACCCGAATAAAGAGCAGTCAATATTTGTTTTATATACCTCATACATTGATTTTATGTGTCAAAATTATTGGTATTTTTGACCTATGACGCAGAGGTCAAACAATAGTACTTTTTCAGTTGCCCAAAATTGTACTATCCTTTGACCTATGACGCAAAGGTCAAACAATAGTACTTTTTTTAGTTGCCGTCGGAAATGGTTAAACTATTCCATGTCAGGTGATCTGCTTTTAACCAATCAGTTAACGAGACTCAATGTATGAGGTATATAAACAGAATTAGCCTAGGGCAGAGCTGGTCTTTTATCTTGTTGGCTTGGGGTCAAGTTGGTTTTGAGTTTTGACCTGACTCTGGAGAAAATGACTTGTGACTGGACTTGGGAAATAAGATTGATTTACATTGTACGACTTCTAGGAGAAGGGTACCCAAGAAACGAAAGACCTTGTGCTCAAGAAGTACAACTCGTAAATTATTTTAATGCAAATAAAAATAAAAATTACCTACTGAAAAGCGCACAAGAACTTCACAAAGAATCGAAATTTTAGCGATGCGTCGCACTATGGGCGCCGCCATTTTGTCCTAATATTGGGCAAAGAATGACGTTTTCGCGTACAAGTCCTTCGTACATTTCTATGGCAATACACGAGAACGTTGTCCGCCAAAACGTCATCCGTTGACCAGTATTAGGACAAAATGGCGGCGCCCATAGTGCGACGCATCGCTAAAATTTCGATTCTTTGTGGAGTTCTTGTGCGCTTTTCAGTAGGTAATATTTCTTTTTCTTTGCATTAAAATAATTTACGAGTTGTACTTCTTGAGCACAAGGTCTTTTTCTTGGGTACCCTTCTCCTTTAAATGCTGATACAAACTACAAAAACTTGATACACTCATGAAATCTTAATTATGTGAAAGCTTCTTGTAATAATTTGTGCTATTAAGGAAAGGCATGAAGACAAGTCTTAAAATATTCCTTTTCTTGTAATATACGTAACATGTATTTGAATACAGTTTTAAACGTTGTACAATCGGAGTGGTTATAAATAGCTTAATTATCTTTTGAAGGATTCCCGTATTACTGCCTAAATGGCTGGAGATATTGTGTTCACATGCATCTAAACCTTTCGCAACCAACTATGGATGACAAAAGGATATAAACTTGAAAATGGCCACACAAAACATAGAACTAAATGTACATGTATTTGTATGTCAAAGGCAACATATTAATGTGCCTATTTGGGTAAAATACACTGTATGAATCCTTCCAAAATACATACCGGTATATGTCTGTCTTCTCTGTAGAAGGAAAAGCTGTTATAAAACTAAAAGTACAGGTATCCAGTTGCCATGTACAGTGACAAGCTTCAAACATTTACCTAGAGTACATGTATCTCCGATCCAAATCTGGTCTTTATGAACATGTTAAACACAATGTTTTTTATGAGTCATGGAAAGTGATTAGTGGTCATTCAATATTCCTTTCTCGGGAGGTGTAAATATCTGAATAATGCAATTGCATATGCATGAATTTTGATATAAATTATTTGGACAACCCATGGCACTCGAATTTTGACATGAAATAAAAAAATGGTTGACACAAACTACTCATGGAAGTGTTGCTTATTTGGGTAATACGTGTATTTGTCGTTAAGGTGAGTCGCTTTACGAGCTCACTTCTATGGTACGAGCATTGCTACTACTCCCCTGAATAAGATGGATTTCCCCAACAGTATTTGTGTGAATGTCTTGTCTAAGGGCACAACACGGTTACTCTGACCCTGCCTAAATAGACCAGTAAGTTGCGTGATAGATTTGCATAGGTTCTGGAGTCGCGCTTTAATTTGTACGCCTTTCTTAATATTTATGCTGACGTCATCACTTACGGACCAATGCTAGGCTATAGTTCCTCTCATTTCAGTGCCGGAGTGTGTATGCGTGCGATAGGCCTACGAACGTACAGATGTGCTTCAAGTTGGCAGCGTAAAACGTTCGTCGTTGGACTTTTTAAGGTTTGCTTCTATAGATTTCTGAGTGATAATGACCGCCAGAAGCAGGGGCTAATCAAAATTAGGAGAGACGAAGGACAGATCTTCTAAGGACATTTAAAAAAAAGTTATTTCAAAGTGTTCGAACCATGCTCGGAAATTGGGCCATGCAGCGACGATAAATCTTGTTTTCTTCCTCTGTTGATTTAACGGGTAAGAAGTTACAAGTCGGGCATCACTATTCCTTGAAAAAAAATACTAATTAACCAATGTTAGCCGTCAGTAAGTGCAGATTCGATAGAAACACAACAATTTGGCAGGAAGAAATAACGATTAGGCCTATATATTTGGACAAAACTTGGAATTTTTTCAGCCGATCTCGTAGTGCCTATTCGTATTTATAAGGCAGTAGCAGAAGTCTGACTTGTAAATTTTCCTTTTTCATATGAAATGGTACCATTGGTAAGGGTTGAGTTGATCAGAAATTGTTTTCTTTAAAAATAAAATGACTCGGCTAGCATTGGAATGTGCAGATTTGATGAAATAAATATCAAGTGAAAAAAATTTGTTCAGCCCGTCGCATATGTTTTGCACACAAGGTCTGAAGCCATGATCAACTTCTCAATTCTTTCGGGTACTTTCGTGCGAGAAATTATTTACCATTTAGGCCTATTCAACACAAAAACCATGCATGTATTTTTAAGGGTTTTGAATTATGGCCGAGTGAAATTTTAAAAGGCATCCTTTAGTTCTGTAATGCTGTTGGTACCATTTTTTAAAGTTTACCAATCATATCTTTAAACCTAAGGAATGAAAGCAATGATTGAAAGATAGGGCCTAAAATTTTTCTTGTGATAAGCAGATTGTTTTACTATAGTACTAATCTTATAATTGACGTTATTAATACAGCTTGCTGTGTTGCTACATCAATGCAGGCAGGTCCATGAATTTACTTGTCTTTCCACAAGTCAGTTCAATTGTAATGTAGCATTTATTTCGTGTAGTCTGAGGGATGCTTCCCAGTGGACTCAAACTGTTAAATTTTGTTCACATGTACGCTTTTCTATACAGGAGCAGGGGTCGATATCACAAAGAATTGTGACTCGTCGCAAAAGTAGCCAAATCCATCGGAACTCGCTGAACCCGTTGCGAGATGCGATGGATTTGGTATACTTGTGACACGTCGCAAGTCTTTGACCCCATGGCTCAAATTCATTCTGCTGTTTAAGCTTAAGCAGGGATATACATGTACCTTCATAGCTCAAAAAAATGAACTTTCAAAATCCACTATTTCATGACATCAGTAGGCCTAAGCCAAGCACCACCACGAAATTGGGAACTTTTACAGTGGAGCTTTCATAAGGGCACACAGTGTGTCTTTTCCCTCCTTGGACAGTTTGCTCAAAATTTCAACAAAGATGTTTATACATGTAGCCTGTAGTTTCATTCATGATTATCAAAGAACTGTCGTAGTTACATGTACATCTGCATGGGAGTTGTACCTTACAAGTAGGACTCCTTGTTATGTGAATACACCATGAAGTGTACATGTACTTACATGTAGCTGATCACATGCTTAAAAAAGAATTTGTCAAGCAAGGCTGTAACACAGTCTAATTCATTCTGATTAAAGACTACTTTGTGTGTGGCTGTCCTTTGCAATTGACATAAGTCACAAAGTCCTGCAGCTAGCTGCAGGGCATTTGGAAAAAAGTCATTCATCAAATATGGAAGCCCCAGATACGAAGCAGCAACAGGACATTTTACTTAAAGAAGACCAAAGCGTGGAGACAATGGATTGCACAATCTTCTGTCGGGAGAAGCCGCAAGTAGTCGCGATAAGTATACGGACTGATGAGAATCCCGTGTAGATGGAGGTCAATCTTATTCCTCATTTTCTAGGAAAAAAAAGCTAAAGAATCGCATACGATAGTAAATCATGAGAATTTGGTAGGAAACTGCCTAAAACAGCGTTTAATTGTAATTACTAAATTAAATTTTCCCCATGGCTCATCAAATGCACATCAAGGACACAGCATTGTCCACAAGCAGGTATACGAGTTGTACATGCATACAGCTGAACCGAACACTTGTTTTAACAGGATTTTTGTAATATCGACATGAAAAGCTTGTTAAAAGGTTGATCTTGTATTAATAATAATGTGATTATTGTCACTGCTCCCGGCCCTGTATAGAGACTGCAAAAGGAAATACCAGTAAATGCTCAACATGGGTTTGTGCCCGGTGGCGTGTTTTTTATTTACACCGCAGCGAGGGGTACACCCCAATTTTTCAACCCGAATAGAGTCTAAGTTTCCAATGACTGACACTTCTCGAGTGACAATCTTGGAAATAGTGACAACTCTTACTCTCAGTGTTAGAGAAAAAGAAGAAACCGAGAAATTTCGGAAAATCCCAAACATGCATAGATTCGAACCAGGGACCTTATGATTACAAGTCGAGCTCTCTTCTAACCAGACCACGAATCCTAAATTCCTTTAAAATAATTAACCCTAAACCCTAACCCTGAACCCTAACCTATTATATAGTCTCCTCTCAAGACGCTAAAAAGGTACAAACCCCATTGTTCCCCCCTCGCAGTGGTGTAAAAATAATTACGCTGCCCGGTGTCTGTGTGTGCCAGCATGGGTGGATTGGCTGCTATCTTGTGGCATTGGAATTTTGGTTGAAGAAAAGACCCTAAATTACAACAAATTCTACCTCGCAGAAATACTTTGCCGACAGAGATTTCATCTTCGGTACTTTATTGCAACTCTGCTAATTTGTGGGTCTGAGGACTTGGAGAAAAAAAGCAACGAACGAGAAAGAAATTGTTAGAATGCAATGGAGCATGACACAAAATCATGTTTCCTTACCAAATTTACCCTGTTTGTCCTCCAGATTGGAAGTGTGAACAGTAGAGCCCGCATGCTTTTCTGCTAGCAGCTATGTGCATTTCCCCACATGGCTATATTGTCCTCCCCCCTCCCCCCCCCCCCCCCCCCCCCCCCCCCCCACCCCCCCTCCCCTCACCACCACCACCACCACCACCAGACCCACGCCCCCTCCCCTCCCCTCACCCAATTCCCCCACCCCTTAATCTGGAGAACAAACTCGGGAGGGTCGTCACCGTAACAAATCTGGGAAGTTGATCATATAATTTGTTTCTTTAAAATGACTCATCTAGCATTGCAATGTGCATATTTAATGGCAAAACCAAAATTTTGAGTGACAAAATTTTAGATTTTGCGAGGAATCGAGCCTAGTCTCATGTTTTCCACAGTATGCACACAAAGTCTGAAGCCATGGACAACTTCCCAATTCTTTCCGAAATCTGTTAACATTTCCACGCTAAAATTACGATTTCTTAACAGAATTTCACGTTTTGGTGGTTGATTTTAATATGCCGTAATAAGGAAAATGTAGTGCAGGCATTTCAGTAAAAATTTACCACGATGGCACGACACGAGTGAATCTGCATCATGTAGTGTAGGCCTTTGCAAACATGTCGTTCGTTACAATTTTTCTTCAGGTAATGCGGATGTAAACACCATCATTTTACAGCATTCCTACCTTTCAAATCTTGCACCTACGCCGCTGAAAAGTACCTGCATCCTTTGCCAAACTGTCTGTCTTTTGATATAATCCTCGAGTCCACCATAAGTCGGCAACACATAGGGCTAAGCTAAGGTCTCTTGCGTTGACATCGACAGCTGCCATGCATCGTGCGTGCGTTGAATGGTTTGTTTACGTTTCGCAGGAACTATAGCCTCAGTTTGGTGCGCAAGTGATGACGTCAGCATAAATATTAAGAAAGGCGTATATTTACATAAATACTAGAGTCGCGCTATATGGCGCTCGCGTACGAGTGACAAGCACCATACTATATCTGGCAAATCGGCCACGTTTCTAGGGGGTGCACGCTGGCACATGATAACCGTGCGGTACCTGGATCGCAATTAATCAATGTATTTCTAAGCTGGACCATGTTGATCAGCAAATCCAAACCAGTCACAGAACCCAATATCGTTTCTCTACTTTCTTGAATGCATCATTGCAGTTTGGAAACAATCCAGCTTTCAAAGTTGACATCAATTTCAGGTCAAAAAATACGTTCTATTTCGTTGATTTTGATGTAATTTCGGATGGTCCAGCTTAAGAATGCATAGAGTAATGTGCGAGGTATTCCAGGTACCACACAGACTTTCGCGCCGGTCACTATGGACCACCTTGCACCCCCTGGAAACGGCCTGATTTGCCAGGTAGTCTGGTGCTCGACTCACTCGCATGCGAGCGCCAACAAAGATTTTAATCTTTACCGAATGAAGAGGCAGGCCTTCACATTAGGAGATCTTTGTCAAATCATCGTCAAACAGATCAGTTTCTTTAACATATTTTATAAAGCAGGATGAATTAAAGCTTTCTTGAGGCACTTTTAGAGACTGCTACAGTCCCAGAAACTTGTACGATATATTCCAAGTTTTGGGGAAGTCTAAAGTATGCTATTTTACGGTTTTAAAATGTTGAGAATTAATTAGGTTCACCCCTAAGGATGATGGAAATATGAGTAAGTTTGTTTAAATTAATAGGCAACTTGGAATTAGCAGAGAAATTCTTTTTAAAAAGTTCGAATGTAATCATCACACCATTTTCCTCGAACTTTTTTTATTAAACCCAGATAAATAACAAGCAAATTAAAAAAATCTTCATCTACAGGTACAGCATCCAGAAAACATCAAATGCCGACTTCACCCTGCATAGAAATCCGAAAAAGTACAAAAAATATTTTGACATAAAAAAACCCACAAAGGTCATACCACCAAGACAATGGGCCGTATGAATACAAATGAAGTACATGTATTTAGCTCCCTGTTTTACGGCCAAAACCAAAGCAAAAGCTTATACTAGGTATATAGTACCTTCTACTTAAAGAATGTTGTAATTGCTAATGTTGCTTTTGTTCCACAAATAGCTTTACTTCAATGCATGTGAGTAAAATGGAGTGAAAACTGGAAACGTCATAGCACATACTGCACAGTTTTAAGGTAGCTCCAGACCTATCTTAACACATTGAATTGTATGAATTGATATGAGAGTGGGAATTTTCAGCACACACAAGATTTGTGCAGTGCAGTCATGCATAAATTAAGTTATGTGAATATTTCAATGTCAACTTAATTACAAAAGAGATTTTCAAATTTTGATTAAACTGACAATTTCCGTTTTGTTGCTCAGTATAACAACTCGGACAATATACAACAATACACGTAACATAGCTGTGAGTACTATACCAGCTGCAGGTGTTAGTGAAGTAAAATATAGGGTTTATTCATACTAAATCTATCATTACCTTTTACTACATACTTCGTAGAACATGCTTTGTCTTCTTACCTTTATTTCATAGTACATGTACAGTTGAAGTCAGAAGTATAAATGCAACCGTACCGTATGCAACCAAGTGTTAAAATTGGTGTGCTTACACCATTTTTGTGACGGCCTTTACTAAAGCCTTGATTTTGTGAAATTCCTCACGCGCATGCAGTATTTTAAAACATAGCTTGTACACGTTGCAGTGGTTCGGGTAGTCCTGTTTACCATTTTTGGTGATGATGGTAGTGGTGTACATGTATTTATACTCTGACTTAAACTGTACATATTTTTTTTATTCATACGGCCCATATATTGTTGGAACACAGAGAACGTATAAACGTTACAATCAAATTTGTGGTGTTAGACTATAACTGTTTGCCATCCACATCAAGTACTGATGTCAGAATTCTCCTGTGTCCCGTCTTTGTTACTTGACAAACTGAGCAGTGCTGTAATGGTAGACTCGGCATCACGACTTGCAGCTTCTTCCTTACTGTCCGTATCCCGCATTTCCATCTTTATTTGTTGTCCCTCAGTTTTATGTGTCTCGACTGCCTCCACCTTGACTTTGTCATTAATTGTGTAATTTTGAGCCACCCTGAGTCCCTCGTCCATTAGCGTGTGTTGCATGAGCAGCGTCTGGGCCAGGCTTGTGTTGCTCGTGTCAACGGAATCCTCGTCTTGTTCGGTTATGGTGCCTTCTACACCAGGGGGAGCTGACAGGGTGGAGTTAGCTTGTAGTAGGGTGGTTCTGCCATCGTCACTGTGAACTGAACAGCCTAAACTTTAAATATACATGGACAATAGTCAAAAGGAACACAAAGTACTGAAACTATAGTGAATGGAATGGAATGGTCAGCAGCTTTTTCAATGTTTTGCTACCAAAAGGAAATACAGTATAAAAATAATGAATGTTTATAGGGTGACGGTGCAAACTATTGTCCCGAGGTGTTCTTGAGACAGTATGCCTGCTATTTCCTCGAGGCTGTGTACATGTAGGCCAAGTGACTCGGGGTCGTCGAGGAGGAGTTGTTTGCACCATCACTGATCACCTGAATAAAGAGCAGTCAATGTTTGCTTTATTCAATTTGTTTGTCCTGTGGTTGGTAGTTCACAATTGAGTTTTGCCAGGAGCAAAAGTGCACTCACCATTACTGCACTTCAGCCTTGTCTCCATAAACTGAAAGACTGCACACAAACACACATGCATGTGACATATTTTGCACGCATGTTAAAAATGTACTGAAAATGTTGTTTGACCTATGATGCAAAAGGTCAAACAACTGTACGTACAGTTATTGTTTGACGGTTCACCTATGATATAAAAGGCCAAACAGTTTGAGTATATTGTGTGTACACTATTAACCAATCACTGAACGAGAATCTACCGGGTACATATGATGTACATAATCATACGTTTCAGGTTCACAGAATACATACTAGTACGTTCCTGAAGGCCGATGTTTTATTTGTTTAATACTTTTCACTGTACAAGTATAGACTCTTTGCATTGTGGCCATCTTTTGGGAAAAGCATTTGTCATCAGGCATGGTCAGTGTTTCAACTGTCACTTCCATGAGAAAATATGCCAACAGACATGACTGCTTTTGCAATGGGTCCATTGTCTGTGCATGCTCAGAGCTGATGTCACTTCTAAAAATAAATCTGAATGAAATGGTGAATTTTGTGGTTTGCCATATAGTGATTAACTTCAAAATGGGATATCAGTTAAAAAGAAAACTCAACTGATAGCAGCAGCTGTGGAGTAAAATGAGGAAATTATGAAAATAAAATTCCCAGCTTTTTGTACTATAACTTTGATGGTGGATTAAAAACTACTAACTTTGTCAAACCAGGACATTGCAGTTGAACCTCACTGGTGAGATGTCCTAGGACATTGCAGACTATAGATGATCTTGTTATATATACACTCAACAAAATTTCCTGGAAACTTTTTTCAAGTTAAAATAAGTGTCTAAACAAAAGGAACAAAAAGTGTCCAGAAACTTAATTTTGTGAGTTTATATTGTGACAGAAACCTTGCATTATCAGGAACAAATGAGCCTAACATTTTTCCCGCTGGAATCAAAACTGTGTTGTGTCACCAGAGTGCCATGAGCATCTTTTTTGATGGATACCGGCGCATTATAAATTTTGATTATTATCATTATTATTATTATTATCGAGGTGCATCTGCATGACGTTTTTCTTCGACATCAGCCTTGTCTTTTGGCAAGACTGCCTTTTGGCGCGCGATACACGACGTACATAGACTATTCACCATTGGCCGCCAGAGGGCGCACCTGAAATACAGTCGAAAAGACAGTCTTTTGTATTCCGTATAAATCGCTCGCAAAATACCGAGCGAATTCCTGGCATACATTTGTGTGACACGGTGAAATGCGTGACGTCATCTAATTTCCATAATTCACAACAGCTCTGTGTTGGTCTGGTACCCAGAGTACACACTGGACAGGACAGTGCATAAAAATGTCGCTGATTTTCCAGTCGCTGATCGATCGATCGATCAGCAGTCAGCAGGCAAACATGATATGAGGCAAACACATTGTCCACGGACAAGGCTATCTTGCGCGTTGCACTAAGTCGCTCGCCCGTACCGTCC
This sequence comes from Henricia sp. BOLD:AAB3569, assembly GCA_037783545.1. Taxonomy (NCBI): domain Eukaryota; kingdom Metazoa; phylum Echinodermata; class Asteroidea; order Spinulosida; family Echinasteridae; genus Henricia; species Henricia sp. BOLD:AAB3569. The sequence continues at coordinate 305,923 of JBBELK010000071.1, read as the reverse complement.
GGGCATTGCCGCTTGCCGGCCTGCGTTGCTCGTACAGTCGGGTTAGACCCGTGAACGGGTCTACGGTCGGGTGTGATGATTGGGCGGCCAGTGAAGACGAAGCATTTCGTTCCAAGTTGGGAATCGACAAGTTCAAAGGCTACAAAGACTAGCATTTAGATATTTTCTTGGGGCATTTTCGAAAACGATCGGGAATTTTTTTTCTTCTCCTCTATACTATGGCATGCTTTTCATATTATTGGCTTCGGTAAAAAAAAAGTGCTAAACGATTTCAGAGAGGTTATCCACTACTATTTTTCCCTAAAATGACTTGAAAGCATCACCAGTTAGTTCAGATATGATAGAAAAAAACCGAAATTTAGGAGTGAATCTGAGTGAAGAACTACCCACTTTCTTAAAAACTACTAATTCCACTCACTATATCACATGCTTTGTACACAATGTTTGAAGTATTATAAGTTGTTGGGCAGATTTAACAAAATTTCAAAATGCCCTTATTCAATTTTTGTAAATTTAATGTTGAAAGGAGTCTCTCAAAACCACATGGTTTTACAAAAGCAATTGTACATTTTCTTCAGTCAAATATGACCCATTTGATTTTCATATAGGCCAACAAAAAATAAGGCAAATTGTTGTGACCCAAGGATCGACCTTTTACGGCATATTTGAAACAACACTTTTTTCTGAATCTTCGTGCATGTTTTTGTTTTTACAGCAAGCAGAAAATTAATTTGAGCAACTTGCTTGCATAAGCCTCCGAAAATATACTGGAATAACGTTTAATGGAACAAATTTAAATTTGATGTTTATTAGTTTACTAAATGTTTAAAATTCCACCCTTTTCAAGGCCCATGAATTTTGTGGATATATATGAAGCTGTTTTTACGAATTCCAGGAAACAACAGCAAACTACTTTGTAGATAGGACAGAAGCCCTTGAAGGAAATTTGCACAGTTTGGTTAACTTAAAAAAAAAAAGGAAATGTTCGTCAACATTGTCTGATAGTTCAATATTTGACTTCAAGTGCAGAAATAATTTGAATTTTTAGGTTGAATTCCATATCCGACCACTATAAATGTCTTTATTTTGTATTAAATGAAAAATAAACAATGCATGTCAGAACAAGTTTGATGATAAAAATGAGAAATAAAATTCTGACATGTCTGATTTTGGGCCCCCAGCCTGGATTTCCATTGTTATAAAACCATGTAAAATGATAGTTTGGTTGTAAAAACCATGGTGTAAAAACTAAGAGAGAAATGTTCATGACTTTTATATTTTTTCCCACTGTTGTCCAACATTGTCCAATGTTTTGGCCATGACATTGGGTCTTAATCTACACGGACAGGCACCCCGGGGACATGAAGTCACCGGGCGGGGCTGGGCGCGCACTCGTACCGAGAAATGCCGCTTCTCGGCAGGCCATGCACCACTGTCACTGCACAGTCGAACCCACGAAAACGGCCCGATACCATTTTCGCGCGGCACGGTGAATCACTGTACACGTACAAATGTACACGGCAAGTCACCATCCTACATGACCTATTTATGGAGGCACCGCTTTCTCTTATACGCAGGCGCCCATAATTTTTGACCTTGCTGTTTAATTATTCATGTGCTTCCATAAAGGTTATCGAACTTTTTTCTTACGGAGTAATCAAGACCGAGTTTTCGAGTTCACGTTGTGAGTGTAGGTACGCCCTCTGGCGGCTAAAATGAACAATGTGGGGATCGCGAACTCTAACAGTAAATTCGGTCTTGCATCAAGACTAACATCAGCCGTGAGCATATCTGTTGCACTGAAGTATTCTGGTGTAATGAATGTACAAGTGGTCGCCCAACTGAACTACATGTAGATGTATGGTACATGTATGTCCAGAAGGGATTATCATTCAAACTTATAAACGCCTAAAATCCCTTTGTTTGTTATGAATTTAACAATTCAACTTGCCCAATGGGCGAACTCATTTTAAAAAACAATCTAACTGGGGTTCAAAATCATAATTTTACAACATTTTAGAGGGTTGTTTTCCCCCTGGAAAAACGTGTGCACTCCCAGGTGCTCCCTCAGATGTTTCACCCAAGTTACGCCGCTGTTTGATTCTAATCGATATATGACAGTGGATTCGCCCAAGCTTAATCCAAAGGTTGAAGGTGTTCATTTTTCAGGAGAGCATATGCATGTATGCAAAAAAGCTTGTCTTATTGTGCCAGCGATGGCCAAGCCGCAGAGAAAGGCCCGAGGAAAACCTTGCGAACTTGGCGTGGTTGCAGCGACTGCGCGTGTTGAACGGTGCCTGCGGAGGTCCAACAGTGAATAGACTAATTCCCGAAATCTCTTGGTCTAGAAACCAGACTACCCAAAGTAGTCTAAAGCACATAACAGCCTCGTTTCAACCGCACACAGCGCGGTTGTGTTTCTTTATACTCTCATCCCGAGTTTGGTACTCACAAAAAGTTAGGGATGTGTTTTCAATTTTGTAGTTTATTTTTTCGAAGGGCTGTTTTCACGTATTCCTGTGAGGTGTACCTGTCATGCAGATACAATTGTCAATGATATACAAAATCAGCGGAATGCATACATGTGTACCCTCAATTAAATCTTAAACCCCACAATATCCCCAACTTATTGTGAGTAGTGTATTTGCATTGTAAATCTGACACAAATATACCGCGCGCCCCGTGTGCAGTTGGAACAAGGCTATGCTTTAGACTACATTGGATAGTCTGGTTTCTTGACCAAGAGTTTCTGGAACAAGTCTACATGTACACATACGTGTCTGTTTTAAATACTGGAGAGACCTTTCCTCCAGGATTATATATATGTACAATGTCATTCATCCTCTCTCAAAACAGAAGAAATATCTTAAGATGAATCTAAGGAGATAACTTCAGCTAAAGAACTGCAACGAATAGTGCCACAACATACCTTCCTGAAAGCCCTGTGTGCAAATATTCAATATACCGTATGTAACAATGACACCAAAAAATTGCACAAAGTATGTGTCCTATGTTACATACGTTAAATAGGAAATGTTTACACAGGGTTTTCAGAAAGGTATGTTGTTGCACTATTTGTTGTTTAAGTTATCTTCTTAGATCTGTCTTAAGAAATTTATTTTGTTTTGAGAGAAAATAGATGGCATTGCACAGAGTTATGATCCTGGTAAACAAGTCTCTCCAGTATTCAAAACAGACTTATATACATGTATTCACTGTTCGGCACTGTTCACCGCGTACAGTCGCTGCAACCGCGCCGGGTTCTGGCCGGTTTTTTTCTTGGGCCTTTCTCCGCGGCTTGGGAATCGTCGGCATGGCAAGAAAACCCACCATTTGTGCTTACCAGGATGGGTCAGCTTAATTTCATCTGCTGGTGTGGGCTCATGGGGAGAGTTAAGTCTGTCTGCTGGATCACCATTTTCCTCCTCTGCTCGTGCTTTGGCAACGTAGTATCTGTGAATGTCAATACATATAGACTGTACACTTTGCCAATTTTTTATATAAATTTAAAATTCTAGAATTTTACAAAAATGGAATCATTGATGTACAGTTGAAGGTTTATATTAAGAGCACATGTGAATACAACATTCCGCTTGTAAAAGGGAAAAGTTTAGGTCCCAGTTCCTTGTTCTTCATTGTGTTCATCCCTGATAAAGTTCCCATTATAACAAGGTAGTCTGCTAATTCCCAAGGACCTCTTATTAATACAAGGTTCATCGATGTACATGTAGAAACATTTCTAAAAATAACATTGAACTAATCATGTCCCATACTCGCACTGGTGTGGCATTATTAGCAATTTTAAAGTATTTTCAACGATTGCTAAGAGTAAGACTGCTGTTCATGGTTTGCAAAATTTGCAAATTCAGGGTCCAATTCAGACGACCCCAAAAGACCACTACGAGGGACGACCACACCATGAGGAAGATAGCCAATGAGTTCCTCAAGCAAAATACGTTCAGCACTTCCTACAGTGAAAGTCACAGGACCGCACGTTAGTGTTTGCCTGAAGAACTTTGCTTGAAATCATGCAAACCGGCTATGAAAATTAAATGCCTGGCAAAAAAACGTTAATTGGACAACTGATACAGTGGACCAAATGTTATTTTCAGACAAATCTACCATCCAGCAATTCGGTGCACTTCATCTTCTTACATGTCTTGGCAATCTCTCGTTCAGAGTATGGTGAAGCACAGTTTGAGCCCTCTGAACTTTCGTAAGTGACAGTTTTTTTTTTTTTTTCAATTATTACTGTTTTCACCTATTCCTATGTGACAAGTTGGTGTGTCTGTCATGCAGATACAATTGTCTAATATCATATACGTCAACGTGTACAAAATTAATCAGTCGGAATGCATACCCTTAAAATATTGTGTACCCCACAACATCCCTAACTTACTGTGAGTACATGCATGTATATTATAAGTGTACTTGTGTTGGAAACCTACTATTTCCCAGCCAGCCTACATGTCTGCTATATGCTTCCTACTGGCTCTACCTGTCTGAGCGTCTTTGTCTTTTGATGAGGTCTGTCTGTTCAGTCATCAGTAGCAGCTGCTGAGTAGTGAGTTTCTCCAGCTGGACTTTGAGGTCATACACTTCTTGGATATTATCTTGTGACTGGGCAGCAGCTATGCTCGCCTTGACGTCACTCTGCTTCTGTACAATTCTATTCAAGCTCAACATGATCTCATTCATCCGCTCCTAAAGTTTTAAATGCAGACAAATATAGAGTCAAGTTTCCTGTCGAAATCTATTGAGTAAAACTACAGTCACACTATAAACATAAGACTGGCTGGCGACTATTGACAACTGCAACAAAAGTTGCAACCAACGACAACCAATGATGTCACAATCCTAATTGTCATTGGCTGAAACAACTGTACAAACTACACCTAAATCGTAAATGTTGGCATCTCTTCATGTACGACCAGTCGGGGATCGGTTGTCCAGTGTCGCACAAAAGTTGTCCAATTGCTAAAGATAGGTGGGCTACAGGATTACAACTCAGTGGTTGTCAACTGATTGGCGACTGATTGGCAATCAGTGGCCGATAGTCGTACGACACTCGTCAACCTTTTAAAGACTACTAAATAACCTCCTGTCCAGGGGATGAAAGTATATAAATGTGCAGACTGCATCTTCGGCGATCAGTGAAAAAAGGATACATCTATTTCATTTGTATACAAATCAATATGAGCACACAGGGGCGGATCCAAGATTTTGAAAAGGGGGGGAGGTGGTGAAATTTTTAAGCATGACGGTTGCTGATGACAATGTTGCTGATTGCTGATGACAATGAAATAGCGAGCGCGTACCGCGAAGCCCTAACGATATCAGCAAATTTGCTGACCGGTACCCCCTGAAAAAAAGTGGATTTTTAAAAATGTTTTTTTTTTTAAGGGGGGGGGGGTGGACGTGCGCCCCCACGCCATCCCCCCACGCCATCCCCCGGATCCGCCCCTGGCACACGTCGTTCAACTTGATGGGCTGTCAGTATGCCTCCTTTTATTCACTGCAATTGTAGGCTGGATCTTCATCGTGGCTTGTTATTTGCCTCAAGGACCTGCGTAGTGGTTATGCCTGACAAGGTTTGGGCGAGTCCCAAGGAGAATTATAGTGAGTCACGGGGAGAAAATGACACAATTTGGATTTCAATTTTTTTTTAAGCCCGTCCATGTTGACATACTGCCCTAGCCCTAATGCAAATAACCACATGATCTTAGGGCTGTGGTAACCTTAGCTAGTGTGTCTGTAGAAATATTGATACAGTAGTTTAAAGCAACAATCTATTTCCATAAAAAAATAAAGCAGGCAGGTATTATCTAATTGTTAGTACTTGTGAAAAATAAAAGTTCAATTATACAGACAGAAGTACCTCTCTACGAAGTTTGAGAATCTCAGCTTGAACAGTTCGAGGATTTGGTGTAGTGATACATGTATCTGACTCTCGGCAACTGCTTGCCCCCGATTCAAGTTTCAACCTCTTGGGCCTAATTCCAGTGACGTCTGCATCAGTTTTACCTTCAACCACTTTGACTGATCTAGCATAGGAAATTTAAATATTGCATTTAATATTAATTTAGTTGTTTAATGTGCCACAAGGTTTTGTAGTTCAAGTCAATGCTAAATACATGCCTCTGCTTTTTGCACATTTATGATGTTAAATACCATTGTAACAAGGGTTTTTGCATCTACAACTAAAGCCTCCATGTCCAAAACGATTCAGCATCTGAAACATTTCTAACTCATGAAAGTTTGTGCAATTTGATACAGTAAAATGTCGATAAGTTCAACTTGGATAACTCAAAACCCTGTTTAACTTAGACCCAAACCATTTTTTTTTGATATTTCAGGTAAAGGCCAATATTATATTATTCGCAATGACCTAAATGTTTACTTCATGAGTTGACAAGAAAAGACTTAAAGTTAAAGTGTTGATCAATAGCAACGGTAAGACATGAATTTATTGAAATAACCTGACCAAAAAAAAGCATGGTGGATCGCTGAGATTTCTGAAAGAATACTGCCGATACCTGTCCGCTGCTGGGTGGTTGCATCAGAAATAAAGTCGAACCACCTGATGCCAAGTATCCGGCACTGACACAGCATGTGAAAAGCTACATGTAGAATAAGTTCTTGCTCTTTCTTGCGTAATGTCCAAGTTTCAGATCCATAAAGTAGGGTGGAGAGGACACATGCACAGTAGAAACAGAGTTTGACAAAGATGATGGCCTTGCTCTTCCAGAGACGGTCGAGTTGGCCCATTATGTTACTGGTGATGCCAAATCTGTGTGGAATATCCTTGTCAAAGTATGACGAGTCGATCATGCTCCCTAGGTAACATAAGGACTCGACGAGGTCGACTACGTCTGGGCCCACAGAACCTGGCTTAGGGACTGTATAACACAAATGTTCTGAACCTTGGTTTTCGACCATGAAGGCTTAATGCCAATATAACTGGCCTCACGTTGGAAAATTTCGAGGTTGCTCTCATCTATTGGATCGTCAGTGAAGGACGTCATCCGGCGTCATCCGCATACAGAGGGTCTGTGAACCTGTAATCAACCACATCAATTCCAAGGAAGCCCTCACAATATGCGACAGGGTTTCGTCCACGGCAGAGCAGAACAAAGTGGGTGCAAGCACACACCCTTTACAAACTCCAGACAAAGTTTGGAAGGATGGAGATAAATCGCCCGACTCTGTTATGCCGGTATGAACCCATGATAAACCATGTGCATTCTCATTCAAAAATAGGCCCCTATTGCGGACAGACATGAAATATCCCCACCGCCTATTGCGGGCGTGCGTGTCCACTAAGGCAAAAAACACCCCCTAACCCGCAAAATTTGAACGCGCTGGCAAAATAGTGCGGGGTAACTTACCAAAGAATATCGTCACAGCATTTCCGATTCCCAAAGTGGTGCCCGGAGTCTCATTTGCCGCAATATTTACATGATATACATGTGTGTCTCATTATTTAGAAAGGAAAACGTGAGAGGGCCTATTGCAGTGCCTATTGCAAGAGTGTGCATTCTGAAGGGGGATATTTGCTCTTTTGCGGGTCTGCGCGGACCCGCTTTTGAATGCAAAGAAACCCGTTTGACTGGGAATTGTTTTGTTTGAAACTGGTTTCGGCTTCAGACACAATGGAATCGTACCAAGCATCAAGATCTTGCTTCGCTTTGGCTGTGTATATCCCCGCCAGACAACAGCTTTCAGCTTGGTTGCACCTCACACTGCCTCAAGTGGACAGTTCTCTTTTGTTCAATGATATCCAGTGTGCTTTTTGTGAGCCAGGGATATCATTTGTGGTGATAGATGGGTAGAGCTGTCTCGGCAACGCCGAGTACCGTGTCACGGAAAGAGACCCATAGTCCTCAACAGAATCAGGTAGTTCGCCTTAAAGACCTTTTGCAAGTTTTTGGGGTTTCTTTGGTTATCAAACAAATGTCGGCCAACCTCAAACTGGTACCTGAGGAAACACATTTTTACTTCTGTCCAACATCTTACTTTCTGGTCACTTTAAGTATTGGGCCATGACCACTTTCAGTATCAAACTAAAGACTGGCAAGAATTTGGAGCACTTTATATTTTATTAGTGATGATCAGTTGTATCAGAGTATCATATGATACTAAAGGCTGTGTCTGATGTCATATGGCTATGTCTTAAAATTATACACGAGTCAAAGATAGATGCTACACGTATGAATTTACACTTTCCATATGTAGACTGGTATGTAATTTCAAGACGCAGCAATTAAATTGCATTACACGGCCGAAGACACATGTGCTTACCTGGAGTGTCCATGTTTAAACTGGTACCCACTCTCACGGACTACCTGTCTTGCCAACGGAAATAACTTGTCTCTCTGCACCAAGAGGTAGGGATCTAGACAGCAAAGCTGGGTGGCAGCCTCATTCACTGATAACTGTTAAATAACACAAATCCCTGATCAATTATACTAATTATAAGGTCACCTAATGCTACTGTGCGTGTAGAAAAAATATGAACATACAATATTATTTTGATTAATTTTTAGAATTTCACACTAAGGTGCATCCCCTTTCTTAAGACTTGGTCTGAAAATTAAGTGGCATTCCGTACGTGGCATGTTATTTTTCTGCCAAAATGAATTAATGTTAAAGAACCCCTTAGTTTTTAACAAGGACTATTTAACACATAAATTTGAGTACCGGTACTTTTGAACCCATTCGACCAACTATGGCAGTTTCGTGTGTACGCTGCAGTGTAGTAGGAATATGAAAGGAACACCACCCTGATTTTCATTTCTGACAGTAGAAGTCAGAGACGGGGAACATCCAACCTTTCACACGCACCTCATGAGCTGAGAGGGGCTTATCATCTTTGCGTTTGGAGTCAAAACGTCCATAGATTGGGGCCCATTTCTGAATCTCTGATAAGCGCTGTGGATGGTCAGCGGACATTTCGATGATGTGCTGGACACTCTGCAGCAGCTTCTTGTTGTGACTCGTCTGGCTGACTGGTAAAGGTTTGTGAGAGGCCATGATGCATTGAGCAACGTGTCTTAATGTACAGGGGTCTGTGGCCAGATGGCTGGACTCGTCTGCATTTGTTGTTGGCGTTTTGCTGCTACAACTGTCGACAGTGCTGTTGTTGCTACTAACCTGTTGTGGGACCTGGTTTAGAGGCTGGTGCATGGCTTGTTGAGTGTAAGGCATACTGGCTGGATTCTGTCTTAAATCACTTGGGCTTGACTGACCACTAGTTAGAGACTGGCCACTAGTCCACTGGCTGGATGCTGCCTGTTGATGAGTTGCTAGCCACTGCGGGCCTATCAACCCCATTCCATGACTCTGCTGTTGCAGGCAAGCCAGAGCCGAGGTGTAGGGCATGGTGCTGAGCTGAGGCTGGCAACTCGACTGACTCTGCATAAAGGGAACATTGTTGTCTTTAGCCCATTCTTGTAGTGATTTGTGCAGCCTACGGATGTGCAAGGGCTTACTGGCCATGCCAACCAGGTTCAGTATCTCCATGAATTCCTGCTCCGAAACTTCACACAGCTGGCGGACATCATCCCCACCCTGCTGAATAAAATTGTTGAAGTACCCCAAGAGATTTGCCCGTTCCAGCACCTGGTAAAGCTGATACTCGCATGGATTACTTGAGTTGGTGGAGGCACCACTGGGAAGTGTGGCCATTCCTAGGAAAAAATGACACAGACAACTACTGTAAAGTTAGCATGAGGCATTTTCAAATGTCCTGGGCAATTATACACACCATGCGGTAGGGGTAGTTTATCCCATACCATGGATTGTCTATACCAGATTGTCATGCACAGTAGTGTACTGCAATAGTTTAAAAATCAATTTGTGTGGAGGTCCTGAAAACCTCACTGAGTTAAGGGCCCAATTATTAGCAATGACCACAAATGACTAAAAACAATTCTGTGCGGATAGTAATGGTAGACTAATATTTAAAACACCACAAATTCATTTCCTTTCAGGACGGTACTTTCTGTGAGAAATTAGCAACTGGGTCATTCCATGCCAAATCAAACAGGGGCTCATGTAGGTGACGTACATGTACATGTCAGATTTGGCTAAAATTTAACTAGATATACCTTAAAGGGTGTAAGAAAAAAACATAAGGTTTCAGTAAACATTCCAAAGGGATTTGAAGATATTGAGACCATTTGAATTTACCGCCACAGAAATGTGTAAAAGTTCATATACAACGTTACGTGTACATGTACTTTCATATAAAGCTAGCATTTTTATTAAACATAAACAAGTTATAATCATCTCTAATCAGATTTGGTTGGGCAGAAAACTTATTTTTCAGATTTTGATATTGAACCGTGAGGTCAATGGCTCACCACATATTCCAGTGTGTTATTAGGAATAAAATTATGGGCTGATACAAGATTTTCCCAAATAATCATCAAATCAGTTTATTGGAATTTGAAAGTGATCTTGGCTCAAAAAACACCTTCTGTACCTAATGACTGCATAGACAGAACAAGCAATGAAAATAAAACAGCAAAAAGGTACAAAGGCCAACTAGGCCTACATCATTTGCAGTGATCCAACATTTTACTTCGAATGAGTTCTTCACAAGAAAACCCTGCATGAATTAAAGTAAAATACGTAATCATAGCAACGGTAAAGAACACAGTTGTGCCTTATAGTTCAGCTGATAGAGTGTCTGCCCGGTGAGTCAGAGGTCTTGGGTTCGAAACGTAAGGCCCTTACGATTTTTCTCTCATCTCAAGTGTGGCCATTTTTTTGGGAAAAATTACCAACTGAAGTGAAGGTACATGTTACACCGTAGTTTCCTTTTTTAAAAATTGTCCGCACACATCTTTTTTATTATTCACTCAACAGTACACAAAAACCATGCATGGATTTTAAAGGTTTTATAAAGTATCACTGCATTTAGTACATATATGTAGCATGTAAGTACATGTAGGTGAAATTTCTACAGGGTATTTTTTTCCGTACATTCTTCTTCAATGCTGTTACTCCAGAGATTCATCTGCAAATTATATTTTGGGGCCTTTAACCATGTACATGTACAGTTGTGCTCAAAATTATTCATACCCTTGTAATTTTTAGAGTATTTTGAATCATGTTAATAAATGAGTGAGTTTTGTTTGGCTTACTTATGATAAGTATGTGACAAACAACTGAATGAATAACAACAAGGGACATTTTCTGTAATACATTATTTTTGGGGGTATTTTTATGTCCATAATTATTCATACCCTTAATAAAGTCACTATTAATAATCAATACAAAGGCCTTTGTTTGTTATCACTGCCTCCAAACAGTTCCCGTATCGGCTTACAAGGCTTTGGCATGTTTCCAATGGGATTTTCGTCCACTCCTTCTTCGCAAAAGTCTCAAGGTCATTGAGGTTGGAAAATTTTCTGGCCATCACCCGAGTCATGAGTTCCCTCCATAGATTCTCGATCGGATTGGGGTCCGGGCTTTGGCTCGGCCACTCCAGAACGTCCACATGGTTGTCCTCGACCATTTCGTGACTGCCTTGGCAGTATGTTTGGGATCGTTGTCCTGATGGTAGGTCCAATGCTGACCAAGCTTGAGTTTCTCAGCTTACTGCTTGATGTTTTCATCGATGATCTTAATGTACTGCTCCTTTTTCATGATGCCAACCACTTTGAAGAGATTCCCAGTCCCATTTGCCGAGAAGCATCCCCACATCACGATGCTACCACCTCCATGCTTGATGGTTGGGACCGTGTTCTTTAGATTGTACGTTTCTCTTTCTTTCACCAGACATAAGCAACATGCATGTGCCCGAAAAGCTCAATTTTTGTCTCGTCTAATCGACCACAGAATCGATGACCAGAAGATTGGATCCTTGTCCATGTGTGCTTTAGCGAAGGCCAGACGAGCTTCCCGATGTCTCTGCCCCAGGAATGGCGTCTTTCTAGGTACGCGGCCATGGAGACCTCCCTGATGCAATGTGCGCTGAAGTTTCTGCCTGGATATCTTGGTCACAGATAGACTCGCCAAGGCTGTCCAGGAGACCCTTCATGGTGATGCAGGGATTGTTGCTGGATTCCCGGCACACTTTTCTTGCCAGACGAGATGACACCTACGACTTACGACCACGCCCTTTAAGGTTTCTCACTGTGTGGAACTCCTTGTACTTCCTAATTATACTGGCACTCTAAACTGCTTCGAAAGGGCTTTGTAGCCACTTCCTTCTTTGTGGCCATTGACAATTATTTCGTTGCCATATTGACCAGAAACCGAGAATGAAGGTATCAACTCCCCTCACTTTACAGCCTACAAGCAGAGTGATATTCTGTGACATTCTTTGATTTAAATCTAATTGAACACATATGTTATCTATTCAAATCGTATGTAAATATGTTATAGGATAACTGTTGAACAACAAAAGCAGGTGCATTATCACCAAAAAATGGCCTAAAATGCTGAGATTTTGTAAAGGGTATGAATAATTTTGAACAGGCACAAAAAAGCAAATATGGACATATTGTTATGCAAATGATGCTGAGCCAAAAACATGTGGTCTTGTGCAAGGCAACTAACTGTCCTAGGATACAGTGAAAGTTCCTTCACAATAGTTTTTAGGAGTGAGGAAATTTGATTTGAGGAAAATGTTAGATTTTTCAAAGGGTACGAATAATTTTGAGCACAACTGTATGTATTTGATGCAAATGTTATGATCCCAACTGAACTCCTTCAATATACCTCGCCTCCCCCCTGAAAAAAATATTGTTTTCTACTTTAAGTGACCGCTTGAACTTTGGTGAACTTGTTGATCCACCAATTTGTAATGACTTTCATTTAAAACTGTTCTACTTCAAGTGATTCTGTCAAGGATGAAGTGGACCAATCTGAACAAAAAAGTGATCCCCCATCGATGTGTTGCATTTGGCTCTCTAAAAACTGATACACTGAAAGCTGCTATTAAGGCCACCTTGATAAACAGGCCACCTGCTTATAATGGCCACCTTTCTTTGGTCCAAAAAGAGGCCACCTGTTTATAGTGGCCATTTTTGACGGTCCTGAGGGTGGCCACTATATACAAGTTTCACTGTACATTATAATAGTGGCCACCCTTAGACCCGTAAAAAATTGCATGGCCACTATAAACAATTGGCCTCTTTATAAAGGTTTATTAAGCATTATACACATTGCAATTTGGACCAAAGAAAGGTGGCCACTATAAGCAGGTGGCCTGTTTATCAAGGTGGCCTTAATAGTAGGCTTCACTGTATTTGTTATTTTGGGGGAGGGGGGTGCTGGGGGTGTTAACCTGATTTAAAAGCCTGCGGTGTTGGATAAGGTGCCATAGGTCTCAAAACAGTCCTAGAAGTGCAGGTTCTCATGAAGCCCTTACACGTGTTTATTATTATAGTATACACGTATAAAAAAAATTCATAGAGTGTACACATTACTGACCGATACAATAAGGGGCCCTGCTGAAATGCTAAATTACTCTATTCTAATTCACAATCTTTGCTGCATATATGATTATTTTTTTAGAAAGGCATAGCTGGTGTTCTTTCTGTTGTAAAATGAGTAGTCTTCCAACAAAAAGAGTTAATGAAGAGGGCGCTGTTTGAGGCATGTCACCTTAGGAACACACAAGAAGAAAGCAAAGAAAAATAGAACTTTAAACTGGAATTGTGGCAAACTGCATGCTGCATTATTTTCCACCCCTAGATTTTTTGTTTATGGCTTACAACAGCTATAGGCAGCATTTAAAACAAAACCAAACAGCCATGGCCGGTTCCTGGCATAGTTTACAAAATGTTTCAGCAATTAAGTGGGAGAAAACCTTTCATAACTTCTCATGAAATATGACTTTTCTGATGAATATGCAAATTACATAAAAACAAAAAACCTTGATTTTAACCCTCTTGAAAGTGATGAAACATGAAACACAACTTCCAAAGAAGGTTTTTATCACTGTGGTATTTGTTTTCAGATTGAAAACGGAATTTTGTAAATTTATATATTGGAATTGATAGCTTATTCAATTCTACGATACTTTCCATTTGCACTTTTGTCGCAAATGTTGCTTTCCCTGTAGAAAAATCACATTTCGAAAATTGCATTCAGTTAGTGCACAAGATAACCTTTCCGACGGAAGTGCAAGTAGGAAGTAGGCCTATATCTTAGCATTGAATAAGCTTTCGATTCCAATATTGCGGAGGGCCCTGACTGATTTCGACGGTATGCGTTTTCGACGTTTTACATTTGACAGCACACGATGTAAACAACTCCGTATGACATGCTCAGATTTTGATTCTGTTCCACCACGAACAGATTAGTGTCTTTAGTATTAACACCAAAAGAGAATCAAGTGACACCAATTGTGTTAAAAAATAACACCAGCTCCTGGTGTAAAAAGTACACCAGAGTTGGTGTTAACATATTTTAACACCAAATGCTGGTGTTAATTTACACCATGGGTGTTCTTTTATATAGATACCCGAAAAGAATCACATTTAACACAAAGGGTGTTAAATTTAACACCCGAGGTTTTGCAGTGCGTGTTTCATTTTAAAGTGGTTCCCCCATTTTACACCGAAATTTTACACCGAAATTTACTTCCACATTCAGGTGTTAATTAACACCAAAATTCTTGCCAAAAATTAACACCAAGAAGAATAAGTTGACACCGGATGGGGGTGTTAAAGTTTAACACTCTTCTTGGTGACTGTAAACAAAATATTTATTCCCAAATTGGTGTTACTTAACACCCAGGTCCTTGCCCAAAATGGATACAGACAGAGAATCAAATTTTACACCAGTGGTGTAGATTCTAACACCGCATTTTTTTGCAGTGTAGTTGTTCAATGGTGTTTTTTGAATAATATTTCTCGTGCAGAAAGCTAGAGATGTGCCCACTAGTTGTGTGGTACGCTTTACCAGACACCATGAAAAAAAAAAGAGCAGAAATGTTTTCTTTGTTTATTACCAAGAGATAGAGAAAAATGAGTCGCTCGTTCTAACTTGTACCGGCCGATGTGCATACCATGTTGTGCCAATTTCAAACACGCGGGAACTACGGTCCACAGGGACCCTTCCCACAGTACACGGACTGCTGTACGCCATTCGTTCCGTGACAAAACCACCTGTCGCAATGTACCAGTATTTACTTCAGAAGAGCTTCATTGTGAGCCACAATTTAACCGTTTTTTTTACAGAAAGGTAATAATAGATTATTGGCATATTACATCAAGTGTTTTTCACGTTTGTATTTTGAATTACAAGGACAAAACATTCATGATGAACAATCACTCCGTATATTTTCTATTCAATACTGCACAGGCCGTTCTTCTTAGGATGACGTCAAAACCCTGTTTATCAACAAACCAAGTGACATCGAGCGCTTCAGAATTAATTTCGGATGAAGAGGGTCGGAACTGCATGCTTTGCGTTTTAAACAAAAGGCTGTCGATTTTTGGTGAAAAACAAGTTGTGCTGGTGTTGTAGACACATACACCTCCATGATAAACATAAAAACTTAACAAATGTGGACGGGGGCAGGGGGAGGGGGGGGGGGGGGGGGGGGGGGGGGGTGGCGATACTAGTTGTTAAGCACACAAATGTTTAGTTCATGTTATAGTGCTTGACACACCCTCTCAAATAAGAGGTCTCCCCATGTTAGACGAATATTAAAACTAAAGTTATTGTGGATTTTCTTTGGTCCAATCTGACCCGTTTTGTTGTAGTCCGAATAACGTACGGGTCCAAGCGGTTTAGCCATTAATTCCCACCACACATTCTCAACAAACGCAGCAGTTTTCACCCACAAACTGACACGTTTTGGATTTCAATTTTTGGAGATATCGGGTCCATGTTGACTATTTACCATTAGCCCTATACATATAACCCCATGATAAAGTTATGGCTAAGGTAACATTAGCTACCATACACCCTCGCCAGTTGAGACTCGATGAACTAAGTCTATGGAGCATGACATAAAAATGATCAATGTTTTCAAAGGAAAACTTGAAATTCTCTCAGTGTGGTGTTATGAAGAATTAGTGGCGAGGCCAGGTGTATGGTATTTTATTATTTTTACCGCTCATTTAAGAAACACTCTTTGATATAATTTGTTATGCCTCCCAGAAGAATTTGCAGGTTTAGAAACTGGTCCCAATATTTGGAGGCACAAACATGCACAGTTTGGTGTGCACACACATCCGCACCCGCAAATTTTATATTTCACAAATTGGTAATTGGTATTCTGCAATAGAAGCCCAAGTGTATAAGTATTAAAGAAACATATTTAATTGAATTAAGTTGTTTTCTTTTAATGTCAATGATCTGTACTTACATGAAATGTCTTGTGAAAATGGTAACTAATTACTGCACCTTATTATTAGTCTTATATTGACTACAACAGAAAGGTATGACAAAACTGAGTTATCTTGGATCATTGATCAACATCAGTATTACAACAATATAGGTATTTTTTTCATATACATTGAACACGGATTTGGGTAAATTTATATATTGGAATCGATAGCTTATTCAATTCTAAGATATACTTCCCACTGACACTTCCGTCGCAAATGTTGCATTTCTGAGATAAATACATGATAAAATTACTGCATAAAGTAATGCACAAAATTACGCGGCGAGCGGTCTGTGCGTAAGCGCGACAACAGAGGGCGCTGCGCGCGCACGTGAATGGTTACCTTGTGCACTAACTGAAGGCAATTTTTGAAGAAGAAAACGTGATTTTTCTACAGAAAAGCAACATTTGTGACAAAAGTGCAAGTGGGAAGTATATCTTAAAATTACATTATGTGTTGATTCCAGGAGGTAATTTCCTTAAAATCTTTGTTCAATGTATACGAAAAAAATACCGATTAACATTGTAAAAACTCTGGATGTAGCAATAGGGCGACAATTCGGGAAGCCTTTCCCCGGGACCACCAAAATTTCGGGAAGAATCACTCAAATTGACACAAAATTTCTCTACCCAAAGCTTCCAAAAATGGTTACAGACCTAAGAGAAACGGTTCTAGACCTAATAAAAATGGTTCTCGATTTTAAAAAAATGGTTTGGGCGACACCAAATTGTCGCCCTATTGAGCGTGTCGCCCTAATATAGCTTTTTTACACACAAATTGACACTTGACTTCTACAAATCTTGCAATATCGCGTATAGGGTCCAAGCGGCTTTGCAAGCATTGCATTTCCATTAATTCCCGGCTCACACGTGGAGCGCGTGCATTACGAAAGAACATTCGTAACGGAAGGAAACTGTTTCGGAATCGGAAGGAAAATTGCACTTTCTGTAAGAATGTAACTACGTAAGTGTACCTCAGCTTAAAGGGACACACCGGCTTTGTTGGGCTATTTTGGGCTTGAAATAGACCTATACATTATTCTGAAGCGCTTTCCAGAGTAAATTAGATATATCCTGAAAAGACGCCGTCAAATTTGGCCGTTTTTAAATTTGTTTTTTTATATTCAAGGTCACGTGACTTTTCGGAACCAGATTCTGGTTCCGAAAAGTCGCGTGGTTTTTTGAGTTAGCTGTATTTCCAGCCGTGGAAACCAGCGCGAAGTGCGAGTTGCTTTTGTCATTCGCGGTTGGTTTCTCTTCTTGTTGGAAAATAATGTCCTACGAACACATACATACCATATTTTCCAATTTGTACACAAATCTGCCAACAGATTTCATAAGAAGGGTTTCTGGTGTTGATATGGACGAGAGAATCTCTCAGATTTTCGTGTCTTCGCTTCGCGTTCGCGGCGATAAATAATATCCGAACAAAAACAGCATAGCCCTATTGAGGGCGCTAAAGACACCAAAACGTTGCGTTTGATGTGCTTCCTCGAGTCAGCGCTGACCTGAGGGATCATGCAAGGTGTAATGAGTCAAGGGAAAACAAGGAATCGAGGTTACACACGTGTCGACCCATATCGAACGCCACCTTTATTTACAGACACATGATACAGAACACATCGCGACGGCTGGTAAAGCGTATAACCCAACATATTTTGTCTCTTTTGTTAATTTTAAACATTTCTATAGTTAATTATATGACATTTTGATAATTGTTTTTCACAACGACCATCGAAATATTTTTGTCAAGGATGCTAGATCGCTACATATGTAAGCAGTAAGCCGGTGTTTCCCTTTAAACCTCGATTTCTACTTGATACCTCAAATATTGTGTCAAGTTTATCTGTGGCCATTTTGTGGGTGAAAACTGCTGGGAATTAAAGGCACATGCTCATCAGCAATGCGCGCGCACCATAGCAAAGGCATGGAGCTGCGTATTTCGTGGCACGAATTTGGCGCGCGCGCATTGCTGACGGGCCTTTGCCTTTAATGGCCAAACCGTCATACGTTATTCGGACATAAGCCCCTTTCACACTAGACGAATTCCCCGGGAATTCCCCGGGAAATTGCCGGGGAATTTCGGTCGGTCTGTTCACACTACCAAAGAAATCCCCGGGAAAAAGCTTTTCCCCGGGAAATATTTACCCCTGCTCGGGAGTAGGGTTAAAGGAGAAATCCCCGGGGTTTAACGTTTTTCCCGGGGAAAAGCAACTAATGTGAACGTCGCAAGGTTTGAACTTACCCCACCTTTTTGCGTCCACGGGTAATCTCGAAAGGTCACAGGGTCACAAATAGCGCGCCAAATAATTCGCGCGGTAGCTTAGTATTGTGATGCAGTACCTTTCAAATTTTTCGTAAATAAATTTACAGTTAAAGTTGCACTGCCCGTGTTTAGGCCGATTTGGGCGTCAAATTTGTTTTTTAAAGTTAAATAGGTATTTTTGTAGAATAGAAAAAGTTATCAGCTTTCATTTGGTACCAAGAACGTAAAAATCCGTCAAGGATTAATGCCAGTCGATTAAAAACAAGAAATGATTAAATGGCTGGCAGATTATTAATCGACAGGGTTATGACGTAAATGTACATGTGCGCGTACATGTGTACATTGTACACATACTATGTACATATGAGCGTACGCGCACATGTACAACATGTGAAGCACGTTTCAAGAAAAAGGCTTGTATCTCCAATTCCCGACGCCGGAATTTATGTTTTTGATATTTTTCGTTACAGAGACACGTAAGCTTTCTAAATTCGTTCGCTTGTGTAAATTATTTTTTTGTAATCCTTCCACCGAAACACGGGCAATGCAACTTTAAGTACAAAACACAAATAATAACGTTTGAAAATTCCTGATGGGCGCCCTCAGTTTACACATTTCCCGGGGTTTGATGGCCAGTGTGAAACGACCGTGCATATTCCCGGGAAATAGTGTCCCCGGGAGTTACCAAATGGGTATAGTGTGAACGGTTGCTGGGGCGTTGGTGGGGTAAAAAATCCCCGGGAATTTCCCGGGGATTTATTTCCCGGGGATTGGCTCTGCAGTGTGAAAAGGGCTTAACATGGAGAGATAATAACCGTCTAACATGGAGAGACCTCTTATTTGAACGGGGTGTTTCAAGCACTATAACATGACCTAATAATGTATGTGCTTAAATCAATTTGATTTTTTATGAATCTGCATATGTTTTGTACGGTGTTGCGACATAAATTGTCCACAGACCGTTCCATTTTGAACACAGGGATGCCGCGAGATAAGTTTTTAGTTGTCCACTTTTGGGGCACCATTTTTAAAATGATTGAAGCGAAATTTAAAACCTTAAAATCCACTAGCAGAAAACGAAAAAATTGGGTTGTCCACTTTTGGAGCATCACGTTACTTTTTAGTATGAATTGGAAGTTTTTAGTAGTCCACATTTGCGGCGTCGCGATAGTTGTCAAAGTAAAATCCAAAGTGCTTAAAACGAATTCTAAACACCTCAACATCCACTATAGCAGAAAACGAGAAAATTGGGTTGTCCACTTTTAAAGCACACGTTAAATTTTCTAGTGAAAATTTGGAATTTTTAGTTGTCTACTTATGGGGCGCCATGAGTGACGTCAAAGTAAAATCCAAATTTCTGCTAGCAGAAATTTGTGTTTTTTGAAAATATGCGAATTCTAAAAACCTGAAAATCCGCTAGCAGAAAACGAGAATTTTGGGTTGTCTGCTTTTGACGCTCCATAATATGCGCCAATTTCCTGGCGCTGCAAATAAGCACTATCTGAAAACGTGTGCTTATGTATTGGTAGTCTTGATGCAAGACCGAATTTACTGTTGGAGTTCGCGATCCCCGTACTACTAGTATATATATACACGTGCAACAGAATGCCGCAGCTGGTCAGCGCTATTTGTTTTATCTTCAGCGGGCCGTCTTGAAGACGACCCCAACGCCTTGGTCAAGGCTAAGAAAAGACATGCTTTTCGATGTCTGTGTTTTCGACTGTATTTCAGGCGCGCCCTCTTGCGGTCATTAATGGTGAATAGTCTATGTACGTTGTGTATCGCCCGCTATGGTCGCGAACCCGCTAAAAAGCACGTCTTGCCAAAATACTATTTTGTATTGGTAACATACACAGAGCATGATCCTAACAAGAATTAATGCGATCAAAAGTGGGGGATGGGGAGATGTCCATTACCACCACCCCCCCCCCCCCCCTCCCCCTACCCCCCACACACTTTTTGGCCTCCCATACATAATGTAATTAATTTTTTTTTCGGCAAAATCATGGTAGGCCTACTGTCGGCAAAAAAAGAGTGAATGAAACTAATATAACACCGCTGATAAAACGCCACGGCAATGGCAATGCTATTACATTATATTACATGAATGTCTATACAAGCTGTTGCGTGTAAATAGGACCTATAGGTAGATTCCATTGAGAAAAATACCATTTCATTTTCAGGGGCCCGGTCAGATATGATTTTCATTTTCTTTTTTCTTCTTTTTAAATTTTTGTTTATATAACTGGATTTTACGTGTATTATCTGGTAAAGAAACATTAATTTACTGTAAAGTGTGAGAATTTGTTTTCCTTGCCAAAAGCAGACTCCGTACACAAGGTAACAAGAGTCGGGAGTAGTTTTGAGTCTGCACATACATACCGGTACAGTTAAACGGCTACTAATATCCCCCCACCCCATCCACATTTTTCTCTCTGTTTATCATGGAGGTTTATGTTTCTACAACTCGATTACAACGTGT
Source organism: Henricia sp. BOLD:AAB3569 (assembly GCA_037783545.1). Lineage (NCBI taxonomy): Eukaryota > Metazoa > Echinodermata > Asteroidea > Spinulosida > Echinasteridae > Henricia > Henricia sp. BOLD:AAB3569. The sequence goes on along the minus strand of JBBELK010000071.1, from coordinate 284,818 downwards.
TTTTCGCCAAAAACCGACAGTCTTTTGTTTAAAACGCAATTCAGTTCCGACCCTAGCTCTTCACCCGAAATTCTGAAACGTTCGAGGTCACTTGGTTTGTTTACTAACAGGGTTGTGACGTCATCCTGAGAAGAACACAAAACGGCCTATGTAGTATTGAATGAAAAATATACGTAGTGTATGTTCATTATGCCTGTTTTGTCCTTGTCATTCAAATTACAAACGTGAAAAAATAATGCACTTTCGGATTTCGGATTTATCCACTTAAAACGGGCAATTAGAAATAAACTGCGGTATAAGTCGGCTAGATGGATATGTGGACTATCGAAAAAGGTGCAAATGCTGGATTTTTCTTCAAGGGTTATACTAGCTGTTTAAAATTACGTAGGTACATATAATGCATTATGGATTACATGTAGATGACGTCATCAGACTGCACCATACACTGGCTGCCCTGGTAACACACAAGGGCAGCGCAGCGGATCAGCGCTTGCGGTCACGCGCACATAACACAAAATTACGAAGTTGTATGCCTACATTATTGTTCACAAGGCACGGGAAATAATTTCACCTTTTAATACTGGTACATATTAAAGTACATATGCCTAGGCTAGATACTCCGTGAGATACTGGTACAATGCAAACCTACCGGTACATGTAGTTTATATCATGGAGCATAGTTAGTAGGCCTACGCAACGATATGCAGGACGTCGGCGCGACGATACCCCAGCCACAAGCTGTCACACGTACGGTACGGCAGCACTCGGAGCTGTATGCGGTCAGACCAGACAAAAGCACAAGCTGGGACTAGTCAGTTTATACGCACAAAAACACACAGAATTCACCACATTCCCCGCCGGTTACGGTCCTAAAATTACCATCAGTGTTGTCTCGATGTACTAAACATTGATACTGGATGTCGTTAAGCACGTTTTCGTGTCAGCCGATGTGAATTTTCATGTGGTTGGTTGGTGTAGTTTATATAATTTAGATGGAATAAGGAACACGAATGGAATACATGACATAGACAGAGCAAAGCGATTTCCCCTACCCACGCTACGCTATTGTCACGTCCGGCTCAGTGTTTGTCGAGCATGCTGTCTGTATTTACGTCACAGGGTGGGGCGTGCTTGCCGTCACCTTTTGGGCCTTGTGATTGGATCGTCACAGCATGACCTAAACCGTGGGGGAATTTGCGTGGGATTATGGAGGACGCGAAATTCTTTCAGCACCGGTCACCTCATGAGGAGGTTTTAGAACCCGCGGGCTCAAATCTTGGTCATATCGAAAGTTTTATCTCGCCACGAAAGTGAAATACATGTACGTACAGTAGGTTTTTGTTTTCATCTGTTCTAAGATCTCCTCAGAAAAATTACCAAGTGTTTAAAGCATTTCACGTTCGCGTGATCGCGTTTTACGTGCATAAACTTCCGTACTGTGTGCCAGTTCTCGCGATCTAATCAGCGTATTTTACAAGTTACCAGGCTCCGATTTTCCGCTTTCGATTTTTGAACAGTGGTCACATCTACCCACCGTGATTGCCACAATTAATAAAAAAATTTAAAAAAACACGAGTAGCTGATAAATGATCTACGATTCCGCAAAACATAACTCGAAAATACACCTGTTGTGAGTCTAGATCTCGAACATTGAATAACCCATTCCAGAAACAACATTATATTAAAACTGACACCAACCTGGTGTAAAACTTGACAATAATAATAATAGTCAATTCAATATAGCGCATTCCATGTCTATACTGACATCTCAATCATGTCAATGCGCGTTACAACTTATCAACAAACTAAAAAGGTAATAAGTCTTCAAAAGTTATTTAAATATAAGTACAGAACTAGCACACTTCATTGACATAGACAGCCGAAGTGTGACGTGTTGCCATAGCAATTGGCTCTAAACTATCATGGCCGTCGGAAAAAGTACCATTGCAAAGCACAGGAACACGGTTCAGTGATTTTTAGTTTAGAGCCAATTGCCTACAGGCAACCAACAAAAGATGACGTATTCACTTCGGCAGTCTATACAGAAGCTTCATTCCACAACTTTGGTGCAGCGGCAATGAATCACGTGTCCTAACTAGTAAGAACTAATTGCAATATAAATCATTCTAACATGAATCTAGGCCACAACATTCAATAAACAACATATGAAAAATAAAATTGTTTCTTTTGAGTGGAAAGGTGTTTTTGTAGCAGTTTTTGAAGAACAAAAATTAAGAATTAATAATTAGTCTGGTAACGTTCCTCAGTTTGTATGTTTCGTAATAGTGGATGCGTAGTAATACGACCACTTGCAAGCAGACGACTGCATCTCATAAACTAGTCTGGTAACGTACTTCAACCTACATGTTTCGCAATAGTAGGTGCATGGTAATTACGACCACTTGCGAGCAGACGGCAGTGTCTAAATCATGCAGGTGCTCGCTTAAGGAAAATGCTCTTATTTCTATGAGGATGATCGAATTTTGGGATTTATTTTTGTAATAAGCACATTGACAATACAGGAAGTACATGTGTTTTAACCAAAAAAATAAAGTGAAAAAAATCTAAGACATATTTTCCTTTGTTGTTTTTGGCATGGACCTTATTATCATCTCCATATTATATATTTTGTCTATATACAACACTGTGCTATTTTATAAACACACGTAAAAATTTACAATTATTACAAACCAATTTACAAGAATGAATAACATGTATAGGCAGTTGTTTGACCACTAACTATACGTTTATAATGCCTCATCTTTAGCAGACGACGGGAAGTATTTCGTCTGCTACAAGTAGTCGTGTTTCCCGAAGATTGTTACATAATGTGCACGGATTCCTGATAGGTAACAGACGAAATAGCGCCCTCAGTGTAATGATTAAAAAACTTACAAAATCTACCGCGAATTGGCGTGAGAACAAAAATCACATTTCCACTGATTAGAAAATATTAGATTTTCAGTATGTTTGAGTGATCTCTTTTATACACCAGCCAGTGTTGGAATGCATTCTATTGCAATTAGTTCTAGGTCAGGCACAATTCACAGACTAAAGACGCGGCAGAAGGCACCGGACCTCAGTGATCGTGTCGGCTTGTATTCAGTCAAAAGCTCGACGTGATTCTTTAGGTGTTAATGTAACACCGGATTATTTAAATCTTATTGAATAGCTTGGTGTAAATTTTTCTGGTGTTAAAAAGTAACGCTAAGTTATCTTACGCGGAAGTTACGTTGGCATTAGGCATCAAAGGCATCCAATTTCTTTTCTTCAATTAAGTATGGTTTTGAGCTACCATTTTGAGCTATAGAATCTCAGTTTGAATTTCAGGGAGAATTGTTTGCTGTTCCATATCTTGGTCAGTTGGTTGAAAGCGGGTGTTGGCTTTCAAATCATGCATACGGTCAAGGTCACACTGCCGATGGAACTGCCAAGGTAGGTGACGTTTTCTACCTCCTCAACTGCACTGGATTCCCTATAAATGAGATTATACTTACCCCTTGGTGGTTGTAAAAAAAAAAACGATTGAGACAATGGCATTCGCTGCACGTACACAACCATGATAGGTGAAAACTTGGGTTTGCGGTTTCAAACCTCCCCCGACTGCGGTACCTGTGCCATTGAGCAAGGCACTCAACTACACTTGATCCATCCTTCGGAAGGGATTTAAAGTCGTTGGTCCGGTGTGTAAGGTAACGGTAACGTACTTTAAAGATCCCAGAGAATTCTTTCGTGAAGAGCAGGGGGACCCCCCAGTGTCTCTGGCCATTTCTAATTCTCCATGGGTTTCCTCGCGCTTGCGAGTGACAGTGCAATGGGCACTTTTGAGGAATCATTGGTATGAATACCAGAAAGAAATAATAACCGGTAATGGGTACGTAGGAAGACATTTCCATAGAAACGTAGACCTACACAAAACTTTAATGTCACTTATCTTTTTTTACCTAAAGCTAACGAACTGGAATTTGAAACATTAATGGTTTGTGCCCCAATAAGAATTGTTTGTGCCCTAATAAGACAGGTTTGCGCCCTAACCTCTTAAATTGATTTTTGAAAATTAGGGAGACATCGAAAATGTCTCCTTAATTCTAAATGTCCCCTCTGATATCCCTTTTTTACCCCTAAGGTGTCTCTCTATTAATCTATTTGTAAAGTGCGGATAAATTTAATATTAAAAGCAGAAAATCAGTGCTCAACTATGGGCGGCCAAAAGGACAAACATTTTAAAAATATCTTCATAAAGACAAAACAACAGCAAAAGGATAAATTTACAGAAATACAAAATCAAACAAAAGACAAAGCTACAAGAGGATAAATTTACAAAAAGGACAAACTCCAAATCAAACAAAGGACAAAACGGCAAGAGGACAAATTTACGAAAAGACAAACTCCAAATCAAACAAATAACCCTTTCAGTGCCATCCATCCACCCACAGTTTTGCCTTTCACAACCACAGTGTTGAATTTGGCATTGGCTGCTCTGTACCAAAGACCTTTTTGGAAATATACCTGTATGGCGCCCTCACAGGGCAGTGCCTGGAAAGGGTGTTTATCTGCAGGCAAATGAATTGAGATGAATTTCACTATGAGCAACTAACAATAGAAATTGTTAACAATGGTGTGTGTGCGCGCCCAATTTCCATTGTTAGTTGTTCATAGTGTGCATATGTTCATAGAATGACAAAGTAACAGATGAGGTGTTTTTTATTTATTTATATATTTGTTTGTTGGTTGACATTACTTTATTATATTCCCCCACCCTTTGAATATAACAAGGTCTGGTTTGAAGTCATTTCATTTCCGATTAGAACTGACAGAAGGGTGAAAAACTTGACAACATTCTTCAGAAACCGCAGTAATTAAGATTTCTCTTTGGCCTACATGACAAAAGACTTATTCGAAAAGTGTATAAATGTACCAGAATTATTGATGTTTGTTTTCATATTGCAGGAAAGTGGTACTCTAAACGCAACACAACGCAACACACCCCCCCCCCCCCCCCCCCCCTCAATGTTGGAATGGATGCTGGGCACGCTGCCGGGGTCCATGCCCAACATTGAACGGGGGTGGGGGGGGGGGGGGGTTGGGTGGTAGAGACTGACATCTTAAAAAGAACCCAGTCACATTACATAGCGACAACATTTTAGTCTGGTCATCTGGATACCAAATGTGCATGTGAAAGGAAGTATGCCGGTACATCAGATGCTGTTCATGCGAAACTGAAGCACGCAAAACATACTAATTCACTTATTTACCTTTAGTAGGCGTCCATCCAATACATATTTTGTGTCAGTCGCTTGTTGTGCGTTGCGGGCAGCCTGTGACGATTAATACTTGACAAACGCAAAACAGCCAGATCCGCCATTGGTCCGGGCAATGGCGCTACCCTGCTGTATTGATGAGTTGGAACCCTCTGAAGTTAAAGACTTCAGAGAGGGAGGGGGGTGGGGAGGGGGGGGGGGGGGTGGGGGGGGGGGGGGGGGGGGGCGGTAGAGAGAGAGAGAGAGACTGACATCTTAAAAAGAAATGTAGTTTAGAGCGGTTTCTGAAGAACTTCTCAAATAATCCTTAACAGATACGGTCTGGTCAGCTAGGTAGTGTGGTATTTCTCAAAGCAGTCAAGTTATACACACATAAATTTATTGCATTGCTTGCACATAAAACGTGTTTGCCGTCTCCTAACTCTGGTACTACACACAGCACAGTCGCGTTTTTTACCATTTTGGTTGCGGCAAGGATAGTGCTGACCTTGAGCTGTTCGTACTTGATTGTTCACTGGGCTGGCAGGAAGAGATTGGTGTTGCTTCCAAGTGGACAGCAAAGCCTCTATGATTCTCATTTGGAACTGGAGAGTGGACGGTTGAGGATTTGAAGGCACGCTACTGTACGCTACTCTGGCATTTAGCAGACATATGTCGAGAATGGTGACAAAAACCTTTTTCCACCATTTAACGGAGCGATGCGAATGAGTGTAATATGAGCACAGTTGACCAGCAAGATCGGTTCCGCCCATTCCTTTGTTGTACTCGGTGATGATGGCAGGTTTGTTGATATCGCGATATCCTGTTTCACTCTCTTTGCAGCAGACCTGTGTTTCTGTGATTCTGCAGTCACCGTAGTTTGTGAGAAGTGTGACACGTTTCTTGTCATGCCACGCGACACACGTACATTTGACCAGCTTTCTCATAAAATTTTGGGTCGTCGCCTGATCTCTTCATCGGAAACTTCTTTGGGTCAGCATCGAGTGGTAGTCCTTGTGAATTGTGGCGGACAGTCCCACAGCATCCAAAGCCCAGCTGGGTCAACCTGGCGAACAGAGCTGGACTAGAATACCAATTGCCATGAATAATGTATGCCCCCTGTGTTTTACATTATCCACCAGTTTCAGGACGGCTTGGCCTGGTAGCGAAATGTGGGTTGGATGGCTGGTTGCACTATTTACTCCAGTAGGTTGACTGGTATCACTGAGCCTGGCTTTGACTGCGTCCAGTGTGGATGTTCCAGGCACACATGTATCCCGTCTCGGATTCAGTCAATGCGTAACATTTAACTCCCCATTTGATCGGTTTCCGGGCCATGTACTGCTTGAAGGACAGTCGTCCTTTGAACCGTATCATGCTTTCGTCAGGGGATAGGTTCTGTCTAGGACTGTAGACACGCAGAAAACTTGGTAGGACTACGTCTAGTAGTGGCTGTAGTTTGGACAGTCTCTGGTCATGAACGCCATTTCCTGCTTGTGGTCTGAGGTTGTCAGCAAGATGCAGGTACCGGAGGATTGTTTTGAATCTGTTGCGTGACATAGTTGCCGCGTATAGGGGACACCTCAGAATTTCCGATGTAGACCAGTACAGACTGTATTGCGGTCGTCTGCTTATGCCCATGCAGAGGAGAAGTGCCACAAATGCCTTCATTTCGGGGACACCGACAGGACTCCATGCTTGGGAACTACCAGGATTTGCGTCCAAGGTTTGCCGAGCGTATCTGTTCGTCTCCGTCACTAGCAACTCCCAGACTGCCTGGCAGAAATACAGCTGGAAAACCTCCACTGGTTTTAAGTTGCTTACATCCACGGTGGGTACCTTCTTCCCCTTAAAGGCAATCGGGAGTTTACGCCTGTATGTGGACAAGAAAGTGTTGATTAGGGTTAGCAACATAATATGAATGCCAAGGGTATACTCCGACTCCTGTCAGTGCAAAAATTGGGAAAGTGCATTTGACAATAGTCTGGTACGTGCCATCCTATTCGACGGTTGGAAATAACAAGCGTACGTTCATAGACCATATTGCAAATCGTCTTTCACCAACAGAGGGCGCTCCTCTGCAAAGCACTATGGAATTTATCAGGGGTCAAACTATCGATGGTTTCAGATCACCCCTCATAAATCCCAGTGCTTTGCAGAAGGGCGCACTTTGTTGGTGAAACACGCGGTTGGCGATATGGTCTATAGTATCGAATAAACATGAATGAAATGTCGAAAATCTTGGCCATAATTCTCCGCCTCAGAGATAATCGTAAGGTTTTAAAGATCCTGGCAATTTTGTTCTTATTTTGTGTGAGGCAGACATGTCTATAGCATAATATTATAAGCCTATAGACATCCCCTTCAATCGGAGTTTTTTGTAATATACTAGCCTACTAGTAGTACTAGCTATATGCCCATACCTCGAACTACATGTAGCAGAACTGATTTCCTGCCATCCGCGACGAAAGTTCGGCTTCTCACCAGGACGTGGGGGTGTTGATGTTGTGGAGACGTCTTCATCTTCGCTAGCACTGGCCGGCTCGTCGGAGTCACTAGAGAAACTTTCTAGGAAAGAAAGGTCGGACCCGCTGTCGGCAAGGATTTCATCCAAAATGTTTGTAGCTTGGTCGCTTTCCATCATGTCCATGTCGTGTCGCGTCGGCGGGTGGCCTACTGCACTGAAGTGATTTCAAATTTGGCACGCCGTCTTTTATAATGGGACATATGAGGGCGCTATAACGCTTTGCGTTCAAAGCATTACAACTTGTGCCATAATGGCACGTTGGTAGCGAGCATGACATTTTTTTGTGAACCTCAGTGGCACAATGGTATGGAACCGTCCCAAACATTTTGAGCCCGTTTGGCACATTGGTAATGAAAGGGTTAAGGACAAAACGGCAAAATTTACAAGAAGACAAAGTCTGCGCCAAGCACGGCACCGGCTATGCCCCGTTTTTCCTAATGTATATGAGGGAGCCTCGCTTGCCGGTAGATATCTTCGTCCGACCCGAGCTTGAAGAAGCATGCAGATGGTCCCCGCCCACACGTGCGACAGCTGGAGGAACAGCTTCGTGAAGCTTCACGGCAAGTAGAGGAAACGGCTGAAAATGCACAAAGGAAACAGAAGGCGGCATACGACCAGCCAAATAGCACAGGATCCCCTACTGAAAACGACCTATTCAAACCAATTGATTTTTGAATTGGAATGAACTGGTCTTAATTGGCTCCAATTGGTCCTCAATTGGTACTGAATTGGTTTCAATTGGTCTGTTAATCCTCCTGTCCATTTCTTTTTCTCCAATTGGTATTTCCAATTGGTACTGAATTGGTTTCAATTGGTCTGTTATTCCTCCTGTAAATGTTTTCCTCCAATTGGTATTTCCAATTGGTACGGAAATGGTTTCAATTGGTCTGTTATTCCTTCTGCTTATTGTTTTCGTCCAATTGGAATTTCCAATTGGTACTGAATTGGTTTCAATTGGTCTGTTATTCCGGCCTCCTGTCAATTTGTTCCTCCAATTGGAATTTCAATCCAATTTCAGAACCAACTGAAACCATTTCAATCTAATTCGAAAACTAACTGAAAACATTTCTATCCATTTCAAGAACCAACTGAAACCATTTCAATCCAATTCGAGAACCAACTGAAACTATTTAATTTTTAATCCAATTCGAGAACCAACTGAAACCATTTCAATCCAATTCGAGAACCAACTGAAACCATTTCAATCCAATTCTAGAAACAACTGAAACCATTTCAATCCATTTCGAGAACCAATTACTTAAACCATTTCAATCCAATTCGAGATCGAACCAACTTAAACCATTTCAATCCAATTCGAGAACCGCAACTGAAACCATTTCAATCCAATTCGAGAACCGCAACTGAAACCATTTCAATCCATTTCGAGAACCGCAACTGAAACCATTTCAATCCAATTCGAGAACCGCAACTGAAACCATTTCAATCCATTTCGAGAACTGCAACTGAAACCATTTCGAGAACCGCAACTGAAACCATTTCAATCCAATTCGAGAACCGCAACTGAAACCATTTCAATCCATTTCGAGAACCGCAACTGAAACCATTTCAATCCAATTCGAAAACCGCAACTGAAACCATTTCGATCCAATTCGAGAACCAACTGAAACCATTTCAATCCAATTGGAGAACCATCCTACCCGCAAGTATCAATACGGTTTCTTGTGTTGGATAACTTTTGACAACTACGGTCTGGTGACAGTATTTTTAGGCTACAATTTGTCCCAGTCGCGAGCCTTTTCACCGACATTTTGGCTTCACCGTTGCATGTATGCAGCAGAAAAGATTACTCCTATACGCTTATATTCACGGTTAAGTCACGAAACTTTCAACTTTGAATTGGATTGAAATGGTTTCAGTTGGTTTGTGAATTGGATTGAAACGGTTTGCGTTGGTTCGTGAATTGGATTGAAATGGTTTCGGTAGGTTCGTGAATTAGATTGAAATGGTTTGAGTTGGTTCGTGAATTGGATTGAAATGGTTTCGGTAGGTTCGTGAATTAGATTGAAATGGTTTGAGTTGGTTCGTGAATTGGATTGAAATGGTTTGAGTAATTGGTTCGTGAATTGGATTGAAATGGTTTCGGTAGGTTCGTGAATTCAATTGGAATGAATTGGGTTTAATTGGTTTTAAGTTGGTTTTGGAAGTTGCAATGCATTGTGGGATCATGTAACTGAACAGATATTTACCGTGTAAAAAAGGTAATTTGCTTCAGTTTTGGCAGTTGTTTTGATTTTTGTAAATGGGTTGTTGCTTGATAATAGGCAATTTGCAATTGTCGGGAATGAACAAACTCAAAGTGGCGAAAGATTATAATTAAATTTGGTATTCGGTTAGTAAGGGTGTGCCAACCATGGGTTACAGGGTGCAGGTTTTTGTGGAGCATAAATAGAAGTCGCGCATAAAGATAATGTATGAGTAGTGTGTAAGTAGTGTATCAGTAGTGTATCAGTAGTGTATGATGTGTATCAGTAGTGTATCATTAGTGTATAAGTAATGTATGAATATGTATACGACCTAAATAAGACGTCTTTTTCCCAATTGGTTCCAATTGAGGAGTGCCAAAACTCAATTGGTAAAATGTCCCAATTGGTAATGAATTGGAAATTTTGGTAAGGGTTCTTCAATTGGATTGAAATGGTTTCGGTTGGTTCTTCAATTGGATTGAAATGGTTTCGGTAGGTTCTTCAATTGGATTGAAATGGTTTCAGTTGGTTCATGAATTGGATTGAAATGGTTTCGGTAGGTTCTTCAATTGGATTGAAATGGTTTCGGTTGGTTCTTCAATTGGATTGAAATGGTTTCAGTTGGTTATTGGGATTCTTTGAATTGGTTTGTGAATTGGTATTGAATTGGTTTGAATTGGTTTGTATTGGTCCAATTGAAAAAACGTCCCAATTCCGCATTCAAACCAATTCAAACCAATTGATATCCAATTGGAAAGTGAATTGGTTCCAATTTGTAAATGAATTGGTCAGCGAATTGGTTTCAATTGGTCAGTGAATTGGTTTGAATCGGTAAATGAATTGGTTCCAATTGGAAAACCAATTGGCCGTTTTCAGTAGGGTCGAGTCCTCCATGTCGGCGATGTTGTGTTGGTGGCCAACAAGACGCCCAGGGGCAGGTGTAAGCTTAAGGACAGGTGGGAATCCACACCACACGTAGTCGTTCGCCAACTTGGGAATTTGCCAGTCTACACTGTGCGGCCAGTTGGATCGACCAGGACGAGAAACATCCACCGGAACTTTCCTACCTTGTGTCCCTTTGACGTAGAGGAGGAATTCACTGGCGACCACGTCCCACCTCCACCTCAGTTTGAAGACATAGATCCTACACGCGGGATAAAGACTCCCCCGCTACAACACCAGCAGCCGATTTCACGAAACTTTACGCAATTGCGCAAGTCCACTTACGCCATAAATTATTGCGCAAGTACATGTATAATGGCGTAAGTGGACTTGCGCAATTGCGTAAAGTTTCGTGAAATCGGCTGCAGGACATCCGTCCTCCACCGCAGTTTTGGGACATCGACGCGGACATCTAAGAAACAGATAACAGCTCTCACAGTGAGACAGGAGATGACACAACCTCTGACAGCAACACCGATGAGACTGAGGAGGATGGCTCAACTGGCTCTACCAGGAGCTCACCGAGGCTTGCGTGTCGCCGCCCACGGAGAATCATCAAGCCACCTACGAGGTTTGGAGACTGGTCATACCGGTAGATATTAGAAGTAGTTTACCCCGTAGACTTTAATTTTAGTCGGATTTGCTGTGGAAAGCAATTATTTCAGAGGGCGTACAAGGACGAAACAGGCATGATAAACATACACTTCGTATATTTTCCATTCAATACTACACAGGTCGTTTTGTGGTCTTCTCAGGATGACGTCACAACCCTGTTTGTAAACAAACCAAGTGACCTCGAGCGTTTTAGAATTTCGTGTGGAGAGGATCGGAACTGAACTGCGTTTTAAACAAAAGACTGTCAGTTTTTGGCGGAAAACACTTTGTAATCGAGTTGTAGACACATAAACCTCCATGACAAACAGGAAAACTAAACGAATGTGAAGGGGGAGAATTCTAGCTCTTTAAAAATCCATGCGTGGTTTTTGTGCTGAATGAATGGTAAAAAATCGTTTATACACAGATTTGTTTTGTAAACTACCCTCAGTTTGGAATTGCTCCCACATGTACCATCTTACACTGGAAAAATCATGTGGTGTTTGTTACTACCGCTATCAACACTTTAGTCGGGTTTTTGTAATGAAGTAATTTTTTTTTATTTCGGTCACTGCAAATTGTAGTGTAGACCTGATGTCAAGTCGGTAACTAGTCCGGTTAGTTCGTATAGCCTTTTGGCAAGGCTTTATGGCTTTGGGGTTATATTGTTTGGTAAAATGTGGGATTATTGAGCGACATGAGCGGAGTATATAAAGGCTGGGCGAACGTTATGCCTTCTGTCTTGCCATAAAGCCTTTTACGAACTGGCTACTGCTACATTATTCACTACATGCAAGTAGTTGACCCGAACGTGCAACGTCAAAACATCATTACCAGGGACCCACTCTTGCACGTAAACATTTTGAAAACAGATCGAAAACAAACTGTCAACTGAGCCAATGAGCGCTAGGTACCTGTTTTGCACGCGCGCGTGTATGCACATCCTGAGATCTCAGGGAATTTCCACTCTGCAAAGCGACGTAACATTACCCTGAGGAAATACACGCAAATCTGAGGAGTGAGCCGGCTGTTGTCTTGAGCCAACTCACGCCCGAGTCATTTTGATGTAATTTAATCAATTCGGTCATGTTATGCCGAAAAGGAACGATTTCTATACTTTTCAGAAATTGTATTGGGTTCCGTTCCTTATGACTGTCCCGTTCCTAACAAACTTTCAAACGACGATCTTAATTTACTCCGCAGTTTTTCAAATTAATAACATGGATGCATGTTGACGAATGTAATGGAACGGATTCCCCAGTATGCTTTAAATAGCAGCCAATCGCCGACGCGGACAACGGCCAGCATTACCGAGTACATGTATCACATGCATGCACGGTTTACAATCTGCGCGCGTTACATTTGAATGCCTGCAACATGCTGCAATGCCTGCCAAGCGTCCTGATTGGTCCAGCAGAGGCGACAAGATTTCTGTCGCTTGTTCCACCGCGAAATGGGGCCTGTTTCAACAGGGCCACTGTACGCAGGAGTTAGGGAGTGTGTTAAAGGGGCACTGTTGCAAGAGGATGTTGTATGCAAGTCATCTACAGTTCCCACAGGACAAAACGACCAATCACATCGCCTGCGGCGTTGTGGAGTCGTTCATTATACGGCACTTACATTTACTTCGAAAATACCCCATTGAGCTCCATGTAAATGCGTTTAAATTGGACAAATTGTTTATTACATCCAAGTTTTATACGGAACGAATATAATCGTGAGCTCCTACAAACAAGGGAGGTATACCTCCCTTGTTTGTAGGAGCTCACGACGTAATTTGCATAGGGTGACCTGCACGTGACTGGCTGATTTCTGCTACCGAATTCGGTAGCGATTATAAAGAAAAACATAGGAATATTATTGTATTTTACACTTTTATACGCAGTATAAAATGCTCGTGACTAAAAAAGACCTACTAAATTTCGCTAAACGTTAAACGCAGTTCATCTGAATAAAGATACGTCTTGTGTCAGGAGCGTTTGATCACCCTACTAAAAAACTTGCGCAAGAAGATTTAATTTAGTGCTTTGAAAACAGATCAACGAAAAAAACTTGCATCTGCTCTCCACCTAGAATCGGAGGCAGCAAGTCTGCAGACGGTTGCTTTGATTCAGGGAGTACAATCCTGTGGATCCGCGGATATAATTTTTGTCCCTTATGCTGCCTTATGAGACTTAACTGTTTGTTCGATATATTTAGTTATTTTGTGTATATAGTATCGGCATATGACGAAATGACGTTCAGCTATTCTTTGTCCATTACATTTCACAAATCTACCAAGTTATCATGATAGCGGACCCTTCGCCACCACCACGGACACCATGGCTCCGATCTATGGCTATGGCTGTCGAAATCAACTCACAAACGGCTAGGCTTACACTGGCCTCAGAGTACGCAATTAACGCGCGCCCCTCCCTATCCAGTAGCTAGCCACGCGGCAGGCCTGTAAACGTGCATGGAGACCGTAGAGTTGAAAGTTGTACTCTTGTCTTTATAGACCGTGTAAGTTGGCCCAAAACCCACGCGTGCGGTCAATTGAAGCCATGCGCCGGCCGCCATTGTATCCCACGAACAATGCTTGGCCTAGACTGCTCACCGGTCCATGCGATCGCTTGCATCTGCTTGCATTCCAAGTTTTGGTTAAGTAGTCAATTCAAAAATCGTATCCGACGATTCTATTAATTGTTGCGGGGGAGATTTTTTTAATGTACATGAATATTATTTTATTGTACACTTATGTATACGCAGTATAAATGCTCGTGACTCAAAATACGCATCTATTGAAAAAATGTTATTACTGCATATTCATTTAAACACCCCCTGGTAAAAATGGACGCTACCACACCGTGGAGTGCGATGCGTGGATTGCCGTGATTGGTTTTTGCTATGGCAACAGCGTCAACGCGTTTGAATCGTGAATATTGTCGGGCAATAATGTTTCTCAAGTCGGTATACAGGTCGAAACCAAAATATACTGCACATACAAACGGCTATCGATCGTGCGCGGTAAAATGGCGTTTAAATAGACGGACAAAACACGACCGTATATATATACCGAATTGATTTCAAGTCTAGCTTGCGGCTTGTTCACGGATCAAATTACACAATTCATTCAGCTCTTAAACACGGCGCAGGCACCGACAGGAACTCTGGCTACTAGTATTTTTCCTCAACAATGACCATGCCATGTTACAAGTTTATGGTACAGGAATTCCACAATGTCGGGGCAAAATATTATGGAAAACGTCACAGCACGGCAAGTGAATCATCCTCAGTGCCGAAAGTATGGGCTTTTATTGTCGTTGTACAGGTAGACTTGCTAGGCGATTCCACGCCATGTTCCAGTATAATCAAATCCACTTTGGGAATCGGAATCGCGATGTAAATATGTTGAGGAATCGATTCCCAGTATGAATCGATTCTCTTTTATCTTGCACCGAAATCCGAAACGACTAGATGTTTCTAAAAGTAAGCATATGACATCATTTTGTTTACATAGTCCTTTTCAAAAACAAACATTCACAGGGGGAAATAAAGTTGTTGCACCATTATTCCTGATTACAGGTTTACTTGTGCAGACTTTAATACTAATCAAATGGAATATGCCATAATGTTATGTTGTTTAATCACTTAATTACTATTCTACTTCCATACAGTACTATAAGTTTGCTTATAACTGTAAAATATACTATAAGCTGGAGACTTTTCAAGGGGCCGTCGAAAGTTCTCAACATTTTCACGGAACTACAAAGCGTAGGAAGGTGAGGGGTAGGGGGGGGGGGGGGGGGGGGGGGGGGTCGCGTACGACTTTACATGCACTGTAAAATGTTGACATTTCACGGTAGTGACAACAATGTTGATAAGTGGTATTTCGGGGGAGGAAAGGGGTCTACGCTCTGTAGAACCGTAAAAATGTTGACAACTTTGCACGGCCCCCAACAAACGTAAAACAACTTTACATTTTAAAGACAGATTACAATGTACATGATTGAAAAAAACCAGAAACAACATCTTTATATAACTAAAGAATAATGTTGATAAACTGTCATGGAGAAATTTCAGCCACATAGATGCGATATAATCCTTCAGAAAACCTTAAAAATCCATCCATGGTTTTTGTTTTCAAGAATGGTAAAAAAGTCGTTTGCAAACGATTTTTATTAAAAAAAAGAACCTTAAGTTGGCACAATTCCTCCCACAAAGGTACAATTTTACACGAACAAAAACCGTGGTCTTTGTTACCATTGCTGTCAACACTTTTAGTCGGGTTTTTCAACTCGTGAAGTAAGATTTCGAGTAACTGCAAATGACGTACTGCATGCTGGGGCTTTAACAATCTGCCTTCTGGCTTTTTTTATATCATGATGCAATGCAACTGAAATACAAAATTACAAGTGTCTCTCTCTCGTCTCTCTCTCTTTTTTCATTTTCAAGATATTTCTGTGACAGGTAATAAATCCCTTTAGCTGTTGCATTTTATAAAGTTCAGGATTGTACATTTCATGTTTAAGGTTCATTGCAACACAACGCTATATAGGCATATAGTTTTCAGTATAGTGTAGATACATGCAAAAAAATTATTAAAACCATAAACACATTTGAAAATGCATGAATATTATTAAAAAAATAGAAATTACGACGGGCTTAATTGATGCGCACGCTTGACCGTTAAAGGTATTATACATAACTGACATTTTCTGCAGGTAATTACCTTTTGAAAAAAATCACGGTAACTTTGGAGATTTAAAGTACATGTATAGGTCATTCCACTAGCCTGTTTTGCCTACAAGCTCTTTCGATTTTAAGTTGTACATGGAAGCATTGTTAACATTACGCTTATATCCTGTAAAAAACCATGAGCTAGACATGATAGTAAAACAAGAAGTTTATTTGTCGTCAAGTGCATCAGTGTGAATTTAGTGTGAGCCTATTATACGTGGCCAAATCCAAACGGGCCGCTCTGACAACAATTAATGACAAAAAAACACACACATCATGCACCAGGCCCTTCACATGGCGTCTGTTAGTATATAGCATTGACATCGAGCGAATTTTTGTGTAAAACGTGTACATGTATAATTACTAGGACGCATGAAATAGGATTTTTATTACATCCAATAATATAGGTTTCTCGATCAAAATACCACCCAAATTTGTTTAAGATACATTCGTTTTAGAGCGAAGTTTAGTAAACTAATTTAGCAGTGCAGTGGTTACACAACTTCTTTGCTTTCATATCTACGACGTTACGGTATAATAGTATATTATTAAGTTCAAGTAATGAAGCCGATATATTAGCTTTTATATAATTATTTTTTAAAAATAGTATAGCATGCAGTGGCCTGATAACTTTGGTAATTTGAAACAACAATCTTCTGGATACAGCTTGCATTTCAATTTGGTTTATATTCTTGCGAAAAAAAGAATTGTTTTTATTTTCATGAATTTTGAAAGTTTCCTTTGTCTATGCCAATTTAACAAATTAGCTTCGCTAAAGAAATAAAAATTAAAACAATGCGAAATTTTATGGCGTATAGGCCTACACCTTATAATTCTGCTCGAGATTTAACGATTATTGTAAGTCTGTGTATTTCGCGCAAGGCCATGCATTTTTTTCTAATAACTTTTGCGGCTGAAAGTTCGTATTAAGCTGCCATAAAGTTGCCATTTCTTGTTTTTAATGCTTCTGGTTACATTTATACATAATTTACTTTGGAATGACAAATTCTAATACAAAAAATTAGTTGAAGTTACCAAATCTCAGGGATTTATACCTTTATAGATACTGCACGAAACGGTTTCAGAGCTCGCTGTCTTTCTTCAGAACAATAATTAAGTTGTGCAGACAAGCTAGGCTTACATGATTTGAAATGTTTACAACTTCGAATCACCTTCCTGTTTGAAAGACCATTTTCATCAAACTCATTATGGTGTTGAATTAAATTACATACAAAAACGGGTAAGATAACGTTAAAGGAGCATGACCAGATCACATTAATTTGTTGACGCCCCCATTTTTCCCATGGGTGTTGAGATTTTGATACCATATCATGTGTCATATTTTCCTCATTACTATTCTGAAATTTCACGACCTCAATCCGTGTATTGCCAGGGATAATGTAAACATTCCACCGAAGTTTAGTGAATTAATTTATCCGGTTACGTAAGCAGTGCAGTGATTACACAACTTCTTTGCTTCCATATCTAAATTGGGGATTGCAAATTCCCTGTTTTCTTCCCATGAATAGTATTTTGGGGAGTATTTTATATGATTGTTAGGTTAGAATGGAATCCATTTTCGAAAAAAATCTGGTCACGCTCTTTTAAGTTCATACACAATTTTAATATAACATAACCAAGTACAATATTCTCAATTTTAACCGCTTATGTGGTTCTATATATAATATTTGCTTTTCAGACAGTTTGGCTAATGGGAGGGCTTACTCCCTTTATACAGACATTGTGTCATCTTGATTAATGAAAGTAAGATATAATAATACAAATTACGAAGTACGGTATACGACGTTACAGTATAATAGTATATTATTAAGTTCAAGTAATGAAGCCGATATATTTTATATACTATAGCTTTTATATATATTTTTAAAATTAGTATAGCATGCAGTGGTCTGATAACTTTGGTAATTTAAAACAACAATCCTCTGGATACAGGTTGCATTTCAATTTGGTTTATATTTTTGCGAAAAAAAAATTGTTTTTATTTTCATGAGTATTGAAAGTTTCCTCTGTATATGCCAATTTAACAAATTATCTTCGCTAGAGAAATAAAAATTAAAACATTGCGAAATTTTATGACGTATATGTACACTTCATAATTCTGCTCGAGATTGAACTATTATTGTAAGTCTGTGTAGCTTTCGCGCAAGACCATGCATTTTTCTTATTATTTTTTTGCGGCTGGAAGTTCGTATTAAGCTGCCATATAGTTGCCATTTCTTGTGTTTAATGCTTCTGGTTACATTTATACCTAATATATTTTAGAATAAGCATATTTTAGGATAAACTATGAAGTAAAACTGCGGTCAAAGGCGACGCGTCGCCAAGGGTGGAGGCGGGGCTTAGTGCCCCCTTCCAAGACTTTGAAAAGTCTGGCGGCGGCTCTGCAAAGGCGTCAATTTAAATTGCGTTTCTTGAGTATATAAACTGAAAACATAGTCAAATAACAGTCGTACTTTATTTAACTGGAACATTGAAAATGCCATATTTTCGAAAACGTGTTACAGTGAGCAAAACACAATATGTTATACACTAAATGTTATACGATATGTTATATATACAACACAATATGTTATGTGTTTGGCTAACATTTAACCAAGATGCAGAAATTATATTCCACAACCACAATGTAAAAACGCATACTCTCGTAAAAGGGATACAGTGTACCGGATTCTGTCAAGATAGCATAACGAAAACATGCTGCACAAGTGTGACGGTTGCCAAGATGATTCGCTCTATAAACAGCAAGGCCGTCCGGAAAAGTACCGTGGTTTTGACTCATTCGTTACTTTAAGATATTAAACTACACGTACATGTAACATCGTTGCAAATATAAGTGAATGTGCAATGAGTAACGTTTTCGTATACTATAACATTTCGTATACTGAGTAACATTTCGTATACTGTATCTAAACTATTTTATCTAATTACTGTATATATTATATAAAATGAGAGAAGAAAAACGTTTATTGTACGTAAAACACGTATACGGAATAATTTTCACTGCGGGGAAAATGAAAATGACACGAGCCGTACTTTTAAAGTAGTTTCGCTTCTTGCAATTTTCTTGTTTGTGACAGGCAGACAGCAGAGTCGGCCTTAAAAGTTTGTTGTAAGCAGCAGTTTTCTGATATCAGCATCTATGTGCTCTCCGCTTGGATAAAACGGTGCGAATATACTGCGTGTAACTGAAAATTAAAAAGCAGTACTCATACAGCACCTTTCTGTTTTCCGTTGAAGCAACTTTCCTCGTTACATGTATAAAAATGTTCCGTGCGCTGCCAAAAGGTCCAAGTTTACTTTCATATTATGAATTTCTCTCCTGCTATCATTCTACGATGCGTAGTACGAGTCCCTTTCCCAAGTAGTCTATCATGATAACACTTTCAGAATCTTAAATGAGTTAGTATCCTTTATTTTCAGGGCGAGACTTATAATTCTTTGAATGACCTTTGTACCCCTCTCAGAAATTAAGAAAATGAGGTGTACTACGCCCGAGCGCCCTGCTGCATCGGACTCAACCTCCATCTGGCAGAATCGAGAAAGGGTTGGAGTGATATCTTGAGTGATATCTTGCATAATCATTTTAATTTTTCATAATCATTTTTCCATTTTTCAAAATATATTTACATTCAAATCCTGCACCAAACGGATAGGCATACATAAGACGCATTCTGTATACCGGTGTTAGATGAACTGCACGTGTTATAGGTTAGGTTTCAGCTTCCCTTTGTATTAGTGAAAGGGAAAATGCAGATCAACAACAACGTTACCAATTTAAAAAACTTGCAAACCAGTTTCGCACCTTTCCTCCTTTGGATCTGGAGAAGGTATTCTTGTAGTGCTCAAAGGGGTCATAGTTGCCCCGTTTTACCTTCCCCATAATGTCTGCCTCTTTCCGTACCTCCTGCAGTGCATACACTCGATTCTGCCATCCTGGCTTGCCGCTGCGTTTCTCGCTTTCAATCAATACGTCAACGTATTCAACAGTACTGAGTGGATTTGGCTTGAGAGCGATTTCCTCTAAACGCATGATACTTTGGTGTGAATCGCCAATCAGTTGGAAGACACAACAGCGGACTGCGTCAAATTCTTCAAGCTGCTTCTGTATCACTTGTTCTACTGTCATCTTCTTTCCCGTTGCATCTTTGTATCGTTCTTCTATCTCTTCGTATTTCCTCAGTTCTTTCTCAGTGTAGTAGTCAAATTTGTACTGTTGGTTGAAGTGTACGTCCCATGGACATTTTCCTGGGCAGATGGTACACACTCCATCGTCCATAGCTTTACAACCTGCCTTTTTAGTGTCATCTCCGATACGGCACGGATAGTGACAGGTAAAGTGACACTTACTGCAGTTGGTAATGAAGTTACCAGTTACGTCGATCTTTTTGCACTTAGGAACTTCAACTTCGAACACAAAATCCTTATTTGCCTCGATCTCCGCCTCATGTTGTCCAAGAATCTGGTTCTCCACTCGGAGCTCCTCTAACTTGCAGATCCCTGTTTGGATCTGCGGTTGAAGACCTTGAACTGCGATCTCCAGACGCTTTCTTTCCTCTAGCACAGCCATCGTAAGGGAAAGACTTCTGGCTTCTAATCCTTGGACACTGAGCAGGAATTTTTGGAAGCTTTCTTTACCCATCTGCCAAAACATGTCATCCAAAGAATGATAACCGCCGCTGTTCTCTTTGGACTTCTTTTTACGACCCTTCCGATTACTTCCGAGGCCGCAGAAAAGAGCAGAGTTGTTAAATTTGAACATTTCCGAGTATGGAATGTTGGCTTCCTTTACAGCATCTAATACAGGCGGCGAACTGGAATCACCAAATGTCACAAGAAGAAAAATGTTCTCGGATATGTCTTTCCCGAACAAAGACAATATGGAATCGAACACATATCGCTGGGTATGTGTCAATCGACTTCGAGATGCTTCCACAACAAACCCAATGGCGTCTATGTGATCGATACCGTGCGACTCTGCATCTAAGAAGAACTCGCGTATCTGGTCAAATATGGCTTTGTCTCGTTCGATACCTCGTGTGTCTCCAAATCCCGGTGTGTCAATCACAGTCAAAGTATATGGTAGACGCAGGTTACGGTTTTGGTAAATGGTGTAGGATGTGATGACCTGAGTCTGGCTGTGTGCTTGAGAAGCTCCTTTTGCTTCCCCCACATCGACTATCTTAAAACGGAAGTCATCATGTCGTTCCACATCAAATATATGATTGATCATCCCGTTGATAAGTGTGCTCTTACCAGAACCCGTTACACCAACCAACATGACAACTTTGTTCTGAACAGCCGGTTGGTCTGGCGGAAGACCGTATTTATAGCTTTCGCTTTGGGGGCTTTTAATACACACCGGGTCTAATGGTAATTTTAGAATACACAGCTTTTCTCTCTTCTTGTCAGCGGGTGTTACAATTGAGGCTTGGTCATAGATGTCCAGCTTCAGAGGACGGCGAGTCGTAAAAACGGAGACATCGCTGCTCTCGCCCAACGTATCGTGTGCCCCACAGACAGCCGTTACCGTTATTTCAAGCCTTGTCTCCCGTGTAACCTCTTTAATGATAAACGTGCAAGAAGAGTCTGTGGTTTCTTTGACAGCAGCGTCGCAGCTGCCATCCTCGTGACTCTGGTATCGGATCCTATAGCATTTGATGGCGTTTTGTTGATCAGTAGTGATGGGTTTCACCCATTGAAGTTCAACATCAGAAACAGAAATCTGACAAGCGTGTATGTCAGTCGGGGGCCCAGCAGTAAGCGTGGTAAAAGGTAGGGAAACCTCGCTGGGAATCTCGAAATCATCCTCAGAGACGAGGATTACACGAACTACGTATGTGGCGTTTGGCATCAGTTCTGAAAGTGTGAAGTGTTTATCCATTCCATGTGTCAGCACTTTCGACCATTCCTCAGTTTGCTGATCATCTTGTATTATGTACTGTATGAAGTATTCACGCATTCTAACACCTTGCCCTATGGTGTCTGGATCAGACCACTGAAGGGTTACACTGTCTGCTTTAACATCAATTACTTCCGGTTTTCCCGGTTGAGTTGTTGGAAATGTTTTACAGACTTCGCTGCATATACTGGGAAGACTAGCTACGCCCGACTGATAGATGGCGGTTATCCGAAACACGTACTGGGTGTTGGCTTCTAACTCACATACAGTAAACCGTCTCTCTGCGGAGCCAGTTTCGACGTATTTTGCATTTTGCAGTTCCCCGTTTGCAAATGGTCCAAACTCGATCTCGTAAGTGCTGATGATTACATGTTTTCCTGATTGAGTAGGCTGGTCCCACTCAAGAGCAATGCTTGTTGCGGACACCGGGTGTGCTTCTGGCCGTCCTGATGGGCTGGCTGGTAGAGTCGTCACAATGCCACTGCTTTCGCTGTCAATGCTCACACCAATAGGGCACACTGCTGCGACATGGACTTCCAGTTGTTCATTGGGCTGCAAGTCATCAATAGTGAAGTGTGCTTCGGTCTGCTGCGTGCGGGCTTCCTTGTTCTTTGAATTACCATGACCACGAAACCTCCTGGTCTTGACGATGTAGCTTTGTATACTATCAGCACCAAATTCTGGCTGGGTCCAGTTAACCTCTATTGTACTATGATTGAGCACTTGACATCGGGGTTTCCCAGGTTGGCTTGGTGGTTCATAGTCTTCTTCGGTCAGTACTCCTTCTTCGTACAGTAGAATTGTGCCACCGACCTTGGTTTCTTGTGACGGGGATGTGACATCTCCAAATCCCGTCACGATGAACTTGGTACATCGTGACTCAACGTTAGCCTTACAGAACCCAGAGAAGAGTTTAACCTTGCCCCTCATGAACTTCATAATAGCCACATCGTCAAACCACTGTCGCTCACTGTAGCTACTTTCCTTTCTCGTATTGAGATACTGCGAGAGGGTAGTTAAATACGTCTCCTTTTGGCCTATCAGTCTGAAAGTGAAGCAAACGACGTTGTCTATGGCTGGATCCATTAAAATGGCATCCAATGTCTCTCGAGTCTTGACAGTCTCCACATCTGGCAAAAAGTTCACGTAAAGTCTAATTGCTGTTGACTCTTTTTGTTTGCTTGTCAACCATCCATTGAGTTCATCCACGTTAAAGGGCGAAAGGCCTGCATGCTGTAACAGTTCTTTCAGGATACTCTCTCCCTCACCACCCCCGTGTATCAAAGGAATCATGCGAGCCATTTCCTTCTTGAATTGTGATTTGTATTCATTTATGTTTCTCATGAATGTTTCGAACTTCTCCGAGAGCTGTATGAATTCATTGCATATTGGATCGGCGGCCATGTCTTGGCCTTTTGCGAGACACTTTTCTAAGCCTTGTACGAAATATTGCGCCTGGGACAGGAGCTCAGTGCTAATTATCTTACATACTCTGGCTGCTCTGGAATCTAGCTTGTAAAGCGGATACAGAAAAGCTTTTATTGGGACAGCATCGTCCTCAAGGATCTCGGGTAATCTTGCAATCAATTTTGCAGCGCCTTTGTAATCTGACGGACTGCGATCTAGTGCCAAGTCACAGAAAACCTTGCACTGCACATCAATCGCTTCACTCGGGTCAAAATCATTTTCCCCATCTTCCCCTTCAGTATTATGAGGCACGAGCTTGGCCACTAAGTTACGTACGGCTTCGCTACATTCGACACCGTTGTTTTTCTTGTCGAAGACAAAGAAGGCATCTGTTCCGTACAGAATCCCAACCACGACATGCGTAGCCTTACCTTGAGTAAAAACATCATAAATCTGAATTTTGCTGGTAGCTGTATCCGCCTGACTAAATTGTTGTAACGTGCAGGTAGCCCTGACGTGTAACGCACAGCGGTGTGTACTTTTAGGTGGTATTGGATCAATGAGGTATTTTAAGGAGCCTTTGGGTTGCACAAGACCAGCAAGAATACTTGCATTAAGGGATTCATCTATTTCAAGGGACTGATTCTTTTCATTGGGGCAATCTGAAGCCAGCAGAGTAAACGTTTGCCCCTTTTGTTCTTTAGTCTCACTGTGGCTTGCTATCGTCTCAGGATCCCAGAGTGGCCTCCCTGGTGAGACAACCTGATGACTACGACAGTCGTACAACGTTCCTATGCACACTGGTCTTCCCAGCGTCGGTATCTCCAAAACATTTACCTTGTCATCCATCACAGAAGCGATGTTGCGCAAGTTTGTTGCCCAGTCACAACACCACTGAAATGGAATAACCAAAATTATTGGGTCCTCAGAATTTTAACCTGAGAACTCGGACATTACAGGCAGATACACCAGCTTAGATAAAATCAGTCATTCTTGAAAGGACTATTTTATGTGTTGTTGTAAGTGACCTTCAAGATTTTGTTTAATTATTTATTGATGGCCCTTCACGGCATAATGCCATTTAAGACCCTTTAAGGCCCCCTTTATGCCTTACCTTCATGGGAATACCTCCACAAAGGATTTTTAACAGAAGGTGCCATAAACTTTACGTGATTTGATTGAAGTTCACTTTATTTACAACTTTTAGCTCGAGATGACAAAAGAAGAGGTACAGTTTTAGAAGCGAGTAGAAAACCCCGATATAATATCCCAGGTTCAATGCCAACCCGACACCCACCCCCACCCCTTCCCTACCCCCCAATAATCCTGCGGCTGCGTATCATTTTATGCATTTTATAAATCTTCAAAACTACAGTTTGTCCCACAACTATTTGATAAAACTGGCAAGTTATATCGTGTGTTAAAGTTGGCTATTATTATTTTTTTTACCTGCAGGTTTTATGCCAACTACCAGATTCCTTCTTATCGTAGTTCAGATGCTCACAAATCCATCGCATGTCTCTTGGCCCAGGACAAAGAGCTTCAACATTAAATGAAGACAAAAACAAAAAAATGTATTCAATTCGTTAGACATTCAGTGTGCATTAGCCGGCCAGACCTATACAGGATTTGGGAAATTGTTACAAACGACGTTATCTGTCTGCTTGTGGATCTGTGTGGTAACAACCAATCATTGCATGACTTCAGCTCAGTACCTCATTTACTTTCCGAGAAAACAATGAAAACTGTATCCAAGCTTTCAAAGAAATTGTGCAAAGCAACCGTCCCATTTAGGCTGGTTTCCTTACTAGTATACTGCACCGATAAAAAGAGCCATAATACCACAATAGTCAGGGACCTAGTTTCGTTCACATGAGGGCGCCCTCGTAAAGAAAAGTATGTGCACACATTTGTATAAATTCATCTTAAATAATGCATTAAAGGTTGGTGCAGCTTCTGGTATGGTTGCTGTACGGTGCATGCAGTGAACCTACTATAATAATTTTGTAAAGTGGGGCGCGCAAAGGAGTGTAAAGGAGTGTAGACTGGGGCTTGCCACGACTATTTGAGATGCGCTAGGACTGACCGTCGTGGGGAGTTGAGAGCAAATCGTACGACGTCGTCGTTTTTTACTACCACGTTATTGCATACTATAAATATAAACAGTAAGCTCCCCCTTAAAAAACTCCTCATAATTCCTTAAGTAGGAACTTTTTAAAGATCACGACTAGTAAAGAATATTTCTGTGGTTGTTAGGTAACTGCTGTGTGAAAATTACAGTCATCCATTGCTTCATACATGTAGGTGACTGAGCACAAATTAAAGGCAAGATGACCGGATTTCAAAATTCACAAGAATCGTTTCATTACTTCAGTTGATTGAGAAACAGTTAACTTAATGTTCAGTAATGTTCAGTAAATGTGTGTCAATCACGCTTGCCAATGACCTCCAGACATCATCTTCTCGTGGTGTTGATGAGTCTGCATGGTCACCCGCTGCTGATGATAGCCATCCATTCTTCCCGCAATAATCGTGACAAGTCATCCAGAGTGCTGACTGCATTGATACGGGCACACACAGAACGCTTAAGCTGGTCCCAAAGATGCTCGATGGGATTCAGGTTAGGCGAATTTGCAGGCCACACCATTTTCTGGATTCCCTCCAGGCCACAAATGCGCGAGCCAGATCCACGGTAAGTTGAATGCCCACCGACAATGTCAACACATTTCTGCGTCCACATGTTGCACCATATGCTGCTGCCCATGGTAATAAATCTGTCTTTATGGACGATAACGCCCATTCACACAGAGGAAGAAATTATTATTGCAGGGAGAATGGATGGCGATCCTTAGAAGCGGGCAACCAGACTCATCGACACCATGACGAGATGATGTCTGGAGGGCATTGACAAGCGTGGTGGATACACACATTACTGAACATTAGGTTAACTGTTTCTCAATTAACTGAAGTAATGAAACGACTCTTGTGAATTTTGAAATTTGATAATTTTGTCTTTAATTTGTGCTCAGTCAGCTATGAACTAATGAATGACTGTAATTTTCACACAACAGTTACCTAACAACCACATAATCTTTACTAGTCGTGATCTTTAAAAAGTTCTT
The DNA here is from genome assembly GCA_037783545.1 of Henricia sp. BOLD:AAB3569. Classification (NCBI taxonomy): domain Eukaryota; kingdom Metazoa; phylum Echinodermata; class Asteroidea; order Spinulosida; family Echinasteridae; genus Henricia; species Henricia sp. BOLD:AAB3569. The sequence continues at coordinate 258,143 of JBBELK010000071.1, read as the reverse complement.
ACTTAGGAAATTATAAGGGAGTTATTTAAGGGGGAACTTACTTTTTGTGTTGTGTTTAGATGCCAATGACTAAATGCCACTTTGTGAATGACTATACTCTACCATCAGACGATTGATCGCTGCATGCCCACACAAATTTCACGGGTACCAATTATAGTTAACGACGGCTAAACGTGTTGGCCTAGCTGTAACTACGAAAGGTGTCTAACGGGTGCTTATCTCTATGCGCGTCTAGAGATTAGTCGCGGATAAAACAACTTCTTAAGCAACTTCTTTAAGCGCTCATTACAAAATATTTCAAACAGCTGTTTTATTGTCCGCGCCTTACTTAATCAGGGCTGCGTTCCGAGTACGCGAACATTTGCAACGTTCACCAACAACTGGTATATACCCAGAGTTCCATAGATGCGTGCACAAAAGCATCGTGGCCAGTGGCAACGTTTGCGTATCTCGAACGCAGCCGAGGCTGCTTTGCTGTACACGTCTAAGTCGGCAGTCAGGCGGCGGTCACCCAAATCCAACAACAGTAAGGCTTCTAATTTGCATTATACAATCCTTGCAGTATATCCACCTTGCAGCATCCGGAGTTTCGGGATAGATCATGAAATGCGCCTTAATTGCGCAAATCGAAGCTGAAACTCTATGCACTGCTTGATCAAAGACTTGCTGAGAAATGCTAAACAACTCGCCCCCAAATATCTGGAATGACCCTCATGCAAAGAAACGCACAGCACAATCTACAATCTTGGACAAAATAGCTTGGGACACCCCACCTAAACCCCGTGCAACCCCGCGCAATGTTGGGTCGCTGGGGTGCACGCCACCGAAATCTGCAGCAGTCGGCGTCAACATTGAAAGGGGAGCGGGGGTACACACTTCAACTGTCCCAACTATTTTGTCCAGGATTGTAGCTGCTGTAGCACTAGTCCAGATTCTGGACTATATTATTGCGATATTGGATCGTAGCGCGGCCGACTATAGAGGGCGCAATATCGACATGATTTGGACCCTCAGAAATTTGAGGGAACTATAGCTCCGCCCACCTAGTCTGATTGGACGCAGCGCTTATCAATCATGTGTGTGAGGCGCGCCGAATAATCGACGGTCGGGAATCGATTCTCGAAAATTGTCCGCGCAATGTACGCATAGTCATTATAATATTACAATGTGTACATATCGGCCTCCAATGCCGGCTATGCGCTGCCAGTGTGCATTATGAAACGAACAAACATATACAGTATACACCTGCATGCGTGGCTATAGTGCAGGATACAGACCCCGCGCGGGATATGCACTGTGCACGAACATATAGGCATGCGTGGCTTAGTTGGAAAGAGTTGAGAAGTTGATCAGATTTTGTCTTCAAAATTACTCATCAAGCATATCTGTACGTGCAGATTTTATATAATTTCAGGTTTTTCCCATCAAATCAGTGCACTTCATTTTAAAGAAACAAATCTTATCTACTAAATTCTGACTTGACCTTAAAAATAGGAGTCAAATAAAGACACAGTGTGCTTTGTGTATTTTATTGCATGGTATTTAAGAAAAATTTACATGGTAAAATAAAGCCAGTTATTAGTTCCAACAAAAGCAGGTGTACTACATTTGTTGACTAATATATGGCCACTTTAGTACAAAATCCTCTAGTACATGTGGGCCAGGAAATTTAGGCTCTACACAATAGGCAAAAAAAGCCCCATATATACTGCAGTTTCTATTGCAGTTACCCATAAGTTTACTTCACAACTACACAAGAAAAACCCGACTAAAAGTGTAGATAACAATTATAACAAACTTTTAAACATCACATAATTTTTCCCGTGTAATTGTACATTTGTGGAAAAAATTGCCAACTAAAGTATTTTTTTTTACCATTCATTCAACACAAAAACCATACATGTATTTTTTTAGGTTTTCTGAAGTATTACTGCATGCACCATTTGCTGAAATTTCTACCAGGCATTTTATCAACATTATTCTTTTAAAGCTTGACAGGGTGCTCCACATTACAAACTTTAACAAATTTGCAAAGCAAATTGCACCCTGTTTTAAAAGCCATTAGCTTTTTGTTTATATACAGACATTGGTGCTGTTCATTTCAATTTTAAATGAATAAAAGACAACATTTTCAACTTTGACAATTTGTTTACAAAAACTAAGAGAAAGTATAGAAAAACATGAATTCAAACTGGAGTTGTGGCAAACTGCTGCGGTTTTTATTTCCATTTTTTTTTTACAAGCAACATGTAAAACAAACTCAAATGATGCAGCCATGGGTTACAAGATGTTTCATCAAAGTTGGAGAAAATGGTGCAATATTTTGTGCAGAGTTTGTGATCCTGTGTTTGCCTTATGTGATGTCATAACTTTGCTTATGAACATACAAATTCAAAAGCTTGATTTTTTTATACCATTTCAAGGGCCCCTCAAATATTTGTTTCCACTGTTCCAATATTATGGACCCATAAAGAGGCAGATTGGGGGGTGGGGGTGGGGGGCGGGGGGCGTTCAGCTCTTACACCATTGCAACAATAGAAAATGTACATGTAATAGTATTGCATTATATGTGTCTGCCTTTCTGAGCATTCTGACATACATGAAATGATAGGATGAATGATCACTGCCCTGATTTGAAAAATCACTGACTTGTATTTATAGTGTTATGATGTTTTTGAAGATGGTTCATTGTCTGTGCACTTTATCTCACCCTGAAAATATGTTACATTTGAACAGAAAATGCGGCATACTTTTCTGATTTGCTCTGCAGCTTTTTGGAGAAAATCCTGTGCAAAAAAGGGGCAATTTTTACAACTTCCTGATCTGTGCAAAGCTGCATTAATTCTACACTGATATATTTTGTTGTCTACAAAGTAATTTTGCTCCAAATGTAATTACGGCAGATGCAGAAATTGTTCATATTTCATTCACAGACAGTAATCCTCTGCAGCAGCACGTATATAAACATTCTGTGCATGGCTGCAGGTCACATTGAAAAATGAGTGTGAAAGGCAAATTGAACACTATAGTAATAAACTCATGTGTGTAGCTCATTATTGCAGTTGTGTAGCTCAGAATGCATGTTTTTGAATCTTGATGTACTCCTACTGAATTCAGGAATTCAGTTTTGTTAAAAATTGCAACTGAAAGATTAATAATTTCTTGTTTTGCAGATTAAAATTCCATTCTTTTGAAAGTACACTATGTTAATGAAAACCCTCATTGCAATTCAAGAATACTCATAATTGATTAGTTTTGTGTTTCACATGTTGAGACACTGAAAAATATGAGACTTCTAAATTTGAAGGAATGGAGTGCTCAAATGCAGTTTTGCTTCACACCCCATGCCATTTTTAAATGAATGTATAGGTCATATAGGCCTACCTAGGCAATTATACTGGCTGAGGATTGTTGTATCAACTATTAGGCCTAATTTGAAATGTTTGAACTTGAATAAATGTCTGGGAACTTATTTTGTTGAGTTTGTATTGAGGTGGCATAGTCATGAAGTCCCCCGGCCTGGCCTTTTTTTCTACAGGAGGGAAACATTTCCTGTAAATTGTGTGCCTGCTTATTTGCACATTGCAAAAAAATGTATGTTATCTGAAAGGTCCTTCAAAAATACTGGATCATGCAAATGGAATTGAAGGATTTAACACAAATAAACTCAAGTGTGTAACTCAGTCTTAATTCAGAATGCATTTTTAAAATCTTGATGTACTGTCATACTGAATTCAGTTTTATTAAAAATTGCAACTGAAAGATGAATAATTTCTATTTTTTGTAGATTAACATTCCCATCTGTTAAAAGTAGGGATGGGCATTTACGGTTAATTCAGAAACCGGTTTGCGATTCTTTCCAGTGTCGGTTAACCGGTTAACCGTTCAGCCGACACCAAAGTTGTTGGTGTTGTTCTACTTTATAGATGCATTTGCAATGCACACAATACCCCTAGGCCCCCAAAATAATCATTGAATCTTTATCGGGTGAAAATTTTACTACGACTCCATAGACATTTATTTCAATTTCATGAAGTAAATACAAAAAACCTTTGAAAACTATTGTAAATTCTTTAAAATTGGGTTTCGTTTAAACGTTCGGCAAAATGGTTTTTCATTTTTTCCCCGGTTAACCGGTTAAATGTCCAATCCCTGGTTGAAAGAGTGCATTATGTTAATGAAAACCCTCAAATCAAGCATCCTCATGATAATTTGATTAATTTTGTGCTTCACAAGTTCAGACAGATACATGAAACTTCCAAATCTGAAGGAATGGATTCAATGGACTGCTCACTTAATTGCAGTTTTGCTTCACACCCCATGTCGTTGTTAAATGAATGTTCAGGTCATAATCCCATTACTAGGCGACTCTTGTGTCAAATATTAATTTAAATAAGACTACCGAGAACTTATTTTGCTGAGTTGTGTGCCTGCTTAATTATTTTGTGCATTGCAATGTCTTATCTGAAGCTCCCACCCGGCGGGCCACAAAAATATTAGATCTGCTACTACATTGTACATGTACATGTTGAACTTCAAGAAAGGGATAAACAAGAACAGTTGGTTTTTATAATATTTTCGTTTTTTTGCACTTTTAGCATGAAACTGAAGTAAATGGCACAGCAAAGAATAAGCTATATCCAAATATTTTTTGTTGGTGCATGACAAATCTTTGTTGGTGCATGACAAATGAAATTTGTTGCATTACGAGGTTGGAAATTTGTAGGACAAATTAATATTAGCGGAAGACTAATCTGAACGACTGACAAATGTGACGATCGTCTTTTGACTAATTTGTATTGTCACGTAAAACAACAACTGACGATTTATTTTCCAATGACTAATTGCATGACTAACTTTTTATTGCATTACTAATGGCAGGAATAATCCAGCCGAAACTCCTGACTAATTTAATTAGTCACGAGTTTTGGCGGGATTATTCTTTCCATTGATAATGTAATAAAAGGTTAGTCATGAAATCAGTCGTGGGAAAATAAATCTTCAGTTCTTGTTTTCGTGCAGCTGTGCGACGCCATTACATGCGAACCGCACCGTAAAATCATGGAGGTAGCTACCTCCATGGTAAAATGAAGTCGTGTTTGACTGGACTGAACAATTTCTGTGACGTTACTCTGGAAAGGTAAGCGTGTGACGGGTTTTGTGTGACTCCAAATGATTGTGCTGGACTCTGAGATTTATAAAGCAATCATTTGTTTGCATGTTTCAAACTATGTCGTGTGTCGGAGTAAAGACATATAGTTGAGGCCGTGCCTCGGGTCACCGTCTCAACATTCGTAAATTGACACAAATAGTCCTGATCTGCAAGGACAACTCAGTACGTAGGCCTATTCGTAATTTTAGGTCAGCCCATGTTGGACTCCTTTCCTCGCTGCAGTTAGAAGTAAGTTTATAAGTAAGTTTACGATACTAACTGGATGTTTTCCTGGGTACATCGTTGCCTCTTCCAAATACGTTGTCCCCATTATCGTCATCAAACTGCGGATATCTTTGTTGCATTAACACAAGACACCGTGCAGTCATTGCACGTATTCTGCGTAGGCCTATTTCAGTCCGTTACGAAACAAACCGTGTATTGCACGTGACAAAGTAAGTTTGTCAGGCTGACTAACTGACATTACTAATTAATTTTACTGCAGGACTAATAATTTTCCTGCAAGACTAATCAATTTTTCTGCAGGACTAATAAATTTGTGTGCAAGACTAAATAATTTTCCCGCATGACAAATTAATTTTCCCGCATGACTAATCATTTTTTTAAATTAGGCAAATAAGAACCTTTTTCATGACTAATTAAAATTAGTCAATTCAAACCACGTATGACTGATTATAAATTAGTCAAATAAGACATAGTGTATGACTAATTGTGTTTTGTCAATTGACGAAATAAAGTTATCAGTGCACTACGCCAACCCGACCGCCCCCACGTGTAGTGTTGTTGTTGTTGTTAATTTAATGGCATCTTTGTCAACTAAGGCCCTTTATTCCATAAACTATACGGTATTAGCTTTAACTATACTTTATTTTCAACTGGAGATGACGCAGAAGGAGTTGCAGTTTTAGAAGTAGGAGGAAAACCCCCAGAGAAATCTCCAGGGGAAAACCCACGCGGTCAAGTAGGGACTGCAAACCCAATCCACATACACGCCTCGGATTCGAACCCGGGACCCCAGAGGTGAACGGCGAGGAAAGAACCACTACGCCAACCCGACCGCCCACGTGTAGTGTACAGTACGTAGGCCTGTCTGATGCAATAATGGCGACATCACACGTATGACTTTCAGGAAGACCAGAGGATATCCCTCACATATTTTCTGTAAAGGTATGACGTGTTTGTGAACTTACCAACTGGGTATAGGCTACGTACGGAAAATCTTATATTTTTCAAACGGCACCGTATTGTTCTGTCAAAACAACCGTTAACCAATGAGTGGTTGTATGTTTTACCACACACTATAAAAAAAAAAGAGCAGAAACATTTTCTTTCTTATTTCCAAGAATGAGTCGCGCGAAGGAGTAGGTGAACTTGTACCGAGTTAGTATTGGCCCAAGACTACTCTAGTCGATATTGGTTTGTGTACGCGTTGGCCATTCCCAGTAGTGCGCCCTCTTGCAGCACTAACTGGCAAGCCCTTTGCTCAAAGGGCTGTAGACTGGTTCCCGCTCCACATATTCCACATACAACGACTGAATATGAGGACCGGCTACTGTCGTGTTTAAAATAGCACTTTAAGCATGACGTCATGCATTTATTTTTAGGAGCACATAACCGTTAATTTTCAAAGCGCGCTGCGCGCTATATGGCATGAGTGTACAATAATTTGAAAGGGGTCATTCCATATTTGACCAATACAAAAGTAATATATTAACCTTAAAATATTAAATATGCCCATTTTAATATACATGTAGGCTAGCATCAAAGAGAAAATTCAAACCTTGTCTGCATACATGTATAGTTTTAATCTGGTGTTGCAATCCCGTAAATATAGCCACTGCGTAGTTTTAAATCCGTGGCATCACCATAATACACACGCAGCGGCACGTGTACGTACGTGCACGCGACGTCATTTCAAATTCTCGAAACAATGACGAATTGTACCCAACGATTAACGGTAACGACTGGACGACCGGACGTGCATTCGGGTAACTTCGGGAACCTTCGGAAAAAGGAGGAATTCCTCCTGTTTCAAAATGGCGGAATTGGCGGCTGCCGGACCTTAAATTCAGTCTAGTCAAAGAATTTTTGGTCCGGGTACCAGACTAAAAGGGCTGGCCAGTTAGTGCTGCAAGAGGGCGCACTACTGGGAATGGCCAACGCGTGACTGGTTCCCGATCCCTATAGATTGGTTCGCTTATTGCGAAAATATAGGGATCGGTAAAGGGCAGCCATGACGGGCAGAATTCTGCCCGTCACGTGGTTATTATTATTTATTTATTTTTAGTAAGTGCGCAGATTTTGCATTGACATTTGTAACTTGGCCGTGCGTGTCAAACATATCCAATTATGTAAATAAAGTACATTGTCTAAAGCAAAGGGCTTGGCCAATTTTTAAATATAAAAAACACAATGCGCACGCGCAAAGACGACCAATTACAGATCAAGATAAAGCGCCCTTTACCTGTCCTTATATTCTCCTGTGTGGAATATGTGGACGGGAACCAGTCTAGGCCAACGCGTACACAAACCAATATCGACTAGAGTAGTCTTGGGCCAAGACTAGTACCGAGTAGGCTGCCGTGTTTCGGCTTATGTGTATGGCTAGGCTGCCGCGTGTGCGTAGGGACCGAAACGGACTGTGTGCATGCCATTGGACGATTCCGCACGTAGGCCCTAAATTTGACGCATTTTAACAAGCATAAAACAGCAACCGCTTGATGAATTTTTGCAACAAAGATATTTTTGAAATCTGTTGCAACCTGTCTGTTGTGTGAAAGTGGTTTTAACTCAAAGTAGATATTGTGATTTTGTTTTCAAAGTCGCTAACAACGGTCGAGTAGGTTCTACTTCGTGTCGAGTTGGCAAACGGTTGAGTTGACTCCTGCACCCATGGGACAACTCACAAACATTCCAAGATTTATTTTTCCTTTTAGTAATGCACCAATTGTTTGCCAACTCGACTCAACAAACATGACCAACTCGGTCGTAGTACAGTACCAACTTGACATCAAAATCGAGTCAGCTGGACCGTTTGCCTCCGCCCCTATAGTCTTTGAGAAATGAATAAAACAATTATAGTTTTCGTCTCATGAGACGAAAATTCATTTCGCCCCAAAACCATTTCGCCCAAGTGCCATTTCGCCCTCAAACCACTTCGCCCGAGTGCCATTTCGCCCCAAATCACTTCGTCCAAACACTACATCGCCCAAATGCTACTTCGCCCTAAAACGATCGACTTCGTGCACATGCCGTGGTTCAGGGCGAAATGGTTCTGGGCGAAGTGGTTTGGGAGCGAAATGACTGCAAACCTTTTTTGACTGTTTTCTCAAAAGTTTAACGAACTACGGAGCTGGTTTTTGCTGGGGTTGGTTTTAATCATGGATATATTCAATCACACAGGGGGATAAAACTATTTGTAACATTTTACCAATCATGTATAGTATACTATCTTCAAACTTGTATTGGAACATTGGTACGCATAACATATATATGGGTCTGTCTACAGTAATGGGGTACATTTCTGTAACATTCAAGATCTTAGGTCAGTTCACTTCAAATGTCTTAATTTTATCTTTAAATTATCAAGCTAAACTGAGGAAAACACTTTTTCACCAAGGAGTACGAAAAATATTCCTACAACATACATTTGTGAAAACCCCGTGCACAAATTTTCCTATTACGCATGTAACAAAGACGGAAAAAAATGTCACAAAATGGTCTGTCCACGTTACATACGTAATAGGAAAATTTGTACACAAGCTTTTCAAAAATGTATGTTGTGGCACCAATTTCTTACCTTTTTGGGCAAAAGTTATCTCCTGAGAACAAAACAAGGACATTTCTTTAATTCTGAGATAAACTAAAGACATCTGAAAGGAATTAATGACTTATTTTTCAAATGTAGGGCCTACCCCATTACTGTGGACAGACCCATATATATATATATATTTGTGAACTTTGATTGGTACCCTTAATGAACTAAATGAGCACATTATCATAAAATGGCATGTTATTCTATAGAATTTAATAATCTATGAAGACAGATCGTACCTGCTTATTGTGATGGTGGCTGTGAGGGTTTTGTACTGCAGGGAATTATACTCCACTTATTAAATGTATTTCTGAAAATGACAGAAAAGGCCAACCCTTTACAAAATTAAGGCAAAGGTGTTTTTAAAACAAATATGAGTATAGGCCTATACGTGTGGAGCTTAGTTGGCGTCTTGGCGACGATTATATTACAGTTTCACATTATAACAAAGAAACAGAAGACATATGTAGGCCCTGCGTGTAAACTTGGCTTGTGGATTCGGAAAGATTTACCGATAATTTTATTGTGGAAACAAATTTGCCCACCTACCATTGATGCGAAATGTAACGTCTCCGAATTCTTTCCATGATTCTCATAAAAACAGCAGGCAGGTCGTTTCACGCACATGCATGTATGTTGGAGCGCCTGTCTGGAAGAGAAAATAAGCCAGTTCGGTGTTATATTAGGTATACGGATGCGTCGGATTCTCAACGAACGTTTGACAACGGTCATTTGTACATAAACGCACGATCCACGTGCACAAATGCATTGAGAAAAACGAGTTGTTAGATGCAAAATAAGCACTTTAAATGTACAGTGAAGCATCCTTTGCTGAGGTTTTTGACCGAAATCAGACCAGTGTTACTAATATTAGTTTTAGTACTCCATATGTCGTGGTAAACTTGGTGACGGGTTGAATTTTCATCTGAAGGTATCTCGCAAACACAATGTTCAGTAAGGACTTTACATTGGGTTAAACGTTACGACTTTATTATATTTGATAACAAAGAAATGAAATAAAACGGGAAATATTATAGGTATATCTGTCGCTATACGACGTGAAAGACAGATCAACGAAAACGTTATAATTCAGCGTCCTTTTCGACTATTTGCCCAATAACTCGGAGCTAAAATATAAACTTTTTTTTTTCAAATGAGTTCTGTAGGCTATACTTTTAGTCGACCCAAATTTAATTACATAATTTGTATATAACTAACCTGTTGATTGTTAATTTAATTTATTGTGGGTGATTGTCTGAGTCGCTGGCCGGGGTTTTGTTATTTTTTTTGTAATAATGTTTATAATGCACCTGTCATTTCCCCCTTGAATGATTTTAGTTAGCAACCACAGAAGAGTTTACCATTACTATTTTTCCTTAAAATGACTTATCAAGCATAATGTGCAAATTTGACAGAACAACTCAAGTTTAGGATTTTAAAAATGATAATTTTATTAGAAAACACTTTTTAACAAATTAAGCCAATCTATATGTTTTTTACACGAGGTCGGAGCTGATGGTCTACTCGATTTTTCCCCATTATTTTGTATTTTCGTTTCCCTCGCCAAACTTAGGGAATAGACGGTATCGAATAGCCGCCATTTCGTGGGGCACCTTTTGTTACTTAAACCGTTCAACAATGGAAGCACAATACGTGCAACCACGCATATCTTCAAGGAACAAAGAAACTGCCCCACGAAATGGCGGCTTTTCGATACGGTCTATAGGGCCTATAAGTGATACGAACGAATGTTCGCAAGTACCAAATGCCAGCTGTTAGAGGTACACACCGGCCTACTGTCTACATTATTTAGTGATGTTGCAGCATTGACAATACTTTTTGATGGTCGTTGTGATAAAAAGATCATCAAAATATCCCGTAATTTACTAAAGAAGTGCAAAATTAAAGGAACACGTTGCCTTCGGGTTGCGCTTTATTGGGCGTTTTTGGGCTATTACAAGCGTTTGAAGTATAATGAGCACGATCTGAAAGATGTTTAAAAAGTAGAATATAATGATCCACACAAACGTGCCTTAGAAATGCTTCAATTTTGCGTAATTTCTCGAAGCAGCACGCTCCGCCATTTATGGGAGTCAAAATCTTGACTCCCATAAATGGCGGAGAAATTATATTAGTCTTATTTCCAGTCGCAGCTGTTGAAATACTTCTGATTATTTTTCCTTCCTCCGTTGCTTGTGATGTGCCTGTTTTTTTAATTCGTGTCTACAATAACCATTGGGTATAAATCATCCAAGTCCTTTCTATCGGTTTGTCCCATGACAATATTCTTACCCTGATTGGCGAGGTTTTCGTTTTTTCTTTTTTTCTATTTTTCCTTCCTCCGTTGCTTGTGATGTGCCTGTTTTTTTAATTCGTGTCTACAATAACCATTGGGTATAAATCATCCAAGTCCTTTCTATCGGTTTGTCCCATGACAATATTCTTACCCTGATTGGCGAGGTTTTCGTTTTTTTCTTTTTTGACGCGTCTGCTGTGTTCTCTTGACGATCCATTTTATGACAGCCAGTCGGTGTGTGTGTGTATCTGTGTTTACATTTCACACATGTCTCGGGAGGCGGAGAATGGTATGGTACCTTGCGTTCATCTGATAGGTTTACCTGACCACTGGCCACGGCGCCAGCCTAACTCCTGTTCGTCGCTGCATTTTGCCCACTTCTACCCGGACGATCGTATTGACGGCTTGAAATACGTATACATTTCGCGGGACATGTAGTGGGGGTCAGAGGTCAGTGTTTTTTTTTAAAATTACCATTCACTAATTATAACACATTAAATGTGTTTTATTGCAAGAACAACTCTTAATAAGTATAAGGAACACCCTCAAACGTGAGATTTCGTGAAATCTGAAGGCAACGTGTTCCTTTAACATAAACGGTTAAAAGACGGGTTATACGCTTTACCATCTCAAATTTTCTGCCCACGATTTCACTGGACAGCCCGGACGACCGAATAGGAATTTTCGTTTTCTTTTGAGGAGTCGGCATCATGTTTTGTCTTCACAAACGTACACCGGAGCAACACGCCCAGCTGTGTGTGCACTGGTTCTGAAAAGTCACGTGACCTTGAATTTTTGAAAAATTCTCAAAAACGACCAAATTTGATGGCGTCTTTTCAGGATATATCTAATTTACTCTGGAAAGCGCTTCAGAATAATGTATGGGTCTATTTCGAGCCCAAAATAGCCCAACAAAGCCGGTGTGTTCCTTTAAGGAGCTATATGTACGAAACCGATTCGTAATACACTATGTAAGTTGATCTCGAGAACTTGCGGTATACGCTGCGAGATTCATCGACTTCCGCGTGCAGCGACCGTTTGTTCGGTACAATGTTTTGGCTCCAAACGATTCGGGGTCCACTTAAAAAATTCTTAAAATCTCATTTATTACTTGTTAATTGAACAAATCGTTCATGAAATTTATGATAAACCTGACCTTAAATTATTTCTGTCTCCGAGATAAACTGCTAACCCTGGACGTAATATAAAAACCACGCAGCGCAACGCTGGTATAGTCAGTACGTGGCGCGAATATTTTGGCGCCAGTGTTTTGGAACGAATAATGCATATGGCCGTTTTCAAAAGTACTTGATTCGGCTTCAGACCATCCTGAGATCTCAGGGAATATCGTGACAATACCCTGAGGAAATACACGCAAATCTGTGGAGTGAGCCGGCTGTTGTCTTGAGCCAACTCACGCCCGAGTCATTTTGATGTAATTTAATCAATTCGATCATGTTATGCCGAAAAGAAACGATTTCTATACTTTCCAGAAATTGTATTGGGTTCCGTTTCTTATTACTGTCCCATTCCTACCAAACGACGATCTTAAAGGGAACACCGGCTTTGTTGGGCTATTTTGGGCTGGAAATAGACCCATACATTATCCTGAAGCGCTTTCGAGAGTAAATTACATATATCCTAAAAAGACGCCGTCAAATTTGGCCGTTTTTGAGCACTTTTGAACAATTCAAGGTCACGTGACTTTTCGGAACAAAATTCTGTTTCCGAAAAGTCACGTGGTCTTGTGAGTTAGTTGTATTTCCAGCCGTATAAAAGTTTGTTACTGCAGAACTGCACCAAATTTAACTCTGATTTTTCCCCAATATTTATAAGTAATTGACAAAAGAGAGACTATTTATACAGGTATGAAACAAAGTTAAAATTTTAAGTATGAAAAATCGAACATAATTGTTTGTTTCGAGAGTCCGGAGAACGGGAGCGAGCGCGTGCTACGGCAGGCTACTGTGGAGTGTAGGATATTTGCCCCGCGAAGCACGGCAAATAGCCTGAGTGCACACACAGCTGCACTGTATCCATTTTTGGCAAGGATTTGGGTGTTAAGTAACCCCAATAAGAGTGTTAAACTTCAACACCCCCATCCGGTGTCAACGTATTCTTCTTCGTGTTTATTTTGGGCAAGAATTTTGGTGTTAATTGACACCTGAATGTGGAATTAAATTGTAGCACCTACAGTTGATTTATTCTTGCAGAATTAAAAGCCGACACCAATTGGTGTAAAATGGGGAAACCCCTTTAAAATAAAACAGGCACTGTAAAACCTATTGTGTTAAATTTAACACCCGTGGTGTAAATTAACACCAGCATTTGGATTCGTGGTGAAACAGTAATGAAATTGGCAAAATACCATTATTTTCATCATGTTTTCTCATGATTTCTTCACATCCCCTAAGGAGTATTGAAGATATCATACAGAAAACAAATTCAGATAGTCTAGCCATAAGTACAACGTGGTGATTACGGTGTATGCTTAAACGCGGAAAAATGATCAGAAACGCCTGTAGCCAATCAAATAGCATTATTTGTTAACACCAACAAAATTGTTTGGCAGTGAACACGTGACCGACATCCCATAATTTTTTGGAGATCAACCAATGGGATTAGAATACTAAGCGTCATGCATTGTGATCATGCGCAGTTTACCAAGTTTAACACCATGCAAATTCTACACCACTTTTTCTGCTGTTAATCTATTACACCGGTGTTCGTTTGACACAAATGTAGCACCCAAAGAATTAAAAAACCTTGGTGTTAGACATTTAACACCGCAATTTTTGCAGTGTGGGTGTGTTGCATACGTTCGTGAAGAAAAAACATGATGCCAACTCCTCAAAAGAAAACGGAAATTCCTATTCGGTCGTCCGGGCTGTCCAGTGAAATCGTGAGCAGAAAATTGGAGATATCCTGAGCAGGAGGAGAGCGAATCGTTTGTGACAAAGTCGTGGGGCTCGCGCATAGTTGCAACGGCTGGTAAAGCGTATAACCCGTCTTTTGACCGTTTTTGTTAATTTTGCACTTCTTTAGTAAATTACGGGATATTTTGATGATTTTTTTTCACAACGACCATCCAAAAAGTATTGTCAATGCTGCTACATCACTAAATCATGTAAACAGTAAGCCGGTGTGTACCTTTAATTTAGAACATACATTTTTATCGGGAACTCGGCCCGCAACTACATACGGGAGAGATTTCTTATTTCACCACCTTAAAATACAAAGGGAAAGAATGAGTGGTTGATCAAATTAATAACAGGGATGCATGCTGACGAATGTAATGGAACGGATTCCCCAGTATGCTTTAAATAGCAGCCAATCGCAGACGCGGACAACGGCCAGCATTACCGAGTACATGTATCACATGCATGCACAGTGTTTACAATCTGCGCGCGTTACATTTGAGTGCCTGCAATCATGCTGCAATGCACTGCCAAGCGTCCTGATTGGTCCAGCAGAGGCGACAAGATTTCTGTCGCTTGTTCCACCGCGAAATGGGGCCTGTTTCAACAGGGCCACTGTACGCAAGAGTTAGGGAGTGCGTTAAAGGGGCACTATTGCAAGAGGATGGCTTCAGACGGTCTTTGTGATTTTCTGTCCTGGCCGTGTATACTTTATTTGTTTGGGTTTTTGTTGGTGGTTTTATCAATACTCTGTACAAAAGTGAACATTCAAGTTGACGTTAAAACCACATATTTGTTTGGCCACGTTAATATTTTATTTCTGAGATGCAAGCCTGAGCCTGTAATTCGTAAAGGTATTTGCAAACCGGAAACTAAAGGTCAAAATGTTTTACTTGTTTAATTGTGACAAGCTCAAACAAAATGTTCTTCATTTTATTTATTGAATCGGTAGAATTTAAGGTTGCTTTTCCATTTATTGGCGTTTGGCGCTTACAAACGATGTACGGTAAGGGGGCCCGATCCCTAGTGTGACACATATCGTGCTCGCATTTCTTTCTTCTATCCCTTGATTTAACAACTCCACGAAGGCGCTATTTAGAGAATACACTCATTTTATTCGTAAATTGGATTGTTGTACTTGATACATAGTGTTAATATACTATTTATAAATTTTTCGTCTGGTAGTAAGCAGCCCACAATGCTCCGCGCGTCTGTATATGTCCGCTGAGCCGGACGGGCTAGTGCCTGTACAGATTTCTACATATGCAGCACGATATGTGGCAGAGGGTATCGCCCCTACCAATGTTCCCCCATTGTGTCTCGTAAGGAAGAGTGTGTTGAGGGGCGTTAAGCCCGCCGCACACGTGAGGTCGTTTGCTGAGCAAACGGTCATTCGTGGCCGTTTGCTCAGCACTTGGCTCACGTGTGCGGTGGCTATTTTGCTGCGCTTTTTGCCTCGCGAAGCTGTGAGCCAAAAATCTAACGTGTTTGATATTTTTAGCTGAGCTAAAATAAATGTAGCTGGCCAATTAAAAACCATCCCCATATTCACGTGATATGAATACAGTGCGCGCGGGCACCGCTAAGGTCACCAAACTTTTGCTAAAGTGTGGTGACCTTGGCGGGGTTCGCGTGCGCGCGCTGTTTTCGTATCGCGCGCGTGGTTTTAATTGGCCAGCTACATTCATTTTAGCTCAGCACTTGGCTCATCACCCCCGCACACGTGAGATTTTGGCCACGCGCATATTGCCACATATATCGTGCTGGGTATAGATTTCTGTGACGGTAACACGTGACGCAAAGGTCACATATACAGCGCTAGCTGGCCCCGCGGAGCATTGGGGGTTGCTTGCTGCCAGTCGAATAATTAGTAAATAATATGTTAACGCTTATATATCCGGTGCAAAAATATAATTTACCAATAAAATGAGTATACTTTGTGCGAGACCTACCTTGTCTGCTGGAAAATTGTATTTACGTCTGTTTACAAGAAAAAGACGTGTCCTCGTGGTCACGTGTCGTATAAAATTTTGGCCAATGAAGGAGCCAACAAAATAGCTCGTCCCAGCGCCCTGTAAGGCGCGCTGGAAATGAGCGAATCTGTGAAGGCACATCAGCCCGTACCATCGCCCAGTTTGGGCGGTGGGAATGAGCGAAGCTGGTGGTTTCGCATTAATAAATGTCGCACATAACATGCGCATACATTGTTTTCCAGTCGCATTCGTAAAAGTCACAATATCCCTGTGCAACACGAAGCCGTTATACAGTCTGTTTAACATACAATGGATAAACATTACATTGATGAATACATTTCCTCGGCAGTAGGCCCATTAACCTTTGCATGACCAAGCGATTCCTTTGCAAATAAAAATAACTGTAGAAAGGCACTGTATTTCCCCTGATGAGAAATATTCCTACGCATTTGTAACGTACAGTTCGCGTATCCGTTTCAACCTCGCATTCCACCTAGTGTTCCTCCTCGAACAAAATCCATGCAAAATCCTCGTAAACAGATGATTTTATTTAAACATTTAGTTTGGTGTTTACTTTATACGTGTTGTTCCCGTATAGGGTGTAATTACACGTGTATATTTTTGCCCGATTTGGATAACATCCTCCGGGCAGAGAAAAATCCCACAACCTTATACCAAAAGTATTTCCTTCTTCATGATTGTGTTATTCGAATATACCCTTTGCACGGGCGGCCATGACAGTGTAGTCACATTGTCAACTTGCGTCATGCATGAGTAGGCACATAGGCCTAATTGTTAAATTTAAATATGAAAACCTGCCCCTTGTCATGGTCGCCCAGGCGCGGATCCAGAGGGGGGGGGGGGGGGGGGGGGGGGAGGGCGGGGGGGGGGGGGGGGGGGAGGGCGGGGGGGGGGGGAGGGGGGTCAACCCCCCCCCCCCCTGCTCCGAGACCAAAAAAATAATGTAATGCATTTTTTGCGTGTCCGCCTGTCCGAAACAAGCAGACATAAAAATCTGATGGGCAAAACCCCTCCCTGGTGGCAAAACCCCCTCCTGGAAAAATTCCTGGATCCGCCCCGGATGTCGCCGGTGCAAAGGGTCTATACTTGTTGTTTAAACACAAGGCGGCATTACCGGCTGACATTCGTTTTTGTACTGGTCTAATAGAAGCGTAAAAAAAAAATCATGTTCATTTATTACGACTCATCACATCTCACCATCCAACTACCATTTCAACTTATACGACACAATGTGGCCTATACTGCATGGGTCTCATGATAGGCCTAATAAGACGACCACGTTAAATAGGACCTAATGACCCTCTTTAATTCTTGTTTTAAACAAATTCGTTTTAAAAATTGTGTTATGTATTGGGCCATTGCCCAAATCCCATCAAAAGTGTTCTACACAAGCCAATGCAGGCTAGCCTAATTAGCATTACAACGTTAATGTTGAAAAATGTTTACAATTTTTAATTCAGGCCGTTCAAGTTCGGCTCTTGGTCGAACACACCATCATTTACCTATAATACCGTATGCTAATTTCCCTTGGTTTGCCAAAGTTTCCGATAGGATTATGGTTTTTGATTTGAACTTGAGGTATCGGTTTTAAATTTGAAAAGACCCATCCCCATGCCTGAATAAGATTTTGTTACCATTATGGAATCATATACAAGTAAACATAGGCGTAGCCCGGCTCATTAAAATACAAGAATACAATGGATCCAAGGGGGTAATTGCAGCTGCCTGAGCCTCCCGAATCCATTGTATTCTTGTATATTAATAAATATAACTATACACTCCTGGTAAAACAAAAAAGAAAATGTACCTACGGCACAGATGTAGGCCCCAAACGTTGACACTTTCTGAAGTTTATTTCCGGCAGTGTCAACCACGTCCTCGGAGACACTAACACGACTGGTGATGTCTACCCTGAACATACGATTTTATGTTCATAATAGTATGGAAGGCAGGTATAGTAAAATGACAGTTATTTGCAAACGAACAAAATTGGCAATTCGAGAGGTTTTCCGCGTATGCTCTATTGGCAAATTTGCAGTAACACCAAGGGTAGTAAATCCTCCAAAATAAATACAATATTGAGCAGTCAATGAGTTTAAAGTCCGCACCACCATCTGTCTTCCTGTACTGATGAGAAGGATGCTAGACTTTGCACAAAAATGTCAGGGGGAGAGAAGTCCATGCTCTGGTTCTTTGTGAGAAAACCAATATGGGGAATGAGACGGACCCCGTTGGGTTCCCATCGTATGTGACCTGGTTCGATGGAGAGGGCATGAAGCTCGCTTCGACGTCGAGCAGTAGCAGCAGCTGGCAAGAAAACCGTCTTGATCGTGAGGTTGTGAAGGGATGCTGAATCAAGTGGCTCAAAAGGGGGTTGTGACAATGATAGCAGGACGGAGCCCAAGTCCCAGGAAGGAATAAGCTTCTTCCGAGGCGGGCGGTCTACGAACATGCCCCTGATCAAATGGGCGATTGATGTATTGTTTGAGGTGGTGGTACCGTCTTCAAAGCCTTGGTGAAGCACCCCTATTGCGGATCTGTATCCCTTGATAGTAGAAATTTGAAGGCCACTGTTGAATAGATACATGAGGAAGTCCCCGACCGAAGTTAGAGATGCAGAATGGGGATCGATAGCTCGTTCTGCACACCATTTGGTGAAGTGTCGTAATCGATTATCGTAAGTGGCTCTGGTAGACTTGCGTCTGCTATTGGCTGCCACTGATGTAGCTTCTTCCGAAAGGCCTGCTGTTCGGAGAGAGAGCTTGACAGCATCCAAGCACAGAGATGGAGGTTGGATGGGTCCGGATGTAGGATCTGAGACCGGGGTTGGAACAGAAGGTCTGGTCGGTTGGGGAGCAGTAGTGGTGGATGCGACAAAAGCGGTAAGAGTCGAGGAAACCAGGGCTGTCTTGGCCAAAATGGGGCGATGAGGATGAGCCTGCATAGTTCCCTTTCCAGTTTTCTCAGGACTGCTGGGATGAGCGTTATCGGAGGGAATGCATATGCGAAGATCCCGGTCCAGTTGAGGCTGAGAGCATCCATTTTCCAAGCGTTGGGGTGTGGATGACGCGAGCAGAAAGTGGGTAGCTGATTGTTTAGGTGAGAGGCAAACAGGTCGACATGAGGCATGTCGAGGGTGTTGAAAATCTGTCTCACCACGGACTGGAGGAGGGTCCATTCCGTCGGTATTATCCGACCTCTGGATAGAGCATCGGCTAGGGTATTTTTCTTCCCGGCCAAGTGGCTCGCTTGCAGGGAAATTCCTCTTGGGATGCACCATGTGAGCAGGCTTCAGGTGATCAGACACAGAGACGGAGAGTGGGTGCCTCCCTGACGATTGATGTAAGATACCACTGTGGAGTTGTCTGATTTTATGAGAACTCGCTGGCTGGTAACTGTAGTCTCGAAAGCTAAAAGGGCTTTGGATACCGCCAGTAGTTCCCGGTGGTTGATGTGCAGACTGGAATCCGGTGGAGACCAGGGCCCATGTGCATAAAAGGCTACTAGGCCTAGTTGGCAACTAAAATGGACTTAAGTTGCTTACTAAGCCTAGTTGATTACTAATTGTGATGCATAAAACCCAACTAGATATAGTAACATTCTAAAATTCTGGCAAAAGTTAGAGTTGATCTGGGGTACCTCTAAGTCACTAGATGACAACTAATCAGTCTGCCTTTGGACAACATGGCTCGTAGAATCATGGAGCTAAACAACTTTGTGCCTAAGCTTTGCTTCACAATGACGGATTACTTGTAAGTACTGGGCAGTAATGCAATGTTACAAAGACCCTTAGAAATGAGTTATGCTCAGTTGGAATGTGATTCGAAGCTCAAACACAATAAACTTGTCTACAAGCCTATTGTATCTGACATAATCACCTCCTCTCCAAGGCCATAGCACCCAAATCAGTTACAAACCAAATTGTCCTAGTATGCAACTAGTAAGCAATGTGCCTAGTGAGGTTTTATGCAACACAAATTAGTTGCCAACTCCGTAGGTATAAACTAGGGAATTTATAATCTTACTAAGCACTAGTTGGCAGCTAAACTAGTAGCCTTTTATGCACATGGGCCCAGGTCCCCGCTGCAAACTGGGCGTCGAGATGTGCACCCCAACCTGTGTCGGACGCGTCTGTCGTTATGACGACCGAGGGAGAGGAAGGTGGAAATAGGGTGCCCTGGCGCATGTTCCGTGGGTTCCGCCACCATGCTAGATGAGACCTGATAAACTGGTTTATGGGGATGCTCTTTAGGATGGGATCTCGGCGTGGGCTGTAGTGGTAAAGCAGATGGAGCTGTAGCGGACGCATGCGCATCCTGCACCATGGGATGAGATCCACTAGGCTCGCCATAATTCCGAGAAGTCGGAGCCAAGTTAAGGCTGGCAGTGACGGACTCCGCATGAATAGGGAGATGCAATCGGTTAAGGTCTCGGTTCTGCTTGTAGCAGGAAAGGCTTTCCCTTGAGTAAAGTCCAGTGTAGCTCCCAGGAACGATGGTTGTTGCGAGGGAGAAAGGGATGATTTCTGGGGGTTGATAATGAAGCCCAGATCGTGGGTCAGTTGGACGGTGTAGGAGCGGGCCCGAAGAATCTCTTGGAGGGATGGGGCCACAATGAGCCAATCGTCCAGATACACGAAGATGTGAATCTGTCGTTGTCGTAGAGCAGCTGCCAGCACCTTGACGATCCTGGTGAAAACCCGGGGAGCTGTGGACAACCCGAATGGTAGACATTCTTTGTGATGGAATTGGAGAAGGCGACCTCCGACTGGACCAGATACGAGAGGCGAGGAAGATAGTCATCGGCCCCTGTAGGAACGCGATCCCCGGGACTTCGGTGGACGCGTAAATCTGGGGGGCTGGTAACGGGATGACGGCTTGTACGTTGGCTTGTAACTGGGCTTATAAGATGAGGTTGAAGTCGGGGTGGACCAATTCCGGCGGGACGATGAGCCAAACGATTTGCGTTTAGTCGAATGCTGTTGTAGGTCAATCTTCTCCTGAGCTTTGAGTCGTTTAGCCTCTTGAAGAAGAGAGTCGTTGAACTTGTTGTCGAAGAGGTCATTGCCTGCGAGAGGCAGGTTAAGCATCCTGTCCTTAGCGCCCGCAGAAGGAAGGAACATGTTGTCCATAGCTAGGGAGCGTCTGGTTAAGGAAGAAGTTGCGAATCCCAAGGAAAATTGACGGAGACACAACTTGAGACAATCGTCAAGGGTGTGATGCAACTCCGATGACATGTCGGCGTCCTCCCGGGAACTAGCCATGGCGTCGGAGAGCAAGAGGGCGAATGAAAAAATCTTGGCGCCCAGACGGAGATTGGCATCTAGGGAGGCCAATTTTGAGTCCAACAACTTGGTAGGCTGGTTAAAGTGGTGGGACGTTGAGCGTGGGTCGTCTTTCCGTAGCGTGTCCTTAACTTCGGAAGAAAAAGTCGGGGTGGTAAAGTACCTGACCGTATCGCTCTCATTAACAGACGGTTCCATTGTATGTTGGAGGGGGGTCGATGAAGTTGCTGGACTGTAGTGAGGGCTTCGTCCATGATGTCTGCGCACATTCTGTCGACGGGGAAGGTTTGAACGCGTTCGGGCGAATGGCGAAAATTGACTCGAAAGGAGGGCCGGCTAGACTCTTCTAGCGGTGGTGGTGGTGGAAAATGTAGAATGTTTCCTACCTTGGTGATGGCCGCCTTAATCCGAGACTGAGTAGATTGGTAATGCACGTCCTCAGATGAAGAACTTTGTGAAAATTCCGATGGAGAACGGGGTGAGGAAGGACGTTGAGTTACCCGTGGAGAGCTATCCCTCGAACGGCGCCCAGAGGAGTGGCGATGTGTGAGGGGAGAACGGGAGCGCGAGCGGTAATGTGCCTCGCGTGGCATTTCACATTGCGTGCAGTGATGCATGCCTCTGTGTTGCGCGTTATCGTAGCGTTGTGTGTGCCGATAACAATGGCCGTGGAATGTATCCTGTGTGGGACAATGGTGAGGTGACCTCGGCGAATAATACGGCCGGGGTGCTTGGTAAGATGCCGGAAAATATGTAGTAGGAACGTGGCTTGCGTAAGTTCCCTGTCTTGGGTCACCTGTAAAAAATTCGAAACGGGCCGGGTGACTTGTTGTAGAATGAGTGGGTGGTGCCCCGCTGGGCCCCTGTGACCGGCCGGGTTGCGCCGCCTTGATTTCATGCGACCCCGGCAGCGGGTGGCTGGGTTGTGCCGACTGATTTCCTCGGGATCCCAGTAAACCCGCTGGTAAAACATCAAACTCCGATGAAGCACCGACAGACTCCATGTGTTCGTCGAGACTGGCGAAGGTGCGTGAAGTTTCTCGGGAGGAAAACTCCAGTGGCTGTGCGTAAGGCGGACCGGCACTGGTCGTCGCCATGATCGGATCTTCGTGGGCAGTAGAAACGGAGGGCGATTTGCGACCGAAACGTCTCTTGGTCTTAGATGTATCCGTCATGGTAGACACTGAAACTATAAAAAGATCTGGCTATAGATGTTCGCACTTTGGCTGCGCTGAAAAAACTACGACTCCTCTTTCTAGCACAGGGTTTTATGGCACGCTTTGGGCGCGGAGGGCGCTACTTTGGGCTTTCTTTCAGCGAGATTTGGCCGCGCATGCGCGCTGAATGCATTTGTAGTAATAAACGACGGTGAGTAACCTTCCGTACCAGAATTATATAAATGTGTGGGCACACCTTTTTCTTTTACAAGGGCGCCCCTATGTGAACGAAACTATAGACCCCTGACTGCCGTGGTATTGTGGCTGTTTTACGTGCAGTATAGCTATAGGGAACCAGCCTAAATAGCACGGTGGCTTCGCATAACTGCTTGTAAGCATGGACACAGCTTTTTTTCGGTAAGGTACGTGTACACAGGTTTGTTTTATCATACACGTCCTCAATCACACATAGAGATAATGCTGTTCGTAACGGTATTCCAATAATGTGATTTATCTGGGAGCGTGCTCAGATTTTTCCAGAAAATGGATTTTGCTCTAACCTAACAATCATATAAAATACCTACCCAAAATACTATTCATGGGGAGAAAGCAGGTATTTTGCAATCTCCAATTTAGATGTGGTAGCAAAAAGGTTGGTGTACTCGCTGCATTGTTTTATGGAACGGATAGATTAGTTTACAAAACATTGGTGTTTTTTTGACGAGATCCTTAAAGGAACACGTTGCCTTCAGATTTCACGAAATCTCACGTTTGAGGGTGTTCCTTATACTTATTAAGAGTAACGTGTTCTTGCAATAAAACACATTTAATGTGTTATAATTAGTGAATGGTAATTTAAAAAAAACAAACACTGACCTCTGACCCCCACTACATGTCCCGCGAAATGTATACGTATTTCAAGCCGTCAATACGATCGTCCGGGTAGTGGGCAAAATGCAGCGACGAACAGGAGTTAGGCTGGCGCCGTAGCCAGTGGTCAGGTAAACCTATCAGATGAACGCAAGGTACCATACCATTCTCCGCCTCCCGAGACATGTGTGAAATGTAAACACACACACACCGACTGGCTGTCAAAAAATGGATCGTCAAGAGAACACAGCAGACGCGTCAAAAAAGAAAAAACGAAAACCTCGCCAATCAGGGTAAGAATATTGTCATGGGACAAACCGACAGAAAGGACTTGGATGATTTATACCCAATGGTTATTGTAGACACGAATTTTAAAAAAACAGGCACATCACACGCAACGGAGGAAGGAAAAATAAGTTCTTTCTCCAGGCTGGAAATAAGACTAATATAATTTCTCCGCCATTTATGGGAGTCAAGATTTTGACTCCCATAAATGGCGGAGCGTGCTGCTTCGAGAAATTACGCAAAATTGAAGCATTTCTAAGGCACGTTTGTGTGGATCATTATATTCTACTTTTTAAACATCTTTCAGATCGTGCTCATTATACTTCAAACGCTTGTAATAGCCCAAAAACGCCCAATAAAGCGCAACCCGAAGGCAACGTGTTCCTTTAAAAATATACGGATTGAGACCACGAAATTTTAGAATGGTAATGAGAAAAATATGACGGTATCAAAATCTCAACACCCATGGGAAAAGTGTGAGGCTCAAAAATGTGATTTGGACGCGCTCCTTTAAACTTGAAGGAGACGTTCTTCTTACCGAGGGACATTGCTGTTACCACCCACGACAAAGTTTGGTTCACTAACATGCAATATTTAATTTAAAACTTTTGGCTTTCCGTATGCATCGATAAAATTAAACTAACTCCCGCCCCCAAGGAAAAAACATCCCCCGATGAGAAATTAGCGACGTCAGCTATGATTGTGCAACCTCGTGAATTTATTTTTAACGCGTAGTTCCTGACATGGAGCCATTTTACCCGCGTTTCCCATCTTCCTGTCGCAAGGCCGTTGCTAAAAGCCTAGGCCTACCACATCGAGTTGTTCACAACGAGCCTTGCTGAATCGAGTTGAGCTAGGCAAAATATGACCCCGCGGCTGTTCGACCAATGAGAGATACTGAACACTTTTGACATGACCTTTTAATGCAATGAAGCCGTTTCAACCAATCATCTCGCGCGTTTCAGCAAGCTCGTTTCAACAAGGCTGAAATTCCCACAATACACACGGTGTGGACGTCCACAGAAACGACAACGGTAGCCGTTAACGGCAAACGCCCAAAGTTGAAAGTTTCAACTTTCAGCGTAGTCCCCGCCATTAGCCCCAAAAAAGTGACTCTGAAAAAAAATTGTAAAGTGCCCACGTGTACATTCACCCACATCGTCAAGAAATATTACAAATATATGATGGCACACATTTTACACATAAACAGTGGAGGATCGATGAATATTTGAAAGAAATAATGGATAGAAAAAAAAGGGGGAATGCTCCAGTAGTAAGCGATTTGTTGTTTCTGGCACAAAACATTTTTTTTAAACATATTGGTCGCTAACTTTGATCTTTTTATAAAATATCAGCTTGGAAATTGGCTCACGGAATTGAAATTTTCAAGTCGGAAATTTTCGAGTTGAAATTTCAATTCGCAAGCTAGCGCTCAAGGACGCCGTTAAAACTAAGGCTGTTGGTTAGACGTGAATGTTTGTTTTAATGTTTTGTGCCAGAACGCAACAAATCCCTTACACTAGGCATACCATAAACACTTGTAAAATAAAGGTGATATACATGTATTTTATAATCTTTTGATTTTATCATATGAAGATGGATAGTGGACATAAGCCAACGGTTATTCGAGATGGAATAAAAAACGTATACATGATTTTCTTAGGGTAAACAATAATATTTACCCATATATATTGTAGATGGTGACAATTAAGCTTGGGTCAAGAAAACTATATCAGAGGTCGGTCAGAAATTACGTTAATGAATTTAAAAACCACAAGAGCAAACCCGAGCAAGATTTAGACTCACTGATTGAAAAGTATAATATAGAACAAGTAGACGCCACCGGCAAAAACGGTAATTATACCAAAAATTATTACCTAACATCGATTAAAAAATATTGGCAACCGCAACATCTGGAGGTAGTTAAACCAGTCGATTTTGACGGAGTAGTACCACGCCTATTTGGTAACGTAATACAAAATTACGAAATAAAAATTGACTGATCGAATATAGACTACGTCAACTTTTTTAAAGACAACAAAAAAAAATTAGAAAGAAGATGCTTGAAATCATTCAAAGTAAACCTAGTTTCAACTTTCAGTTGGGGTTAAAGGTAACTCTAAATCGAATGACCATACAAGGGGAAATTGAAGAAAAAGTAATCACCTTCCGCACTAGAAATGAAATCGTTTTGGTTTATGGTTTATGGTTTATTTTAAAATCATGACATATAGCAGTTATTAACTGAATTGCACGTCATTTACAATAAAAACAGAAATTTAGAAAATACAACAAATACTAAAAATTACTATAATACTTCTATAATAGTGGTTTTACTTCAATAATAGTGGTTTTAAATAATAATGGCATTATAGCTCGACGTTGAATACGACTATTGAAAACCTAAAGATAAAAGGCGGTAATCAACGTGAAAAACAAGGATGGTGAATGCATCCGTTGGTGTCTCAGAGCGGCACTGGGCTTATTTAAAGATGAAGTGAAAGAGCTCACCTCTAGAAAATTCAAACAACAGAGTTGTTAACGATAGAACATCAACTTACGCTAGCGAAGACAATCTAAATTTCAATGGCATTAGCTTCCCAACTCCGATAAATCAAATTTCCAAAATCGAAAAGCAAAACAACCTAAATATAAACGTGTTTGGTTTAATACGACGAAAGAAACGGAGTTTACCCGCTTTATATTACCGGAAAAAAATTTAAACTTGCTATTATTTTCAAGCGGTGATACTAACCATTACTGCTGAATTAAAAATTGAAACAGGCTTTTATTATAAACAGGTGAGACAAAAACTCTCAATAAAAAATACTTTTGCGTTTGCTGTCTCCAGCATTTTGGAACTCAAGATCCATTAACCAAACACGAAATCGATTGGTCGGGTATTCGGTACAAGGCGTCCAAGGTGGTAAGGGGGGGGGGGGGGGGGGGGGGGGGGGGGGGGGGGGGTTAAAGTTGGGCCATGTTGGAGAAATGTACATGTTTTTTTTAGAGTATAGGCTAATGCATAATTACTCAGGCATTTAAATTTACTCCTTTGTCATTGTTTGCAGTATAAAACTAAGAAAACTATACTCCTGAAAAGCTGAAACGGAAAGTTGAGAACTCTCTCTCTCTCTCTCTGAGGATCATTGACCGAAACTTGAGCACAATAGCAAACAAGCAAATCAAGTTGACACCCATTTGAATGTGTCAGTGTCTTCCTCCATCTCCGTACCGGAAGTTCAGATTGGGTTTTATCGACCAGAACTAACAACCCCCATTCCCAGTACAGTGTCACCAAATCAATTATGGCGTGTTTGTTTCATGACAGATCCGAATCCAGATCCCGATCTGTTTTACCGCGCAGAAACAAACGAAACCGCTCTCAACTCGGATCTCAAATCACGTGAATTGCAATTTATTTACCAAATTTGTCAAATTTCTGTTCCAAATTTCTCCCACGACATTCGTCGTAAATAAACAAGCATTCTAAATTTGTTTGTATCATGTGTTGCCTCTGAAAACTGAAACGACACGGTTTTACTCACACAAAATCTCCACAACGTTTACGTCGCCATTTTGGATCTAGCACTGAACCTTCTCTCGAGAAGGATTCCACAGATCACAGATCTCGATCAGGATGTGCGCGAAGTGAACGAGTTCACCTTGGATATGCGCCGATCTGAATCTGGATCCGTCTGAAACAAACACGCCCTTAGTCACCAATCCATCCCCGCGCAAGCGCCTAACCGGGCTTGCTGGACCACTCAACAACAAAATTAAACCAAACCAGTCATCACCGCTGCCGTTGTAGTGACTTTATTTCTACAATTGTTCTATATTGAAATTTATAGAATAATCCCGAGAAAGTATGTTACTTGGTTTTTTTTAATTTACATATATTCCAAACGGCGAGTAAAGACGTATAGTGTCCATAACGACGCACAAATATGATAAAGTATTATACTTCCAATTTGCTCTAACTCGCAGTAGAAGATTTTCACACCAACCCGGGAAAAATGTTAGAGGTACTTCGTACGGTATGCATAATTTCCCCCCACTTAGAGATATAAGTGATAATTTGTGAGGTTCAAGAGACATCACAACTGCTCAACTATTATCTAATTTAACACTTAGATACATTGATTAATGATTCAGCAATAGAATCAATGATTCCACGGAGTCCTGTTCCCGTTCTTTGACATTGAGGTGGGGAGCAACCGTGCAAACGTTGCTCGTCCCCAAACGGTGTGTATATTTTGTTGTTTCTCTCCACAGGTGGCGCGGGGTCGGAAATGGGAAGGGGGAACAAAATGGAAAATGTTTTATTGCCGTTTGAGCTGGGCGAATTAGGAAATAATAAAATTTTGTACTGTATGTCAGAGTTCCTATAAGTTTTGCATAGTGTAACAAGGTATATTCCCTCTCGTTATTTGACACTCGACACAAAGAAGGAACACACAGGAAATCTTGTTCAGGAACAAAACTCTCCACGTTTATTTCCAACACGTCTCTTCGTGACAACAACTCAGCTAAAGATCGCGCGGGGATCGCGTCCCCACGCGGAACGGGTATCCCGATCCTCCAGCAGGGGCTCACGCCACCCGGCTCCATTGAGCCGTGATAGCGCCCTCAGCACGTCGGGCGGACCCACCGTGAAACGGTGCTGGCGCCCTCAGCTGGCGGATCAGGACGGCCGTTACACCGACCCCTCCGAAGACCCTGCTTGTCCCCAAAGCAGGCGGCGACACCACGTTCCGCTGGAGAGACGATCCCTTTACAAACAAGAAAAACAACAAGGTTACATGAACAAAAAGAGGAGAACACCTATGGTGTTAGAGAGTAAATTATGGGGGAGGCGGTCGTCGTTGAGCCGTCGTGCGCCAGAACAGTTGCTCCCAAAAGGTGCGGGGGACATGCCCCTGGTATCTTGGGGGTGGGGGACTGACGGGCCGCTCCGGGTCGGTCTGTGTGCCGCCTTCCGCCCGTGTGGGCCTCTTCCGACGTCCGTCGCTGCGGGACCTCCGTCTGGGTGGACTTACACCGCGACGGGCACGCTGCCGGCCCGTCCAACGGTGTCTTTAGCTCGAGACAACCGTCCCGCAGGGAAAGGAGAAGTCGGGGATCGCTTCGTACGGTCGTGGCTCCCGGGTGGCGGCTGTCTGCGTAGGTGCGGGGGAGATCGGGTCCGGGACCGGCCCCGTTCCTCAGGCCGATGTCGTGATGGGGGCGATGCCGGCGTTCGCAGAGCGCGTTTCTCCTCCTGGGGACGACGCGACGGCCGAGGGAGGGTGGGGCCGGTTGAGGTGCCGCCACGACTGGGGGTGGCTCCGGGGTGGTGAGACGCCCCCCACGAACTGGTGGTTCCGGCCGGGTGGACTCCGGGTGGTGTCCCGTGGCGGCTGGGGGCCGTCCAGCTCGTCTTTGCGGACCTCTAATTCGTCGCCGAGCGTCACCGTCGCCACCCTGCCTGGGCTATGGGCGCAATACTGCAGGTGTCGCTGTCGGATGTCGTCCCTACAAAACGCTCTCCCGCATCCGAGGGGGCACTCAAAGGGTCTCTCCGGGTGCAGAGCTCCGCAGGCCGTCGCCTGGTGCCGCCTCAGGTTTCCCAATCGGTTGAACCGCTTGTCGCTATGCCGGCATCGGAAGCGGCCCATCCCACGGATGTTGGCGATGGCCCCCTGCATGCTCTGGTTGGAGCACTTCACGGCCTCCGGCTTTCGCGTCCTCCTCTTGGTTTTCCTGTGGCAGCCGTGTCCCTGGTCCCCGGGGGCCCCTTCCCGCTCCTGGTCCAGCGGGCCTCTCCTCTTCGCAGGGAGCTGCGGCATCGGGCTGAAAACATCTTCTCCACCGGGCCGTCGCCGCCTCGCCGAGGTACACTATCCCAACCCCTCTCCATTGTCTTTCCTTTACCGCTCCTCGACCTATCTGGTGTCCAGCCGGCACCACAGTATTCTCAGGAACATGAACTCTTGCCATCGATGGGTGCTGTTCGTAGCCTCCTAAAGCCGCGGACTTTCCATTGATCAACACTGTGTTGTCCCCCCACCGCCACTGGCAACGGTACGTCGACAGGAAGTCTATCCACAGGATGACATCCGGCTCAATTTTAGCCACAATGCAGGCGTGGCTCAAGACGGAGTTCAAAGGTAGCCTCCCCCCGGGCCTGCATTGGGCTCCCATCTGCTTGTCTCAGGGTCGGAGGCGGAGGCTGGAGGTATGGCTTCCCGGGTCCATAAAGCTCGTCATAGATGCGTTCCGAAATTAGGCTCACCGTAGCTCCCGTGTCCAGCAGGAAACAGGCGGGCTTCGAAGCAACCTTTCCTGCGACGTAATTCCCCCCAGCGTCACCTTCGGTTTCATCTGGTCTTGTGCTGGGGGTCCTCCACCGGCCGTCCACTGGGTCGACCTAGACTCATTCTGTCCTCTTCTTTGACCGCTGGTGAATCCTCGCCTTCTTTGCGGACAATCACGACGAAAGTGACCAAACTCGTGGCAGCCGAAACACTCCACCATCGATCGGTCGGGCGGTCTCCGCGCGTAGCCTGTGCTCTCGGTGTTCCTGTCTGGTGTAGGTTGCGCTAGCTGCACTACCGACCTCACTTCCCTGGTTCCTTGTTTTTCGTTCCTGTTCTGTACCTGGGAGTCCAGGAAAGCCTCCATCTCCGTTGCCAGAGTGATTGCTTCGATCAGGGTCGTCGCCTTTCTCGAAAAAAACGTGGCGTTGCAGCTGCTCGTCACCTAATGAATTCCGGAAAGCATCCACAGCCAGGTCCTCCCGAGCTTGCGTGGGGAGGTTTGGGTATAGCTCTTGGGAACCAACCGCCTGATCGACTGCCCCAGGCCACTGATAGATTCGTCCCGACGTCTGGTGCACATCGACAGCTGGGCCCGATGCAGTGGAACTTGAGCCGTGACCCCGAAACGCTGTTCGAAGTACTCTAGGATACGAGGGTACTCCGTCCTGGCCTGCGGTGCCATATCAGCCAGGAGCTTCCCGTGCCGAGCCCTTCAGATGGGAGCCCAGAAACATTGCCTTCTCGGACTCGCTCCACTGGTTGAATTCTGGCCACGCTCTCAAAATGGATCAGGTAATCCGACCACGAGGAAACCCCGTCAAACTTATGTGGAAGCATCATCAGTCTTCGACCTCCACCGGGGGCACCTGCTTCTCTGGCCCTGTGGTCGTCGGTTGCGCCGGTGATGGATCGGACGTCGTGGCTGGCTGCGAGGCCGGCGTGTTGCTTACGTCTGCATCCGGGTTTCCGCTCCGTGGTGGCGCCCCATAGGTTTGTGCAGTGCGGAGCTGATTCATTCGCTCCGCATCGTAGAGTTGTGCGGTGCGGAGCAGATTCCCTTGCTCCGCACCATAGGGTTGTGCAGTGCGGAGCTGATTTTGGTGCTCCGCCCCATAGGGTTGTGCAGTGCGGAGCAAATTCTGGTGCTCCGCCCCATAGAGTTGTGCAGTGCGGAGCAAATTCTGGTGCTCCTCCCCATAGAGTTGTGCAGTGCGGAGCAAATTCTGGTGCTCCGCCCCATAGGGTTGTGCAGTGCGGAGCAAATTCTGGTGCTCCGCACCATAGGGTTGTGCAGTGCGGAGCAATTTCTCGAGCTCCGCCCTATATAGAGTTGTGCAGTACGGAGCTCCGAGGGGAGCTCTCCTCCGTATAGTTGTGCAGTGCGGACAAATTCTCGTGCTCCGCCCCATAGGGTTGTGCAGTGCGGAGCAAATTCTCGTGCTCCGCACCATATATGGTTGTACAGTGCGGAGCAAATTCTCGTGCTCCGCACCATACGGTTGTGCAGTGCGGAGATGATTCACTTGCTCCGCACCATAGGGTTGTGCAGTGCGGAGCAATTTCTCGTGCTCTGCCCTATATAGAGTTGTGCAGTACGGAGCTCCGAGGGGAGCTCTCCTCCGTATAGTTGTGCAGTGCGGAGCAAAATCTCGTGCTTCGCCCCATAGGTTTGTGCAGTGCGGAGCAAATTCTGGTGCTCCGCCCCATAGAGTTGTGCAGTGCGGAGCAAATTCTGGTGCTCCGCCCCATAGGGTTGTGCAGTGCGGAGCAAATTCTGGTGCTCCGCACCATAGGGTTGTGCAGTGCGGAGCAATTTCTCGTGCTCCGCCCTATATAGAGTTGTGCAGTACGGAGCTCCGAGGGGAGCTCTCCTCCGTATAGTTGTGCAGTGCGGAGCAAATTCTCGTGCTCCGCCCCATAGGGTTGTGCAGTGCGGAGCAAATTCTCGTGCTCCGCACCATATATGGTTGTACAGTGCGGAGCAAATTCTCGTGCTCCGCACCATACGGTTGTGCAGTGCGGAGCTGATTCACTTGCTCCGCACCATAGGGTTGTGCAGTGCGGAGCAAATTCTGGTGCTCCGCCCCATAGAGTTGTGCAGTGCGGAGCAAATTCTGGTGCTCCGCCTCATAGGGTTGTGCAGTGCGGAGCAAATTCTGGTGCTCCGCCCCATAGAGTTGTGCAGTGCGGAGCAAATTCTGGTGCTCCGCCCCATATGGTTGTGCAGTGCGGAGCCTCGTGCTCCGCACCATATGGTTGTGCAATGCGGAGCAATTAAATTCTGGTGCTCTGCCCCATAGGGTTGTGCAGTGCGGAGCAAATTCTGGTGCTCCGCCCCATATAGTTGGGCAGTGCGGAGCAAATTCTGGTGCTCCGCCCCATAGGGTTGTGCAGTGCGGAGCAAATTCTGGTGCTCTGCACCATAGGGTTGTGCAGTGCGGAGCAAATTTTGGTGCTCCGCCCCATAGGGTTGTGCAGTGCGGAGCAAATTCTGGTGCTCCGCACCATAGGGTTGTGCAGTGCGGAGCAAATTCTGGTGCTCCGCCCCATATAAGGATTGTGCAGTGCGGAGCAAATTCTGGTGCTCCGCCCCATAGGGTTGTGCAGTGCGGAGCAAATTCAGTGCTCCGCCCCATAGGGTTGTGCAGTGCGGAGCAAATTCTGGTGCCCCGCCCCATATAAGGGTAATTGTGCAGTGCGGAGCAAATTCTGGTGCTCCGCCCCATAGGGTTTCCGGTTGTGCAGTGCGGAGCAAATTATGGTGCTCTGCACCATAGGGTTGTGCAGTGCGGAGCCGCCGATCCGGAGGTTCCGCGCCGTAGGCACGTGGCATGCGGGGCTCCGAGGGGAGCCGTCCGACATGGTCGTGTGCGGTGCGGAGTCGATCCGGAGGTTCCGCGCCGTACTCACGTAGCACGTGGGGCTCCGTCCGAGGGGAGCCGTCCGACATGGTCGTGGTAGGCCTACTATTTTAAACACTAGGGGCGTTCGAGATGCTTACGCCGGGTAACACCAACTTACACCGGAGCGTTCTTTTAGCCATCACGTGTTACACGAGTCTGACCCGGTGCCGGCAGCCACCACTGCCCCATCCTGAGATCTCAGGGAATTTCCACTCTGCAAAGCGACGTGACAATACCCTGCGGAAATACACGCAAATCTGTGGAGCGAGCCGGCTGTTGTCTTGAGCCAACTCACGCCCGAGTCATTTTGATGTAATGTAATCAATTCGGTCATGTTATGCCGAAAAGAAACAATTTCTATACTTTCCAGAAATTGTATTGGGTTCCGTTCCTCATGACTGTCTCATTCCTACCAAACTTTCAAACGGCGAACCTTATTTACTCCGCAGTTTTTCAAATTAATAACAGGGATGCATGCTGACGAATGTAATGGAACGGATTCCCCAGTATGCTTTAAATAGCAGCCAATCGCCGACGCGGACATCGGCCAGCATTACCGAGTACATGTATCACATGCGTGCACGGTGTTTACAATCTGCGCGCGTGACATTTGAATGCTTGCAATCGTGCTACAATGCACTGCAAGCGTCCTGATTGGTCCAGCAGAGGCGACAAGATTTCTGTCGCTAGTCCCACCGCCAAATGGGGCTTTTTTTTTTGCAACAGGGCCACTGTACGCAGGAGTTGGGGAGTGCGTTAAAGGGGCACTGTTGCAAGAGGATGCCACTGCCCGAGCTCTCGAGCGGGTCTGTGGTGTAAACATGGTAAAGCAAGGTGTAATGACGTCACCTAGTAACCGCGAGTAGTAAAACATGGCGGAAAGTTTGGAATCGCGACGTGAGTACGAAGAAAAACACTTATTTATGACACAAAATAGGAGGGAATAGGGCTGTAAATACATTTTGCTGAATCAGTAGATGTCTGTGGGCATCGGCTCATTCTCTGCTAAAGTGCTCAGAAATGCTATTTATGTGTCGATTGCACATTTCGGACTGATGAAATCATTTAAAAGAATAATTTTTGGTGAATTTATTTGTGATTCGGATTTGTTTAAGAAATTTATGGGGTAAAATTATGGTTACCCACCAAATATTTGAGAAATGGTGACAGTAAGGTCATATATGTTGCCATTTCCTGATGTCGCCGGTCAAAGTATATTTTACACAAACGCTCCAGTTCGTTCCTGGGGTGACATACCGAATGTTTATCATTTTACATCATAAGCTTATAGTATGTACTCATTGCACAATGACAAATTTAAAAAGTTGAATTCATAAATTTTGCATAAGCCACGCGAAAATACATGTCGCCAATTTCACAACCAGATACGTTACCGTTTTTTTCTAAACTATCTGAACATGTTACATTCGAGGAATATCCACATGGAGCTAGCCCAGGCAACAAGCCAAACCAGTAATTATATTGTACATATGCCATAAGTATAACTGTTTTCACTTAACAAAATATAGACCTGTCCTTGGAAAAAAACCACCGTGTTACGCACGAGTTGCGACAGATACGTTACCTACATTCCCCTGGCCCTATCCTCTGGAGAAACCCAGCGGTATCAGCTCTCTTGCACCATACCAGTCAATAGAGGGCTGGGCCATGACCAATCAAGGAGCGATATATGTAGTGTACGGTAGCGCAGTTTGGAAATGACGGCATGTTTCATTAATGGCCGGACAGATACGTTACGCGAGATACGTTACCGAAACGAGATACGTTACCAAAATGAATTTGAATTGTTGAGTTTTTTAACCCTTTTCTTAATGCAAATACCGCAAAAGACATGTTTTTGCACAAATGTTCATGATTAAAAGGTTTAAAACTTGTAAAAGAGGGTCAACGCATAATTGCAGTATGACGTTTGAAAAGTAGCGTCAAAACATATGGCCGCGGACAGATACGTTACGCCAGATACGTTACCGAAACCAGATACGTTACCAAAAATAATTTAAATTTTTGAGAGTACCTTTTTCTTAATGCAAATATCGCAAAAGACATATGTTTGTGTATAACTGCTGTTAACTACGATATGTAACCCTTTTTGGCTGTTTCAAATTTGATTTGCCAGATACGTTACCAGACACATCCTTATATTATTTATTGCGTTGTCTGAGTTGGGGAAGAAAAATCTGTGTTATTTCATGTTCGTTGAATTTGTCGTGACCGTTATCATACTCAATTCACAGACATGCATTTTCTACAAGTAGAATTGTAGAACGTATCTGTTATGTTGTTAAAACACGTTTTACAAGGTCTGACTTTGTGTTCGTATTTCTAGAAAAGTAGATGAGTCAAAGATCACCAATGCTTGTTTGATATTCTGGAACACTTTACGATTTTGACCACATTTGTTTTTTTCACTGTTGCCAACATTTCGCCAATTGTCACTCCCAACTTGAACACTTTAGCGGAGAATAAAATTGACGAAGTTTATTTCGGTACTTTAGGGCTATTTTTGCGTATAGCGCCGGCTTCATTTTTCATCCTGAGTCAAACCTTTGACCACGTGTTCCCAGAATTCAAAGCGGGACCCTGTGTCGTTCGTTTTGCATCTTCTGGGGGCTTCCCCCGGTGTAAACCCACCGTTACCCGGTGTAAGCATCTCGAACGCCCCTACTATATGCTGCGCGTAGCCGGTCCTCATATTCAGTCGTTATACACGAATCCGGTTGCTAAGGACTCCTTCCCTGCAAGTCCGCCATTACTGGGGGCCATCCACTGCCATGCACTGGGCGCTTTGTCTGGTTGTTAAATCGAACAGCGCACAACGCGTACGCGTACACAGGTTTCGCAAGCAAATAAACGCGCAAAATTGTTCGAAGTGACAACATAATGTAACAGCATATCATCAACACAAAACCCACAGTTCATGGCACTGGATGGCCCCCAGCTATGGCGGACGTACACGGACCATGACTTTGCAGCTCGGATTGGTGTATATGTGGAATATGTAAAGCGGAAACCAGTCCACGGTACATATAGTCTGGTTCCCGACCCGATATTCATTCTTTGTATGTGGAACATGTAGAGCGGGAGCCAGTCTACGGTATACGTACACTATACGATGCATGCATGAAGTGTCCATGTCCAACGTACGCGTAATCTCGGAAAGTACACGATCGCGATCATGATGCGATTGTGTAGGCATATTTGTATCTTTTTAGGGTGAGGTAAGGTAACAATCATGACAATAGGCCTAGTGCGAGTAGGGACCATTTCGACATTTTCTCGTCCAATTTGTAGGAGATGCAAATAGCGCCCTCAAGGGCCGCATATGCACGCACAAAACATCTAAAGCCGTGGTTACACAGACCATGGTCATGGAGGAAGACAAAATCCATGCACAGACCGATTTTGTCGGCCGACAAAATTGGCGTGATCGGTCAGTGTAAACACTTCATTGTGGCAGATCGACCGACAAAACCAGGGGCCGATCAGAGTCCAACCGGCCGATAAAATCGGTGTCGGGCTGTGTAAACAGCAAATCGAGCTGTGTACTGTAACCGTTTTAAACCACGGCTTAGTTAATGTGATACCGATTACGTCAGCCGATAAACTTACGCAAAGCACG
The DNA here is from genome assembly GCA_037783545.1 of Henricia sp. BOLD:AAB3569. Lineage (NCBI taxonomy): Eukaryota > Metazoa > Echinodermata > Asteroidea > Spinulosida > Echinasteridae > Henricia > Henricia sp. BOLD:AAB3569. Next base: position 221,507 of record JBBELK010000071.1, on the reverse strand, counting down.
TGCAAATGACAATTTAATTTAGTCGAGTTGTCCGATAATTACGGCGCTCTGTGGGTGCCATCGTACTTGTACAGGTACCGAGATAATGTATCTCACCAAGTTGATCTGTAGCGTGAGTTACGTCGACTTGCCGAGATAATTTATGTCGCAAAGTCAACCTCCTGAATTCAATAATTACGTCGACTTAATTGGTAGATAATTTGTTGCCAACACGAATTGACTTGCATACTTATTTTACCAAGTTGACTTAGTAATAGTACTAGTAGATTTGGAAAGGCAACTTGGCAACCAAAATATTTCGCCAATAAATCGACTTATAAATTTCAGCCAACGACTATTGATTTTGGGAAGTCAACTTGGCAATAATATCTCGACAAGTCGACTTATTCCCCGTTAAAAGTCAACTCGTTCTTGGTATCTAAACAAGTGGGGTGGCCCTCACAGAGCGCCGGTATGTAGGCACATGGGCGATAATCGGGCAGTGTAAACACTGCATGTTTTTCTCGAAATCTGCAAACAAATTCGGCGGACCAAATAAGACGGTCAACTTAAAAAAAATTGGTCTGTGTAAACACAGCTTAAGACGGCTTCGCGCAATGGCTACTACTTTGCAATTAATTTTTTTGACTAATTAAATTGATGGCTTTGACGATAAAGCTGGTTGACGGTGATTCTATACGAATTTTTCTTATGCTTCAGTTGAAAAATCTAAATAAAAAGTGCCTGCATGTTGGTTAGACCCCTTCTTTAATACATGTCTTTTATTTTTTTTCATACATGTAATCAGTATATCGTCAGAACCCCTAAATCCACGCGATCCTATTTCTACGCACACACCTTAATGTTTGCCGGCCAATGCGCGCGCGTGCATAAGCGTAAGTTGCGCAGATTATGGAGGATCGAGGATACACGCATTTGGCATATTTGGGTGAATTTATATATATTGGAATCGATAACTTATTCAATTCTAAGAGTAAGATATACTTCCGTTGCACATGTTGCGTTTCTGAGATAAATAAATGATAAAATTACTGCATAAAGTATTAATGCACAAAATGACGTGGCGAGCGGTCTGTGCAAAAGCGCGACAACAGAGGGCGCTGCGCGCGCGTGAATGGTTATCTTGTGCACTAACTGAAGGCAATTTTTTAAGAAGAAAACGTGATTTTTCTACAGAAAACCAACATTTGCGACAAAAGTGCAAGTGGAAAGTATACATGTATCATATTTTAAAAATACATTATACATGTTAGGGCTCTGCGTCCGCGTCGCGTCTTGCGCGACGCTGCGTTCTTTCTGCGTTAGTTTGTACGCGCGCCTTAGAATTTATTTGTAAACATTCTTCATTTTACATGATCGACGGGCTCTGGGAAAACAGTTTTTTCTACCGTTCTTTTGTTCTCGTATTTATAATCGTCCTTATATAGCTGTAGTTGATAGTCTTTCTTCATCCTACGATTCTACCTCCATTTGTTTGCTCCTCCGTTGAATGATTTGTTTTGAAGACGTTCTTAGACATTTCGTCAAGTATTTATTAAATTGATTGTTTGTTACTCAACGTTGAACATAAAGATTTTGCCGTGTTATTTTGGAGTGTGCGCTCAAGTTATCTACAGTGTATGAACGCGTCAGAGAACTGTGTATTGTCAAGTAGCCGGAAGTCCCGTCGAAGTTAGGTAAGGACAAGAATTCCTTACATTACTAAGTAGAAAAAACTGTAAGATGAATTGAAATGACTTTCTCTCACGTTTATATTCTGTGAACATTGTTGAACTTGACGTTAGATACGCCACTGTAGACAATATGGATCAAGAGAAAGTTAGCATCGCTGATGAGCGATCACATAGTAGCAGAGCATCAAGCTCCGTACTTAAGAATGCCGCGGCAAGACGTGCCGAACTCCTTTGCAGACAAAGACTCATGAAAGAGAGGCAAGAGTTAGAAGATAAACATTTAGCGATACAGTTGCAAAGGCAGCAAGAAGAACATAAGTTGAGAAAAGAAAAAGATATGTTCGACTTACAATTAGAGATTGAAGTCGCTAATGCCGGTTTGAAGACCTTAGAAGAATATGGAGAAGTAGAGAGAAGAGTAAGAATCCACCTACCGGAAAATAGTCCGGAGGCAGATGAAAGATCGGCTAACGATGTAGTTACAACGTGGCTATCTTCACAATACTTAGAACCTAACAGGCAAGTTGACGAAGACAACCGTCAGATGCCAAATTTGTCTCCACAAGTTGAGAAAATACATCACGAAACCAACACTGAACACTGTCAAGACGACTCACCTAAATTCAATCAAATGAAGCAACAACAGAAAGATTCAGCGTCAGATTTCGGTGAGTTGACAAAGCTTTTAATCAAGCAGCAAATAAGAGCTAGTCTGCCTGCCCAGCAGATAGAGATCTTTAGAGGAGATCCCCTGAAGTACACCGCCTTTATGAAGTCATTTGAATTCGGTGTCGAAGACAAAACCACAGACGGCAGAGACAGATTAAATTACCTGTGCCAGTACACGTCTGGTGAAGCTAAGAATCTCGTAAACAGTTGTTTACATTACGAAGATGCAGAAGAAGGTTACAACAAAGCTAAGCAGCTACTTGCAAAGAAATACGGAAACGGCCACATCATAGCACAAGCTGTTTTGACCAAGGCTAACAACTGGCCAGTAATCAAAGCGGAAGAAGCCACCAGCTTGAACAATTACTCTTTGTTCCTGAACGAATGCCAAAACATGGCCAGTACAGTCAATGCTCTCAATGAATTTGACCACTCCAAAACAATCCAGATGCTGGTGGAGAAACTACCGTTTCGACTTAGAAGTATGTGGAGAAATAAAGTGTATGAAGTGGAAGAAGAAAGAGGTATTTCTGTCACATTCAAAGATCTGGTCCGCTTCGTTGACAGACAAGCACAGATAATATCCAACCCAGTTTTCGGCAACTTACGCGATTCAAGCCATCACAAGAGTAATACCAGTGAGACGTCAAGAAAGAGTTCAGTTGGAAAAGGAGCCTTTTCTACAGTCGTGAAAGACACTTCTAGAAAGAATACCACCGAGCAGAAGAAGCACTGTCAATTCTGCAAAGTAAACTCTTATCACACAACGCGTGAATGTAAGAAGTTTGCCCAACTGGATCCGAAGGAGAAGTCGACATTCTGCTTCAAAAACGGTTTGTGTTTCGGATGTCTGGAAGTCGGACACACAAAATCTAACTGTAAAATAAAAGAGTTGTGCAAGTGTACCAAGTGTCAAGGAGACCACCCAACAGCGCTGCATAAAGATCAGCAGAAAGATACGAAGTCTTACTCAGCATCACCTACGCAGACACAAATAACAACCGGCTGCGCAGGCGTACTAGGGGCCGGTGCGAGCAAGCACACCGCAAAAAATCCAAAGATGGCCATTGTTCCTGTCCTTGTCAAAGCATCTTCAAGTCATGACCACATATCTACATACGCATTCTTAGACAGCGGATGTGGTGCAGTTTTTGTAGACAGCCAGATCTGTTCAGCATTGAAGGTAGCAACTAGACAAAGAAGTCTGGTTTTGAAGACCCTAAACTCGGAACAAGTCGTCGACTCTGCTGTGGTGATAGACAGCCTGCAAGTAGCTGGAGTCGAAGAGAATGAGTTCATAGACCTGCCAACCGTGTATGTGAAGGATAATATCCCAGTATCAACAGACGACATGGTTACTGCAGATGACTTGAAAGAGTGGTCACATCTGTCGAACATACAATTATCTCCACTTCGAGGTAAAGCAATCCCAAAGGTCACCATAATCATCGGAATGAATGTTCCAGCCGCAACAACGCCCACTGAGGTCTTGACTGGAATCCCTGGCGATCCTTACGGTGTAAAAACTCCTATTGGATGGGTTGTCTATGGAATGCCTGGCAGACCCAACTCATCACATGAGCAAGTGAATTACCTCAACATACAAGATGGATTGACCCACCTGGAAGAGCAGTTCAAGCGCTACGTAAATTTGGATTTCAGCGAAAGAACTGATGCGCACGAAGAAAGCGCTCTCTCAGTAGAAGACATGCGATTTCTTGACATCGCAAGAGAAACGGCAGTGTTACGAGAAGGTCATTACGAAATGGCCATACCGTTGAAAAGGTCTACCGTAAGAATGCCTGACAACCGCCGACTGGTAGAAAAGAGAGCCGAGTACCTGAAAAGGAGATTCGTCAGAAACCCCGAGTTCAAGGAGAAGTACGTGCAAGCCATGGAAGAAACTATTGCAAAGGGTTATGCAGAAAGAGTGCAGGACTGTCAGAAAGATAGAAGTGATGGAAAAGTGTGGTTCATTCCTCATCACGGAGTTTATCATGCACAGAAGCAAAAGATGCGAGTAGTATATGATTGTGCAGCAGAATTCGGCGGCACGTCACTGAACCGAGAAGTCTTACAAGGGCCTGACTTGACCAGTGGTCTAGTTGGAGTGCTGATGAGATTTAGACAGGAACCAGTTGCAATCAAGGCCGACATAGAAGCGATGTTCTACCAAGTGAAAGTCAGAATAGAAGATAGAGACCTACTGAGATTCCTGTGGTGGCCAAATGGTGATTTGTCTTGTGAGTTACAAGAATACAGAATGACCGTACATGTCTTCGGAGCAGCATCGTCACCAAGTTGCGCCAATTTCGCTCTCCAGAAAACAGCCGAAGACAACGAACAACGCTATCAAGCAGAAGTGACGAATGCAGTCAAAAATAATTTCTACGTCGACGACTTGTGTAAGTCAGTCCGTAGCGAAGAAGAAGCAAAGAACATTTCACGTGAAGTGAACAATCTCCTGGCAGAAGGTGGATTCAGACTTACCAAGTGGGTGAGCAACAAACGAGAAGTTTTGCAGTCCATTCCTAAGGACGAATGGTCAAAGGAGCTGAAAAATCTAAAGATCGAAGAAGACCTTCTTCCTTCAGAAAGAACACTCGGTGTGTTGTGGTGCATCGAGAACGACTCCTTCAGCTTCGACATAGATGTGAAAGATCGCGAGTCCACACGACGTGGGATGCTGTCCATTGTAAGCTCGATATATGATCCATTAGGAATGGTCAGTGCTGCAGTCATGCCCGCCAAGATACTACTGCAAGAGTTATGCAGACTAAAGTTAAGCTGGGACGCAAAGATTCCTGAAGACTTTCTACCAAAATGGAACCAGTGGCTGATAGATCTGCCCAAGCTAGAACACATCCTAGTAGACAGATGTTTCAAACCCGAAGGTTTCGAAATCCCCACCAACACCCAGCTTCATCACTTCGCAGACGCCAGTGAAAAGGGTTATGGCGTCGTTAGCTACCTCAGACTGCAAAATAGTCGAGGGCAAGTACACTGCTCCTTCATCACATCGAAGGCTAGAGTTGCACCACTGAAGCAACAGTCAATACCACGTCTCGAGCTGACAGCAGCCACCGTAGCCGTGAGAGTACATAACCAGCTAGTCAGGGAACTTGAGATCCATGTAGACGAGGTTTTCTTCTGGACAGACAGCACGACTGTCATCAAGTACATTGCCAACGAATCGACAAGATTTAAGACCTTTGTAGCGAACCGACTGGCGGTGATAAGGGAGAGTTCAAAACTATCCCAATGGAAGTACGTAACATCAGAACAGAATCCGGCTGACGACTGTTCAAGAGGGCTCGAGATAGACAAATTCATCGCTAACGAAAGGTGGTTCAGAGGGCCACCATTTCTTTGGCAGCCAGAAGAGCAGTGGCCTACACCTGTCAACACAGAAGTTGTGAGATCTCATGACCCGGAAGTAAAGCGAGGGAACCGCTGTCAGCCTAGTCCCTCTACACAAGCAAACTGTGAATCAGCGACGGATGTGGTTATGGCCGAAGCTGTGATCTGTGAAGAACCAGGTCTTGACCCCGTAAGAAAACTGATCGAATACTACTCCGATTGGAATCGTCTGAAGAGAAGTGTTGCGTGGTGGCTTCGCCTCAAGGATATCCTAACGAAAAAGGCCACGGCAGATCAAAAACAAAGTACTTCTCGGTTTCTCACTGTGACTGAACTACAGAAGGCCGAAGACACAATTCTGCAGTGGGTACAGCAAAGTGCATTTGCATTTGAAATAAAGCGACTACAGAAAGAAAACACCGCTGCGGAACCTTCAGCAAAATGCACCAAACAGCTGAGAATTGACAAAGCATTGCACCACCTCGACCCGATCTTCCAAGATGGATTAATCAGAGTTGGCGGTCGGATTCAAGCTGCTAGTATTCCAGAAGAAACCAAACATCAAGTCATCCTGCCGCAACATAGCCACGTCTCTACTTTGATCGTCCGAAACATACACCAGAAAAATCATCATCAGGGCAAGAACCATGTACTCGCTGAGCTCCGCAAGAAGTATTGGATCTTAAGAGCAGGAGCAGTAGTAAAGAGCGAGTTGAAGAAGTGCGTCACCTGTAAGAAAGTTCAAGCCAGACTGAGTCACCAGAAGATGGCTAATCTTTAGCAGAGTGCACTCTGAAATGCCAGCTTTCACCTTCACAGGAATGGATTACTTCGGACCGTTCAATGTCAAACAAGGCCGAACGTTGAGAAAGCGGTATGGAGTCATTTTCACATGCATGACCAGCAGAGCAATTCACATAGAAGTAGCAGAAAGCTTAGACACAAGTTCCTGCATCAATGCCCTGAGACGATTCATAGCCAGAAGAGGCTGTGTAAAAGAGATCCTCTCTGATAACGGCTCCAATCTCGTGGGGGCAAAATCAGAGCTCAGAAAGGCGTTGCAAGAATGGGATCAAGAAGAACTTGCAAATTTCACGACCAAACATGACATAGTGTGGAAATTTAACCCACCTGCAGCGTCCCATTTCGGCGGTATTTGGGAGCGTCAAATCCGCACCATTCGAAAGGTACTGCAAGCAATGCTGAATGAACAACATGTCCGAGAGTGTAGAGATGACGAGCAGCTGAGAACACTAATGTGTGAAGTAGAATTCACCGTGAACAGCAGACCACTGACCCATGCCTCCGATGATCCCAAGGACCTAGATGCACTCTCGCCAAATGATCTTATCCTCTTGAGACCAAGCAGCCTTCCTTCCCCTCCTCCAGCTGTCTTCACCTCTAAAGACATGTACGCCAGAAGAAGATGGCGTCAAATGCAGTATTTGGCTGACCTGTTCTGGAAACGTTGGACAGCGGAATATCTGACAGAACTGCAACAACGTCAAAAGTGGATATATCCCCAGAGAAACATTCACTCAGGCGATGTGGTGTTTAGTAGCCGACAACAGAGCACCACGTAATTCGTGGCCCCTAGGACTGGTCATAGAAACGTTCCCAGATAGCAACGGACTAGTAAGAAGCGCAAGAGTGAAGACCAATTCAGCAGTCTTGGTGAGACCTGTCGCGAAGCTCTGCCTGCTTCTTGAGCAAGAAACGTCTCTTGAAGAATCTACGACCACCAACGACAAGTAAACGGACACTTGAAGTGACGAGTCCCCAGCGTCTAATCTGGGGCCCCCAGCTGAGAGTTTACTCTTGGTTGAGGTGGGCTACTGGAAGCCCAAGTCAGATTAAAAACAAGACTGACTTTAAGGGTTGCCATCAAGCCCGTTGCTTTGGCTGCCCATCCAGACTCCTCATCTTGGATCCGATGTGCTCCCAGCGCAGACGTTTAGCTCGACCGTTCGTCGTTATCCGACTGTTTGCCGGGATCACCTATACAGAATTCCCTTCAGAACTGTCAAGATGGTATACAGATTTACAGACCAGTTTATGACTTTGCAAGCGACATGAGTTTAATACGAAACTGTGACTACGAATGTTCAGCAAATTACACTTAAGTTCGCATTTACGGATAGTATGTTATGTGTCACGCTTGATAAATTTGCTCTAATGTTTCTATTTGTCGTTTGTAATTTTTAGGATGATTGTACATATACATTTGATTATAATCTTGTCCGATTTCCACTTACGAATTTTCTGTTGAGATGTTGGGTTTTGCTGCAGATCGCCAGTTTTACCCCGAAGCGAGATTCCCATTGAAGAGGCCATATGAAGGTATAGATAACTTTCAGTATTTTATTGTTGCTAATTGATTAATGCGATTGATTTCTCATCTGTGCTTTTAAGAAATAACCTATGAGTGAATCAGTTTAAGTTCTACGAGCAGGATTTGAGCTTGTCATGCGTCTTGTCGCCAGTAACTGCACCTTTTTTGTAGAAGCTTGTTCGTCTTAGATTTGGTTGAAGACTATTTGGATTTTAAGTTTGATTTGTAATAGCATGTTTTATTACAGGGCAATTAAGGGGCCGGGATGTTAGGGCTCTGCGTCCGCGTCGCGTCTTGCGCGACGCTGCGTTCTTTCTGCGTTAGTTTGTACGCGCGCCTTAGAATTTATTTGTAAACATTCTTCATTTTACATGATCGACGGGCTCTGGGAAAACAGTTTTTTCTACCGTTCTTTTGTTCTCGTATTTATAATCGTCCTTATATAGCTGTAGTTGATAGTCTTTCTTCATCCTACGATTCTACCTCCATTTGTTTGCTCCTCCGTTGAATGATTTGTTTTGAAGACGTTCTTAGACATTTCGTCAAGTATTTATTAAATTGATTGTTTGTTACTCAACGTTGAACATAAAGATTTTGCCGTGTTATTTTGGAGTGTGCGCTCAAGTTATCTACAGTGTATGAACGCGTCAGAGAACTGTGTATTGTCAAGTAGCCGGAAGTCCCGTCGAAGTTAGGTAAGGACAAGAATTCCTTACAATACATGTGTTGATTCCAGGAGGTAATTTGTTCAATGTATACAAACAAAATACCCGTCTTATTTCCCAATTCCTGCCAATTGATCACAATCACAGACGCCATCTTCGTAGGAAAAAATGCTACTGCGTACTAAACAAACGCCAAAAATTTCGCGCACGCACACCCTGGAACATGTTCCAAACACGCGTTGCTCGAACTTTGTTCGAAATACGGCGCATCCGATGCGTGACACAAAAAAAACCGCTTAAAATCATGATGCACGTGGCAAATTGTAGGAAGTGACGTTATTTGAACGTGATCAATAACACCAGGCTATCTAAGGTAGTCTGTGCACACCCCTTTTCATAAAGTGGTTTGTTGTCATTTTGCCTCGAAATTAGAATCACACCCAAAAATGTCCACCTACATGTAGTTGTGTCCTGCAGTGCCAGTGCTTAGAGATGTCCATGATTGGAAAATAATTGAAAACAAATACTTACAACACCATTTTTGAAGTTAAAATTGTCTTCTACGTGAAAACCCAACGACAGTTTTTCTTGTTACCATTTTAATAATTGTTTGACTCGGGAAGGCGCTATAAAATCTTTAGCTCCCGGCATTGCCGAAACGTAGTTTGAGCTCCGGCTGTGCATTGCCCAAATGCATACAGACTGTATCAAGCCTGATCGTTAATCGGGCAAAAATACATTTACACGTACATGTACGCAGTTCTGTACGTACGCACAGAGGAAATGACTTGGCTGCGCTTCCCGACGGCTGTTTCATTACTTAACACTTAAAGACAGGATCGTCAGCAATGTGCGCGCTAAATTCGTGCCACGAAATACACAACTCCATGCCTTTGCTACATGGAGCTGCATATTTCGTGGCACAAATTTCTAGTTGCAATAGGCCTATAATTTGAATTCTTGGTAAAAAGAAACGCTCAGCCAACTGGGGAAAAACTCACAAGTTGTGAAATCGTATTTTACAGTACATATGTACATGTATATATCGTATTAAAAGGCAAAAATTTGACGATACAAATTCATTGGTTTTTTTTGTTACTGAACTAAAATGTCGAAATTGTTCCCACAGAGAAACCTAACGGAGAAAAATAATAATGCGTCCATTCCAAGAAACTTTCTTGGACGAAAAAAACATAATATGTAACTACAAGTTATTGGCAGGAATTGGGAAATAAGAATTGGTCTTAAAATTGATTTATTCAGACATGTACTGTAGGCACTTTTTGTGGATTTTTTAAAACTAACATAAGAAAAATTTGTAAAGAATCACCATCAATCAGCTTTATCATCAAAGCCATCGATTTAATTAGTTAAAAATATTTATTGAGAAGTTGTATCCAGTGCGCGAAGCCGCCTTAGATATGTTTTATGCACGAATATGCGGCGCTTGAGGGCGCTATTTGCACATCCTACAAAATGGCCGCGAAAATGTCCCCTAGCCCTGGTTGGACTCTGTACCGCATACTACATATGGGGATGGAGTCCGGGGTATGAAGTTCCAAAATATTTCTACCTTGTGCTGGGAGCCGGTAATGTGCTAACAAAGTTCCACATGTCCTAATCTCTGGGATTGCCGGGTTTTGAAATCCTCTACACAGCACCAAACTGCATAAACCGGAGGAAAATGACGAAAAGTCATGCTAAATTGTGCATTAAGTGTGCACAAAATTTCCCAACACATAAGGTATAGCCGGCTTGCAACGCAAGTGCGTTTTTTTTTTGTCACCGCGTTTGCGTAATTTGCGGTTGCTAGGCAAGTCCTTGCGCGTGAATGGAATTGCATGGCCCTCGCTTATCCAAAGTTGATGATACATGTACCGACAGCTTTCCCTGGAATTTAACATTAGTTCGTGCTTAAAATCCCAGCATATTTTCGCCAAATTTGCTGTACATGGTTTTTAAACCTTCCGTTCCGGTAAATAAAGACGCCAAGGATAATATGGACATAATTCGACGTCCATTAAAAGGTAAAATAGTTTTTAAAAACTTATGTGCAAGTTTCAATCACCCTATTTAGAGACATAACCTGGACGTCACTCGTAATGCAAAGAAGACGACATCCAACCTGGGCTAGTTGTCCCAAGTCAAGTCGTCCCCGAGTCAAGTAGTCCCCGAGTCAACTCGTCCCCGGGTCAACTCGCCTCTGGCTAGACTCGCCTCCGGTTGGACCCGTGAACAGGGAGTCGTACCGGTACCTCTGCCCTGGCGCCGTTTCAAACTCACGCAAATGAAATTTGTCCCTTGGCTCTGATATTTGCTCAATAGGGGGACGCAACTGTACAAAAAGTTCCGTTTCCGTGACCTCGAGCGCGGTGAAAACAAACACCTGCTCGCATCTAGAGCAACATGCGAGCGGGCGTTTGTTTTCACCGCGCTCGAGGTCACAGAACCGAAAACCTCCGGTAAAGTTTCGTCCCCCTATACTGTAGGTGCACTCGCCTTACTTCCAGATACTGAAAGATAAGGCAACTGAGGCTTGTTTTTTTTACTGAAATTATATGATTAAAAAGCCTATAGGCCTACATACTTTCAGGATAACTATTTTTTTTCCTATCAAAAACGTGGCTCCAATCGGAATCTTTAACCAAGTATTTTTACAGGAAATTGCAATTTTTTGGTAAAATCAAAATCTCTACACGTTCTACCGTATGTGCACATGTACTGCCCTGACCGTAATACTCTCAAAACTGGCGTACACACGTCCTTCAAAACCGATTCTTCCAAGAAAAATCATAGCAGATCACACCCGTGTCGTGTGTGGCCCGTGTCAAGAACAGACGGCCCGACTCAATTGAATAGCGCCCTCTATCGACGTTTCGCGCACAGGTCGCGCACGCGTGGTAGGTAGCGCCATCTTGAATGAGTTGTTTTGGATGGACTAACATCTGCTATGATTCTTCTAAGCAGGAAAAAAATAGTTCTTTCTATAATTTCTTCAGCAAACTACACCGATGTTAGTAAAGCAGCCTGATTAATTGTGAACCAATCAGTGCAAAGATAGCCCGCCCTCTTGTGGTCATCTCATTGTATGACGTCACTGGGGAAACACAAATAGTGTGACAACATGCCTTTCTAAAAACCCTGTGTACAAATTTCCAATATGGGTCTTTCTATAAATTAGGGGTCCAATGTTGGTGTCCCCCGTTACATTTTACATCTCGTTTTTGTAAATTCAGGACACATTCTTTAAATACTTTCCATCTCAAAGAGTGAGTACATAAAGTACAATTAATAAAAACATTGTTTAAAAACCAATTTAATGATTTTTGTACGAAAAATAACACATCAGGTGTAACGGGGGACACTAAATGTCACACTTTTGGACCCCTAATTTATAGAAAGACCCATATACGCTCGTGTCCGTCCCGGTTACGAGCAGACAAAGGTATTTCCTCGAAAATATTGTCTGCTGCCAAAATGCCCCCTTTACTGTGGAAAGACCCATGTACATACACCCCTACAGTGTACATGTATACACAGTAGTCAACTTTTCATTTTGTTTGTTTCAGACTCAAGTCATCTCATTTTCCCATGCGTTGGTGGCTGTTTGCAGTAATGTCCTGATTTGATTGGAAAGAGAAAAAATTGTTGAGAAAGGTAAGTGTGAGACATCCAAAACCCAAATTTTCTTCTTTTTAAGTTTATAAAAAGGATGTGACTATTGCAAGCAGGGCTGTAGTCGAGTCCCCACTTTCCGAGTCCGAGTCCATCAAACATCCGAGTCCTCGGCAGGCCGAGTCTTAGTCCTTATTTCAATTTCAAGTGCAAGTGTCAATAATCGTGCACGTAAGTTTGCTTTAGGCCGAGAAAAATGTTTCTTTGGGAGGTGAAATTTCGAGTGCTCAAAATTAGTTTAAAGGGCCCCATATTTGGGATCTTTTTCAATGAAATCTATGCTATAAAACCAATATACTCAGTTACATTCATAAAAATTCCATTTGGAGCTTGTTTTGGGGGTTAAAACAAAGGGTTTTAGTTTTTATGCTAATGAAAATATGCATATTCATGACCAAGGTCACGACGTCACAAGAGGCAAACACAGGAAAATCACATTCAACTGTGCACAAAAGATTCCACTTTTTACTCAAACGTCCTGGAACTTTTGTCATCCATGGCTATTTGAGTTTGTTCTACATGTTTCCAGTTGTAAGCCATGATGAAACTGGGGGAGAAAACTGCAGCAATTTGCCACAAGTCCAACTTGAAGTCTTATGTTTTTTCTTAACTTTTTCCTTCTGTCTTCCTTACGTGATGCACTCCAAACAGCGCCCTCTGTCTGTGGTTTATTGCAATGAAATCTTCAAAGTTGAAAAAGGCTACTTTTTATTAATTTTACATCCAAACGAACAGTAGCATGTTATGTTGAACAAGTAATCCATTATAATGAACCAAAGATTAGGCTAATGAAACTCGATGTTATGTTTCCCGTAACCCGCCCGCGTTTGGATTTTTCGGCCGCGTTTGAGATGCCAAAATCCTAAAACAATTCATTATTTTGTATTTTCCCAAAAATATCAAGTTTTTAATTTTTTTCTCCTGCCATTTTGGTTGGATTTTTAAAATCAGCGCTCGAATTTCACATTGCTCATTCTCGTCCTCCCGCCAAAAAAATTGTAACGTCATTTTCTTCCCCCCCCAAAAAAATATACCCCAGTAGTAGAGTACGTACTATGCGCGGCTGGCCGCCGGCACGTGAACAGTGATCTACAATAAATTCCTGGAGAAGACAGCGCTGCCATTTTTTTGCATGTTCCCGGTGTGCAAAACCCTGCACGTACGTACGCGCAAGCCCGGCGCGCTGCTGTACAGACACAACTGTCCACTCCATCGTAGTTATTAGATCGGTGGTTTGCAGCTGCGAGTGCTAGCCTAGAACTACACAAACTACAAATGGGCGATTGTATTTATCGTTAGCGAGCGGCGCGGACCACAAATGGGCCATCGTACGTAGGCCTGCTGACACTTAAGTTGACTGCGGCTAGCTTTATACTACTGTCGACGCATCAGAATCGTAAATCGCACATGTCGCATCGTTTGTCGTGTTTTGGAGAGATCTCAAGAAGGTTAAATAAATCATGCGAGACAGATAAAATGTTTGTGTCAGTGAAGATACAGGAAGGCGGTGTAACCAAGATGCCATGGACTATCACGACTTTGTCTCAAACGTGCACTTTGTTGCAGTTATTTATTGAGTCAATTGTTGAACTCGGTAACGACAGTGTAAATCATCATGTTGTACCAATATCTGTCTATGTTGGATCTTCACAACAGTCCTACATGTCCAAAGCAGCTGTTGATCCGGGGGTCAGACAAGTCGACCGTTGAGACAACTCGACTTGAGACAAGTCGACCGTTGAGACAAGTCGACCGTTGAGACAACTCGACCGTTGAGACAACTCGACCGTATGTGCGATAAATGGAAAGACAAGTCGACCGTTGAGACAAGTAAAAGGGGGGAGGTGATGGTGCTTACCCATTCAGTGACACGGCCGTTCTGGTCGACATGTTTTTATTGTTTGAAAATAAAATATGTTATTTTAATTTTAAAATTTAAGTGTGTCCGCCGAGTTGTCTCAGCGGTCGACTTGTCTCAACGGTCGAGATGTCTCAACGGTCGACTTGTCTCAAGTCGAGTTGTCTCAACGGTCGACTTGTCTGACATCCGTTGATCCTACATGTCCAAAGCAGCTGTTGACCTGGCCAAATGCTTAGCTCACGAAATTTGTCAAGTTTTTGGCAATTTTGTGTGCTTTGAAGTACAAACAACTGAAGAGATATGTAACCGTTTTAGTAACACCTGGTACAATCACAACAATTTATAGTGCATTAAAAACCATACCTCCTGTTGATGAGAATGTAAGTTAAATAAAGGTAGAAATTAAGCATGGTTTGCAATTCCCTTTTGAAATGTGTGGACTGTTATAAATGTGTTTTGTTATTTAAATATATCTTGATCCTTAAATAAATCATAAATACCTGGGAAATGGTGAATGATATTTTAATAAATACAAATTTGTGTCTAAATTGATCAGGGTTGTGTTTTAACACACTATCAGAGGGTATAGAGCGCGCTAAGTTTTGATCAAAAAGCCGTTACTTTGCAAATAATGAAATGCTGAAAAATAATGAATAATGAATAATGAAATAGTTGCCTCATTTGGGCTTGACAAAAATGTTACGGGAAACATAACATCGAGTTTCATTAGCCTTAGGCAAAACGTTGTTTAGAATGTCACAGGCCCTTTAAGCATTATCAATTATTTATTTTACATTCTCAGAATTTTATTTTAAATTAAATTACAATGGACACTTCAAATAATTTTCGGCGCCTGTATAATGTACTTTTTGTTAAATATTGTATATTTATTGTTTTCAATAGACTCGGATGGACTCGGCTCAAATCTCCGAGTCCTTACCGTCCGAGTCCAAGTCCTGACTGTCCGAGTCCGAGTCCTTGAAAATCGAGACTCTAGCAGGGCTCGAACATAACGGTGGTCCGGTGGCCAATTGCCAGTCAAAACTCTCGCGGTCAAAACACTGTTCAAAAAGTCCGGGTTGGCCAGTCAAGATTCTTAGTACATGTACATGTAGCCTAAATATTCAATATTCACGCATGATTGACTGACGATCGACCGGGTTGTTTTCCTTCCTCCATGGATGTACAAAGTTTGTAATAAAGCACGTGTTTTATAGTGCACATGCGGTACGGTCATATGGGGACAGTAGGCGCTGAATGATTGCGCCGAGCTGAGGCGTAATTTGAAGACGGTACCATTATAAATGCAGGGCCAGGGGTGCGCATTTGTGTCCTACACATACGACTGCGCCGGGCAGCAAGTTTAAGACAGCAAGATTTCTGGTCCATTTCTGCATGCACCCATTTCCTAAAATTGTTTAGTGTAGATATTCGCCATGGTGCATCGGAACATGTACATGTATGAACCGTCACGATCTTGCGGTGAGCTCGCCAGCTGCACACACACCATGCATGCCCGGCCTAGCTAGTTCCCTTCGCTTCCCTTTTTCAAGCCCAGATTTTTCTGCAGTGCGACGGAGTTTGTAAAATGTAAATGAATTCGACTTGTTGCTAGTCGAAGATCGAGTGAAAACAATTTTCAGTGCGATCGTCACAGTGCGTGCGTGGCCCGTGTGCTCGGCAAAAGCTGAATCAACGTAAAATGAAATCTAACACAAGGCCGATGCCATGCATGCTGCTGGTATTGTCTGTGCCACGCCGCGCACAGGACAACAAAAATTCGATTTACACGTGGCGCGGGGCAAGTAGCATGTTGTAAGTCTACCGGTACTTATGCAGCGGGCACTGAGGTGAATTTCAGTCTGTGTAGCACGTGCGTGCACGCAGACTAGACGCACCTCATGTCTGACAAGCCTCTCACGACGTAATTTGTGTTGTGGTGAATACTAGTTACAGCAGCCTTCGCGAGGAACATGTCAACCAGACACGAGGAGCGTCCTGGCTGCTAACTAAAATGGCTCTATTGCGTACTACGGAAGTCCCCGTAGTCTTGCGCCTAAGGCGCGCGATACATGTACACTGCGTCCGTAAACAACTTTTTAGAGCTAATCAGGATGGAAGAACAGAAGACAAACGACACAAGTTAGAGTTTTTTAAAGTTTATTATTCAAATAGGTAACTCAACAATGTTGCAAACAATAGGAAAAAGATAAATGTTCATAGGCATTGCATCGCAATGCGTGATCCATTTTTATATTTGGATTGCAAAATGGTGATCATGCGATACATAAGAAATTGCTCACTGACATATTCCATCTCGTGCAACATTACTGGCACGGCAAGCAAGTCACGCGGCCTCTTGCAAGTTACGACCCCTTGGATGATTTTTCTCTAAATCCAGCAGCCGTGGAAATATTTGTGCACATGGTTTCTGCACTCCTTCAGTGACAGAATTCTTGACTTGAACATCGATGTTTGAACCACACTACGGACAAAGAATACCCGGTATGTAGTCATTACATGGATATTAGTGCAAGTTTGCATAGTTATGGCTCCCCTTCACTACAAGTGGAAGCTCCATGGTTTCATTCATAAATTTAGCACTGCAACCAATCAGAATGCACGGATGGTGCACGATCGCGAGTGTATGTAGGTCGAGATGCGCGTACATCCAGGGCTTTGCTGCAACAATAAAAATAAAATCCACATCGACAGGCAGCCAATCAAGCAAGTGTACATAGATGGCATTGGGGGTTAGGGGGGAGGGTGCGGAGAGTGACCTGTAAAAATTACATGTAAAAAATGGAGGACCACTCAAGATGCCGGCGGACCAGTCAAGATGTGACCACAGTGGCCCGGGTGGCCAGTGTTAAAAAAAGTTATGGGGAAGAGACTAGTAGAAGAATGCTCCCAAAGTGGACATATACTGGCAATGTGCTTCATAATTTTCAAAATTCCAATATACATAAAGTATGCCTTCCCAAGTTTTTAAAAAATGTTAAAAAGTCACAAATGTTATCATTTTGTTTCCCAGTTTGGTCACATATTTGCCTAAGACTGTCAAACTTTCTGATGGAATAGCCCACTATTGAAAGCATGGCAAGAAATGTAAACCTACATGTATTGCTACCGTACATAGTGGGGGAGGGGGAGGGGGAGGGGGAGGGGTGCTGATCTACATTGTAGGCAAGCTCCTATATATTGTACACATCATACATCCCATATTTGCTCCAAAAGCACATCCTGAAAGTGCATTGGAGCATTTGGTAATGCCGGATGACTCATTCAATGGCAAACATTTACCAACGTGATTAGAAATAGAATGACAAATTTGCCTTGGCTTTTACTCTGTGTTTGCTGAGCTGAAGAAGTACATGTATAAGGGCCAAATTGGGTTTAATTTACAGTGGAAGTTCATTGTTGAATTAGGCATTTAGATCCCTCAGGGCTGCGTTTACTTCAGCATTTTTATTGCAACCGAAAACCTGAAAACTTAACATGTACCGGTATACTTAAAGGACCCTGAAATGCTTAATGGGTCATTCCCAAAATTAGGGGTCCAAAAGTGTGACATGCTTTTTAAGATTTCCAAGTGTTTTTTTAGTGATTCAAAGTGGTTTCCCAGTAGATAATAATTATTTTTATTTCAACAAATGCCACTTAAATTTAATATTTGTGTGTAAATATGGCACCAAGGTTAATGCAAACTCATTCTACAGCCAATTTTCATTGGCGTAGGTAACCCGGGACACCAAACTCCTATCCAATACCATGGAACAAATTATAAGCTTTTATGGTCTTTTGTTTTAAATATTTTTCAGGAATCAGAGAACAAAATATTGAAGAAAATGATGCTGCCCCCTATGATCACATGCCACAGTCCATTACTGAGAATATGTGATCAGGAGGGGTGATTTCTGAAGCAGAGAGTGTCGTACGTAACTGGGACACCAACAATTTTGGACCCCTAATTTTGGGAATGACCCACATGTACATGTAGCTTTATGCACAGTTTTTGCTGCATATGAAGGATTACTTGTGTAGAAAGACGATACTACCGGTACATGTACATGTACTGTTCATTTTTATGCCCCATGAATAAAAATTGGTAATTTTCAACTTTGAACATTTCTTCACATAAACTCACAGAAAGAGGGCGCTGTTTGGGGCATGTCACTTTAGGAACACACGGCAGAAAAGCAAAGAAAAAACATAAGACTTCAAGCTGGAATTGTAGAAAAATGCTGCAGTTTCCAGCCTTAGTTTTTTCATGGTTTGCAACAGGCAACATGTAAAACAATTAAACCTAAACCGTCATGGGTTACAAAAGTTTAAGCAAGTTGGAGAAAATTGTGGAAACTTGTGTGCACAGTTGAATGAGATTTTCCTGTGTTTTCCTAATGTGACATCACCACTTTGCTCATGCATATGTAAATTTTCATTAGCATAAAAATCAAAAACCTTGATTTTAACCCCCAAACAACTTCCAAATAGGGTTTTTATGATTGTACGGTACCTACTGTATATTAATGGACTAGTTCCATAGCACAGAATTGATTGATTAAAAACACCATTTCAGGGGCCCTTAAAAGGCACAGACTCCAAAGTCGTGCCACGAAATACGCAGCCACATGCCTTTGCTATCGAGCTGCGTACAATGTATTTCGAGGCACGAATTTGGCACGCGCGCATTGCTGATGAGCCTGTGCCTTTAAACTTGATTCAGATTCAATCCGCCAAGTCACTGCTGACTTGAACATTGTACATTCCACCAGGAGGCACCAGTCAGAAAGACATCAAGAAGGTTGTGGCTACCCGTACGTACCGTAGCCATCAAATTTTCTGACCCCCTATAAAGTCAATTTTGGGAGGTAGGGGAGGGGCTGATGAGAACCTCAACAGTAAACGTACGTCACTATAGTAATGATAGTTCTACAAATTTGATGTGTATTAAGGATGGTTAGCAACGTCTGGTTATGAAAAAAGAACTGAACCCGAATTTGACGTCTTTGTTACATGTACAGCACTAAATGTTTTTTACCATTTACTCAACATAAACACCATGCATTTTCTGAAGTACAATGTATTACTGCATCTACATATGTACATGTACATGTATGTGACTGAAATGTCTACCGGTACAAGGCAGCTTATCAGTTTACGCATCCTTATTGGCTGAGAACACATCACGTGGCCAGTTTTAAACGAATGATAATGACCAGTGATTAAAACTGGCTGCCTCGCGTTTCTGCCTGCGCCCTAGTAAGCGTATGGAACACGCACACGTACACGCACACAGAAACTGCACGCTCCCGACAGCAAAATGTGCACTTGTGACATCTACCCGGTCGTGTGCGTGCGCGTACACCACACACCTGCATTATACGTAAGATGGCTTATTGATTTCCGTCAAAATGCTTTTCATGTTGCGCGAATAATTCTGTCCAAGAAAATACGGTAATTTTATTACTCACGATATGCCATTTTTACAATGCAAATATGTATGCCACGCCACTAGAGGGCATTTGCAATCGAACCGTTCCGATCAATTGACAAAATTATTAGCATATCGTGAAGATGCGCACTAGCGCGGTAACTCTATGGCTTTGGCACGTTGCGGTGATGGAACCAATACAATATTTGATCGGCACCGATGTAGCGATGTCCGTGTAGATATCGATCGTTAAGTCATATGGATGAAGGAGAGTCGTACATGTACATGTCGGTACGGTGGGCGCCGGCGCCAGCACTGGGATGAAAATGACGGATCTGATTTGGCACAAGAATTGCTTTGTACAGTGCATATGACGTTCGACAGTTAAATACGAAGTGCTTTTGCAAGTATAAGTCGTTTTGAGTGGGTTTTTGACATTCAGGAAGCCAGCTCTCTTTCACATTTACGAAACGATCTGTAAGTTAACATATTTTACGCGGCATACACAAACTCATTCTTACAAGAGTGAAGGCGGATACACACTATCGCGGAAAAAATCACACTTTCGCGCTGCGCTCACCGCATTGCATGAGCTCCCAATCGCCGATTATTCCAAAATAGAAAATTCCACTCTGGTAACTTGGGGCTTCTCTGATACCTCATTGGCTACGCGTTGGAAAGGTCAGCGCACCGCGGTCAAAGTTCAACAAATTTGAACTTTGACCCAGCTCAAAACGTTTTGTGCGTCGCGATAGGCCGCGCACAAGCGGCAAACCAGTTTGTGTACAAACCAATGGAACTGTGTGATTTTTCCGCGATAGTGTGAACTCCCCTTTAGTCTTTCCATGGTAAAGGGGGCATTTTAGCAACACAGACCATATTTTCCAGGCCTTTGTCTGGTCTCAAGATAAAAACAATGAATTTTCAGTTGTTCTGAAGAGATAATTACTGTAGGCCTAAAACGGGTTACAAATAGTGTGACAATGTGCCTTTCTAAAAACCCTGTGTACAAATTTCCAATATACCGTACATACTTGTACGTACCGGTACGCTCGTAACCGGGATGGACACTTGTGTTACATTACGAGCATACATGTATATTGAAAATTTGTACACAGGGTTTTTAGAAAGGCATGTTGTCACACTATTTGTAACCCTTTCAGGGCTTCCTCATAACATTTTTTTTAACACTGGCCACCAGGACCACTGTGGTCACATCTTGACTGGTCCGCCTGCATCTTGAGTGGTCCTCCATTTTTTACATGTAATTTTTACATAGTATGTAAAAATGCCACCCATGATGCGCTAGTTCCAGGTTATCTTGACCGGTCTACTCGGACTTTTTGAACAGTGTTTTGACTGGTCCGCGAGAGTTTTGACTGGCATTTAGCCACCGGACCACCGTTCTGTTCGAGCCCTGCCATTTTGGGCCTTAGTTACAATGTACATCTCTTCACAACAACTGAAACTTATTTATTTTATTTTGAGACCAGGTATTTCCTCGAAAATATGGTCTGTGTTGCCAAAATGCCCCCTTTACTGTGGAAAGACCCAATTATACACACATGACTTTAATACAAATGTACCAAAACCAAACAGCCCGGTGTTTGTCTAAGTGACAAACACAATAATTCTAGTTGTTTTTTTTTGGTTTTTTTTTCCCACTGCACATTAGTTTTAGTATGAGTGCAGCATTTGACAATATTAAGCCATGAATACATCCATGTACATGTACGTACGATAAGTATGTATATTACATGTGTATAATACATGTACGTGTACATGTAACTGTACATACGTGTACATGTAACTGTACATACATGTACATGTAACTGTACATACATGTACACGTACATGTATACATGTATTGTGAAGACTAATTTCCATGAAAGGGAAACATGTCAAAAATATGATTCATGAATTCCTTGATAAAAGTTTGCTTGCATCCCATAAATAACGCCTTTCAAATATCCATTGCAAATCACCTGTACTATTATTGGCCAGCGATGTAACATTTATTCTTAGCAGTTTCTGTAATGCCTAATTTATGAGCCATCCCATATTGCTTTTTGGCCATGGTTGCTACAGGCCATATGATATTCATTCCTCGTAAACGTGACGCTTCAATATTGCATCCATTGATAATGAGAAGCGCCTACCATTTTTCAAGGAGGGATTGCTGTTGCCATGAAACCAAGTAGTCCTGACTTCAAAGAGCCAGTCACTCGCATTGCTTTACACAGGTGTTTCAATAGCAACATGTTGATCTTAGCATACATTTAAACTTACGTAAATGTACAATGTAAGTATGTGGTATAAGAACTGTACATGTACATGTACATGTACATTGTACACATGTACAGTATACGTGTTGTTAGCTTTTTGAGTATGGTGAACATTGTTTAGGGATAATTACAGTATGATGGAATGACCTTTTATTCGTTGGGCCTGTTCGTTTAATGCAGCCTCCATTTATACGTCGTACAAAAACCAGAAACTAAAAGTACAGTGTACAAAAACCTACATGCGAGTCTTTCCACGGTAAAGGAGACATTTTGGCAACACAGACCATAATTATTTTTCAGAAAATACATACCGGTACCTTTGTCTGGTCTAAAAATATAAGAAATAAGTTTGTTGTTTTGAAGAGATAACTTTGCCCCAAAAAGGGTTACAAATAGTGTGACAACAGCCTTTCTAAAAACCCTGTGTACAAATTTCTAATATATACGCTTGTAACCGGGATGGACACTTGTGTTACATTTTAGGCCGTCCCGGTTACGAGCGTATATTGGAAATTTGTACGCAGGGTTTTTAGAAAGGCATGTTGTCACACTATTTGTAAACCTTTTTGAGCCTACATGTACATGTACATGTACGTTACCGGTACTTGCCCTATTTCTTTTATTTTGAGACCAGTACAGTATTTCCTCGAAAATATGGTACATGTAGTGTTGCCGAAATTCCCCCTTTACCGGTACTGTGGAAAGACCCAGGTCCATGTCATTCATCAAAGAGATAAATTGAAAAATTAGCACTGATGATGGCTTCAACTGTTCAATGACAAGATGTACATGTACCGGTACATGTATTGTACCATACAGTACATGTACAGTACATGTAAATGTGAAAACATACAAGGCTCAGTTGTGTATGTACTGGTACTACATTTGCAATGATCCAAATTTTTACTTCATGATAGAAAGAACTTGTACTCAAGTGTTGAGGATGTTAACAAACACCACATTAATTTGTTTATTTATTTATTTATTCACCACATCCAACAGCGGGAGAACCGCCAATCACAGGAATGGGATCAATTAACATAGATTTTCGAATATATACATTTGTAACTATCAACTTCTAAGTTGAATTAGAAACGGCCAGAGACACTGGGGAATCCCTCCCCTTGCTCTTCACGAAATAATGCTCTGGGATCTTTAAAGTGCATTACATGTAACACACTGGACCAACGGCTTTACATCCCTTCCGAAGGACGGAACAAGTGTGATTAAGTGCCTTGCTCAAGAGCACAAGTGTCTTGCTCAAGAGCACAAGTGTCACGGCCTGGAATCGAACCCACATTCTAGTATTAGCACAGGAACTTGAGTTCGACGCGCTAGACCGCTCGGCCATAACACCCCTGTAAACAGGTACATGTGTATTTTTGTACAGGATGGTATACATACATGTACATGTAGTACCGGTACTGGTAGATGTAAGAAATAAAAAACTGTGGGTTTTTTTGGAATTTAAAAAAAAGTGTGCACACGGTTTTTTTTTAAACACAAAAACTCTGTAAATGTACGTTACAGTATGAATTTCAAAGATTTTTGTAAGCATTGATGCATAGTTCTGTATACCGTACATGTACATGTATGTACCGGTACATGTAGGTAAACAATTTCTGCAGGCTATACACATGTAGTTTAGCAACATTCTTCTTTAGTTATGCCCTTGAATGTATTCCAGGAATCCGTAAAACTTTTCATTTTGCAAATGATATATTGGGCCTTTAAAAATAGCCGAGTACTAGTAAAAACTGTTGGTATTACTTTTGTCATTTTGTATACGTACATGTACGGTACCGGTAAGTATATCAACTGTTTCTTCTCCATTGTACATCCTAATTTTCAAAGTCACATTATCTTCCTAGTATCACCTGCCATTTGGAATGGACGCTGCTGCACATAGCATTAAGTCAATATTAATCACCTCTTGTGTGCCGATGACATCACACTGCTGGGGCAAGAGGCCATAGTCGCTTGGCACAGTCTTGTGAATGAATGTGTAGAATCAGACACAGTGACATACCGGTATGGAGGATCTCTTGGAGTCGTGGAAAGGTGTGGCGTGAAGATGTGCAAATTGCAGAGTGGATCATCCAGAAAAATGCAATTCAGTTAATCACAGGCACTTGTTTATCTGAGGAATGTTTTTTCTTGCTTAAAATAATCAATGCAACATTTTGTGGATGGACATTATGAGCGGACATTGCAGCATGGTCCACAAATCTGCTTATGGCTGCCATATTGCTTGACAAAAGATCTAAATCAAGGTAAACCTTTTTGCTAAATTTTGTATGATTTCTTTGGTTTTGTACAGTATACATTACCATAAAAACCTGTGCAAGCTGCACTTGTTTTTTCTGCGGCAAAAAACAAAAGTTGCGTGCGGGTTTTTGTATTCAAATGGCCGACGTTTAACAATTAGGAACAATAGGGTCCGCAATTTGGAATCGCCAAAAAACAAAAAACAAAAGAGGAACAATAGGACTTCCGCAGTGGGAGGTGGGTACCGTACAAGACTACATGTACCTGTACATGTATATTGTGGGTGTGCCTACACACGGGGGCCATTCCAAAGGATCACCAGGTTTTTATCACTCTACCCATGACCTGGATGAGAGAAACTTTAAAAATTATCACTGCACGGCCATGCAGCGCAGTGCCAGTGGATGGACAAGGCAGGGACTGCGGGCCGGGCGGGCCGTGCCAGCGGAGGACCGTATCGAAAGCGGTATTACATGTATGACCAAGCATGTCTTAAGAGTCTGAAGAACGATACGTTTTTTTCATCAGTCCTTTACGTGGTCCTTTTACAAAAGATACTTGTAATAAGATTGATGTGCCGGCCAGGAATCCTGCCAGCAAGAGCGGCCGGTCAACTCTAGGCGCAGCGGGCGGCCAGTTCATGCAAATGGAACCACCGTAGTCATTTCTTTGTCTTTTGTAAGTTTCTGTGGACATCCCTGGTCATATTTCAAGCATAAGGGGAGGGGGAGGTTTACAAACATACATGAGTACATGTACCTACCAGTACATGTAGTTCTGTATTTGACCCTGAGAATCCAAGTTACAGTACACTGATTGCTCTGGTCTTTATTTTTGTGCTACTCCTGAACAAAGGCTGCAGCTTGACTGATAGTTGAAAGAGGAAAGTGAAGCTTTTATATGATCCATCATGTGTCCTTAAACCCTCCTGCTGCCGTACTGACTGTACATGTACTGACTGCAGATTCCACGGTGAACTGTGATGATCCCTTACTATACCCCTTGTACTGCCGAGGATTTCCCCTACCTCTGTCCTACCAAAGCAATTGTTATAACAAATCTCGGATTACTCTCTTTTCGTGGCACTTGTAAGTTGTTTATTTAATGCCAAAATTTGGGCCATACAAGGTTTGGTTTGCCCTGGTGATCCATTGTCAGATCTGTGACATTATACATGTAGGCCTTTTCCCACTACCCACCTCCGACCCGGGAAACTTTTGTACCCGGGTAGCGGTAAATAACCCGGGTTACATTTAACCCGGAGTTTCTTTTTACACGACAACCGTTAACCCGGAGAAGCACTTACCCGGGTTGTCTCTTACATGGGTACAACAGCGACCCTTTTCCCACGGCATTTCTGCATGCGCACGTACCCGGGTACACCAATCAGCACAAATACACAGAAACCATTGCGTGTGGAAAATCGATCAATCGATCAGGCTGCGCGCGCACACACAAACATAACGGACGACACAGAAACATCACTGGCAATTTTGCTGTTAATATTTCGCATGTTTAATAATATTTATCTATGTGTGCTTTGTCACTGGCCTTACGGGTATTTTTGTGTACTCTACCTTCAGAAGAGTACCAGTTTGACAGTGCCATTCAAGCGTGGGCGTACTTGCTACATTTGACCCAATCACAAGAATTTAACTCTGAATCCTACCTGCTAATTGGTAAAGCATTTATATCCTATGTGTACATGTACGTACACCCCTTCTTTCAATCACAACCATGGAGCCAAAAGTATTGATTTCTTCAGAAACAACAGCTCCTTAATAAAGCATGGATGCCAGCGGGAAGAATATTTAATCAGAGGCTAAATGTTAATGCATTATCTTGTGCTTACCGTACATGTTTGTATGTTAAGTAAAGACGTGCAGGTTTTCGTCTCCTGAGCTACACATACAAAATTAAAAGTGTCTTGGAATGCGTAATCAAATCCTCGTGTGCATGAACGATCCTCTTTTTGTCCGTAGGCCAAATTTGAAACTGGCTACTGGGCCTTGCTGGATGCCACAAAATATTGATCGGGCAGAATTTTCTTTGTCCGACAAGTTTGTGAAAATATAAAAGACGTGGATTGTGGGTCCAGTTGTGCTGAATTAGTATGGGAAATGGGGTATCAAGTTATCAAGCAGTGTCTTTGAAAGGTGGAGAATAGTCTCGGATGACACAAAGAAAAATCGATTGTGAAGCCCTTGGGGATGAGCTAACACAGTTTTAGCAGTGGTCCTCATCATTGTGGCTTACAAATGGAGCTTTTACCATACATTTGTGCTGTACATATTTCTCGGCATGCTTTGTCAAGATATTAAACGTGTAACATACTTTTCAGCTGATCTACTAATTTCCTTATTTTTCTCGTCACTGCCAATGAAAACTGTAAAAAACTACAATTTCTAACAAGTCTGTTGACATTTTCCTCCAGTTTTGAAGTGAGGCAGCAGGCGCGGATCCAGAGGGGGGGTTTTGGGGGTTTTGGTATACGTACAGTATACATTATTAAACATTAGACGTCGAGTTGTCTTTTTGAACGAATTTCTGACCCGCTGCTTTGGGGTAACTGGTGCCCGTTTCCAAGTCTCAGCTAGCTGGTCAATGTTCTTCTTAGACTGGTTGCAGGACCACATTTTCCACATATGCACATGAATAATGAGGGCATACTGGTACCGGATCATCGTAAAGTATTTAGCTTTGGCTGAACGATGGCGATTAATTTTTAGAAATAATAAGCACAATACAGCGCGAGGCAAAAGATTCTTTGTTCCCGTTGGCAAACATGTTTCTAGTTGTCAACGTGACGTCGTAAAAATGTTTCTTGTTAGGAGTTGTGAAAACGACCACAGGTTTCTGACTAAAAATGGCTTCCAGTAACAGTCCTCATTTTAGTCTAGGCCCTAGACGGTCATTATGTGTTGGATACCCGACTGCCGCAAGAGGGCGTAATCACGCGATAGACTCGTTCGTAGTCCTATCACCATATCGTTTTGTCAAAATGACCGTCTAGGGAAACTCGTAAAATCTCCCCCCGAAACAGGGGGGAAATTTGTGCGCATGCGTTAGTTTTGTATGCAGATACGGCTATATTTTTTCTAACGCACGCGCACTGAAGAGCAAATAGCCTGGTACATGCACCGTACATGTACGTTCGGCGCTTATATCGTGTTGATTTGAAAGTTTCTTGTTGTTTTGTACGCGCCGTGGTTGATTTGACCGGTACGCGTTGTTGATTTCGCCGGGTGGCTCGCGCGGTTGCAAGGGTAGGCGAAGACTCTTTGCAACGGACGGGTGGCGAAGTAACAGAACCTGCCCGACGTTGGCGGTTAGGCTTCGGTCGGTCTGAAAAATCCATATAGACCGCAATTTTGCATAGAGTATAAAGCCCGACTAAAAACAAAAACTAAGGATTTTCAAAAAAATAATAAATTATATATAATACCGGCCCGATACACAGTGAGAGCCCAACGGAAAAAAATACCATAGTTTGGCAGTTGAGACTCCGTACACTGGGAATAAAAATTAAACATTTCTATTTTGAGTTAAAACCATTTTCAAACAGACAAGTTGCAACAGCTATCAAAAATACTTCTGTTGCAAAAATTCATCAAGCAGTTCCTGTTTTATGCTTGTTAAAATGTGCCAAATTTACGTGCGGAATCGTCAATAAAAATAAATAGACAGCAACTTTAAAAATTGTGATGTGATTTTGGTGATATTTTGGGGCGGTAAATCTCACCACTGCACAGGTGGATTTGCGTGACATTTGGCACAATTAATACAAAGAAAACCAGCCCCAATAGGCCTGTACCAAAAATAAATCAGCCTGGCAGATTAAATGACAGAAACTAAAGTGCAATTTCACGCAGCAGTCTATCAAGCTTGCAAACTTCGGTTACGGATTTAACCAAGTTGAAGTAATAGTGTCGCGACTGCACGACTGATGA
Organism: Henricia sp. BOLD:AAB3569; assembly: GCA_037783545.1. Classification (NCBI taxonomy): domain Eukaryota; kingdom Metazoa; phylum Echinodermata; class Asteroidea; order Spinulosida; family Echinasteridae; genus Henricia; species Henricia sp. BOLD:AAB3569. The sequence continues at coordinate 193,335 of JBBELK010000071.1, read as the reverse complement.
TGTCACGGATTTCCAAGTCCCTTTAGCATAGGCCTGAGGATTTATCTTATGAAAGTGCTATTGCTGGTTTTAAGTTGACATTTTGAAAACCCACTGGGAGGGAAGGGGAATTTATGTCATGAAAAAAAATTTCTCTCTTGTCGATCCTATGTTTTTGTGCCCGCACGAGTCGCCCGGTGTGCAGTATTTGCTTTTTGCGAGTTCCTTCCATTTCGTCAAGCATGGAGCTATTTATAGCTCCATGGTGTGAGCGATTTTCTCTGTTATGGGATGGTAAAATGAAATGTGTATAGATCTGTCAAATATTCCAGATTATTTCCGAGCCTCAAAACCTGGTTTAGTTCCAAAGGTAGTGGGTCTGAGCCATAGAGATTTAGGCCAATAAACTGTTCAACACACGATCAAGCTACGGCAACAAGCAGTGTTTTAATTTCACCCGGTTTTTTTTTCATTCCAAAAAAATGTACAGCTTGAAAGATTATTTTCCCGAGCCGGCGGGTTTTAAACTGGCAAATAGGTTCAACTGTGGCCTCGATTATCTGTGGAACAGTACCTATCATTTGCAATGTCCTATACAATTGTATTTCCAACAAAATCTCTAAAATGCCATGTCGAAATCGTAAGGTTTGCCGAGGGCTTTACGATTTTCCCAGCCCGCGGCTTCCCCGTGCAGTCATGCCACGATGTGAGGACACAGGGGACTAGACATCGTGCATGCATGCATAGTAAGCAGGCGACAGTGCGCTCTGCATAACATTATGCATAACAGGTGCGCGCGCACGGCGCTGTCACTACGAGATTCCCTAGACGTTGTTATTGACTGTCTCGCGGCGATCAGTTTTCGGGACGGACGTTCAAAACGAAACAATAACAACGTCTAGGGCCTAGACTATCCTCATTTGTGTTTGTATGTGGAATATGTGGACTGGGAACCAGTCTAGTTTTTTTCCGTACACACGTGAGAGTACATGCGCTCAGTGTCTCCAAAATTAACCGTCCATGCATGCATGTTGTTCTGCTGTAGATCCTGTCGATGTCGCGACTCGTGATCTGTAAATTCACGGCACCTAAGCTTGTCACAGTTTGTGCGCGTGCGCCTAGTGGCATTTGAAAATAGACTGGTTCTTGCTCCACATATTCCACATACAACGACTAAATATGAGGACCTTCTACCGTGGTGTTTAAAACAGCACTAAGCATTATGTCATGCATTTATTTTTAGGAGCGCATAACCGCGCTACATGTATATGGCACGAGTGTATAACAATTTGAAAGGGGTTATTACATATTTGACCAATACAAAATTTAATATATTAAAGGTACACACCGGCCTACCGTTTACATGATTTACACATGCCTATTTTAATATACCATGTACGGTATACTGTACATGTACAGTAGCATCAAAAAGCAAATTCAAACTTTGTCTGCATTAGCCAGTGAGCTCCATATTGTACTGTAGTTTTAATCTGCTGTTGCAATCCCGTAACTATAGCCATTCATTATTGCGTTACGGTTACCATAACTACCGGTATAGCCACTGCGTAGTTTTAAATCCGTGGCATCACCATAAATACACACGCAGCGGCACGCATACCGGTACATGTACGTGCACGCAATGTCAACTCAAATTCTCGAAACAATGACAAATCGTACCCGACGAACGATAACGTCCGGATGTGCAATCGGGTAACTTCGGGAACCTTCGGAAAAAGGAGGAATTCCTCCTGTTTCAATTTGGCGGACAAATACTGGCATTTGCCGGACCTTAAAATCAGTCAAGTGATCGAATTTTTTGGCCTGGGAAACTCCTCATCTGAATAAACATTACGTGACGATGATTGACATTACTTTTCAATCCAATGGCATCGGCTTTATTTGGGAGTACATTGATGAATATTTATAAAATTGTTATTCAATAAAACATAGACTCTGCCATCAATCGTTTTTTGTTTTAGAATTAATTCATATGATGGAATATTCGGCGCTATAAATTAAGGAGAGTTTTTGCCATAAAATGTCTCTTTTTCGACAACATGCTTACAGGCTTAAAGCTAATTACATGGTTGGAAAACCGTTACAAATATTGTTGTCTTTTGAAAATTTGACATTAATCAGCTAGAATCCCCCCTTCCACATTTTGAGTTTTTCTGTTTATCATGGAGGTGTATGTGTCTACAACACCATCACAACTTGTTTTTCACCAAAAATCGACAGGCTTTTGCTTAAAACTAAAAAAAGGGCCGACGAAAATGGAAAAAAAACCAAACTAACGTACCGCAACAGCTTTAGGGTTCCCCACGCACAAACGTGTGTATCGGCCCGATACGGTACATGTACGCTGAAATTCTGGTCCGCCGAGACACATGAAAAATTGCAGATCAAAAAATTTCAGCTCCCAATATGTACAACAAAATTACCACACATGGTGCTGCTAAGTAAATAATTGACATAAATTATCGTGCCGATCACCGTTTTGTTAACTTAAATGTCATTGGCCAGAATTTAGTAACAAGTCATATTATTTTTATCAGCCAATCAGCATGCGTTTTACAACACGATCGCTTTCTTATTACATGTACTGTAGCTCTGCATATGCAGTGCGCGGGGGATAGACTGGGCCGGGAACCCAGAAGACTGAGGCCTACCGTACATGTAGGCCAATGTGCGAGGAATTGGAAAGAATTGAGTAAATGTAGTTGGTCATGGCTTCAGACCTTGTGTGCAAAACATATCAGATACCGGGTACGTGAAATGCAGTGGCCGTACATGTACATAGCCATTCGCACATGCGTACTGCGGACTTGCCGTTCGCGTAATGTGACCCGAGCGCAATGCGCACGCATTACTCTGGAGTAGCGAGAACTGCACGCCCGAGCGCAGTACATGTAGCAGCATGGAGTTCCGTTTTGCAATTTTATTAAAAATTTGTTTATTTTTTCTAACGATACCTGCAAATGGGAAATATCTGCTGTTTTCGAACACAATGGCCTGTTTCGAACATATCCCATCCCACACCCCCCTTTTTACTAGTCCCTGCCACCACACGTGATTAGATGTATAATTTGCATTACATGTTCATTAAAGTTTACAGTATCGATAGAAGGTGACTTTAAAACACCCAAAAAAATGTTTTTTAAAAGATAAAACAACTTTGAGTGCCATGTTTTTTTAGCCCAATTGTTGAACTGTCAAACTTTATTACTACATGTGTAGTTTATTATCAACAGGGAACATTTTTATTTCTTGAATGAAAAACGTTGCACTACAGTGTATGTATTGGCCCACTAGGCTGTCGGACTACCAGCACAGTGCAGCTAGTAGTCCTCCAGCTAAAACTACTAGTCTCGGACTGTACTAGTGGACTAGTGCTAATTTCGACCCCTGTACATGTGTACATGTAGCATAAAATAAAAAGTAATATCAGCAGCCTTGTCTTTAATTATTTTCTCATCAATCAACAGATCAAATCAAATGGCATAAGATAAAAATGATTGACGAAACGTGACTATCTAAGATAAGAGGCTGTGACACACTTGGCAGATTGTGATTTCTAGGCATCAGTAGGCAGGGGTCGAAATTAGCACTAGTCCGAAGGCATGAAATAAGTCTAAAATGGGAATACTGTGTACATGTTGATGTTTTTTGACATCCACTTTGTGAACGATGAAATGGAAAAAAAAAATCTGCTTATTCTGAGATGAATAATTTGAAATCTCAGGTACTGTATACATGATGTAGATGAGCTGCATGGTACCGGTATGGTTAACTCTCTTGACATTAGGGTCATATCTAATTCTCCACTTAAAGGTAAAGTAATACAGCCTTTCCTGAGTAATTTTCCTTTCATTTTGACCAGTGTAGTGGTCATGAATATATCCTCAGCCAGTTTGAGTGTCAGTTCTGAGGGTACAGGTACAGGTAGCATAATTTGGAGAGCTGTCTACGGTACCGTACATACACATACATGTACATGTAATAATAATAATAATGAGATTTGCAGTTGAGTTCGTACACATTTTGGTTGTTCCATAAAAATGGAAGCAAAAGTGTGACATTGTACATGTATGTAGTCGATGCAAATTTTTGTCGTTTTAATTAAGTTGCAATCATTTTGATTTTTTAATTTATGAAGTATACAATACAGGGCCATCCCCCCACCATCTCAAAGTGTGATGTCTATACCGGTACATGTAAGGCAGATACCCCAACGGTTGCGAAAGTTACCGGTATTTAAAACAATTGGATCAGTGTTTTGTTTGTTTTGTTTTGTTTTTCTTTGAAAAGGGGGAAGCGTGGCACATCATGCACCCCCCCACACACCCCCACACCCCTCTGGATCCGCCCTTGGTACCGGTACATGTAAGTCAGTAGGCAGTCACTGGCCTTACTCAATTTCATCCCGATTTTCATGAACATGATGAAGTAAGGACTATTTTTCATGTAAGAAAATTCCCTCTCAGGATCCAGGCAAACCTGGATTCTGTTTTTTTGAAACACCCTGTATTTAAAATAATTTACAAATATACAAATAGTTAGACAAGTGGTATCATAATTTTGATAAGAAAAGAATTGACAATGTAGGCCATCAGGGACACATACACGTAACGGTTGGCAATAAAATTACGGTACCGGTACATACATGTACATGTACTGTATGCCTTCTATAATTCAAGTCTTTTCAACTATACAGTTCCTTTCTGAAAAAGGTACTGTACATGTACAGTACATGTAGCTGCACTGCTTAAATTACACACCTTTAAAACCAAATTCAAATTATTTGAAATTTCAATGAACCAAATGCCACAAAATAAAAGATCATTAATATTGAATCGCTAGCTGTCATCATATTTTCAGTAATATTAACAGGTGAAGGTGTTGTTCGATTCATGAGGCAACATGCTGGGGTATACCGCAGCCCTGGTATTTTTGACATATAAGCCTAAAAGTAAAAACATATACACATAAAAAAATGTGTGGCTATTTTTACCCCAACACCTAGTGGAAAAGAATGTTTCAACTTCCCCAAGGGATTTTAATCCCAATTGATGCAGCCACACTTTGACCATGGAATGAGATTTCATGCTTGAATGGACTGATTTCCATTCAGATGTAATCAAGAGTCTGATGAGTCATTCCCTCAGAGTCCACACTGCATTTGACAGAGTGGCATTCTCCTCTGTGTGGTGATTGGGTTATCCTGCAGTTCTGGAGTGCAGGGGCATCATTTTACCATGGCACACATTTTTTATTGGGCCCCAATGATTAACTTTGCCACCTTGCTCACAGGATGTGCTGATATTTTACAAAGACCTGTCACTGATGTGATATCATTACTGGATTATGGCCACTTCTGGTGTCAAAGCCTGAGGCATGGTGAATGTAAGGGAATTTGCCAGTAATGGACAACTACAATACATGTACTTGCATTGAAGCCTATACATTGTACATGTGTGTATGTACCTACATTGTACATACATGTACATACACATGTATACAATGTGTACGTACCTGTATAACTTCTACTTCTAGTTGCAAGCATACACTTGGAACTACCGGTACATACATGTACATGTCAAGTTTTGAATCAAAAAGTTTGGTGAGTGATAGTTATAATGCTTGTTTAGTCAGTTTATTTCTCCGCTTTTCACGAGAATAAAAAGGTATTGTATTGATTCTCGGTTACTAGAGAGACAAATTCCAAATATAAAATAAGAAAATTCCACCCCTGTTGAAAATTAGGGACAACTGTTCATCGTAAGTGAATCTTCAATTGCGCGGTGATCAGCGCCCTCTGTAGTTCAGCTCCGACATATTGGCTGTTTTCAAAACCACCGTCTTCGTCTGTGGCTCCGGCATGATGTATCCCAGCAATAATAATGGATTAAGAAACATCTTGGGCCAATGCTAATTTGAGCGTTCACCCCTCTTGAGCATATTTATTAGCATCAAGAGAATCCACGAAGGTAAACTACACACAAAGGAAGACATCAAATTCAAAATACGGAGCCTGACCGTAATAAACACTGAGTGTTTCGAAAACGGCCTCCAGTACATGCCTATGTGGAAAAGATTTTGCGTCTACTTCGACTCGTCCAGACATATCACGTTCATAGCTACATGTATGCCCTGGTTACTGCTACATGTATTTGCATATATATATTTATAATTGCCTGCCGACCCGATACTTTTCATTGGGAAAATACTCCAAAATCATAAAGTGGATGGATCTAAAAAGGTAGGAGGATTGTATTTTTTTTCATAGACTATCGACTGGTTCAAACATGGAGGAAGGTAAAAAGTGATTTTTGGCGAGGCCCAGTCTTCGGACAGTACAAACTCTGATTCCCCCTTTAAAGTGTTAAATCCAACATTTGTCATGATTTCAACATAAAAATGTCAAGACGTGAAAATCTTACATGTGAGTCCACAGTAAAGGGGGCATTTTGGCAACAGACCATATTTTCTAGGAAATACCTTTGTCTGGTCTCAAAATAAAAGAAATAAGTTTCAGTTGTTCTGAAGAGATAAAATGGCAGGGCTCGAACATACCAGTGGTCCGGTGGCCAAATTAACTTAGGCCCAAAAAGAGTTACAAATAGTGTGACAACATGCCTTTCTAAAAACCCTGTGTACAAATTTCCAATATACGCTCGTAACCGGGACGGCCTAAAATGTAACAAGTGTCCGTCCCGGTTACGAGCGATATTGAAAATTTGGGTTTTTAGAAAGGCATGTTGTCACACTATTTGTATCCCTTTTTGGGCCCAAGTTATCTCTTCAAAACAACTTAAACTTATTTCTTTTATTTTGAGACCAGACAAAGGTACATTTCCTCGAAAATATGGTCTGTGTTGCCAAAATGCCCCCTTTACTGTGAAAAGACCCACAACGTGCATCTAGAAAACACGGTTTCCATTTTAGGGAAATAGCTTTATTCGACAATGATCCAACGATGAATCCAAAGATGAGATTTCCTGATGTGAACTTGAGTGAATGCATACCTTCAGCCTACAAAGATTAGAATCTTTGTTTCTTGAAGCGCGCGCTAACCCCGAGATTCGTCGCAATTTTCCCATACTGACGAACAGACACTTTTTATCAAATTTAATTTTTTGACATTTTTGGGGTTCTTGGTGTGTCCCCTTTCATTTCTGAACATTTCAAACCAAGATATTGTCTGGTTTTTGAGTTATGAAACATTTGAAAATGACGAACAACCCCATTTCGCTTAAAAAGTTTTCCCCCCATACTGACGAACATGGATTCTTGGTTGGTGACTGTTCACTGCTTCTGCGTATTACAACACAGCGCGCTGGTACCGGGTACCAACCAATATCGCGCGAAGCTGAACGTTGTTTTTACGTAAGAAAAATTAATAAATAAAGAAATACATGGAATTTTACAAAATGTTAGTTTGTGGATATGGTACTTAATTACCTAAGTGTTCATCAGTATAAAGAGAAGTCTCGTCCGCAGCCCCGATGAAGTACCCGGTAATATAACCGCTAATCTGGAGGACCGCCGTTCAAACCCACACTAAACATATGCAGGTGGCGAACAACTTTTTAAGTTTTTCTCATAGTGACGAACCCGAAAGTGCATAGCGTTACGGGTGGCGAACAGCACGCGCATCGAATTTGTTTTTTTCTCATACCGACGAACACGTTCACAGCTTTATAACTGCTCAGATATTAATCAAATAAATGGAAAATACGTAATTAATTAAAGTTTAGACATTAAGCAAGAAGGTTATTAAACCAAAAAGTGGAATTTTATTTTCAAAAACGGTGAATTAAAAGAACCAAAAATAAGTCCAACTAAAAACTTGAATTACTCGAAACTGCAGTTTGGCATGTTTGGCCATGTTCGTCAGTATGAGAAAAACGCGACGGATTGCTTGTCGAACACTTAACCCCGCTTGGTTTCCCTGTACATTGTACATGTACAATGCTAACCCCAGGGTTTGGCCGTTAACCCCGAGATTGCCATCCCTAATCCTGTTCGCTGGCAGGGTTAACCCGGCAGAAAAAGAGTAGTGGGAACGCTTGCTCTGTCCCGGGGTATCTTGGGGTTAAGGATTGCCGTTGCCCCCCGAGCTGGTCCTCTTTTGGGAAGGAACTCTCAATGTGTTGATGCATTTGGGGCATCCATAAATGAATCCCATGGAGAACCTTTCCATTAGTGCTTGCACTGCTTCAGAGACTAAAGTGTACCAGATTTAGCCTGGAAAAAAGTACATGTGCACCGTGCATCTGTGATGGTTTGTGGTCATGCTTATTCAGTTTCTACAGGGTTAATTGAAGGGATGGAAAAATTTGTAAGTGCTTGCTAGTATAGGAAGAGGAGCGGAGATCAATATCGATCGGAAAGTCAGCGTGTGATTTCATCAATGTGAAAAATCATTCAGTGATGCACTCATATTCTCATCTTGGCAGATATCGTGTGGCTGCCAGGGTGTAAACAGAAAAAAGGTCATGTACAGTACATGTACTTTTCAAAATGTAATTGAATACATATGCATACATGTACATGTACAGTATGTGAGTCTTTATAATTCCTTTCAGATTTCAAAATTCAAGAAATTTCCTTGTACTGTTCTCGGGAGATAACTTTTGCCCAAAAAGGTAAGAAATTGCTGCCACAACATTATACATTTTTGAAAAGCTCGATCATGTAAAAATTTCCCATAAAATACGTATGTAACGTGGACAGACCAATTGTGACATTTCTTTCTGTCTTTGTTACATGTACATACGTAACATGTGTAATAGGAAAATTTGTGCACAGGGTTTTCACATGTTGTAGGATTATTTTTCTTACTCATTGGTGCAAAAGTTATTTCCTCAATTTAGCTCCATAATTTAAAGATAAAATTAAGAAATTTGAAGTGAACTGGGACCTAAAATCTTGTATGTCACAGAAATGTACACCATTACTGTGGAAAGACCCATGTACGTGTACACATACACATTGTACGTACATGTACACTGTACATGTACACTGTACATGTACCGCTACAGTATCATTTCTTTACTGTACTAGTATACGGTCGCGTTTTGGTCCGTCTTGCGCCTTTTTACCGCACACATGTACATTTATAGTATTTATTTTTTGTTTTGACACGTGTATACCAACTTCAGAAACATGTTTGTGCGTTATATGAATTAATTTAAGGCACGTTATAGATCAGCACGCTGTTGCCATAGAAATTAGAGCCAATTACGATAATCCATTGCGCGGTTTGGTAGTATCAAATTTTTAGCAAAGGGGATCTAATGTTTAAATGATTTAGTCGGGGCATTTTATTACCGTATAATTATCAAACAATAGACAGATGTATCCTTATTTAGTGTTTAGTTTTTACCGGTAGCAAAATGTAGTGGGTCTATCTTCTTTGAATCACAAGCATTATCTATGATGCATCAATAAATGTACTTCATACATTAAAAGATCTGCCCTACAAGAATTATTGGAATTACTGGCTATGATTTTTTGAATGGTATTCAAGTTTTTGAAAAAGGGACATGAATTGGAATATTAATAAATTCCCCATATTTCGACCAATCAGATCTCTACCCATACGTAAAATTCTGGTAGCAAACCTCATAGCCAGTGTACAAAGTGAAAAACAACATATTCAAGTCGGTATTATAAACTGGACATCGACAGACTTGTTCCCAGTCCATTTGCGCTCTGCAATCCTGGCGTCGCGGCGGTTTATGAACCAACCGGTGCAGTTACCGACTTGACATCAAGTCTATTACTGTACCGGTAGAGCAAAGTTGCTTTAGAGTGCTTGCACACTCTGCAGACATGGTACACTCCTTTCGCATTGGTTTGCGCTCCCGGTTTCGTCCGCTCCAACCACTGCTCAACTTCAATATATTCTGTGAAGCGCTGCGTGACGTCGGCCAAGGCTGGATAACACTTGCCATGATTGGCCAGATTCTGTCACCTGACGCAGTAAACATGTCACCTAAGGGCGTGTTTGTTTCACGACGGATCCGAATCCAGATCCCGAGTTATTTTACGCGCAGAAACAAACGTAACTGCTCTTGACTAATAATAATTTAATAATAATTTCTTCTTTACCCTGGGGAACCTCTCAGTGAAACACTGTTTTTCAGAGGTGCCCAGCAACTACAAGAAACTGCCTAAACATCGAGATACATAGGCGTGTGGCGCCTTCGGCTGCCGAGCCAGGAACACCGGGGTGAATCTCCTTCTCTTTACGAATGAATGCTCTGGGATCTTTCAAGTGCGTTACACAACACACTGGACCAACGGCTTTACATCCCTTCCAAAGGATGGAGCAAGTGTGTTTAAGTGCCTTGCTCAAGGGCACAGGCACCGCAGCCGGGGATCGAACCCGCAACCCCAGGTTTTCACCCGAGTAATGCGAGTCAGTGGCCTAAACCGCTCGGCCACGGTACCCAACTAGGAATTCAATTCACGTGAATTAGATCTGCGCAGATCTGAATCTGGATCCGTCCGAAACAAACATGCCCTAACTGTCAGGTGACATGTTTACTGCGTCAGGTGACAGAATCTGGCCAATCATGGCAAGTGTTATAAATCCAGCCTTGGCCTTGGGTGACGTCATGCAGCGCTTCGCAGAATACATTGCGAAGTTGAACAGTGGTTGAAGCGGACGAAACCGGGCGCGCAAATTAATGCGAAAGAAGTGTATAGAGTACAGACGTGGAAGTTAAAAATCCAATATGCGTACATGTATACATGTATACAAGTACAAGTACATGTACATGTACATACACGGCACTGGTTCTGTATTTTACAACATACCGGTACATGTACGGTACATGTAGCTCTGAGGAGTACCCAGGCTGAGCGGTCTAGTGGCTCTCCTCAAGACCCTGGTTAAATCCAAGGTTGTGGGTAAGAGTCCAACTAGTACATGGTACATGTGTCCCTAGGCAGGGGACTTTGCCATGAACTACAGTATGAAGGTTTATGGGGTTATGTAATTGAGCTCAACGAGCAGGGATGATGACATTTTATTGCAGATACTGTACTATGGTACATGTACCATTCTTATGGGGCTTTGATTTATAACATCAATTTTTTTTTTTTTCTCTTTCTTTTGAAGATGTGTGGGTGATATGGCCTTGTCTTCCTACGATCAACTACTCTCACAAGTGAACTCACTTAAGGTAGAAAACTCGCACCTCAAAAAGGTTTGTTAAACTTTCTTAGTTGTGCCAAAGTCTTAAACTTCAACTAAATTTCACTAGATTAATTCACTTATGTTTGGGAAAAATTTAACAGTTTTCCAGTTTTTTTGGTTAAACAGTCATTTAGCTGTCCCATCCTTATTATTAATGGGTTAAACTTGTGAGGGTATAGCCTATTTAAGGCGTTGTGTGTTTGATTAGCTCATAGGCACAGGGCAGATTTTCTTGAGTTGTGATGTTTTTAACAGCCCTGCATCCATTCATGCTTTGTTGGAGCCTCACAAATTATTTAAATAAGTCCAAAACTAACCTTGTCCAAGGCCGTCTCCAGGTATTTTGCTGTACGAGAGAATATTGGGTCTACCGGTAGTGCATGCACACGGCATCAAAGCGAGCCACCGTGCGATCACGACTTTCATAGTACCAACCCGTACGGCAACACACTGGCTGCGTACATACAGCACTACTAGCTGCGTATGAACTGCCCTAGCTCGAAAGACAGCCTTGTCGCGTCTGCACTTCCGGGTTTAATGTCTTTCTTTATTTTTTTCGGCCAGTTTTTGGCCGAAAATGGGCGGGCTTTGGATATGCGGGTATGCAAGGTATGAATATGTAAAATTTGTCTTGAGCCAATATGAGTAGCACGTAATGACGCGAAGCATGCATTATGCATGTCACGGCGTCCTCATGTTACGAGAGCCGTGGCATGATCGATGGACGAAAACAACAAATATTCTTGGGTTCGTAGCATTTATTGTGCTTGTCTGTTTACGTATTTGATTACACTTCTGGGGGACAACGGTCGTAATATGACAGCTTTCCTGAATGATTTGTGGGAGCTCTTAATACTGCCTCGGATGAACAAACTGGGGATCGCAGATCATAGCGTTTTTCAAACATAACCTGTCGTGCATCGACCAATGAAATTTCAGCTCACGCTGGGGTGGTTTCCCTATTACTGTAATGAGTTTCGCTGGCTGAATACAGAACCATCAAGGCGTTGGGTTTAGGGACCCTACTGATACATGTACCGGTACGTGCGTGTGTGCATAGTCGTAGCGAAGTTGAAGTTGAAGAGATTTACTTAGGCCCAAAAAGGGTTACAAATAGTGTGACAACATGCCTTTCTAAAAACCCAGTGTACAAATTTCCAATATACGCTCGTAACCGGGACGAACACTTGTTACATTTTAGGCCGTCCCGGTTACGAGCGTATACTGAAAATTTGTACACAGGAATTTTAGAAGGGTACATGTATGTTGTCACACTATTTGTAACCCTTTTCGGGCCTAAGTTATCTCTTCAGAACAACTGAAACTTATTTCTTTTATTTTAAGACCAGACAAAGGTATTTTCGGGATAATATGGACTGTGTTGCCAAAACGCCCCCTTTACCGTGGAAAGACTCGCATATATTGTTTTGAATCCACTTCAACTGTTGGTTTTGTGTCTTTTATGAAGGAATTGCAGGACAATACTTGCCATTTAAGCAAGCTGGAATCGGAAGCTTCCTGCATGAAAGATGCACTCACCCACATCCAGACTGCCATGCAGGAGGAAGAGGCTGCATCAGCAACAATAACCACAGCAACTGGCCTTGATCATAACTCAAACAGTAAGCAAGTCATTTCTAGATGGTACAATGTAGCCTGAGAACCCTCTCTTCTCTTAATGTTGGTTCTGAGGTAGATGAATGCACTAGCAAAAATCTGCAAAGTGTCTGCAATGCCAGCCTGCCGTACATGTATGTGGGTCTTTCAACAGTAATGGGGTACGGTGACATACAAGATAAAACTTTCAATTCACTTCAAAAGTCTTTATTTTATCTCAAAATTAAAGAAATGTCTTCAAGAAATATCTTTAAGATAACTTTAGTCCCAAAGAGTAAAAAAATAGTCCATCAAAATACAGTCTTACACATGTACATGTAGTAGTCTTTCCAAATACAGTCAAAATAGTCTTACCAAACTCCCGTGTACAAATAATAACGAACAAACAAAGACAGAAAAAAAATTCACACTTTGGTCTGTCCATGTTACATATGTTAACAGGTTAATGGAAAATTTGTACATGTTGTGGCAGTAATTTATTACCTTTTAGGGTAAAGTTATCTCTTTAAAACAGCATAAAGACATTTTATTAATTCTGAGATAAACTAAAGACATCTGAACAGAACTATTGACTAAATATTCAAATGTACCCCTTTACCGTGGAAAGACATATATGTACATGGACCGACCTGCAGCCAATTTCACGAAACCTCGCACAACATTTTGTTGCATAAGCTGCGCAGTAATCTTGTAAAAAAAAAAATTGCATTTCAAAAGTTGCACGTGCTACACACTTTTTCATGAAATCAGATGCTGGGCCTAGTTTTGTGGCACTTTTTAGGCCGATTCCCGTTCCATATATTCCACACATGAACATAAATAATTCATGTGTAGAATATGAACCAGTTTAGTTGCTCCTTACCAGCTGCTGATGTGCTAATATGGACGAAGTCTCCGGCTATTTCATAACGATCATACACCGTACTATACAACTGTAAGCAGTGCAAAATGTTCATAATAATTTTGGTCAAAAGGATTTTTTTTTATGCATCAAAACTAGAAATAAATTTACATCCTTTGCAGTGACCTTGCAGTGAGTTGACAAAAACAAACGTTTTTGGTAATTTTTGTGAGAAAATGATAACTGAAGGTGGCAGTTTAAAAAATGTGTGTGCGCACACATTTTTTACCATTCACTTGACACAAAATCCATGCATAGATTTTGAAGGTTTTTAGAGCATTAATGCATCTCTTAAAATGTTACAAACACAAAACTCAAATTTTAGAAAGGCCAGAAAGCAATTATGGTCTAGACATTTATACCTCATATTTATTTTCCTTATACATTTGTACATCTTGACTTTTCTTATGGAAATGTCACTAAAAAAACAAGCCACCCAAAAATGTACAGTATGTGTAATTGATGGTGGTGAAATTTGAGGCTTGCAAAAACTACCAGTATATATTGTCTCTTCTCTATGGACATGTACCGGTATGTACATGTATGTATGTACATCAATCGGCTGTCAGTATGATAAAACTATAAAATGTGAGTGATACCCTCAACCAAAGTGCATTACCCCATACCCCTGGATATCATTGGGTAGTTCATCATCATCGCCATTTTTAAATGGACTGATACTGCATGTAAATTTATATTGTGCACCTTGCATTGTGGCATAGCATGTGCATGAATGGAATCACTGTGTGCGTGGCTGACTTGGCCATGAGAAATTTTCCTGGAATTTAGTTGTAGTTTGACTTTAGATTCCCTGGTTGTTTCATAACATTTAGCGCATTTACATGCAATTGCTAAACATCCTGTTCTCATCCAAGTTTCATCCTGTTTCCGTAATTGAGCATGCCCGTAATTATTTGCTTGCTGGTGGTTCAGGAAGTTGCGCAACATGACGTCATCAGTTTCACGAATTGAATACCAACGCGCGATGTGATTGGTTGATCGAAATGGGCCAATGTAAGATGGCGGCACCCATGAGAAGCTTTTACGCTCACTATTTTGCGTGGAAATGGGTAGGCAAATATGATTTTTAGGGGACATCTGCAAACTAACTCATTTGACTAAAGATGTCATTTAAGTATTGAATTGAATACCGCCCCAGGTACATGTGTACCAAGGCAGCAGTCATGTTTGTGCACAAGCCCGGTTAAGATAAAATCTCAAGTCCATCATGAGTGCTGAGTTAAGCGAGCCTCCCACTGCGCGATTTTTGCCACGAATTAGGTACGATTAGCTATGATTTGTTACGATTGTGTATAGACTCTATACGCAATCGTAGGTAATCGTACCTAATTCGTGGCAAAAATCGCACAGTGGGAGGCCCCCTTTACACACACAAAAGAATACATTTGTTGCAGTTAATTTGAAAAGCTTGTCTTAAGACTTACTGTACGAACTTGTGACGGACCCGTGACGAACCCGCGACGGACCCGTGACAGACTGACCCATAATGGACTCATTGCTGTTTCAAACATGATTGCAATCATTCTTTTTTTTCTTTTCTTTTTTTGAATACGTACAGATGGTTTCTCACCAATAACCTCTCCACTTTTCCCAAATGCGGCAAGAACAAACAAGTCGCATAGTCCTCCCAGCATGCATTCATCATCCAGTAGCCTCCTTCATGAGACGTCCACATGCCCAGCCCCCATCAGACAGTTGCAGGACACCATCATTCGGTTGCAGGAGTTAGAAAGAGAAAGGTATGCCTATATTATTTCTGTTTTTTTTTATTTATTAGGAATTAGCAACAAATGCAGCTTTTTCCTTCACATACCGGGTACAGTGTACATGTACCTGACAGATATGTCCTGAAAGAATTATTAAGAATAATTTTTTTGGGTTTTGATTTTTGTGATGTGCATGACTAAGTACTACTTTCTGATTCGTGCTTGATATGTTTCTCACACTGGCATCCAACTAAGGGGAGATAACAATAAACATTTTTCACACGTTACATGTACATGTACGTGTGCAAATTTGACATGCAATCGCCTCTTGAAGATGTGGTGCAAAGGGAATTTGAAGTGTTCAACCAATGCACTGAAAACCACAGAAGTTATTTTGTAGGTGTCAACCATTTTTGTGATGCTGTAATTTTTAGTGTTTGACGACAAATTCCCTGTGTGTCTTGTTTTTGAAAGCATAAAAATGTGTGCATTGAAAAATGTTTACTGACCCCATCGTTACGTTATTATCTCAAGCAAAGTTTGCAGCTGAGGTCAACACATTTTTGTTTTGCTTACTGCTTTGCTTACTGGTTAACAGAAAATTTGTCATTAAGCAGTGCCAAGGAACTGCACCATGTTTGTTCTGTGATTGTCTGTATTGTTGAATAATTATTTGCTGAGTTGCATGTATATGTACATGTGTTGATCAATTTCTTTGGCAAATTAATACTGTAAACAACAGAGGGCTCCCTTTTTTCAGCTACCATGATTTGTATGGTTTCCATATGAATGGATTGTGTAAGTGCTACACCTATACGACGACAACTCGGGGTCAATACATGTACATGTTTATTTATTTATTTATTCACCACATTCAACAGCGGAAGGACCGCCAATTACAGGAATGGGATCAATTACCATAGATATTTGAATAACTATCAACTTCTAAGTTGAATTAGAAACAGCCAGAGACACCGGGGAATCCCTCCCCTTGCTCTTCACAAAAGAATGCTCTGGGATCTTTAAAGGAGCGTGACCAGAGTTTCTGGATAATAGTTTTCGATGTAACTTACCAATATTATCAAGTACCTCCCATACACACCTCCCATGTCCCAAAAACCCAAAAACATTCGCAATTTCTAGTAAAAAATTGAACAAAACTATCTAGTCGGCTTTCAGCGGATAAACGTTGATACTGGAAAATTAGTTTACAAATAATCGGTGGATTTTCGACGATATCCTCGGAAATATGCGGCCTAGAAGCGCGGGAGTTTCAGTTTCGTAATCAGAAAAATATAACGGATGTTATGATATAAAAATCTCATGACCCATAAGGTAAGTCCCGGGGAGTTATGGGTAAAAAAAAGTGATCTGGTCACACTCCTTTAAAGTGCGTTACTGAAACCTAACACACTGGACCAACGGCTTAACATCCCTTCCGAAGGATGGAACAAGTGTGATTAAGTGCCTTGCTCAAGAGCACAAGTGCCACAACCCGTCACGGCCCGGAATCGAGCCCACATTCTAGTACTGGCACAGAAACTTGAGTTTGACGCACTAGACCGCTCGGCCATAACACCCCACTGTACTGTAGCTCAATGTACATTGTACATTGCGTACATGTGTACATGGATGTAAAAACCATGTGGTATGACTCCCCATTTATCTTCAATTTATCCCTCAATTCAGTCAAAAATCATGTCATCAAAGAACTTTGTTTTGGAAGGGGTTCTGTCACTAGTATAAATGGTTCAGACACTGGTGTCTATTTTCGTGTCCCACCACTTTGATACGCTATAGAGCGGTTTCACACTGTCATGGGTCACTAAACATCTCATGTGTTTGTCCTCCAGAAAGGAAGAGAACAATAGAGCCTCATACTTTCTGCTACATGTAGCATGCATGTGCATGTGGCTCTATTGTTCTCTCCCTGATTTGGAGGACAAACATGGGACGGTTTAGTGACTCGTGACAGTGTGAAACCGCCCTATATCTCGAAAAATACACGGTCAAATTTTAATTTTCAAGCCGTAAAATAATCTTTAGAATAATTCTCATTATGTGCGGTGTTATAAATTCTTAAAAACTATGGGCAAGATCCTTTTTAAAAAACAATAAACCTCCAAAACGCATGTTCCGGTCGGGTCTCTCAAAATGTCTCCATTGTCATAATTTGCAAAGTAAGCAACTTAAAAAGATAATTATTCTACCAGAAGTCAACTACTGTATAGATGTAGTTCGACTCATCCAAATGCAAAATGACCACTTTGAAGTTTTTAGCATGTTGCTTTGAGATCATTACTACACTCTGTGTCGTGTAACTACATGTACAAATAAATTCCAATTAAAACATAAATTCTGATGAAGTTAGAAAAATCATAATAATTACTGTAACAAGTGTGCTTTATTTTTTGGCATGATTTACATATTCCCTTCTTTTTATCATGTTTATCGGAGAATAACATCATGAATTCCGTATTTTTAGGCAGTTCCGTATTCACTCAACAGTAAATCCTGACATTTAAATCTTGATTTTGCATCTACACGTAGCAGCTAATTGGCCAGTCACGGGTGTTCAGGTTATGCCCATATCCCGTGGGCAGTGCCGATCAATTTACATCAGATAAAGGGTGCACTGCCACTAACACTTCACTTCACCAACACTTGCCTCTCCTTTGTGCCATTATTTTCACTGTGCCTTGATGATCAGTGTGATGCATCTTTTTGGAGTGTCCAACGAAAATTACTGAGCCCACAGCCCCAAGCACCAACCCCTCCACAAGTACCCTTGCAATATCATATTGCCTGCCTTGCAGCAACTGTCAGGGTTTCTGTGTCATCACCCAAGCTTAATTTCTTAAATGTTTTTGAAGAATAATAATCCAAATCAGTGAGGCAGTGTATGTTGTAGTCATCACAGATCCCTGCAAATTCTTCAATCTGTGGGTCATACCCATACATGTAGATTGAAGGATTTGCAAGGCATTTGTGATGGCCTTGTGAATGATTTGACTACAATATGTACATGTTAGTAGAGGCCTTTCTGAGACCTTTTAAAAATCAATTTTTGCAAAATATTAAATATTTAAAAAAATTGGCTGTTTTTGAGCAATTTTCAAAAAAATCAAGGTCACGGGATTTATCCGAACCAGATTTCTGGTTCGGATAAATCACGTGGTCTTGGAGTTAGTTTTATTTCCAGCCGTAGAAACCAGTGCGAAGTGTGAGTTGCTTTTGTCATTCGTGGTTGGTTTCTCTTGTTGAAAAATAATGTACCGGTACTACGAACACTATACATGTACATGTATGTATTTTCCAATTTGTACACATATCTGCCAAAAAATTTCATATTAGAATTAAGGGTTTCTGGGTGATGATATGAACGAGAAAATCTCTGAGATTTCCGCGTCTTCGCTTCGCGGTGATAAATAATATCCAAAGAAAAAACATCATATTGCGGACGTTGGAGAAACCAAATAGTTGCGTTCGAGTTGCTTCCTCGAATCAGCGCTGACCTGGGGGATTATACATTTACAAGGTGTGATGAGACAGGGAAAACAAGGAAACGAGGTTGAACACGTGTCGACCCATACCGAGTGCCACCTTTATTTACAAGCACATCATATACATAATACATCGCGACGGCTGGTAATGCGTATAGCTCAACGTTCAGTCTCTTTTGTTAATTTCAAACATTTCTAGTTAATTACATGACATTTTGATAATTTGTTGTCACAACAACCATCGAAAAATGGATGCTAGACCGCTACATTATGTAAACAGTAAGCCGGTGTCGTATGTCCCTTTAATTAAGAAGCACGAAATGCCGACTTTTTAGACACACCCTTAGCAAATTTTCACAAAAATTATTGATAGTGCAAATGACATGAGATTTTACTTGGTAATCATTTTTTTTCTGTGCAAAATGTACATTTCTGTGCTACGTGTACGTACATACTATGTGTATACATTTCTTTCTGAGCTACATGTACATCGTATGTAAGCAGAATTTTCTGCTAAACTGCCCCATGAAATTGGGCTCAGATCTACAGTTGCCTTGGCAACAGCAGTGAATTACTGAGGAGTTGAGATTCACGAGAATCCTACTGGCCGGTATCAGCCTGAGGCCATTGAAGAATCTCCAGAGCTGAAGCATGAAAGGGCCAGGTGTGAATCCATTGCATCCTCATTGTACATGTACAAGGAGGATGGGGCAAAGCTCTAGTACTCTCTGCATGCAGGTCCTGGGGTGTATATGCTAATTAGACCACTATGAGCTAGTGCAGCACTCTGCTTTGATGGACTGGGGACTGTGTGAGGTGCATTGTACAGCAGGTGTTCATGATCAGAAGAACTTGGTACATTATCTTTATGTCATCACTCTATTTAGGTTCAACAGGAGTACATTATTTGGATCAGTGCAGTAAATAGGTCTACAAAAAGCATAGGATTGGCAAAGTGTCCGATGAGACAGACTCGGGGGGGATAAACAATGCATAGTTCCGATTTTGCCCAGTTAACCCTGCCCCCTTGGACATTGTTGCTATGGCTCACACGCTATCGTCAAAATGGCGACACACAACGCACAGAGCAATGGGACTTTCAACGGAAAGCACAGTTTCATTGAAGAAAACTCAAAGGTATTCATGTTTCAGGGTCAACAGTTATCTTAGAACACACTGAGTAAAGGGCCAGTAATACAGGGATGTCATATCATCACGAAATATAGCTTTCGTACCTTTGAACAACGAAACGACCGGCCTTGAAACCAAAAATTCACCCGGATCGTCGCATACAACACTGTACAAATTGTATGGGGCCGGCAGAACATAATCGCGTGATCATGTTGTTGTGAGCGTACAGTGCACTTTGACCTATGTGGGTGACATCTGCTAGCTCTGTTGTGATTGGTCGGCGGGTTCGGTTGATTAACAGGTCGGAACTACGCATTGAGGGTTCCTGCAAGCCCCTTTAATGGTTTGTACACATGTTTGCTGTGCTTCAAGGGACATTGCTCAAAAGTAGTGTTTCTGATCAGGTATCCAATCAGGGTTCTCTACTAGTACATGTAGTGGTGTTCGTGTGCATTGCCCGGACAAAATCATCAAAGGTGCTGTTAACACTTTATACATGTAGAAAAAAATTTCATTTTCTCTAAAAACACAAGTATGACTGAATTATTCTAAAATTAGTTGTAAAGTAGCCAAACATGGTTCGCATCAGCGACTCAATCCGCGGCCAATCATATCCGTGGTTAGTCAGTGTTCTCCGCGTGAGGGCACTGCTCAGCATGCTCGAACAAAATTATCACCAGCGGTGAACACTGCCCCCAGGGGGCCACTGCCCATTGACAATTTATTTTTTTTTTATTTATTTTTTTTTTTTTTACTCAATTTTGACTATGTCATGGGTACAGTGAAAAAGGGATTTATCCCCGTTTTAAAATCCACTCCCCGTTTTCAAACTATCTAACTATTTATACATGTACAAAACAAACTAACAATAAACTACATGTACCAAGTATATAGACGTAAACAGGAACAAGGCAGAATAAAATACATATACACGAAAATGAATATACAAGATAAAATACACAGAATAAAGTACACAAATTAAAATAATGAGTATTTACAATAAAAATTAGGAAGTTAACGAGAACTTGTCTTCAGTTTATCCTTGAAAACCAACAATGATGAGCTACTGACAATTTCTTTGGGCAAATTATTCCAGTCTCTTGTTGTGTGAACGAAAAAGGAGTATTTGTGACAATCTGTTCGAGCAAACGGGATTTCCAATTTTAGTGCATGATCAAGGCGACCAACTCTTGTTGCGGGAGAAAATTTCTTAAGTGTTGCGATGTTGAGACAATTTTTAATTAATTTGTAACACATTACTAGGCGAAAATAAGTACGTCTGTTAGCTAATGTGGTCCAGTTTAAGTGATTTAGTAAAGATTCATAACTTGAAATCCAATCTTTGCATGCGAATCTACAAAAACCTTTTTGAATACGTTCAATTTTAAGTACATGCTTTACTCTGTAAGGGTCCCAGACAGTGCAACAGTAATCTAAAATTGGGCGAACTAGGTACTGAAAAAGCTTACTTAGTACATCTACTGAACAACTGTGGAAATTGCGCTTGATTAAGCCACTTACTTTATTACATTTATTGTATAATTCGCTGCAGTGATTTTCCCAGTTTAATTTGCTATCAACGATAACACCAAGAAATTTTTCACTACCGGTGGTTTTTAACTGCTTATCCGCTATGCAGTAATCGCGTTTTTCTTCACTCATTTTCTTAGATATATGCATCACTTTACATTTATCAACGTTAAAACTCAAGTTCCACAAGCGGGACCAATCAGTCAACGTATCTAAGTCAGACTGCAATATTTCACAATCAGAGGGCTCAGCGATAGGTCTATATAGAATACAATCATCTGCGTATAGGCGCATAGTGGATTTTACATTCCTGGGTATGTCATTGATAAAGCACAAAAATAGTGTTGGGCCTAAGATAGTACCTTGGGGTACACCAGATATAACGGGAGACCATGATGAGAATGCCCCATTCAATGTAACCCTTTGGTATCTACCTGTAAGAAAATTCATTATCCACGTGATGTTTTTTTTCCCAAGGCCATAAATATTAAGTTTTTTCTCTAATAAATTATGCTGGACTGTATCAAAAGCTTTGGCAAAGTCAAGAAAAATGACGTCGACGCTTTTTCCATCATCTAAAAACTTGGACCAGTCGTGGAGGGTGTCTAACAATTGTGTTTCACAGGAGTGTTGGCTTCGGAAGCCATGTTGATTATCATCTAGGATGTTGTTGATATTTAAATGATTAGTTAGCCTATTTAACACTATGCGTTCCAATGTTTTACAAACTACTGATGTTAGAGATATAGGTCTGTAATTACTGACGTCATCTTTTTTACCCTTCTTAAAGACAGGACAAACATGCGCTTTGCGCCAATCTTGTGGAACTACACCCGTTGAGAGCGATGCGTTAAACAACAGTGATAAGGAATGAGCTAATTGTGCAGCCCCTTCTTTCAAAATTCTAGGCGAAATGTCATCTGGGCCACAAGCTTTATTAACATCGATGTTTTTCAGTAGTTTGTAAACTTCATGAGGCGTGCATTGTATGTCACCCATGGTGGCCTCATCACTGAGCAGGTTGGTGTCAGGAATGTACTGATGATCGGCATTATCATTAAACACAGAATTAAACTGATTGTTAAGCGCCTCGGCCATAGGTTCATTGTCACTAACTTTAGTGTCATTGACAGTGAGACATTGAATTTCACTGGATTTGGATTTGCATTTGTTCACATAATTCCAGAATTTTTTGGGGTCGTTTTTAATATTGGTGACTGTATTACGGATGTAGTGAGAATGGCTAGCTTTAATATCTCTTTTGACACGGTTCCTAAGGTCTCGATATTTGTTCCAGTTTGACACTGTGCTATCGTTCTTATATTTTCTGAAATGTTTATTTCGTTTTCTAATTAAACGTTTAATATCAGTAGTTATCCATGGCTTAGCCCTTTTTGAACTAGTGATTATTTTATGAGGAACATTATTTTCAACAATGTTAACAACTAACATTTTCCAAGAGAGCCAGCTTTGTTCAACATCTTTCTCAGTGATGGCGTTCGCTAGGCTTAATTCGGCCTCTCGCAGGTCAGAGCGAAATTTGTCAAAATTGGTCTTAGAATACAACATGATCTTACGTTTAGCTTTATGAATCCGTTTCACGGTTAAGTGCAGCTTAAATGTAATTGCCTCGTGGTCACTGATACCAGGAACAATATAAACATCCGTCACACTCGATGGATCAGAGGAGAAAAGTAAGTCTAAAATACTGCTAGTATCATCAGTGATTCTTGTTGGACCGTCAACGTGTTGGAAGAAACTGTACCGCTCTACGAGTTCAGTAAATTTTAGTATCATTTCATTGTTCCCGACGGGGGTGATAAAGCCATCCTCCCACTGTAATTTGGGAAAGTTAAAGTCCCCAGTTAGGATTATGTCTTTCTGCTTGATACCATTCTTATTTAAAATAGCAAGAGATTTTTCTAATTCATCTATCACACTAATGTCGCTGTTAGGTGGTCTATAGAAAACACCGATGAAACTAGAAGGACAACTCTTACATATAATTTCACACCACAGGATTTCGCACTCGCTATCAAGGTCTGGTCTATGAATAATAGGAAGAGTGTTCTTAAAACAAATGAGGACACCGCCTCCGTATCGGTTTCTGTCCTTTCTAATGACTGTAAAGCCCTCTGGGAAAATCTCGCTGGAATTGACATCACTGTTTAAATGCGTCTCAGTGACGCACAAAATGTCGAAATTCTCAAGTTCTATCAATGTTTGCACTTCGCTTGTTTTGTTACACAGACTTCTAGCATTGATTGACAAACATTTCAACTCTTTAAGCTTATTTATCCCAGCGGGCTTTACTCTTTTCCCATTACGCTGGTGACGAAGTTCAGGTACTGTTGCCAGTCCTGTCGTTTGGGATGAGTTCTGGGAAGGAAGTTGTGATATTGCCTCTTGTTGGCTATGCGGAGGCTGGGCTTGGGAAAACCCACGGCGTCAGCGTAGGAGCGAGACTCGGTGACTCTGGACGGGCTTGGACGTGTATGAGAGGATGGCGATTTACGAAGCACACCAATCAAGTTACGCGCAAGCTGGACTGTGCCTCGGTGGTTCAAATGCACACCGTCTTCGCCGAGATGATGGGGTGTTATGTTGTCATTGTTGACAAAACTCCAGCCGTATTTCTCGGATAAGTTAGCTAGTTTATTGTTTACAGCGTCGATCCTTTGCCACTGGAGTTTGTTTTCGTTGCGCCGATGGATGATGGAGGAAATCGTGACCGAAGTATTGAGAGTGTTTTTGATGAAGGAGGCCGTGTCGGCGATTTTTGACGTAAGCAAGGTTTCCGTGTCGTTGACATTATTGGTCCCCACATGGATGATAACCAAGCTTGGTGAATAACTTTTTACCAATGCCTCGGCTTTCTGTTTCGTGTCTTCAACTTTCACGCCGGGAAAGGTGAAGCAACGCACTGTCTGTCTCGAACTCAGACGGTGACCCTGTATTTTCTTAGTCATCGAATCCCCAATTATGATCACATCTGATTTACGTTCAAAGTTGCGTTGATGTTTTTGCCGGTACTGCGTAAGCTGTTCTCCATACTTGGGAGGGCTGGGGATGCCATCCGTGACTAGAAATCCAAGTAAAAAGGGTATTTTTTTACGATTGGGCACTGTACTTGCGTATCGTGATTAGGGTATCAAAAACTCAGAAAAACTGAAAAAAGGGTACTTTAAAAAAAAACTTTTCCCAGATATACGTAATTAGGGTCCTTGAGAGGACTTTAGATGATAAAATGTTTCATTTTGGCTCAATTAGTTTCCCCTGCATGGCTACAAAATGGGCAAAACATACATGTACATGTACAACCAATATGTAGACATACATGTACATGTAGGTCTGCTTTACACTGTTTAAATGTGTGGAATACACTAGTGCATTTTGCGGAACGTCTTTGTACTTGTTAAGGGGTGCATTTTTGGAGTGTAGAAATGACGTGTTTAGGGTAGTTTTTAAAACCTCTGGTCACGCATGACATCCACTTGTCAATGTGCAGTGGTGGCCCGAATAAAGCATTACACATTGTACATCATTAATGTACCGGTACAGCACATCTTCATTATAAAAACAAAACAATAATCAAAACAACAGTTGCTTCTGTAGCCAATTGTATGTCCATGTACACTGTATTTGTTTTTTTTAAAAACATGTTCTTTGGCCACATTAGGTACATGTACCGGTAGCCACAATTAAAGGGACACACCGGCTTACTGTTTACATAATGTAGCAATCTAGCCATCCTTGACAATAATATTTCGATGGTCGTTGTGAAAAAAAATTATCAAAATATCACATAATTAACTAGAAACTAACAAAAGAGACAAATGTTAGGTTTTTTCGCTTTACCAGCCGTCGCGATGTATTATGTATCATGTGTTTGAAATAAAGGTGGCGTTCGATATGGGTCGACACGTGTTTAACCTTGATTCCTTGTTTTCCCTGACTCATCACACCTTGCATGATCCCTCAGGTCAGCGCTGACTCAAGGAAGCACATCGAACGCAACGTTTTGGTGCCTTTAGCGCCCTCAATAGGCCTATGCTGTTTGTTTTTTTAATATTATTTATCGTCGCGAACGCGAAGCGAAGACACGAAAATTTGAGAGATTCTCTCTTCCAGATCAACACCTAGCTAGAAACCCTTATGAAATCTGTTGGCAGATTTGTGTACATATTGGAAAATACGTTTATTTATATCTGATATTTAATCAGGGTGACTCGTTCACATTAATGTGGTCTCCCACGAGGCCCTGAATGTAAAAACAATACTATAAAACAATTAAAGTAACATAAGATTCATTAAAAATTAGAAATATTAATAAAATAATAATAAACAGGCAAGAGGTTTTAGTTAAATTTAGTTTAAATAAATAAAACAATGCTTTAAAACAAACATAAAATAATCGACGAAAATATACACAAATGACAGAAAAAGTAAAAATGGAAATCACACGAGAATAAAGAATCCCTGGATAAAACATATAGTATCAATTAACAAACAAATAGATGGACGGGTTAACTGACAACAGACTGACCAATAGTCAAACGCACAGAGGGATGGACAAATATACTAACGGACAGACATACAAACAGATGGTACGACGAGCTGACGGACAAACATATACGGATAGGATGACAATTCAATAAAATTGATAAAATATATACGTGTAGTAATAATACAGTTATAAATACTATACAGAGATGAACTAAAACAATTATGTACATAGTGTTCGTATAGGAAATTATTTTCCAACAAAAAGAGGAACCAACCGCGAATGACAAAAGCAACTCGCACTTCGCGCTGGTTTCTACGGCTGGAAATACAACTACCGTAACTCACAAGACCACATGACTTTTCGGAACCAGAAACTGGTTCCGAAAAGTCACGTGACCTTGAATATTTTTTAAAAATGCTCAAAAACAGCCAAATTTGACGGCGTCTTTTCAGATACTGTATATCTAATTTACTCTGGAAAGTGCTTCAGAATAATGTATGGGTCTATTTCGAGCCCAACAAAGCCGGTGTGTCCCTTCAATTAAGTGCTACAATGCTCAATTGAAGAAATACTGTAGTAAAGCCTAGTTTGTAAATTTCCCCAATTTATCAAAATGCTTGATCGGATTGACTTCTATAAATCAGCGCCTTTTCATTTCTCTCATCGTTGACGGTCGCAGTGCATTGCTTGACAATTAAATGTCTTGAACGAAGTCCACTCAATCACTGCCTTGCAATTTCTCACTTGAACCGGTCTGTCATGACTGGGGGATTTGGTGCCTTCGTAATTCATGTTGTGAAGCAGTCTTGGTCTGCAGGATTACTCTGATTGTGCTAAGATGTCCTTTTAGTTTTAGAAGACAGAAACAAAAATTCATTTTTTGTCCACTAAAGTAACACATTATTTCTTTGTGATTAACTAAATTTGCGCAGTGCAAACTCAACTACAATGTCTCGCATCATCGATCATTATGTACAGATGTGCATAACATACATGTAGTTTGTCATCGATTGTCATTGATTCATGTACAGTGCACATGTACATGTATGTTACACATGTACATAATTTGCGCGTTTTGCAACAGACAAGTCTCTCGTACTGTAATTGAGGATACACACTACATGTGTACATGCGTTTGTATTCACCGGCAATCAGGGACGGGAAGATGGAGAGGACAAAACAGGGACAATAGGTCCCCGATTCACCCCAGGTCCCCGATTGCCAATCCCGTGCAAATCCTATGGAGGCCTTCGCCAAAAAAAATGTCCAGAAAAGAGGAGCAATGGGACGTCCCCAATTGCCGGTGAAAACAAACCCACCTATGGCAAACACCGGCAATCGTGGACGTTACCTAAAGCTACAAATTTGAAATTTGAAACGTAAATGGTTGGTTCCCTAACCTGTATAATGGTTTGTGAAACCTATTATACATGTAGGTTTCACAAACCATTATAGGTTCGGGCACAAACCGTTTACGTTTCAAATTTCAGCTCTGTAGCTTTAGGTAAAATGTGTCATTAAAGAAATGATTTCCTACAGAAAGGTTTTCAAAAGATTAATGGGACGCTCCCCTATTGCCGGTGAAAGCATGCATAGGTGTACACATGTAAAATGGAGATCAAACATTTGGGTAACATGTAACATGAGCTATGCATGTACTGTACATACATGTAGTATGTAAGCTATCATAATTCTTTGCAAACATTTTTTTTGCAAACTAGACAACCTGTCTGGGAAAAAAAATACAAGTGTATACAATTTCTGTCTTCTGCAGCCGATTTCACGAAACTTTACGCAATTGCGCAAGTCCACTTACGCCATAAATTATTACGCAACTTGCGCAATAAGTTGCGGCGCGTTTCACGAAAGTTGCGCCACATTTGGATATGGCGCAACTCGCCGACTGGAAAAATGTGTCGTAGGACAGTGAAAAGTGGCGATAATGCAGCTAGCTACACGTGCTTATTTACCGCATCGTCAACGAACTGAACCCCAGCCTTCCGTTAGTAGAAAACGGCCTTTATCAGTGAAATCTGCGACGCGTCGCATGATGACCGAGCGACGGCAGCCATGATGACAGTGCAAAATTTGTGAAAAACAACGACGTATGTTTTATGTATGACTATTTTATCAAGCGCAAACATCAAATAGTCGTTGATAAACTAGAAATTAGCCTCGTCCTAGAAGTTACAAGTGCTAAAGTGAGAAAATAAACGTTGCACAGCTAAGGAGAGTTTCGTGAAATCGATCTTGGGTTTATTGCGCAGCTACGCCATAAAGTTATGGCGCAAGTCTTACGCCATGGCGCAAGTTGCGCAGTGTTTCGTGAAATCGGCTGCTGAAAATGTTTGCATCCCAGAAATGTACTTACATGTAATACAGGCATGTAAAGTTTAACTCTTTTTAGTTGATTTGCTTATGATTTTCCACTTTTTGTGTGTAGTCTCTTTGTATGCAAAAATAAAGAAGCTTTCCTCTTTATGTGGCCGGATTCCTATTTTTTCCTCTTTCATTGTTTACTGCTCACATTTCAGAACTGATCTTATACTCTTTCAACACAATTTCTGAAAAGAAGGTTCTTATTATAAACAAGGTACATTTGTAATTTGCAAAGTTACACAATGTGCTAACGATGTTGACAAGGTTGGACTGTACATGGATTTTTGGATATCTGCCTTTGAAAGCAATATGAAACTTTTTATAATTAGTGATTTGAATTTTTAAACCTGCGAGGGTGTTACCTGTGCATGTAAGTCAGGTTAATTAATTTATAACAAGAGTGGATGACTTATTTTCTGGTGATATGAAAATATACACATACAAAAAAAAACATAAAAATACCAAACTTGCCTCTGCAGAAACTGGTGTCGGGCACAAATAGTTAACATGTACGTGCAGTCAGTTATATAATGACACGTTACACTGCTTCAGATACAGTTCAATTGACACGAAACCTCTGCAGATACCGTGCATTTCTGAGCCCAATCCGATATGCGTATACGCGCGCACAATGCATCAAGTGAATGCATTGTGCGGTATCAAATAATGCTGTACAGCAGTAACAAAAGCACATGCAGATTTTTAGTTAAAAATAAACTTAGTTTTCAACACCAAATGGACAAAAATCTTGCAGAAATCTTACAAAGCAAAGAAGGTAAGCTTCATGTTATATTATAATATAAAAATCATAATATTGGATGTCTTTTTAGATGATATGAGAATATACTGCACTCGTCATGAAAATGCCGCGAACTCGCCTTTAATTGGTGCGTTCAGTATTTTATTTTGAGTCGTGCGGTATATTTTCATATCACCCTCAAAGCCATTCAAAATAAATATCTGCTCGGCCCGCTGAAATGGTTGGAAAAGCCGATTAAATGAGATTTGCAGGTTGAGTGTCCAGGATTTTCTCGTGCCCTAAGAAGATTAATCTTCCTGGATGACCTTCAAGCTCATCTCCCATTAAAGTTATGCCTTATTTTTCACATTGAATCTTGCACTTGCAGTTTTACATGTGTGCATGTACACATGTACATGTAATGTACAATGTGTACTTGTCTCTCCATAGTGAGGAGATACATGTAATAACAATATTCCTATGAAAATGGATGCCTTCAAAATAGTAAAATGACTACGTTTTCTTAAGGAGGTAGCATCGGCCCCACTAAACTTTTAAAGCTAATTTTAGATTTGGAACATTATGACATTTTTACTCTTGTACTCCTATTCAGCATCTCTTACATGTACATTTGCATGGGCGTACATGTAGACTGGTTTGGTCCTGGGGGGTGCGATTTTCATGAAAGCTTTCGTGTTTGAGTACAGCAGAGATCCGTCCCTTGCAGGTATCATTAAAACAAATTGCGAAACGGAACTCCATGTCACTAGTGGAGGGGGGAGGGGGGAGGGGGGTGGGGGGTGGGGGGGAGGGGTTGGGGGGGTGGGGGGGGGGGGGGGGGGGGGGGGGGGTGTGTGCACCCACACCCTTCTACGCCCCAGCCTATACACCCCTGATTTGTTTACAAACCTTATTCCAAACCACCTTTAAAACAAATAATTTCTCCAATCCTTGCAAATTACATGGAATGAACCTACATATGCTCTGTGCTTCGTTTGTGCAAATTGCCAAACTTGAGGAAATGAAAGTGTAGATTCTTATTAGTATGCCTGGCCACTGCTGCTCAGTCTGCTAAACTACTTACGTGCTTGTCTGTAACAATAACACAATGTGTTCATCAGAGCCAGAGATTGGCAATTCTAGTCCCAAGAACAACAATGTAGCTTTTAAGAGGCAATTTCTCCTGGGAGACAGGCCGTGTCATCAGACACCTTAGGAGGATAATTTTCAGATGGCCTGATGACACCTAACACCAAAAAGCCGCTTGGGAGATTTTGGGCCAATCATTGATGCATGAAGTGATCAACTGCTTTCCATCCCAAACACTGAAAAAGAGCACACAAATATGTGGCAGAGGTTTCTAAAATTGTAGAAAATATGAGGAAGTGAATTTGATACATTTATGTACAGTAGCTCTTCCATCATTCTACTTTAGTAGTGCTGCCTCCTGTTTTAAATAAGAAACGACTGAGTAAACAACTGCTCTCATTTTCTATAACAGTACGTACATGTACATGTACGTAGGCGTACACATTTTACCATATGACGAGAAGCAAATTTTTTGAATTTCCAGGAGTTATCATTTTTAATTTAAAGTGTAGCCTTTATGTACACATCTACCCGGTATGGACCCACATGATGTAATATGTTATTTTGCAAAACTTGTAACTTTTAGAGTCAATCATTTCTTTAAAAAATATAATCTACGGTACCATGAGTTACATTGTACAATTGCCTGAGGTGAAATTGTATATTTTGTCTCAATATATATTGGAAATTTGTCCATTAATTAATGTACATTAACTAAATACATTTCTTAATTAGGGTTTTTCCCCCCTTACTTAATCTCACCTACCGGTACACGTATTTTTTTATTTTTCATTTAGGGCCTATGTTTTGTATGGAATGCAGGGTTAATTTCCCCCAAAGCGTTATAGAGTAGTGGTGCCACTACCCTTTCACAAAAGGCCACTACTCTTCAGCAATCGGCCACTACCCTTTCACATTTAGAGCTTCTAGCAATATTCTTAGAAAATATTGCTTTCTGAGCTCTCAGACATTAAAATTGATACAGAAAGCAATGAAACTAATAAATGTACAATAAACAAAGTGGAAACTCTCCAAAAATCCACTGTTTGTATCATGTCAGTATCACAGTATTGGATGGCGAAACTGAACAGACGACGTATGTCATCTTGAATATATTTCACCACTACGCTTCAACAATTTTCTGGGGGAAACACTGGAATGAAACAAAAATGCTTTTGTTTCCATTTGTTTGATTTTTTTCCCCTCTGCATTGTATCTGATTACCATTGCCCTCGATCTTTCTTTTATTGCCGTCTATTTTTATATGGACTGACATTGATAGTGTCAGCATCATGACTGAATGTGATGTGATTTTTATAAACTCTATATCTAAAGAACTTTGGCTCTGTAAATCCAGTTTTTTAATGTTTTGAATACATGTACATGTAGGCCTAAGTTCTACATCGTACCTGTACTTGTATAGGCTCAGAATATTCACCTGTGAAGAGAAAGAATATATTTTAATAATGTACGTAATTCTATCCAACAATCATTCAGGATTCACCTGTACATGTACCTGTTCAGGTGCATCCAAATTGCACAGTACATGTCAACTCGCATTGATCACACACTGATGCACTGATACAATGTACTGTATTACCGTATTCATGCCTCGCTCAGTACTGTTTATCTGCCACATTTCCATGCACATTCTTGCTGTGTGCAGAAGAGGTCATTGATAATGCCAGCTCAGTGTACAGGAGGAGGATAGATCTTCATTATTATGAAACCCCTCCCACCCCCCCCAACCTTAAATGTACGTCAGTGGCTGATGGTGTCTCTCATTGATAATGGAGATGATTCAGGGTTGGGGAACGGATGAACTCGCACTCGCTGCGGGAGACACTTGCACACGCACGTCCACTGCCTAGTTATAGCACACAACTCATCAAGGATATGTACCGGTTCATGTATGGTACCGTACATGTACAACTGCCAGGCAATGCATACGTGCAATATTTCCATGGGATTTTCTGTTCAGCCTATTAATTTTTGACAAACGCTCAGGAGGATAATGCATTGAGGTTGTTTTCACCGTCTTGGAGTTGTTCAGGAGAATGTAGGAAGTGAAGTGATAGTCCATAAGGAGGAGTGGAGGACATTTAATATTTTGATGTTTAATGGTGCAGGCAGTCTTCTCTTCATACATCGTATTTCTGATGTGAACTTAAAATGATATCCCAAGGAGTAGATACCCATATGGTGAGTTTGAGATTGGGAAATGGTGCAGTGGCTATTAGTCTATGTACATGTACTAATGTTATACATGTAATGTTATAGTTAGGAAGTTTGAGGATACATGTAGGTTTTCCAAAAAAGACTGCTGAAAGATAATTCATTGTGTAAACACAATGAATGCATACTATTGCAAACTGCTTACCAGTTGGTACATGTACAGGTACGTGTAGGACAGTTTGTTCGTCCGAGGCAGTATGAAGAGCTCCCACAAATCATTCAGGAAAGCTGTCATACGGTATTACGACCGTTGTCCCCCAGAAGTGTAATCAAATACGTAAACAGACAAGCACAATAAATGCTACGAACCCCAGAATATTTGTTATTTTCGTCCACCGATCATGCCACAGTTCTCGTAACACGGAGGACGCCATTACATGCATAATACATGTTTCGCGTCATTACGTGCTACTTGTGGAGCTCTTGATTGGCTCGAGACAAATTTTAAATATTCATACCTTGCATACCCGCATATCCAAAGCCCGCCCATGAAAAAATAAAGGACATTAAACCCAGAAGTGACAAATGCGACAAGGTGATCTTTCGAGCTACGGCAGGCCGTACGCAGCTAGTGCTGTATGTACGCAGCCAGTGTGTTGCCGTACGGGTTTGTAAGGAAGTTGTGACTGCACGGTGGCTCGTTTTGATGCCGTGTGGTTTGCATGCGCTAGACCCCATATTCTCTCGTACAGCAAAGAACCTGAAGACCGCCTTGCACAAGGCTAGGCTATATACATGTACATGTAGTAGTGCTGGAGTCGAAACGTGAGGTCACTAATTTCACAGTGTATATGATATGTTTGGTAATAGTACATTCAATGCCATTAGAGAATATTTGCATGATCTTTCGCCAATGTTTCTATTGGGAGCACTGGCATAAAACTTTTTTTGCTTTTGGGTGCGCAATGCCTCTATAACTGTTACATGAATGTATCTCGTCTGTTTCCACAAAATACATGTATACTGGTTATTTTAGGCACAAGCGTGGCAGTTGGAATAACGTGCTCCATTAAAAATTTGTTATCGGTTGTTTCTATACTGCCATCTCACATACTGGCCAAAACCACCTCCAAGCAGGTTTTAATTTCCCGGTGCACATACACTCGCAAATAACCATTTAAGGCTGTACTGGAAGGATACCATTTTGGAAGCTTTTCGGAAATGGTTATTGTGGTCAGTAGAAACACACTCACTGATATCGGATTGTGGATCATAGTCCTACAACATACATAATTTGTGAAAACCCCGTGCATATAACAAAGACAGAAAAAAATGTCACAAAATGGTCTGTCCACGTTACATACGTAATAAGAACACAAGCTTTTCAAAAATGTATGTTGTGGCAGCAATTTCTTACCTTTTAGGGCAAAAGTTATCTCCTGAGAACAAAACAAGGACATTTATTTAATTCTGAGATAAACTAAAGACATCTGAAAGAAATGATTGACTTATTTTTCAAATGTACCCCATTACTGTGGACAGACCCAAATACAAGGGGAAAATGGTTGTCTTGAAATTGTCCTCTATCCAACTTCACAATGTAAATCTTTTTTTTTCCAATAAAAATGCATTCCAATATCAGTCAAGCTTGTCCACAAATTCTCAGAAATTGGAATGACACATCTGCATTCTCAGCCATGTCCCTGTATTTGTGGCTGTGTGGGACTTGCATCAATTCACCCATCTGTTTTCCTGCATAATGTCCTTTTGGCCTACTATTGCTGCCCTGAGTCACCTCCTGCCCACTCCATTTCTTCCAGAAAGCCTCATACATTTCACCCTTGAACGAATAGCATGTCTTGTGTCTTGTATACTGTAAGAAATTTCCTGACCCCTTGTGGCCAGTATAAAAACATGATGGCTTTATTAGCAGGCTGTCTACTGTGCGATACAACATGTAGAAATTATTGACTTGAGCAGATGAACATTTTTTAAAAGTCATTGAAGTAATCAAAGCAATTATATCTAATCTTTTGACCTTAAGTACAATATTTTTAATTGTTTAAAGTTTCAGGTTATCACAATTAACACGATTAATAGTGAAACACAATTGCAGTGCAAATTTCTCCCTCTAATATACTTGTAGGAAGGAAATGTTTCTTCCACCGAGGACCTGAAAAAAAAAAAAAAAAAAGTGGATAAAAGCCAGATCTATGTAAAAGTGCAAATGAGCAACGCACTGGGGTATAAAAAGGAATACTATGACATTTCCCTTATAAAAAAGTACCATGGTATAACCATGGTACATAACCATGGTAAATTGGCCCAAGTATTACCATGGTATTTCATTACCATGCATGGTCAAGTACTATGGAAATACTTTGGTAGGACCATGGTAGGATCGTGATAAAACCATGGTAGTACCGTGGTAGTACCGTGGTTCCACCACAGTAGTACCGTGGTAGTACCGTGGTTCCACCACAGTAGTACCGTGGTATTACCGTGGTACTGCCACAGTAATATCGTGGTATTACCGTGGTACTGCCACAGTAATATCGTGGTATTACTGTGGTACTACCACAATAGTACCATGGTATTACTACAGTAGTACTATGGTATACCGTAGTACTACCAAGTAGTACTATGGTAGTACCGTGGTAGTACCACAGTAGAACTGTAGTACTACTATGGTACTACCACAGTACTACTGTGGTATAGTACCACGGTACTACCATGGTATTATCATGGTAAAGAAATACCATGGTATTACTTGGGCCAATTTACCATGGTTTTAAAAGTACCATGGTTATACCATGGTACTTTTTTTATACATGTACCGCTGTACCATTCGTATCACCATGGAGAAAGTTTGGAAAGGTGATTCCAATAAAATGTGATTGGTAAAATGTGGTCATTCATTAATCTGCATGTACACTTCGACTTTCAATTGACATATATTCTTCAACCCAAATAAACAAAAGAACCCAAAAGAAACACATCTTGGCAAACAATTACAGTACAATTGCATATATATTATGCTGAAAACTCTGTACCGGGCATGAGCACACGTTAAAACCAAATTTAAAAAAAACCTGCTTGGTATCGACTATGGGGTGGATGGTACCGTAGACTTAATTATGACCTTTTAAAAAAGCCTCACATAATCGTTGAATTCTGTGCAATCCCAGCTAGACTAAAAATAAAGCCTACATACATAAAATATGGCATCATCCACCTTTGTACATGATATAAAGCATTTTTCACATGACCCCGTGCAAATCCGTTTGTTTATTTTGGAAAGAATTCAGAAGTTGATCAGATTCCGACCTTGTGTGCAAAACATATGAGACAGGCTGAAAAGGTGTTTCTTTACAAAATCTTAAATTTTCCCACTTAAAAATTTAGGTTTTTCAAGATATCATTTAAAGAAAATTCTGATCAACTTTTCAACTCTTACCTTTATGCTTACAGGTATTAATAGTTACTGCGAATTTAAAAAAGTTAACCATTAACTAATCCGTAAGTTTTGAAAATAACAAGTACCGGTACTCAATGGACCTAAATCTCATAAATGTGTTCTTTGAAAACCTCATAAACTAGCTGGCAAGAAACAAATTGTCCTCAATAAATTGCATAAAATTGTGTCATCAGAAGCAGCATATAAACTGTATCAGTCGTCAAAAAGGTTAAAAGTCAGTGGATAACTTTAAACTTCTCCATCGAAGCATTGATTTTTAAACTGAACACCAGTCACCAAGAAGCTTAAGGCACCAAATGAACGGACCTCGACTGCATGATGCACAACATTTAAACTTATCCTGGTGAGACAAAGTCGCATGACCGGCCGTGCTTCTGTCGGATCAGTCCTTGATGAAGCGAAATTGTGTGGAACAGTCTTTCAGTGCTTCGGTGTCCCGGCCTATACTAGTGGCTAAGCCAAACCAGCAACAAACAGGTAGTTTCTTCTGGCTGTGCATCTCGTACGTTTGCTGATAAAAAAGTCGGCTCCAACTGAGATCTGTGTGTAAAAGGGCAAAAATGAAAACCAATTCATGCAGTGTATAGGCGCGTGTACGTATTGTATTCCTTCATGGTATGTGTGCCTGTAACTGTTTTCAAAACTGCGAGCTTTCATCAGGTCATAAACCTAGCCTAATTTTTATTTTTATTATTTATAATAAGGCTCATCTAATAACTGCCAAAGCTTGAGTGCCTTTCGTGATAACTTTGTTTTCGCACAATCAAACTACATGTAGGCCTATACACATAATAGCATATTCTTCACTTTCCATATGGAACATCACGTAGTAACTAGTATTTTACAGACGCCAAATAACTTGATTTATAAGAAGAGTGACAATATATACTAACCTTAATTATTAACTGAAGTTAAGAAAAGCTTCAATAACGCTCACTCCAAGTCATAAGCTAGTACTATTATGTCTCGATCGCCCACTCCGATGATCGCTAAACCGAGTGCCAACATGTACATGCAGACAGACATTCACAGTTCAAATGAATAGTGCGTGTGCTAACGGTTAATAAAACACTGACCTCTGGCCAAGAATGTGACCTTCAGGGCACATGGTTTAGAGTTGCACTGCAAGTGTTTATACTGTTGTGTGCATATGTGCAGTGTGCAAGTGATATTGCAAAGTTCAGTTTCCAGCATTATTCTTTGGTGCTTAAAAACAATAGGGGATGGCAGGTAAAGTGGATTCAAAATTAAATGTGGCTTGCAATTTACTTTTGGGTAAATGTCGAACAGAGAAATATACCTACATATAATGAATGGAAACAAAAAAAAATTTGATCCGGCCGGGTGCATATTTTATTTGCACATCCTGATGATCATGTCTTTTGCTATTTCAATTATTTAACAATTCTTCATTTACTTTTATTTATTTTGGTGATAAAATTAGTACCCATACAAACACCATGGTTAAACCATGGTAAATCCATGGTGAACCTAAAAACTATACAATAAAACCATGACTCCAGTTTGAAACCATAGTAAAACTATGGTAAATCCATGGTAAATCCATGGTAAACCTAAAAACTACAATAAAACCATGACTCCAGTTTGAAACCATAGTAAAACTATGGTAAAACCATGGTTAATTTTAAGAACCATGGTAAAACCAAAGTAAAACCACATTTTCTAGCATTTTGCTTAAAACACCATGGTACAGCCATGGTTAACCATGGTAAAACCACGGTAGAACCATGGGTATAACATATGAATTGAATTACCATAGTTTAACTATTGATTTACCATGGTAACCACCATATAACCAAGGTTATTATAGTAAAACCATGGTACTTTTTTATAAGGGTTATGTATGGTAATAATACATGTACAAGGACGTAAAACGTACTACGTTTCCTGCTCAC
This sequence comes from Henricia sp. BOLD:AAB3569, assembly GCA_037783545.1. NCBI lineage: Eukaryota > Metazoa > Echinodermata > Asteroidea > Spinulosida > Echinasteridae > Henricia > Henricia sp. BOLD:AAB3569. The sequence continues at coordinate 155,455 of JBBELK010000071.1, read as the reverse complement.
AATTACAAACTGCACAATACAGTACTTAGAACAAATAAAGTGTCTGTCCAAACAATCAACACTTGTCACAAAATCCCCACCCCTGGGGCAAAATTTAGGTGACAAAAATCCCCACCCTCGGGTGCAAAACATGCGCATTTTGTATACAGATGCACAGAAATGTGTATTTCAATAGGCCAATATCCCCACCCTTGGGCACAAAAAACGAGACCAAACCCGGCCCCACCTAGCTAGGGGTGGGGCAGTGTGGGGGGCGGGGGAATGTGGTGAACAATTGATAGGTGATAGTGCAACATAAATGTGTACCAGTGACTGGACATACATGTACATGTATGCAATATTTGCACAGGCTCTCTGGTGTTAATTTTATTGGCAAGTCCAGTCGGATCATACCCATAAATTTTCCCTCAATCAATCATAGCAGTCATATGTACCATATGGCAGAGATGCTCTGCGGAGTCCAGTGAATTAATCTTCTTCAAGTTTGTCCTTATACCGGTAATACTGAAGTGTTTCTACATATATGTACATGTATTCCTTTATTGGCAATTCCTCTCTTGTGACATCTTTCATCCTTCTCAAAATACCCAGCACTTTCTTTAAGAAGAAAAAAAACCAGATCCAATGAAGTTGTACATGTACTTCTCTGGACACATGGTCATTCAAATGAGGAGAAACAGATTATTTTTTTCCGATAAAAAAATGTACATGTAATTAGTTTAATCCATTCAGGTGAAAAAAGCTAGTAATTAATCAAGCATGACTGGAGACCAAAACGTGCACGCATCGCTTGCATATGTGGGGATTGTCAGTTTAATTTTGCCCCAGGAGTGGGGATTTTAAAAAGGACAATCTTCCACATCTTCAGTGGTGTAGCCCGGGAAGGGGGGTGGGGTGAATATTAGCTTCTTTTTTTTTTGACGTTATTTGCGAGAAAAGGGAAAAAAGTCCTACATGTACATGTACATGTACATGTACATGTACTTTCATCTGGGGCACTAACCATGAGTAGTGGGGTTTTCTGATACACCTGCCCAAACGAAACTATATCCCGCCGTACTTGTCCTGCAATTTTGGCAAATTTCTCATTCAAACCGGCTGATTTTAATGCATGTATTGGCGATTTTAGCTAAAACTCTACTGCCGGCCAACTCAATTTTCGCACAAGCAGCTATGCCACTCGCAGGCTACTCTGCTGTCCATGTGCTCATACTTTTGGAACTTTTTTCTTGAAGGTAAAAATAGTGTTTCCAGATCACATTTTTAGACCCCCATTTTTCCCATGGGTGTTGAGATTTTGATACCATATCATTTGTCATATTCTGAAATTTTGTGCTCTCCGTCCAAGGATGTGTATGGGTTTGCAGTAGAACCATGTGAATCTCCTTTCTAGTGGTTCTGAAAAGAACCGGTGAGTGTGAACCACACATCTATATTATACAGAAGAGCTTCACATGGTGCTACCGCAAATCCATACACATTTCCACCATGCATAGCCTTAAGTCTTACTTATTTTCAAGGATATCGCCAAAGAACCACCAATGTTTTGTAAATTAATTTATCCGGTTACATGTACATAAAGCAGTGCAGTGATTACTTGTACCAATCTTTTTACTACCACATTCCACATGGAGATTGCAAAGTTCCTGTTTTCTTCCCATAGATAGTACATGTATGTATTTTGGGGAGGTATTGAATTAAATACATTTTCTGGAAAAATCTGGACAAGCTCCTTAAAAATGTCAATGTGAATTATCCCAAACTTTTGTTTTCTGTAAGGGTGTACCGGTAGGTGACTTTAAAAACATGTCAGACTCTTGGAAGTTGCAGCGCCAAAGATAGTCTTGGCCCAAAACTATTCTAGTCGATATTGGTTTGTGTACGCGTTGGCCATTCCCGGTAGTGCGCCCTCTTGCAGCACTAACAGACCAGCCCTTTGCTCGACTAGAATAGTCTTGGTAATCTCTCCCGGAAGGTTTAACTTTTTCTTTGTTTTTGCCTAGGCTTTCCTAGGGAACCAATCAGCGAGTGACCCAAATACAGCAGCGCGTCGGATGCAGCGCGTGAACCAAATACAAGGCGGCTTACAAGAATCATCGAACATGACCGTTTTATCGTTGCTGATATTTTCGGTGGCATAATTTTCTTGGCAAATGTTTGCGAATATATTTACAAACATGTTTGCAAAGACGTATGACATCGCAAAATACATTTGTTTATTAAGATAATTGTGACATTGCAAATATTTGCAAAGATATCTGTGATATGCCTTGTCCCTTGTGTGCCATCATAAAACCCTGTGCAGCTATTTACATAAAACGGTACCGCCCCCAATGCTGAACTTCCGGGAGAGATTCCCAAGACTATTCTAGTCGAGCGAAGGGCTGGTCAGTTAGTGCTGCAAGACTGCGCACTACCAGGAATGGCCAACGCGTACACAAACCAATATCGACTAGAATAGTTTTGGGCCAAGACTACGCCAAAGAATGCTCCTGTATTTAACACGTACATTTTTAAAAAACCCTGTATTCTAATACAGGGTTGTAATGAGTCTCCCTATGCTCAAGTCCTAAGTCAAGTCAAACTACCAGTAGTCAAGTAGTCACGACAGTAAATTTGTTGAAAGTGTTGAAATACAATTCGGTCCCCAAAATGACAAAACAATTCGTAAAATATCCAATTTATTTTTGGCAGACTCAAGTCAAAAAGTCTTGGTCAAGTTCATTTGAGGTTCGATTCTCAAGTCAAGTCGGTGAAAATCGGGACTCAAGTCGACTCGCATCTCGAGTCGGAGTCATTACAACCCTGAGATATACACATGCACACTAAAGCCCTTTTCACACGAGGCCAAAAAACTTGCAAAGCCTGTGATATTTTGTCATGCTTGAGAAAATCTTACAAAAGTGCAATCGTGTGAAAGGACACCAATGCTTGAGAGTGACAAGCATTCATTCAGAAATGTTCTCAATCCTTGAGATATTTTGGCAGGGGTTCAGACCTACGACAAAATCTTCCGCTAGCGGAAGGTTCCTCAAGGTATCCTTGAGAACGATAGGGTGAAACGATTTGTACAACGTCCTTTGCGACAGTCAACGGAATGCGCATGCGTGGTTACATACACCGTGCATGACCTTTGTGACAGCGCATCATGAACGCGCCCCTGTCCCCGCGAAATTTGAAGCGAATGTATTCAGCAAGTACGCCCACCGGTCATAATGACTCTGATCACTGTTCCGATCTGGATTTTGACCAAAAACCATGCCATCAATTTTTTTAATGGATGGTGGACGACGCCATCATAGCCCCATGACGTATTTTTTTCAAAGAATTTGTCTCCTCGGCTATCGCAGTACACTTTTCGTAGGTCTGTTTTTAGCTTGCTGCACGCTGGTACCAGTGCACACAATCAATGGTCTGACAGTGACCATCGGAAAAAGCATTCCCGTCTGAAGGAACACTAGTGACGTTTTCGCTGTATCATGTAAAAAATACGTCAAATTACTCCAACATACATGTATGTAATCATAAAGTAAACAATCCCCGCTGGTAAATTTCGTCTCAAACGTTGCGAGTTATTTTGTTGTCGTGTGAAAAGGCCTTACAAAACGATTGTTGACTGGTGTGATGTGCTGGGATGAGTTCAATACCCTCAGGGGCTCATAGCACCCTGTTTTTGCCTCGGGTGCTACATGTACATGTACATGTGCTCCGTCTGGTGTCCCTCACACATCACATCAATCAACAATAGCAGGTACTCAGCTCAATAGTCTGTCAAAAATCTTGCCAAGCACAATCATGTACCAATTTTTCCCATTTGAGGAAAATCTAGTACTACTTGAACATTACAACAGGCCTAACCGCGTATCTACCAGTTTCAATTGGTGCAGATGAAATGTATAATGCTTCACATGAATGGTGTTGAATGGTGTTAAATGTTGCCGCTAATTTGCAAAATATTGGCAGTTGCAAAAAAATTATTCCTTGATTTGTACATCTACACGTAGTTTCAGCAAAGCAGGATCAATAAACTTGCACACTAATTCATCCTTGCAGTCTGAGCACTTATCGGCATCACATCTCACTGGAATTATATTAGGAGGCAGTGAGATGATGCCGTGATAAATGATGAGAACCGGTGATAGCTAGTTTACACATAGCGCGCATCATTGATGCATCAGTCATAGGTATCCCAGTGCATTGACATACAGTTTCATTTGTTATCAGGGAGTGTCGTGATTGTGTTTATTAATGTTGCATGGAATCTCAATTACGGTATCTTGCATGACGAGGTTTGGCTGAAGTGCCAATGTTGGTTCATGTCTGTATTCAGGAGGAATGCGCGGAGTATATCACTGAAAAATGTTTCCTCCAAATAAGGCTTTTGGAAAGAGTGGAGAGTTGAAACGGTAATATATTAACTGCTGAAATATATATTTTTTTATTGGAAATTGTTATTCATTGACATTTAATCCTGGGTTGGGGGTTGGGAATTTCACCTGCATTAAGGTCGGGATGTACAAGTACATGTACACGTACAGTTGAAGTCGGAAGTATTTAATACATGTACCATCATCACCCAAAACAGGACTACCCAAACCATTGCAAGGTGTACAAGCTATGTTTTAAAGGCCCAGTGTATCATTTGCAATAACCCCAAAAAGTAATCGACGAGTTTACAGGGGAAAGTTCTGAAAGTAAAGATTGAATTAATAGCAACTACCCAATGAAAGGTTTCCGCTCAAAATGATATAATTTTACCAGAAAAAAATCCGTAAAGATGAAATTATTTGGATCGTTTGCAAACGATTTACTTATTTTTGGTTCACATCTACGAGGTCAAAAATGCATGGGCGCTGTGTACTGCGTGTGCGTGTTCCAACGCGATGCATTTTTATGGATCGCGCGCACACGCAGTAAATGATGTGTGCCACAGAGTGCTACAGTATAAAGCGCTATATAAGAATTATTATTATTATTATTATCATTATTTATCAATAACGCAATAACTTTGCCCAGTTGCGCTTCTATATGCAACACTAAGAGAAAAATTGGGTTCATACCACAACTCGGCTAGTAGAGCATCTGCATTTGCTTTCAGTGGTATTATACATGTAAGTTTGTACTTGCTTTGCTAATCTGAAGTGCAAGTGACCAGTGAAAGCTACCAGCGAAAGGAATTTCAAACTGACCAATACTCTAGGTCAAAGCAGCAGTGTGGAAACAGTCGCATACAATCTGCATCCAGTATGCCGCATACTCCCACCATTCCTCAGGATCTTAATGAAATTGTATCTGGTTGAGTAAATTTCATCGTGTTAGATATCCAGAAAATTTCTGTAGCGGAATGGTGGACCCTGTGTGAGTCACATTTAGCTCTTGGCTCCGAGTGCAGGGAATCGGTAATAAAACGTTTGGCCAGTAATCTTTGCAGCTGCCACCACATTGCACCAGCTTTAATATGAAAGGCCTTTCGCAAATATTTGCCAAATTGATTTTTTGTTTAATGTCCCAGGGGCATACATTTATCAAGTGGAAGAATACTTCTGAAATTAATTTTTCCAAAAGCATTTTTTTCTTCTTTTCTCTACCAATTTAGCACTCGTACATGTATGTATTCTGGGCTTGCTTCATTCTTTTGGCTGGATATTTCTTCATTGTTTTCTAAACAGTATTTGCTTGAAATATTTGTATACACGGTCAAACATTTCATAACTTTCCTATCATGCATTATGGCCATGGGTTCATGCGACTGTCCAGGAAAATGAACTTTCCTATTATAGGGTATGTTCAGACGGAGGGCTACTTTTTTTTAGCCCCAATCCAATTAGCAGACTCAGCGGGGGTTCGCTGGAGCTAAAGTGAGTTAGTCCAAAATGCCCTCCCGGTCACACGGTGGTGATAACTCCGGAGCCAGAGTTAGCTCCAGAGCTAAAACGCTTTCTACACACAGCACATGTACAGAGCTTGTGATCGGTCATACTCGTGCATGTACACGTACACACGTGCGTTGTACAAGTTAACTTAAACATGGCGCTTGGAAGCAGTTTCTTGCACAAGGAGGATGAATTGGATTTTATCAATCGTATAATCCAGGTGTTGCGACGTCGATGCCTCACCGAATCGGCTGCCCGCCGACGTTTTTGGAGATACGTAATCAGACTTCGAAAGTACGCGGCGTGTTTTATTCATGCCCTCGCCGTTTTCGCCAAGGGATCGAGAATCAATCGCACGATCCACTGCCTTCCAAAAAGCAGAGATTGGTGGGGAAATGTCGTTCTGGAAAGTTGGACAAACACGAACAAGATAGGAGGAACAGGCAAAAACGTGGTTGAAAAGAATTTCGCGCGTGAACATGTGGACGATGTGGCTGCACAAGCAAGGTCACACAAACAAAATACCGGATATGTCATCGCGGGGCTAGGTCAGTTGAGTTCAGTAGTCAAATAACAGTGGAGCTAAGTCGTAAAAAGAAACCCCGCTGAGCTGAAAGCGGGGCTATATAGCCCCACACATTTTCGGGGCTAAATCTGGGGGAGTTAGCTCCGGAGCTAGCTCCAGAGGTGGAGCTACATGTAAGTACATGTAGCGTTCAGACGACGGGAGCTAGGGGTGGAGCTAGCTACATATGTAGCTCCGGAGCTACAATCTTGGACAAAATAGCTTGAGACACTCTGGCTAAGCCCCGTGCAACCCCCGCGCCCCCGCGCAATGTTGGGTCGCTGGGGTAGCGACCACCGAAATCTGCACCAGTCGGCGTCAACATTGAACGGGGGAGCGGTGGTACACACTTCAACTGTCCCAACTATTTTGTCCAGGATTGTAGCTCCAGAGATAGCCCTTCGTCTGAACGACCCCATAATTGCACTAGATAAGGATTAAGAAAGGAGATAGAAAGGAAATAGATGAGGGTAGAAAGGAAATGAAAGATTTTAAAAATAAAAAAAAATATATATATTTTTTAATTATTTAATTTATTTTTTATTATTTATTGTTTTTGTTTTTTTTCAGTTCTCTTTCAGTTTTTATTTTTGTTCTTTTCCCAAAAGCATGGCCAACCCGAACGTACCAATAAATTGCCTGTGCAAGCTCATACTTTACATGTACGTACAAGGTGAAACTGTTACATGTACCACCGGAATACGTTGTGAAAAGTTGACACATCGTATGATTTCCAGTTGTTTTGCCTGTGTCAATCAGTTATCATTGGGGCTACCAATACAAGTGTAATTATTTTTACTTTTCACTTGTGCATAATGGCCTGGGCACTTAAAGTTGCATTGCCCGTGTTTCGGTGAAAGGATTAAAAAAATTAATTTACACAAACGAACGAATTTATAAAGCTTACGTGTCTCTGTAACGAAAAATATCAAAAACTTAAATTTCCGACGTCGGGAATTGGAGATACAAGCCTTTTTCTTGAAACGTGCTTCACATGTTGTACATGTGCGCGTACGCTCATATGTACATACATGTAGTATGTGTACAATGTACACATGTACGCGCACATGTACATTTACGTCATAACCCTGTCGATTAAATGACCTAGCTGCCAGCCATTTAATCATTTCTCGTTTTTGATCGACTGGCATTAATCCTTGACGGATTTTTACGTTCTTGGTACCAAATGAAAGCTGATAACTTTTTCTATTCTAGAAAAATACCTATTTAACTTTTTAAAAAAGAAATTGTACGCCCAAATCGGCCCAAACACGGGCAGTGCAACTTTAATTTGCGGTTTCTTGTGACTCAAATCTTGCCACTGGCTCTCCAAATCATATGCAGGCAGGTACCGGTACAGTATCATTAGAGGACTTGCTCAGAGTTGGTTCGATAAGCAAATCTTGAGACATGCACCTACGTACCGGTACATGTATACCATAGTATAGAGTGCATTTGGCACTTCTTACAAACTCTCACAGGGTACATTGTATTATAAAAGTGTGCAGTACAGGAAATACAGCTGTGCGTATCAGAAGTTTTGAATTAGCCAATGCTGGATGTACATGTACTCAGTATCGTATTTTAGTTGCCCTGCAGTGTATTGATTGAAAATGTATCACTTTATGCAAGATTTGACAGCCCTCGAGTGCTAGGCTTGGAATTGTATAAGTTTTCAAGTACCAGTACATGTGTGTATGTGTCGTCTCTTCAAATTTGGCACCTGATACATGTACATACAAGTTTTATGATACATTCCAGAGTTGTTGAAAAATGCAGCCTCAAGTTTTCAAGAACAAGTCCCGATTCAAACATAATTAGAATTTATATTTTAATCAATTGTCAGGACGGCTGATTGGCAATAATCAAAAACTTGTACTTCACAATTGGGTAAGTCATACATGTACATGTACATATATGCACTGTAAGTTTGGTAACTGATGCTTTTGTAATTGCTGGCCTGACACATGCACATACAGTACACGTACATGTAATTTTAAACTTTCAAATTTGCAATGAGCACTGTACTAATCTTTTTATTGTGTGTTATTAACATTTTGTAGTGTTTGACTGAGAAAGACATGATTCATTAATTTCATGCTTCCCTTGTCCCGCCAAGCATAATGTACATGTACATGTATGTGAAATTTTAAAGGAACGAAACCAGACTTATATTTCTTTTACTAGGAATTCAAGCCTTTAGATATATGGGTCTTTATATAAATTAGGGGTCCAGTGTTGGTGTCCCCCGTTACATTTTAAATCTTGTTTTTGTAAATTCAGGACACATTCTTTAAATACTTTCCGTCTCAAAGAGTGAGTACATAAAGTACAATTCATACAAAATGGTTTAAAAGCAATTTTAATGATTTTTGCACGAAAAATAACACATCAGGTCGGGGGACACCAAATGTCACACTTTTGGACCCCTAATTTATAGACAGACCCATACATGTACTCATTCACAATTCATACAGTATATGTACATGTGTACATGTATGTACAGTATACATTTCTCGTTTGCATTGTTGATTCTTGTCTACATGTACATTCCTTCCTTAGGCCTTAATATTGTAAATTGTTTTCCTGCGGATGGTGGATCCATTTGCAAATTGCAATCCTTGTTTGTACTGCTTTGCCTTCTAATAATGTAAAAACTTTCATGAAATGAAATGAATACAATGTCATTTATGAGTTTGTTGTTTTTACTCTTTCCCACTGCAGGCATGCATTATTAGCAGAACAAGACAATGACGATAAACTGAAGACATGGTACTTCACTCAGCTGCAGAGCCTTAAGCAGCATATTGATCAGCTGCCAATCACAGAAAATGTAAGTTTAAAAAATGGAAAACGGAATGGAAAAAAAAAAAAATTTTGAATCTTCCAAATTAGATTGAAATGTCCTTACTGCATTTCCTTGTATCAAAAGGCCCATTTACACTCAATTCGACTTAGTCTTGGCCCAAGACTACTCTAGTCGATATTGGTTTGTGTACGCGTTCACCGTTGGCCATTCCCAGTAGTGCGCCCTCTTGCAGCACTAACTGGCCAGCCCTTGCTCACTAGAGTAGTCTTGGGAATCTCTCCCGGAAGGTTTAACTTTTTCTTTGTTTTTGCCTAGCCTTTCCTAGGGAACCAATCAGCGAGTGACCCAAATACAGCAGAGCGTGGGAATGCAGCGAGCGACCCAAATACAGCGCGTCGGATGCAGTGCGTGACCCAAATACACCGCGTGCACGCGCTTTGAATGGTTTGAAAAATATAAGGCGGCTTACAAGAATCATCGAACATGACCGTTTTATCGTTGCTAATATTTTCGGTGGCATAAGTTTCATGGCAAATGTTTGTGAATGTATTTACAAACATGTTTGCAAAGGCGTATGACATCGTAAAATACATTTGTTTATGAAGATAATTGCGACATTGCAAGTATTTGCAAAGATATCTGTGGTATGCCATGTCCCTTATGTGCCATCATAAAACCCTCTGCAGCTATTCACATAAAACGGTACCGCCCCCAATGCTGAACTTCCGGGAGAGATTCCCAAGACTACTCTAGTGAGCAAAGGGCTGGCCAGTTAGTGCTGCAAGAGGGCGCACTACTGGGAATGGCCAACGCGTACACAAACCAATATCGACTAGAGTAGTCTTGGGCCAAGACTAAATTCGACTTTGCTGAATCGAACTAAATCGAGTTAAAGCTGGGTACATGTAGGTGCTAAGAGTAATCACAAAGGGTAAATTGAAAAGGGTCTGATGATTCGCCTTTTTCAAGTCACCTTGGTAGTACCCCGCAATTGTCAAGGTCACTTGTAGTGTACATAAGCAGGGCATGATTTTCGGCAAAAAAAAGGTATACACGTAGCAATTTTGCTATACATACATACATATTTATTTTGTGTAGCAGTTTTGAAATTTTGTGTAGCAATTGCAGTTAACAATCGTAGAGCCCTTGCCATCAACCAAGTAAAATAAATTGTTCTGAAATGTTAAAATATTGCAAAACGAGCACTTACCTGTCCTAATCTGATTAAGAATAAGACCGGTGTCTTTTGTGTGGTTGGCTATTTGGTTGCCTCACCGTTAAGGTGACCCAAAAAAAGTTGGACCTGGCGAACTAACTCTTTCCTCAGCCGTTTTGTATTTTTATTTTTATTTTTTTATATTTTTCCCACCACTTACCGGTACATATTTTAAATACACCTTCAAAATTTTGTTTAAAATCCATGACGATGTCTCTTTTCCGATGAAACAAAAAGGGGATTAAAACAAATGTGAACTTGAGTGACGATGACGCATGCTGCAGACAACGGTCATTCACCTTCTTTTATATCTTTTGTTTTGATGAGTACTGAGTAGGGCACCCATACTCCCTTTCTGAAAAGCCATACTAACTACGCGTAAAGAAAAGGACCCGACTACCTTAGACGGAGCAACTCAACAACGTAACGTGACTATCATGCATGGTACATGTACTTGCAACCAGGCCTCCAAGGATTTCGCTATTTTCATCTAACTTATGTCACAATTCACCCAAACTTGATTATTCTAAGGTAAATGTTTTGTATGTGTTGTTCAAACATATATCGTCTGTTGTTTTATTAGGGGCTGCCCCCTTCTTTCTGAAATAAAAACAAATTTGAGTTTGCCCCTTTGTTTGATCCTTTGATTTGTGCATAGAACCAGCTTGTTGTTAATGTTCACTTCACAAATCCTTTAACGTTGGGTGTACGCATTGGCTCTAACTACCACCCCCTCCTTGCGTACGTATTTTATGGACAACCCCTTATAAATATTGCATCGCAATAATTGCTACACAAGGACAAAATCGCATCGCTGTAGAGGGCCAAATGCATCACAAATTGGGATGTGATTCCGGATAAATTATGCCGTGGTGTAAACGCTACCCGAATACAGTTTTGGCAATTTAACCATCCTTGGGGTGGAGCTTGTGCAGTACGTGACGTGTGGTTGATTTATCTAATCTACAACTCGGAACAGCCCACGCATGGGCTGCAGTCCAATGCATAGTTCTGACCTGTCAATCAACCGAACCCGCCGACCAATCACAACAGAGCTAGCAGATGTCACCAACATACATGTAGGTCAAAGTGCACTACGCTCACAACAACATGATCACGCGATATGTTCTGCCAGCCCCATACAATTTGTACAGTGTTGTATGCGACGATCCGGGTGAATTTTTGGTTTCAAGGCCAGTCGTTTTGTTGTTCAAAGATACGAAAGCACGTATTTCATGATATGACATCCCTGTATTACTGGCCCTTATTTTACTCAGTGTGTTCTAAGATAACTGTTGACCCTGAAACATGAATACCTTTGAGTTTTCTTCAATGAATCTGTGCTTTCCGTTGAAAGTCCCATTGCTTTGTGCGTTGTGTGTCGCCATTTTTGACGATAGCGTGTGAGCCATAGCAACAATGTCCAAGGGGGCGGGGTTAACTGGGCAAAATCGGAACTATGCATTAGTAGTGGCCCTCATGGTAGAAGTCAAATTGTTTATACGTGTAAACACGGCAAATGTTTAGATTTGCAGTCACAATAAAATGTATCCACCTTTGCTGGTCCGAGCGTAAACATAGCTAAATTAATAAGCGAAGTCACACAATTTTGCACGTGTCATCTAATATTGCAATTCATCAGATACCAAACAAACAAAAGTAAGAGCATTTGTAATTATATATTTTTTTGAGCATAATAGACCTTTATCACGGTGAGTCCATCTTTGTCTTGTTCCCCACTGCATAGTACGTGAACGTGTCGGGCATGATCAGTGCGTGTGCGTGTCTGCGCGATAGCGCGTGCAGTCTTCCGCTGTTTTTTTAGAGAATCACTGTCCGTGCTGCGCGTTATCTTGATCGCACGGCGCGCATGTCATTGTGATGCACACAATGAACATTTTCAGCACGGGGCTAAACTATTTTATTTCGGCAAGCCTCGCTTTCGTTACGTTTATTTACGTTCAATAGGGAAAAATTAGGGAAGATGGCCGCACCGTGATAAAGGTCTATTACATACACTGTATGGCCTATAAAACGGAAACCCTGGTGCGGTTTACATACATGTGTATGTAATAAGAAAAAAAAATTAAATTGTAATAAGAAAACCAACGTGCTCAATTAATGTAATCCTTCCTGTACATGTAGACAGTAATGCAGTTATGCCAAAGTCCACTGAAAATATTGGACTCTGAGATGCGTAATAGCATTTCTGTCGCCGTGCTAGCTGGTACACGCAGGCCTTAATTGCATGTTATGCTAATGCTTAATTGGCTCTCTGTCTAGATGCGTTGGCACCAGAAAGCTGTGATGGTTATATCCATGTCTAGAATTGGCGTCTCTTTGGCTTAATGGGGCTTGTATGAAAAATGGACATACGTACATGTATATCGTAAAATGAGACCCTAGAGTGACAAGACGCCATAATAAAACAAACTGTTCCATACAGACCAATAAAATACAATACAAAAATAAAAATTAAAAACAATAAAAGAACAAAAAAACAAATACCAAAACCCCCCAAAAAATGAATATTCTTCAGTTACATTGTACATCACTGTAAATTCTCACTATAGTGCTCTTCACTCCTCAAGGGACCAAACTAATGCGAGCCTTATATCCAGAGAGCACAACATAAATAAACAGTCGAAACTTACATGTATGTATGGGTACATGCATAGAAAAAGGAGCTACATGTAATTACAAGGAGTTTCGGGGATTTACCGTAATTTTCTATTAAAATCGAAGGGGATTTCCCCCCCAGAGAAAAAACATTGATTTTTTTCCCTGGATCAATGATCTGATCATCATCGCCATGCAAATGCCAGTTATCTTTTTTTTCCTTTTGGTAGCCCTGAAAAGGGCTGTTTGCTTTTCGTGTTTTTTTTTCTTTTCTGCAGCGTTGTGCACCACCGAACTGCATGTGTAATGTTGACGATCGTGAACAGCTTCGTCAATGTTAAAATCGTCAGCAGGGCATGGCAGAAGTGTGGCCGGTCGTGCTATGCCACAGCGACAGTGAATATGGCAGCCTCGAGGGCCAGGATTCGTGTTGTCGCTACAACTACACTTAAAACAAGCAGCTCTTTTCAGAGCTAACACAACCCCATGCCCCGATAAAGATATTAAAAAGAAAGCAGCTTGCCCCAAACTTCTCTTCATGTGTGTTGTGTGAACAATGTTTGCAAGAATTTCGCACGCAATGCGTGGTACCGCAATGCTTGTTAAAATGCATCAAATTTATCGTCGATAAAAATGAATAGACGGCAACATCAAAAATTGTGATGTGATGCAAAGCGCCCTGTTTGGCACGAAGCACATTATTTTTTCTTGGTTAGTCTTAAATTCAAGCGTTATATATTTATCTTGTCCTTCAAGAGCCGACTGTAAACAGGGCGCCATCAACTGACATTAAAGGTTGAGGCTCGTCAATGCGCGCGTGAGGCCAAATTCGTGCCACGAAATACGCAGCTCCATGCCTTTGCTATAGAGCTGCGTATTTCGTGGCACGAATTTGGCCGCGCGCGCGCATTGACAAGCCTCTGCCTTTAAACAGTTTTATGTTATGCCAAGCACAGCATGAGGGCGATATAGGCACGTACGTGCCTTGTTATGCCCACGGTCATGTCTTGAATCAAGACTAGGTAGTTGACAGCGCCTGCCGACTGCCGATTTTGGTGAAATTTTGGGGGAAATTTAACCACTGCAGAGGTGGATTTGCGTGATATTTGACACAAATATTATAGGAAACCAGCCCTAATAGACTTGCACCAAAACAAAATCAGCCTGACAGATTAAATGAGAGAAACAAAAGGCGGCCTGATTTACAGTGCAATTTCACGCCGCCGGCCATCAAGCATGCAAACTTCGGTTATGAATTTAACCAATAATAGTGTCACGACTGCGCGGCTCATGACATCACAAATTTCCAAGTCGCTAGCGTAGGCTAAGTGGCTTTTGAGCGAAGTGATTTTACAGCAAAGACATCGTTGAAATTACTTGTAAGGATTTTTCATGTAAAAGACAAATTTCCACAGACAATGACAAACACATAACTCTTTGGATTTTAAAACAACGCCAACTAAAAGTAAAGAATTGAAGAAAACACGAAAGGAACAGACGCACCAAACGATTTGTTTAGCGTTGGACGAGTACTCACAACCGATGGCATGGTCCGATGGCGAACTGGTTGCCTACGCTTGTGCAGTGTAACATCGATGTATGGGTCACCAACGAAGATCGGTACACTTTGCACCTGGGAAATTTGCATACCTTTTCGTGCGCGTGCGACGGCCTTCAACATAGTTTGTTGACAATAAAAATTCCCATAACAAATTGATAGAATTATTTCCGGAACCACGATACATAATGTATACATATGAGCATATCATGATTTTTATCTTTAGAGCTCGGTGTATAAGCCGCCTGGTTTATAAGCTGCCGGGAACTTTTTTTGTGTGCAAAATCAACGTACTGTATAAGCCGCGGCTTATATTCCGAAAATTACGGTACATGTACATGCATGCGTCTATTGAAAAAATACAGTATTTCGGGATTAAATGTTTACTTGGCATTTCCAGAAATACATGTACATATTTCTAAATGTTCACTTACATGTACATGTAGCACGCTATACATGTGTCCAGGCCTTAAAGGCACAGGCTCGTCGGCAATGCGTGCACGCCAAATTCGTGCCACGAAATACGCAGCTCCATAGCCAAGGTATCCCAGTTATGTAAGACGCCCTTTGCATCAAAAATCGCCACTCATGATCACATTTTGTCAGTAATAGACTGTGGCCTGTGATTACAGGGTACAGCACCAATTTCTTGAATATTTTGTTCTGTGATTACTGACAAATACTTGAAACAAAAGACCATAAAGGCTTATAATTTGTTCTATTAATAATATATTGAATAGGAATTTGGTGTCCCGGGTAACCTACATGTACGCCAATGAAAATTAGCTGTAGAATGAGTTAATTTGCATTAATCTTGGTGCCTTCCACACACAAACGCATGATGAGTTTAGCTGTTCTACATACGTATGTTCTAATCTTTATTATGGTATTACGGATGATACTACTGAACCATTAATAAATGACTTAAATTTCTTGATTTTAATTAATTAAAATGAAATAAACTAGGTGCCTCCTGCCCTATACATGTACACTGAGTTGATGTGATTTCTGATACTGCGTGCCAGTTCAGTGTCCCAGGTGGATTTTCCAGACAAATCCACTTTAAATTACAGTCACAAACAACCTTGACTGGTCTTTCAGACATTGATGCAAAATTCATCAGCAGCCACTTCTGGTGTTTTCGTTGAATCCATATTTAATAGCGTAATGAAACTTGGTTGTCTGCACAGCCATTGTTTTACGTAGGGCTGCAGGACAAAATGATTCTTTTGACAATCTTTCTTTAATTGGAATAGGAGCTAATTACAAGGAGTTTCAGGGATTTACCGTAATTTTAAATAGAATAATTTTCTTGCTCTGCCATGGAGAGTGGTTAATTGTTGAGTTTGAAACATTTAGTAAACTGATGTACATGTACGTGTACATTTTATATTCTTGCTTGACTGATATTATTGGAGTGTTCTCCATGAGTCAAATATTTGACAACGTGGCATTTCACTTTTTTACCACTTGAGGGTGCTTTCGAGGGAAGTGCAACTTTTGTTTAATTAGCTACAATAATACAGCCTGTTTTCTTATAAAAAATACACTATTAAATACTGTACATGTACACATAAGTACACATATGTGTACTTGTCAGACTTTGTCCCTGCCACTGGGGGCCAATTTCATCAAGCTGTTTAATAAGCAAACAAATGTTTCCTTAATCCAAAATTTGTTTCCTTTATAAAAAGGGGTTATATAGCAGTCAAAATCTTATGTGATGTGTACAATTGACTGGTGTTCTGCTACATGTATTCTTGCTAAAAACACAAGTTTGCAAAAAATGTTGACTATTAACCCATGTAAACACATTTTGGACCAAGTAAAAATTTTCTGCTAAACAGCTTGAACAGAAATTGGCCCCACATTGCAAAGTACTGCTACATGGACATTGTACATAGGGGAGAGTGGGGTTAGTTGGAACATATTTCACAAAATCATCTATAAAACACTAACAGAATTTATTAAAGAAAAAACAACTATAAGCATACATATTTGGGCTAGAAATGGAGCCTATAAAATGTTAGGACTCGTTGATGGTTTCTCGTATAATCAACCTTGAACATGACCATGTCAGCTGTTCCGACTTACCCCACCTATGGGGTAAGTTGAAACATGGTATGGGGTCATTTAAAAACTGTACTATAACTTTTGTAATCACCCTGTAATCAGCACAGCCATTTTAGCGCATGTTTTTGGGGCATACTTCGGCCCCATCCTGGGTCAATGAACACCCGCAAACCCTCGAACAACATAGCTGGCATCTTGTTCTACAAACGTGGGATTACGAGCGGGCGCGAGGCAGGTCGAGGGCGGACGAGTGGGTGCGAGCGTTTAGCGGTCGCCTCTAAACCCCCGAACACACTTGAACACGCTCGAGAAATTATGTACATGCATGCCCTAATTAGCAAGGCAGACACTTAAGCTGTAAATTGGGGCGGTAATTAATAATTTGGGGTACGGGGGTGGGGTGGGGAGGTCATTAACAACTGCACAAAACAAGAGCACTAAAACAATTTATGCATCAAGCGGTTAAGATCACTTTTTGCTCACTTATAATGCAGTGAAACTTGTATAGTTGCCACCCTCGGGACCATAAAAAAAAACTGGCCACTATAAACTTCTATCCAAAAGGCACTACTTTCACCTACTAATGGGTTAGTTGTAACATGTTCCAACTAACCCCCTCATTTTGTTACAACTAAACCCGCTGGCCTGTTTGACATTTGCAAGCTTACTACGAAAAACAGGGACTACAATTTGACATTTCGTTAACCTCATTTTGTAGCTTTGTACTATACCTTAAAATAATTAAAAAACTAGTCGAGTGAGTCTATGAACATCATTAGCATAATGCAACATTTCTGAATGGTGAAAGAGTTACTCGGAAGGTAGAAAAAACAAGCATTTCTTTCTTACTTTAATAGGGTTGTAGCACATGCGTTGTGGACAATATGGTGGACGGCTGTTGCTAATAGCAACATATGAGTGGCAGGATTTCATAAAAATAACTACAACCGTGGAAGAAAATATCAATGTTTCAACATACCACATGTTCCCACTAACCCCACTCTCCCCTACTTTTTTGTTGTTGTTTTGGCCCTATAAGAAATCCAATGCATCCCTGAGTTTAATTTGTCTTGCTTGTTTTATCCAGTATTCCCTGCAGACTGACATGGCACGCCGCCAGTTGGAGTATGAGGCACGTCAGCTACGGGAAGTCATGCAACAACGGCTTGGTGCACCAGACGACATTGGAGAACGTCACGAGGCGCGTATGCAGCGACTGTGTCTCATTGAAAGGGAAATGCAGCGGCTACAGCAGCGACGTGAGAGACTGGAACGAGATCATCAGGTACATGTACATTCACTAGTTTAGCAGATTCTTGTGATGACATACACACACAGTGCATGGTATCGCCGTTCAGTGCCTTCCGTATGGTGAAAAACCAGTTTCTGTTGATCCTGTTTGTAGCTGAAATGCACAAAAAGCTGTCAGTGTACCTTCACATGTACATTGTACATGTATCATACATGTATTTCGTGTTTTTTGTCATTACTACTATTTGCATTTCTTCATTACTACTATTTGCATTTCTCTATTAGGCTTGTGCTTAATACTACCGGGTACGTCATTTTGTGGGTTAAATAATGCCGCGTCATTGTTGAAGCGATGCGCTTGCGCCTCTAGCACGTGTAACGCGAAAGTTTCCCATTGGTAAAATAAACCGTGTTACGCCCGTCGGAGACGCACATCGCTTTAATAACACAACTTATACTGCTGTTTTTTTTGTGCCCCAACTTGATGGAATGACCCACATGTATACATAGCACTACATGTACATTGTAGGTTGAAAACAAGTTGTAAACATTTTTTGTTTTAACAGGAAAACTCGGTAAACTCGGACAGCAAGGATTGTCACAACTCATCCATGCAGGATCTTAACGCTGTCACCACTCGCTGTTCAAGCTCATTACCCAAGCCCCACCAAACCCCAGACACCAAAACCAAAGACTTGAAGCACGTCTTGAACCATTTACCCAATGGTATCAACCAGTCCATTGTGGCAGGATCGGTCAATTCAACAGAAGCTGACAGTCCCTATGCACACCTGTCTGCAGATGGGACAGTACAGCACATTGTCAACAATGACGGTCAGAATAACTCTGGACCGGCCATCCCACCCACCATGTTACATGGTACTTGGCCATACGTCGGAGGTGCAATGGCCATCCATCAACGACATGTTGTCAGGAACACTAACAATGCTGTTTCATCTTCCTCTGAGCAAGAGACTTCTAGTGTAATGAGCTTCAGTAGTTCAGCATGTTCGTCAGGAGCTAACCGCAGGTTACAACCAGGCCAGTTGGGTGCTAAGGTTAGAGGGGATTGTTACGTAAAAAGCTCTTTCTCGGGTCTAGAGCCCCTTTTGGCCATCCAGGATGTATTTTCTACAAATGCATTCATTTTCTCTCAAAATGGAATAACTTTAATCTGTTCTAAGAAGATAACTTAAAGAGCTATTCATAAATACCTTAGACAGTTTACGCATCCTCATTGGCTGAGGACACATCACGTGGCCGGTTTTAAACGAATGATAATAACTAGTGTTTAAAACTAACTGGCTCGCGTTTCTGCCTGCGCCCAGGTAAGCGTATGGAACTCGCACACGCACGCAGAAACTGCACACTCCCGACAGCAAAATTTGCACTGTGCATGCGACATCTACCGGGTCATCTGCGTGCGCGTACACAACACCCCTGCATTACGCGTAACGCACGCGATCGAACAACTTGCCGCACGCACATCTAGCAGTTTGAACGTACAAACAACAAGATGAAGCGAAAAAGTGAATGCAACAACAAGCTAATTTTTGTGAGTTTTACCGATTTACACAAAAAAGGTATTTATGAATGGGATTAAAAGTGGGTTTAAATGGTCTTAAACAATCCGTTTAAAACCGGATAGGGGCCTGGATACTGATAATGGCCCGCGCCTTAGGCTTGGGCCATTATCAGCGTCCAGGCCCCAATCTGGTTTTAAACGTATGTTTAAGACCATCCAAACCCACTTTTAATCCCTAAGTAAAACAGTTTCTGGAACATACAGTAGTGCAATTTGCTGTAATCATTGCAGAAAGAAGTAAACTTTTTTTTTTAAAGCTTGTGGTTTTCATTGTCGGACACGCACAGGGCTGCCAACTCTCCCAGATTTTGAAGAAGACACAAGTGGAGAAATGGGTTGACCTTCCGACTTCAAACACATCTGAAAATCTCTGAGGTTGTTAATTAATAACCCAGGTAATTTGTTACAAAATCTGGGAGGGTTGGCAGCTCTGCTCCAAAGGTAACAAATACATGTAGTCTGACAAGATATCTTTCTAAAATGTTCAAGTTTTTGCACATTTATTTCCTATGTAACTTTAGACAAAAATGTCCCACAAGTGTCTGTCCTTGTTACGTAGGTATTTAAAGGGGCTCTAGACCAGAGATCCACGTAGACTCATAAGCAATGGCATATTTTTACAAAAGGACTACATGTACGTGCAAAGTTCTTCATTGGATTCACAAAGTGTCGATTATGGTGGTCATTTGTGAAAGCGTACAAAGAAACAAATTGTAATTTGATTAGTGATGTTCACAGAAGTAGAATATTCATTATAGTTGTGTTCATTAAAGATAGTATACATGATTGGTAAACTGTTACAAATAGTGTTATCCCCCTGTGTGATTGAAGATATGCATGATTAAAACCAACCTGAGCAAAAACCAGCTCCGTTCTTCGTCTAACTATTGAGAAAACGGTAAAAAAAGGGTTTGCAGTCATTTCACCCCAAAACCACTTCGCCCTGAACCATTTCGCCCTGAACCACAGCCTGTGCACGAAGTGATTTGGGGCGAAATGGCACTCGGGCGAAGTGGTTTGGGGGCGAAATGAATTTTCGTCTCATGAGACGAAAACTATTTGTTTTACTCATTTCTCATGTTTATATTGTGTAAGTTAGGCGTAAATCTGTGAACATTTCTGATTTTCGAGATACCAATCATGTATACTGCCTTTAAATGCAAGAGGTTGTAGGTTTGAGTCTCATTTGACCACGCAAGATTTTAACATATAGTTCTTGGCAAAACACTCGGCATACAGTGCTACATGCTGTACAATGCACTAAGATAAACATTATTGATCTTTTTTTTATAATTGAAATGTTAATTTTCTTCAGGTTGAGATGGTGTACTCACTATTATCGATGCTGGGGACCCACGACAAGGATGACATGTCTAGAACGTTGCTTGCTATGTCCAGTTCCCAAGACAGCTGCACTGCCATGAGACAATCTGGTAAGATCAAAATACTTTCACTTTCAGTTGATGGTTTACCTTTGATCTTTGTTTGTTTTTAATTTTTTTAATTTTTAATTTTTTTCCTACAATTCTGAGATTTTCCATACTTTTATTATTTCTTGTTCAGTTTTGTTCCACTTTATCATTGGTTCTTCTCTCTTTCATCCTCTAATCTTGAAGGCTTTTGTTCTTCTTGGGACCAACTCTTTGCACTGACAGCCAGGTTAGGGGGCAGGTTTTCATTTAAAGGGGAATTATACCCAAGAAACAAAATACCTTGTGCTCAACAAGTACACATGTACAACTCGTACATTATTGTAATGCAAAGAACAAGAAATATTACCCACTAAAAAGCGGATACGAACTTCAAAAATAATGGCAATTGCAGCAATGCCTCGTAGTAAGTGCAACGCCATTTTGTCCGAATACTGGGCAAAGAATGACGTTTTTGCGGACAACTTTTTCGTGTATTGCCATAGGAATGTACGAAGGACTTGTATGCAAAGACGTCATACTTTGCCCAGTATTCGGACATTGACAATATGTTTGCTCCCTAAGATGGGGATCCATTTCAAGTGGAGCGTTATGGCCTAGTGGTTTAGTGCTCCAAACTCATGTTCCTATCAGATAGCTGGAATGTGGTTTCAAATCCTGGCCATGCTAGGTTGTCACTTGTGCTCTTTAAGAGCAAGGCACTTTATCATGCTTACAATGTACTTGGCTTGGCTGTCTCATTGCAAACTAGTTACTCCTTCCAGCCCCACTTGTCGTAGAGAGACTGGAAAATCCAGTCTTGTTTCGGTGTGAAGGACTGGTTTCTCCATAATTGACATTGATTATTATATAAAATAAAGCTTAGCGCAATAGAGCCCCAATCCGATATGCGTCTAAACCAGGCACACCAACATGTACACACGTACGCGCTCATAATGCATCGAGTGAGTGCAAGAAAGGTATAACAAATACTGTACAGCAGTTAACAGGAGTGCAATTGTCAATGTGGGAAATGAGCTGAGGTTTTCAACACTAGAGCAAAGAAAAGTCCTGCAAGAAAATAAAGGAAATACAATGTACCAAGCTCAACATCAGGAAATACCAAAATCGTGAAAATACTGAACTCGTCTTGGGCTTGTTCGGTATTTTCATGACTCATGTGGTATATCATCATATTGTTTTCAAAGCCATCCAATATTATATAATTACCTTGAGTGGTCTGTGAGCCAATAAATAAATAAAATAAAACAAAACTGTCTTTATCTCTTTCAGGCTGCTTACCTCTCTTGATCCAGCTCTTGCATGGCCCAGACAAGGATTCTCTCTTGGGTGACACAAGGGGTAGCAAGGAGGCGAGAGCCAGGGCCGCCGCATCACTCCACAACATTGTGCACTCGCATCCAGAGGAAAGGTGTCGCAAGCAGGAGGCCCGGGTCTTACGGCTGCTGGAGCAGATTAGAGCTTATTGTGACTCCTTGAGGGAAGCTGAAGGGGACGAGGGCTCAAAAGCCAGTGAAGGTAGGGAAAAAATCATAAAAATAAAGGTGTTTGAGCTGTGTCCGCATTCCGCTTTTTAAAGCTAAAACTTACACCATTTTTTTTTATTTAGCAAAATTGTGACTACCCAAAGTCAATCTGTGTTTGTTTACAGTTTCAGAAAGAACAGCTTCCAATCTTTAACTTGATGCTTGTTGCAAGTTCATACGATATTTATAAGTGGAGTTACGGGTCACTGAATCTGGCCATGTTACAATTCCATATTATTCAAAGCTTTCCAGTAACAGGAAATGTGTTCACATAATCAAGGAAAAAATAGTGATGCCAACATATGATTCATACCGAGCTAACTTTAAAATTGGCACTTGGTTTGTGCTGTCATTGGCACCTTCTTAGTAATAGTATCATGTTCTTTTTGCTCCATAGTTGACAACAATCCAGGACCTGCAATGGCAGCTCTCATGAAGTTATCATTTGATGAAGAACACAGGACTGCAATATGTCAGTTAGGTGAGAGCTGGGGAAAACATTATCACGAACACTCCACATTTTTCTTTGCAGTGCCAATTTTTCTTAAGACTAACTTAAGACAGACTTACAGCAAATTTGAATTTTCCTCTGAATCAGGTTTACAAAATGTAACCTGCTGATTGAAAAAATACAGAGTATGTTCAAAGCCTCATCTTTGCAACAAGGTTTGTAATGCATGAATAGTATGGTGCCTTTTGGATCTGTGATTTTTTTAATGCAAGTCGCCTATTACAAGGCAGACAGGCCACTCGATGTAAGGGCTACCGAAGTCGATTACGGAGAAACCAGCCCTTCACACCGAAACAAGACCAGAATTATCTGTCTCTTTACGGGGCTGGGAGGGGTAACTAGTCCGAATCGAGACAACCAAGTTGCCTCTACCCCTATTATGAGCAAGCATGGTAAAGTGCCTTGCTCAAAGGCACAAGTGCCACAACCTGTCGCGGCCAGGATTCAAACCCACATTCTAGTACTAGCACAGGAAATCGAGTTCGATGCGCTAGACCGCTAGGCCATAATACCCCACTGTACAATGTATACTCATCAAACAGGAAATGCTAGATTTTACTCTGACCAAAAGATCGAGGAGACTAAAGAGATGTAACATCAGTCAGAAACATGTATGACCGCTACTAGTGGCAAGACTGATTCTGCACCAGCCTCCGTAAGAGCCGCTAAGGCATTGTGCACCCGTCTGTCTGGAGTGCCTCCCTGTTTAGCACCTGACTTGCGTAGGACCTGCATGAGAGGCACACAGATACAGTGGTCAGCTTATCCCATGCATGTTCAATCGGGTTGATAACCCAACAAACTTGGTTTTCCAAGAGCTCTTAACTGCAGGATTCTCCCAGAAACAGAAAATGTCGCATTTCATTACTGTGAGAGTCACTTTGTTCAAACAGGTCTCTAATTTGTCATCAGAACAGATATCTGTTTCGATCAAGAATTAATATTTTTAATTTGTATTTTTTACGGTTTTATTAGAACTCGCTCAGTTTTAGCAGCAAACCTGGTTTCCTTTTTAACTACACGGGATGATATTAAAAGTTGCCTTTTAGAGTTCCCTATGATGAGGCATTTTTGTGTTATGTGCAAGAAATATAAAGTGTATCTACAGAGACAGATTTATTTCTCAAACACTGATAATGTTTTATTTCCTTTCGTTGTAACAGGTGGGTTGCATGCCATAGCTGATCTCCTTCAAGTTGACTACATGTATGAATCAAATGGCAATACAAGCGACCAGTATGCCATCACCATCCGTCGATATGCCGGAATGGCACTTACCAATTTAACATTTGGTGATGCAGCCAACAAAGCACTCCTGTGTTCCATAAAAGGCTGCATGCAATCCCTTGTCCTCCAGCTTGCTTCTGAAAATGAAGATTTACGGCAGGTGGCAGCAAGTGTCATTCGCAATCTCTCCTGGAGGGCAGACCTTGCTAGCAAGAAGATATTACGTGAAGTCGGGGCAGTGGCTGGCCTGATGAAGTGTGCACTAGAGGTTAAAAAGGAATCCACGCTAAAAAGTGTTCTCAGTGCACTTTGGAACCTCTCAGCCCACTTTACCGAGAACAAAGCTGACATTTGTGCTGTGGAAGGTGCCTTGGAATTTCTCGTTTCCACACTGACATACAAGAGCCCATCTAGAACTTGGGCAGTGGTGGAAAACGGTGGAGGAATTTTACGCAATGTCTCAAGCCATGTGGCAAGTAATGAGGTTTACAGGCAGGTGCTTCGTGACCACAATTGCATGCAGTTGTTGCTACGACATTTGAAGTCGTCCAGTCTAACGATCGTCAGTAATGCGTGTGGAACACTTTGGAACCTCTCGGCAAGGAACAAATACGATCAGGATTTGCTGTGGGAACTGGGTGCCGTTAGCATGCTCAAGAATCTTGTGCATTCCAAGCACAAGATGATTGCGATGGGAAGCTCAGCAGCTCTGAGGAATCTTATGTCCGCTCGGCCAGACCTCCTAAACACCAATGAAAACCACAAAGAGGGACAGCCAACACTGCACGTTCGCAAACAGCGTGCTCTGGAGGCTGAAATAGATAAAAATCTCAGGGAAACATACATGAGCATGGAGAAAGAATGCCATGCCATGCAGCGAAGGATGCCGGTTCGTAGTCAACACAGGTCACCTCAAACCTCAGCTGACTATTCTCCGGTGCCCCAACACATGGGACTGTGGAACCCCCAGCAGTCTCCAAACCATGAACTCATCTTACAGCAGCATCGCGAACGATCCCAGTCACCATCCTCCAGGCAATTAAATCCAAGGGATGGAGGGTTTGGTCAGTCGTCTTATCCAAAAGAACTAGAGCCCAGAAAGCTGGTTGGTAGATCTTCCACTGCAGATATGGAACAGGATCGGGTGGATGAAGGATCCCAGCATACGTCGGCTGCTCGCCCCATAGACGGTACTTACAAACGCCAGACTGGAAACGGTAGGATTGCACAGGTAAATGTTGTACTGTTTCAGCAAGTAATTGTTTACAATTTGCATTTTATTGTTAAATTATGACCATCTTGGCAAAAAAGTGACAAGCCACTCGGAACACAAATGGATAAGTGACACTTAATCTATAAACTTGATATTATGCCTTCTTTTGTCTCTGTCATGAAAGTACTCTTCAGTTATCCAGACTTTTTGCTTCCACCTGTGCACCAATTGATCTCTCATAGACGCCAAATGCTATTGTGTATTAAAGGCCATCAAGTACGCGCACGCACACAGAAGAAAATGTTTTAAATACGCGCGCGTGTTGCTCAAAATTTGTGCGAAATACGGCGCAGCGGATGCACGTCACATAAAAAAAGATTCCGATGCATATGACAATTTGTTAGAAGTTATGTCATTTGAGAGTGATATGTGCGTTGTAGGAATTGTGGTAATTTACTTGGTTCACTGTCATCAGCAGAAACCTCTGAGCAGGTTTTAATTTGCCCTTCTTCAAGCAGATTGTAATTTGCCCATCGGCAAGCAACCGTTTGAGGCTGCTTCTACTGGATAGATAATGGTACTAATTAAGCATCTCCGAAATGGTAATCTTGCTCAGTAGGAATATGCTCTATGAAGGACTACATTGTACGTTCTATGTTTGGGGTGGAGGACATTTGCCAAACACTAAATAGGAGTCACAAACAACTACCATACGACTGTGTTCACTTTCATTTAAATTCACCGCTTTTGTCTTTTTATCAACAGGTGATGCAGGAGGTTTCTATGCATGCTGGGATTAATGCCACAACACGGCAAGACTCGCATCGTTACTTAGAGCAACCACCACAAGATGATGTTGAGAGAGAGGCACCCTCTAATACCGATCTTCCACAAGGTGATAGATGTGAAATGAACAATCGCCCTAACTCATACAACAGATTTGGTTTTGGAGGGTACCATACAAATGCACGCAGAGCTTCCACTGAAAGTATCAACAGTATAAACAGTGACATTTACCCCATGGGTACACACACAAAGCTGCCCTACACCAAAGAGCAGATAGACCACTCTCATTCCATGGATGGAACACTCAATAATGCCTTAGATCAGCATCAGAGACAAAAAGCAATCTTTCAGCGTGTCAGTCACGAAGACATGGGTGCAAACATGGACTCAACGATCAACTTCAGTCTTAAATATTCTGACGAGAGTCTAACACCTTCGACTCGACCAGTTCATAAAGAGGACCAATTCTCATCTATTAAGCCTCCTCTGGACTGTGTGACTTTCAAGCCAAATCTGGGTGAGAAACAGATATTAGATAGCTGCTCGCAGTTAAGTAACGACAACCAACCACAACCTGTGGTGCTATGCCAAGAGTGCAATACCCCTCATATGCAAAGAGAGGGCATGGCAGTAGGGCACACCTTCGTCCCTCCGCCCCAAGTGGACATGGTGCCAGGGAACTACCCCAGTAACTATTCAGATCCAGCTGCCATTCAGCGAAAGGTGATTTTAATGACTAACCCCAGTGGCTTAGATCTTGGAGGAGAAATGGATGATGAGAAACCTGTAGATTACAGCCGACACAACTTGCCACATTCAGGACACTTGAGATCCAGGTTCAATGAGGATGATAATGAACATTATGCCAGTGACCAACCAACAGATTTTACCCAACGCTACAATACAGACTTGCCTGATTCACCTACAGAAGGTATCAATTTTGTCCAGACGTCCCTAACAACAGGAACAACTGGTAATGTCTTCATGAATGCAAGTGAAAAGTCTGATAATGCCTTCAGCAATGCCTTAAGAGACAGTGGTGCAGAAGGACAATTGGACCTGCTGCGAAGTGATAGTGTTGATACATCTACATCTCTCAGTTCCACACAGACAACAATATCCAGAGCTCACGATGACAAACAACAAATGTACTGTGTTGAAGACACCCCTATGGTCTTTTCACGCTGCTCGTCACTTAGCTCCCTTGACAGCAATGAAGCTGGCACTCATGCAGATTGCCAAGAGACAAATGTTGACCAGGCCAGCCAAGACTTCAATGACTGTCCAGATGAAAGTGAACAGGTTGAGCAAAATGAAGATGCAGTGAGAGAGGTTTCCCACCAAGATCACCAGAATGAATTGACGACCCATGAGCTGGTGGAGTCTGGCTTACAAACACCAGCAAGTCTCAACCAGATCCAAGACACCCCCCTGATCTTCAGTCGATGTAGTTCAGTGTCTAGTCTCAGTAGCTTTGAGGTCCAGTCAATCTGTGATGACCATAGCTCCTGTTACAGTGACAGTCGGCGTGCCAGTGAAGTGGTCAGCCCCAGTGACCTTCCTGACAGTCCAAGCCAGACAATGCCACCAAGTCCACGACACAGCCGCAAGGAGTTGCCAACTCAAACGTCTTCCTGTGATCCTGAAACTGTGGGCGTTCTGCCCGAGAGTGAGGAAAACCTTGTTGCTTATGCCACTGAAGGCACACCTGCCAACTTCTCTTGCACAACCAGTTTGAGTGGATTGACAATTGATGATGATGAGAAAGCCATTGCTACCAGAAGAATTGAGGGTGATGATAGTCAAGGCAACCTTCAGGCTAAAGATAAACATAAACTCAGAAGGTCAACCGAGGTTGAATCTGTAGAAATATCAGAAAGGGAACAGAATATGCTAGATGAGTGTATTAACTCTGCCATGCCACCAAAGAAGAGTACCTTGTCTAACAATACCAGTAAGCTTAGGAGTCGCAATGTTGTGAATGTACCACCCTTGAAAAGTCCTCAGCAGAGCAGTAAACATGTCAGTTTTAGCCAGCAGGTGTGCAGCCAAGAAGCCCCTAACCCTTATGCCACAGAGGACACACCAATTAATTTCTCGACAGCAACTTCTTTGAGTGATCTAAGTATTGAGGATATAGACATCCAAGCAACAGGAGAAGGTGAACTTAAGGTGAACAATCCATTGTCCGGCAGCGAGTCTTCCCCTAACAGCCAAGACAATCAAACCAGGCAATTATGCAAGGCTTCTGCAGTGCCAGGGGAGATGAAGTCAGAATCAAGCTCGGTAATTAATGATGCTGAGGACTCGATGCTGGAGGAGTGTATAAATTCTGCCATGCCAAGGCCTCGCATAAATAAACCAAAATCATCACAGCTCGCCAAGCATCATTCACCAAAGGGTCTGTCAAAGCTGAAAAGTCCCAAACCAAGTGGTCTTCCCCGTAAGAGACTTCCATCTGCTGGAGCACGGCATAAAAGTCCATCCCCAATACCTGAAATGGGCTCTGAATATCAGAATGCTGCCAGTAGTCAAGAGAGGGTGCAGCAATGGCAAAATAGATTTGGGGGGGCATGTGATTCTGTAAGGACGTTTTGCACTGAAGGAACTCCTCGGCATTTTTCAACGGCAACATCATTAAGTGGTCTCTCCATAGAGTCACACAGCCAAGAAGATGTTTTAAATGGCAATGTGACCAACCCAAAGTTACAAGACGGTGAGTCAGTGCAACTCAAGCACAGGCAGGTTGATAGCGATGCTTCCCACATAGATTCCCCAAGTCAGTATTTGGTAGAAGGTACACCAATGTCCTTTTCCAGAAATGATTCTCTTAGTTCCTTAAGTTGCGACGATGATGTCGACTTCTCAAAAGAAAAGAAGGCTTTGAAAGCTGAAGATACAAGACAAAAGTCTAGAACAGCTACGCCTCCACGCAATAAACAACTAACTGTTTCTAAGCTGCCACGGCCTTCATCCAAGATTGCCAAGTTCGGGAAACAATCGGAGAAACCAACTGGCATCAGAAACAAGCAGAGTAATTTTGAAGCCAATCCCATGAGGAGACGGCTGCCAAGCCAAGTAAAATCCGGCACAAGTTCACCGCTTGATTCTCCTCAAGTCTTCACTTTGGAAGGAACACCTATGTCATTTTCCAGAAATGATTCTCTGAGCTCTCTGAGCTGTGAGGAGGATGCAGATCTTCACAATGACAAGGCTCGACTGAAAAAATTCCAAAGGTCTAAAATAAAATCCTCTGTCCAAGGTGATGCCGACAGTGCACACAAACAAAAACCTGTTAATAAGTTGGAACACTCCAGATTTGGTCCACCAGGAATAAAAGCAAAGCAACATACAAGTAGTGCTCAGGAAAGCCACTTGCAAAGACCTAATTCTGCTGAAATTCCTGTCAAATTTGCGGTTGAAGATACGCCAGTATGCTTCTCTAGAAATTCAAGCCTCAGTTCACTGAGTGATCATGAGCTAGAAGAAGGGCAACATGAAAGCAAAAGGCCAGGGCCGGAGCCAACCCATACAAATGTTTTTGCTGTAGAAGATACCCCAATCTGCTTCTCTCGGAATAGCTCACTGAGCTCACTCAGTGTGGAATCTCTGGATGGAGAAACCAGTGCTTGTGAGCAAGCACTTCTAGATGAATGCATCAGTTCGGGTATGCCTCGTAGCCAGGGTAAAAAAGTAAATCGCAGACATCACAGAGAGAGGAAACAGAAACCAGAAGAAAATGACAATGCTGTTAAGCAGGTGTCCGACTTGAACAGCCCGGACAATGAGTTGCAAACATTACAATCTCCGTCTGAGGATGCCACCAGTGAGTACTCCGAAGCACCTGAGGAACTTCCTGAAGAAGACAAACCACAAAGAGGGCCTAGAATAACAAAGCCTGGAGAATCTAGGTTAAACAGTCAACCTGAATTGGTTGAAAAGGGGATCAGAGGTGGAAGGAAAACTTACAAAAGCCCTATTTCCAGTGTGTCTAGATCTGTCACAGTGCCAAAATCCATACAGCCAATCAGAAATGATGCCTCAAAATCTAAAGTTCAGAAAGTACCACAGATTGGCAATACTGTACCTAAGACTAATGCCTCCGGAATCAGAAGTACAGCACCAAACAAAAGTGGAAGCAACTTGACCAGCAGAAGCAGTACTCCAGACAGGAAAAGTGAAAAAAAACCATCTGGCAAGCCTCCACCCATCAACACTGACACTTTTACCAAAAAGAAAAACCTTATGTCAGGTTCTGCAGCAGCCAAAAGTGTTAAATCACAAGCTAAGCCTACATCTTCGACAGTGACTGCAACCAAGAGTCTCGCAAACAAACAGGCCAGCTCTAAATTATCTACCCAAGGAACCAAACCTAGCCAGCCAGGCAAGGACGCTAGTCGGGGAACTACAGGTAAATCTAGTCTCTCCTCTCAGAGAAGTACCCCAAATACATCTCGCAATACCTCCCCATGCTCACCAGTCAGCCGGTCTCCAAGAGGCTCCATCAGCAGTCCATCCGGTCAGGGCACAGTTCAGACGAAGAGCAGTTCTCTGAGCCCCGCAAGGAGTCCCATGTCGTCAAGAACTAGCTCACCAAGTCCCCACCCCACAGCCGCCACAAGGAAACCATCAACAGGTTTAACAAAAGGCACAACGCCAGGCCGTGGTTTAGCAGTAAACGCTTCCACTTCTTCAAAGACCGGAACAGCAAAAAGCACCAGTGCAGGACGAGGGTCAGGGGTAAGCACATCTACTTCACCAAAACCAGGTCTTCACAACAGAAACTTGTCCCCGAGAAGCAGTGTCTCTGGATCTTCACAAAGAAGCACATCACCTCGGAACAGTGTGACAGGCTCAGGTTCAAAAAATACCTCACCGAGGTCAAGTGTTTCAGAGGTATCAGCCAGGAGTGTATCACCGAGAAACAGTGTTTCAGGAATCCAAGCAAGAAGCGTATCTCCCAAGAGTAAAACTACCCTAAAGGCTGCCACTCAAAAGACAAGCGGGTCTCCTGCCCAAGGGGATAGGGCAAACAACACCAGAACCAAAGTGCCCAAAAGCACTCCGAGAAGTAGCAATGTATACCGTCTGGATGTCAATTCATCAAGACCAACGTTAGTCAAACAATCAACATTTACAAAAGAAAGTGCCTCACTGCCTGAACAAACCCCTGAAAACACCACAGGAGTTGAATCAGAACCGGAGAAGGCTATTGAAGAAGCTGATGAGAATGAAGATTCCATTGACAATGTCTTCAGTCCAGATGATGATGAGACAGAGCCTGCTCCAGCAGCAACTGCTAGTAGTTGGAGACGAGCGTCAGCATCCCAGCAGAGCATTGGCGACGAGGTTGAGAAAGAAACGCCTTCCCCAAAGCTAAAGTACTCGGTCAACGGAACTAAAACACCCCCACCCACACACAAATTGCCACAAAGCACTGTCAAGCCTGCTTGCAAAGTGGACCAGAACGCAGCTGAGGATTCCACTAAAAACTCACCAGGTTCTGTCTCGAAGGTTAAAAGAGAACAATCTGCAGCAAAGCCAACATGGAATGGCAGTGTTTCAGCACCAAGGAACTGGGGAAGCAATAATAAAACACGCAGTAGATCAAATAGTCCAGCCACTAGTACTAGCAAGTCACAGGGCTCAGTGGACAGTATGAGTTCTCAGAAAGTTGAATCACAAGATATGCAATCAGATAACCTGGACAATACCAGTAGTTCCCCAAAGCCGTCTGGGGAGAAAGTCCGAGATTTATGTAAGGAACTAGACATACCAGTGAAGAATTCCGGTGGAAACGTTACCTCCCCTACGTCTGATTCAAGTGATGACACTATCTGGATCAAGAGGGAAGAAATCAAAAGAGCTTCCATAGAAAGTAAGGTCAGGGCAAAT
Source organism: Henricia sp. BOLD:AAB3569 (assembly GCA_037783545.1). NCBI lineage: Eukaryota > Metazoa > Echinodermata > Asteroidea > Spinulosida > Echinasteridae > Henricia > Henricia sp. BOLD:AAB3569. Next base: position 123,318 of record JBBELK010000071.1, on the reverse strand, counting down.
ACACATTCGAGACAAAACAGCTCTACTGCTAGCTTGCAGAGTCAGACTAGTCATACTGGCTCTTCACGGAGTACAAAATCATCAAACAGTGCAATTTCCTCTTCAAATTGTTCAACTTCTAAAATTCTGAATCAAGAACATTCAGAATTAGGTTCTCATCCTGCAGTCGCCAATAAACAAGCGAAGGATGTGGTGGAGAAGAAGAAAGAGAAGAAAAAGTTTTCCTTTCTGAAGCTGAAAATGAAAGGAAAGAAAACTGAGAGTGATGAAAAAAAACAAAAAGTGAAGGAGAGTAAGAAAGGTAAAATCAAAGAGAAAGACATCAACAAAAACAGATCTGAGATGAGTCCTGAATCAGATATGACAAGCTCTGGGAATGACCTAGAAGCTGTTAATCTTGATCGGCATTTAGATCAGTTTGAAATGTGGAACAGTGATGACAACATTGACAATGAAATCATGCCTGATGAATTCATTGAATGGGACGACAGTGAGAATGATATCTTCAAAGAGGAACTACCTGATGAGTACTTGTTTGAGAGCAGCTCGGATGTCACCAGCAGCTTAACAAGCCCTGACAGCCCTTGCAAAGGGGCTTATAAGATCGAGAAGGGAAATCGTACTGACGACAGCCCATCACCAGAGTTCAAACAGTTTCGACTTGAGAACCGGTTAAATTCTTTTATCCGAATGGACTGCACTGAGAAGGAGTGCGACGCAGATAGCACACACTCGGCTCCAGTCATAGGAGAGGCAAAAAACTGCAGAAGTCAAAGTGTCTCTGACGCCTACCCTGTGCATTCATCTGGAGAACAGTCTCCTCCACGGCCACAGCGACTCTGTCTTCCAAAGAAGCCCTTCGGGATTAATCGCAGTGACAGTTCTCCTACAACTGCCATTCCCGTTCTAGTGTCTCCTTTTAACTACAGCCCCAGCAAACGAAGCCAGAGTGAGCCACACAGTCCAGACACAGCCCATCATCGTTTCCAGACTCAACATTCCTACAGCTTTCAAGAGTCCAGGGAACACAGGCAGAGGTATCAGCAGTACAAGCATCAGCAACGACAACAAGCACCGCAAGAAGAGGTTGTCTGCAGCAGTGAGGACAGTGACTTGATAAGTCCAACACTCTCGTCAAGAGTAACAACTGTTTAACCCTGAAATTTAACTGCTTAATTTTGTTACCGTACCTCATACATATCCATGATCGAGAGTTCGATTTATTTACCTTCAGCCTTTTAGTGTTTCATATAAATAGCGTCTGATGAACTGTACTGACATGCTTCCTTTCACATGCACACTTGGTATCCAGATGACCAGACTAAATCATTGTTGCTACATGTATGTAATGTGAATGGGTGCACGCGCCAGGTGTGAAGTACAGAATCAATACCGTGTTCACTGTAGGAGAGAATTTGAACGCAAAGAATCTGGGGCGCCAGCTATAGTGCAAAGGTTTAGCAAAAGGCTAATTCTCACCATTCCGTTCAGCATCAGGTGTCACTGGCCATTTTTCTCGCTTATCGGGGTGCATGTATGCTGCACACACACTGTGCACACATGCAGGTGCGAATCCACATACAATCGCGGACGTCCCTTTGTTCCTCTTTTGTTTGGACATAGTCTATTTTTCCTTTACTCTCGTTGGTTTTGTACAGGAGCGAATCGCGGACGTTCGCTTGCCAATCGCGGACGATATTGTTCTCTTTGTTAGACCTCCCTAAAACGTCCACGATTGTTTGGGAGAACAAGCGCATGTGGATCGACAGGCAGGTCAAACATATAGGAAACTACATGTAACACCAGTTATCTGGATATTAGAATACTATGTATGCATGTGTTTTAGGAAGCCATTATGGAACTCATTTCCGGGTGTACATGTAGCACCCAGGATGTACGAGCACCATGCATGAACACCATGCGCATACTTAAGCACACATTTTTCTACAGCCGGTTATACTAACTAGGGAAGAGTATGTGTGAGGCATGGTAAAACAAAGATAACGTGATTTATTTTGGGGTAGGTGGTTGATGTGAGCTCCCCTTGGTATTGGACGTTGGCAAACTAGTTTCCTGGGCTTCAAGTTATTTCCTATACCAAGAAATTCGTCAACTTTCAAAAGCCATCTTTGATGTTATATTTGTATACTAAGGCAAACTTGGCTTACAGAAAGTGTCGAGTGACTGTTATACTTTTAAAATCATTCATAAGTTTGTTCATTGTTATTTAATGAGTGCATTTTCCAAAAATGTTCATTGTGCAATGATTCAATATTTTGACTTGTCAGTATTCATTACCATATTGTTGTTTGCAATTATTATGCCACTTTTTATATAAATATGCATGTCCAATTTCGAGTATTGATTGTGAATGTTTTTCTCTAATACATGTACATCATTGAACAACCGAAGTTTCATTTTTTTAACATCAAAAGCTGTGCTTAACACACAGTGCCTTTTACCCAGTTTGGTGCCAATTTGAATTTTTGTGAACTCTTTTCTACTTGATCACATTTCCTGTCATTTTCAGTGATTAAAACCTTTTTACATCCTAGAGTACTTGTGTTGTTAAAATGTTTAGTTGTTTTTTTCAAACAGCTAGCGTCAGTATGAACACTTTTAAGGTTAAATTATCTTTAAAACAGACTAAACAGATATTGTTCATTAAGTACTTGTAGCATTAGGCTCCAATAAAGAACTATGTTTAGCGTAAGTTGTAGTCTCCCAAAATGATGCGGTTTATTTTTGGATTCCAAGCAATAAAGTCAAGTTGACATGTTGAGCGTTTTAATCGAAACACTCAACAGACGGTGCGTGTCTAAGTTTTAAAAAAATAAAAATTTGACGCGCAGGGTTGAAAGTGACGTGCGCGCTAACGATATATATATTTTTGTTTTTTGAAAGAAAAAAAAGCTTTGACGCGCAGGGTTAAAAGTGACGCGCGGTAACGCTAAACATACTTCTTTTTTGTTATGGCCTTAAGTACATTACTGTGTGTTGTGTTAATCATGAGATATCACTTGGTTTTTTGCATGCAAACCTGCACTGGTTGATTTGCACTTTAAGTTCTTGAAGTGTATAACAGAAGACAAGATGCAGAGTGAAAAAAAGTAAATTTTGTACAAATATCAGTTTGTATTTTTATGTGGTGACAACTCCCGGTGATAACTTGGCCAGAATTTACAAGTAAATACTCTACACTTGGATTTCTAAAAGGAGTACCATATTCATCAGGCTTTCTGACTTTACTTATCACTTGAGGCCAATTTCATCAAGCTGTTCAGCAGAAAATTGAACTTTGCTTAATGCAAAATTTATTTGCTTTATAAAAATGGGTTAACAGTCAAAATTGTATGTCAACTTGTGTTCATAGCAAGAATAGCAGAACTCCAGGCAGTTGTAATACACATCACATAAGATTTTGACTGTTAACACATTTGGGTTGTGACTTGGGTTTAATGCAACTTGAAGAACACATAAAGCTTAAACGCAATGTTTGAGTGCAGGCAGCTTCAAACTAGAGTGAAATCTTGATAAGTCAAACTTCTTTTACTGAAACAAAAATTGTGTAGCATTACAGTAAGTTTTTATCAGATTTATAACTCAGTTCTCTATCTTGAGTTAACGAGAATTAACAAGATTTCACTTTCTAATGGCATTATAATGCCTTGTTGAATTATTTCATTCCTCACCGTTTAAAGGACACACCGGTGGCTCACTGTTTATATAACGTTGTGATGTACACATGTAGCATCATTGAATAATTTTCGATGGTTGTTGTAAAAAACAAATCACAAAGATGTAATGTAATTAACTAAAAATGTTTAAAATTAACAAAAGGAGTCAAATGTCTGGTTATACGCCTTGCCAGCCGTTGCAACTACAAAATTCAAGCGACATTGTTGCACGAAGTAAAATGGCCAAAAATACACTTAGACATATCATCTGGGCACACGTAGACATCAAAGTTTAAGATGCAGTGCAATTATTTACCTACATTCCAACAAAAAGTGCAATTTTTCGTCTAAATTTCAACTTGAGGCCTATCTTTCCAGTTTTGCGTGATGAACGCGCACGCTGTAGAGTTCGCATCAACGACACGTTGTGATATATCATGCACGCAGTTCATTCAAACGATACTGTTTGTTTTACATGCACGTACACGCTGTTGGTTGGTTAGACCGTTGGTCTGTTTGAACATGTAGTGCGTGTATCATATCACGCCCCACAAACCACGGCAGTGCGTTGTAAGGGATTTTGCCACGGGGCTTATAATGATGTCTCGTTAGCCCCGCTACGCTGTCCCGTGGAACATGTTCCCATTACTCGGACTCTCTGATTCAAATCTTACGTTTGATTTTTCATGTTTTTTATCATTTTCCTTCATAACCTGTGTCTTGTCGAATACTCCTAGATATTTTGAAAAAAATCGGAGCTGAATTTTGTGCAGTAACAAAATTTATACGGCTGGAAATAAAACTACTCACAAGACCATGCGATTTATCCGAACCAGAAATCTGGTTCGGATAAATCACGTGACTAGCTGCAATTTTTTGAAAAATGCTAAAAAACGGCAATTTCATGGTTTCTTTTTAGGATTCTTTAATTTATTTCGGAAAGCCCTTAAGAATCATGTATGGGTCTATTTCAAGCCCAAAATAGCTCAACAAAGCCGGTGTGTTCCTTAAAATTTTTATTTTGAAACTCAAAAGCAAGAGTAACCTAATTCACTTAAAAGTATTGTATAACAAAAAGGTTAACTGTGTGTTACTTAAAACTCTGCTTAATTCAAAATTTGAGCTTATTCCCTTGACCGTTTGACTTCACAAGATTTCACTTACATTATATGTACTGCATGTGTGAATTACTTCAATAGCGGGGCAGTATTATGGGAAGTCTTGGGGAAGATATTTTTGATGCTGTCTTTCACAAAATGCATTTGTATACAAGTTCACTAGTTTTGCGAAAAGGTCTGTGGTAGAAATTTATGGTGAGCATTTTTCCGACGGTCTAAATCCATTGCTAATGAATTTAGACCGTTAGGTTTGTCAGAAGTATAGTTGTTGGTTAAAACAGAAAAGGGTTTGTCTTGCGAGAATTGTTTGGGAATTGTGTATTTCACGACCGAAGCCTTCCTTTTCTGTGCAGATCACCAGAAAGTACATGTAGGCTTATGTATTTATTAGAAATTGATTTCTTCCATACTGAATGTACAAAGTAGATATTTATTTGTACAGTATACCTGTAAATTGTAATCAACATGGAGCCTGAACACGAAAGTTGCATTTCAGTGTTAAAATTCTGTTGAGCCTTCGAGAGAAATTGTGCTTTTATTGTCTTGTTTATTTTTATAATGGCATTGTATGTCAGGAAAAAATGATAATATATAGGCCCACAGCATATTGTGGTCACTATCCCTGTCCCACACTGGTAAAAAGAACAATCTTTTTAAGTTTATGTATTACCATACCTCGGACATGTACATGTATACTCAACAAAAAGAAAAGAAAATTTTGGGAACTGCTATTATTTTGCAAATAACCGCCACGAACAGCAAAATTTGACATGAATGGAAACATTGTAAATTTCATATGCACCAATTGTCCAGGCTTGTGATTTTGTTGGGTCTGCCAGATATTATCTTGTGCAATTTGAAATTTTTTTTTTTTAGTAGGGCCTATGCGTTATTACTTCTGAGAACTCTGACTTGACCATCAAATGTCGGTGGTTATTTTGGCTCTTGACCAGTGTGACCATGCTGCATGCATGCGAGGATCCAAGTACTGTTCAAACATGCATGCACAGTGAACTAATACGTGGCTTAATAGAGCACTAAAGTGAACATGTCACCCTTTGTGTGTTGCCATGGTTTTTGGGTCTACACTAAAACCAGTGAATTGTTTTCCCGCGCTATACCAATGGACGTTTCAGATTAATTTTTTACCAGCGAATGTTCAGACCCAATTACCATGGCAACTGACGTCGCACTTTAGTAGTCTATAACCCATGATTTAAGATTCGTATTGGATTGATAACATTCAATACATCTGAATACATACAATTATTCATTGTAAGGTCGTTTTTGATCATTAATGCTGTATAGTATTTGCACTGTAGGTATTGTATATGTATTTATTGACATCACTAGACGTTTTAGCTGCAATAGTACTGTACATATATTTAATATAATTGGTGTTATAGTGTAAAGGTACAGTAGTGTTGGTTCACACAGAATGTGAATTTGTCAGGGCAGGATTTTAACCATGTGTATTATATGACGGAGAATATGGTTTCATACGACTGCCATTTTTGGAAAGTAGTCAAATTGTACAATTTTAAAAAGAAATATCTCTTTAAATTGCCAGTCGCTTACACACATTTATCATTTGTTTGGGCAAGGGCGCTTTTTCATTGTCATCAGTGCTCGAAATTTGCAACAAAATTATATGAAATGCCACTGCTGCAGAGTTTCTGATTCAATAGATGAAAGAAACGGGGTTATTGTCCGATTAAAAAATAATTAAAACTTTAGATTTTGGTGAATAATTCACTCCCATTGCTCCTCCAAGATACAAAGGTACAGTATCGGCCAAAAGTTTGAGTAAACCTGTTGAAAACTATGTTTAGTAACATTTTACAGTATTTTATGCCCAGTAAAAAAAATAAATTATGCAACCAATATATTCAATGCATGTCATAGAAATGTCCTTGAAACTTCAGAAATGTCTCTTTATCTTTCATTCCTCAAAATAGCCACCTCTGGCTTCATATTTAAAAAAAAGTAGCCTCTGAAGGTCACACAAGTTTTAAGAAGTATACAATGAATACAATATTGTATTATGTAACAGATTATGTGTAATAGCTAGGTTCTTTTGCATGTGTTCTAAAGTCCCTGGAGCATGTCCAAAATCACTTTGTACTAGCTGAATGCACAATATTGGCACCAGTCAGTTCTTGACCACTATCAGATAGCTATCTAGTCTATATTTGCCTTTCTTGCAAAATGGCAAAAGGACCAGCTGTGATTACTCTACGAAATGAGGGTCAATCTTACAGACAAATTGCAAATATAGTTTTCAACAAGTGTACTCAAACTTTTGGCAGGTACTGTATGTCCCTACCAAATGTATGCTGAAACAAGTTACTTTTTCCCCACTGTTGTGGCAAAAAGCCAGACGATGTGCCAGACAATATATCCCACCCAAATAAAAACACCAGTCATCGGAGCTATATTAGATCGATCTGTGGATATTTCCAAAATTGCGTTCAGCAAACATGTATTAAAGTTGAAATCTAGGAGTAAACATGTACTTTAATATTTTCTGTGTGCTTTCCTTAGTAATAGTTTACTAAACAATGTACACGCTCCACCACAAAAGGCAGATATTTTCACAAGTAATATTTTGGGGAGCTCGTAGCGTAGCTGCAAAGTTATTAGCGTCAACATTTGCTTTATAACTTTGCATATTTAGATTCTGATGAATAGCACATGGTACACAGTACATGTACATGTAGTTGCAAAATTGCCAATACAAATGTTTTGATACTACGGAATTTCCGACTTGCATATTACTTTGTCAATGAACCATGAGAAATCTTTAAGAGAGGTGCTATTGCTTTCTGTACACAGGATGATGTAATCAAAAGTATAGGAAGATGGGCTTAGAAGTAAAGAGAGTATTGAACACTACACTCTTTCTTTTTTTCCAACAAATGTTATTTTGGAATTCTGCGTAGCTCACTAAAACAATAATGATAAAAGATATTGAATAAATGTTATATTTCTCCCAGACACATGCTGGGTAATATGAAAGTATTTTAATGTTTGACCCAGTACTTTTGTATTTACATGTATATATTAAAACATTCTGAAACTGTTTGTTTCATGAATCACTGTATTTATAATGCTGGTAAAAAGAAGTGCAGTAATTTGTATGTTTTAAAGGTAATATTTACCAAACAGAATCAAACGGTATTCTGTGTATTCACATGTAAAAAGAATGTTTTTCTTTGAGAAAGAAAAGGCGTGTTATGTGTCATTTATTGCTTATTGTCTGAGATGCTAGAAAATCGCAGTGCCCCACCCCAATTTTGAAGTATCTGGACCATGCACATACAACTGACAAGTTGAAGAAAGTACACTGTATGGACCTATTTTTGTGATGCCACAATGTACAATCCATGTTTGAGGGACAGGCAGCGTGTGCTTGCTTAAACATGTACACACATTGATACTGCCGTATGTTCAGTAATTGATATAGCTTGCGTCGTGGAGACTGAATGTTAATTAGGGTTTGTTTTGCCCTTACCCGACAAACCATAGTACATTGTCTCCCCGACGCAAGCTAAATTAATTACTGATTAATTGCGATCCCCGTTGCAAAATGATTTGAACCGGCCATTCAACACTGGCTAGCTCGGTGGTTGAATGGTTAAGACGTCTGCAGGAGGTGGTGGTTTCGAATCCCACCCGAGCACGCTATGAAGTGTCTCGGGAAAGCACTATACACTATATATATACAGTGCTATATACATTGGGTAAGGGCAAAACGAACCCTCATTAACATTCAGTCTCCCCGACACAAGCTAAATTTATTAATTGCGATCACCGTTGCGAAATGATTCGAACTGGCCATTCGACACTGGCTAGCATGGGTTTGAATCCCACCCGAGCACGCAATGAAGTTTTTCATAGTGTCTCGGGAAAGCACCGAGTATACCGGTGCTAATATACGTCGGGTAAGGGCGAAACAAACCCTAATTAACTGCCATATGTTGCGATTATGTGTTTATATAAAGCGGATGTTCTTGAATAGCCTGTACACACATGTACATTTGGTTCAGAATTTAAGCCTGAAAGACATTAGTTTCCTGCATTCATTACAACCGAGTGCACAGTGCATCTAGAGGTATAGCCATCACTCTCGATCCGTACCTCATTATTCTAATGTAGCCTTGTCCAAGGCTGTGAAGCCGCGCAGAATTTGCCTGTATATGAGGAGATCCTGGCATGGTTGCATGCTGGCAAATAGGCTGGTTACCGGTCTAGAAACCAGACTAAACACATGAGGCTCAATCACACCAAGGACTCGACTGACAAGTATGCACATACCAATGATTTTAATAAATATTTTGGCCAGAGGGCTGACATGTATGTGCCTCCAGCGACTGAGTGACCACAATAGGACTAGCTCTCTTGTGGTCACTCACAGTCCCTCGGGGTGCATAGATGTGCACCCCGAGGGATTGTGGGACCTCGATTGCCATACTGGTAAAATACATGTAACAGACATATTTTTGTAAGTAGATTTTTATTCTGGAACTTCATAACCACCACAGCACATCAAAATGATGAAAATATCTTATCTACATGTATGCAGTACATAAATGACATTGCTTAATACACATCACACAAAATGAATATTTCTTTTTCTATGTTTAAGAACTGAAATTGTACGTTTTCTGTTTTTTGTTTCCTGTTTAGGCATAGCTCTTTCAAAAATATAAATCTTGCTTATAAAATGTTTGTTTTTCTATAACAGTTTACAGTTTCAAAATATACATGTAGAATATACTGCAAATAAATTATCTCTTCACTAAAATTTCTTAGAATTTGCTTTCTTAAATTTGCTTTCCTTTTTTTTTCTATGAGAGATTAAAAATAAAAGATCATTTGTCTATCTTTGTTGTTAACCAAACACTAGGCCAATCAAGGATATGTAAGGATTTCTTTTTACTAGAAAAACGTTTTCGCCTAGTTTATTATCACAAAAATGTTGTTCATCCTGGCACATATGAAGTGTCTTTGCTCTGTAGAGTTAATATCCCCTACAAAAAAAAACAGAAATTGTGAATGGTACTTTAAAATGTGCGATATCTTTTAGCTGAGGAAATATATATATGCAGGTTGTTTCCTAATGCAAAATCAAAAATTTAAGTAAAAAACGCCAACGCCAACGCCAACAAACACGTCAAATATACCGCCCATGTAGCACGCATGCCCAATTCAAACGAACTCAAAAAATTGCTGTTCACAGACTCTGAGCACAGCAGGTCACGAAATCAGTGGAGAGAGCTAAGTCGAGAGCTCGATATGGACGAAGGACAGTTGAGACGTACAGTGTATGCTCTATCGCAAGAATGAGCTAAATGCGTGGCTCCAAAGCCGCGAAACCCCATAAGCGCACAGTACGCTTTCACGGGTCAATTAACACCAATGATGATGATGATGCAGAGCAAGAACACTTTATTTTCAAACTTCCAATATTAAAAAAAAACACGCAAAGTTTGTTTACTTACGTGACAACACAGGACTTGCGGCGTGACTGCATGCGCACATTGCGCAGCTTGCGATCCTGGGGGCTTTCGTCGGTGTGGTAATAGGTATCACGTGGCTCAGGTGCACGAACCTAGGGAAAAAATTATTACTAGATGTGCTTTTTACAGAAATTGTGCAGGCGGTAAGTACATGTACGTGAGAAGCCCTACAGTAAGATGTGGGTTTGGGTTAGGGTAAGGGTTGATGCCCATCATGTAAATCACAATATTTTTAAATCAAATTTGCAATCATGAAATAAATTAAGTACCAAAAAATAAAGTATCAACTTTGTAAGTGCTTGTGCACATTATAATGAACATTCAGTAGAGTATCCTAAATTTGGTGTTTTTTTTGCGTACTACACATACATACTTGTGGCTTCTTGTGCATGCAGGCACATTGCATCATTTGCAATGACCCCAGAAATTGACAACTGAAGGTGTTTTTTGTTTTTGTTTAAATGCATGCGCACACATTTTGTATCTATCACTTAACACAAAAACATGCATGGATTTTAAAGGGGGAATCAGAGTTTGTACTGTCCGAAGATGGGCCTCGCCAAAAATCACGATTTATTTGAACCAGTCGATTGTCTATGGAAAAAAATACAATCCTCGTACCTTTCTAGATCCATCCACTTTATGATTTTGGAGTATTTTCCAAATAAAAAGTATCGGGTTGATGGGCAATTTTTATGCAAATAGCAGTAATCAGGGCGTATGCACATGATACGTCTCGACGTGTGGATACAGGCTCAAAATCTGTTCCACATAGGCCGTTTTTGAAACGCTCGGTGTTTTACGGTCAGGTTCGGTATTTTGAATTTGATGTCTTCCTTTGTGTGTATAGTCTACCTTTGTGGATTCTCTTGGTGTTAATAAATATGCTCAAGAAGAGTGAACGCTAAAATTAGCATTGGCCCAAGATGTTTCTTAATCCATTAATATTGCTAGGATACATCAGGGTCGGAGCCACAGACGAAGACGGTGGTTGTGAAAACAGCCAATATGTCGGAGCTGAACTTCAGAGGGCGCTGTTCACCGCGCAAAGATTCACATACATGTAAATTGAAGGTAATCTTACGATGAACAATTGTCCTTAATTCTCAACAGGGGTGGAATTTTCTTATTTTTTTAATCGGAATTTTTCTCTAGTAACCGAGGATCAATACAATACCTTTTTATTCTCGTGAAAAGCGGAGAAATTAACTCCGATTCCCCCTTTAAAGGTTTTTATGAAGCAATGATGCAGCTATGACGCTAACATTTCTGCAGGCTAGTTTACCAACATTCTTCTTCAGATATATGTTATGCCCTTACTCCATGGATCCGTTTCATCTTGCAAATGATATATTGAGCCTTTAATTCAATGTGTCCCTTTTCTAACCTTGTGGCCACGGAATAACTCCAGCAGCATTTGCTCCTGTACGTCCAGCATGATGTCTTTGATGTGTTCCCTAATGGGATCTTTGCGAGTGCCCGGTCGCAGTTCGTTCTCGACCTCTTGGATTCGTCGTGCTCGCTCCAAGGCAGAGGCATGGTCGGCTTCCTTGATGGAATGGCTGAATATACAAAGAAAATTAAAAATTAAAAAACCACTTGACGCCGGAGGACGTGCAAACACGTTCCGTCAATGCATAGTCATTGGGGCAGTTGACTCGGAGTGTTGCAAAGTATGATCTTTCGGTGAGAAGAATAACTGAATGTAGAAATGACACAAAAGAGTCGGTGTTTGTAGTGTTTTACCTAGTCTTAACTTTTGGCCAAAACACATTTGCCTTTGGGTCTTTCCACAGTAAAGGGGACATTTTGGCAACACAGACCATATTTTCGAGAAAATACCTTTGTCTGGTATCAAAATAAAGGAAATAAGTTTATCCAAAAAGGGTTACAAATAGTGCGACAACATACCTTTCTATTGAGACACCCTGTGTACAAATTTCCAATATACGCACGAGCATATATTGGAAATTTGTACACAGGGTTTTTAAAAAGGCATGTTGTCACACTATTTGTAACCCTTTTTGGGCCTAAGTTATCTCTTCAGAACAACTGAAACTTATTTCTTTTATTTTGAGACCAGACAAAGGTATTTTCTGGAAAATATGGTCTGTGTTGCCAAAATGCCCCCTTTACCGTGGAAAGAGACTTTATAAAATTGGTATTTTATATATATATTTTTTGGTGCCAAAAATAATCCCAGCGTCAACTGGTTAACTATATTAGCGCTCACCTTAAAGGTACACACCGGCCTACTGTTTACATGATTCAATGATGTATCATCATTGACAATACTTTTTGGATGGTCGTAATGTGAAAAAAGATCATCAAAATATCCTGTAATTTACTAAAGAAGTTTAAAATTAACAAAAACGGTCAAAAGACGGATAATAGTCGCTTTACCAGTCGTTGCAACTACGCGCGAGCCTCACGACTTTGTCACAAACGATTCGCTCCTACTTATCTTAAATGTTCCGCTCACGATTTCACTGGACAGCCCGCACGACCGAATAGGAAATTCCATTTTCTTTGGAGGAGTTGACATGTTTTTCTTCACGAACATACACCGGAGCGGAGCAACCAGCTGTTGTGCGACAGTTCAGTTCATTGCATTTCATACCGGTAGCTCCTAGGCTAGTACTATAGTAGCAGTGGGTGCACCACAGTGGTACATGGTGTGCACTCAGGCTATTTGCCGCGCTGCGCGGGGCAAATATCCTACACTCCACCGCGTAGCACACGCTCCCGTTCTTCGGACCGTGGAGGAAGGTCGGACTCTCGAATCAAAAGTTCAGTGTTCAAATTTTCATACTTATAGGTTTAACTTTGTTTCATAACCTGTAAAAATAGTCTCTTTTTTTGTCAATTACTTATAAATACTGAGGAAAAATCAGAGTTAAATCGGATGCAGTGCTGCAGTAATAAACTTTCATGCGGCTGGACACAAAACTAACTCGCAAGACCATGTGATTTTTCGGAACCAAAATCTGGTTCAGATAAATCACGTGACCTCCGGTTTTTTTTTAAATTTCTCAAAAACAGCCAAATTTCGTGGTTTCTTTTTAGGATCTGTTCATTTTATTTCGGAAGGGCCTTCAGAATCCTGTACGGGTCCATTTCGAACCCAAAATAGCCCAACAAAGCCGGTTTGTCCCTTTAAGTGGGGATTGAGGCCTTGTGTTGGACGATTCCATAAAGAAAAAAATATAATATATGATACTCTATATATCATACTCTATTAAAGCGAACATTTGAGGAGGTTGATAGCTGATACTAGCTTATTTTATCGGTCAGTAACATGTATGAACATCTCTTGTGACAAGGCTGCATCAGCCTCCGTAAGAGATACCGAGGCAGGATGCAACACTCTGCCTGAAGTTTAATCATTGGAATTTTTTTCAAGACTGTCACATTGCTGTGTACGTGTTATTCCAGACAGAAAAGCAAGTGACGAGTGACGTCAGCGGTGAAAAGATGCATTGTTTTTCACCGGGCATGCGAACTGCATGCATGCATGGCAACCGATGAAAAAGAACGACGCGCTGAGTCTGCACTCTAAACTTGTGGCCTATTAACATTTTAAGCAAATAACGCTGGGAACAAGACAACGCACTACTGAGAATTCCCGGACGCCCACCCTCGCCCATAGGAAGTGGATTATCAGAGGAAAAGCCACATAGTTCTTACCGTCGCACCAGTTGCTCCATGACCACTCCCTTCTTCGTTTCCGATTGACATATATCCTGTTCCTCCTTTTCATTCTCAGACATCTGTCAGATTAAAAAAAAGTTGATCATATTATAAAATGACCCTGTTCAACAAATATTTAATCAATGTTAGTTACATGTACAAGCATAAATGCTGTCTCACTTAAAGGTAGTATACTAGTTTGGTAAACTGTTAAAAACGGCATGATTTCCACTGGTAATTGAAAGCATATAGGTCGAGAAAACTACCTTGTAGAAATTTCAGCCACACAAATGCAGTAATACTTTAGAAAACCTGAAAACTCCAATTACGCGTATTTTGTACATGAATGAATGGCTCCAAAGATCGCCTACAGGCGATCTTTGGAGATTCAAATAGTTTTGTCCTTTTTCTCATGAATGGGGGCAATTCAGACAAAATAATTTCACAGGATCACTACCATTACCATCTTGATAACAAGTACATGTAAGCTTCAAGATAATAATTCAGAATTTTTTTTTTAAGCTGTGGGACGTTACGATGGCCTGATCACACTTGTCTGTCAAGCATCTGACGCTATGAGTAGGTTTTTTAGCGGCATGTTAAAAAACAACACTTGCCTGATGCTTGACGTGCAAGCGTTTCCAGGGGCGGAATGCAATAAAGTCAACTTTGCCACTGGTCTAATAGACCCGTACGTCTCTTATAGCCGGCTATCCAACTTACATGTAGCCAGTCTTAGCTAATTAGTCACTGGTTTTGCTCATTGCAATAAACCAATCTAACAGAAGTATGGCTGTGCCGTCTGAAAAACACATCTTAACGGAAAGTGACGCAGCCGGCTATACGTGCGTAATTTCAAGCCATACTTGCCATAATTCACATCAAACAAACATCGTGACGAAGCCACTTCATGGCTTCCACAAAATTTGCAGAAAACCGACCACAAAAGTTAACAGATACCACGAAAAGGCACTAATGGGCATAATGTACGTTCTGTTCACAACACTTTGTCTTCTTTCATAAAAAATTACAAGATGTAGCGCCGTGTCAAAACATTTAGCTCGATCATTATGCCAGGCTAAATTTTAAGACTGGTCTTACTTTAAAACCACGATATTGCAAGCGGGCTATAATTATAGACTGGTCTTAGCGGGCGCTGCGTTAAGCCCGCTGCACACTTTTGCGATTTACCGGCCAATCGGACACCGGACCATCAGATCCGGAAAAATCAAACAAGTTTGATTTGCTCCGGTCTATGGTGTACGGTCAGACCGGCCTGAATTGTTTCAGCGCGCACCTTTCTGGTATGTGGTGCAATGATCAGATTATCCAGTAAATCGCAAAGGTGTGCGGCAGGCTTTAGCCGGCTAAGGGTATATATAGACTAGTCTTAGACTGCATATTGCAATCTGCCC
The DNA here is from genome assembly GCA_037783545.1 of Henricia sp. BOLD:AAB3569. Lineage (NCBI taxonomy): Eukaryota > Metazoa > Echinodermata > Asteroidea > Spinulosida > Echinasteridae > Henricia > Henricia sp. BOLD:AAB3569. The sequence continues at coordinate 107,896 of JBBELK010000071.1, read as the reverse complement.
CATTCTGTAAAATCACTTTGTTGGATTAAGCAATCTCTTCATCATACAAAGGAATTTTAATCTTCGTCAAATGAAGAGGAATAATAATGCATGTGAACATGCTCATATGGAATGTGCGCTATAGAAATGTAATAATCATAATCATATTCATAAACGAGTCGAGTCAGACATGTTGGTCAATTCGGGTCAAGTCAAGTAGTCAAAAAATGCATAACAGTTCAATTTCATTTTTGTCAGTGACTCGAGTCCAAGTCAAGTCATTTAAGGTTCGAGTCTCAAGTCAAGTCAAAACGGGACTCGAGTCAACTCTAGTCCTGAGTCTCGAGTCCGAGTCATAACAACACTGACCTTGACACTATTGAAGACCCTGAGCAGCTCCTGTTGGGTCAAGTCCTTCATGTAGGAAGAGCGGCGCTGTGTAGTATCCATCTTCTTCTTACCACTGCACATCATCTTGGCATCACTCAGACGTCGTTGTCTCTCATTCTCCTCCTTTAAAAAGCAATGTAACAAATGGTTCAAAAAAAGAAACGCAAATCATACTCTGACTGAAAGGCTGATAAAGGCAGCTTATTTTATCGGTCAGTAACATGTATGAACACCCCTTGAGGCAAGGTTGACTTCACCTGCCAGTGAGGCATGGTGTGTTTAATACTCTGCCTGAGCAAACAAATTTTGGATTAAGCTATTTTTTCTGCTAAAGACCTTTATGAAATTGGCCCCTGGTCATTGTAAGCTAAGGACAGACACTGCTTAACTTTACATTGTCTCTCTCTCTCCACCCAGGCATATAAATGGGTACTAGCAATCTAAAGTTAAGAAACCCAACTCACTGTTGGGGGTAAACCTGCAATGGACTGGCATTATATTCCATCCAGGGGGAGTAGCAATAATGCTCCTATAACTCCATGCAATGGAATTATGGGATGAGTGCTGGTTGTACGAGCCACGTGGTTTTACATGTAACTTTACCCAGGTAATTGTTCTCAGTGATGATTATTTTCAATAATTTGCCAACATACCGCCATGTGGAATTTCATGAGGAGGGTAGCACGCTTGAAGCTAAGCACAAACTCATCCTTCAGCTCATTGAAAATATCCCCTACTGCATGGTCCTCTTCTTCATGAACTTCCTGTAGAACAAAGACAAATTGCAAATTAAACACAAAAATAAATCACATGAAATGTCCACAGCTTATGCAAAAACTAAAATCAGGGGTTAATGTCAAAAAGAAATATTTGGGATGCGTCGTAACAAATGATGAACTCTAATTGAGGAATTATTGCATCGGTCCAAACGATGTTAAGTGGAAGTAATTTTTGCCCATCACGACGCGATATGCACTATATACTAACTGGAGTGCGTTTCCCGAGGACATAACCACTTCGCCCTGAACCACTTCGCCCAAAAACAACTTTGCCCAAATGCCACTTCATCCAAAAACCACTTCACCCAAAAACCACTTCGTACACAGGCCGTGGTTCAGGGCAAAGTGGTTTTTGGGCGAAGTCACTGGAAAGCTTTTCTGTTTTCTCAAAAGTTAAACGAAGTATGGAGCTGCCTTTTACTCAGGTTGGTTTTAATCATGCATATCTTCAATCACACAGGGAGATGAAACTATTTGGAACGGTTTACCAATCATGTGTTCTACCTGGGTCCACACTGACTTTGGTAAATCTGACTTGTCGCCTCGAAAAAATGTGGCATGGAGGGCATTCTGGTGTGAACCAACACACTGAAATCACTCAATAACAAAAACGCTTGCAACCCAAGTTGATTATGTGGTTTTTAGTGTGCACCATAATCTCTCTGCATTTTTTCTCAAGGCAAGCACGTCAGATTTACGTGTGTTAATTATGCACATTGCTGGTACACCATTGGTTAGCACAAACCTCCAGGTCATGTACAGCAGTGGAGAGTTCATCCTGAATCTCTTGCCAGATCTTACTGACTTTGGACAAGGAACAGAGCATCTCACGGAAACTGGCATCACCAGATGACTGCAAGACACAAACCATAAATGAATATTACAAAGTTTTTTTCACAAAAACGAAACATTTCACGTCGAACATTTCACTTTGAAAATACAGGTACATGTAGTTCATCTATCTATAGAACTGCGGCACAAAAACTTCACTGTGATGTCAGATTGTATGAACCATGATTTTTATAGGATATTCATAGAATTGCATTAAAGGAGCATGACCAGAGTTTCTGGAAAATAGTTTTCGATGTAACTTACCAATATTATCACTCCCATACACACCTCCCATGTCCCAAAAACCCGAAAACATTCGCGATTTCCAGTAAAAAATTTAACAAAACTATCGAGTCGGCTTTCAGTGGATAAACGTTGATACTGGAAAATTAGTTTACAAATAATCGGTGGATTTTCGACGATATCCACGAAAATATGCGGCCTAGAAGCGCGGGAGTTTCAGTTTCGTAATCAGAAAAATATAACGGATGTTATGATATAAAAATCTCATGACCCATAAGGTAAGTCCCGGGGAGTTATGGGTAAAAAAAAGTGATCTGGTCACACTCCTTTAAGAATACATGTATTTGATAAAGGATATATTGCACAACACCAGAATAAATCCATCATTTTGATTGATCGATCCTTGGTCACATTTTGTTGAATTATTTGGAATAACACCAGTATATTTGCAAGGAAGCAGGTCTTATTTACCCTGGCCTATCGCTGGGAATCGAATCTACATGAAAGGGAATCGATTCCAAAAAAACTTAAGAATGGCGATTCTGATTTTTATAGTGGATTCGATTTTACTTGATTCAGGCGTGGAATCGCCCAAGCCGAATGAGCAACTGAAATGGTAACGTCAATTGCTTTTGTTGTATTACTCCGCAAAATTTGTAAACGGTTCTTCAATGGCATTGTTATTACAGCCTACCTTAGACTCATCTGTGAGTTCAGCCATGATGGACATTCGGCGTTCTCTCTCCTCCTCCATAGCCGAGTCCACTTCCACTGACTTCTTACGATGAAGCAGCTCTGCCATGGCACAGTCTTTGACTTCCAGCATATCATGTTGCTTGCTGGTTTCTTCTTTCTCTTGTTTCCCCTATAAAAAAAAAGTGGGGTGTTTTAAATAACTGATTTCACATGTTTCATGAAATGTCTTGTGTGTTGGGCAATTGTGTGTTGCAACAATGACCCAACTGAAAAGTAATTTATAACATACATTAATGCCATTTCTCAAAGATATGGTGTATATAATTCAAAATGTGTGGAGATATGGATATTTTGGGTCAATTAAAATTTTGAAACGCCCCAATTGATCACTCTGAAGGCCTGTCTACACGATCCAACATTTGTTGGCCAACAAGGTCCAACATCTGTCTGACAATGTCGGCCAACCGAAAGTTGGATGGTGTGGACGCCACTCCAGACAACGTCCAACAACGTCCAACATGTTGGAGCATGTTTCTATCGCCCAATAGCAGATTAAAACGCCCGTCACGTTATAGGCAGCAACCAACTGCAGTCGAGATATGTTGGAACATGTTAGTTCGCGCGGTCGAGCGCATCCATATGTACCGCCCAACAAGTTCCAACTTTAATGTTGGTCCTTGTTGGCCAACAAATGTTGGCTCGTGTAGACGGTCCTTTAAATGACGTCACTTCCTACAAATTGTCACGTGCATCAGAATCTTGAGCTTACATTTTTATGACGCGCGTCGGCTGTGCCGTATTTCGAACAAATTTTGAGGAACACGTGCGCGCGTTTAGAACATTTTTTCAAGGGTGTGCGTGCGCATACTTGATGGCGTTAAATACGCAGTCCAATTTTTCCTACGAAGATGGCGTCTGTGAGAGTGGTCAATAGACAGCCGAAGTGTGACGTGGTTGCCATGGCAATTGGCTCTAAACTAACATGGCCATCGTAAAAAGTGCCATTGCAAAAGCACAGGGACACGGTTTAGTGATTTTTAGTTTAGAGCCAATTGCCTAGGCAACCAACAAAAGATGACGTATTCACTTCGGCAGTCTATATATTAGGAGATTGATAGAGGGCCAGGGGTCGTTGTAAATCCATGGAAATTGCTTGCGCTTTTATCTAAAGACACCACTTTTTGTTCCTCCTGCAAACATCAGTGTATGTAGGACATGCTCAGTAAAAATGAGTCATATTTTGTACAGCCAGGGCCGAGTTTTCGTAACCATAACTGAAAATCAGTGGCGGATCCCTGAGGCTAGTACGTGTTGAATGATCAGTTGTATGATTAGCAGCTGGTACCATAAATAAAGAACGGACCAACTATAACTTGTATCGGTGTGTATATGAGTCAAAAGTGACGCATCTGATGTGCATGGCTCGTGATGTGCTTGATTCTTTGCACGTGCTGGCAGCCTGCGCATTTGTGTGTCAAGTTTGCACGAAGATAAATTTGCAATCCCACTCACGTTTGTGGAATACAGCATAATTTAGGATGTCTGTCTGTGTCCCATATACCATGAGTCCGAAGGTTCGGCCTTGTGATATGGGACGCAGCCACACTATACATTACTTCCACTCGCACTCGTACAATAACTAATATTATACCATCTAAGAAAGATGTGCTGACAGTAATTCGCTGGCAGAGTGTGACGTCAATTTCCGTGCGAACGAGCTCACTTCTTTGACAAGGGTTCATGCACGCTACTTGCATGGCAACGCGTTTCTCCATTCGTTTTGCACATGAGCCACAAAGGGAACATTTTCTGTTGAGTTTTTCTGTCACAAACATCACAAAATAAGGCAGTATGATAGCGTATCGCTATGAGAGTAGGTATGAGCAAACCATTGCAAGTCATTATGGTCCTTATTTTGTAATATTTTCTTCTAAAAGAATAATAGTAAAATACACGTGAGCGTGAACCAGTAACCATAGTTACAGTCCAGCGCCCGCAATGTGATGTCACGACTCTGCCAGCGAATTAATACAATATGTACCGCGCTGAAGGCAACGATTTGCTTGAACTCCTCGTTCAATGGAGAGAGCAGTCTACCAGCCAATTGCAGCTGACGAGCTCCACTCTTCATGCGACGGTTTTGTTCGTCAACATAAGCCCTGTTAAACCAAGAGGAAAACACACTCAGGAATTTTCAGTTAAACTTTTTGTCGTGTCGAAAAACCCCAGTAGAGTACAATTTCATTGAACATTGACTAGACAAAGTGTTGCTTTTATAGGCTGGACTCACACTGAGTTTTTTGGCACATAAATTTGACATGTGTCTCTTCAAGAAAAAGCATAGTGGAGGAAATTTGGAGTGAAACGACGCAATGAAAAGCACAGACTCACAAAAGGCCTTTTCCCACTAGAACGCCAAACCCCGGGGCGAAGTCGTCCCGGGGCCACCCTGGTGCCGCGCCCGGGTGACTCGTGATTTTTAACCCCCGAGTTCAACCCCGTGTCTTTTCACACCTGTCTTTCTCAAACCACACAAATTTTGCCCTCACCCCAGGGATGAGAATTTCTCGTCATTCTGTCCAGTTTTAGTTGCTTTTGTATTTCATCGTTCTGCCAAATGGCAATTCATTTCCGAATTTCCTCATCCCCCAGATCTGCCTTTCAGCCTACTTCTTTTCTGCGACATAGCTGACGTATAAGCTGATAAAAGTGATATTTATACTGGGTAATGGAACTCTAAAGACATGAAATATCGCACGTGTTGAAAACATTATGCCAGCGTATGTACTCTAGCATGGATAAAATTTAAAAGATGCACGTTCATATTGCGCTTCTGTTATGGCTTTACGCAAATAGAACTAGGCGTGCTTTCAAGTGACCTCCGCCATATATATGGCCCGGGGAATGTGTCTCGCCCCGGGGCCAACATTTTCAACCCGAGCAGGGTTGAACTCGCCCCGGGAAAAGAGCAATCTCGGGGGTGGTGCGGGGGTGAGAATTTCAAGTGGGAAATGAGGCTTATTTTCACCGCTGCGTCGCACCGGTGGCACCCCGAGCTTTGGACTAGTGGAAAAAGGCCTTAAAAAAGCCCAAGTTGATTCTGTGATTTTCAGTGCGTTGTTTCACTCCAAATTTCCTCTTCGTGTTTTTTTTTCTCTCAAAGTGACACGTGTCAAACTTACGCACGAAAAAGCTAAGTGTGAAATTAGCCTAAGGGTTTGTTTTCTTTCCTGGAGTAAAAAAATGCAAAACATACTATATTTTAAAAGAGAAGAATACCCTTTAAAAGAGTGTGTTCCAAAAGTGAATACTGTACATTATATTGTTAAACGAAGAACAAGAACTATGACCCACCAAAAAGCGAACACGAATTTCACAGAGAAGTGATGTACAGTTGTATGCTGAACCATTTACTTTGAAAACTAGGCGAAGAATGATGTTTTTGCGTAAAGATTTTTCGTACAAATTTTACTGTACATTACATGTATATTGTTAAACGAAGAACAAGAACTACGTCATGACCAACAGAAAAGCGAACACGAATTTCACAAAGAAGTGATGTAAGATGTAAGAACTATATGACCCACCGAAAAGCGAACACAGATTTCACGAAGAAACTTGATGTACAGTTGTTATGCTCACCATTTACTTTGAAAACTGGGCGAAGAATGATATATGTTTATAAATGCGTAATTGTTTTCCGTGTATTGTTATAGGAAAGCACAAATTTAAAAGACTTCTTTATAACTTGCTGAGATGGCACAGATAAATGTAAGATAAGAACAAAAACAACTGCCATACTTGTTGATTGCGCAGAGAGTGAGTCTCCTGGTGGTACGTTCCAAGGGTTTCTGTGAGATAGCAGGCCCTCCATGACCAACTCCAGGCTGGGCCATCTCCCAGTGTTTGCCGGTGTAGTAGTGCCCAGTGGGCTTGGCCATCATGCGACATGTCTGAATCTAAAACAGAAATCGGCGGTGTTTTAAAATAAAAAGAAATATTTATCAACCAGTGTCAAAAATTTCAAGTGACCTGAAATAACCATATATCATAATCTGTACAGGTTTTAAACCAGTGTACACAATACTTTCTGAGAAGTGGCAATTAATGTTATGGAGTACTTGCATGGTCGTTAATTGTTTTAAACAGTTTAATAAAAGTGACAAATCAGCAAAATTGGTGTTACGCATGTGACACTCTTCAGTTGCAGAAAAAGCCTTACACATGGGACACGGTCACACACATATTTCAAAACTGCCAAATGTTCCAGAATGAAATTAAACTTTCATTCTGGAACATTTGGTACACTGTAGTTGAGTGCACATATTAAAGCCCATTTGCAGTTATACTCAAAATTTTACTTTACGAGTTGGCAAGAAAAACTCGACTAAAAGTGTTGGTAGCAATGTAACAAACGCCACGTGATTTTTTCCCCATGTGAAATAGTAACTTTGTGGGCGAAATTGCCTACTAAATGTGCCTTTTAAAAAATTGTCTACAGACAATTTTTTACCATTTATTCAACACAAAACCTTAATCCATGCATTTTTAAGGTTCCATACATGTAGCTGTCTTTATATGCCCGCACACAGGACATTTGCATGAATTAACTGATAGACATTGTTGAGCAATTACAGGGCATGAATTTGAATTTTCATGTTGCAAGTATTTTGAAACACCAAATATGGAATTCAAAAACAGTCGGTTGAAAATTAGGGAATATCAAAGCAGTCACCGGGAAAGATTTTGAAATTTTTGTTTACCCCCTTGAAAAGTATCTGCAGTTTAAACCATTTCAGTAATCTTAAGGGTTTGTTAACCATTCAAAATCGTAGTGAAAAAGCCATTTTAGATTTAGACAAATGCAATAGGCATTAGCCCGTTTACTTGCCCATACTTGTTAAAAAGTAGCAGATTTGAAGAATGTTCGTGTTATTACTATAGGATTTCAAATTATTTGAAAGACTTTCGAGATAATTCATGTTTCTAATGCAATTCTTACCTGATAGAATCCTGGTTTGCGGGCTATCCCCTTCTTAACAAGACGTTGATGGAACTTCTCCTTGATGCGACTGCTCAGATCATAAAGATACAGTTTCTCTGGCTCCTCTGCATCATATTCATCAGCCTCATCATCAGTCAGTTGGTCCTCAGTGGCTTCCCCTGGGCTTGAGTACTGTGCAGTATATCATTGAAAATGATTTATCGTTTCAAGTTTAGCAACTTTAAAGCCCCAGTACATTATTTGTAGTTACCCAAAATTTTACTTTACAAGTTGACAAGAAAAATCTGACTAAAAGTAGTAGGAGTTGGCCTACATAATAAAACAAAAATAACCTAGGCCTAGTCATGCTAGTCCAAGAACCAACAGATAATCTAATTCCCACTAGCGAATTTGTCACAAATGTTAGGGTGGCCTAGCTAGGCCTACATGCACAGCACCATGCACAGACAACCAGGATTTTCCTTGTTAATGTTGTTATGACCTAGGCCTAGGCCAAGGCAAGATCCTAGCCTGCCGAGGGCCAGCTCTATTCTAAATGATGTAAAAATAGTTTGATGATTAAAACAAAAAATAACAGGGTAAAAATTTCATAATTTCCCTAAGGAAAAATTTGAATTTTGGAGAGTTGTGCCTTTTCAGTGCATGGAGTCCCAGTGCAGTGCCAGTGCCAGTTGCTTTGACTTTGATCAGCCTCAGGCTTTGTGTGAGACTGGCTGAACTTACATGTACTAAGTGTTTTCTCACAAAATCTTGACATTCTCTCACTCTAAAATTTGTGTTTTTCCATCAAATTCTACTTACCACTGCTTGATGAGTCATTTTAAAGAAAAACAAAATTCTGATCAATTTCTCAACTCTACCAGAATCTGAACTGAGGCTAAGCAATCATTATTTAATATCATCATCATGAATCATTTCATTTTCAGTTTACTGCTTACCAAACTGTATTCCCAATCTTGCGCAGGCATTATTGACGAGTGGCTTTAATTTCCTCCCTAAACTGCAGGATTGATAACTATTCAGCGCTTTTGCTTCCACAACGTTCAAGACCTAGGCCTAACTCACGTTCTCCTAAATTTCCCTGAAGACGTACGTACGTACGTACGTAGACAAACTCCGTTTACTTTTTCTTTGCTTGCTGTTGTTGCTAGGCGCAGGCATGCCAAGCGCGCGCGCGCGCGTTCATGCGCGCGGATGACTTGTACAAAAAGCCATTGTTACAGCGCCCTCTGCAGAAGCGTTTTAGGTGAACAAACTTTCAGCCAATCGCGTGCGTTTTGGTTTGCTGGCGCCACAAAAACATGCCCTGCTAGCTGCGCAGATTGTTTCCGTTTTTGGCCGAAAGGCCAATCAAACAATGACTCTTTATCGGAGCAAATTTAAAAACAATTGAGGTTTTTATTCATCCATTTTTATATTTTTGAAATTCAATATTAATTTAATTTAACTTTGAACATCGTTCTAGCCTTCTGGTCGCGCTAAATATTCTTTCAGTTGCTTCGCTGTTTTCTGTTACCGTGCATGTTGCATTTTTTCAGTATCAGTCGTATTTCTCACCGTAGCTTAGCATGTGTATGTCAAATGATCTTTGAATCTCAATTCCACAAAGAAGTTGAAAATTATGTTCACACGTTTTCCACCAAGTTAATATTATTGCTTGCAGCAAATACGAATTTTAATGGAGGATACGAGCTATGCAATGATAGCGAACACGTCATTCCCCTGCGCACCATTTTACACCACATTATAATATTAACACGGCAAAAGAGCTCCTCTGATTGGCTCGTTCACATAGAGCTAGCTAGTCAATAAGAATACTACATCTCGCATTGCAGCCATATAGGCCATGTGTAAAGTGAATACAGGATCGAGAATGAAATTGATGCCCACCATTTCTGTACGAATAGACAGCCGAAGTGTGACTTAGTTGCCATGGCAATTGGCTCTAAACTAACATGGCCGTCGGAAAAGTAGGCCTACCATTGCAAAAGCACAGGGGGACACGGTTAAGTGATTTTTAGTTCAGAGCCAATAGACTGCCGAAGTGAACACATCATCTTTTGCTGGTTGCCTATAGGCAATTGGCTCTGAACTAAAAATAACTGAACCATGTTCCTATGCTTTTGTAATGGTACTTTTCCGACGGCCATGTTAGTTTAGAGCCAATTGCCATGGCAACACGTCATACTTCGGCCTCTATTGCCTAGGCGACCAACAAAAGATGACGTATTCACTTCGGCAGTCTATTGCCAACTTCGTCATACAACCCTTTGTTAATGTCGAACATTTTCTTAAAACATTTTTAAAGCCAAGTATATAATTTTGCAGTAACCCAAAATTTTACTTCACGATGATAGCGATTGTATGTAGCAAACACCGCTCGCGCGTGATTTTTTCCCGTGTAAAATGGTACCTTTGACTGAAGCCGCTTTTAAAATAATCTTTACAAACGATTTTCCCCCATTAATTTATCACAAAAACATGCATGAATTTTTAACTACACTTCTAGGTATATCAACATGATTCTTTAGTTATGTAATGCTGTTCGTAGAATTCGTTTAAAAAAAATGTCATTTGCAATAATGGACATTTAATAATATAAAACTTTAGCAAAGCGATTTTATTGCAAACACTAAAAAGTAACACCACTCAAGACAATCAACAGAAAGTTGCAATCCAACCATCTTTATTGCTAAGAAAAGGCAGCCGACCTTTCTGGTCAAATACGCAAATAAACTGTTCTCTCAATTAGCATTCAAAATGCGACAACACATAATTTACAATAAAGCTGGGATATATTAACATGTTAGTCTGAAGAAATCGTTTTGCACAATGATTCTCCTTTGGCAAGTGAAACTGAACCATTGTACATACACTACTCACAATAAGTTAGGGATATTGGTATGCTGTGAATTTCTTTTTTTTATGACTGTTCTCACCTATTCCGCTGACTAGGTGTGTCTGTCATGCAGATACAAAAACACTGAAGCGGGTGGAATGCACACCCTAAATATCTGCGTATACACGAATCCGGTTGCTAAGGACTCCTTCCCTACAAGTCCGCCATGGCTGGGGGCCATCCACTGCCATGGACTGGGCGCGTACTGGACTGGGCGCGTACAGAGGCTTCGCAAGCAAATAAACGCGCAAAATTGTTCGACGTGACAACATAATGTAACATCATATCTTCAACACAAAACCCACAGTTCATGGCACTGGATGGCCCCCAGCTATGGCGGACGTACACGGACCATGACTTTGCAGCTCGGATTGGTGTATACATCGTCACAATATCCCCAACTTATTGTGAGTAGTGTAGTTATAAAAGACCTTCTAACTAAACTTAAAACTTAAAATAGCTTTTATATAAACTTGAAATAAGATTCAGGCATGATTTCAGGCATGATTTCAGTCAAGGAATATTTTGATTTGTACACGTACTTCAACTTAAAATTGCACAATTACCATTATTGTGTACTTTTTAAGAGGAATATGTCAACTAAAATGTTTAACAATATGGTCGTGCAGCAACTTTAACAGGGAGACATTAAAGGCAAATAAGGCTCGTCAGCAATGCGCGCGCGCGCCAACTTCGTGCAACAAAATACGCAGCTCCATGCTTTGCTATGACCCCGCTGCATCATATATCATAGCGAGGAGACAGTTACCATTTTGCGAATCAAGTTGCATGCTTTCCGCTACCGCTGGGCGGTTCTCGCGAGTAGTTGGTAAAGTAGCAAAGGGAGGAAAAAGCCAAATGCACGTAAGTGTGTATATAGTAACCAACTAGCTGTATAGCGAAAATTTGCCTACTCTGTGCCGTCCCGATTCTGTTTCAAACGATGCATAGATGGTGAACTTCCGCAAGGATTATTTGGTATTTCCCTCCTAAAGAACTACCTCGATTACCTTTGAGCAATGAAAATGCTATGTTAGATATGTAACTTAGCATGTATTAATTTACGAGTAGCGCAATGAAACAGTTCATTGAAAATGAACCGGGCGTACGCGGCAGATGACACGTGGAGATCTGCAGTCGTTGTACTCGATCGTTGTGGTTCAAAACATGCTTGTCGGACCTTCGGCTAGCACAAAGGACACAATGAATAGATATTGATAGTTGGCATACACCACAAATAAGTCACCTGCACACAGATCGCCTTTTTAAGTGTGCTGGGAAACAGGCAACAATATAGCATAATCGCGATTAATCGCGAGTATGTAACGGTACGGTACTCGTGGCGCCGCAATTAATCGAGTAGTTTAAAAATGATAGTCACGAGTAGTACCGTTTACTACTCGCGATTAATCAAGCTATCACCCAGCGGTACTTTCCGCATAGCATAAACCACCAGTCGTTATTTTTCTGTAAAGGTTTTCAAAGTTTTCGGTGTATTTTCTCAGTGGTAATTATACTAATTACACTGAATTAATTTTTGATATCAATAAAATGCCATGCAGCTTCGTGCATTGTTGGTCGTAACATTTGCAACTCTGTGGGAAATCCGCGGTTCCGTGCGTGCATACAACGTGTACGCTCCGAGGAGCTAGGTACACGACCACAGTCACTGAAGCAGCTGTGTGTGTCTCCTCGCTATGACGTCATACACATAGCTTGATTGACGGGACCTTTCGTTTTCCGTTTCGTGTGAAAAGAGTTTCGGGAAAAAATCTGAAATTTCGTGACTTTTCCAGGATGAAATTCTGAATAAAATTTTCTTAGTACATAAAGGACTATAATAAAGAAAGGAATACTGTGGGAAAACCATGAAAGTGAAGGGAGAGTTTCGGGAAAAAATCTGAAATTTCGTGACTTTTCCAGGATGAAATTCTGAATAAAATTTTCTTAGTACATAAAGGACTATAATAAAGAAAGGAATACTGTGGGAAAACCATGAAAGTGAAGGGAGATTTCCACAGCTTTAATGCGCGCATGTTAAAGCATGGAGGAAGAACGTGTTTCTTCCTCCATGGTTAAAGTTGCTGCACGACCATATTGCTAAATCACGCTTCCACCTATGGGGATATTTATCCTCCATAGTTCTTGGGGTAACTCGACACCATATTCTTTCTTTTTCCATTGCCATACTCTCTAAATGCAAAAGAGTGAAAAACTCACTCTTTAAAAGAGTGACTCCCTTATAAAACCACTCGGAGACAGTGAAAATCACTCTAAAAGGAGTGAAATTCTATGAAAAGAGTGGCAATCACTCCTAAAAGAGTGGGAAAACCACTCCACAAAGGAGCCATATAAAGGACAGCTCGAAAAAGAGCTTCCTCCATATGGCTCCTTTTTTGAGTGTTTTTTTCCACTCTTTTTGGAGTGATTGCCACTCTTTTTACAGAATTTCACTCTTTTTAGAGTGATTTTCACTGTTTCCGAGTGGTTTTATAAGGGAGTCACTCTTTTGAAGAGTGAGTTTTTCACTCTTTTGCATTTAGAGAGTACCCGACAAATTTAGTGATAAATATTTCAGAAAAGCCAAGATTCAAATCAATCGCATGCACTTCAATCGCGATCTCATAACTATGCGTTGTAAAATACGTTTGCCCTCAAGATTTGGAACCATACAACTATAACATGAATGACTCCAAGTCTCAAATATTAGATACTGTTTTAACCCACTCATGTCTGATGATTGGACTCTGAGGTTCCACCCTTAGTAGCCTCAAACAGTTTAGTGTAAAACAAAATAACTGGGGCATGATGAAAAGGTTAATTGTATGAGATGCATCACTTGTGGTAAACTGTTCTTGTTGAAACGTGGGTTTGCATTTTCCAGGCAAAAAGTGCTGTCAAATATTTTGCACACTCTATACATGAAAACATCTTGTCTTTCGGACAAAGTGAGTTTTGCTCCATGTATTTATCTTTTGTGTGAGTGTCTAGGTAATGAAGGTTGTCCTTATTGAAAACTACTAGACTGAGTGTACCGATCTCAAGTTCTAAGCATGGAATGTGGTACTAATTCTTGACACGATAGTGTGTAGGTTTTAAGGTCAAATGCATTTACATTGTATTTTTTGTATTTTTGTATTTTTTTTCTTATTGCGTAGGCCCTAATTGAAAAAAACCAAAATAAACACGGCCGCATGTAATCTACTTGTGGATGAACTCTTTCACACAATTTGCCAAACCAATATTTTTGTGAAGTAAACCCCCTTGTGCTATACAATCAGATTAAGAAAACTGTACTAATAAATACCTTTGCAAAAGCAGTACAAGCATGTAGGTATAGGTAAGTCATTTACGAGCCAATATTGGCTCATACGGCCGGTACTCATCCCCGGTTTCCGTGGCATGGAGTGACTAGCAACGCTGTCCCGACTTTCGTCCCGATTTTCAAGGACTCTGACTCGGCCAGTCAGGACTCTGATGACTCGGACGGTAAGGACTCGGAGATTTAGTCCATCCGAGGCCAGTGAACAAAATTAACATAACATATTTTACCAAAGGTACATTATACAGGCGCCAAAAATTATTTGAAGTGTCTATTGTTAATTTATTTTGGGGCCGAAAGTATTTCGAACATGTGAAATAAAACTCTGATAATGTAGAATAAATAATTTCTACCGTTAACAATAATTTTGAGCACTCGAAATGTATCTCACCTTCCAAATAAACATTTTTCTCGGCCTAAAGCAAACTAACGAGCTGCCAAAGATCACAGGCACGATCATTGACACTTGCACTTGAAATTGAAATAAGGACTCGGACTCAGCCTGCTGAGGACTCGGATGTTTGCTGGACTCAAGGACTCGGACACCAAGGACTCGGACACCAAGGACTCGGACAGTGGGGACTCGACTACAGCCCTGTGACCAATGTACTGATCCTCCTGGATGGGATGCCAGTCCATCGAAGGTCTACCCCAGCAACTAGTTGGGTTTCCCCAACTGTATTTGCTGGTACTATACACCTGGGTGGAGAGTAGCCCTATTTTAGCTCGCTTTTAAATTCTGACTTATTACTGTCGCAATAAGTCAGATTTTAAAAGCGAGCTATTTGTGGGGCTAGGTGGAGAGATACAACGTGGAGTGAAGTGTCTTGTCCAAGGACACAACACGGTGCAATGGCCAGGTTTCAAACCATGGACCTCTGGACCGAAAGTCCGACACGCTATCCACTAGACCACCACGTCTCCACGGTACAGGCATGTACTGGGAGTAAAAATAATAGCAGAAACAATTTTGCTTCCACACCATTCAATAAGCAAGCATGAAACTAAAAAAAGTAAAACTATCAATGAACAGCTGCGCAAAGAAACTGAAGAAAACATCATTTATTGGACGGGGTTGACTGCTGGAACCACTTTGCCTGTACAAGATCCAAAACCAACACGATATCCATCCCCTTGGCAATACCCTGCAAATGAACAAAGAAAAATACACATTCCAACAAACAAGTCCAATTGAAAGGCATATTTACATGTTCATCGTTTGCAATGACCCAACACTTTACTACTTGGGTTCACAAGACAAAAACTTACTCAAAGTGTTGATACATGTACTAGCAATGGTAACAAACATGACATGGGTTTATTTCTGTCCATGATGGTACTTTTGTAAGAAATTAACAATGGAAGATGGTTTTAAAAAAATGTATTAGGGTTCCTCACCATCTTGTCCAGGTGCACTGAACAGTGCCCATTTGTGGCTAACAGTGACTAACCCAATGTTTGACGGTGCTGCATGCATGCAACTGGGGTCGCTGGTATGATACATGTACATGTAGATACACGTGATAAGTGAATGATAATGACGCCAGCGGCTTATTTTGGAATGACGCCAGCGGCTAATTTTGGAATGACTCGGCCTTACTTTTGAAGTATTTCTAGAGAAAACAATTGATTATTTTTGTCCGGGCAACAAAAATTGACCTGTTACAAGCCTGGTAGTAGTTTAAAGGTAGTATACATAATTGGTAAACCGTTACAAATAGTTTCGTCCCCCTGTGTGATTGAAGGTACGCATGATTAAAGCCAACCTGAGCAAAAAACAGCTCAATATTTCGTCTAACTTTTGATAAAACAGTCAAAAACTGTCTTACAGTCACTTCGCCAAAAAAACACTTCGCCCTGAACCGCGTGCAAGAAGTTGTTTTGGGGCGAAGTGACATTTGGGCGAGGTAGTGTTTGGACGAAATGGTTTTGGGGCGAAATGGCCTTTGGGTGAAGTGGTCCAGGGGGAGGTGGTTTTGGGGCCAAATTAATTTATGTCTTGCGAGACGAAAAATAATTGTTTTGCTTATTTCTCAAAGACTAGCACTTCAGACAAAACCATTTCAGGGTAAGTTTTCTACCGTCGTCGGTTTATATTGTGTAAGTTAAATGTATATATTTAAATCTGTGAACATTTCTGATTCCTCGAGATAGCAATCATGTATTTTACCTATAAAGAAGATGCAATATTTGATGGTAAGCTAATGTAACTGTCAAAGCATTTCTATGTACTTGCTTACCTGTAAGCACAACCTCATCCCCATCTTTCAGGAACTTGCGTTTGATCCCATTCCCCAGATCCACCTCTCTGGTTCCCTTCCAACATAGCTCCAGCATAGAGCCAAGTGAATCATCAGTCTGAAAGCACAAATGGGTTTTTGAGATCATATCTGGCATGTATCCTGTAGTTACCTCATGCACATAATTATGGGCTTGTTTGAAATACTGCATTATATATAGTACAGGGTTGTACCTACTACAGATAGAGTGTATCAAACAAAGTATACACTCATAAAATTGTACATAAAATGGAAATTTAGAAAATTGGCTAACACATATTGGTAGACATAGGTTTTATGTTTTCAATAACTTTGTCATCATGTTGGGAATTTCATGCCTGACTGAACAAGGGCTAGTTTTGTAAACAAAGCTAAAATTAACATGCGCTTAAAAATGGAAGATGCAAAACAGGATCAAGTAGCATGAGAGGTCAATTTGACATGTCCCTTCTTTGCTATCAGCTTTTCGGAAAGTTTAGCTAGCCCCTTCCGTCCTCCACATGACCGTCTTTTTCTGCACACAGATTTGCACGCTCAGCCCTGTTCTGTCCGAGATGGGCGACTATGGTTCTTATTCATCTCTCCAGGTCATCCAGTTCCACTGACAGTAACAACAACTTGGACTTCAGATATCCCCATTAAAAGTCCAGTGATGTTAGGTCTTGTAAATTTGTGAAATGGACTTGGGAATGGCCCCTTAAAATCACCAGACCTAACACCACTGGTCTTGGTTTTTCTTGTGGGGACATCTCAAGTTTTTGTTATTGCCCGTGGAACTGGATGACCTAGAGAGATGAATAACAAAGTCGCACTTCTCAGGCAGAACAGAGCAGAGATCAGGCGTGCCTTTGGTGTTACGCTTTGTTTACAAAACTAGCCTTTGTTTAGCCAGGCGTGGACTTCCCAACATGATGACGATGTAATTAATGAAAACATGAAACCTCCGTCTACCGATATGTGTGAGCCGATTTTCTAAATGTGATACAAAAATTAGGGATATACATGTATAAACCTTAACGACGATCTCAATGTATCATCATTCATTAAAAAAATATGGTTGTGTTTAATAGATGTCTTAGAAATTTGTTTTTCTTGAATCAAGGAAATTAAAGGGGTTTTCTTGTGTGTATCCCAAGAAAAAAATTGCAGAAAAGGATTTCTTAATTTTGTTCTTACTTCAAGATGATGTTTTCTTAATTGATAATTTTTTTCTAGAAGATTACAAAAAGTTTTTAAAACTTTTTAGAAAATTATTATTGCCCTTAAATCAAGAAATTAAGAATACAAACTTTTCTTGCTATTCCTCCAAGGAAAAAAATCTTGAAACAGGTTTTTTTTCTTAAAATGAGAATTAGATTTTTGGCGGTGTAGATTTATAAAGCAAGTTAGGTACATGTGGCATTTGGACACCATATGATACAAAAGATGTTGAAGGAGCAGCAGTAATACCCTGCCATGTTATTGTACTCTATAAACTCTCCGTGCTACATGAACCACGTTCTTTTTCTCCCATGCAGAATGAATCAGCCAGGACACTACATATCGCATATCAGGAGAGAGAATACTGCCCCTTCCATAGTTCCCAATTGACCAGCAGGCCAAGACGCATCAGAAACGGAGTTCCCCAAGGCTCAGTTCTGGCCCCCATGCTGTTCAACCTGTATATCAGTGACCTACCACGGACATCACGACAGTATGGTTATGCAGATGATCTTGCTCTTCTCTACTCTGACAGAGGCTGGACTAACATAGAGCACGTTCTAACAACAGACATGGCTCAATTGGCATCATACCTCAAGACCTGGAGACTGAAGCCGAGTGTGGCAAAAACTACCTCGACCGCATTCCACCTCAACACCAAGGAGGCTCACCGCCAGCTCGCTATATATCAACCTCAACAGGTCACCCTTGCCGCACAATCCCTCTCCAACTTACCTCGGGTTGAAGCTTAACTGGCAGTTGACCTACAGACAATATCTTGAGTCCCTACGTGCCAAAGTGTCTTCGAGGAATAACCTCCTACGCCGCCTGGCAGGCTCAACATGGGGTGCCAGTACATGTACCCTACGAACCAGTGCTCTCGCCTTGGTTTACAGTGCTGCAGAGTATGCTGCCCCGGCGTGGTGCAGGAGTCTTCACACAAAGAAGTTGGACACACCACTCAATAGCACAATGAAAATCGTTACCGGCTGTCTACGCCCCACACCAATTGAGCACTTGCCAGTGCTCTCAGGAATTGCAACTGCAGCCCTCCGCAGAGAGCACCACACACACAGACTGGTGAACAAGGCCTGGCTGGACGACAAGCACCTGCTTCACAACACCGTCGAAGACTCACAACAACTGGGTCGACAACGCCTACCATCTCGCCGCCCCTTCTCACGCCATGCAGCTTACCTGTGCGGCTCTGATTTTAACATCCTTCAAGCATGGAGAACCGGCTGGCAGCAGACTCCTCGACCCACCCAATTCACCGTGATACCCAACACGGTATTGCCACCATGTGCAAACCTACCCCGGAAAGAATGGGTAACCTTGAACCGTCTACGCACAGGGGTTGGCTGTTTCAATGCCAACATGTACTGCTGGAAGCTGCGCCCATCGGCAGCCTGCTCGTGCGGTTCCCCGTAACAGACTGCACAGCACATCCTCAACGAGTGTCCTAACCTCTGACCACCTGAGAACGCCAACGTCACAAAGCCCAACCAAACCACAGTGAGATGGCTACAGGGCCTGGACATATAGCTGTTGTCTCATACGCAAGAAGAAGAAGAGTCGCGTAGAAATACCACGTCATACTGGTGATTCCCGCGATCATGGACCGTACGCATCATTCCAATTTATGTGTCGCTTTCGCTCTTTTCCGTTAAACAGACAACTTGCCCCGGAAGGAATCAGCCCTCTTCTGCTCCTAACTCGGCCTCTTTGGGTTTCGGTGGCGCATCATCTGCAGATTTGGGTTCACCTTCAGCTTGCCGTTCCTCCTGCATGTTCCGAAGCATGCTCAACGGCTTACCTCTGGGTGGTGAAGCTGGTACTACCTCCAGCGGTGTATTTTCCCACAATAGTGAGGCAGGGACTGCCACATCCACATTGTCGGACGTAGTCTCCTTAGGTCGCCCTCCAACCATCGCCTCCCACTCCGCATTTGTTCAGTATTTAGTGGTGCCTGGGGGATTTCGGCGCGATAACAGTGCTGCAATCCTGCTTTCCTCCTGGTTCTGTTCTTTGGCTTGCAAACATGCATCCAGAGTCTCCCCCGTTATTGTATTCATTGAGTCTACATGTTCCCTTGTACTTGGCGGGCTTTGCGGGTTGTGGATTGTGATTCCTGTGTAGGTGTCGCATCTGGCACAAGATTTAGCATAGAATCTCGGGCATCGTCGTCCTCTAGAGCTATATCAGTTTGGCGCTGTCACCTTGACAGATTGCAGTTGGCTTTCGCTGTGCCAAGGGTCAAGCGGCTCACCTTGGTACGGTTTTAGTCTGTCACTGTGCACCACTTTCATCTTACAACCTTTTCATTGCTGTATGCGGTATGTCACATCGGAGAGTTTGTTGATAATCAGATGTGGACCGTTCCAACGTAGTTGCAGTTTATTAGGCGACACATCTTTCTTTCTAGCAGAGTGATGTAGCCATACGAAATTGCCCACAATCAGTCTATCCCTAACAGATTGCCTGTCGTAATACGTCTTCTGACGCCTCGCACTCTTTATTTAGACACTGGCGCGCATTATCATGGGCCAATTACCTCAACTGCCGCCTCAGTTCTAGTGCGTAGTCAGTCTTCAACATCACCAACATTCTCTGTCTTGTCAGTCATTGCAGTAGTTAAGTCTATAGGTAGGCGCACGTCCCGGCCTAGCATTAACATGCTTGGTGATTCGCTCGTTGATTCCTGTGGTGACGAGCGGCATGCGAACATTGCGAAAAGGACCTTTTCATCCCAGTCCTTCTGTCTCCTATGTGGCTCTATCTATCATCATGAATACCGTCACAAGAGTCCGGTTGAATCACTCTATGAGGCCATCTGACTTAGGATTACGGCTTCGTTCGGGTCTTTTCTATCCGGAGTATACGGCACATTTCACAAAACACCCGTGATTCAAAATTCCGACCCTTTGTCTGAATGTAGAACTTCAGGTACCCAAAATCAGCAATCAAAATCTTGAACAAATTTGTTTAATAGCCACTGTTTCTGCCGTTTGATCTGGTATCGGATACGCCTCCATCCACTTATAGTCAGATAGTCACCCACCACAAGAACGTACTTGTTCCCTTTATCAGTCACCGGAAAAGTACCAAAGATGTCCAAGGCGATCCTTTCCATAGGCGCTCCCACCGTAACAGCGCCCTTCTAGTCTTCCTTGGTGACTTTCTTCTCGCACACACGTTGCACTGTCGGACAATAGATCTCACATCTGCTGATATACCGGCCCAGTAGAATCTTGCAGAAACCATCGCCAGAGTCTTCTTCACACCCAAGTGTCCACTACAATTGCCACCATGCAGCTCTTTACCTGCCTCTGCACGGTACCTGTCGGCCAGTATGGTACGCCATCGCACTTCGACATTAAACTCCGTCTCTGATAGTCAGTTGATCCCAAATTCCCCAATACGTCTAACTGCTGGCAACAGAGCTGAAATTTCGGACTTCTTGGGTCTTCCAACTGATTTTCCCTTTGCTGTCAATGCCCATCGGATAGCTGGTTCCTCTAGCTGTGCCTGTCTTAAATCTGCATGGCACAATGTCGGTACAGTAGTCACTATCCTAGTAAGCAGACTGACAGTGTTGGAAGCTTTGTCTGTAGTCTTCGTGGCTTCGTCATCAGGTGCTGAGATAGCTGTCACCTCTGACCCATCGCTTCTACCACACTGGTGACAAAGATTCCTTCATAGGCTATCAGCGTTAGCATGTGACCGGCCACCTCGATGGACGATTGTGTAATCATATTCACTGATCACCTGTAGCCACCTTGCCATTTGCCCTTGCGGATCCTTGAAGTTAACCAACCAACGCAAGGCTCCGTGGTCACTTCGAACGACAACCTTGCGCCCATATATGTATTGTCGAAACTGCTTTAAAAAGACAACTACACCCAGCAGCTCTCTGCGTGTAACACAATAGTTAGTTACGTTTACCTATCTCTTGCGACAGAACTGCTCCTATACCTATGCCACTAACATCCGTATCTAAGATAAAGACACTTTCGGGGGATGAGTACGCTAGGATTGGTGACTCCTGAAGCCTTCTCTTCAGTTCCAGGAAGGCTTCCTCGCAATTCTTGCACCATACAAATTCTCTGGACTTTTCAGTTAGCCGTTGTAGGGGTCGAGCAATGTCTGCAAACCCTGCTACAAACTTTTGGTAGTAAGATGCCAAGCCCAGAAAGCTTTGGACACCTTTCACCATTTGGTGTCTGCTAATACCTGATCACGCGGATCTTTTCGGGTCCGTGTCAATTCCTTCGCCAGACACGGCATGGCCTAAGTACAAAACCTTTTGGCTGAATAGGTGACACTTACTCGGCTTTAGTCCGAGCTTTGCCTCTCGCAGCTGCTGAAACACTGTCGCCAACCGTTCCAATTCGTCTTCTACTCACTTTGCGAAGACAATAACATCGTCGATGTAAACCAGTAAGATTTCCCAGTGCAACCCGGCTAGCACATGCTCCATGAGCCTCTTAAATGTCTCAAAATGTCTCATATATAGTCCTCCTCTGACTACAAATGCCGACTTCATTTTCGCTTTCTCGTTGAGCTCAACCTGCCAATACCCTGATGCTACATGTAGGTCAAGGGTAGAAAACCATTTACCTCCCGCCGGGGTATCCAGGAACTTATCAATCCGTGAGATGGGAAACGCGTCTTTAATAGTGACTGAATTCAGGCGACGGTAGTCAACGCAAAATCTGTTACTCCCATCTTTGTTCTTGACCAGCACCACATTTGATGCACATGGACTATCCACAGCCTCGATACGCCCCTCTTTCAACATCTCCTGTATTTTCCTGTTTATCTCCTGCTGTTCCTTTGGAGGAAACCGCCTGGGTCGCTCCTTAATAGAACGTGCATCCCCGTGTTTATGTGTTGCCGCACTAGGTTCGTATGGCCCAAATCCGAACTGAGCATGATGCTCCCACCTCCAAACTTCAAGGTCGGCACAGTGTTCTTTGGGTTGAATGCTTCACCTTTCTTGCGCCAAATGAAGGAAACATCCGGCCAAACAGCTCCATTTTCGTCTCGTCTGACCATAGAACTGATGACCAGAAACTTGTATCCTTGTCTTGGTGCCCTCTGGCAAATGTGAGTCGAGTATTTCGATGCCTGTGGGTGAGGAGAGGGGTCTTCCTTGGACCTTTCTTAGCCCTTTCTTGTGCAGTGTGCGGCGGATTGTCTGCGCTGAAACCTTGGTGCCCATCTCACCCAAGTTGCCCTGAAGTGCCTTGATTGTTGTTCTGAGATTGGAAAGGGCCTCGCGGCACACTTTTCTAACCAGACGAGGAGACATCTTCGACTTCCGTCCACGCTTGCCGATGTTTTTCACGGTATTGAACTTCTTGTACTTCTGTATGGACAATGCACTGTACGGTGGGAATTGGTACTCTAAAGAGCTTGGAAATGGCTTTATAGCCTTTCCCATCTTTGTGGGCATTCACAATGTTCGTGCGGAGATCCTCGCTGAGTTCCTTATATAGTTTTCGCCATGTTTCACAACACCTGAGGAAGACTCCACGATTGCACTTTAATTTATACTCAGAAGCAGTACTGACAAAAGCAATGACATTCCACAAATCACTTACAATAGGTGAAATTCTTAGCATATTCCTAGAGGATGTACACATCGTTGCATATATACATAACAATATGCAGAATCCTAGGAATGTCTGGAGCATGTGCATTTCAGAGGAATGTGGCCAAATACCATGACTTGCAGAAGGGTATGAATAATTCTGAGCATGTCAGAATACAAACAATGTAGCATTATCTTTGTTATGCAAATGAGGTAAAACCAAAGCCATTGGTTATTTATACCATATGACAACTAAAAGTATTCAACTATGGCCCAAATATGTGTCCACCTTTCATTCTTTAGAAAACCACACAAAACTGAAATTTTAGTAAGGGTATGAACATTTTTTGTTAACTGTATGACGAGGTCCACGGACTTGCTCCCGCGCACTATGAACCATGTTTTGCTACAATACATACCGAAAGCTGAAGCCAATGCACAAGCAGCCACCAAGGATTTACGGTTTGCCTTTTAAGATTCATAAGCCTAATATTCCAGTATGTCAACAAATTCCTCTGCAGCCAGACCATCCAGGACTGCGAGGCCATGATGTCCTTCGACGTGGAATCGCTGTTTATCAACGTGCCTATTGAAAGCGCGTATCAGGCTGCTCGAGAACGCTTGCAAGCTGATGACAGTCTCTCTGACCGTACCAGCCTCGGACCAGCCAGATAGCAGACCTTTTGGAGTTTGTACTGAGATCCACATACTTTGGGCGTGTTTGTTTCAGACGGATCCAGATTCAGATCTGCGAAGATCCAATTCACGTGACTTTAATTCCTAGTTGAGAGCAGTTTCGTTTGTTTCTGCGCAGTATTAAATTCGGGATCTGGATTCGGATCTGTCGTGAAACAAACACGCCCTTTATGTACAAAAGGTCACATGACATACATGTACATGGCATATCCGGACATCGTTGATCAGTAAGTAAGACAATTTTCCACGTTTTTTTGGACTTGAAGTTGAAAATATATTCTCCTTATATTTCCAGCCGTTTACTTATCCAGCCTGGAAAAAAGGCTTTGTCCGATTTCTTTTTCCAAAATAAGAAAAAGTCTGAATTCAGGCTATCGCCGGAAGACTGGCATCTCTGACCATAGGGAGTTAGGGTTTTTATATTCACATTCACGAAAGATATGCATTGGGTGTGTATTTCAAACTAAATTTGCTCTTATATCCTATACCTGTCGCACTCTGTACCCCTTTTTTACGGTACTCTAAACAGTGAAGACATGTACACTCACCGGTCCACTGATGGTGCCTGAGCCAAGTAGATCCCCTGGTTGCATGTTGCATCCAGTGACAGTATGATGTGCTAGCTGCTGCTTCATGGTCCAGTACATATGCTTAAGTAAAGAACATACAAACGTACAGAACATACCGGTACATGTACATGTACTACGTGTCCAAAAGAAACTTGTGCTACTTTGATCTTTAAGGCACAGGCTCGTCAGTGCGCGCGTGAGGCCAAATTTGTGCCACGAAATACGCAGCTTCATGCCTTTGCTATGGAGCTGCGTATTTCGTGGCACGAATTTGGCCTCCACCCGCATCGACGAGCCTCTGCCTTTAATGGTCAAGGACCCGAGTCAGATTTGTATGCACTTCATTTAGCATAGGATAACCTAACTGATCTAATTTGACCCCAAGGAAAAACTTGGGATGTGTGTCAAATCGCAGCTAAATACCGAAAATGACCACACCCTTTTTAAGATGACCACGCCCCTTTTTTCATCAGAAGTGCTGCTTCCGACATAGCTGTACCTACTGAACTCAACCAGCAGCGTATCTAAGGAAAATGACACCTAGGGCAAACAATGAAGTACATCTTTAAGATAAATTTACCTTCGCCACAATATCAGCTCAAAAACAAGTCCAGCTTGTTAATCACTATAAATTAAGGTACAAATAAGGTACAAAATAACTAAAGGTTCCTTGCTTTCATTGAGAGGCCACGAGGATTGGTGCCCCTCGGATAAATATGATATGTCTTTCAATAGCACGCCGTTACACCATAGCACACGGCTAAAAGATGGGTCTTTCTATAAATTAGGGGTCCAATGTTGGTGTCCCCCGTTACATTTTACATCTCGTTTTTGTAAATTCAGGACACATTCTTTAAATACTTTAAATACTTTTGGACCCCTAATTTATAGAAAGACCCAGATGCTGTCACACCATGAACCGCCAAAGGGTGCTTCCCACCACAGCACACGGCGAAAGGGTAACCTTAAAGCACAGCGCGCAGCTAAAGCCAACTGTCACACCACAAGGCCTTAGGCGCCACGAAGGGCGCATTCTCACCATTCTCACCATAGCACGTGCCGAAGGGGTGCTATCACACCAGAAGGCACCGCTAAAGAACTTGGCTTTGACAATCGGCATCACGTAGAACATGTTAAACTCTTGCAATTGTTGATTTTTTTTAGCGCCGCCTGATGCTGGTTGTCATAATGCCGTCGGAACTACACTCAGGTCAAATGATTTTGATGCCGACGGGCTTACATGTAGCTCAGGCCCAGCTTTGTCATTAAAAGACAGTCGCCGCCTGTTCTGCAGCGTCGCAAGATTCAAGGTTTAGACTCATTTTGAAATGACCTTGAACAAATTTACTGTCAACACGCCTTTTTTGACTTGACTTGGGACTCCAGACTCGAAGGCAGTTGACTTGACATTCGAGCAGAGGGAGACTCGTTACAACCCTGCCAGATAGCGATTTTGGCACACATCTCAAGTTGTTCCTCGGGGTCTTAGGCTTATATCAGTTGAGTTCAGTACATACAACTATGTCGGAAGCAGAACTTCTGATGAAAAAAGGGCGTGGCCATCTTAAAAAGGGCATAAAAGCAAAGGGAGCTGCGTAGCACTGTTAAAATGTTAAACAATAGTGCAAATAAAATAAAACTAGTACTCAACTTACGAGGGTAATTAGTTGAGCACTAGTTTTATTTTATTTGCACTTTGCACTTTGCACTATTGTTAAAAAGGGCCATGGTCATTTTCGGGTTTTTCACCCCGGTTAGCGAATTTGGCACACATGTTTTCAAAATTGTACAGCACTGTGGCGCAGTGGTATAGCGTCGGGCTTGTAATCGGAGGGTCGTGGGTTCGAACCTCAAAGCGGTCGCAGGCTTTTCCATTGGTCCGAAAAACTTAGCTGTACATCGCCACCAGCATCAGCTGATGTAGAGGGCCCCGGCCACCCAGTCGTTAATGGGTACCTTGTGCTTGCACTGGGGAAGGAAACTGCAGACCCGAGCAGTAGTCAGATCTATCGCCGGGTTGAACGCAGCCTTAAAAGCCAAGGAGTCGGGAGTTGAGCGCCCGCAGCAAAGTGCGGATACCACGCATGCCCCTTCCTTTCCTCTTCCCAAGTTGTTCCTTGGGGTCAAATTAGCCTAGATCAGTTGAGTTATACTCTCCTAAATGAAGTGCATACCAAACTGAGCCAGGTCCTACACTATAAATAAATTTGTCATTTTCCAACGGTTTTAAACAAAAATTCCAGATCATGTAATAAAACAAGGCTTGAACATTTTTATTGAGTGAGTTTGATTAGCGTTGTCCAAGAGGCTAAGATTTAAAAGCCATCATTTTCAGAATTCGTCACTTTAGACTTGGCCTCCTTCAACGTCAATAAATCACTGGAGATGGTGGTGCAGTCTGCGTGCTGCAGCCGAAAGCTTCTGAAGAAATGCAGGATCACACCTAATGTTATTGCAAACCATCTCGATCGTTTTGGGCAACTCATCAAGAGGTGCAAAGGGACCTCAGACATAGACAATTTCCTTGACAATGGAGGATGCTACATGTAAGTTGAAAGTGGCAAATTCTGAAATTTAGGTTTTTGTTTTTCGCCCGCCAAGTACACTACATGTACACTACAGCTCGAGTATATTCGCTGAATTATAATTCCGCCCTGCTGCGCGCTCGATGGAGCTGCCAATTGCAATTAGTTTGAAATAATCGTGAAAGGCCAATTAATCGATTATTCAAAAACTCTGCGATTACCTGTAGTAATGCGCACCAGCCATCAATTAATCACATTAATCACTAAGGCTTAATAAGCACCGTGTTCACATTAGGAAATGTCTTTGTTAAATCGCCATCGAATGAAGCGATTTTTCTGATGTGAACAGGGTCTATGTCTTGGAAAGAATATCAAAGAAACAAACTAGATGTTCACAATTGAAAATCACACATGAATTTGTTAAACAGGCAAAACAAAAAATTAACTACCTGAGAAGCTGGAGCAAACTTCCGCATTAACAGCAATTGTAAAGTTTTCTGCTAGCACATTGGCTGTTTGTGCCATGCTGTTCACAAATGTACTACATTTCTTAAAAGCAATCGTCGCTGACACCACGAAGTGAAACCCAAGTGTACTTCTGTTACAGTTCATGAAAACCGCACAGTGGGAGACAAGTTTTCACGACCTGACATCCGAGTGTGCTCGCGCAATCCGGACACTGGACTCAAAACGTATGAATTTTTGTTTCCATGAACTGACACACGTTGAAATTATTCGGAAAAAAATTTGAAATTGCTCAATATGAATGATATCATCCATATACTTGTGATATCATCCATATAGCCTACTAGTGTTAATTTTTGATACATGTAGGTGTTAGTTCGTAAAAAACAAAAAATATTGGGCGTCAGTTCGTGAAAACACAATTTACGTGCTGACATCATTTTGTACCATTGCGTGTCAGTTTGTGGTGTCACCGACGAAGTGTTGGCAACTTGGAAAAGCCATTTTTACAAATGCATCAAAATATCACACCGTGTCTCCTGTTTTTATGGAACAACCAATGTATCAAACATGTAGTCAAGGAATCAGCTGTACCTTAAAGTTAGTGCGGCAGACCTTGGCAGGTCCGTTGGTGCCTTCGGCAGAGATGGCAGCCTCCAGATGGATGTCAAAGTTGAAATTGTCTTCATGATGGAGATATGGAAGAGCCTCGGGGTCCTACAAATAACACATAAAATCTCTCAGGAGCGTGTCCAGCTCACATTTTCTAGCCCCTCTTTTTGTTCCATGAGTGTTGAGATTTTGATTAGATACCATATAATTTGTCATATTTTGTCAGAATTACCATTCTGAAATTTTGCGCTCTCTATCTGTATATTTTTAAGGATATCGAAATCCGCTCCATAAAGCAGTGTAGTGATTACACCAACCCTTTTGCACTTCAACATCCAAATTGGAGATTGCAGATTTCCTGTTTCTTCTAATGGATAGCATTTTTGGGAGGTACAAATTTCCAATATACGCTCGTAACCGGGACGGCCTAAAATGTAACACAAGTGTCCATCCCGGTTACGAGCATATATTGGAAATTTGCACACAGGGATTTAAGAAAGGCACGTTGTCACACTATTTGTAACTCTTTTTGGGCCCAAGTTATCTCTTCAGAACAACTTCAACTTATTTCTTTTATTTTGAGACCAGACAAAGGTATTTCCTTGAAAATATGGTCTGTGTTGCCAAAATGCCCTCTTTACTGTGGAAAGACCCAAATTAAATACTAACCTGAGTGACATTTGGAACTGTAAATGGGGCCAATGCCGCCATTGTAACGACCCAGGGAGAGATGGTGGTGCCAAGATTCTTGGCCAGGAAAGGACCAAGAGGAACATACTCCCATTTTTGAATATCACGAGCTGAAAACGGAGTGACATCGCAATAGAGCTGTATTAGTAGTGTATTGTCTGCTGAATTGGGGAACTTTTGTGTGAGCTAAAAGGATTAAAGGCACAGGTACGTCAGCAATGCGTGCCACGAAATATGCAGCTCCATAGCAAAGGCATTGCTGGCGAGCCTGTGCCTTTAACGTCGGAGCAATTAAAAGCCCAGGGGCCAATTTCATGGCGCTGTTTATCACAAACATTTGCTTAGCGCATAATTTATTTGCTTTTTAAAATGGGTTATCAGCCAAAATTGTATGTCAAATTGTGTTTTAGAAATGGCAGCAAAATATTAGTAAATACACATCACAAACGATTTTGGCTGGCAATCCAGTTTTGCAAAATAAAGCAAAGAAAATCTGTGCTAAACAAATGTTTGTGCTAAACAGCGCCACGAAATTGGCCCCTGGCAATTGTTTAACAATTTTCCAGCATAGCATGTTGGTACATGTATATTTCCTAGGGATACGTCTCTGACATTGCGGTAATGTGGTTCAATGCACGTAGCTCTAGAGGGCCGAAGGTTTACACACGGTTTTATCCACTGAAGTGAATTGGCCTTTTTTATTTCATTTTGTAGTTGTAATTTTTGACACCCTCCCCCCATTTTTCCCATCATAATGGTGTTTAGATTTTGATACCATATCATTTGTCATAACTATTCTGAAATTTTGTGGTCCCAATCCACAAGTTTTCCACATATTTTCAAGGATATCGTCAAACAAACACCA
Source organism: Henricia sp. BOLD:AAB3569 (assembly GCA_037783545.1). Taxonomy (NCBI): domain Eukaryota; kingdom Metazoa; phylum Echinodermata; class Asteroidea; order Spinulosida; family Echinasteridae; genus Henricia; species Henricia sp. BOLD:AAB3569. The sequence goes on along the minus strand of JBBELK010000071.1, from coordinate 78,255 downwards.
AAATTTTGTAAACTTTTGTAAAGCAGAGCAGTGATTACACCAACTTTTTTGCTTCCATATATCCAAATTGGAGATTGCAAATTTCCTGTTTTCTTCCCATAAATAGTGTTTTGGCGAGGTACATGTAATTCATATGATTGTCAGTTTACATATGTACAACGAAATCCACATTCTGGAAACATCTGAACAAGCTCCTTTAAAATAGGCTACCTTGGAATTATACATGTACTCTCCAAAATAACTTTCCCAAATATTTGGTTATTTAATTTCCATGGTGAGACCCCATTGTTTGTCACTTTGCTCAGCTGCGCATCCATACCAGTATACCACTGTGTCTCATTGCTCAGCTGGTAAATCATCTGCCCAGAGAGTCAGAGGTCTCAGATTCGAATCCCAATGAGCACCGTGATTTTTCTATCATCCCATATTTTGCAAATCTAAATGTGTATTATAGACCGTATTGAATAGTTGCCATATTGAAGGGCAGTTTCTTTGTTCGTTGAGGACATGCATGGTTGCACATTTCATGCTTTTAATTTTGACCAATTTAAATATCAAACGTTGCCCTACAAGACAACAGCTATTCTATACAGTCTATACACACAGCTTAAAGGGACACACTGGCTTTGTTGGGCTCGAAATAAACCCATACATGATTATTAAAGTCCTTCCGAAATAGACTGAAGAGAACCTAAAAAGAAACCACCATATTTGGCCGTTTTTGGGCAAAAGTTTTTTATCGGAACCAGATTCTGGTTCCGATAAATCACGTGGTCTTGGAGTTAGTTTTATTTTCAGCCGTAGAAACCAGCGCGAAGTGCGAGTTGCTTTTGTCATTCGCGGTTGGTTTCTCTTCTTGTTGAAAAATAATGTCCTACGAACACTACATGTATACATGTACATACCGTATTTTCCAATTTGTACACAAATTTGCAAACAGATTTCACAAGAAGGGTTTCTTTTTGCTGATACAGACGAGAGAATCTCTCAGATTTCCGCGTCTTCGCTTCGCGGCGATAAATAATATCTGAAGCAACAACAACTAACTATTGAGGGCGCTAAAGACACAAAAAGGTTGCGTTCGAGTTGCTTCCTCGAGTCAGCGCTGACCCGAGGGATCATGCAAGGTGCGATGAGTCAGGGTTGCTTCCTCGAGTCAGCGCTGACCCGAGGGATCATGCAAGGTGCGATGAGTCAGGGTTGCTTCCTCGAGTCAGCGCTGACCCGAGGGATCATGCAAGGTGCGATGAGTCAGGGTTGCTTCCTCAAGTCAGCGCTGACCTGAGGGATCATGCAAGGTGCGATGAGTCAGGGTTGCTTCCTCAAGTCAGCGCTGACCTGAGGGATCATGCAAGGTGCGATGAGTCAGGGAAAACAAGAAAAAAAAAGTGTCGAGCCATATCGAACGCCACCTTTATTTACAAACACATGATACATAATACATCGCGACGGCTGGTAAAGCGTACATAGCCCAACATTTGTCTCTTTTGTTAATTTTTAACATTTCTAGTTAATTACGTGACATTTTGATAATTTTTTGACAACGACCATCGCAAAATTATTGTTAAGGATGCTAGATTGCTACATTATGTAAACAGTAAGCCGGTGTGTCCCTTTAACAGCACACACAGTCTTTTAAAAGGACTTCATGATCAAATAAAACAGCCAGATTACAATTTGAACAAAAACAAAAATGAGACAGGAAAGAAACACACTGACCACTCCAGTCATTCACGAGGACCATTCCAAAGATGTGATCCTGTGCCTTGCTGATTGGGATTGGTTCACCAAGCTTGTTGCCCAGGCCTGTAAAAAATCCCTGAAAAAGACAATGGAAAGTAATTAAAGGCCCACTGTATTACTTGCAATGACCTAAAATTTTACTTCGTGAGTTGACAAGATAAAAACCTACTTAAAGTGTTGATAATAAACACCACATGAATTTTTTCCTGTCCAAAATGGTGCTTTCTGTAAAATTTTTATTAATAACTGATAATACATGTACTATGTGTGTGTGCATACATATTTGTTTACCATTCACTCAACACTGGCCTTTATATCGTCCGTTTAAAACTGGCCACGTGACGTGCTCTCAGCCAATGGGACTCAGCGTAAGCTGTCTAAGGTATTTATGAATCCCTAATTAAAAATTGGCTATTCAGCAATTGAAATTGGTACTGGACTGATGGCCTTACAAGTCCAGCCGTCTGCTTTTTTTTCCTTGCCCAGTGACATGCTGCTCTTCATGTCGAGTCTTGTAAACTGGTTTCTGCACCAGTATTTTACGATCAACTGGACCAATATAATTAACTTTTACACATAGAACTCCAACAACCGTGATAAAGAGCCCACCTTATTATAGTGGCCACCTGTCTTTGGTCTCAAATGCCATGTGTATTTTTAATGCTAATGCAACTTTTGTAAAAAGGCCACCTATTTGTAGTGGCCAGTTTTTTACGGTCACGAGAGTGGCCACTACCGGTATATAAAAGTTTTACTGTACATTACAAATTACGGTTTCATACCATTTCCAACTCAAAGTCCATCAGCTTGCAAGGACCAAAAACTGGGGGCTGGCCTGGATGGTTGAAAAAAGTTAGAAAATCAAACAAATTACATGTACAGTACATGTACTCTGTAAAAGAAAATGGCTAAAACTGAACACATATCATTATTGTTGAATGACACCTACATGTGTGAACACTCTGAAGAGGTGTTCACACTGTCGCAGAAAAATCAAACGGCCGCGCTGCACTCCCAACTTGTGGCTTCTCTGGTACCTCATTCGCTGTGCGTTGAAAAGGTCAGCGCATCGCAGTCAGAGTTCAACAAATTTGAACTTTGACCCAGCTCAAAACATTTTGCGCGTCCCGACAGGCAGAAAATCAGCTCCTGTACAAACCAATGGTCCAGGAATAGGCTCGCGAAATTTTCCGCGATAGTGTGAATGCCGCTTAAGGCTGAAAATCCATGTATGCATCATGCGTAGTGCGAACTGTGTGATGCGCACAAATCAAATGTTCAAAAAGCAACGCGGATATATCTACCGGTATCCATACCGAACACTGCGCTATCCGTATTGCGTTGTCCGTTTGAATTTAATATGCTACAGTGAGTGATTGAAACGGATGACGCACACACTACGCATATAAATTTTGTGTGAAATTCACTGGAAAAGAGCCCAAAATACGCCCCTTCAAACAGTTATCAAGGTTTTAATAGAGTGTGATAGGTTACTTTGACAAAATCCTACTTGAATGAGGTAAGAAAATCTAAACAATGTAATGGTCCCACCAACTTTAATACCACTCACTTTTTGTATCATTCTTGTGTATACATGTATCCTAAACAAAATATGTACATTGTAGGTGGGTTGACAAAAATGGATTACACCCAAGTCTTATCTCCTCTTTCAATTCACCTTTAGGCCAATGAAATTAGATGACTAGTTTCTCGTCAGCGCCCGCATGTGATATTGACCCCGCATCAAAAAATTTCATTATTCCAAAAATTTCATTATTTTGCAAAAAAAATGGGGGAAATCCGACACAAAATACTCCCAAGCGAAGTTTCTGTTTCGGTTGCGCAGTCAGTGTTGTGCAGCTAGCTTCGCAAAATGTATCACAGAATGCAGTTTACATACCAACCGTACAGCATATCAGCGCTACCCCAGCACCCAGTATGGGCGGTGGCCGTACCAGCGAAAACCGTTCGTTGCATCAGGTCGAGTTCGGGCGGTCTGTTCTGAACTCGTTCTCGACGGATACGTGGTGTGTGTTCTCGGGTCGCGTTCGTGCCATGCGTGCCAAGAACAGACCGCCCGAATTCGACATACGATAATTTGTGACCTCGTTTCCAGATCGGGTTGTATATATTTGCCGTGGTCACGAGGTTGGTAGATCGATTGTTTTCTGGCGCGCATTCACATGCAGATTTGTGTGTCTTTTGCAGTTTTGTGTGGATTTTTCCCGCTATGAATATGTTTTCCCTGGCGGTTTATCATGAAGACAGGTGTGTGGTTAAATGGAAGATTGTGGACATCGGGGATGTGAGCGATTCATATTCTTTTATTCAACTTTTCGACGAACTGAAGGCCGGTTTGGTCGATGGCATTGGCAAAGCAACGGTGTGGTTTCGCAATCGGAACTGTGCATTGGTTTACACTATACAGCAACAGGGACAGCAGCGTCCACGGATTTTTGAACACGTGCATCTCAGGCTAGACACTATAGCTTCCTCCATGATCTAGAGTAGGTTTCGTGGGTAGGAGCTGTACCGATCTTATGGAATGCACACCCTCTTTGGGCCGGCCATGGGGGCCGTAAAGGCCTGCCATATTAAAATGTATTGCTCTTTCCAAACTTCTTTGCAATTTCCCATGATTTTTGCCATCTTAAGTTCTTCCTTCAAACACAAGCTACATGCAGGCCTACAACTCCATGGAACTGAGGAACTGATACTGGCACTAACTTTCTGGGTGACTTTTAGAGCCTAAATCAGTTTCAAAATAGCAGTTAGTGTATGTATAACGGGTTGCATTTTTCATTGATAAGAATTTAAAGAAATAATGAATAATGAATAATGAAAAAAAAACCTCATCGAAATTTGAAAAGTGGTTGACGAGAAACTAGTAATCTAATTTCATTGGCCTTAGGGTACATGTACGGTATACATGTAGTGTTAAATCCTGCAATTGTCGAAGTCACTTGTAGTGTAAATGCAACCCAAATACCATTGGCAATTTACATGTAAGTGCTCATGCATTCTTTGGGCAGAGTTTGTGCAGTGTGTACAGTGTGGTAGATTGAGCCGTGTGGCAGTTGAAAAAGCGGATTGAACCTGTATCAAAACATTGTGTAAATGGAGCCAATTTTCAGATGTGCGATCACAATAAAAATGAGAAATCTGTATACTTTGAGTGTAAATGCAGCACTAATATAAAACCAGCAAGAGAAGACCCTGACTTACTCTCATCTGGCTTGGTCTGTCCATAGGGTCGTCTTATGGGTGTACCAGAGACGACGACAGATGATGCACGACCATGGTAACCAACAGGGAGATGTTTCCTGTAGTTAATAAGCAAAATAAGAACATGAAGTATTAAAACTGGAGCCTTTATAGTAAATGGAAAATAAATGTATTAAAGTACATGTATTAAAGTGAAATTTTGAGAGAAAATTAACGCCTTGATTTGTAAACAGAGGTTTTGTCATATGGGCTATTTCACAATAAGTGGTCATTTGAGTAAATTACAGTATAACCCATCCTGGATAACTTTATCAGTGCAAATACATGTTATGAGTGATTTTATATGATGGGTAATATGAAGGACAAGCTACAGAACTATTTTTACATAATTCTACGAGTTATTCGTTTTGAATTTCTCTATTTACATGCACTTTTAACACCATTTTGGAGTCTCATTTCAAGTTTTACATTAGTTTAAGTGGAATAATTTGTTGATGATGCATTATTGTGGTGAATTTGGTGATTAATCATGGATATATAGTGTTCAACAATATTGTGAAACTTGGGTTGGTGTAATTCGGTCGAAAAATGTTAATTTTATGAACATTTCAAAATAAAGTGGATTTCCCGTTAAATAAAATATGGTAATGTCCTCTCCAGGACAAGGTATTCATGACAATGGAATAGTTTGGAAATATGTACTCACAAGTATGTTTATATCATCTACAGGACACATTTGATGGAGTAAATATGACAATTTGATCGTGGGAGAGATTTGAGTAAATATTATCAAGATCATATTCAGGGTTGTGGAAAATCCGTTAAACATTTGTCCTCTCCAGGACAGCAGTTAATTGTAATATAACATGTCAACCATGATTGAAATATTTTATGTTATGTTTGTAAAATTAACAGTACCATTCCTTCTAACAGGACATTGCATGGCATTACCATTTCAACATTTAGTCTGGCCATTATATTGTGATATTCTGTGTTTAACAAAATGTCCTCTCCAGACAACCCATTACAAATCATTATTTCATTGGAAAAAATAAACATGTTAATCATAATGCCACGCTCTGATATTTTAGGAATTATTAGTATACATCCTGAAGTTTTTAGATCAACAGAGTTTTTGTGAGTTGGACAAGTTTGAAATTTGACCCCCATTTGCCAGTGAGACTGAAAGTGTACACTTATTGTGAAATAGCCCATATATGCATCTCGCTATCCGCTACGCGTTTGATTGAGCTTGCTATGCGTGAGCACTAAACACGTAGTGAAATGTCGCATTTCTAGTTCGTTTACTAATTTGTTGTTGCGTATACACACATGTATGCACACAGTTTGAAATAAGTATGAATTATGAATGTCGACTTCTGTGCATTTCAAACCCGTGTTATGCCTGGTAGTTTTCCCACTGTTGGAAATAGACTTCTTTTAGCTAACACGCTGTACAATATGTGAGCCGCTCCATGTATGTCAAGTAGGGCATTTTTTATCGATACCAGGATTTATGCATGAGACCACCTACTATTAGGTATCCATCTATCATTTAAAGAAGTGAATAAATACTACCAGAAAACAGCATTTTAAATGCCTAAAACATGTGAAATAACCCAATTCTGGCATTTTACAAACTGTTCTGGAGGAATTTCTTTTTTGGGGGGTGGTTGGGGGGGGGGGGGGGGGTTGGGTAGTACATGTATATAGGCCATGCAAAGGCATTGTGTATGAAATTGAGGACTGCTACATGTTGTATTGTTGTTCATTCTTGCTGAAACACCACCCACACATGTTTTCCTATAGGGTTTTTAGAGTCAGAATTTGAATGGTTGCTAAGGACTTTATGCCTTAACAGAAGTACATGTACAACCTTCTTCGCCATTTTTCTCTGAAGCACTTCTTAAAAAATTGTGCTCTTGGTCATCACGGAAATGGTCACAACTTGGTCAACGATTGACAATGTTTGTAGTTTGTGAAGCTTATAGTATACTCTATTAATATATATACTCTATCTGATTAAGTCGTTACCGGTAGCTCCATTTTCATTTTGTTTATGCAAGAGCGTACTTTTGGTGGAGTGGCTCACATATGTAGTTTGGGAGTTGAAAAACAATAGAAATGCCACTAAGGTTACAGATACATGTACATGTAGCTATAAACGTATGCGTATGCATATTGGCTTGCGAACCCTCTCTAATAACACTCCCTCATGGAAAAAAACACTAGGCTGTTTCGCTTCCACACAAAAATTGGAGATTGGATCATGTTTTGTGTACATGTACGTACAAGATTCTGCACTGTGTACCGGTACATGTGTATGTGAAATGTTAAAACAAATCGGCAGTAAATTGTGATTGGGCCAAAAGACAAAAAACTCTGCCCTGTCCTTGAGCTGCTGTTTTGGGGTTCAAATAAACTCTGTGAACACTTGTACATGTACCTACCAGTTGGGCATGAGGGCATTGTCTTTGCCCCTAAACATGGTGCCAACATTGGTGGCATGGTGAATGGATGAATAGAAGTCTGTGTAGTCTCCAATCCGAACTGGCATGTGCATGATGGCTTCACTCTGTGGCACAAAGGCACTGCAGGTACACGTAAATAAAAATGAAATTTAATGCATTTGCTTGAACAGTGTATACAAAAGAAAAACAGGCTGTGTACATTGTAAATACAAAAAAAGTAACAAAAGTAAATTTGCATTAGCATAAAAATCAAAAACCTTGATTTTAACCCCCCAAACAACTTCCAAGTAGGGTTTTTATGATTGTAAATTAATGGACTAGTTCCATAGCACAGATTTCATTGATAAAAACACCATTTCAGGGGCCCTTTAAAGAAACAAATTAAAAAATAGAACACAAAAAAACTTGCTCGGATTTTTGATACTGAAGCAAGGCCTCTCTATGGGCAGGATTTTCATTGCGAAGGGCTTCATCATCAAAACTCAACATCCTCGTCAGCATGTCACGTGTTTCTTTCCATGCTTCCGGTCCCAAGGCTATGAAATCGTTCAGAAAGGGCTACAAAACAGAAAAAAATGAATTGAAATTTAATTTCCACTGTACACATACTTATGTACCTTCAAAATACAATGATGTACAAAAATTTATTTTGCATATAGCTACCACAGATACATGTACTGGTTCCTGTACATTGTACATGAAGTGCATGTCATCGATACGTACATGTACATGTACATGTACATGTACATGTACATGTAGGTGGGTGACGCCATTGGTAGCCGATGGCCAGAGACACGGGGTAATCCCCTTACTCTTCACAAAAGAATGCTCTGGGGTCTTAAAAGTGCGTTACACAACACACAAGACCAACAGCTTTAACCCCAACACTCCTCAATCCTCCAAAATCAATACGAATTTACATACACCCCATGGAGTTAGGGTTAATTAATCCCATCCGAAAGATGGAGCAATTGGTCGAGTGCCTTGCTCAAGGGCATCCGTAGGCACCACGGCAGGTTGATCAAACCCGCAATAAAAGTTTTCGCACCTGTTGCGAATCAACAACCTAAACCACTCGGCCATGGTACCCCCACAGCATTGTAAATTTTATCCGCACCAATTGTCTAGGCTTAAACAAACTCCCCCTCCCAATGTACGCATGGTGTACATGTACGCATGGTGTACATGTACGCATGGTGTACATGTACGCATGGTACATGTACGCATGGTGTACATGTACGCAATGTCAATAACCCCTCTCATACTTTATGGACAGCCCTTATACAATGTATTGTATAACTCCAGATTTGAGGTAACGTGAGTAACAGTAACAGCAGTCACGTTAACGTGTTCAGATTTCGTCTTAACACGCTTACTGCCGTTCCCAAAGAGGGCGTTCCCATTTTCTATGAGTATACCGTACTCGTACATGTACATGTACGGTAGTGGTAGAATCCGGTACACCTGTTACTACGAGTATGTATACTCGTAGTCGGCAGCTAGTCAACATGTTAACCTAAGAATCATGTACCGGTAACGGGTAACTCTCCTTAGAAAACAGGAAATTTGCATTCTCCAATTTGGATGTGGAAGCAAAAAGGTTCGTGTAAAATAGACCGTATCGAATAGCCGCCATTTCGTGGGGCACCTTTTGTTACCTACATTATACGGTAAACCGTTCAACAATGGAAGCACGATATGTGCAACCATGCATGTCCTCAAGGAACAAAGAAACTGCCCCACGAAAAGGCGCCTATTCGATACAGTCTATTGCACTGCTTTATGGAACCAGGGGTCAATTTCACCAAACTCTTCGTACGTTAAGATCCATAAGGCGGCTTGCGATGGATCATAGGGCTGCGATGGATCGTGGCTACGATGGGTGCTGCGATGAATTTTACCAAACCTATCTTGGGGTGATGCGTTCGATTATCAATTAGGGATATTTGCATATTTACTCTAAGGCGGTTTGCTTTGCTGAATTATGTTTTCAATAAAATGGCCGTCGGCTACATGAGTTCAAAAAGTCTCCGTGTCCGTTCTGCGTAGTGCAAGCGCGAACGTTAAATTTTGGTGCCCAGCTTGCGGGACGCGTACCAATACATTTTGTGCAGTCACCAAGCGCATGGGCGGTTTTTGTTTTCCCGTTTTTAAGTCGCGCGTACATGTACGGTAGGACGCATGTAGAACACGGTAGCATATCATTGACATTTTTAGGGATTATGACCCAGGGACCATGACCCAGGGACCACCGGGGTTAATGAATTCGATACAAATGTGGACAAATGTCCATTTTTTGTGTTTCATTTTATGGCAGGTATCGATCACTATAAGTACCCATGGTGGGTCAGACTACACATACATTGTACATGTACATCACTCACTTACAGACAAAAATAGTATTTCAGAATAATTGCAGTTGTTTTGGTTTTTGATGTTTGCAAATTCTGTACACTGGCTTTGTACATTTCTACTTGTACATCTTTTACCTTATCAAACACATCCCTGTGTTTTAAGATACATGTATGCTCCCCAGCGAAGAGGCTCTCAACTTTTGTCAAGTCCAACACCTGGTCTCCAATAGCAACGCCAACTCGGGGTTGTGGCTGAAAAGAAAAATGCGAGAAGAATTTTGAAATGAATGTCAAAGAAATGTTAAAGATCCTAATGCCACCTAACACAAATTTAAAAGCAGTAGGGGAGAGTGGGGTTAGTTGGAACATTTTTCACAAAATCGTCTATAAAACACTAACAATTTATTAAAGAAAAAACAACTACCGGTACCGTATACCACTTTAAGTATACATATTTGGGCTACAAATGTTGCCTATAAAATGTTAGGACTCGTTGATGGTTTCTCGTATAATCCACCTTGAACATGACCATGTCAGCTGTTCCGACTTACCCCACCTACCGGTATGGGGTAAGTTGAAACACGGTATGGGGTAAGTTGAAACACGGTATGTTGTCTTTTAAAAACTGTACTATAACTTCTTTAATCACCCCAATTAGCAAGGAAGACACTTTAAAGCTGTAAATTTGGGCGCTAATTAACCCTTTGGGGTACATGGGAGTCACTGGTCTGCACAAAACAAAAGCACCAAAACAATAATGCATCAAGCGGTTAAGATCGCTTTTTGCTCACTTATAATGCAGTGAAACTTGTATAGCTACCGGTACCTACCGGTACCTTGTGACCGTGGCCACTATAAACAGGTGGTTTGTTTATTAAGGTGGTCTTATATAATAGCAGGTTTCACTATACAACTGTTTTTAACTTTCTAACCTTAAAATGTTAAAATTAACAATAAAACATTGTAATTTATTTAGATTATAAACTTTAGATTTTAAAGTTTTGATCTTCTTGAACTTTATCTTTTAAACATTAACAGTAAAACATCCATTCCGCAGCCATGGAGTACACTTCACATAATTCTTTGGAAAAATATGACCACATTAATTGTTTCAGTGAACGAGGATGAACACTTTAGTTTTACTTCCCCCCGCGCAACTGTGACAATCGTCATCATTTCGATCACCAAACGTCACAATCGTCATGATGTGTACATTTCGCTAACCCTGACAACTAACAATCACGTTACGCACCGCGTTTTTTCCCCGCGTGCACGTAACGCGCCACCTTCGCGTACACGCGACGCGCCCGCCTTCGCGTACACAACCCTACAAATGTCACAATCGTCATGATGTGTACATTTCGCTAACCCAGACAACCAACAATCACGTTACGCTTTTTGGCTTCGCGTACACAACCCTACAAAGACGCGCAACTTGTTCGAAGTTAACAAATGCAGCTTCAGCAACAGCAAACCATATCGGCTGCAGGGTCCATCGCCGGCACAGCAGGACAAAATCAACCTTGGACAAAACCACGAGCGGGCGGCCTATTCGGGAGTACATTTAAACTAGATATTTAGCCAAATAAATGTGTAATTAAGCTGTTAAGGTTAGGATTAGAAGTTTAATTTTTCCCCTTTTGGGGAACAAAACAAAATGTATAGGCCGAGCTGTACAAGTTAATAAATTATAAACAAGTGAATGTTGTCCCCCTTGCACAAAATAAACTAAAAACTTCTATCCAAAAGGCACTACCTTCATATGGGTTAGTTGAAACATGCTCCAACTATAACCCCCAAATTTTGTTCCAACTATAACCCCCAAATTTTGTTCCAACTAAACCCGCTGGCCTGTTTGACATTTGCAAGCTTACTACGAAAAACAGGGACTACAATTTGACATTTCGTTAACCTCATTTTGTACCTTTGTACTATACATGTACCTTAAAATAATCAAAAACTAGTTGAGTGAATCTATGAACTGACATCATTATCATAATTCAACATTTCTGAAAGGTCAAAAAACAAACATTCCTTTCTCATTTTAATAGGGTTGTAGCACATACCAGTACAGTATACATGTATGGTGGACAGCTGTTGCTATTACTAGCAACATACAGTGGCAGGATTTCATAAAAATAACTGCAGCCATGGAAGAAAATATACATGTAGATGTTTCAACATACACACTGTTCCAACTAACCCCACTCTCCCCATCTGAAAATTATCTTCTAGAAGAAGTACTTTCTAAAACTATGATCCAGTACATTACTAAAGGACATAATTTAAAGATTATTTGCATTTTTAGATGATTCAGTCATATTTAAGCTGCAAGCTTTTTCTGGGACTATTACCAAAACCAGCAGTGAAGTTTACTGAAGGATGGCTATATTGCCATTCATTTTATTTTAATATGAAGCCTTCAGTTTGTTTGTTTTTATCATGTTTGATTATACGTTTGTATTCTCTCGGTCTGTCTCCCTGGTGGGATTAAAAAAAATATACGAAATTGTAAATTCTAAGTAAATTATTATGATTATGAAAAATGACCACTTGTAAAATGTGTTGTAGAAAGTTTGATAAAATAATTTAGTTAGAACACTCACGAAAGAATATGACTCCATCAGAGATTGATTTAACAAATTGCACAATATCAACAAATATTGTATCGTATTTACACACAATAGTAATAATTTAAAAAATGTCAAATATGCTACAAATATAATCCTGTGTGGGTGTTTGTGTTGCGTGCCACGGTCCACACACTTAACCAATTATTTAAAGATCTAGAATCCCCCTTGAAGGAAAATCTACCGTAGCAGTTAGACTTTTTTCGATAGTCCAAACATCCCTCTTGCCGACGTGGATTTTTTTTTTTTTAATTGTCAATTTTAAGTGGATAATTTGCGAGCAAAAGTGCACTTTTCGAAAATGAGATTTTCGCGATTTCTGAAACGCTCATTAGGTATTCATGATATGCGCGTGACCCCGTGACGCAATCCTGAGAAAGAGAAGTCAACACGATTGTTAGCTCCATACGTTTACACGCAAAAAACTTGGAAAACCGTCTCTGTTAGATGGTGTTTTGTGAAGAATTTTGTTGTTCCAAAAAGCCAGAGATATGCCCAGTAGCTGCGTGTTTGTATGTTTTACCAGACACTATGAAAAAAAAAGAGCAAAAAGATTTTCTTTTCTATTACCAAGTGAGAGAAAAATTAGTTGCTCATTTTAACTTGTACCGGCCGATGTTCAAACACGTGGGAACTATGGCTCGCAGGAACCATTCCATGCTGTACACAGACCGCTGTGAATGCCGTTCGTTCCGTGACAAAACCACCCGTCGCAATGCACCAGTATTTACTTCAAAAGAGCTTCATTGTGAGCCACAATTTCATCGTTTTTTCACAAAACTTCGTGTATTTTCCATTCAATACTGCACAGGCCGTTTTGTATGTTTCTCAGGATGACGTCAAAACCCTGGACATTGATTTTTATAAACAAACCAAGTGACCTCGAGCATTTCAGAATCTTGGGTGAAGAGGGTCGGAACTGCTTTGCGTTTTAAGCAAAAGCCTGTCGATTATTTGTGGAAAACAAGTTGTGATGGTGTTGTAGACACATATACACCTTCATGATAAACAGGGAAACTTTAAAAATGTGGACGGGGGGATACTACATGTGTAGCTGTTTAAGCAAATTATTACTCAGCAGCCCTGCAGGTGAAAACAAATATAGCTACACTTTACACAGATCACAGAGCAAGGAAATCTAGCCGTTTCCTTGCCCGGGTAGGCTACATGTATTTAGCGAGTTAAATTCTTGCCGCAATAATGATTTGGTCAAAGGTTGCAAGTGCGCCCGCGCTTGAATGGCACTGTCAAACTGTGGGGCCAGTGACAAAGCACACATCGATAAATATTATTAAACATGCGAAATATTAACAGCAAAATTGCCAGCGATGTTTCTGTGTCGTCCGCAATGTTTGTGTGTGCGTGCGCAGCATGATCGATCGATCGATTTTCCACACACAATGGTTTCTGGGTATTTGTGCTGATTGGTTTACCCAGGTACGTGCGCATGCAGAAATGCCATGGGAAAAGGGTCGCTGTTGTACCCGTGTAATAGACGACCCGGGTACGTGCTTCTCCGGGTTAACACTTGTCGTGTGAAAAGAAACTCCGGGTTAAATGTAACCCGGGTTATTTACCGCTACCCGGGTAGAAAGGTTATTTATAAAATCGTTGCACACAATGGAATATTTAAGCAAGTCTTTTTACAGGATATTGCAATTTTTGGGTAAAATCAAAATGTCTACGCGTTCTACACATACATCCCTGGCCGTAATACTCTCAAAACTGGCGTACATGTCTTTGAAAACAAATTTTCCAACAAAAATCCTGGACCACGAGTTACTAGAACTCTTCGCTGTTTCAAAATGGCGAGAGCTTCCACACATGCGTGACCTGTGCGCAAAACGTCGAATAAGGGCGCTTTTCAATCGAGTCGGGCCGTATGTTCGTGACACGTCCAGCCTTCGTTCCTGCCATTCGGCCCGTGTCGTGTGTGCCCGTGTCACGAACAGACTGAGACTCGATTGAATAGCGCCCTCATTCGACCCTTTGCGCACAGGTCATGCGTGCGTGGAAGGTCTCGCCATTTTAAAACAGCGAAGATTTCTAGTAACTTGTGGTCCGAGATTTTTCTTGGAAAATTTGTTTTTCAATGACGTGTGTATGCCAGTTTTGAGAGTATTACGGCCTGGGAGGTACCGGTACATGTACCGGTACATGTACGTATGTAGAACGTGTAGATATTTTGATTTTACCAAAAAAATGCAATTTCCTGTAAAAATACTCGCTTAAAGATTCCATTTTGGGCAACGATTTTGATAATGCATGCAAAACAAGTTCTTCAAATATCAAAGTTCAGTTTGGAAATACATTTCAAAGTATTTCATCAGTTTTGAACCTGCAATGCTCGCTTTTCAAAGGCTATGTCTTAACCGTTAGACCACACAGACTACCGCTTGGTGCTGGTCTTGTTTGTATTTAAAGCCTTACAAAATACATCGTTTATGGTTCGCCACACGACGTGCCATTCTATTTAGGCCGATTTCTGTAAAACAAAATGCTGGTTTTGATGATTGTGAAGTGTGGATTGGGATCCCCAATAGCAATGTACATTCCCCTTGATTTTTTTTTATTTTGTTACCCCATAATTTTAAAGAAATTAGCGAAAACTCATCGGTCCTCCATCCAAATAAAAAAGAAAAGAAAGAATGATTCTTCTTTTTAGTGTCCAGCCGAGAACCGTGACTATTGTGTAACCCGCCAACGCGCACGTGCGGTGTCGGGGAGATTTAGCGAGTATTTAACTGTCGAAGTGAATACGTCTTGTTTTGTTAGTTGCCTCACCAATGGCTCTTCTCTAAAACAAATCACTGGACCGTGTCAATATGCTTTTGCAATGGTACATTTTTCGAGGGCCATGATGTTTAGAGCCAATTACCATGTCAAACGTCGCACTTCGGTTGTCCATTTTTCCCCTCTCCATCACTCTGGACGAGAGAGACGCGCAATTGCAAAGTCTGTACATGACGTCATCGCGTCTCAATCCAGTGAGCTTTTATTCAACACGTGTGGCGCGAAGAAAATGAGGACTCAAACTCCCGAAGGGGAGAAATTGTCACGTGACCCCAGTGATGCAGAAGCGTGTGACCATACATGCCATAGGAGAAATCCAGGCATAAAATCTACAGTAATCGTCATGGAAACCATGCCATCCTTAGGCACAAACCACAAATTACACCAGAAACGATCGTCTTTGGTGCCAAATTGTCGGCGAAAAGTCAAATTTACATACATGTATGTACATTATAGGCCTAGATTTTAATTGTTTTTTAACAAAACTTACCTCGCTTCGCCAAATTCTGTTTTAGCTAATTCTATTTCATGCGCAAATGAGCGGATATGTGCGTAAATGGTTCCGAAGAATATATTTCTCCCGATCGGGTGAAAATCTCTGCATCGAGGGAAAAAAACTTCTCCTGATTATTAAAGGAGAATTCGCCAGGAGGGGAGAATTTCTCCATTTCGGGAGTTTGAGTCCTGATCACTGTCTGAGTCATGAGACGTGAGATGCACAACAAACTTACAAAAGGGTATTTCTATAAATTAGGGGTCCAATGTTGGTGTCCCCCGTTACATTTTACATCTTGTTTTTGTAAATTCGGGACACATAGGAGAATCAAGCGTAGACTAGTTCCCGGTCTACATATTCCACACACACGCGTCGATGTACATCATCTCAAACTGTCGGAATCTTTTTGTCTGCCCGTCAAGTGCGTGGGAAGTCGCGCAGCGGGTGTTTTAAACTGGAAAGGAAATCAGAAACATCCAAAAGCATAGGTCCTTACTAAATCGTTTCTCACCTCACTCAATTCACTACAAAATTCAAAATTTGTTTTGCCGGTACTTTTTGTTTGTTTTTCAGTTTGAAATATTGTGGAATATGTGGACGGAAACCAGTCGATCTACAAACCACATCATACACATGTACATGACAACTTCGTACATGTAACCATTCATTTCCCAACATTATTTTCGGAGAATTTAGTGGACAAATGGTACCGAAATTCCGTAGACAGACGCAAGGTGAGTGTCTCAAGAACTATCAGACGGAGTTTGGTGGCGATTGGGCAGCGGATTATTGCGCTAGCTTAAACCGTATCGGTCCGATCTTAAAGTTCAGGCGCCGCCATATTGGAAAAAAACAACATTACCTATGGGGGAGAGCATATCCCCCATAGTTCTAGGGGTACGTTCTTGGTTTAAGCTAGCGCAATAATCCGCTCCCCAATCGCCACCAAACTCCGTCTGATAGTTCTTGAGACACTCACCTTGCGTGTGTCTACGGAATTTCGGTACCATTTGTCCACTAAATTCTCCGAAAATAATGTTGGGAAATGAACGGGAACATGTGCGATGCATCCACATGCATGATTGAGGCATTCGGTACAATGCATGTGGATGCATCGCACATGTTCCCGTTCATTTCCCAACATTATTTTCGGAGAATTTAGTGGACAAATGGTACCGAAATTCCGTAGACACACGCAAGGTGAGTGTCTCAAGAACTATCAGACGGAGTTTGGTGGTGATTGGGGAGCGGATTATTGCGCTAGCTTAAACCGTATCGGTCCGATCTTAAAGTTCAGGCGCCGCCATATTGGAAAAAAACAACATAACCTTAGTATGGGGGATACTATATCCCCCATAGTTCTTGGGGTACGTTCTTGGTACCAAATGAAAGCTGATAACTTTTTCTATTCTAGAAAAATACCTATTTATCTTTCTTTTTTTTTAAATTGACGCCCAAATCGGCCAAAACACGGGCAGTGCAACTTTAAATAGCCATTTTTGAAAAAGATCCGGACGATCCGGAAGATCTGGAAAGATCCGGAGGGTCCGTTTTTCACCCACACCCAGTTACAAAATCAAAGCTTACCTTTTCGGAAGTAGAAAATATTCCATAAGGTAGATTTTGAATTGGAAAGTCACAATCTGGTCCGTAACTAACAAAAGACATCTTTAATGGGTATATTACTTGGCGTTATTAGTTGGAAATCCGATGAGACTGCATGCAGTGCTAGTGCAGAGTGCAGACGACATACACAAAACACGCGTGTACACGTTACCAACTCACCAGCCGGAACCTAGCACGAAATTCGGGCCGTAATTTCGGCTGGCTGGATTTTGTACATATTGTTATTTTTACGGCTTCCGGAAATGCTCGAAAGCTAGATGAAAAGTTTGGCATAAATTGTTCAAATGATTTTGTACCATCGTTAATTGGGAAAATTCCCACTTTTTTTTCTTGTAATCGGTAAAGAACATCTTCAAGTTTATTTTATAAGCGCCCCGAAAGATTTGGTCAAGGGAAAACCTCAGCCTAATTAAATTTGTCTAATGATAGATCGAAAAAAAGGCACACATTCTCCATATTAAATTAGGCACAAATTCACCATACAATTGTATACGCATAAATGCCGCACTTTTCAAATTATTTTGTACCATCGTTAATTGGAAAAATTCCCCATTTTTTTTCTTCTAATCGGTAAAGAACATCTTCATGTTTATTTTATAAGCGCCCCGAAAGATTTGGTCAAGGGAAAACCTCAGCCTAATTAAATTTGTCTAATGATAGATCGAAAAAAAGGCACACATTCTCCATATTAAATTAGGCACAAATTCACCATACAATTGTATACGCATAAATGCCGCGCTTTTCAAATGATTTTGTACCATCGTTAATTGGAAAAATTCCCCATTTTTTTCTTTCTAATCGGTAAAGAACATTTTCAAGTTTATTTTATAAGCGCCCCGAAAGATTTGGTCAAGGGAAAACCTCAGACCAATTAAATCTGTCTAATGATAGATCGACAAATAGGCACAAATTCTCCATACAATTGTATACGCACATACCGCGTTTTTAAAATGATTTTGTACCATCGTTAATTAGAAAAATTCCCCATTTTTTTTCTTCTAATCGGTAAAGAACATCTTCAAGTTTATGTTATAAGCGCCCCGAAGGATTTGGTCAAGGGAAACCTCAGCCCAATTAAATTTGTCTAATGATAGATCTAAAAATATGCACAAATTCTCCATACAATTGTATACGCACATACCGCGTTTTTAAAATGATTTTGTACCATCGTTAATTGGAAAAATTCCCCATTTTTTTTTTAATCGGTAAAGAACATACTCAAGTTTATTTTATAAGCGCCCGGAAAGATTTGGTCAAGGGAAAACCTCAGCCCAATTAAATTTGTCTAATGATAGATCTAAAAATATGCACAAATTCTCCATACAATTGTATACGCACATACTGCGTTTTTAAAATGATTTTGTACCATCGTTAATTGGAAAAAATTCCCCTTTTTTTGCTTCTAATCGGTAAAGAACATCTTCAAGTTTATTTTATAAGCGCCCCGAAAGATTTTGTCAAGGGAAAACCTCAGCCCAATTAAATCTGTCTAATGATAGACATCATTTGGCGGAGGACAAAAGAAAACAAAAACTGAACGGAAATGCGATCAGGTCGTTGAAGTAATAGGTGACTGTATTCCCAGCAAACAATTAGACGTTTCTAAAACGTTTTTTAACGTTGTTTGAAAGTGTCGCGTACGTTTTGTGTACGTTCACCAAAATGTTTTTTGGACGTTATTTTGTGGACACTTTAAACCGTTTTGAAGACGTTTAATTGCGACGTTCTCAATACGTTTTTTGAACGTAGGAAACGTTTTAAAAACCTTTCTCCAGTTTCTGCGGACGTATTAATAACGTGCATAAAACGTTTTTTGAAAGTGTCTTGTACGTTTAACAAAATGTTTTTTCGACGTTATTTTGTGGACACTTTTGGACGTTTTAAAGACGTTAGTTTGCGACGTTTTTTAGAACTAGAACGACTTTTTAGAACTAGAACGTTATTGTCATTTGTACAAGTTTACAACACCTTTATTTTGACGCAATTGTGATGTAAACATGACGTAATCAGAATATTCTCACTGTGTAATTACATATAACTAATCGCTTACCTGAAGTTCCGGCTCTTGATACCATCAGTCACTTCCTCCTACTAGGTAATGTCGTTGTTGTATATTTTATGGCATCTTCGGCAACTAAGGCCCTTTATGCCATCAACTATACGGTTTTAGCTTTTACTATACTATAGTATCAACTTGAGATGACGAAGAAGGAGTTGCAGTTTTAGAAGTGGGAGGAAAACCTCCAGAGAAATGCCCCAGGGGAAAACCCACGCGGTCAAGTAGGGACTGCAAACCCAATCCACATACACGCCCCGGATTCGAACCCGGGACCCCAGAGGTGAAAGGCGAGGAAAGAACCCGTACGCCAACCCGACCGCCCCTACTAGGTAATATTACGACGCTTGATATATATATGCTCCTTGAATTTCCTTCGTATGTAGTCACGGTTGGTGGGCATTGGAAACCATTTTGTCCCCTAATATTTCTTGAAAATATTACCTTTTTAGACTATAGATGGGCTTTATATACAAAAGTACATACATTTGAAATCAGGCAGTGCGTGGTTACGACGTAAACCTTAAAACAATGCATTTTCCCGTGAAATTTACGGAAAAATGATCCCCACGCGATCTGTTTTGTTAACGTTCTCGGAACGTTCCCAGAACGTTACACTGCAACGTTAAATCTTAATGTCCGCAGAACGTCCCCTCGACGTTCAAAACGAACGTGACAAAAAACGAACATTCTCCAAACGTTATTCAAAACGTTCTTAGAACGTTATAGTGCAACGTTAGATTCAAACGTCGGCAGAACGTCCCCTCGAAGTTCAAAACGAACGTAACTTCCACGAACGTTCGGTGCAAAGGCTCTATACGTGTAATTTCCAGGAAAAAAGCGTTTTGGAAACGTCCAAGCAAAACGTTTTATTTCAGTACCCTCTCCTGCGTTCTTAAAACGTGTTTCGGACGTCACAGGAAAATAAACGTACCGTCTGAAACATTTTATATACGTTTAAAAAAAATTCTGAAGACGAAAACGTAAGAGACCAACATAAAACGTACGTGTATTTGTTTATGTTTGAAGAATTCCACGACAAAACGTTTTACAAACGTCCGAACAAAACGTTTTATGTCAGTACTCCCTCTAACGTCCTTAAAACGTGATCTGGACGTCATAGAAAGAACGTACCATCGTGGAACGTTGCATACACGTTCATAAAACGTTGCTGAAGATAAAAACGTAAGTAACCTATATAAAACCTTCACGTAAAATCATTTATTTTTGTAAGTTTCAGGAGTCCTCGGAAAAACGTTTTACAAACGTCAAAATAAAACGTTTTTGTCGGTACCTTTTCTAACGTCCTAAAAACGTGCCTGGAACATCACGGAAGAAAACGTACCATTTTGGAACGTTTGATACACGTTTAAAAAACGTTTTATTTGACAAAAACCTAAGTCACCTTTATAAAACTTATCCAAAACGTTTTCTGAACGTTTTGTGTTTGCTGGGTTGATCATAGACACATAAATGACAAGAATCTACCAAATAAATGTCTTCGGTTATTAAGGTATAGGATTAGGTGGATAAAAAGAGAGGTAAATGGGTTGAAAACCGTGACCACAATAGGGGCTAAAAACAGGTACAATATAAGGGACAGAGTCCGCTTTATCGCGCAGAAGCGTGAAGCAACTAAAAAACAAGGTGCTGTCGATGCAGGTGCTTCCGGGAAAGGTGCTGCTGGTGCACGTGCTGCTGATACAAGGTCACGTACTGCCCGTGCGCGTGCTGCCGGGACGCGTGCTAACAATGCGGATGCTTCCAGGGTGCGTGCTGCAGGTGCACGTGCTGCTGGGACAGGTACTGCCGGGATAGTTACTGCCGAGACAGATTGTGCCGAAACAGGTGCTGCCGATACAGGTGCTGACGGGGCTGGTGCAAACGGGGCACGTGCTGCCGGGGCGCGTGCTACCGGTAAAGGTGCTTGCGGGAGGGCGCCTGCTGCCAGGACGCGTGCCGCGGGTGCGCGTGCTGCTGATGTAGGTGCTGCCGATGATGATGCTCGTGGTACCAGAGGCACGTGCAGACAAAACAAGTGTATCTTGGCGCGTGCTGCCGATGCAGGCGTTGCTGGTGCTCGTATTGCTGGGGCGAGTGCTGACGATGCACGTGCTCCTGTGGCAAATGCGTCAGTTGATAGTGCTAACGGGGCAGGTGCTGCCGGGTCAGTTCCTGGCGGAGCAGGTGCCGCCAGGGCATGTTCTGCCGGGGCACGTGATGCCGATACAAGCGCTGACAATACAGGTTCTGCTGATACAGTTGCTTCCGGAGCAGGTGCTGCTGGTACAGGTACTGCTGATACAGGTATTTCCGGAACAGGTGCTGTCGATACAGGTGCTGGCGGGGCTGGTGCAAATGGGGCAGGTGCTGCCGGTGCAGGTGTTTCCGGGGCACGTGCTACGCTGGCGGGAGGGCGCGTGCTGCCAGAGCGCGCGCGTGCTGCCATGGCGCGTGCCGCTGGTGCGCGTGCTGCTGGGGCAGGTGCTGCCGATGTAGGTGCTGCCGATGTAGGTGCAGCCGATGATGATGATGATCGTGCTACCAAGGCACGTGCAGAAAAAAACAAGTGATACCGTGGCGCGTGCTGCCGATGCAGGCGTTGCTGGTGCTCGTATTGCTGGGGCGAGTGCTGCCGATGCACATGCTCCCAGGGAAAATGCGTCAGTGGATAGTGCGACCGGGGCAGGTGCTGCCGGGGTATGTTCTGCCAGGGCATGTTCTGCATGCCGGGACACGTAATGCTGATACAGGTGCTGCTGGTACAGGTACTGCTGATACAGGTATTTCAGGGGCTGCTTCTGCCGAGAAAAGTGCTGCCGGTACAGGTGATGCAAGGGCGCGTGTTACCGGGACAGGTGCTAGTTGGCAGGCGCGTGCTGACGGGCGGGCGCGTGCCGCTCGTGCTGCTGGGGTGCGTACTGCCGGGGTGCGTACTGCCGGGGCAGGTGCTGCCTGGGCAGGTGCCGCCGATGTAGGTGCTGCCGATGTTGGTGCTCGTGCTACCGAGGTACGTGCAGCAAAAACAAGTTATGCCGTGGCACGTGCTGCCGATGCTGGTGCTCGTATTGCTGGGGCGAGTGCTGCTGACGCACGTGTACCTGGGGTAAATGCGTCAGTGGATAGTGCGACCGGGGCAGGTGCTGCCGGGGTATGTTCTGCCAGGGCATGTTCTGCCGGGACACGTAATGCTGATACAGGTGCTGCTGGTACAGGTACTGCTGATACAGGTATTTCAGGGGCTGCTTCTGCCGAGAAAAGTGCTGCCGGTACAGGTGATGCAAGGGCGCGTGTTACCGGGACAGGTGCTGGTTGGCGGGCGCGTGCATGCTGACGGGCGGGCGCGTGCCGCTCGTGCTGCTGGGGTGCGTACTGCCGGGGTGCGTAGGCCTACTGCCGGGGCAGGTCCCAGATAGCAAGCATATACGTCGCACCGACGTCGGCAAAGGTCGGCATAGGTCGGCGAACGTCGCCCGGCCGTCGGTGTACAACGTCGGTACGACGTCTGTACGACGTCAGATGGGCCGGCGATTTCCGTATTTGCTGTACGTCGGCATTAAGTTAGACATTTGGTCAATATGACGTTACTTTAACGTCGATATTTGACGTCAATAAGGTGTCATATATAACGTCGGTAAGACGTCATTTAAAGGTTATCACATTACGTCAGTACGTCGTCGACACACTGCGTCGAATTAACGTGGGTTTAGGGACAACAATTGACGTCATGCTTGCGTCGCTATTCTGACGGCAACCGGACGTAAACGGCACGACGTGTTAAAGACGACGTGTTAAAACCACGTAAAATGTAATTGTTTACAACATACTGCCGCATGTTTACAGAATGTCCGTATTTTTAAGAAATTCATACTGTTAATTGGAGGACCGTAACATTTACAGACATTGACAGAGAATCCGTGATTTTACTGGCAAAACAACTCGATAAAAGGAATAAACCCGTAAAGAAGAAAAAAATTGTGAAATTTTCATTTTTACGATGGTACAAAATCATTTAAAAAACGCGGCATTTATGCGTATATAGGAATAAAATGTGTAATGGTGAATTTGTGCCTAATTTAATATGGAGAATGTGTGCCTATTTTTCGATTTATCATTAGACAAATTTAATTAATTGGGCTGAGGTTTTCCTTTTACCAAATCTTTCGGGGCGCTTCCTATAAAATAAACTTGAGGATGTTCTTTACCGATTAGAAGGGAAAAAAAGGGGAATTTAACGCACTCTAAAGACCAGCCGGAACCTAGCACGAAATTCGGGCCGGAATTTCGGCCGGCCGGATTTTGTACATATTGTTATTTTTACGGCTTCCGGAAATGCTCGAAAGCTAGATGAAAAGTTAGGCATAAATTGTTTAAATGATTTGATTCACCATACAATTGTATACGCATGAATGCCGCGCTTTTCAAATGATTTTGTACCATCGTTAATTAGATGAATTCCCAAATGTTTTTCTTCTAATCGGTAAAGAACATTTTCAAGTTTATTTTATAAGCGCCCCGAAAGATTTAGTCAAGGGAAAACCTCAGCCCAATTAAATTTGTATAATGATAGATCGACAAATAGGCACACATTCTCCATACAATTGTATACGCACATACCGCATTTTTTAAATTATTATTATTATTATTATTATTTTCCTTTATTTATACAGGGTAAAAGCTCAAACAGCATAAAGCTGGTTTTCATTGAGGCCCTGTTATAATGACAAAATAAAATAATATAAAGTACATCATTCTTTGTTTACAATATAATTAAATTAAAATAAGAATTTCCAAAGTAAAACCACAAGAAAGTAAAATAACGTTTTTAGTGATAGATAAATTAAAAACAAAAACGAAAACGAAAACGAAAACAAAAACAAAAACAAACAACCCAACACCCCACCCAACAGCAAACAACCCAAATAATACCAATTGATTAAAATTAACATTTATAGGCAGTAAACAAAATATAAGATAAGGGTAAATCTGGACCCAGCAACGTAAAAAACAAGATGACAATATGCATGTATAAAACACCACGAATGAGAGGATAAAATTATATAGAATCTGAAGAAAGGTTGCTAAAATAAAAGTCGCGGAGTTGTGATTTAAACATGGTTAGTGAAGGGGCGGTCCTTACATGGGGTGGCAGTTGATTCCAAGTATTGGCACCACTGACTGAGAAGCTGGAAGCATATATTTTGTACGGACAGCGGGAACTCTCAAAGTGCGGTAACTGGACTGTCTAGTTCTACATTTATTTTCAAATTTAGTAAAATAATTTTGCATATAGCTTGGGGTCATATAGTTTAAGCATTTAAAAACAAGAACAGCCTTTCTGAAATTCACCCTTTGTGGAATAATAAGCCAGTTGAGTTCATTAAACATGTCAGCCGACGGGGTCAAGTAGTGGCATCCTAAAATTAATCTTGCTGCCCTTTTAAGAAATTTATTTAATGTGTCATTATGTTTTGCAAGTCTAATACCCCACACGGTACAGCAATAATCTAGTATTGGCATAATTAAACTTGTAAAAAGAGTAAGCAATGTAACCTTGTTTACGCAATGGCGGATACGCTTTAACATAGCCAACTTGGAGGAAACTGATTTTATGACATGCTCAACGTGTGGAGTCCATCGCAAATTACTGTCAATAATAACACCTAAACATTTAAAAGAGTTAACCTGGTTAATTGGAGCTCCATTAAGAATTAGGGCAAGATTGGCATTGGCAACTTTCTGTTTAGACCCGATAAGCATACTTTTCGTTTTAGCTGCGTTAATGATTTTGTATAATCGTTAATTGGAAAAAATTCCCCATTTGTTTTCTTCTAATCGGTAAAGAACATCCTCAAGTTTATTTTATAAGCGCTCCGAAAGATTTGGTCAAGGGAAAACCGCAGCCTAATTAAAAATGGCCGAGAAATTTCAGAGTTTAGGAAAAACTGGGCTCGGGCTTCCTGACTGCTCTGCAGACCGTGGCTGTCCGTACTACACTCTTCTTTGGTGTACTCGATCCTGACTCGTGCGCATGCTCAGGCTTGTGGATGGTCGTTGACACACCCAGTTTGGGACGGGAATTTGGTCAAAGTGTGGTCCAAACGTCGGCAAATTTGGAAGTCAAGAAATTGTCCGACGAAATTCAAATTTTGCAGGCTCCAAACAGTCTACATTCCGCACTTGTCCTGAACAATGGACAGACTTTCGCCGGGAAATGGCCGAGAAATTTCAGAGTTTAGGGAAAACTGGGCTTGGGCTTCCTGACTGCTCTGCAGACCGTTGCTGTCCGTACTATACTCTTCTTTGGTGTACTCCTGACTCGTGCGCGTGCTCAGGCTTGTGGATGGTCGTTGACACACCCCAGTTTGGGACGGGAATTTGGTCAAAGTGTGGTCCAAACGTCGGCAAATTTGGAAGTCAAGAAAATTTCCGACGAACTTCAAATTTTGCAGGCTCCAAACAGTCTATATTCCGCAGTTGTCCTGAAAAATTGACAGACTTTCGCCTGGAAATGGCCGAGAAATTTCAGAGTTTAGGGAAAACTGGGCTCGGGCTTCCTGACTGCTCTGCAGACCGTGGCTGTCCGTACTACACTCTTCGTTGGTGTACTCCTGACTCGTGCGCGTGCTCAGGCTTGTGGATGGTCTTTGACACACCACAGTTTGGGACGGGAATTTGGTCAAAGTGTGGTCCAAACGTCGGCAAATTTGGAAGTCAAGAAATTGTCCGACGAAATTCAAATTTTGCAGGCTCCAAACAGTCTACATTCCGCACTTGTCCTGAAAAATTGACAGACTTTCGAGTGGAAATGGCCGAGAAATTTCAGAGTTTAGGGAAAACTGGGCTCGGGCTTCCTGACTGCTCTGCAGACCGTGGCTGTCCGTACTATACTCTTCTTTGGTGTACTCCTGACTCGTGCGCGTGCTCAGGCTTGTGGATGGTCGTTGACACACCCCAGTTTGGGACGGGAATTTGGTCAAAGTGTGGTCCAAACGTCGGCAAATTTGGAAGTCAAGAAAATTTCCGACGAACTTCAAATTTTGCAGGCTCCAAACACTCTATATTGCGCACTTGTCCTAAAAAATTGACAGACTTTCGCCGGGAAATGGCCGAGAAATTTCAGAGTTTAGGGAAAACTGGGTTGGGGCCTCCTGACTGCTCCCGCTAACCGTGGCTGTCTGTACACTCCTCTTTGGTGTACTCCTGACTCGTGCGCATGCTCAGGCTTGTGGATGGTCGTTGACACACCCCAGTTTGGGACGGGAATTTGGTCAAAGTGTGGTCCAAACGTCGGCAAATTTGGAGGTCAAAAAAATTTCCAAAGAACTTCCAATTTTGCAGGCTCCAAACAGTCTATATTCCGCACTTGTCCTGAAAAATTGACAGACTTTTGCCGGGAAATGGCCGAGAAATTTCAGAGTTTAGGGAAAACTGGGCTCGGGCTTCCTGACTGCTCTGCAGACCGTGGCTGTCCGTACTACACTCTTCTTTGGTGTACTCCTGACTCGTGCGCATGCTCAGGCTTGTGGATGGTCGTTGACACACCCCAGTTTGGGACGGGAATTTGGTTAAAGTGTGGTCCAAACGTCGGCAAATTTGGAAGTCAAAAAATTTTCCGACGAACTTCAAATTTTGCAGGCTCCAAACAGTCTATATTCCGCACTTGTCCTGAAAAATTGACAGATTTTTGCCGGGAAATGGCCGAGAAATTTCAGAGTTTAGGGAAAACTGGGCTCGGGCTTCCTGACTGCTCTGCAGACCGTGGCTGTCCGTACTATACTCTTCTTTGGTGTACTCCTGACTCGTGCGCATGCTCAGGCTTGCGGATGGTCGTTGACACACCACAGTTTGGGACGGGATTTTGGTCAAAGTGTGGTCCAAACGTCGGCAAATTTGGAAGTCAAGAAATTTTCCGACGAAATTCAAATTTTGCAGGCTCCAAACAGTGTATATTCCGCACTTGTCCTGAAAAATTGACAGACTTTCGCTGGGAAATGGCCGAGAAATTTCAGAGTTTAGGGAAAACTGGGCTCGGGCTTCCTGACTGCTCTGCAGACCGTGGCTGTCCGTACTACACTCTTCTTTGGTGTACTCCTGACTCGTGCGCATGCTCAGGCTTGTGGATTGTCGTTGACACACCCCAGTTTGGGACGGGAATTTGGTCAAAGTGTGGTCCAAACGTCGGAAAATTTGGAAGTCAAGAAATTTTCCGACGAACTTTAAATTTAGCAGGCTCCAAACAGTCTATATTCCGCACTTGTCCTGAAAAATTTACAGACTTTCGCCGGGAAATGGCCGAGAAATTTCAGAGTTTAGCGAAAACTGGACTCGGGCTTCCTGACTGCTCTGCAGACCGTGGCTGTCCGTACTACACTCTTCTTTGGTGTACTCCTGACTCGTGCGCATGCTCAGGCTTGTGGATTGTCGTTGACACACCCCAGTTTGGGACGGGAATTTGGTCAAAGTGTGGTCCAAACGTCGGCAAATTTGGAAGTCAAGAATTTTTCCGACGAACTTCAAATTTTGCAGGCTCCAAACAGTCTATATTCCGCACTTGTCCTGAAAAATTGACAGACTTTCGCATGGAAATGGCCGAGAAATTTCAGAGTTTAGGGAAAACTGGGCTCGGGCTTCCTGTAAGGATGTAGGGAAGTGCCAAGCAGATCACGAGGGCGCTATAGGAACGGGCTTTGTTATGCCGCGCCCATGGTCGTGCTCGTATTGGTGTCTTGAATCAAGACTAGGTAGTTGACGGCGCCTGCCAACTGCCGATTTTGGTAATGTTTTGGGGCGGAAAATCTCACCACTGCACAGGTGGATTTGCGTGATATTTAGCACAAATATAAAGAAAACCAACTCCAATGGACCTGCACCAAAAATAAATCAGCCTGACAGATCAAATGATAGAAATAAAAGGCGGCATGATTTACAGTGCAATTTCACGCAGCGGTCCATCAAGCTTGCGAACTTCGGTTACGGATTTGACCAATTAATGTAACAACTGCGCGGTTGATGACATCACAGATTTCCAAGTCGCTAAAGAAGGTCTCAAACTAAATCCCTGGTGCCTACCTATCGGCAGATACGGTTGCAGTGTTTCTATTTCAGTACGCAGCTCTGCAGGGGTCGTTATCCTGCTCAAAGTCATACCCGAGACAATTCGAACCCGAGACAACTCGACCCCGGGACAACTCGAACCCGAGACAACTCGTATCCCTTTCCTTGTCATTATTTTGTTCTAACATTGATCAATTTATTTTCTCTTCTCAACTTCCTGACAAACCCCCCGCCTGTGCCCACGCCCCGCCCCTCAACCCCATGCACCGCACGCGTGTCGGCGTGACCTGGGTCCTGGCGACACACCCGATCCAACATGTCAGAGCGGCGACGGCGTGATTACGCCGTCCGCCGGTAAACGCATAATGTTCTGCTAAGTCTCTAAACGATATTTGATCAATATCTTCAAAAATGATTGAGGGATTTTCATTTTAGACGCAAAAATATGCTTACGTTCAAAACCGCATCTTGCGAAACAAACACCATGGGCCACTGTTTCCCCAATTTACAGAACTTTTCATGTAACCAACGTTGGTGTCCTGGATGTTTTACCCCACAGAACATTTTCTGCATGTGTTGAGCGGGAAATATGACCCAACAAACGTCAACTTCATGAAATTCTCCACTTTATTGTACACAGCATTTTTTACAGTGTG
Source organism: Henricia sp. BOLD:AAB3569 (assembly GCA_037783545.1). Taxonomy (NCBI): domain Eukaryota; kingdom Metazoa; phylum Echinodermata; class Asteroidea; order Spinulosida; family Echinasteridae; genus Henricia; species Henricia sp. BOLD:AAB3569. Next base: position 49,148 of record JBBELK010000071.1, on the reverse strand, counting down.
GTCAAACGTTAGCTATGCATCGGTTCATTTTGAAAGTAATTAAGACACCTGTGCTAATTGTTATGGTGTAAACCACTGTTAATTTGCATTGTAAAAAAGGGCTACCATCCAAAACTGTCAACTTCTGTTCTTAGCATGCATAATACCAGTCATTAACACACAACACATGCAATTTTGTGGGGGGTGGGGGTGGGGGGTGGGGTGGGGCGTGGGGGCGGGATTGCGTGGACTTCCGTGGTGACAGAAAATATGCCTATATGTACTAAAATCAAGATGGTCATTAGTCTATTTAGAGCCAATATTATACACTCACGTATTTTAGTAGGCCTACACTTACACTCCTGCGCAGTGGTTCAATTGCGCGGTTTTTCCGTAAAAACCGCGCCAAACCACTGCGTGTAGCCTATACACTACACAAAATAATTGTTCATTATGTATGACTGATCCGTGCTTCTTTTTGTTAAATGTGATTTAAATGTGATTTCTATCCAGGCCTTGCGCTGCTACTGGTGGAAATTACACAATACCACTAATTTTCCAAACTAAAAGTTTTATTCAGAGACATAGAGATAAATATTTTTCTTTACGTCTCTGAATAAACAAAGGAGAAACGGTTATCATCACGCACGTGTCTCTCACCACATGATACACATCACGTGATTAATAGCTGGGTGCTACCTAACTACAGTCTGGTACCCGGACCAAAAATGTTTTGACTAGACTGAATTATTTAGTCGTTGTATGTGAAATATGTGGAGCGGGAACCAGTCTAGGTGTTACCCACAATTCCGTTTACGCACATACATTGAAAGATCTAGACTGGTTCCCGTCCACACAGGAGAATAGACTGGTTCCCGTCCACATATTCCACACTTTCGCAATAAGCGAACCAATCTATATAGGATTGGGAACCAATCTATGAAAGATCATGCCCACATATCACGAACACCGCGACCCCACACATTGAAATATCCCACATATATGTCGAAATATCGCACATATATCTTTAACATTGCATATATATGTCAAATTATTGCACATATATTTTCAACATCGCATACATATGAAAAAACATTGCATATATATGTCAAACATCGCACATATATGTCAAACATCGCACATATATGTCAAACATCGCACATATATTTGTGCATTATCGAATATTGCAACGTTTCACACGCCATACACAATGCCTGGAATGTTTGAGATTTGTCAAAGATACATCCTTTTTGTTTGCGAGGCGCGCAACATTCCAATTCGGCAGGGGAGCAGGCTGGTTTCTGTATAAGCACATCACCGATCAACATGCGTGGCCTATACTACAGTTTCTGGTAATAAGGAGGATGCAAAACCGATGGGGCGTGTCCCCTCGTTTACCGAGAGAAATGTCGTTGGTAGTTTAATTGAAACTGAAGCCCTTAATGCCAGAGAGGAATGTCCTGGACGGATCGAATTGTGTCGGCTTGGTCCGGCGCTTGCTGTGGTGTGTTTTGTGGGTGGGGTGCGTTGCGTTTGAAGAGCTCCACGGATAGACAACTGCAACGGAGGTGTCGTTTTGGCTCGCCATTTTGTCAGGCTCGTGTAGCTGCCGACTTGTGGAACTTTATATTCGTTGCTGTGTTGTAGGCCTATTTGAGTCGTGCATGGATATATGCGAGCCTTGCCAGCAATTCTACTTGAATGGAGAATCTCGTTCGCCAAGGACTTTTGGAGCAAAAACAGAAGAAACGATCGTCAAAATGTGCTTCTGCTGAACACAACAACTTTTTACGTTGGATTCCTAGTTTCAAGCTCCCGCCTTTGCGTCAGTCCTGGTAATTATGCATGATAAAATAAGTAATGAAATCCCGACAGTATTTTTTTTTCAGGTAAGAGTTGAGAAGTTGATCATAATTTATTTTTTTAAATTTATAATGATTCATCCAGCATCGGTAAGTGCAGATTTGATGCGGAAAAATGAGTTTAAAAAAAGAAAGATTTTGTGATGAAACACTGAACATTTTCAGCCTCTCTCATATGTTTTGCACACAAGGTCTGAAGCCCTGATCAACTACTGAATTCTTTCCTTTTTCGTTCGTGTCAACCTGCGAATGTTACAAATTCAATTGTTGGAATTAGGCACGTACCAAAGCATGACGTCACGGCCACTATTGTGCCGAATAAAGTTTGTGACCGTTTTGGTTTTGCGAATTGTAGCATCTTCAAAAACTCAAATAAAAAGACATTTAAATTGCCTAAAAAGTGGCCTTATAGGGCTCGTAAAAGAATGACAAATTCAAATTTTATTCTGGGTTTATTTTTGTTTTGATTTGACCCGTCTATCCAGTGTAGCGTTAGCCGAAAGAAATCACCTCAAATTGAAGCGTTATTTTCTCATAAAAGATAACCTAGCCCAGATTTGAAATTTCGCTGCCCCTAAAGAAGATATACTTAAGGTATTATCGTGCAAAATTGTAGGTAAATATAATAATCTCCGACGCTGGGATAACGAACTCGAATTTAACGGGGCCCGCAGTGCTCCATTCAACGGCTGGATAGAAGACCAGCATGCCAGGGCGCGCGGCTGTGAATTTTTCTCTCCAAACGACATAGCATAGGCAGAGGATTCTGTGCCTTTCCATCTTCCTTTCGCAAGGGTCTTTCTTGCACTCGTACCTCGCTTGCCAAGAACCCTTGCTGCATCGACTGGGTCTGAGCTGTATTACAGGCCTAGGGCTGTTCAACCAATGAGAGACAAGATATCTTTTGACCTGTATCTTTTGACCTTTGAATGAGCCGTTTCGAACAATCATATGGTACCTTTCATGCTATTTCGCCCCGTTCAACCGCATGAAAAGCAGTTTTACTCCATCGAACACATCAAATGAAAAAAGTCCATAATCGTAAATGAATTTCAGAATTTGATTACAACATGGGGAGGGCCAGTGTCACATTTGCCGAGTCAATATTCATTCATTATCGTTGACCATTATTGTGACTGCCGGCGAGCTGCTTTCGATGTTGCCACTTGGTGGCGCTGTTTAGTTTGTACGGTCTCTCGCTTCCTTTTTGTCGATATGTACGATGCGTGATGATTTGCTCACTTTCACACCAACTTTTTGAGGTTTTTTAACGAGAATATCCTTTGACCTTGGACCCGAGGACAGAGGTATGTGATAATTTCATTATTGTAGAACCTAGCTTTATAACTGGTATTTGCGTAAGTGGAAATTTAAGGTGTTATTTGGACAAGATTTAACAGCGATTATTTGTTAATTGTGAAGTGTTGATGTCAGAGTGCATGAGAAAGCGTGGTGCTCATGTGCTTTGATCGGGATGACCTTTGACCTCTCCGCATAATGTTTATTCGCATATTGTCTTATTATATGCATTCAGCGCTCGTATATAGTGCTTTTCGTAGAGTATATTTGAGATTTAACACATTAGATGTTCCTTTACTCAAAATAGGATTCTTACTTTTAATTTCTTTGCAGTTTTTACGTGAACATGGTGAACAATAAAAAAGCATAGAATTGTAAACAGCCACAGTAAAAACTCTTCTTGGGAAAGGATGACAGACACAGAAGACATACCTCTTGGTGGATCAGCCTCCGGTATCAGTCATGGCAGCGGCCGTTCCCGTGCTTCTAGAGGCAGCTCCAGACATTCAAAGACAGAACTGCTTCGCATCACTGAGGAGCAGAAAAGAGCAGAGCTTACTGCAAGATCTGCAGCAATTGATAGAATGCACCAGCTTGACTTGTCAAGACGGTCACTTGAAATGGAAAACCAACGACTGGCAGACCAGATAGAGATTTCCCGCCTCGAACTTGGAAGGCGAGCAAAGCAATTGAAACTCCAAACGGAAATCGATGTGAGCAGTGCCAGGCTACAAGTATTAGACAAGTATGAAGACGGATCTTCTCAGATATATCCGATGCCCCGAATTGACGGCCCCTTTAATAGGGGATCATTCCTTGAAAGTTCACCGAATGCCGGTCAGCAACAAACCATGCTGAACCCCATGCCTGAGAATACGAATGATGACATGAGGGAAGTTAATGATGTCCCCCCTGAAGCCCCGCCCCTTGTATCTACTTTGCAGACTGGAAATTCTACATCACGTAAACTCGAAAAACCTGACGCAACTCCCCCTGCACTATCTACTGATGCATCGAAGAATGATGTGGCAAATGCCATTACTGCACTCGCAGATGTGCTTACACGACGGGAGGAGAAACTGCCCAAAAGAGAGCCCGAAGTATTCAAGGGCAACGTGTTCGACTTTCCAGTATGGATGAATTCCTTCTTCATCCTCGTAGAGCAGCGATATTCATCGGTCATTGATCGTCTGTATTATCTTGGCAAATATACTGATGGTGAGGCTCGAGAGTGCATCAAAGGACTGCTTGCTCTGAACAATGACGGTGCCTACGAGAAGGCAAAGAAACTTCTGAATGAGCGGTACGGCAACAAGTTGCTGGCTGCAAATACATATCGTGAAAAAATGAACAAATGGCCAGCCATAAAGTACGATGATGGAAAGGGGCTCCGAAATCTATCGGATTTCCTTTTTCAGTGCGAAACAGCAATGAAAACATTAAGTCAGTTGAAAGTTCTTGATGACCCGGCCGAGCACAAGAAAATAATAGAGAAACTACCGAGACAAGTACAGATGCGATGGTTCCGCCAAGTAGACCAATGGATGTATGACAAAGAAGGCGTTGAGAAAGATGACTATCCACCCTTTGCTGAGCTGTGTAAGTTCATAGCCAAGGAGGCACGCATAGCTTGCAGCCCCTTTCAGTATAAACTGAATGAAGAAAAGCGAGAAGAAACCAGAGCCGCCAAACCCATAAAAGTCAGGGATGGTAAGGAGCTTCACTTCAAAGGCTGAAGAAATGCCCCCAAAGAAATGGTTTAGTCCTCAGAAGAGCAGAGTTCTTTCTTCAGAGAAACACCCTGCACAAAATTGCCCCCTGTGCAAAGGCCAACACCAGCTGGAAACCTGTACCAGTTTTGGTGCGATGAAACTCAATGAACGACAAGACTTCATCAGAAAGAATGGCCTCTGCTTTGGATGTTTGAAGTGGGGACACAGACGTCAAGACTGTCGGTACAAGAAACAGTGTGATAACTGTAGCCGCTATCACCCAACACTTCTTCATGACTTCACAAAATCCATGCCCGAAGTGAAGACTTACAATGACACCAACAAAGAAGTAGTAGTTGTTGAATCGACTACACATAGAGTTCAAGCGGTCAGTGCTGGACAAAGTTGCTTCCACACCCTGATTGTGCCGGTGGTGCTTCATCACGAGAAAGACCCAAGCACAAAGGTCATAGTCTATGCCCTTCTGGATGAGCATTCAGATGCTTGCTTTGTCTCCGACTCAACACTAGAACGTCTTAGCATCGATGGAGAGTCAGTCCATTTGAGCTTGTCTACAATACTAGCCAAAGGAACCATCCCGTCAAGAAAAGTTCAAGGACTGGTGGTCAGAGGCCTGACTGAAGACACAGAAATCCCATTGTCAGCTACATACTCAAGAGACTCCATCAATGCAAATAGTCAGCAAATTCCCAGATCTGACACAGTGAAGGAGTGGCCCCACCTGAGACACATCGCCAATCTGCTGCCTCCATACTTGAGCGAAACAGAGATAGGGCTATTAATAGGCTGCAACGTGAGCCGTGCTATCAAACCAAGAGATGTCGTCCATGGAAAGGAGGATGACCCCTATGCAGTCCGAACAGCCCTTGGATGGGGAGTGGTCGGGATGATGCACAATGGTAGTGACCGCAATGATGCTTATGGAATTTCAACTTCATCTTCACAATCACAACGCTGCTTTGCTTTTCGAACCCAAGTGAAAGAAGTAACCCCCCTTCAAGTTAGTCAAATGTTTGAGATAGACTTCAGTGAAAGGAACAGCGAAGAGAAAGTTTCCCTAGCTGATCGACGGTTCATGCAGAAGATGATGGATGGGATACATAGACGAGAGGATGGCCACTTTGAGATGCCACTACCCTTCAAAACAAACGACGTCCTGCTCCCTAACAACAAGCCAATGGCACTAAGACGGCTGAACAAGCTAAAAACAAAGATGTTGGGTAACGCCAGGTACAAGGACGATTACAAGGCCTTTATGGATAACATCTTTGACCAAGGCTACGCCGAACGGGTTCCTGAAGATGAGCTTCTCCTCAACGATGGAAGGGTATGGTACATACCTCATCATGGGATATATCATCCCAAGAAACCGAACAAAATCAGGATCGTCTTCGACTGCAGTGCCGAATACGAGGGTGAAGTGTTGAATAGACATCTGTTGCAGGGACCAGACATGACGAATAATCTCGTTGGTGTACTTTGCCGTTTCCGAAAGGATTACGTTGCCTTTACTTGTGACATTGAGGGCATGTTCCATCAGGTTGGCGTCAATGTGGAATACCGCAACTACTTCAGGTTCTTGTGGTGGCAGGGAGGTGAGATGGAGAAGTCGCCAAGCGAATATAGAATGAAAGTACACCTATTCGGTGCTACTTCCTCTCCAGCGTGTGCAAACCTTGCACTGAAGTGTGCCGCCGATGCCTGTGAAGACAGCCATGGAAAGACGGTAGTAGACTTTGTTAAGAAAGACTTCTACGTCGACGACGGATTGAAGTCGGTCACTACTGCAGAAGAAGCCTCAAAGTTGATCAAGGATAGCAGGGAGCTATGCGAGAAGAGTGGATTTCACCTCCACAAGTTCATCGCAAACGACAAAAGGGTATTAAAGGACATACCACCTCATGAACGTGCCAAAGATGTCCAGAATGTCGATGTTTTCTCCGAAGGTCTCCCAGTTGAGCGCACTTTGGGAGTACAGTGGTGCTTAGAATCCGATACATTCCATTTCCGAGTCCACTTTGATGACAAACCAGTTACTCGTCGTGGCATCATGTCAAGTGTTAGCTCCATATTTGACCCTCTCGGACTTGTCTCACCAGTGCTGCTTGTGGGAAAACGAATCCTGCAAACTTTGTGTAGAGATGGATATGCATGGGATGACCCAGTATCTGAGGTGATCACAGCAGAATGGAAGAAGTGGAAGTGTGACATCCACCATTTGGCTTCTTTGAAGATCCCGCGATGTTACAAACCAGAGAACTTTGGTGTCATCAAGGCCGCTGAGTTGCATCATTTTTCAGATGCCAGTACTGAAGGCTATGGTCAGTGTAGCTACTTGCGGCTGATAGACGAGAACGACTCTACATCTACAACTCTGGTTATGGGAAAGTCCAGAGTCACTCCATCGAAGCCAGTAACAATACCTCGATTGGAACTCACAGCTGCTGTCACATCTGTCAAAGTGAGCACCTTCCTTGCAAGGGAACTAGAATACCAGAATTTGACGCACTTCTTCTACACGGATAGCAAAGTAGTGCTTGGATACATCGCGAATGACAGCAAGAGGTTTCACATCTTCGTCGCCAACCGTATACAAAAAATTCGAGATTACACCACACCTGATGACTGGCGACACATCGACAGCAAGATCAATCCAGCAGATCCTGCCTCTAGAGGCCTTTCTGCTCAGGCACTCATCAAAAGTGAGCTCTGGTGGAGTGGCCCTGAATTCTTGCAGACGACTGATATCCTTCCACGTGATAAATATACTGAGATCAGTCCGTCCGATCCAGAGGTAAAGACAGTACCTACATGTACCTTCAACGTTCAAGCCGAAGAGTCCAACTTCCCAGGTATGTTGACAAGATTTGAGTACTTCTCAAATTGGTTTCGTCTGAAGCGAGCAGTTGCAGTGTGTCTGCGATTCATGAAGAAGCTTCAAGATCGCACCATCAAGAATAGTGATTTAGGTACCGCCAAAGATGCCTACATCCCTATCAATGTAGATGAGTTGCAGAAGGCTGAACGATTGATCCTGCGCTTAGTTCAGGGACAGGCGTTTCCTAAGGAAGTACAATCTCTCAGCAAACAAGATGGATGTGATGACAAATCTGCAGGGAATTCAGTGGGCAAGGGAAGTCAGCTGTGTACACTGGACCCAATCATGGATGAACACAAGTTGCTCAGAGTAGGTGGACGTATTAAGCATGCGCCCGTAACAGAGGAGCTCAAGCATCCAATCCTACTCTCACGTCATGGTCATGTGACTGACCTAGTAATTGAACATTTCCATGTTCAGTGTTCTCATTCTGGACGTGGTATGACGCTGAATAGTATTCGTCAGAGCGGATATTGGATCCTCGGAGCAAGAGCTGCAGTTACAAGCCACATTTGGAAGTGTGTAACTTGCCGGAAACTGAGAGGCGCACCCTGTGGTCAGAAGATGGGTGAACTTCCCCGAGATAGACTGGAACCTTCTCCACCGTTTACATACAGTGCAGTCGACTTTTTTGGTCCATTTGTTATCAGAGAAGGTCGGAAGGAGCTGAAGAGATGGGGAGTTATTTTCAGCTGTATGGTGTCCCGTGCAGTTCACATCGAAACTGCAAATTCTCTCAGCACAGACTCTTTCCCGAATGCCTATCGAAGATTTATCTGCCGGAGAGGCCCAGTGCGACAACTTCGCTCTGATAGAGGGACAAACTTCGTCGGTGGGAAAAACGAACTTGACAAGGCACTTGCGGAAATGAATCAACTCAAGATCTCTCAAGAGCTTCTTAAGGATAACTGCGATTGGGTAACGTTCAAGATGAATGTTCCTGCTGCCAGCCACATGGCAGGATCCTGGGAACGAATGATACGTTCGATTCGTAACGCCTTCACACCCCTTCTACAGCAGAACGGACATCAGTTGGACGATGAGCTACTTAGAACCCTCATGACCGAGGCTGAAGCAATAGTGAATAGCCGACCCTTGACTTACATTGACACAAAATCCCCAGATGCCCAGGAACCTCTGACTCCAAGTCACCTGTTGACACTGAAAGGAAGAGTAGTTCTTCCCCCTCCAGGAATCTTTGTCAGGCAAGATCTCTACTGTAAACGCAGATGGCGTAGGGTCCAGTACCTCGCCAACCAGTTTTGGTCGCGCTGGAAATCTGAATACTTGTCGACACTACAGGAGAGGAAAAAGTGGATGAAGCCCCAGACAAATCTTGAGAAAGATGATGTTGTCATGATGATAGATGACACCACACCGAGATGCCAGTGGAAACTAGCGCGTGTTCTGGAGACATATCCCAGTTCAGACGGTCTTACCCGGAAGGTTAAACTCCTAACTGGACGATCAACCTTTGAGAGACCCATACACAAAGTGGTTCTGCTGTTGGACCGGGGACACCCCGACGAGGAGCCAAAGGACTCAAATTGAGCATGAACTGGACTTTAAGGGACAGCTAATTAATACCATTTTGTGTTCAAAATTTTTGGCAAAAATATGTTAACCCTGTTAATGTTTCAGTGTTTTTTCTAACTTAAAGTAATTTTTCAGGTAAAATTAGGGGAGCCATGTGACTGCCGGCGAGCTGCTTTCGATGTTGCCACTTGGTGGCGCTGTTTAGTTTGTACGGTCTCTCGCTTCCTTTTTGTCGATATGTACGATGCGTGATGATTTGCTCACTTTCACACCAACTTTTTGAGGTTTTTTAACGAGAATATCCTTTGACCTTGGACCCGAGGACAGAGGTATGTGATAATTTCATTATTGTAGAACCTAGCTTTATAACTGGTATTTGCGTAAGTGGAAATTTAAGGTGTTATTTGGACAAGATTTAACAGCGATTATTTGTTAATTGTGAAGTGTTGATGTCAGAGTGCATGAGAAAGCGTGGTGCTCATGTGCTTTGATCGGGATGACCTTTGACCTCTCCGCATAATGTTTATTCGCATATTGTCTTATTATATGCATTCAGCGCTCGTATATAGTGCTTTTCGTAGAGTATATTTGAGATTTAACACATTAGATGTTCCTTTACTCAAAATAGGATTCTTACTTTTAATTTCTTTGCAGTTTTTACGTGAACATGGTGAACAATAAAAAAGCATAGAATTGTAAACAGCCACAATTATACATTATTTTATGTTCACCATTATAAAACAGCCTTCGTTTTTACACATTTTATAACACACAATAATAATTATTTTCTTTTTTCAATATGTTCACAGCTTTCATTATTAATCATTTACAACATATAATCAGACTGTTCCTTTTCTTTCAACAACTTGTATCTTATTGTCTAAAATTACAACTAATTAATTGGCCACCTTCGGGGCTCGCCCACCATTTTTATATTCACTTATTCATTTACTTTATTCTGGCCACCTTTGGGCCCTTCATGGCTCTCTACATCTTCGAGGTCCTTGTGGGGTTTTGGAATTGACCACCTTTAGACACTAAAAACGATGGTTTTTCGACTTTATTTACCTATTTTGTTTAAACCCTCACGTTTAGCGGTTACTAGAGACCCCCAGTTTTGATATGTGAACAGAAAATCTTGAATTTTCCTTAAATAATTTAGTGTTTTTGGTGCGAAAACTAAGGACTGTCGAGAACCCCCCAAGGACCCGAACCACCCAAGGACCAAACCCCACAAGGACCAAATCCTCTAACTTCTTCATAGACTTGTGCACAACCCGTGCACCCCAAGGACCAAAACATATATATTTGACTATGTCTCGTTCTGCATCTCGCTCTCTCTCTCGTTTTTTTTAAATTTCTTTTTAAGACTCTACACAAGAAGCAATTTGCCAATATTTAATTTTTGATCCTCGCTGCGTTTGGTATACCTATTTTTTGAATTGGTGGATTTCCATCTGCCGTGAATCAATATATTGTCTTCCGAAACTCCTTTTTGTACAAGAAGGGACGCCCCACCCGATCTTAAACTATGCAAACCGTATAGTTTCGGGTTGGGAACTCCTATTGCTTTTAATGCTTCTGAAAATATATCTCGACAGCGTGAATACATGTAGCTGAGGTGTCTATGTCCCATATATTTATAAGATCTCGAACTAGATAGGAAGGATAAATGAGTAAAATTAACGCCTCTTGGCTTATTGTGATATTACATGCCGACATGTATCGCAATAGGATGGTCATTAGTGAATACGGGTCGTCACTGTTTGGTAAATAGGCGAAAGTACCATCTCTGAATGTGTCTGTTTTTGACCTTGGAAAAAAAATCTGTATGCCTTTTGAGTCCGGTAAAAGTTGTATGTGGCTCGCCTTAATCTGCGACATCTCGTCATGTCTGAATAATAACGTAAAACTTAGAGAGACGTAACACGCCGTTCTCAGTTCCATTAATGAGCTGTCTGGCTTAGCGAATTTTTCCATAATTTTCCTCACCTGGCTCTGTGTTATGGGTTCTTTTTGTGATGGAGGTTTATGCAGTTGTTTGCGACCCCCAAGATGATGTTCTGTACTATCGGAGAATCTACAGGATTGCGGTACGAATTGCTAAGATAATGCAACCATTTTTATAGCAGCTGCAGTTGTTATAATTGAACTATCGGAGTTGAATTTTGATATCGAATTTGAAAGGAAACCTGCAATAAATGTATCATTGATTGGCAAAGTAGGATCACATTTATTGAACAAATTCTCTGCATTTATAAAAGTAACTGGTGACTGTTCCTAGTGAATTAACAGACAGTGCATCCTGGAGAATCTTCTTTTTGGACAGAAAAGCTGGAAATTCTTGCCATAAACGCTGACTGAAAATATTCTGTGAGGGAAGAAGATGAGATAAAAATTATTCATATTTCAGAAAAATAAAATCTAATGGCGCAGATTGGGGAATTGAAATGTTGTAATCCAATCAAGGAGTTCTTGTTCCTGCCATGTGTGACAGAGTTGGGACCTTCAATGACAATGGTAGTTTTAATCCATTGTTTAAAACAGAACACTGAAGAAGGCCATCAGGGAACAACTAGTGTTCCTGTTGCTTTGCATTGAAACATATGCTGCAAAACACTGGGAACGAGGGCAACTGGTAAAACTAATCGGCAATTTTCGCCTGACCAGTTCTGTGTAAATGCATCTACACCCGACGTGCCCGGATTCTAAAATCTAGAGTATAATCTAGTCAGTTTGGCGTTGTAAAAGCAAGCAAAACAATAAATAGTGTAGGGACCCCATGCATTATTGAGAATTTGGAAAAGTTGATCGGAGATGGACCAATCATCCGTGTAAATTAGCCTACTCACAAAGTCGGCTTGTAGTCCAGTCAAATTAGGGTTACACCCACCACTAATTGCAACAAAATTGTTTTAAGTGCTATGCATTTCAGTAAAGTCTCCTGAACATCATACTAAAAGTCTACCTAAATATATTTGGTGGAAAGGTGTCAAATTTGCATAATATGCAAATTACCTGCCGCCATTAGGAAAATTATACTTTTCAATGTAACTTTATATACAATTTTCATTTCGTGCTGAAAGTAAATAATGCCCTTTATTTGACATTCTGAGTGTGTGCAAATTATATTTTGAATAAACCAAAACTGACTGTGCCCAAAACAACGGACATGCAGGGATGAACATGCAGAGCGGACTTTGCAAACATGATGCCACTGCTTCGTTAATTACGGCTATAGCACAGGACAACGCTGCATAACAGTTGCCAAGTTTTACCCCCAAAACACACATTTGGGTCATTCCATGTCAAATCGCCCAATGGGTTAAACCCGACCCTCTCACATTTTGGTGAAACTTGGTTATACCTGTTGATTGGGACCCCACAGCACCAAATATCAAAATTTAAATCAATCGGACCATTAGTTCCGGAGATATACGGCACCCGATATTTTTGAATTGTTGGCTATTTAAAGCGGCACGGACGGCCCACATTTGAACTTAGGTGGGATTCCTAACCCCCCTCCCGGGGAAAGACGTGAATCGGAGGAAAGCTGTCTAATACAATTATGATATAACAACCTAATAAGTATTTGGAAGAAATCAATTTATACTTACAAAGTACATACATGTACATGTATGTACTTGATCATTGCACATTGAAATGCACTGTATCTACAGGTGGGCAACTTTTGAATCAGTATTACTGCTAAACAAACAATATTACACCTCTGAAAAGTTCATAAGTTTTAGTTAATGAGTTTAAATGTCGGGAAAGGTCATTTTAAGATCACGTGATTCACAAGGTTCAATTCGAGGTCATAGCAAAGGTCAATGCACCCCAACATAATTCAATCCCAAAATAATAGCAGATTTGGAATCCTCGACTAATCACTTTTCCAACAACACAATTTTTTTGAAGATTGGCTCAGTAGTTCCTGAGATATGAAGTTTCAAAGTGGATGTCCGTGCCGCTTTTAGCAAACAATTCCACCGTATCTCTGGAACCACTGGTCCAATTGATCTCAATTTTAATATTTGGTGCTGTGGGATTACAATAAAAAAGTATATTAAGTTTCACCAAAATCCGAGAGGGTCGGGTTTAGAATGTAAAATTTGTTTGAGTGATTTGACATGGACTGACCAATTTACCCTTAACAAATGTCTTGGCATCACATATTTCATTACATACACTGCAAAAACTGTGGTGTTAAATTAACACCAGTGGTGTTGTCTTATATAGATACCAAGCTTGGTGTTAAATTTTAATACCGCAAGTATTGGTTTTAACAGATTGGATGTTAAAAATAATTCCTTTATTCCAAGTGTGGAATTAAAAATAACACCTATGGTGTTAAATGTTAACACCAGGCACGGTATATATATAAGACAACACCACTGGTGTTAATTTAACACCGCTGGTGTTAATTTAACACCACAGTTTTTGCAGTGCAGTGCATGACTACGATTACAAAAGTGACCTTTGACAGTGGCTTTAAGAATGGGTGTTTTAAGGGTCAGTTTCATTTTTTCCTTTAGAAAACCAGCAGTATATAGACCCACATTGCCACGCACGGACACCCATGATTTCCCTTGTTATGACGTATAAATAATATTTTTATAATGTTAATTTAAAGATAAAGACGCAAAATTTAAAGGCATATGTCTAACAAACACCATGCGATTTTTCCCTGTGTAACGGATACCTTGTGGAAAAGATTGTCATCTGAAGCTGTTTAAAAAAAATGGAAATGATGTTTTATCATTCATTTAACACAAAACACATGCAAGGATTTTTTTTCTGATTCTCTGAAGTATTGCTGCATCTATGTGATTGAAATCGCTGCAAGGCAGTTCATCAACTGTTCCTGGAATTAGTTTTATCTGCAAATGATATACACCCCACTGAAAATGTCAAATTCTCTTTGGCACCAGTATAAAAAAGAATTGTTATCTCGTCGAAAGTGTGAGATTCCATGGGGGCGCTGGTCATATGCAAAGTAGAGATATGTGTGCAGCGATGTATGGAATTTGTTGAGGTATGGGTTTTTAGGCGTGGTTGTTATTCGCGGTCACCACGCTGCACAGTTAATTGTTCAATGTATTTCTGAAAGTACAGATAACAGTATGGTTAATACAAAGTTTATTTAAAAAAGAAGTAACAATCAAGATTATTAATTTTCATTTATGAAGTACAAGAGTACCGTACACATTTCCTTATACTTTCATCGAGAAGACGTTTTTAACATTTTCAGTTTAGACCGGTGTATGAGAAACCTCGGGCAAGTAACAATATATATAATCAAAGTAGCCTAATACCAAAACAAACATTATAATTAACGAGGCAATTTGCAAAATCAAAGGGTCTTCTTATTTCAAACTTTATCCGTAGATTCTAGATAATATGTCACGTATTTATTTAAATTACACACACCGTTGGGTTTATATGAGCATAATATAATCCCACTCATAAGTTAATTTTTGACCTTGGAGCTTTCCATTTTTCCATTACAACGCTCGATCGCCTTCGGGGGTCAGGCAGGAATTTTCAGAGGGTCTTTTCCTGAACACAAGTTGCTGTCAGTTTTTGATCTCTGTTTTTCGCCTGTCTCAAGGTACAATACGCAAAACGCCGATGCATTTTCGGTTTGGTTTTCGCATCAGATAGGGGTTAAGAATCGAAAGCTTTCAATGAAAACGTAACAAGTATAGCTTTGGTTTTGATTTGCATGGTGGCATTGTATACACAGCTAAACGTAATGTTACACAAATTAATTTTTACAGTTTTTTATTTAGCGTATTTGACTGGTTTAGTTTCTTACAGTGGCGGTGAACGGCCAGCTATAATGTAAGGTTAAGTATTTACCAAAGCATTAGGTACAGCGTACATATTTGAACATAAGAATAAAGGTATTGTTTGTGAGACAGTAGATCAGTGCGTATGTGACCGAACACCAGCAAGATTAAAACATGAAATTTGTTTTACAATTTCGTTTTGCTAAGGTTTTGGTCAAGTTGTAGTGAATGAGACGAGATTATACCTTTCTTTCAGTTTACAGGTAAAACCGAGCAGATCTTAAAATATCTGCAGTAGTTTGGGACATCACACCTTCACAAGAATGAAGAACCCGTGAGTAAAGTTATGCACATATTTTTGCCATTTTTTTTTATAGACAAAGTGCATGACCTGTTGTGGCAAAAGGAGAAATCAAGGAGCATTCCTCATTTTGCCGTGACAGATCAGTATAGAGGACGCTTGACCTCTTTATTTATTAAGAGAATGCGTGCTTTGGTCGAATTGGAACTTTGACGTCGCGTCAGTTTCATCCGTATAGAATTGTTTTTCTCTAACCTTGGTATACACTTGGTATAATTTGTTTATATATCTTATTTGCAAAGCTCCATCATAGGAAAAAAAATATTGATATACATGTACAGTTCGGGGTTCTCAGCAAATTTAATTTGTTTTCTCTGAACGGTTTTTTAAAGAATTTACTTTATTTTAACGACGAAACATCATACTTTGTATTTTAGACATCGGCAACCCTGTGAAAAACTCCGTTTTTATACAGCCGTTTTTGCGCCTTTCTATATATAGACTTGCCCAGGTCTGACTTCCCGTGTTTGGTCTGTGGTACAGTGCGTGCAGCGCGCCCTCTGGACTGGTGGTCTGTCAAGTATATTTTCTTCTGTCTCGGAAGACTTTCTGAGACAGAGGAAACGGAAGAAAACAGATTGGATAGGCCACCGGTCCGGAGGGCGCGTTGCAGACCGAGCACAGGAGGTCGGACTTGGGCAAGTGTACGCCTTGAATTATTGGCGGACCACCAATAATTTGAAATATTGACAGTAATTGTTTCATAACTAAACGTCTGTCGATATTTTTCGTTGATCATTTGAAAGCGAATAAACCATGTTTCCCACTTGTCGTACAAATTTGACAAATGTCTCATCCAAACTGACCAAATGATTGTGACTTTAATGAACCCAAAACGTTACTGTCAGCCTACTTGCAGGTTACTTTGTCAGTTATGTTTGCTATTTTGGAAGTCAAGGAATTTCCCGACGAACTTCAAATTTTGCCGGTTAAAACCAAGCTATATTCCACAATTGACCTAGAAAATTGACAATCTTTCGCCAAAAACATGCTGAGTTACAATGTACTTACACGTTCAGCTAAAACTCTCGTGCCGGCCTACAAGCTGTTTTGCCACAGCCAGCTACTTCTGGATGGCTATCTTGTGCCGGGATACTCGCTAATTTGGAACTTAAGGAATTTCCCGACGAGCTTCAGAATTTGCCGGTTATAACCAAACCATATTCCACACTTTGACAAACGTTCGCCCAAAACTGGCAGAGTTACTCGCGAGTTTAGCTAAAACCCCCCTGCCGGGCCTACGAGCCCAGAGTCAGCCACTTCTGGACGGCTATCTTGTGCCCAGGATACTCGCTAACTTAGAAGTCGAGGAATTTCCCGACGCACTTCGAATTTTGCCGGTTAAAACCAAACTATATTCCACAATTTGACAATTGACAAACTTTCGCCCCAAACCGGCAGAGTTACGCGCGAGTTTAGCTAAAACTCTGCTGCCGGGCCTACAAGCGCACAGTCATCCACTTCTCGATGGGTATCATGTGCCCGGGATACCCGCTAATTTGGAAGTCAAGGAATTTCCCAACGAACTTCAAATGTTGCGTGCTCGAAACTGTCTATATTCCGCACTTGTCCTGCAAATTTGGACGTCAAATTGTGCATGCTCGAAACTGTCTATATTCCGCACTCCTCCTGCAAAATTGACAGACATTCGCCGGGAAATGGCCGAGAAATGTAAGGATGTAGGGAAAACGGAGCTCGGCTACGTGGCTATTCCCCAAACCGTGGCTGTTGGGATACCCTGCGCTGCGCTGGTGTACCTTTGGACGGCCGTTGACTCACCCCAGATTGTGACGGGAATTTGGTCAAAGTGTGTCCCAAATGCCGGCAAATTTGGAAATCAAGGAATTTTCCAACGAACTTCAAATGTTGCATGCTCCAAACTGTATATATTCCGCACTTGTCCTGCAAAATTGCCAGATTTTCGCTGGGAAATGGCCGAGAAATTTAAGGATGAAGGGAAAACGGAGCTCGGCTACGTGGCTATTCCCCTAACCGTGGCTGTTGGGATACCCTGCGCTGCGCTGGTGTACCTTTGGACGGCCGTTGACTCACCCCAGATTGTGACGGGAATTTGGTCAAAGTGTGTCCCAAATGCCGGCAAATTTGGAAATCAAGGAATTTTCCAACGAACTTCAAATGTTGCATGCTCCAAACTGTATATATTCCGCACTTGTCCTGCAAAATTGACAGATTTTCGCTGGGAAATGGCCGAGAAATTTAAGGATGTAGGGAAAACGGAGCTCGGCTACGTGGCTATTCCCCTAACCGTGGCTGTTGGGATACCCTGCGCTGCGCTAGTGTACCTTTGGACGGCCGTCGACTCACCCCAGATTGTGACGGGAATTTGGTCAAAGTGTGTCCCAAATGCCGGCAAATTTGGAAATCAAGGAATTTTCCAACGAACTTCAAATGTTGCATGCTCCAAACTGTATATATTCTGCACTTGTCCTGCAAAATTGCCAGATTTTCGCTGGGAAATGGCCGAGAAATTTAAGGATGTAGGGAAAACGGAGCTCGGCTACGTGGCTATTCCCTAACCGTGGCTGTTGGGATACCCTGCGCTGCGCTGGTGTACCTTTGGACGGCCGTTGACTCACCCCAGATTGTGACGGGAATTTGGTCAAAGTGTGTCCCAAATGCCGGCAAATTTGGAAATCAAGGAATTTTCCAACGAACTTCAAATGTTGCATGCTCCAAACTGTATATATTCCGCACTTGTCCTGCAAAATTGACAGATTTTCGCTGGGAAATGGCCGAGAAATTTAAGGATGTAGGGAAAACGGAGCTCGGCTACGTGGCTATTCCCCTAACCGTGGCTGTTGGGATACCCTGCGCTGCGCTGGTGTACCTTTGGACGGCCGTCGACTCACCCCAGATTGTGACGGGAATTTGGTCAAAGTGTGTCCCAAATGCCGGCAAATTTGGAAATCAAGGAATTTTCCAACGAACTTCAAATGTTGCATGCTCCAAACTGTATATATTCTGCACTTGTCCTGCAAAATTGACAGATTTTCGCTGGGAAATGGCCGATAAATTTAAGGATGTAGGGAAAACGGAGCTCGGCTACGTGGCTATTCCCCTAACCGTGGCCGTTGGGATGCGCTGCGCTGGTGTACTTTTGGACGGCCGTTGACTCACCCCAGATTCAGTGATCTCCACTGGTCCAAATTTTGTCCGGGCGCGCCGATGTCGCTCAGCGGGGGGGGGGGGGGGGGGGGGGGGGGGGGGGGGTTGCGTACTCACCCAAACACACAACCACGAACGCACCCGGACGGGATACCCTGCGCTGCGCTGGTGTACCTTTGGACGGCCGTTGACTCACCCCAGATTGTGACGGGAATTTAGTCAAAAGTGTGTCCCAAATGCCGTCAAATTTGTAAATCCAGGAATTTTCCAACGAACTTCAAATTTTGCATGCTCCAAACTGTATATATTCCGCACTTGTCCTGCAAAATTGACAGATTTTCGCTGGGAAATGGCCCATCAATTTAAGGATGTAGGGAAAACGGAGCTCGGCTACGTGGCTATTCCCCTAACCGTGGCTGTTGGGATACCCTGCGCTGCGCTGGTGTACCTTTGGACGGCCGTTGACTCACCCCAGATTGTGACGGGAATTTGGTCAAAGTGTGTCCCAAATGCCGGCAAATTTGGAAATCAAGGAATTTTCCAACGAACTTCAAATGTTGCATGCTCCAAACTGTATATATTCTGCACTTGTCCTGCAAAATTGACAGATTTTCGCTGGGAAATGGCCGATAAATTTAAGGATGTAGGGAAAACGGAGCTCGGCTACGTGGCTATTCCCCTAACCGTGGCCGTTGGGATGCGCTGCGCTGGTGTACTTTTGGACGGCCGTTGACTCACCCCAGATTCAGTGATCTCCACTGGTCCAAATTTTGTCCGGGCGCGCCGATGTCGCTCAGCGGGGGGGGGGGGGGGGGGGGGGGGGGGGTTGCGTACTCACCCAAACACACAACCACGAACGCACCCGGACGGGATACCCTGCGCTGCGCTGGTGTACCTTTGGACGGCCGTTGACTCACCCCAGATTGTGACGGGAATTTGGTCAAAGTGTGTCCCAAATGCCGGCAAATTTGGAAATCAAGGAATTTTCCAACGAACTTCAAATGTTGCATGCTCCAAACTGTATATATTCTGCACTTGTCCTGCAAAATTGACAGATTTTCGCTGGGAAATGGCCGATAAATTTAAGGATGTAGGGAAAACGGAGCTCGGCTACGTGGCTATTCCCCTAACCGTGGCCGTTGGGATGCGCTGCGCTGGTGTACTTTTGGACGGCCGTTGACTCACCCCAGATTCAGTGATCTCCACTGGTCCAAATTTTGTCCGGGCGCGCCGATGTCGCTCAGCGGGGGGGGAGGGGGGGGGGGGGGGGGGGGGGGGGGTTGCGTACTCACCCAAACACACAACCACGAACGCACCCGGACGGGATACCCTGCGCTGCGCTGGTGTACCTTTGGACGGCCGTTGACTCACCCCAGATTGTGACGGGAATTTGGTCAAAGTGTGTCCCAAATGCCGGCAAATTTGGAAATCAAGGAATTTTCCAACGAACTTCAAATGTTGCATGCTCCAAACTGTATATATTCTGCACTTGTCCTGCAAAATTGACAGATTTTCGCTGGGAAATGGCCGATAAATTTAAGGATGTAGGGAAAACGGAGCTCGGCTACGTGGCTATTCCCCTAACCGTGGCCGTTGGGATGCGCTGCGCTGGTGTACTTTTGGACGGCCGTTGACTCACCCCAGATTCAGTGATCTCCACTGGTCCAAATTTTGTCCGGGCGCGCCGATGTCGCTCAGCGGGGGGGGGGGGGGGGGGGGGGGGGGGGGGGGGGGGGGGGGTTGCGTACTCACCCAAACACACAACCACGAACGCACCCGGACGGGATACCCTGCGCTGCGCTGGTGTACCTTTGGACGGCCGTTGACTCACCCCAGATTGTGACGGGAATTTAGTCAAAAGTGTGTCCCAAATGCCGTCAAATTTGTAAATCCAGGAATTTTCCAACGAACTTCAAATTTTGCATGCTCCAAACTGTATATATTCCGCACTTGTCCTGCAAAATTGACAGATTTTCGCTGGGAAATGGCCCATCAATTTAAGGATGTAGGGAAAACGGAGCTCGGCTACGTGGCTATTCCCCTAACCGTGGCTGTTGGGATACCCTGCGCTGCGCTGGTGTACCTTTGGACGGCCGTTGACTCACCCCAGATTGTGACGGGAATTTGGTCAAAGTGTGTCCCAAATGCCGGCAAATTTGGAAATCAAGGAATTTTCCAACGAACTTCAAATGTTGCATGCTCCAAACTGTATATATTCCGCACTTGTCCTGCAAAATTGACAGATTTTCGATGGGAAATGGCCGAGAAATTTAAGGATGTAGGGAAAACGGAGCTCGGCTACGTGGCTATTCCCCTAACCGTGGCTGTTGGGATACCCTGCGCTGCGCTGGTGTACCTTTGGACGGCCGTTGACTCGCCCCAGATTGTGACGGGAATTTGGTCAAAGTGAGTCCCAAATGCCGGCAAATTTGGAAATCAAGGAATTTTCCAACGAACTTCAAATGTTGCATGCTCCAAACTGTATATATTCCGCACTTGTCCTGCAAAATTGACAGATTTTCGCTGGGAAATGGCCGAGAAATTTAAGGATGTAGGGAAAACGGAGCTCGGCTACGTGGCTATTCCCCTAACCGTGGCTGTTGGGATGCGCTGCGCTGGTGTACCTTTGGACGGCCGTTGACTCACCCCAGATTGTGACGGGAATTTGGTCAAAGTGTGTCCCAAATGCCGGCAAATTTGGAAATCAAGAAATTTTCCAACGAACTTCAAATTTTGCATGCTCCAAACTGTATATATTCCGCACTTGTCCTGCAAAATTGACAGATTTCCGCTGGGAAATGGCCGAGAAATTTAAGGATGTAGGGAAAACGGAGCTCGGCTACGTGGCTATTCCCCTAACCGTGGCTGTTGGGATACCCTGCGCTGCGCTGGTGTACCTTTGGACGGCCGTTGACTCGCCCCAGATTGTGACGGGAATTTGGTCAAAGTGTGTCCCAAATGCCGGCAAATTTGGAAATCAAGGAATTTTCCAACGAACTTCAAATGTTGCATGCTCCAAACTGTATATATTCCGCACTTGTCCTGCAAAATTGACAGATTTTCGCTGGGAAATGGCCGAGAAATTTAAGGATGTAGGGAAAACGGAGCTCGGCTACGTGGCTATTCCCCTAACCGTGGCTGTTGGGATACCCTGCGCTGCGCTGGTGTACCTTTGGACGGCCGTCGACTCACCCCAGATTGTGACGGGAATTTGGTCAAAGTGTGTCCCAAATGTCGGCAAATTTGGAAATCAAGGAATTTTCCAACGAACTTCAAATGTTGCATGCTCCAAACTGTATATATTCCGCACTTGTCCTGCAAAATTGACAGATTTTCGCTGGGAAATGGCCGAGAAATTTAAGGACGTAGGGAAAACGGAGCTCGGCTACGTGGCTATTCCCCTAACCGTGGCTGTTGGGATACCCTGCGCTGCGCTGGTGTACCTTTGGACGGCCGTTGACTCACCCCAGATTGTGACGGGAATTTGGTCAAAGTGTGTCCCAAATGCCGGCAAATTTGGAAATCAAGGAATTTTCCAACGAACTTCAAATGTTGCATGCTCCAAACTGTATATATTCCGCACTTGTCCTGCAAAATTGACAGATTTTCGCTGGAAAATGGCCGAGAAATTTAAGGATGTAGGGAAAACGGAGCTCGGCTACGTGGCTACTCCCCTAACCGTGGCTGTTGGGACACCCTGCGCTGCGCTGGTGTACCTTTGGACGGCCGTTGACTCACCCCAGATTGTGACGGGAATTTGGTCAAAGTGTGTCCCAAATGCCGGCAAATTTGGAAATCAAGGAATTTTCCAACGAACTTCAAATGTTGCATGCTCCAAACTGTATATATTCCGCACTTGTCCTGCAAAATTGACAGATTTTCGCTAGGAAATGGCCCATCAATTTAAGGGTGTAGGGAAAACGGAGCTCGGCTACGTGGCTATTCCCCTAACCGTGGCTGTTGGGATACCCTGCGCTGCGCTGGTGTACCTTTGGACGGCCGTTGACTCACCCCAGATTGTGACGGGAATTTGGTCAAAGTGTGTCCCAAATGCCGGCAAATTTGGAAATCAAGGAATTTTCCAACGAACTTCAAATGTTGCATGCTCCAAACTGTATATATTCCGCACTTGTCCTGCAAAATTGACAGATTTTCGCTGGGAAATGGCCGAGAAATTTAAGGATGTAGGGAAAACGGAGCTCGGCTACGTGGCTATTCCCCTAACCGTGGCTGTTGGGATGCGCTGCGCTGGTGTACCTTTGGACGGCCGTTGACTCACCCCAGATTGTGACGGGAATTTGGTCAAAGTGTGTCCCAAATGCCGGCAAATTTGGAAATCAAGGAATTTTCCAACGAACTTCAAATGTTGCATGCTCCAAACTGTATATATTCCGCACTTGTCCTGCAAAATTGACAGATTTTCGCTGGGAAATGGCCGAGAAATTTAAGGATGTAGGGAAAACGGAGCTCGGCTACGTGGCTATTCCCCTAACCGTGGCTGTTGGGATACCCTGCGCTGCGCTGGTGTACCTTTGGACGGCCGTTGACTCACCCCGGATTGTGACGGGAATTTGGTCAAAGTGTGTCCCAAATGCCGGCAAATTTGGAAATCAAGGAATTTTCCAACGAACTTCAAATGTTGCATGCTCCAAACTGTATATATTCCGCACTTGTCCTGCAAAATTGACAGATTTTCGCTGGAAAATGGCCGAGAAATTTAAGGATGTAGGGAAAACGGAGCTCGGCTACGTGGCTACTCCCCTAACCGTGGCTGTTGGGACACCCTGCGCTGCGCTGGTGTACCTTTGGACAGCCGTTGACTCACCCCAGATTGTGACGAGAAATTGGTCAAAGTGTGTCCCAAATGCCGTCAAATTTGGAAATCAAGGAATTTTCCAACGAACTTCAAATGTTGCATGCTCCAAACTGTATATATTCCGCACTTGTCCTGCAAATTTGACAGATTTTCGCTGGAAAATGGCCGAGAAATTTAAGGATGTAGGGAAAACGGAGCTCGGCTACGTGGCTACTCCCCTAACCGTGGCTGTTGGGACACCCTGCGCTGCGCTGGTGTACCTTTGGACGGCCGTTGACTCACCCCAGATTGTGACGGGAATTTGGTCAAAGTGTGTCCCAAATGCCGGCAAATTTGGAAATCAAGGAATTTTCCAACGAACTTCAAATGATGCATGCTCCAAACTGTATATATTCCGCACTTGTCCTGCAAAATTGACAGATTTCCGCTGGGAAATGGCCGAGAAATTTAAGGATGTAGGGAAAAAGGAGCTCGCCTACGTGGCTATTCCCCTAACCGTGGCTGTTGGGATGCGCTGCGCTGGTGTACCTTTGGACGGCCGTTGACTCACCCCAGATTGTGACGGGAATTTGGTCAAAGTGTGTCCCAAATGCCGGCAAATTTGTAAATCCAGGAATTTTCCAACGAACTTCAAATTTTGCATGCTCCAAACTGTATATATTCCGCACTTGTCCTGCAAAATTGACAGATTTTCGCTAGGAAATGGCCCATTAATTTAAGGGTGTAGGGAAAACGGAGCTCGGCTACGTGGCTATTCCCCTAACCGTGGCTGTTGGGATACCCTGCGCTGCGCTGGTGTACCTTTGGACGGCCGTTGACTCACCCCAGATTGTGACGGGAATTTGGTCAAAGTGTGTCCCAAATGCCGGCAAATTTGGAAATCAAGGAATTTTCCAACGAACTTCAAATGTTGCATGCTCCAAACTGTATATATTCCGCACTTGTCCTGCAAAATTGACAGATTTTCGCTGGGAAATGGCCGAGAAATTTAAGGATGTAGGGAAAACGGAGCTCGGCTACGTGGCTATTCCCCTAACCGTGGCTGTTGGGATGCGCTGCGCTGGTGTACCTTTGGACGGCCGTTGACTCACCCCAGATTGTGACGGGAATTTGGTCAAAGTGTGTCCCAAATGCCGGCAAATTTGGAAATCAAGGAATTTTCCAACGAACTTCAAATGTTGCATGCTCCAAACTGTATATATTCCGCACTTGTCCTGCAAAATTGACAGATTTTCGCTGGGAAATGGCCGAGAAATTTAAGGATGTAGGGAAAACGGAGCTCGGCTACGTGGCTATTCCCCTAACCGTGGCTGTTGGGATACCCTGCGCTGCGCTGGTGTACCTTTGGACGGCCGTTGACTCACCCCGGATTGTGACGGGAATTTGGTCAAAGTGTGTCCCAAATGCCGGCAAATTTGGAAATCAAGGAATTTTCCAACGAACTTCAAATGTTGCATGCTCCAAACTGTATATATTCCGCACTTGTCCTGCAAAATTGACAGATTTTCGCTGGAAAATGGCCGAGAAATTTAAGGATGTAGGGAAAACGGAGCTCGGCTACGTGGCTACTCCCCTAACCGTGGCTGTTGGGACACCCTGCGCTGCGCTGGTGTACCTTTGGACAGCCGTTGACTCACCCCAGATTGTGACGAGAAATTGGTCAAAGTGTGTCCCAAATGCCGTCAAATTTGGAAATCAAGGAATTTTCCAACGAACTTCAAATGTTGCATGCTCCAAACTGTATATATTCCGCACTTGTCCTGCAAATTTGACAGATTTTCGCTGGAAAATGGCCGAGAAATTTAAGGATGTAGGGAAAACGGAGCTCGGCTACGTGGCTACTCCCCTAACCGTGGCTGTTGGGACACCCTGCGCTGCGCTGGTGTACCTTTGGACGGCCGTTGACTCACCCCAGATTGTGACGGGAATTTGGTCAAAGTGTGTCCCAAATGCCGGCAAATTTGTAAATCCAGGAATTTTCCAACGAACTTCAAATTTTGCATGCTCCAAACTGTATATATTCCGCACTTGTCCTGCAAAATTGACAGATTTTCGCTAGGAAATGGCCCATTAATTTAAGGGTGTAGGGAAAACGGAGCTCGGCTACGTGGCTATTCCCCTAACCGTGGCTGTTGGGATACCCTGCGCTGCGCTGGTGTACCTTTGGACGGCCGTTGACTCACCCCAGATTGTGACGGGAATTTGGTCAAAGTGTGTCCCAAATGCCGGCAAATTTGGAAATCAAGGAATTTTCCAACGAACTTCAAATGTTGCATGCTCCAAACTGTATATATTCCGCACTTGTCCTGCAAAATTGACAGATTTCCGCTGGGAAATGGCCGAGAAATTTAAGGATGTAGGGAAAAAGGAGCTCGCCTACGTGGCTATTCCCCTAACCGTGGCTGTTGGGATGCGCTGCGCTGGTGTACCTTTGGACGGCCGTTGACTCACCCCAGATTGTGACGGGAATTTGGTCAAAGTGTGTCCCAAATGGCGGCAAATTTGGAAATCAAGGAATTTTCCAACGAACTTCAAATGTTGCATGCTCCAAACTGTATATATTCCGCACTTGTCCTGCAAAATTGACAGATTTTCGCTGGGAAATGGCCGAGAAATTTAAGGATGTAGGGAAAACGGAGCTCGGCTACGTGGCTATTCCCCTAACCGTGGCTGTTGGGATACCCTGCGCTGCGCTGGTGTACCTTTGGACGGCCGTCGACTCACCCCAGATTGTGACGGGAATTTGGTCAAAGTGTGTCCCAAATGCCGGCAAATTTGGAAATCAAGGAATTTTCCAACGAACTTCAAATGTTGCATGCTCCAAACTGTATATATTCCGCACTTGTCCTGCAAAATTGACAGATTTCCGCTGGGAAATGGCCGAGAAATTTAAGGATGTAGGGAAAACGGAGCTCGGCTACGTGGCTATTCCCCTAACCGTGGCTGTTGGGATACCCTGCGCTGCGCTGGTGTACCTTTGGACGGCCGTCGACTCACCCCAGATTGTGACGGGAATTTGGTCAAAGTGTGTCCCAAATGCCGGCAAATTTGGAAATCAAGGAATTTTCCAACGAACTTCAAATGTTGCATGCTCCAAACTGTATATATTCCGCACTTGTCCTGCAAAATTGACAGATTTCCGCTGGGAAATGGCCGAGAAATTTAATGATGTAGGGAAAACGGAGCTCGGCTACGTGGCTATTCCCCTAACCGTGGCTGTTGGGATACCCTGCGCTGCGCTGGTGTACCTTTGGACGGCCGTTGACTCACCCCAGATTGTGACGGGAATTTGGTCAAAGTGTGTCCCAAATGCCGGCAAATTTGGAAATCAAGGAATTTTCCAACGAACTTCAAATGTTGCATGCTCCAAACTCTATATATTCCGCACTTGTCCTGCAAAATTGACAGATTTTCGCTGGAAAATGGCCGAGAAATTTAAGGATGTAGGGAAAACGGAGCTCGGCTACGTGGCTACTCCCCTAACCGTGGCTGTTGGGACACCCTGCGCTGCGCTGGTGTACCTTTGGACGGCCGTTGACTCACCCCAGATTGTGACGGGAATTTGGTCAAAGTGTGTCCCAAATGCCGGCAAATTTGTAAATCCAGGAATTTTCCAACGAACTTCAAATTTTGCATGCTCCAAACTGTATATATTCCGCACTTGTCCTGCAAAATTGACAGATTTTCGCTAGGAAATGGCCCATCAATTTAAGGATGTAGGGAAAACGGAGCTCGGCTACGTGGCTATTCCCCTAACCGTGGCTGTTGGGATGCGCTGCGCTGGTGTACCTTTGGACGGCCGTTGACTCACCCCAGATTGTGACGGGAATTTTGTCAAAGTGTGTCCCAAATGCCGGCAAATTTGGAAATCAAGGAATTTTCCAACGAACTTCAAATTTTGCATGCTCCAAACTGTATATATTCCGCACTTGTCCTGCAAAATTGACAGATTTTCGCTGGGAAATGGCCGAGAAATGTAAGGATATAGTGAAAACGGAGCTCGGCTACGTGGCTACTCCCCTAACCGTGGCTGTTGGGACACCCTGCGTTGCGCTGGTGTACCTTTGGACAGCCGTTGACTCATCCCAGATTGTGACGAGAAATTAGGTCAAAGTGTGTCCCAAATGCCGGCAAATTTGGAAATCAAGGAATTTTCCAACCAACTTCAAATTTTGCATGCTCCAAACTGTATATATTCCGCACTTGTCATGCAAAATTGACAGATTTTCGCTGGGAAATGACGGAGAAATTTCAGAGTTTAGGGAAAGCGGAGCTCGGCTACGTGGTTATTCCCCTAACCGTGGCTGTTGGGACACCCATCGCTGCGCTGGTGTACATTTGTACGGCCGTTGACTCACCCCAGATTGTGACGGGAATTAGGTCAAAGTGTGTCCCAAATGCCGGCAAATTTGGAAATCAAGGAATTTTCCAACCAACTTCAAATTTTGCATGCTCCAAACTGTATATATTCCGCACTTGTCATGCAAAATTGACAGATTTTCGCTGGGAAATGATGGAGAAATTTCAGAGTTTAGGGAAAGCGGAGCTCGGCTACGTGGTTATTCCCCTAACCGTGGCTGTTGGGACACCCTGCGCTGCGCCGGTGTACATTTGTACGGCCGTTGACTCACCCCAGATTGTGACGGGAATTAGGTCAAAGTGTGTCCCAAATGCCGGCAAATTTGGAAATCAAGGAATTTTCCAACCAACTTCAAATTTTGCATGCTCCAAACTGTATATATTCCGCACTTGTCATGCAAAATTGACAGATTTTCGCTGGGAAATGATGGAGAAATTTCAGAGTTTAGGGAAAGCGGAGCTCGGCTACGTGGTTATTCCCCTAACCGTGGCTGTTGGGACACCCTGCGCTGCGCCGGTGTACATTTGTACGGCCGTTGACTCACCCCAGATTGTGACGGGAATTAGGTCAAAGTGTGTCCCAAATGCCGGAAAATTTGGAAATCAAGGAATTTTCCAACCAACTTCAAATTTTGCATGCTCCAAACTGTATATATTTCGCACTTGTCATGCAAAATTGAGAGATTTTCGCTGGGAAATGACGGAGAAATTTCAGAGTTTAGGGAAAGCGGAGCTCGGCTACGTGGTTATTCCCCTAACCGTGGCTGTTGGGACACCCTGCGCTGCGCTGGTGTACATTTGTACGGCCGTTGACTCACCCCAGATTGTGACGGGAATTAGGTCAAAGTGTGTCCCAAATGCCGGCAAATTTGGAAATCAAGGAATTTTCCAACCAACTTCAAATTTTGCATGCTCCAAACTGTATATATTCCGCACTTGTCATGCAAAATTGACAGATTTTCGCTTGGAAATGACGGAGAAATTTCAGAGTTTAGGGAAAGCGGAGCTCGGCTACGTGGTTATTCCCCTAACCGTGGCTGTTGGGACACCCTGCGCTGCGCTGGTGTACATTTGTACGGCCGTTGACTCACCCCAGATTGTGACGGGAATTATGTCAAAGTGTGTCCCAAATGCCGGCAAATTTGGAAATCAAGGAATTTTCCAACCAACTTCAAATTTTGCATGCTCCAAACTGTATATATTCCGCACTTGTCATGCAAAATTGACAGATTTTCGCTGGGAAATGATGGAGAAATTTCAGAGTTTATGGAAAGCGGAGCTCGGCTACGTGGTTATTCCCCTAACCGTGGCTGTTGGGACACCCTGCGCTGCGCCGGTGTACATTTGTACGGCCGTTGACTCACCCCAGATTGTGACGGGAATTAGGTCAAAGTGTGTCCCAAATGCCGGCAAATTTGGAAATCAAGGAATTTTCCAACCAACTTCAAATTTTGCATGCTCCAAACTGTATATATTCCGCACTTGTCATGCAAAATTGACAGATTTTCGCTGGGAAATGATGGAGAAATTTCAGAGTTTAGGGAAAGCGGAGCTCGGCTACGTGGTTATTCCCCTAACCGTGGCTGTTGGGACACCCTGCGCTGCGCCGGTGTACATTTGTACGGCCGTTGACTCACCCCAGATTGTGACGGGAATTAGGTCAAAGTGTGTCCCAAATGCCGGAAAATTTGGAAATCAAGGAATTTTCCAACCAACTTCAAATTTTGCATGCTCCAAACTGTATATATTTCGCCCTTGTCATGCAAAATTGAGAGATTTTCGCTGGGAAATGACGGAGAAATTTCAGAGTTTAGGGAAAGCGGAGCTCGGCTACGTGGTTATTCCCCTAACCGTGGCTGTTGGGACACCCTGCGCTGCGCTGGTGTACATTTGTACGGCCGTTGACTCACCCCAGATTGTGACGGGAATTAGGTCAAAGTGTGTCCCAAATGCCGGCAAATTTGGAAATCAAGGAATTTTCCAACCAACTTCAAATTTTGCATGCTCCAAACTGTATATATTCCGCACTTGTCATGCAAAATTGACAGATTTTCGCTTGGAAATGACGGAGAAATTTCAGAGTTTAGGGAAAGCGGAGCTCGGCTACGTGGTTATTCCCCTAACCGTGGCTGTTGGGACACCCTGCGCTGCGCTGGTGTACATTTGTACGGCCGTTGACTCACCCCAGATTGTGACGGGAATTATGTCAAAGTGTGTCCCAAATGCCGGCAAATTTGGAAATCAAGGAATTTTCCAACCAACTTCAAATTTTGCATGCTCCAAACTGTATATATTCCGCACTTGTCATGCAAAATTGACAGATTTTCGCTGGGAAATGATGGAGAAATTTCAGAGTTTATGGAAAGCGGAGCTCGGCTACGTGGTTATTCCCCTAACCGTGGCTGTTGGGACACCCTGCGCTGCGCCGGTGTACATTTGTACGGCCGTTGACTCACCCCAGATTGTGACGGGAATTAGGTCAAAGTGTGTCCCAAATGCCGGCAAATTTGGAAATCAAGGAATTTTCCAACCAACTTCAAATTTTGCATGCTCCAAACTGTATATATTCCGCACTTGTCATGCAAAATTGACAGATTTTCGCTGGGAAATGACGGAGAAATTTCAGAGTTTAGGGAAAGCGGAGCTCGGCTATGTGGTTATTCCCCTAACCGTGGCTGTTGGGACACCCTGCGCTGCGCTGGTGTACATTTGTACGGCCGTTGACTCACCCCAGATTGTGACGGGAATTAGGTCAAAGTGTGTCCCAAATGCCGGCAAATTTGGAAATCAAGGAGTTTTCCAACCAACTTCAAATTTTGCATGCTCCAAACTGTATATATTCCGCACTTGTCATGCAAAATTGACAGATTTTTGCTTAGAAATGACGGAGAAATTTCAGAGTTTAGGGAAAGCGGAGCTCGGCTACGTGGTTATTCCCCTAACCGTGGCTGTTGGGACACCCTGCGCTGCGCTGGTGTACATTTGTACGGCCGTTGACTCACCCCAGATTGTGACGGGAATTTTGTCAAAGTGTGTCCCAAATGCCGGCAAATTTGGAAATCAAGGAATTTTCCAACGAACTTCAAATTTTGCATGCTCCAAACTGTATATATTCCGCACTTGTCCTGCAAAATTGACAGATTTTCGCTGGGAAATGGCCGAGAAATTTAAGGATATAGTGAAAACGGAGCTCGGCTACGTGGCTACTCCCCTAACCGTGGCTGTTGGGACACCCTGCGTTGCGCTGGTGTACCTTTGGACAGCCGTTGACTCATCCCAGATTGTGACGAGAAATTAGGTCAAAGTGTGTCCCAAATGCCGGCAAATTTGGAAATCAAGGAATTTTCCAACCAACTTCAAATTTTGCATGCTCCAAACTGTATATATTCCGCACTTGTCATGCAAAATTGACAGATTTTCGCTGGGAAATGACGGAGAAATTTCAGAGTTTAGGGAAAGCGGAGCTCGGCTACGTGGTTATTCCCCTAACCGTGGCTGTTGGGACACCCATCGCTGCGCTGGTGTACATTTGTACGGCCGTTGACTCACCCCAGATTGTGACGGGAATTAGGTCAAAGTGTGTCCCAAATGCCGGCAAATTTGGAAATCAAGGAATTTTCCAACCAACTTCAAATTTTGCATGCTCCAAACTGTATATATTCCGCACTTGTCATGCAAAATTGACAGATTTTCGCTGGGAAATGATGGAGAAATTTCAGAGTTTAGGGAAAGCGGAGCTCGGCTACGTGGTTATTCCCCTAACCGTGGCTGTTGGGACACCCTGCGCTGCGCCGGTGTACATTTGTACGGCCGTTGACTCACCCCAGATTGTGACGGGAATTAGGTCAAAGTGTGTCCCAAATGCCGGCAAATTTGGAAATCAAGGAATTTTCCAACCAACTTCAAATTTTGCATGCTCCAAACTGTATATATTCCGCACTTGTCATGCAAAATTGACAGATTTTCGCTGGGAAATGATGGAGAAATTTCAGAGTTTAGGGAAAGCGGAGCTCGGCTACGTGGTTATTCCCCTAACCGTGGCTGTTGGGACACCCTGCGCTGCGCCGGTGTACATTTGTACGGCCGTTGACTCACCCCAGATTGTGACGGGAATTAGGTCAAAGTGTGTCCCAAATGCCGGAAAATTTGGAAATCAAGGAATTTTCCAACCAACTTCAAATTTTGCATGCTCCAAACTGTATATATTCCGCACTTGTCATGCAAAATTGACAGATTTTCGCTGGGAAATGATGGAGAAATTTCAGAGTTTAGGGAAAGCGGAGCTCGGCTACGTGGTTATTCCCCTAACCGTGGCTGTTGGGACACCCTGCGCTGCGCCGGTGTACATTTGTACGGCCGTTGACTCACCCCAGATTGTGACGGGAATTAGGTCAAAGTGTGTCCCAAATGCCGGCAAATTTGGAAATCAAGGAATTTTCCAACCAACTTCAAATTTTGCATGCTCCAAACTGTATATATTCCGCACTTGTCATGCAAAATTGACAGATTTTCGCTGGGAAATGATGGAGAAATTTCAGAGTTTAGGGAAAGCGGAGCTCGGCTACGTGGTTATTCCCCTAACCGTGGCTGTTGGGACACCCTGCGCTGCGCCGGTGTACATTTGTACGGCCGTTGACTCACCCCAGATTGTGACGGGAATTAGGTCAAAGTGTGTCCCAAATGCCGGAAAATTTGGAAATCAAGGAATTTTCCAACCAACTTCAAATTTTGCATGCTCCAAACTGTATATATTTCGCACTTGTCATGCAAAATTGAGAGATTTTCGCTGGGAAATGACGGAGAAATTTCAGAGTTTAGGGAAAGCGGAGCTCGGCTACGTGGTTATTCCCCTAACCGTGGCTGTTGGGACACCCTGCGCTGCGCTGGTGTACATTTGTACGGCCGTTGACTCACCCCAGATTGTGACGGGAATTAGGTCAAAGTGTGTCCCAAATGCCGGCAAATTTGGAAATCAAGGAATTTTCCAACCAACTTCAAATTTTGCATGCTCCAAACTGTATATATTCCGCACTTGTCATGCAAAATTGACAGATTTTCGCTTGGAAATGACGGAGAAATTTCAGAGTTTAGGGAAAGCGGAGCTCGGCTACGTGGTTATTCCCCTAACCGTGGCTGTTGGGACACCCTGCGCTGCGCTGGTGTACATTTGTACGGCCGTTGACTCACCCCAGATTGTGACGGGAATTATGTCAAAGTGTGTCCCAAATGCCGGCAAATTTGGAAATCAAGGAATTTTCCAACCAACTTCAAATTTTGCATGCTCCAAACTGTATATATTCCGCACTTGTCATGCAAAATTGACAGATTTTCGCTGGGAAATGATGGAGAAATTTCAGAGTTTATGGAAAGCGGAGCTCGGCTACGTGGTTATTCCCCTAACCGTGGCTGTTGGGACACCCTGCGCTGCGCCGGTGTACATTTGTACGGCCGTTGACTCACCCCAGATTGTGACGGGAATTAGGTCAAAGTGTGTCCCAAATGCCGGCAAATTTGGAAATCAAGGAATTTTCCAACCAACTTCAAATTTTGCATGCTCCAAACTGTATATATTCCGCACTTGTCATGCAAAATTGACAGATTTTCGCTGGGAAATGATGGAGAAATTTCAGAGTTTAGGGAAAGCGGAGCTCGGCTACGTGGTTATTCCCCTAACCGTGGCTGTTGGGACACCCTGCGCTGCGCCGGTGTACATTTGTACGGCCGTTGACTCACCCCAGATTGTGACGGGAATTAGGTCAAAGTGTGTCCCAAATGCCGGAAAATTTGGAAATCAAGGAATTTTCCAACCAACTTCAAATTTTGCATGCTCCAAACTGTATATATTTCGCCCTTGTCATGCAAAATTGAGAGATTTTCGCTGGGAAATGACGGAGAAATTTCAGAGTTTAGGGAAAGCGGAGCTCGGCTACGTGGTTATTCCCCTAACCGTGGCTGTTGGGACACCCTGCGCTGCGCTGGTGTACATTTGTACGGCCGTTGACTCACCCCAGATTGTGACGGGAATTAGGTCAAAGTGTGTCCCAAATGCCGGCAAATTTGGAAATCAAGGAATTTTCCAACCAACTTCAAATTTTGCATGCTCCAAACTGTATATATTCCGCACTTGTCATGCAAAATTGACAGATTTTCGCTTGGAAATGACGGAGAAATTTCAGAGTTTAGGGAAAGCGGAGCTCGGCTACGTGGTTATTCCCCTAACCGTGGCTGTTGGGACACCCTGCGCTGCGCTGGTGTACATTTGTACGGCCGTTGACTCACCCCAGATTGTGACGGGAATGATGTCAAAGTGTGTCCCAAATGCCGGCAAATTTGGAAATCAAGGAATTTTCCAACCAACTTCAAATTTTGCATGCTCCAAACTGTATATATTCCGCACTTGTCATGCAAAATTGACAGATTTTCGCTGGGAAATGATGGAGAAATTTCAGAGTTTATGGAAAGCGGAGCTCGGCTACGTGGTTATTCCCCTAACCGTGGCTGTTGGGACACCCTGCGCTGCGCCGGTGTACATTTGTACGGCCGTTGACTCACCCCAGATTGTGACGGGAATTAGGTCAAAGTGTGTCCCAAATGCCGGCAAATTTGGAAATCAAGGAATTTTCCAACCAACTTCAAATTTTGCATGCTCCAAACTGTATATATTCCGCACTTGTCATGCAAAATTGACAGATTTTCGCTGGGAAATGACGGAGAAATTTCAGAGTTTAGGGAAAGCGGAGCTCGGCTATGTGGTTATTCCCCTAACCGTGGCTGTTGGGACACCCTGCGCTGCGCTGGTGTACATTTGTACGGCCGTTGACTCACCCCAGATTGTGACGGGAATTAGGTCAAAGTGTGTCCCAAATGCCGGCAAATTTGGAAATCAGGAGTTTTCCAACCAACTTCAAATTTTGCATGCTCCAAACTGTATATATTCCGCACTTGTCATGCAAAATTGACAGATTTTTGCTTAGAAATGACGGAGAAATTTCAGAGTTTAGGGAAAGCGGAGCTCGGCTACGTGGTTATTCCCCTAACCGTGGCTGTTGGGACACCCTGCGCTGCGCTGGTGTACATTTGTACGGCCGTTGACTCACCCCAGATTGTGACGGGAATTAGGTCAAAGTGTGTCCCAAATGCCGGCAAATTTGGAAATCAAGGAATTTTCCAACCAACTTCAAATTTTGCATGCTCCAAACTGTATATATTCCGCACTTGTCATGCAAAATTGACAGATTTTCGCTGGGAAATGACGGAGAAATTTCAGAGTTTAGGGAAAGCGGAGCTCGGCTATGTGGTTATTCCCCTAACCGTGGCTGTTGGGACACCCTGCGCTGCGCTGGTGTACATTTGTACGGCCGTTGACTCACCCCAGATTGTGACGGGAATTAGGTCAAAGTGTGTCCCAAATGCCGGCAAATTTGGAAATCAAGGAGTTTTCCAACCAACTTCAAATTTTGCATGCTCCAAACTGTATATATTCCGCACTTGTCATGCAAAATTGACAGATTTTTGCTTAGAAATGACGGAGAAATTTCAGAGTTTAGGGAAAGCGGAGCTCGGCTACGTGGTTATTCCCCTAACCGTGGCTGTTGGGACACCCTGCGCTGCGCTTGTGTACATTTGTACGGCCGTTGACTCACCCCAGATTGTGACGGGAATTAGGTCAAAGTGTGTCCCAAATGCCGGCAAATTTGGAAATCAAGGAATTTTCCAACCAACTTCAAATTTTGCATGCTCTAAACTGTATATATTCCGCACTTGTCATGCAAAATTGACAGATTTTCGCTGGGAAATGACGGAGAAATTTCAGAGTTTAGGGAAAGCGGAGCTCGGCTACGTGGTTATTCCCCTAACCGTGGCTGTTGGGACATCCTGCGCTGCGCTGGTGTACATTTGTACGGCCGTTGACTCACCCCAGATTGTGACGGGAATTAGGTCTAAGTGTGTCCCAAATGCCGGCAAATTTGGAAATCAAGGAATTTTCCAACCAACTTCAAATTTTGCATGCTCCAAACTGTATATATTCCGCACTTGTCATGCAAAATTGACAGATTTTCGCTTGGAAATGACGGAGAAATTTCAGAGTTTAGGGAAAGCGGAGCTCGGCTACGTGGTTATTCCCCTAACCGTGGCTGTTGGGACACCCTGCGCTGCGCTGGTGTACATTTGTACGGCCGTTGACTCACCCCAGATTGTGACGGGAATTAGGTCAAAGTGTGTCCCAAATGCCGGCAAATTTGGAAATCAAGGAATTTCCAACCAACTTCAAATTTTGCATGCTCCAAACTGTATATATTCCGCACTTGTCATGCAAAATTGACAGATTTTCGCTGGGAAATGACGGAGAAATTTCAGAGTTTAGGGAAAGCGGAGCTCGGCTACGTGGTTATTCCCCTAACCGTGGCTGTTGGGACACCCTGCGCTGCGCTGGTGTACATTTGTACGGCCGTTGACTCACCCCAGATTGTGACGGGAATTATGTCAAAGTGTGTCCCAAATGCCGGCAAATTTGGAAATCAAGGAATTTTCCAACCAACTTCAAATTTTGCATGCTCCAAACTGTATATATTCCGCACTTGTCATGCAAAATTGACAGATTTTCGCTGGGAAATGATGGAGAAATTTCAGAGTTTATGGAAAGCGGAGCTCGGCTACGTGGTTATTCCCCTAACCGTGGCTGTTGGGACACCCTGCGCTGCGCCGGTGTACATTTGTACGGCCGTTGACTCACCCCAGATTGTGACGGGAATTAGGTCAAAGTGTGTCCCAAATGCCGGCAAATTTGGAAATCAAGGAATTTTCCAACCAACTTCAAATTTTGCATGCTCCAAACTGTATATATTCCGCACTTGTCATGCAAAATTGACAGATTTTCGCTGGGAAATGACGGAGAAATTTCAGAGTTTAGGGAAAGCGGAGCTCGGCTACGTGGTTATTCCCCTAACCGTGGCTGTTGGGACACCCTGCGCTGCGCTGGTGTACATTTGTACGGCCGTTGACTCACCCCAGATTGTGACGGGAATTAGGTCAAAGTGTGTCCCAAATGCCGGCAAATTTGGAAATCAAGGAATTTTCCAACCAACTTCAAATTTTGCATGCTCCAAACTGTATATATTCCGCACTTGTCATGCAAAATTGACAGATTTTCGCTGGAAATGACGGAGAAATTTCAGAGTTTAGGGAAAGCGGAGCTCGGCTACGTGGTTATTCCCCTAACCGTGGCTGTTGGGACACCCTGCGCTGCGCTGGTGTACATTTGTACGGCCGTTGACTCACCCCAGATTGTGACGGGAATTAGGTCAAAGTGTGTCCCAAATGCCGGCAAATTTGGAAATCAAGGAATTTTCCAACCAACTTCAAATTTTGCATGCTCCAAACTGTATATATTCCGCACTTGTCATGCAAAATTGACAGATTTTCGCTGGGAAATGACGGAGAAATTTCAGAGTTTAGGGAAAGCGGAGCTCGGCTATGTGGTTATTCCCCTAACCGTGGCTGTTGGGACACCCTGCGCTGCGCTGGTGTACATTTGTACGGCCGTTGACTCACCCCAGATTGTGACGGGAATTAGGTCAAAGTGTGTCCCAAATGCCGGCAAATTTGGAAATCAAGGAGTTTTCCAACCAACTTCAAATTTTGCATGCTCCAAACTGTATATATTCCGCACTTGTCATGCAAAATTGACAGATTTTTGCTTAGAAATGACGGAGAAATTTCAGAGTTTAGGGAAAGCGGAGCTCGGCTACGTGGTTATTCCCCTAACCGTGGCTGTTGGGACACCCTGCGCTGCGCTGGTGTACATTTGTACGGCCGTTGACTCACCCCAGATTGTGACGGGAATTAGGTCAAAGTGTGTCCCAAATGCCGGCAAATTTGGAAATCAAGGAATTTTCCAACCAACTTCAAATTTTGCATGCTCCAAACTGTATATATTCCGCACTTGTCATGCAAAATTGACAGATTTTCGCTGGGAAATGACGGAGAAATTTCAGAGTTTAGGGAAAGCGGAGCTCGGCTATGTGGTTATTCCCCTAACCGTGGCTGTTGGGACACCCTGCGCTGCGCTGGTGTACATTTGTACGGCCGTTGACTCACCCCAGATTGTGACGGGAATTAGGTCAAAGTGTGTCCCAAATGCCGGCAAATTTGGAAATCAAGGAGTTTTCCAACCAACTTTAAATTTTGCATGCTCCAAACTGTATATATTCCGCACTTGTCATGCAAAATTGACAGATTTTTGCTTAGAAATGACGGAGAAATTTCAGAGTTTAGGGAAAGCGGAGCTCGGCTACGTGGTTATTCCCCTAACCGTGGCTGTTGGGACACCCTGCGCTGCGCTTGTGTACATTTGTACGGCCGTTGACTCACCCCAGATTGTGACGGGAATTAGGTCAAAGTGTGTCCCAAATGCCGGCAAATTTGGAAATCAAGGAATTTTCCAACCAACTTCAAATTTTGCATGCTCCAAACTGTATATATTCCGCACTTGTCATGCAAAATTGACAGATTTTCGCTGGGAAATGACGGAGAAATTTCAGAGTTTAGGGAAAGCGGAGCTCGGCTACGTGGTTATTCCCCTAACCGTGGCTGTTGGGACATCCTGCGCTGCGCTGGTGTACATTTGTACGGCCGTTGACTCACCCCAGATTGTGACGGGAATTAGGTCTAAGTGTGTCCCAAATGCCGGCAAATTTGGAAATCAAGGAATTTTCCAACCAACTTCAAATTTTGCATGCTCCAAACTGTATATATTCCGCACTTGTCATGCAAAATTGACAGATTTTCGCTGGGAAATGACGGAGAAATTTCAGAGTTTAGGGAAAGCGGAGCTCGGCTACGTGGTTATTCCCCTAACCGTGGCTGTTGGGACACCCTGCGCTGCGCTGGTGTACATCTGTACGGCCGTTGACTCACCCCAGATTGTGACGGGAATTAGGTCAAAGTGTGTCCCAAATGCCGGCAAATTTGGAAATCAAGGAATTTTCCAACCAACTTCAAATTTTGCATGCTCCAAACTGTATATATTCCGCACTTGTCATGCAAAATTGACAGATTTTCGCTGGGAAATGACGGAGAAATTTCAGAGTTTAGGGAAAGCGGAGCTCGGCTACGTGGTTATTCCCCTAACCGTGGCTGTTGGGACACCCTGCGCTGCGCTGGTGTACATTTGTACGGCCGTTGACTCACCCCAGATTGTGACGGGAATTAGGTCAAAGTGTGTCCCAAATGCCGGCAAATTTGGAAATCAAGGAATTTTCCAACCAACTTCAAATTTTGCATGCTCCAAACTGTATATATTCCGCACTTGTCATGCAAAATTGACAGATTTTCGCTGGGAAATGACGGAGAAATTTCAGAGTTTAGGGAAAGCGGAGCTCGGCTACGTGGTTATTCCCCTAACCGTGGCTGTTGGGACATCCTGCGCTGCGCTGGTGTACATTTGTACGGCCGTTGACTCACCCCAGATTGTGACGGGAATTAGGTCTAAGTGTGTCCCAAATGCCGGCAAATTTGGAAATCAAGGAATTTTCCAACCAACTTCAAATTTTGCATGCTCCAAACTGTATATATTCCGCACTTGTCATGCAAAATTGACAGATTTTCGCTTGGAAATGACGGAGAAATTTCAGAGTTTAGGGAAAGCGGAGCTCGGCTACGTGGTTATTCCCCTAACCGTGGCTGTTGGGACACCCTGCGCTGCGCTGGTGTACATCTGTACGGCCGTTGACTCACCCCAGATTGTGACGGGAATTAGGTCAAAGTGTGTCCCAAATGCCGGCAAATTTGGAAATCAAGGAATTTTCCAACCAACTTCAAATTTTGCATGCTCCAAACTGTATATATTCCGCACTTGTCATGCAAAATTGACAGATTCTCGCTGGGAAATGACGGAGAAATTTCAGAGTTTAGGGAAAGCGGAGCTCGGCTACGTGGTTATTCCCCTAACCGTGGCTGTTGGGACATCCTGCGCTGCGCTGGTGTACATTTGTACGGCCGTTGACTCACCCCAGATTGTGACGGGAATTAGGTCTAAGTGTGTCCCAAATGCCGGCAAATTTGGAAATCAAGGAATTTTCCAACCAACTTCAAATTTTGCATGCTCCAAACTGTATATATTCCGCACTTGTCATGCAAAATTGACAGATTTTCGCTGGGAAATGACGGAGAAATTTCAGAGTTTAGGGAAAGCGGAGCTCGGCTACGTGGTTATTCCCCTAACCGTGGCTGTTGGGACACCCTGCGCTGCGCTGGTGTACATCTGTACGGCCGTTGACTCACCCCAGATTGTGACGGGAATTAGGTCAAAGTGTGTCCCAAATGCCGGCAAATTTGGAAATCAAGGAATTTTCCAACCAACTTCAAATTTTGCATGCTCCAAACTGTATATATTCCGCACTTGTCATGCAAAATTGACAGATTTTCGCTGGGAAATGACGGAGAAATTTCAGAGTTTAGGGAAAGCGGAGCTCGGCTACGTGGTTATTCCCCTAACCGTGGCTGTTGGGACACCCTGCGCTGCGCTGGTGTACATTTGTACGGCCGTTGACTCACCCCAGATTGTGACGGGAATTAGGTCAAAGTGTGTCCCAAATGCCGGCAAATTTGGAAATCAAGGAATTTTCCAACCAACTTCAAATTTTGCATGCTCCAAACTGTATATATTCCGCACTTGTCATGCAAAATTGACAGATTTTCGCTGGGAAATGACGGAGAAATTTCAGAGTTTAGGGAAAGCGGAGCTCGGCTACGTGGTTATTCCCCTAACCGTGGCTGTTGGGACATCCTGCGCTGCGCTGGTGTACATTTGTACGGCCGTTGACTCACCCCAGATTGTGACGGGAATTAGGTCTAAGTGTGTCCCAAATGCCGGCAAATTTGGAAATCAAGGAATTTTCCAACCAACTTCAAATTTTGCATGCTCCAAACTGTATATATTCCGCACTTGTCATGCAAAATTGACAGATTTTCGCTGGAAATGACGGAGAAATTTCAGAGTTTAGGGAAAGCGGAGCTCGGCTACGTGGTTATTCCCCTAACCGTGGCTGTTGGGACACCCTGCGCTGCGCTGGTGTACATCTGTACGGCCGTTGACTCACCCCAGATTGTGACGGGAATTAGGTCAAAGTGTGTCCCAAATGCCGGCAAATTTGGAAATCAAGGAATTTTCCAACCAACTTCAAATTTTGCATGCTCCAAACTGTATATATTCCGCACTTGTCATGCAAAATTGACAGATTCTCGCTGGGAAATGACGGAGAAATTTCAGAGTTTAGGGAAAGCGGAGCTCGGCTACGTGGTTATTCCCCTAACCGTGGCTGTTGGGACATCCTGCGCTGCGCTGGTGTACATTTGTACGGCCGTTGACTCACCCCAGATTGTGACGGGAATTAGGTCTAAGTGTGTCCCAAATGCCGGCAAATTTGGAAATCAAGGAATTTTCCAACCAACTTCAAATTTTGCATGCTCCAAACTGTATATATTCCGCACTTGTCATGCAAAATTGACAGATTTTCGCTTGGAAATGACGGAGAAATTTCAGAGTTTAGGGAAAGCGGAGCTCGGCTACGTGGTTATTCCCCTAACCGTGGCTGTTGGGACACCCTGCGCTGCGCTGGTGTACATTTGTACGGCCGTTGACTCACCCCAGATTGTGACGGGAATTAGGTCAAAGTGTGTCCCAAATGCCGGAAATTTGGAAATCAAGGAATTTCCAACCAACTTCAAATTTTGCATGCTCCAAACTGTATATATTCCGCACTTGTCATGCAAAATTGACAGATTTTCGCTGGGAAATGACGGAGAAATTTCAGAGTTTAGGGAAAGCGGAGCTCGGCTACGTGGTTATTCCCCTAACCGTGGCTGTTGGGACACCCTGCGCTGCGCTGGTGTACATCTGTACGGCCGTTGACTCACCCCAGATTGTGACGGGAATTAGGTCAAAGTGTGTCCCAAATGCCGGCAAATTTGGAAATCAAGGAATTTTCCAACCAACTTCAAATTTTGCATGCTCCAAACTGTATATATTCCGCACTTGTCATGCAAAATTGACAGATTTTCGCTGGGAAATGACGGAGAAATTTCAGAGTTTAGGGAAAGCGGAGCTCGGCTACGTGGTTATTCCCCTAACCGTGGCTGTTGGGACACCCTGCGCTGCGCTGGTGTACATTTGTACGGCCGTTGACTCACCCCAGATTGTGACGGGAATTAGGTCAAAGTGTGTCCCAAATGCCGGCAAATTTGGAAATCAAGGAATTTTCCAACCAACTTCAAATTTTGCATGCTCCAAACTGTATATATTCCGCACTTGTCATGCAAAATTGACAGATTTTCGCTGGGAAATGACGGAGAAATTTCAGAGTTTAGGGAAAGCGGAGCTCGGCTATGTGGTTATTCCCCTAACCGTGGCTGTTGGGACACCCTGCGCTGCGCTGGTGTACATTTGTACGGCCGTTGACTCACCCCAGATTGTGACGGGAATTAGGTCAAAGTGTGTCCCAAATGCCGGCAAATTTGGAAATCAAGGAATTTTCCAACCAACTTCAAATTTTGCATGCTCCAAACTGTATATATTCCGCACTTGTCATGCAAAATTGACAGATTTTCGCTGGGAAATGACGGAGAAATTTCAGAGTTTAGGGAAAGCGGAGCTCGGCTACGTGGTTATTCCCCTAACCGTGGCTGTTGGGACATCCTGCGCTGCGCTGGTGTACATTTGTACGGCCGTTGACTCACCCCAGATTGTGACGGGAATTAGGTCAAAGTGTGTCCCAAATGCCGGCAAATTTGGAAATCAAGGAATTTTCCAACCAACTTCAAATTTTGCATGCTCCAAACTGTATATATTCCGCACTTGTCATGCAAAATTGACAGATTTTCGCTTGGAAATGACGGAGAAATTTCAGAGTTTAGGGAAAGCGGAGCTCGGCTACGTGGTTATTCCCCTAACCGTGGCTGTTGGGACACCCTGCGCTGCGCTGGTGTACATTTGTACGGCCGTTGACTCACCCCAGATTGTGACGGGAATTAGGTCAAAGTTTGTCCCAAATGCCGGCAAATTTGGAAATCAAGGAATTTCCAACCAACTTCAAATTTTGCATGCTCCAAACTGTATATATTCCGCACTTGTCATGCAAAATTGACAGATTTTCGCTGGGAAATGACGGAGAAATTTCAGAGTTTAGGGAAAGCGGAGCTCGGCTACGTGGTTATTCCCCTAACCGTGGCTGTTGGGACACCCTGCGCTGCGCTGGTGTACATCTGTACGGCCGTTGACTCACCCCAGATTGTGACGGGAATTAGGTCAAAGTGTGTCCCAAATGCCGGCAAATTTGGAAATCAAGGAATTTTCCAACCAACTTCAAATTTTGCATGCTCCAAACTGTATATATTCCGCACTTGTCATGCAAAATTGACAGATTTTCGCTGGGAAATGACGGAGAAATTTCAGAGTTTAGGGAAAGCGGAGCTCGGCTACGTGGTTATTCCCCTAACCGTGGCTGTTGGGACACCCTGCGCTGCGCTGGTGTACATTTGTACGGCCGTTGACTCAGCCCAGATTGTGACGGGAATTAGGTCAAAGTGTGTCCCAAATGCCGGCAAATTTGGAAATCAAGGAATTTTCCAACCAACTTCAAATTTTGCATGCTCCAAACTGTATATATTCCGCACTTGTCATGCAAAATTGACAGATTTTCGCTGGGAAATGACGGAGAAATTTCAGAGTTTAGGGAAAGCGGAGCTCGGCTACGTGGTTATTCCCCTAACCGTGGCTGTTGGGACACCCTGCGCTGCGCTTGTGTACATTTGTACGGCCGTTGACTCACCCCAGGTCAAAGTGTGTCCCAAATGCCGGCAAATTTGGAAATCAAGGAATTTTCCAACCAACTTCAAATTTTGCATGC
This sequence comes from Henricia sp. BOLD:AAB3569, assembly GCA_037783545.1. Classification (NCBI taxonomy): domain Eukaryota; kingdom Metazoa; phylum Echinodermata; class Asteroidea; order Spinulosida; family Echinasteridae; genus Henricia; species Henricia sp. BOLD:AAB3569. The sequence goes on along the minus strand of JBBELK010000071.1, from coordinate 5,499 downwards.
TCCAAACTGTATATATTCCGCACTTGTCATGCAAAATTGACAGATTTTCGCTGGGAAATTACGGAGAAATTTCAGAGTTTAGGGAAAGCGGAGCTCGGCTACGTGGTTATTCCCCTAACCGTGGCTGTTGGGACACCCTGCGCTGCGCTGGTGTACATTTGTACGGCCGTTGACTCACCCCAGATTGTGACGGGAATTAGGTCAAAGTGTGTCCTAAATGCCGGCAAATTTGGAAATCAAGGAATTTTCCTACCAACTTCAAATTTTGCATGCTCCAAACTGTATATATTCCGCACTTGTTATGCAAAATTGACAGATTTTCGCTGGGAAATGACGGAGAAATTTCAGAGTTTAGGGAAAGCGGAGCTCGGCTACGTGGTTATTCCCCTGACCGTGGCTGTTGGGACACCCTGCGCTGCGCTTGTGTACATTTGTACGGCCGTTGACTCACCCCAGATTGTGACGGGAATTAGGTCAAAGTGTGTCCCAAATGCCGGCAAATTTGGAAATCAAGGAATTTTCCAACCAACTTCAAATTTTGCATGCTCCAAACTGTATATATTTCGCACTTGTCATGCAAAATTGACAGATTTTCGCTGATAAATGACGGAGAAATTTCAGAGTTTAGGGAAAGCGGAGCTCGGCTACGTGGTTATTCCCCTAACCGTGGCTGTTGGGACACCCTGCGCTGCGCTGGTGTACATTTGTACGGCCGTTGACTCACCCCAGATTGTGACGGGAATTAGGTCAAAGTGTGTCCCAAATGCCGGCAAATTTGGAAATCAAGGAATTTTCCAACCAACTTCAAATTTTGCATGCTCCAAACTGTATATATTTCGCACTTGTCACGCAAAATTGACAGATTTTCGCTGGGAAATGACGGAGAAATTTCAGAGTTTAGGGAAAGCGGAGCTCGGCTACGTGGTTATTCCCCTAACCGTGGCTGTTGGGACACCCTGCGCTGCGCTGGTGTACATTTGTACGGCCGTTGACTCACCCCAGATTGTGACGGGAATTAGGTCAAAGTGTGTCCCAAATGCCGTCAAATTTGGAAATCAAGGAATTTTCCAACCAACTTCAAATTTTGCATGCTCCAAACTGTATATATTCCGCACTTGTCATGCAAAATTGACAGATTTTCGCTGATAAATGACGGAGAAATTTCAGAGTTTAGGGAAAGCGGAGCTCGGCTACGTGGTTATTCCCCTAACCGTGGCTGTTGGGACACCCTGCGCTGCGCTGGTGTACATTTGTACGGCCGTTGACTCACCCCAGATTGTGACGGGAATTAGGTCAAAGTGTGTCCCAAATGCCGGCAAATTTGGAAATCAAGGAATTTTCCAACCAACTTCAAATTTTGCATGCTCCAAACTGTATATATTCCGCACTTGTCATGCAAAATTGACAGATTTTCGCTGGGAAATGACGGAGAAATTTCAGAGTTTAGGGAAAGCGGAGCTCGGCTACGTGGTTATTCCCCTAACCGTGGCTGTTGGGACACCCTGCGCTGCGCTTGTGTACATTTGTACGGCCGTTGACTCACCCCAGATTGTGACGGGAATTAGGTCAAAGTGTGTCCCAAATGCCGGCAAATTTGGAAATCAAGGAATTTTCCAACCAACTTCAAATTTTGCATGCTCCAAACTGTATATATTCCGCACTTGTCATGCAAAATTGACAGATTTTCGCTGGGAAATGACGGAGAAATTTCAGAGGTTAGGGAAAGCGGAGCTCGGCTACGTGGTTATTCCCCTAACCGTGGCTGTTGGGACACCCTGCGCTGCGCTTGTGTACATTTGTACGGCCGTTGACGCACCCCAGATTGTGACGGGAATTAGGTCAAAGTGTGTCCCAAATGCCGGCAAATTTGGAAATCAAGGAATTTTCCAACCAACTTCAAATTTTGCATGCTCCAAACTGTATATATTCCGCACTTGTCATGCAAAATTGACATATTTTCGCTGGGAAATGACGGAGAAATTTCAGAGTTTAGGGAAAGCGGAGCTCGGCTACGTGGTTATTCCCCTAACCGTGGCTGTTGGGACACCCTGCGCTGCGCTTGTGTACATTTGTACGGCCGTTGACTCACCCAGATTGTGACGGGAATTAGGTCAAAGTGTGTCCCAAATGCCGGCAAATTTGGAAATCAAGGAATTTTCCAACCAACTTCAAATTTTGCATGCTCCAAACTGTATATATTCCGCACTTGTCATGCAAAATTGACAGATTTTCGCTGGGAAATGACGGAGAAATTTCAGAGTTTAGGGAAAGCGGAGCTCGGCTACGTGGTTATTCCCCTAACCGTGGCTGTTGGGACACCCTGCGCTGCGCTGGTGTACATTTGTACGGCCGTTGACTCACCCCAGATTGTGACGGGAATTAGGTCAAAGTGTGTCCCAAATGCCGGCAAATTTGGAAATCAAGGAATTTTCCAACCAACTTCAAATTTTGCATGCTCCAAACTGTATATATTCCGCACTTGTCATGCAAAATTGACAGATTTTCGCTGGGAAATGACGGAGAAATTTCAGAGTTTAGGGAAAGCGGAGCTCGGCTACGTGGTTATTCCCCTAACCGTGGCTGTTGGGACACCCTGCGCTGCGCTTGTGTACATTTGTACGGCCGTTGACTCACCCCAGATTGTGACGGGAATTAGGTCAAAGTGTGTCCCAAATGCCGGCAAATTTGGAAATCAAGGAATTTTCCAACCAACTTCAAATTTTGCATGCTCCAAACTGTATATATTCCGCACTTGTCATGCAAAATTGACAGATTTTCGCTGGGAAATGACGGAGAAATTTCAGAGTTTAGGGAAAGCGGAGCTCGGCTACGTGGTTATTCCCCTAACCGTGGCTGTTGGGACACCCTGCGCTGCGCTTGTGTACATTTGTACGGCCGTTGACTCACCCCAGATTGTGACGGGAATTAGGTCAAAGTGTGTCCCAAATGCCGGCAAATTTGGAAATCAAGGAATTTTCCAACCAACTTCAAATTTTGCATGCTCCAAACTGTATATATTCCGCACTTGTCATGCAAAATTGACAGATTTTCGCTGGGAAATGACGGAGAAATTTCAGAGTTTAGGGAAAGCGGAGCTCGGCTACGTGGTTATTCCCCTAACCGTGGCTGTTGGGACACCCTGCGCTGCGCTGGTGTACATTTGTACGGCCGTTGACTCACCCCAGATTGTGACGGGAATTAGGTCAAAGTGTGTCCCAAATGCCGGCAAATTTGGAAATCAAGGAATTTTCCAACCAACTTCAAATTTTGCATGCTCCAAACTGTATATATTCCGCACTTGTCATGCAAAATTGACAGATTTTCGCTGGGAAATGACGGAGAAATTTCAGAGTTTAGGGAAAGCGGAGCTCGGCTACGTGGTTATTCCCCTAACCGTGGCTGTTGGGACACCCTGCGCTGCGCTTGTGTACATTTGTACGGCCGTTGACTCACCCCAGATTGTGACGGGAATTAGGTCAAAGTGTGTCCCAAATGCCGGCAAATTTGGAAATCAAGGAATTTTCCAACCAACTTCAAATTTTGCATGCTCCAAACTGTATATATTCCGCACTTGTCATGCAAAATTGACAGATTTTCGCTGGGAAATGACGGAGAAATTTCAGAGTTTAGGGAAAGCGGAGCTCGGCTACGTGGTTATTCCCCTAACCGTGGCTGTTGGGACACCCTGCGCTGCGCTTGTGTACATTTGTACGGCCGTTGACTCACCCCAGATTGTGACGGGAATTAGGTCAAAGTGTGTCCCAAATGCCGGCAAATTTGGAAATCAAGGAATTTTCCAACCAACTTCAAATTTTGCATGCTCCAAACTGTATATATTCCGCACTTGTCATGCAAAATTGACAGATTTTCGCTGGGAAATGACGGAGAAATTTCAGAGTTTAGGGAAAGCGGAGCTCGGCTACGTGGTTATTCCCCTAACCGTGGCTGTTGGGACACCCTGCGCTGCGCTTGTGTACATTTGTACGGCCGTTGACTCACCCCAGATTGTGACGGGAATTAGGTCAAAGTGTGTCCCAAATGCCGGCAAATTTGGAAATCAAGGAATTTTCCAACCAACTTCAAATTTTGCATGCTCCAAACTGTATATATTCCGCACTTGTCATGCAAAATTGACAGATTTTCGCTGGGAAATGACGGAGAAATTTCAGAGGTTAGGGAAAGCGGAGCTCGGCTACGTGGTTATTCCCCTAACCGTGGCTGTTGGGACACCCTGCGCTGCGCTTGTGTACATTTGTACGGCCGTTGACGCACCCCAGATTGTGACGGGAATTAGGTCCAAAGTGTGTCCCAAATGCCGGCAAATTTGGAAATCAAGGAATTTTCCAACCAACTTCAAATTTTGCATGCTCCAAACTGTATATATTCCGCACTTGTCATGCAAAATTGACAGATTTTCGCTGGGAAATGACGGAGAAATTTCAGAGTTTAGGGAAAGCGGAGCTCGGCTACGTGGTTATTCCCTAACCGTGGCTGTTGGGACACCCTGCGCTGCGCTTGTGTACATTTGTACGGCCGTTGACTCACCCCAGATTGTGACGGGAATTAGGTCAAAGTGTGTCCCAAATGCCGGCAAATTTGGAAATCAAGGAATTTTCCAACCAACTTCAAATTTTGCATGCTCCAAACTGTATATATTCCGCACTTGTCATGCAAAATTGACAGATTTTCGCTGGGAAATGACGGAGAAATTTCAGAGGTTAGGGAAAGCGGAGCTCGGCTACGTGGTTATTCCCCTAACCGTGGCTGTTGGGACACCCTGCGCTGCGCTTGTGTACATTTGTACGGCCGTTGACTCACCCCAGATTGTGACGGGAATTAGGTCAAAGTGTGTCCCAAATGCCGGCAAATTTGGAAATCAAGGAATTTTCCAACCAACTTCAAATTTTGCATGCTCCAAACTGTATATATTCCGCACTTGTCATGCAAAATTGACAGATTTTCGCTGGGAAATGACGGAGAAATTTCAGAGTTTAGGGAAAGCGGAGCTCGGCTACGTGGTTATTCCCCTAACCGTGGCTGTTGGGACACCCTGCGCTGCGCTTGTGTACATTTGTACGGCCGTTGACTCACCCCAGATTGTGACGGGAATAAGGTCAAAGTGTGTCCCGAATGCCGGCAAATTTGGAAATCAAGGAATTTTCCAACCAACTTCAAATTTTGCATGCTCCAAACTGTATATATTCCGCACTTGTCATGCAAAATTGACAGATTTTCGCTGGGAAATGACGGAGAAATTTCAGAGTTTAGGGAAAGCGGAGCTCGGCTACGTGGTTATTCCCCTAACCGTGGCTGTTGGGACACCCTGCGCTGCGCTTGTGTACATTTGTACGGCCGTTGACTCACCCCAGATTGTGACGGGAATTAGGTCAAAGTGTGTCCCGAATGCCGGCAAATTTGGAAATCAAGGAATTTTCCAACCAACTTCAAATTTTGCATGCTCCAAACTGTATATATTCCGCACATCGTTATGCAAAATTT